>CM073514.1:19814074-21064074 GCA_037074495.1 Acacia confusa
GTATATACCTCTTTTTTAAATTTTGGTGGTTGATTATGTAACCACTATTTTGAAGAATCTCATGTATCAACATATTCTTCTTTCTCCAGTAACTAGCCCATCTTCTCGTTCAAAAAGCGAATGAGAGAGGTAAGTTAATCAAGCACTGGTTCATGCTTCCTTGCTCTTGCAAGTAAACCTAAACCATATGATGGAGCTCTTAGGTCATATGGATAAGACCTTCAATATGTTAGTTTTCTATAGGTTTTGATGATAACTGACAATTGTAAACCTAAATTAAAGTTTGTCTTTGAAAAGAAGAAAAAGCTTGCTAACAAAGACAAACTCGAGTTTTGGTTAGAAAACTCGAGTTTGGACTAAACAAAGAGCAACTTAAGTTTTGTAAATAAAGACAAACTCGAGTCAAGATTTGAATAATCAAGTTTTAATAACAAAGAGAGAGAACCTAAGTTTTTCAAAGATAAAGCAAACCAGAGTTTAGTTTTAACAAATTCCAGTTTGACAAATCAAGAAATTTGAGTTTTTCCAAGTAGTGTGAAAACTTGAGTTAGAGTTTTGGAAACTCGAGTTTCATCACATACAGAAAGATATAGTACTCTAAGTTTATGAAAACTTGAGTTATGATTTTGGAAACTCCAGTTTGGATTTGCTTGAATATCTTACAAAGTTTTCTCCTTTGAGAAAACTCAAGTTTAGTCTTCAAAAACTCGAGTTTAGAACTTACAAATAACAACGCATATCTCTAAGGTTCTTGAACACTTAAGTTTCGAAATGAAAACTCCGGTTTGAACAATCCAGACTTCCTGAGTTTTTGTGGAAACTCGAGCTTATGCTTTACAAAGAACATCACTATATTTACACCATTTGAAAACTCCAGTTTTGTATGAAAAGTCTAGTTTCGAGCTTTTGGACTTTAAAAATGCATTTTTATCTTAAGTGTTCAAAACTCGAGTTAGTCGCTTAATGACTCGAGTTTAGACTCAGCTCAAAACATGTTTGAGAGTTCAAATCACAACTTTCATCTCTGTATGAAGAAAACTCAAGTCAAACATATATAACTCAAGTTTATGCTTTTAAATGTGAACTACAAACTCGAGTCTTGATGAACTGACTCGAATCTATATCACAAAATTCAAAATTTGAATTATTTGAATCTGTGAAAAGCTGTGTGTTTGATCTATATGTTTCTTATTATCATTCATCAACATCTCTAGATATGTGTGGCCTGTTTGCTAGTGAATTTTAGTTGATTTAGACATGATTCAAGAGAATTAAAAGTGCTAGTTCAACACAAGTAAAAAGCATGTCAGAGCATTTAATGAAAAGTACAGATAACTTGCTATATTCTAAACAAACAAACTCTACACAATGCAAAATGGATAAATACTTCTTACATAAACTAGTCTCTGACATTCTAATGGACAAATCTCAAGAGAAGTCAACATTTATCCTCTATACACAAATAATAAACTGAAGAGTAGAGAGAGAAGAGACAAAGTGCCTCCAACAACTAGATTAATACACCAACAGTTAGAATGAAGATTGCAATGGTCATTTAACACTCTCTTTATATAAATAGAGTTGCATTTAATTCTTCTCAACAACAAAGACTGCAAAAACGAAGTGCATTCAAGTTCTACAACCACTCTTCTAGTTTTTCACTCTGTAACATATCTTAATGCTTCAGTGTTTATCTATCCACTTAGAGAGAGTTTTTTCTTATTGTAAAATCATTCATTGTAAAGAATCTCAAGTCGGGGGACTTGGAGATTGAGATATTGATTACAACTTGTAAGGGGCAGTAGACTCTAGTGAAAGAATTACTCTTGAGTTGTAGAATGTGTAATCGATTGGATTAGTGAAAAATCCCAGTGAGACTGGGGACTGGACGTAGGTAAGAGATTAGACAGAACCAATATAAATTATGTGTGTCTCGCTTTCCTTCTCAATACTCTTAATAGCTCTATTCAGTATCAGAAAACAGAGCAATCTGAAAAAGAATTTTAAAAATCCTCAATTCACCCCCCTTTTTAGTGATTTGCTCCATTTTCACAATAATGCTTGTTGGCGAAAGGAGATCATCTACCGGTTTTTTCGCCAGATGATGAATCAAAAGTTCTCTTGCATTTGTCCATGATATTTTATGTTGAAACAAAAGTTGGCTTTAAGAAGTTGAAATGGAGTTCAATTTTTGGGCATTTAATTATTGAGTTTTCGTGTCTTTTTAATATTAAAGATCATTATATTTTATAAATAGTGATGGTTAATTCTTTATAACCATTATGTATTTGACAATTTCTTTTAATTTATTAGTAACTTAACGTTTATTAACTTATAACCAATATTTATTTGCATGGTCTTATATTAAGTGACAAGTTTTATTTAATAACTGTTATGTATTTATATAGAGGATCCTAACCACAATACCTCCTTTGCCCAAGCTAACCCCTCTGCCCCTTCCACCAATCCATCTATTACATTGAATGATGAGATGACACGAAAAATAAGAGAACTGAGAAAGGATCATGTTGTCATGAAGGAAGTTCAGAAAGCAAATTAAGAGAGAGGAAAGGAAACTTACTGTAAAGCAAAACAACAAAGGACCAATTGTGAAATATGACAAGTTCATTATTAGTAATCTTGAGGTGGGAGGCCAAAAGCAACATGTGGGAGGCCAAAAACAACATTATGATACTTTATTTCTCTCGATATTCTCTACTTTTTTGCAAGCTAATTTGTGTAACTAATAAATTGGTATATAAGCTAATCATAAAAATGTTTTAGAAAGATCACGTCATATATGTTACAATTAAATAATTTATTTAATTTTCTTAATCTAATATAAAATAATCAAATTAATAGGTTTCACATGAAGAACCATAGGAGTATATTAATACATCTCGCTGGGAAAAGTATTGTTTCAAAATTTTATTTATGAGAAGGACTGATTTAATAACTGGTAAATTTTGTGAATGAAATCTTATATGTAGAATACCATTATTTTTTGTATATAAAAAATATGTTATTAAGTCTTTCTTCTTGGTCAATAGAACTTTTAAATAAGGACTTTTCATTGTTTTATATAATGAAGATTAGTTTAGGTTGGCAATCATTAATTCAACCAATAACATAGACGTGGTTTTGAATCGTATTGTTACTATATATTTTAGATTTAAAGTCTAATTTTGTTGAAAATATCTCTATTGCCTCCTTTATGTATTGATTATTTTTTAGCCAAATTATCTACTACACTAAGTGAAATAAATAAATACTAGTTTATTTGGTGAATGTCTACAGCATTTAATTTTTAGTATTTATTTATATACGTATATACAAATGTCCACTGTCCAATTTGAAGCTTGTCTAAACTTTTTTTGAAAAATATAAAAGGGAAAAAAAAACATAATCTAGATGAGACCATTGTTATCAGAACCAGACTAGACCTGCTGGTTTAGGCCAGTAACTGGCCAACCAGTGGTCTAACCAGCTCAGTAGGTTGGACCAATTCGACTTATGCAACCTTTTAAAATTAAAAAAAATATATCATTTTTCTTTAATTTTTCTTCACAATTTCAAATAAATAATTCTAAAATCTTTACTTCCTCACTAGTCTAGTCTCAGGTTAGCTCGTGTTTGACCCACTAAGCCTTGATCATGTACCTTGACTAGTTCAGTCACCGACCTAGGTTTAATGATCTTAGATGAGATTGGATGTCATTAGGATCGGGATGGGACATGTGACATAAAAGCCATCCCTTCACAATTCATAATGGAACCAGTTTCCCAAGAGGAACTCTTCCCATCTGGATGGTCCACAGTTAATATTTTTCAAACAATAATTATTTTAATGGGTAGAGAATCTAAGATAAAGATAATCTCTAAACTAACAGTTTTTTTAAAAATGATTTTTTCATTTAAAAATCCGTAGTTAAAATAAATTAATCTAGAGCATCCATATCTCATCTAAATAATCTAATGGGAAGAGCTACCCTTACTCAAGGTGAATAGGGAAATTGATTCCAATTCATATCGAAGACAACACACCAAGATGAGGTTATCACACCTCTGTCCCATGAGTACCCTTAAGCCTAATGTTGAAATAACATAATTTTGAAACCTGAGTTAAATGACATGTGCCTTTGAGGGGAATAAATGACATGTGCCACAAAACATTAAGTGAGGATCTAAAATATTAGGGAAACTAATTTCTAATTTTTAGGGATGTGACAATGGTGCACCCAAGGCAAAATAAGGCATTAGAAAACATTATCCCAAGAAACGTGCAATTTTGTTTATATATATAGACACACACTTTGTTTGAAACTATAAATCACTTTTAATTGATTTATACTTCCCAATAAGTTAGTTAATGGCATTTAAAATTTGCTAAAGTCTATAAAATTCTAATGAACTTTGGATTAATTGCATATGACCTCCTTAACATTTCAAAGTTTAAATTTAAGCCCCTTACCTTTTATTTTTTTAATTATTACTCCCTTATTGTTAAGTAATTGTTATTTTTTTAATGGAAAATATCATGTCAAATTATGAGATGATATACGACATCTTGTGTAAATTAATAATTTTATAAAACCCCCTGAACTTTAAACAAATACAAATAGCCCCTTTCACATTTCAAAATTTAAATTTAACTCCCTTAAAATTTTGGTTTATAATATTAAACCTTATGTTGTTATTTTTATCATTTTAATAAATTTATTAAACTTTTTACTATCATTTGTCAATTGAAATAGTTTTTTTTTTACAAAAACCTAGAAAAATATTTTAAATATAAAAATAAAAATGTCATCGTTGGTATAACATTTATTTACTTTCTTGAAATAATTAAGCATTGATAATATAAAAATATTATCATATGTGTTGAATATATTCTTTAGATGATTGAGCATTGGTAGTTTAAATATTACATTTGTGTTAGAGAATAGCATTTTCCCTCATTAATTTTTTGTTATGCATATTTTTTCTTGATAAGAGGTTCAGCGTTTATTTTTATATTTTTCTAAATATTATATTTTAGTTTTTCCATACAAAATAACTATTTTAATTGACAAATGATAGTAAAAATATTAATAAATTTATTAAAATGATAAAGGTAATGACATGTGGTTTACTTGTAACTGATCAAAATTCGAGCAAATTCTCTATAATTGTTTAAAGTTCAAGGGGTTTTATGAAATTAGTAATAGTAATTTACATAAGTTTCATGTGTCATCTCATACTGACGTAACATTTGCCGTTAAAAAGACAATGATCACTTAACGACAAGGGGTTAATAGTTAAAAAATGAAAAGTTGAGGGTTAAATTTAAACTTTGAAATGTTATGGGTCATATGTAACTAGCCCAAAATTTAGAAATGTTTTATATAATTTAACCTTTAATATTATACGTTATTTTTATGTTTATTTTAGAGTAGCGTTTGGTGGTACAATAAATGGGAATTTAATGAAATGTAATAGTCAACAATATATAAAAGATGATATTATACATTTGGTATTGTGAAAAGTATGAGAGAGAAGAGAGCGAGTGAAATCAAAGCGACTGAAGGTCCACTTCGGATGTCGAACGGCGGAAGGGAGGGACTGGGAGAGGCAGACGGTGATGGAGATAGAGGAAATGACAAAGAAAAAAGTGGCATAGGATTTGTTTTTGGGCAAATAGTGATACCAAAGAGGGTTGGAGAGGAGTGTCTTGGGGGCCCCACTGTAAAACAGTCAAATGGTCCAAACAGATTATCATACCATGATAAGCTCTTGTCACCAAACTGTGCTGGCTTCCTAATGCAACACTCGGAAGAAGATGACATTGATCGAGGGTGGAAGGAATATTTTAATCGCATGAATGATAAAGATCCCATTGTAACAGGAAAAATGGCAGAGGAGGATGCTGCACAAGAAGAAAGACCGCTTGAAGGAGGACTTGGAGTGTTAAAGTTCTCATCTGAGGAATATGCAGCCTAGTGCCTCCCCTGGATGAATTCACTTATAATCAAAGTCTTGGATGCACATTTCCCTACCTACATTATCCGAGACTGTATTAATCGTATGTGGCGTCCCAAGGATCCACTTAAGCTCATTCCTCTGAATAATGGATACTATATTGTATCTTTCTCAAACAAGGAAGACAAGGATTATGCCTTCTAGGAGGGACCTTGGATGATAGAAGATCACTACCTCATTGTGCAAAGGTGGCACTTTAATTTTAACCCATGGAAGGCTGATCTTCAGCACTGAATCGCAGCTTGGGTTCAGCTTCCGGATATCCCCTTTGAGTTTTACAACGTGGAATCCTTACGGAGAATTGGCAATATGATTGGGAAGATGTTAAAAGTGGATAGATCCACGTCTATCTATGATAAAGGAGGATTCGCATGTATCTGCGTTGAACTTGATTTACAATAGCCACTCTTACCTTCTTATAAGGTGTTCGGTGAGGAGCATCCAATAGTCTATGAGGGCCTTCACCAAGTGTTTTCATGTGTGGGAAGTATGGTCACCAAAAAGATAAATGCCCGGCGGCACTAAATGAGGATGAAACACAGATGCATATTGGCGATAAAATGGATGTCGCTAGTGGAAGTAATGGAGGTGAGACAACGGTGAAGGTAGGAGATCCGCCGGGAAACGGCACCATTGTCACTGGCGACCTAGATCCTGGTGTGTTCCCATTTGGGAAACTCTAAATATTAAGGAGAGAATTTTGTGGGGCTTCATCTAGGGCGAATATGAAGCAAGGTATGAATGAACAATCAAAACATACAACTGATCGGTGGAAAACAGGGGATATCCATGAATATCGTCACTCGGTTATAAAGAAGGAGATCATGTAGGGAAATACTGAATCATTACTGGGAAATAAGGGTAATAAAGGAGAGCTGACCAGGAGCAAGGGCCCATACCGATCTGAATGGATACAAGTAGATAGTAAAAGGAATAACATGAGTAATGGAAAAATAAAAGGAAAGGAAGTTAGAATTCCTTCACGTGACAGCGCTGAAGACTTGCAGATTGACCATGATGCGAGAATCACTAATGTCAATTCATTTAATATCCTACAAGAATCAGACACGATAGTACTAAAGGCCAAGGACGTGTCGGGTATTACAAAATTTGGCCACTCATCGATACAACATAGCAACCAAGTGGATAAAGTTCCTAGTAGATCATTCCCTTCGCCATCTCCGAGCGTAGGCGCTCATGCAAGTGTCACACAACAACAGACCATTAACACCATGCCATAACAAGTTAATATGGATGAACAAATGTTTGAATAGGTTAAGTCCGAGGGGGAGGCAGCAATACCCCAACACAAAACTACTATTTCCCCATGAATTACAATGATATGGAATTCTCATGGCACTAGAGGACGAAGCTTCCCGGGCTTAGTTCGCAATTTGAAAAATCATTATCAATTAAGTTTTATTACTATCATGGAAACTAGATGTACACATCAGATGGCTCAGGCAAGAGTAAAGAGACTGGGGTTCTCAAATATGGAGATAATGGATTGTGAGGGATACAGTGGAGGCATTTGGTGCTTATGGGATTATAGTATTTTTGCTGTCTCTTTGCTGGAACAACATCATCAATTCTTACATTTTCAAATTACTAGTTCTACAGGCTCTACTTGGAAATTTACAGTGGTGTATGCTAGCCCTAACTGTGTTATTCGTTGGACCTTATGGGAAAATCTCTCTCGGTTAGCACATACATCGCATGAGGCTTGGTTAGTTAGGGGTGTTCTTAATGGCACTTTGCTCTATAGCGAACGACGCTCAAATGCCCAATTTCAAAGTTCTTATGATCATGATTTAGCCCGCTGGGTGGAGACGCAAGACATGCTTGATATAGGCTTTGCTGGCTCGGAATTCACATGGAAGAGAGGAAACTCTGAAGCGCGCCTTGATCGAATGCTTGCTAATGAGAAATGGGTAAATATGTTTCCTAATGCATCAATAACACATTTGCCTTTTTTTAAAAATTTGACCATAGGCCTCTTCTTGTCTGCTTAAATCCTGACCTAGTCAAGAGTAAGCCTAATAGAACCTTTCGATTTATTGCGGCTTGGGTGCTTCATGAGAAGTTTGATGAGTTTGTGCAACGTTCCTGGAATCAAGACGCTTCTTGGACTCAAAACATTAATCAATTCACAGATGCTTGCTCCACGTGGAATAGAGAAGTATTCAAACATACCAAAAAAAGAAAGAAGAAACTACTCCGAAGGCTTGATGAGCTTAATCAGGCTATTGCTCGAGTTGGAATGGTGAATAAGTATGTAGACCTTCAACTAGCACTGTGGAAAGAGCTGGAGGATGTGTTGCTGCAAGAATCCCTCATTTGGGCTCAAAAAGCTAGAGCCGAGTGGTCAATCTATGGGGATCAGAACATCCGCTTTTTTCATACATGTGCCAACCAGCGAAGAAAATCCAAGAAGATTGAGGCCATCAAAGATGAGGAAGGCACATAGAGTTATGATGTTGACAAAATTAAAGGTATGGTAACTTCCTTCTTCTCTAAGCTATTAACTGAAGATGATATGACTCGGTCAGGCCTTATTTGTCCTATGTCATACCCTTGTGTTGATGAGAACTTGACAAGCTCGGGAAGCAGAGAGGTTATAGAAACTGAAGTTAAAGAAGCTATTTTTAGTATGGGTGCTCTCAAAGCCCCTGGTCTTGATGGCTTCAGTGTCCTTTTCTACCAAAACCAATGGAACATGGTATGCACATCTATAGTAAACTATGTAAAATTTTTGTTTACTAATCCGCAGGGTATACGGGAAGTTAATGGTACTTTGATTGTCCTCATCCCAAAAAAGGAGCACCCAGAAACTATGGGTGATTTAACACCGATAAGCCTTTATAATGTCATATACAAGATAGTCACAAAGATCATTGTTAATAGACTAAAGTCTATTCTCCCCCAAGTGATCAATATCTCCCAATCAATGTAGCTTTGTACTAGGGAGGCATAGTAGCGATAATATAATCGTAGCTCGAGGTTATTCACACCATGCGTAACATGAGGAAAAAAAAAGGATTCATGACAATCAAGATTGATCTAGAAAAAGCATACGATCGGGTGAATTGGCAATTTTTACTTAACTGCTTGCAGGAACTCCATCTCCCTGTTTTCCTTCGTGAAGTTATTGCCCAGTGTGTTTCTCCACCAAGTATGCAGCTTCTATAAAATGGAGATAAAACTGAGGAATTTTTAGCCAACTAGGGGAGTGCACCAAGGAGACCCCTTATCGCCTTACCTATTTGTCATATACATGGAGAAATTGGCCCATCTTATTCAAGCAGCTATTCAGGAAGGATCTTGTGAGCCAATCCGTCTTAATAAGACTGGGCCTCCCCTCTCCCACTTATTCTTTGCAGATGACATTATCCTTTTTGTTGAAGCATCAATGGCGCAAGTTCAAACGATTAATGAATGCCTCAAGGCTTTTTGTGATAGCTCCAACTTGAAGGTCAATAAGCAGAAAACTAGAGTCTTTTTCTCTAAAACGTTAACCAAACAAGGCGGAGTAAACTGGGTACAAATTTAGGATTTTCTATTACAAGTGACTTGGGAAAATACCTTGGGGTGCTTTTACATCATGAAAGGGTCACTAAGAAATCCTATGAGTTTATTGTAGACAAGGTCAAGACAAGATTGTCAACGTGGAAAGCAAAGTCTCATCCTCAGCAGGACAAGCTATCCTTGTATCATCGGTTACTACCGCAATCCCAGGATACGCTATGCAAACTTCTCTTCTTCCATTAAGTACATGTGAAACCTTGGATCGGTGTAACCGAAAGTTCTTTTGGGGCAGCACAGAGGATCAGCAGAAAATACCCCTAGTAGTATGGGATGCTATCTGCAAGCCTAAGGTGAAAGGTGGATTGGGACTAAGACATGCTCGCCTCCAAAACCGTGCTTATCTCATGAAGGTTGGTTGGGGTTTATCTACCAAAAGCAAGGACCTATGGGTGAATGTTATCCGAAGCAAATATAACTGTGGAAATGACAAACTCCCCAGAATTGCAATGAAGAAATCGGGCTCTAACCTATGGTGTGGTATTAAAGGAACTTGGGAAAAAAATGCAAGATGGAATAGAAATTTTGGCAAGTGGGCAACTGCGTTGGAAATGGTCTAAGAGTGGTGAGTTCTCGGTTAAGTCTGCATATGAATCGTTAAGTGACAATGCTGCTCCCCATCCTGATCCTATATGGAGTAAAATCTGGAAACTGAAGGTGCCAGAACGGTGTAAATTCTTTACTTGGCTGGTTATTCATAAAAGGCTGCTCACTAATGTCTCACGGTGTAAAAGAGGGTTAAGCTTGGACGCTAGTTGTCCTGTTTGTGGGACGGAACAGGAGACGTTAATACATCGACTCAGGGATTGTCCACAGACCCTGAATTAACCTTTGGAGGCTCACCGTGCCCCAGCGGTACTGGAGTAAGTTCAGCACTCTAACCTTTGAGGCTTGGTTTCGATGGAATATTAGCTATCGAGGGAGGAGTAAACAAGCTGCGGAATGGAGCACCATGTTCATTATTCTTTGTTGGTGGCTTTGGAGGCGCCGAAACTCCCTATTCTTTGAGGGAAAGCAGACTTCGAATAACAACATCCTTATTAGCGTTAATGCGCTAATGAACAGTTTACAAGACGCTCAATCTCGATTTGGTGTTCCAAACCAATGGACAAAACACAAAGGAGTTCGCGCATGCAGATGGACGCCACCACCACCAGGATGGGTGAAGATAAATAGCGATGGAGCCTTTTCACATGCAAGCGCTGGAGTAGCTAGTGGAGGAATCCTTCGAGATGAGCACGGGACATTCCTGCAGGGTTTCTTATTTAAAGGAATTGAAGGAGATAGCTTATCTGCTGAGCTTTGGGGCTGTTTGCATGGACTTAAACTGGCATGAGATCTGGGCTTTCGGCAAATTAATTATCCTGGAGTCAGACGCTACTGAGGTCGTGGAACTGATTAAGAAAGACCTGAATGACTTGCATGAAGATCGCGGCCTTATCGAGGAAATCCACTGTATGATTCGAAGGGATTGGGTTGTGGAGGTTTACCACATTGGGCGCTGGGCAAACACCATTGCGGGTCATCTAGCGAAAGCGGGATTATCAGTTATGCCGGGGATTTACATTCTGTCATCTGCTGATATGGAGCTCTCACGGCTTCTCACTAAGGATATGACTTAGTTTTCTTTTTTATGGCTGCTACTGTCTATCAAAAAAAAAAAATGATATTAATAGTGATTAAGTAAAATTTATTCTGATATTTAATTAAACTACAAATCCCTCCTCCATTTGTGCCCTTCTTCTTCATCGCCATTCTCAAACACAGTTTGAACAGCAGTAAATTGAACATAGCCAGATAGATATGCAGCAAAAATCGTATGAGCAAATTGAAGCGAGGAGATTGAAGAAGAGGAGGAGGATGTTTGTAGCTAGTGAAGGATGTCACAGGGATGGAGCTTTATCATTTTATATATGAAGATATATAGAATCGTGACTGAGAGTGCAGTAAGAGGCGAACTTATCATATGACCGAGGATGGAGCTTTATCAACGTCGGAGAAGATGATGGATAAAGGCGGAGGAGGAGGTGGTGGTGGTGTTCGGCAGAGTCAGAGTGAACTCATTCACTAGTTGCTGGGGAAGATGTTTGCCGAAGTTGGTTGAAGAAGATGCTTCGCGGACGTTGGAGGAGAAGGAAGAAGACAGTGGAAGCTTGGGATAAAGAGGGGGAGGCATTTGAGAACAATTATGGATTATAATGTGGGGATGAGGATTATATAAGTAATCACTTTAATTTCATGGAATATAACCCAAAAACCATTATATATTGAGACAAGAAATGCTTTATATATTTTTTAATATAATATTTAAAAAATTGTATTGTAGTCCTATAATCCTAAATGTAAGATCTAGCTAGCTAGTTTAATAACAGATATTGATCATAGATATTTTCCATTTTATATGTTATGCTTACAATTTTTATCCAAATTAATTTAATTAATGTTAGATAAATGTACTTTAGAGAGATTATGTCACATCTTATAATTATGTAATTATTTTTTTAATAACCTCAAATTGAATAAATAGGATGAGTCATTTTGAAGATAATGATATAAAATACTGCCTTTAGTAATATGTAGAATAATTGACTTTTTTAAAAGGGTTAAGGTGCAAATATACAGATGTGCTTTATTCTGAGGAGCGTCCAACACCAAGTGCTTTTTTTAATTGCAAAAATGCACATGTGGTTACAAATTAGACGTAAAAGTACTATTTGACTTTAAGTTTGACTTTGACTGTTAAGTTTGACTTGTTTTGCTAATTGGGCGATGATGTGGCATTTTAAAGGTGCAAAAATACATATGTGGTTTGGAAAAGAATGCAAAAATACACATGTGGTTTGGTAAAAAGAGCGCCCAACACATGTGCAAAAATACCACATTATCGTCCAATCAGCAAAAAAAGTCAAATTTATCAGTCAAAGTCAAACTTAATGGTCAAATGATATTTTTACACTTAAGTTGTAACCACATGTGCACTTTTACACATAAAAAAAACATTTGGTGTTAGGTATTCATCGGGATAAAACACATATGTAGTTTTGTATCTTAACCATTTTTAAAAAGATTATAGAAATTAATTAAGTGACATCAAAGTATTTTTAAATTAATTTATTTAACTTAAAAACTGATAGATAATATCTTACTATTATATTACCTACTAAGTATATTTGACTTCCTTAATCTTTTAAATTAAATTCATTTAGAGTATCAAATTTATTGAAGTGCTCGCGGTGATCGGTGCTCACTTCCAAAACATGGAACAGCTGTAACGTTAATGTGTTACAACATCAAGGAATCATCCAATTAAGTCAAACTACATATATAAAACAACGGAACAAAACGTGATACGTATGCAAATGCTAAAATATTAAAATCTCGAAGAAATCTTGTAATCATCAATTAAACAATGGAAAGCTCCAACACTCACGATCGTTTGCAAGAACTGAAGGCCTTCGATGAATCTAAATCTGGCGTTAAAGGCCTCGTTGATGCTGGGATAACGAAGCTCCCTAGAATCTTCATACGGCCATCGGAGGAGATCGCCGCTGACGAAGGTCTCCGGAGTCAAAGGGATCAGACCCAGTTCAAGATTCCGGTGATAGACCTCAAAGACACAGCCACCGGTGGAGGAAATCGTGCTGATGGTGATGTGGTTGGCGAAGTCCGGCGTGCTGCCGAGACGGTTGGGTTTTTCCAGGTGGTGAATCATGGGATACCCATGAAGTTGTTGGAGGAGATGCTGACGGCGGCGCGTGAGTTCCACGAACTGCCAAAAGAGGTGAAGGCGGAGTACTATAGCAGGGAAGAGAAGAGGAAAGTCAACTTCAGAAGCAACTTCGATTTGTATCAGTCCAAGTTTGCCAATTGGAGGGACACTTTGTTTTGTGTTATGGCTCCTGAACCTCTTGATCCTCAAGAATTGCCTTTGGTCTGCAGGTAATTTTGATCTCACAGATATTCAACTCCTATGAAAGAGAATTCTAGGCAAGCTCGCCTAACTATTTCTTATCTATGCTTTGAATATAAAAATTTCCACTTTATTTTCTTGCATGTATTTATTTTTGGCAATAAATACATGTTTTTTGTCACCGTTCATCAGGACGAGGTTGTCCTTGCCGTCCTGTCCTGTGAGGCCATGAACACTCCTAAGCCTAGTGTTGAAATAACTTCACTATGAAACCTGAGTCAAAAAACATGTGCCACATGATAAAGAGAGGATCTTGATGAATATGAGGGAAACTAATTTCTATTTTGTAGGGATGTAACAATGGATTACTCAAAGAAAATTGAGGCGTTGGGGAACATTTTGTTGGAATTATTATCAAAGTCACTTGGGCTCAAGGCTGACCATCTTAAGAGTATGGATTGTGCAACAGGGCATTGTCTTCTGAGCCATTATTATCCACCATGTCCTGAGCCTGAATTCACCATGGGCACCACCCAACACTCAGATCCTGACTTCCTCACCATTCTTCTTCAAGACCATATTGGTGGACTTCAAGTTTTATGCCACAATCAGTGGATTGATGTTCCTCCTCTACCTGGAGCTCTAGTTGTGAATATTGGAGATCTTTTACAGGTCAGTTTCATATATATGTGTGAATACAATTATTGAGTTATATTTAAAAATGGGGGAACACTAATTTTTTAATCCATATAGTTTTAATTCAACTATAATTCAGTTCCTAAACTTTAATTTGACATAGTGCAATTCAATCCTTTTATTTTTAACTCAATTAAAACTTTAGTCCCTTTAAATTTTATGAAATATATAATTTTATTTTTTAAAATATAAGGACCAGTGTTTTAAATAGTTGAAAGTATAAGAATTGAGTTATATCAAATTAAAGTTTAAGACTACTAAGCTGTAGCCACATCAAAGTCACAATAATTAAATAAACAATAGTGAGCACTGAGTGTTCATCATTGTAATGAGATCTAGAAAGTTTATACATAAAGCCTTAAGGATCCAAATTTTAAATTCTTAATGTGTGATTTTAAAAAATAATAAATTCATTTTCTAAGAAGTAGTAGTTATAAGATTGTCTCTATTTTAAATCTTACATATATTAAAATAAAAATTTACTCAAAATATAAAAATTAAATGGATCATCAAAAATCAATCTAGACCATTGTTATGAACTCGGACTACATCGTAAACTAGCAAACCAATCTGGGAACCGACCCAAGCTGGGCATCAACCCAATTCGATACATTTTTTTAAAAAAAAAAATCAACTTTTTTTAATTTTTTTTAGAATTTCATATTAATTACATTGAAATATTTAATTTCTTACTGGTTTGGCCTTCAGTTAGCTTTGATTTGACTCGAGTCTAACCCTTGACCTGGTACCCGGTTGATTTTGTGGCCGATCCGAATTTCAGAACCTTAATCTAGACCATCCAAATTGGTGATAGACATGCTATGCTCATCAAATGATAAGCAAAAAATGTGCTCATTTTAAGTACAACCAAATTAAAATTATATGAATGAAAGGTTAATTTCCCCTCTGTCTGGGTATATTAGATGTGATTATCATAGGCGATATACGTATTAATTAAGAGCTATATGTTGCAGCTTATGTCGAATGACAGATTCAAGAGTGTAGAGCATAGAGTTGTAGCAAATAATGAAGGGCCAAGAGTATCAGTTGCATGCTTTTTCACTCTTCATACATATCCAACAACAAAAACCTATGGCCCCATCAAGGAACTGTTGTCACCACATAACCCTCCTCTCTATAGGGATACTTCACTCCAAGACTTCATCGCTTATTATGATAACAAAGGACTTGATGGCTTTTCTGCTCTACACCACTTCAAGTTATAACTCTTTCTTCATTATCATTTTATAATTTTAGAATCATGTATTGGAAGAATATGATTAATGGTTGTGATAAACAAGTGTGAAAAGATGTATGGAAACACATTTTGTGCTCTTCACTTTGATGAGTATAAATACGCCCATCACCCATATCTATATTGTTAAATTGATTTTTGCATGGTTCAAATTTAATTTAATTTAATTTTTTGTATTTTAAATAACTTTTTATTTTAATATATATATAATTAAAAATTAAAAAAAATCTTATAACTATTACTTCTCATAAATTTAAAAATTACAAATAAAAATTTTTAAATTTAGAGAATTTAAATTAAATTTAAATTGTTAGATGTCACCACAGTGATACGTAATATGTTGCTCATCACTATAATGAGCACCCAATGCAAACCCAAAGATGTATGTGTATGTGTGAATGCTTATCATAATCTCTCTCTCTCACATCTAAATCTAACATACACAATACTCTCCCTCTCCCAGATGATCTATATGAAAGTAAGTCTTAGTAGATAAATTTACTTTTAATTAGAAATGAAATTTTTAGTTTATTCTTTTTTTTTTAATACAACTTATATGAATTTGTAAAATATATCATCCACCTACACTATAAATAAATGTGACCGTCATAAGTCGAAACACAATGGGTAAAATATCATTCTCTCTCTCGTGAGGTGTATATGCTAGAGAAAAAAGAATATATTCTAGGGAAAATTACACTGTGGTCCTAAAGACTAGAAATAATTATAAAAAGGTCCCACCCCAGATTCCCATTACAGAAAGGTCCCAAAAACGTCCCTGTGACTATTTTGTAATTAATTCAAAATGCGAAATGACTCTTCTGCCCAATTTGTCAGTCGCCTAAATGAATCACTTTGCTTCACCAGCTTACCCAAGCATAGCGATGCAAGAGAGACATGAAAGAACAATGAAGAAGTCGAAGGAGTGGCAGATGACACAACCGACGTCAGACGAGAGCGAGTTAAACCGTGAGACAAGAGAGGAGTAGAGAACGTCGGAGGAGGAGATTGCAATCGACATATTTGGAAGAAGATGTAACAGATAAAAAAGATGGAATGATGAGAATTGAAACGACGAGACTTCAATTAAAAACCCTGTCACACGAATTTACTCAAGTAATATGGGTCATATACTCGAGTATAGCAATATTAAAAACCTTGTCATAGGGATTGTCACGCCTTTACTCGAGTATAATAAATTAATACTTGAGTACAACTGTATTAACAAAAAGAAAAGTTATATTAATAACTGGAAATGTTATTTTAACAACTACTAGAAAACTCTGTCGCACGAATTTACTCAAGTACAAATGACCCATACTCGAGTACAACTATATTTAAAACCCTGTCGCATGGATTGTCATGCCTTTACTCGAGTATGATAAATTAATACTCGAGTACATATATGTTAACAACAAGAAAAGCTACATTAACAATTGAAAATACTATTTTAACAACAAAATTTATCACGACAGGAAAAGCCTTATTAACAGGAAAATCTATATTAACAACTGCAAATGCTATTTGTAACAACAAAAATTTGTAACGTGGACACATTTTGAAATTTATGTTTTTTTATGGCCCCCAAGATGACAGAGGGGTTGAAGAACATGAAAAGCCAAATTAACAAGTGAAAATGCTATTTTAACAACAATAATTTTTACAACAGGAAAACTACAACTAGAAATGCTATTGCTAACAATAAAAATTTGTAACCGTTGACACATTTTGAAACTTGTATTTTTTTCATAGCCTCCAAGATGATAGAGTGATTTAACAACATGAAATATCATATTAACAACTATAAATGCTATTTTAATACAGCTTTTCCAGTTGTTAATATAGTATTTCCAATTGTTAATGAATGCCATATGAGTAAGTGGCTATTTGCTCCTACTCAATTTACTTAATATCATATGAAGGCAAAATATACACATGGCAAAATATCATGTCCATGTGTATATAGCTGGTCCTTCATATCATTGTTTTGATATTTTGTCATATGTATATTTTGCCTTCATATGATATTAAATGAAATGAGTAGATGCAAATAGCCACTTACTCATATGACATTTATTAACAACTGAAAATGTTATATTAACAACTGGAAAAGCTGTATTAAAATAGCATTTATAGTTGTTAATATAGCATTTCATGTTGTTAAATTACTCTATCATCTTGAGCGCTATTAAAAAGCACAAGTTTCAAAATGTGTCAATGGTTACAAATTTTTGTTGTTAAAAATAGCATTTCCAATTGTTATTGTAGTTTTTCTTATTGTTAATACGGCTTTTCTTGTTGTAAAAATTATTGTTAAAATAGCATTTTCACTTGTTAATTTGGCTTTTCATGTTCTTCAACCCATCTGTCATCTTGGGAGCTGTAAAAAAACACAAGTTTCAAAATGTGTCCACGTTACAAATTTTTATTGTTAAAAATAGTATTTTCAGTTGTTAATATAACTTTTCCTGTTGTTAATAAGGTTTTTCCTGTCTTGATAAATTTTGTTGTTAAAATAGCATTTCTAGTTGTTAATATAGCTTTTCTTAGTGTTAACATATCTGTACTCAAGTATTAGTTTATCATACTCGAGTAAAGGCGTGACAATTCGTGCGACAGAGTTTTAAATATAGTTGTACTTGAGTATGGGTCATTTGTACTCGAGTAAATTCGTGCAACAGAGTTTTCCAGTAGTTGTTAAAATAACATTTCTAGTTGTTAATATAGTTTTTCTTGTTGTTAATATAGTTGTACTCGAGTATTAATTTATCATACTCGAGTAACGGCGTGACAATCCCTGCAACAAGGTTTTTAATATTGGTGTACTCGAGTATATGACCCATATCACTTGAGTAAATTTGTGCAACAGGGTTTTTAATTGCAGTCTCGTCGTTTCAATTCTCTTCCCACCGTCTTTGTCATTCGTTACATCTTCTTCCAAATATGCTGATTGCTATCTCCTCCTCTGACGTTCTCTACTCCCCTCGTCTTATGGTTTAACTCGCTTTCGTCTGACGTCGGTTGCGTCGTCTTCCACTCCTCTAACTTCTCCGTCGTTCTCTCGCCTCTCTCTCACGTCGCTATGCTCAAGTAAGTTGGTGAAGCAAAGTGATTCATTTAGGCGACTAACAAATTGGGCAGAAGAGTCATTTTACATTTTGAATTAATTACAAAAAAGTCCTAAGAACATTTTTTGGACTTTTCTGTAATGGGAATCTGGGGTGAGATCTTTTTGTAATTATTTCTAGTTTTTGGGAGCACAGTGTAATTTTTCCTATATTCTAAGTAGTAAATTACTTTTGTAAGTGAATGCGATAGATTGTTATTATGAACCTGAATCCGGCATGTCTCTCTCCAATTCTTATTTATTTTCTAACATAATGAAAAAGAATAACTTTTAGGAGAAAAAATAAATACTATAGGTTTAATTTTAAGCGAAGCAAACTGGTAAACAGCTTTTTGTTTAATTAATTTGTTTTAAGGTTTAAACATTATAAGACATAGATAATGATTTTGTTTCAGTAAAGCAAAATCATTAAAAAAGAAGAGAACTGTAATGGAAAGATGGGTGATGAATGTTTTTATTTCTCACAAAAGCATCAATCGGGTTCAGATCAAATAAACATAATCGATGGCTCATTCACAACACACACACACACACATTGTTTTTGGTGGTACACAATCCATATTCAGGAATATTGTTATATTTCTTTGGCACGAAAAAAACAAAAGGTAATGTGATACAAATGGACCGCCAATCAATTCAAATTCATGCATCGTCTTGTCTAAAACACCGGAATCGATTTCCCTACTAAACAAAAAACTTAATTAGAATGGACAGCTAATCAAATTTGGACCGCCTACACAAAATGTAAGGGAGACTTATAAACAAATATCAAATAAGAAAATTAATTATTTTATCAATCTTGTGTATATATCAAATTTTTATATCTGTATGTGAAAGTTTTATATACACATGTGGTAAGGGTTTTAGGTAATTAATTTTCTTAGTTTGGACTTGTACATATTTCTTGTTAGATTTAGGACTAGGTCCCCCCTTTAATTAGCACTATTAGAAATATACGAAACATAACTAAATAAGAAATAAATCATTATTAATTTTTTATTTTAGGAATTTAGGGAAAAAACTGATTAATCAGCATTTTATTTCCTTACCCCCCCCCCCCCCCCCCCCCAAAAAAAAAAAATCTTGAGTGAGCTTTTGGATGATGGAATTAATCCGAACATGAAGAGATTCTTTTTTTCCCTTTATAACAAGAGAGGTTTTTTTTTTTTTTTCTAAATACAATTATAATATAGTTATTTAAAAAAAAAAACTTAATTCTGAACAAGTCTCAAAAACTACAATGAAAATAAGGGGATAGTGGTGTCTCCCTCCATTGATTACTTTCTCTATTTTTTCTCCATTAAGTGTTTTCCTATCAAATCAAATTTTAATGATTGAGATTTAATAATATCCTTATAGGACCCTTATATTTCTTTCACACAAAAATTATGCTTCTTTTTAAGACAAAAAATTCGAGTTTTTGAAAATTTCAATTAAAATTTCTATAAAATAGTGACAATGGATCAAACCCAATAGTAAACTTCAGTTCAGCATCTTGGTGAACGAGAAGGATCTCACTAAGCTGTAATCTGTGAGACCTTCCAATTTCATGATGAAAGCGTGGGGTTCGTGGGCCTTCCCTTCCCCTTTCACTGTAGCAGAACGAACACGCAAGCAAACAACAATGGCCATAAGTTCGCCGCTTAGTGCTCTTGACTGTTTGTGATTTTCTCTGGTGGCGGTGGTTGCAATTCGCAAAAAACTCGTTATCTGATTCTCTTATTCAGTAGTCATATCGTCTTTTTCTTTCACTTCCCTTTTCAAAATCATCTTGTCTGGTTCTCCTTTTCCCGCATTGAGACTATCTTTTTTCTACTGGTTGTACGGATTGGAATTTCGATTTGTGTCAATTTCTTCGTTTTCGTCTTTGTATCGTGTGTGTATAAAGAGGCAAGTGGGTATCGGAAATTTTAGACTCGTGGTTTGTTCTGCATTTGGGTTAAATCTTCAGATGGGCTTTTTGTTGTGAAAATCCAAAGTTTGTATTTAGATTTTTGGAGAAGAAAATGAAGGATTTCCCTGGGACGCCTGGAACTCTCACTGGGTTGGTTCTGAGGATTTCCCAGTGCATTTTTGCTGTAGGGTCAATTGCATCTATGGCTACCACATCAAGCTTCTTTAATTTCACGGCTTTTTGGTGAGTATCCTCTCTCCATCAATTATAAAATTTTCTTTTCAAGTGATTATGAGTTTTCTCGAAACTTATTGTTTATATTTATCACTTGTTATCCATTGATTCATCCGATTCCACTTAAAGTCACAACTTGAATTTTAGATGTTTGGAAATCACTCAGACTATCTTGCACAGATCGGGTTTTTATACAACTATCTCAACGAGATCAGTTTCAGTAATCTAGTAGTTTGCTATTTGTACTACAGAACATTTGTATAACTCCTGTCACTTGTTCTCAATTGTCATGTTATGTAGTTTGAATTATGATTGAGCTGATCTAAATATTACGAAATGGTTGCTTGCTTGTCAAGGTATGGATGGCAATGGGGAGTTGAATACATATTTCCCTTAACTAGAATAACGCACTCTGATTATTCGTGACTAAGCTAAGGTTTAGGATCACCTAGTAGTAACAAAATAACTGTCTTTTTGTTGGAGTAGCTGAATCAGCTACAGTTCTCAGATTTCAAGTAGAGTAAAATTATGTCTTTAGTATGAGGATGATTGCCTTGGCTATTTGCCTATTTGAAATTATAACTTCTGTGAGATAGCTTTAATCTCTTCTCTAATATTATGGAACACAATTCCCTTCCTTTTATGTACACAAAGTCCTTGAAGCAGAATCTTCCACCGAGAAGATTATTTGTTAAGGGAGCTTCTGTGAACTAGAAGTGGGAATTTTTTTTCCCCCATTTAATGGCTACGTTTGCTGTTTTACATGCTCATAAAATAATAATTTTGATTTTTTACTATTGCCATGAAACCACCTAACCGTTGCCATGGAGATTTCTATTTAAAATGTTTCATATAACTCCTTTCTGAATTATGCATTTCCTGGACTAGATGCTTTAATGTCTGACTAATATATCTCCCAATTGACCATATTCCTGCATGCCTCAGTTTGGCATGATAACTACCCAAACACTATATGCAAGCACAGGCTAGTTGGTTTTGACTGCACCTTCCTAAATTAAACGACTATCAATGCATAGTGATTCGGCTTTGCCTTTTGGCAAAACTGCTTCTGCCAACCCTATAGAATTTAAACCTATGCACTGAACAGATATATCTTCAGGTGATTCTGTTTCAACAGATGGCATATTGGCTTTTAGTATCACCATTCAATTAACTAGATTATCTTCAGTGCCTTTGGTGGCCAATGCAGATGGTTCCCCTGTTGGTATATCTTCAGGGGTGATCTTATTTTGCCTCCTTTTGGCTTATGGAACATTTCTCTGCTTCGGCAGTGGTGTTCTGAAGAAGTGGTTCAGAACATTCTCTCCACACCAACTTCAGTCTGTCAAGCTCAGGATTTGCTCATTTGGAAAGGTAACTCAGAAGGTGTTATCGAGTTTGATGTGGTTACAATATTAGTGTGTCTACGGATGCCTCCATGGATTTTCAGACATGTGTCTTTCTTGGTCTCATCAATAAGTTACCATTGGTCCCGAGAGTTAGATTGTTTTGTTGGAAACTTTTTTTCTGAAGCCATCCCTATTGGCAGTCTGCTAAACCATCATCACATGAATGTTGATCTAGCCTGTGCTTTCTGTGGTGAGGAAGAGACTATTTTGCATTTTTTTTTTCGCGTGTATGGACTAGGTCCGTTTGGTTTGGTTCAGATTTGAATTTGTGGGTTTCTTTTCTCTGTGTGACTCAGTTTCGTCAATGGTTGATTGATATGTTATCTCATAGCCCCCCTCCTGCTTAATCAATGGTTTGCCTTGTTTTGTATGCTCTATGGTATTTTTGTAATAAAAAATTATATGGGCATATGGCTGCGGACCCTGAAGGAGTGTTGTGTTACATTAAGTGGTAGAGTTGCAAACTGAGGTGATTAATGCCAATAAATCACTCAGAGCTATTCCGGTCCCTTCCACTTCTATTTGGTCTACTTTTTGGGATTCATCGGGCTGGGTGTTCTGTTTTAGCTTTGCTTCTCAAAGGTGTCATGGTCGAAAATTTAAATTACTAGATATTCAACAATATCTGGTCCTCGCCAATACTTTGCACATCCTTAAGCAAGGGACTAAACTGTTAGCCTTACTACAAGAAGCTCAGCAGGGTCTCCATTTCATTGCTCCGCAGGGACTGATCCCCTCTCCTTTTCAGTATTCACTCATGTTTGGTGTATTTATTTATTATTATTTTTTTTTGGTGTTCAAAAGAAGCAAGGAGCAAGATGCACTATCCTTGGATTTTTAGAGGTTTTCTTGGTGTATTCCCAGTATACTGCATTTCTTCTTGGGTCCTCTCCTCCCTCCCAGTTGTTCCCATAAGAATTTGAATGAGATCATTTTTAACCCGTGAATTTATCTGATTAATCATGTTGCCGTCATATTTCTATGTTTTTTCTCTTAAGCTTCATATGCTTTGATGCTAATAAATTAAAAAATGAGTTTCAAATGGCATTGGTGTTTTGGTTCTTCCCGTACATGGAGGTCCAATGCACAGTGAACTTCCAATTATAATGAATGCATGTAAGTAAGAAACTAGGATTTTAGGGGAGATGGAAAGTGAGTTGACAATGGACGGAGATTGTTAAGAAAACCTCATTGTAGTAAGATGCATGTCCATATTACAAGTTTTCATTCATTCCTTTCTTGTATATGTTCCATAATTTTTAAGAAATGGTTATGATTCATGTTTCTCCAAAACTGATTCACCATCACTGATTGGTAAAAGTTTTGAAATTGTTACATCGATTAAATTTTTGGATGTCAGATGAGGAACAAATTTTTTGTAAAAACTCTTTTGGTATTACAGTTACTTGGTAGCTTCAATGGGTTTGCTAGTCATATGGAGTTTTGTGCTTGCCTTGTTGGATGCATATGCTTGGATGAGAAAGAAGGTCCTCCACAATGCCGTACTGGTTAGCCTCTTTGTAGTTGGAGATTGGGTAAGCCCTTGCTCAACTTAACTTTTCTGTAAGGCTTGAATGATTCTAAGGGGGTCTTTTGGTACGCAAAATATAATGAAATCAAATTGAAAATTGAAGTTAAAAAAAAAAATTGATTTTGTCCTATGGAAGTATTATCTGTGCTCCCTGGAATAAAAATGATAGTCACAATTAGGTAATGATTAACAATGATATATATATATATATATATATATATATATATATATATATATCTATATAAATGCAATGGATAAGAAATGCTTTTCCAATTCTTTTTTATGTAAAGCCTTAGGAGAAATAGTTTCCCTGCCTTATCTTTACTCAATAATAGCTATCTTGTTACTCCTCCGATCCTTAATA
Organism: Acacia confusa; assembly: GCA_037074495.1. Classification (NCBI taxonomy): domain Eukaryota; kingdom Viridiplantae; phylum Streptophyta; class Magnoliopsida; order Fabales; family Fabaceae; genus Acacia; species Acacia confusa. Next base: position 19,838,095 of record CM073514.1, read on the forward strand.
TAAGACATATTTACCTAATGATTAGATTTAAAAAGCTAGTTAAATTAGTTAATATGACATGTATTTTTTAAAACATTCTAGTTATCTTCCTTATTTCCTCTCCTTTTTGATTATTGTTAAGAAAACATTGATAATGATAAATTAGAAAAAAATTAACAAGTATAAAAACTATATCTTATATTTAGGACTAAGATTTACTCTCCAAATATGTTCTATATTAAGGATTGGAGGCTTCCATATTAAGAACCAAATATGTTCTATATTAAGGACCAGAGGAAGTATTAATTTTGCGTTATCCAAGGATATTTTCTACCTATAAATTGCCTTCCTCGTCGTTTTTTGTCTTCATTCCTTTCTGTTCCTGTACCAAACGGCCATATTGCTTCGGAACATGTAGCAAGAGTTGTGTGCTTATGGCTCCCAACATTTGACAAGTCTACTTCTCAACCATTGTCCACAGGTAACATCAACATTATCTCTAGCTGCAGCTGCTTCCTCAGCAGGCATTACAGTTTTGTACTTCAATGATTTGGGACACTGCAATTTTGGAGAGGAATGCCAAAAGTATCAGATTTCAGTTGCTTTTGCTTTCATAAGCTGGATTACAATTTTGATATCATCTTTGATTATGCTTTGGCTATTGGCTTCCGGGTAGCTAGTAGGCTCTATGTTATACCAGAATTCTCTCATCTAAACAACAGAAATTGAAATCCTTTTTAAATTTCTCTCTCTCTCATACCAACACCAAAGCAAATAGATCATTGCACTCTTCACCTAAGTTTGTGTGGAAAAGGTAAAATGTGTAGGTGTTTTCATGAAGTACAAAAGTTTCATAGTGATTTACAAAGGCAGAGGTTGCAATTGGTTTGCTGATAAATGTTCTTATTTTCATGCCTTCTTTGCTTATGAGTTCTGTTAGATGCTTGGAAAGGTTTTATGGTTAGTTTTGTCCCCTTTCTCAGTTCTGATTGTAATTAGTTTCTCTTCTATCACACGTGTGTGTACACGCACATTTACCCATTTACCTCTACTTTTAATTAAAAGGGCAAGCACTAACTACCTGAGGTTATAAACATGATTGAATCTATAACCTCCCACTTATAGATGAGTCTAAATGCCAGTTTGTTACAAAGCCATATTGGTGCCTATTCATCATCTATACACACATACAAGTACACCCATGAATATGAGTGAACACTTGAGGCATGTTTAGTTAGTAAGTTATTATAATTGGAAGGAAGGAGCTTGGATTCCCTTCAATCATAGTAGGACAGGGTAAAGAGTAAGGACAAACTATTCATTATCCAAAGCCAGGCTCATCCATGTTTGAGGCAGGTTGGGTTTTAAATGAATGTTTTTCTTTCAAAGACATCGTTTTGATTTACCCAACTTGAATTTGAAGGCCCGTGTTTAAATGGTCTTGGCTCTTTTCGTTGAAAACAAGGGAAAAAGGCATTTCAATTACCATTGAAATTTCCAAAACTAACAGGGGCTTACTGAAAAAGACATTTCAATACCACTTCACAATAGTGCTGAAGCTTACTGAAATCGCGCATCGTTGACTTGATAAACAGAAATTGGCAGATTAATTTTTACCATATTTCCCCTAGTGTAGTTCTTTTATTGTAATTTTGGCTCCTTAGCCTTCATATGTATTTTTTTTAAAAAAAAAAAAAATCAAAACTCAAAAAAGACGATTAAAATAATGATTTGTCAACATTATTTATTTAGTCAATCTCATTACTCAATTGGTCATAACTCACAAAAATAGTATTAGTTTTGATAAAAATGGTAATGTTTTTGACAAAAATGGTAATGATTTTAATAACATTGTTAGATATTGAAACAATGTGTAAAATAAGAATTTTAATCTTTAAACCAAAACATGAAAAACGCATATTCTCACCATATCCCTTCTCTATTGTTTGCAAGTTTTAATAGCATTTTTCTAAGATTTGGAAGTTGAAGTGGTATTTAATTGTTCTTTCCCCTAAAAATAACACGTTAGCTAATATTATATAAACATGTATAGGTTATAGCAATATATAGTAACTTTTAAATCTTATCTAATCAATGTACAACAATAACGATAACCAATCTTATTACATTAGGAGAGGCCAAATATATAAGGCAAATATATAAATCTTATAATGCTATTATGCTCTTTCTTTTTTTTTTTGGACAACCATAATATATATATTAATATTGAAAACAGATACAATACATAATGCTATTATGTTCTATCAATAATCAATATATTGGAAGTAGAAATTTCTTGTTTAATAACTTCGGTCTCTCTTGGGATACATTGACTCCAAATTCGTTCTTTATAATTTAAGTTTAAAGTTGATTTCTTCTTTTGTTGCAGTTATAAGTACTACTATCTTTGGTCATTTTGTCAGCAAAACTATCCAAATACCACAGAACGAATTGTTGGTTAAAATTAGCCAAAAGCAATAAATGTGTGAGGGATGTAATGGTGTTAGACTTATAGGGTCAAAAATATACTTTATAAAATTAAGGAACCAAAAGTATACATTATATAAATTTAAAAGACTAAAAGTATATTTTAGTACATAATTATTATTCATTTCACTTAAATTTTTTTTTTTTGCCACCCACTATTTTTTTGGGAGCCGTGTGTATGCATTTTGATTCCTCTATTTTACACTGAAAAAATATAACCTCTATGGGAGAATTTTTCTAATTTCTATAAATGTTACATGAAATGCATGTGAATGTGATTTGGAACTTGCTAGAGCGCTCACAACGGGATGAGCTATCGGGCCACCTAGTTTAAGTGGAGGGTTGGGCTTGTATTTTAGGGGGTTCAAAATAAAAATTGGACTTAAAAGGGCTAAGCATAAAGGGTTCAAAAATGACAGGGATTATTGGAGACAAGGGCAGCACGTTTAAGTTCGTACTAATTTACCAACATGTGGTTGGTCCAGCAGAATGTGGTGCTGAATTCCCTTAAGAGGTTTAGGGTTTGAGCTGTGGTAAAATTGCTCGTAATCCGCCTTGTATGAAGCTATCACTGTTGGGAGGGTTGTCCTTGCCACTGTAGAACCAGAGTGGTTGCACACTTGCCACCATTTTAATTGACAAAAAAAAAAGTCTGTACTTTTTTTACTATTAAAATTTAATGAATTATTAAAATAATATTAACCTATCACTTTTTTTCCTCCAACAATAACCTATCAATAATTTATACTCGCTGATTGTAGCGCTATGCAACTACGGGGATAAACTATCATGTTTTCTTTGCCTACAAGCATTATTTAATACCATATTAGTGTTTGAGGTTTTTATGTTAATACACTATAAGTGTGTGTGGTTTGATTTGTATTAGTTTCGGGAGTTTGGAAAATAATTTTATACTTTATTTTATTGATATTTATGATCTAAATTAGGAATTTTAGAATATAAATTGTGTTAGTTTTTATATTTCAAAATAGTTGAAAAAAGTTACAATCTAATAAAATGACACGAAAGTCCGCGAGCTGATGACTCTAATCCGGTAAATTGAAGGGCCGAGTTTTATTTAGGAAGTAGATTCTTAAGGGTAAGTCCTTCGCTAGCTTTTATTGTGCATTGACATCTCTAGACTTATTTTTAGAATCTTGATAGCATGTTTGATGCCACGATTGACAGCCCAATGAGGCTTTTGGGACTTTTTGAAATAAATAGGGTTAAAATGTAAAATTACACATGTGGATTTTTAAAAATGTACTCCAACACTAAGTGTTTTTTTTTTTGTAAAAATGACTATGTGGTTACAAAAGTGGAGTAAAAGTCACGTATTTCATTAGTGATTATAGGCCCCACTAATATAAAGTAACATAATATGTGACTTTTGCTCTATTTTTATAACAACATATTCACTTTTGCATCTGAGAAAATACTTGGTACTAGACGCATTTTAGAAAAAACCACATATGTATATTTGGACTTTAACCTAAATAAATAACATATTTGGTAAGCAACTTATCTCAATAGTACTATGTTTGTTTAAGATAGTGATGAGAAAAATGATTTTTTTTCAATTTATGTTATAGAATAACATAAAATAACATGAAAAATGTGTGCGCGCGTTCGTATGGGAGTAAGTATTTAATTTAATATTTTTGTTATTCCCTTAAGGATCAATGTTATTTTTTTGCATAACAACATATTAATAAATATATATATGGCCTCGCTAGTTTTTATCATAGAAGATAGACACTACATTAACTGCATACAAAAAACACACACAAAGCTTCTCTCAAAGATAATGATTATTATTCAATCCATTTTATAAGTTAACATTGGACAGATCAATGTGTGTGTGTCTATATATCTATGTATTTATAATACAAACTTTTTGAATTTGGTTTTTTGTAAGTGGTGACACCAAAACAAAATGATCATGGAGATTATAGATATTTTAAATTGAGAAAGGTTTTCAAACATTATGACGTAGGTTTTTAGAGAGAAGAACATGAAATAGCTGTAGGTGAGGAGTTATTGTAGAAACGTATAAATATAGTGATACACAGAAAGCATAAAATGAATCAAATAAGTTGTTTGTTTTTTGGAAGTTATATTAAAGAGAGAGTCGAAACAAAATTAATTGTTAAATGGAAGCTAGCTAGCTCAATTAATAGTGTCATACGATGGACTTGGTTTCTTTCCTCAGCCCATCCCTCAATATCTCCCATCTACATTATTGATCTCACGAAAAGTTAATCTGAGCCATTCATCTCTACCTCACGAGGTATTTTGTAGACACCTCGTGAGGTAGAGATGAAATGAATGACTAAGATTATTAGTAAGAAGAATGAACAGTTGGAATAAAAGAATACTGAGAGAAGAGGAGAATTGAGATGCTAAGAATCTGCTCCGGCAAATACGATGATGACGGTGAAAAGTTGCTGTCATGCAAAGCTGGTGGTCCATTTCCTTATTAATTATATTGGTGAGAGCGGTGACGCTTCTTTGGATTTGATGAGGAGTTACACACTCGCATATATCACCCCTACATGGAAAGCTGGTGGTCCCACACGAGTGATATATGCGAGTGCAACTCCTCATCAAATTCAGAGAAGTGTCACCGTTGGTGTGGAACCACCAGCTTTCCATGTGGGAGTGATACATGTGAGTGTGACTCCTCACCAAATTAACAATTAGAAGTAGAGAATATATTATATGTATGTACAGGAAGGAACCAATTACCTCAAAGTTACTTCGATAGATTAAATTAAACATATATGAAACCAAAAATATATATAACTGTACTTTTTTTTTTTGTTTTTACCAATATAATTGTTCTTTAGGTAAGGACTCTCGGGGATATGTGTGTGTATTTATATATTCAAAATTATCTCAATTATACCTTTAACAGGATTAATTAATCCAATGAGAATCTTTGTGGTTATTAATTGATCCCCCAAATATTTGATTTTTCTAAATAATAATGATCAACATAGTTATTGTTGCGATTCGTACACGCAGCGAAATGAAATTTATCCAATAAATTACGAATTTCAAGAAGAGGATCTATTAACAATGTTTAAATCGGGTTAGTAATTGAGAATTGTCCCTATGCAAACTGGTATACGTTTCATTCTAATTGAACTGATGGACTACCTTCTCGATCAGCATAAGTTGACCCTTTGAATTGCCTTTCTCTACCAGTATCCACACCGAATAGCTTTTCAATACGAACGTTAGCATGCTAGCACCTTCTTACTTTTGCATCTTACCCCTTTTTATTTCTCTAGGATTTTCTTTTGCGGCTTACCTCCTATTTTAATACGACTTAATCAATGTCTTTTTATAGAGTTTCTAAAACCCTAATTGGGTTGTATTAAAATATTCAAGATTAATCTCAATTAATCATGAATTTGAATTTTAGATTTAAATAACATTAATTAAATATATCAATAGATCTAATATAATCTATTTATTTATTCTAAAACTAAGAGCCTATATATTTAATTTATCTTTATAAATTAAATCTGAGAAAAGATATATATTTATTTAATTAAAAATGAGATACTATATCTCAATTTAAATTAAATCAGCTATATGATATATTTAATTTGAAAATTAAATCAGAGATACAATATCTCTATTTAATTAAATATATAATTAATTTATCTTTATAAATCAAATATGAGATACGATATCTCAATTAGTTTTAATTATATAATAATAAGCCCCTATGGCATAATTTCCAACAGACTCCAACTTGCACTAGGTGTAATCATTATATATATATATTTTCCTAGATAAAACATTGTATTCATTGAATTTTAGACATATCTAAGATTCAATGAATTTGGACACTATTGCTCGTGTTGGATTATTCTTGTGTGTGACCCTGTAGGCCCACATGAGATTGACAGTGGGCCAATACTGTAGTAGCCCACAAGTCGCAAGTGGCCTTTAGCAAGACATTGCGACTACCCAATTCAAATAGGGATCGATGACATGATACAGCCTATCGTATAACCATGTCACGTCCCTTTTGTCACGTGATAATTTGGTCAAGGATGAGGCATAGATAATGTCAACTTCCTTTTCTTGACCATTACTTTCTCGATTCTTGAGTAATCTAATAATTGAAATGAAAACTCTTTTCCACCGTAGTATGACCATACGTTTCTCAGACTCACTCATCGATGGGCCTAGTATTATCTCTCTACAAATGTGAGGGACAAATTCCATCTTGACCATTCACATTCCTCTGCATGAAAACCACTGATCCCGATCATAGCCTTTATCATCACCCGGTCAAAGATGACTTTTGACTAGGTCAAAGATCAGTAACTCATCATGTAGGAATCTATGATGATCTGAAGTCATAAGGCATTGTGACGCAGTTATACATGAGAGAAGCTTATGACTAAATCCATGTAGTTTTCTCATAGTGGGTCGATTTAGCACCTTGTACTCTTACAAGTGCCCATGACTTTGATTCGTATCTCCATACCTAATCAAAGTCATACTGATCTTATCTCATCTTTGCTACCGCGTAGATGACCGACCAAGGATATTTAGGATAATCTATAAGATTTATCCAGGGATACAGTTATCAATATAAATATGCAAATAAAATGATGATTAAAAGAGAATACTTTAAATAATAATAATAATATTTAAAGTACAATAATTAGCCTTTCCCACAAAATACTCCCACTTGTACTAGGTGCAATTATTAATTACTCTAATTCCTATTGTCTTAACATGACGCTCATGTTTTTCTTGTGCAAGCGGCTTAGTAAGAAGATCAGCAACATTGTCTTCTCCTAGTACTTTGCATATCTTTATGTCACCTCTATAATTGATTTCTCTAATAAGATGAAAGCGCCTGAGTATATGCTTGGTCCTTTGATGTGACCTAGCTCCTTGGCCTGCACAATAGCCCCGCTGTTGTCACAGAACAGGTCTATTAGATTTGAGATGGTAGGAACCACCCCTAGTTCAGTAACGAACTTTTTTATCCAAAAGGCTTCCTTAGCTGCATCATTTGCTACTATATACTCAACTTCTGTTACAGAATAAGCTACAGTGCTCTGCTTTGAGCTCTTCCAGCTTACCGTACCTCCATTTAACAGGAATACATATCCTAACTGCGATCTTAGATTATCTTGGTTAGTTTGGAAACTCGCATTTGTGTAGTCAATCACACAGAGCTCATCCTCCAAGCCACCATATACCAAGAATAAGTCCTTAGTCCTTCTTAAATATTTCATGATATTCTTAACAACAGTCCAGTGACCCTCATCGGGATCTTGTTGATATCTGCTGGTCATACTCAAGGCAAATGACACATCCAATCGAATACATAACATGACATACATGATAGATCCAATGGCGGAAGCATATGGAATCTTACTCATGCGGTCTCTTTGATCTTGTGTACTAGGACACAGATCCTTGCTGAAATGGATGCCATGAGACATGGGCATGTAACCCCTTTTAGAATCCTGCATACTGAATCTATGTAGTATCTTGTCTATGTATGTGCTCTGACTTAGGCCTATCAGCCTTTTGGATCTATCTCTATAGATACTGATCCCAAGGATATTAGTGGCTTTACCTAAATCTTTCATTGAGAAGGACTTTCCTAACCAAGACTTGACACTATGCAAAGTAAGAATGTTATTCCCAATGAGTAGGATGTCATCAACATAAAGCACCAGAAATACAACTGTGCTCTCACTAACCTTCTTGTAAACACAAGGTTCATCTATATTTTCAATGAATCCAAACTATTTGACTACTTCATCAAAACGATGATTTCAACTCTGAGATGCTTGCTTCAATCAATAAATGAATCTTTGAAGTTTACAAACTTTACCAGAGTCCTCTGGACGCACAAAACCTTCAGGTTGTGTCATGTACACATCCTCAAACATCTTTCCGTTAAGGAAGACTGTTTTGACGTCCATCTGCTATATCTCATAGTCATAATATGATACAATGGCAAGAAGGATTCTGATTGATTTGACCATTGCAACTGGGAAAAGGGTTTCATCATAGTCCATACCATAAGTTTGAGTGAATCCTTTTGCAACCAGCCGTGCCTTGAAGACATTTACTTTACCATCCATGTCAGTTTTCTCTTTGAAAACCCACTTGCACCCAAAGGTTTTTACACCTTCAGGTGGATCGACTAAGGTTCATACCTTATTGTCATACATGGATTGCATTTTAGATTTCATGACATTAAGCCATCTTTCGGAGTTGGGTCCCACTATGGCTTCTTGATAGGTAGTTCATTCATTCTGCTCAATGAGGAAAATATCATGACTTCCAATAATCAGAAATTCATATCTCTGAGGTTGTTGCCGTGTTCTATTGGATCTTCGTGGGCCTTGTGTTACTTAAGTAGGCTCAACAACTTGTTGTGAGTCTTTTCCATTTTCTATCTGTGGTTCTACGTTGTCTTGTGGCTGTCGAACTTCTTTGAGGTTACCTTACTCCATTGGTTCTTTTAGAGATAAACTCCTTTTCCAAAAAATACCATTATGGATAACAAACACTTTGTGATCCATGGGATTGTAGACATAGTATCTCTTAGTTTCCTTAAGAGACCCCACAAAAAGGAATTTTAAGAATCTAAATGATAATTTATTAGAGGCTTGTTGTTTAACATAAACCTCCTAGCTTAAAGCAAGTGTAGCAGATTTGTTTCCCCTCACAATTGACTCCCGGATGATTCTTTCCACATTTAGGGCAAACTCGGGAATTTTGTTGTCTAAGATAGCCCGATCGCTGCCCTGGTTGAAATGGCTTTTTGCTTCTGCCAGAAGGCTTAGACCATGGTGTTTTTCTCTTCTGGGAAGAATTCCCGCAATTAAAACCACCACAAGCTGGAATGCTACGGTTTCGAGTAGCACGTAGCTCCCTCAGGTTGCCTTAAACAGTACGACAAGCCTCCACTGCTCCCTTCAATTCTTGAAAATCACGGGACACCAGTTTCTCCTTTATTTCGTAGTTTAACCCTTCTAGCAACATATTGGTTCTCTAGACTTTATCATCATGGCGTTTCAGGTACGAAGAGTATCTTGCCAGGTTGGTAAATTGAGCAAAGTAGTCGTCGAAGGATTCATCATTGTCTTGCTGAATTTGAAGAAATCCTTTTTCTTTGGCCACTTGCATTGTTTGAGGAAAGTATTTCTCATTAAACTTCTTCATGAATACTTCCCAGGTGACGGGAATGTATTATACTCGTAAAGTCGTCACAACACTCCTCCACCATCAGTCAGCGTCTCCTTCAAGCTTGTAAATGGCCAGTTGGGCTTTCTTATCTTCTCGACATCCCATAACTTCGAAGATCTTATCTAATCTCATCAGCCATTCATCTGCAGCTTGAGAGTCGATCTTGCCACGGAAGGCTGGTGGTTTAAGTTTGCAGAATTGGATGGTCCAATATTGCGAAGATTCAACTGCTCTCATTGGTTGAGGTGGCACTACTATTACCCTTTCATTTTGATGAGACGTCTCAGCTCGTACTAACTCCTCAGTCTATTCTTGATAATCTTCTTGCTTATCATCCTCTTGTACAGCGTTAGCTTGTTGATCATCCTCCGCCTGATGATCCTCAGTCTGTTGCCTCTCAGCTCTCCTTGCTAGCATGTCATCATGGAGTTTGTTGATGTAACCCCAATGCTCTTGAAGCATTCCTAGTATTTGTTGTAGAGGATCCTGGGCAGTTGGATTGATCTCATGTAGGTTTCGTAATCCTCTACCTCAGCCCCGACCTCTACCTCGGCCTCGACCTCTACCTCGTCCACGTGCCGGTGGATCTGATTCTTGTTGATCCAGTGGTTGCGCTGGTAGGTCTTGCTCATGTACTTGTCCACGACCAATCCCTCTCAGTCTTGCCATATTTTCTATATCATATAACCAGAGTTTAATCAATACTCATTACAAACTGTTCAAACGCTACCTCTGATACCACAACTGTAACGCCCCTATTTCCTAAGTCCATTATGAAGTGCAGTTGAGGTCCTAAGGATGTTATTAAGTTATCTCGCGAATATTTATCAAAATAAGGGCGTTAACATATCAGAGTAAAACACAACATAGAGCGTTTAATCGTTTGGACGACTGAGTAACTGATTTTATATGCATAGACATATGCTTGTTAATTAAAATTCCCGAAGGAACAAAAACGTGATACAAATAATTTCATCGCGTTGTTCATAGTTTATGCGTTAAGTTACAGTGATCCGAAATGTTTAACCACAAAAGTTGCACACAGTCTAAATCCAAAATATAACTCCTCCTGAATCTTCACGCGTGTAGCTTACCCTTTCCTCCCGCTCCTGATCCTCCTGATCCTAAAGCTAGGGTAAAATCTGAGATTCAATGCCCATTAAATCTCATGTAATAGTTAACCTTATGCTTAAGTATAACAAAATATGTATGACAGCTATTCATTTACATTTCAGCATAAAACCATACATAGCACACAGCACATGTAATAGTTAATATCTCAACAATTACAAAGTACACAGCAATTGTAATGTTCACCCCTACATAGCACACAACACATGTAAGGTTCACCTCTACATAACACAGCCCATGTAAAGCCCACTTAGGTTGCACATAAACTAGTGCCACGCCCCCGACGTGTCCTTAGCGCTAGGAAAACATCCATACGGCATTACCAAGACAGTAACCCGTTTTCAAATAAAAGTTAAATGTATTTAACATGGTGACCTAAGACCCAGTTTTAGCCACAATCCATGACCCAAGACCCAGTCGTGTCCATGACTATCTGAATCATCACATCACATATAAAGCATACAAGCAACATAAGAGTTAGAGTTACAGTACGTGTCCGTACCTTAGTCCTTAGTGCTAGTGGTACGTTCACCTTTCGGTACGGGACCCAACCTTTTCGGGTATCCTATAATATCATCATCATGTTATTTCTCTTATAATCAGTATCCTAAGGAATGACCTTGCCATTCATGACCCTTATTCCCCTGATGAATTTTATTATTATTGTTATTGTTATTATTATCCCCAATAATAATAATAATAATAATAATAATAATAATAATAATAATAATTCCTTATTCATTATTTATTATTTTCACCCCTTCCTAATAATAATAACATTACTTGTTATTATTATTAACTCTCTTTAATTAACATTAACTTCTATTAACTATTCATCAATAATTTATTTATTTCCCTTAATTTATTATTAATAATCAATTAAAACTAATAAATGATAACTATTATATAAGAATATGAGTTTATGTATTTATTTAATAATTCTCTTGGTTTTCCTTAAAACCTGGATAAATACTAATACAACTTAATTTATGCTTCATGTAAATTTGTTCGAGTTTAATAAATAATGACTCATAATCAATTTAATAAATGCTACCACAATATGTACTATGGATACCAATTCATACACACATTATAAACCACCACAAAATGATTTAACTCTAATGAATATATAACTATATTTGGAAAGGAATAATAATAATAATAATAATAATAATAATAATATAGGTATATATATTCTCCTATGATGAAAAAAATGTAACGCACACACAGAGGACCCATTTGGTAACTAATATACCCCCTCCGGTCCTAATTATAAGACATAGTTAATCGATTTTGGGAAAATTAAAAAAAGAAGTTAAATTAGTTAATTTTATTGATTTCCCAAAATTACCCTTATATAAATTTTAAATGACATCAACAGCTCCTTCCCCATTTTCCACAAAAACAAAGACGTATTTCAGCTAGGAAACCGAACAGAAATACAATCCTTTCTTAATGTTAAAATATTCATTTTTATGAGCTCAAATGTTCCAAGAACTCTTACTCTCTCATTGCATGTTTGCTCTTATCACTCCAATTCTAATCTTCATTTCCAATCCATTTCTCCTAGATCGCTTCCTTCTTCACCTTCAGCTTCATTGTGTGTGTGTTGGATCATCGGCTTTACTCAATCGGAAGTTCTTATTTTCTCTGATACATTTCCTTGTTCTGAGTTTTTGTTCAGATCTTCGAAATAATGGTCGATCTGAGTGGAAAAGTGAGTGTTCACGAGTCATGATGGTTTCTTCTGAAGTTTCTTGTCTCTACCTTGCTTTGATTCGGATGTAGCGATTCTAATTGAGCCGATTTTGTTCTGTGATGCAGGGATCGAAGGCAGAGGACACCAATAACAAAAGCCCTAACGGAGATTCGTTGGAAGAAAGTCCAATGAGCAACGAGTAGAAGAAAACCTGCGCCGACTGTGGCACATCCAAAACCCCTCTTTGGAGAGGCGGCCCAGCCGGTCCCAAGGTAAGCTCATCCGATCGAATTAGAAATCCATTTGCAAATCCGTGTTACGAAATCAAGCGTCGAAATGATTCTGATCATTTCTTGTGTCATCGATTTTTTTTCACTGCAGTCTCTGTGCAATGCGTGTGGGATCAGAAGCAGGAAGAAGAGAGCGATTCTAGGCATGAGCAAGGGAATTTTATCAATAGGGGTATTTTAGAAATAAATTGACAAAAGTTAGAATGTTGTCCTTTAATAAAGACTAAAACTATTTTTTAAATGTTGTCTTATAATTAGGACGAGTACATTTTAGTTACACCCCCCACAGATACAAACGGTTAAGAAACAGAGGCACCAATTCATGCAACGAAAGACATGCAACGCAAGACATGCATTTAACCATTATGTATTAGATATTCATTCCTTCTCATTCCCATGACGGGAAAATATCACTTCAGCATTCTTTCTTCTTTGACTTTTTGAATATTAATATATGATTTATTTGTGTATATGTATGTTAATATCAGCGCACCTAAGGATACAAGGTAGCAGCGTTTTTCTTTCTTATTTTTGTCCTTTCTAATATATACACCTACACACATGCAAAGACGCAAGGTAACAGTGAACTTGGGTATGTATATCTATATAGGACTCAACCCTTTTATACATCTATCAGCAAAAGCAAACTTCTTAACTTCCTTTCTTTAGTATCATTTACAATACTCCAATAATCTAAAAAAAATCAGTAAGGTGGCGGCACACACATGGAATAGCAAAAGCTTGAGTTTATATTTTATAGACTTAACATGCACAACAAAATTCACATGAGTAGTCCTTGAGTTCTTACATGCAGAAACACACACACACACACACACACACACACACACACACACACACACACACACACATATATATTACATGCGCATAAGAATTGTCTACACATGTTTATTAGACTAAGCTCCTCCAGTAACATGCACGCGCCACGTCTTCCTTCCCTCTTTAATATTTATTCTTGTTTTACAGGTTAAGGTGCAGAAAACCAAAACTCATACAATCCAAAATAAAAGAAACCGATGACAGTAAATACATATATGGTTCAGCGTCTTTTTCTTTTTCTTTTAACCTTATTCACACATACACCTACAGATCCATATTTATGTTCAATAACTCATTTAACCACCCATAAGTTTCGGTATGACAGCAACATATGATCATAATACCATGCATGACAGCAAAAACCAACATTTCATGCAACCAAAAACCGAACCTAAATGCAGAAAACTAAACATCTAAAGCAACCCAAAACAACCCCTGTTTTTCATTTTCTTTTCTTCATCCATTATATATACATGCAACCACATTTCTTCTTTCATTATGAAACCCAGTCCCTGTTTTCTGTTTCAGTTTTCAGTTTTAACTCTGTTTTCGGTATTTTAAAGTTTGAATCTCTTTAGGTTCAGCTTTATCTTTCTCTTTGACGGCAACAAGAAGACTTAAGGTAAAGAAAGTCTATCACTTACCTTAAGTTTTTGGACTTGAATGACAGAAAACTTTGCTGCTTGCTCCTCTGTTTTCCGTCAGCTGTACAGGGGAAGATGATTCGAACTCCTCTCCTTCCTTTGCTTAAGTCTCTCAGGCTCTCTCTCTCTATCGGTTTTTCTTCTCTCTCTCTCTTTTTTTTTTCTGATCACTGGACGAATGGGAAACAGATGAAACGAAGCTACAACGTGATGGTTTTAAAGAGTTATGCAGGACCAGTTAAACACCATAACCGATGGGTAATGGCTCGAGAGGTATGGCGGTTTCTGATCCTTTGCGTCTTGCGTGTCAGGAGTAATGATGGTTTTATTCTGCTGTTAATTAATGCTAATAAATGCGATGTGTTTCTTTGGTTCTAATTCTCCTGCTGTCATCCGTGATTTGCTTCTGATCTTTGCGTGTTTTGAAAGCAGGAGAAGGATGGGTTGAACTGAATAAGATGGCTGGAGTATTATATGTATTATATGGGCCGTGGTTACTTGCTTCTGCTTTGGAGGGACCTGATAGGTTTAATTTGGAGGGAGTATACACATTAATCTACATTTGCTGTGGTGTCTTGTTTTTTTTTTTTTTAAAAAATAAAATTATATCTTATTAATTAACTTGTCAATTAAATTTATGGAAAATAAAAATAATTTTTTTTATTTCCCATAATTCCTTTTCAACCAAACTCATAATCTCATTCCATAAAATATTAAATTTTAATATTTAAAATCTCAAAAAAATTGGGATGTTACAAAGCACGGATAGTGGTTTTTTTTCATTTCTTTTTTTTTTTTTTGGGGAGGGGGGAGTCACCATCAACATACTAGTAATGATTGCGCTTAAGGTAACTATTGCAATGTTGTAGGTGCAGAATATGAAATTAGATCATTTGATTTCACATTTCTTACCTTAGACATGCTTATCTTTGCTAAATGCTCTTGCCAACTCTTAAATCTTTTTTGTCTTAGTTTTATCTCTCTTTTTAATGCCCTTGGGTTGATCATCTCTTTTTTGTCTCTTAGTTCCACTTTATTCTTTTTTGTCTTCATCTTTTGAATTTCTTAGAGATGAACATAAGTCTCTTGCTTCTTTATGAAGTTGTATTATAGAGTTGCGGACAAAGGCATAAGTCCCTGGATAGTTAGACATTTCAGCTGCTAATGTTATCGTCAACTGACATAATTGTCGATATGTTTGAGCGCTCTAAAGCTTAGGATCCCTTGTATTTCATTTTCTCTAATATCATATATCACACCATTTCTAGCATCTTTAGTCCATCTTTTCAAAATATATTTTTTTGATAGTTTCCTCACTTCGTTTACCTCATATTTTTAAAGCATGACAACATAATATCCCAATAGATTCAAAACACTTGCAACTGCACCATACAGAATAATCCTTCAAATCAAATGTCAATGTCCACTTTTTTTCTTCATGAACCATAGTTCCAGTATAACTGAACAGCCTTTCTCATCTCGAGAGGAAATACATGTGGCGGAAAAGAGATCCAATTGCTCGTAGAACAATTCTAACACAGAAGCTGTGTAAATCTCAACAACTTGTTGTAGTATAGGTGAACTTTTGACTATGAGTCACGATTTTTTCTCCCTTGCTCCATACTCACATTTCATCTCATTATACCTTTTATCTATAACAACTCATTTAACCCTTTTAAAGGATTCATCAATATTAATACTCGGTTTTGTAATACTCTTAGTATCTGCATTAACACTTTCACTTATTTGTGTGCTACGCATACTAAGAGTAGCAGAGTACTTCATATAACACTATGCCTATTTCTCTTTGATTTCATATATGGACTTCAAACATAAGTTGTCCTCCAAATTGAATATGATATTAGAGAAGCCCATGATTCTTCAAATTGTGTTTTCTCTTCAATAGCAAACATACACTTGTTGAAATCACGCAAAAAATGTGAGCCACCCTTCCTCTTATTCCTTAGATGTTTAATCCCATTTTGTTCAATATACCATGTGCATAATGTGTGCTTCACTTCTAGTATAACCTCACGCAGTGCTCTTGCCATTGCTTGATTTTGGTCGGTAAAAATTATTGCAGGTCTCTTTTGCTTGTTTGCTTTCAAAAAAGTTTCTAACAACCACTTGAATCATTTAACAAAGATGCACCAAAAATTACAATTCCTCTATGATGATTGAGTCTTGAGAATATGGCAAGAGGTCTATGATTATTGTTTGTATAGTATGTGGTGTCCAATGAAATTACATCCCAAAATAAAGCACAATCTACAAGCATATGAGCATCGGCCTAAAAAATATTTGTAATTTGATTTTCCATATCAAGTTGGTATGAATGATAAAATGAAGATTCTTAGTAATTTGTTCTTCAACATAATTCAACAACCATCCAACTTCATTTAGCTTTCAAATAATTTTTCATATAAACTTGAGTGAAGCCAAGATTAGCTCATTCACCTGCTTTCTTACTCATAAGATCAAAAGTCACTTTCTGTTTTAGTCTAGCATCCCTAGCCAAATCAATCTTATCTACTTGTGAATCACATATTTTCTATTGAGACCTCATCATATGTATAGTTTGTTGCAGATGCAATAGGTAGTTATGCTCTTCTACAAAGCTAGTGATCTTGAACTTACCTTCTACTAAATTAACTGTCGTTCTAGCTTTACATTTAGTCCTAATCTCATGACGATGGTTGGTGGCTAGTGTGTATCTTTTATCCAGTCTTTGTTTGCCCTCTTTGGAACACACATATCTATAGGAAACAATTGTCTCCTTATCTTTCTTACTCTTCATTAGCCCATTTTTTCTTGCACTAAAACCTACTTTACAAGCATATTCACTACTACAAAAAACGTTAAAAACGTCCTAAATTAGAGACAAAAAATGTCCTTATTGAGAAGGACGTTGGAGCAGGGGAAGTAGTAAAAAGGCGTCCTATGGAAAATATAGGACGCCTTTTTAAGGCATCTTATATTTACTATAGAACGCCTTAAAAAGGCGTCCTTTAGTGTATAAAGGACGCCTAAAAAAGGCGTCCTATGTTTCCCATAGGACCCTTTTTTAGGCGTCCTTTCTTTTAAACAGGACGCCTTTAACGCGTCCTGTTTCCATATAAGGCGTCTATACTTAAGTATAGGATGCCTTATATTAGAATTTTTTTTAAAGAAATGTGCTACTTTGTGGGCATTGATAAACTGAAACCTGTAATGGTATTTTAAGCATGCAATCCGATTTCAAATCAAAACAAGTGCAGCAAACCGCTGTGATTTATGACAACAAAACTCTTTCACATATTCAGAAATTCATGCACAGATCAGTTTAGACCAAAATGCACTTGGCAACCATAAAGACCACATCTGATCATAGTAGCTCATGAAATCCAGATCGTTCCATGCATAATGCAGCAGCAAAAGTTTCAGGGTAATAATTCGACTTAATGTTTTCATCTAATACAATTAAGGAACATAATTCAGCAGCAAGTGACCAACAACTTCAAAATTTTATTTTCCAAACTTTTGTAATAACAATGAGCATCCCACAACAACAGTAACAACAAAACATGATGTACATGATATGTATATGTGACCAACAACAACAAGTCACCAACAACAGGAACAACAAAACAAAGTTTATAACTTGAATTCAGCAAAAAGACAATAATTAGAGATTAATATGATTAATCGTATTCCTATCAAGTGAACAACAAGTCACCATCAAATTCAGCAGCAAGTGACCAACAACTTCAACAACAAACTATTACTTAAACTGACCAAAAATTCATGTATCGCTCCAAGTTTCAATTCCAATACAGAACAAGGATCACAACAACAACAAAACTCAAAATGATTGATATGATTTTCAAGGCTATTAACAATTATCAATTCTGCAGAAACCAAGAGTATTAAAGGCGAACAAAATTCCAATTAACATGATGTACATATCTATATATGTTGAATAAAATTTGCAGCCAAAGCTTCCCGAACTCTATTGATCTCTTCCTTCGAGCACGGATCCAAACTATCAAAAAGCTATAAATTCGAAAAAAAGGTATAAGTTAAACCAATGAAGTTAATGAAATAATTAACTCAAGTAGAACTAAAAATATTATCATTTGAGAAACACAGAGCGATCACGTACGTTTTGAAAACCTGTAGTACGTCCGCCAAATTAAGAACTGTCAAGTCCATGACAGAGAGCGATATACTTTAAATTGATCGGGTAACGTTAGTCCATGACCACCAAATTAAGAACCGTCAAGTGATAGACTCATAGACCAACATAGCAAGATTAGATGTAAAAAACAACCTAACAAGTTATAGGAAAATAAGAACAAAAGAATAACACTTTGACTTCTCAGGGTTCTCGAAGAATGAACAAATAGACATAACCAACAAAACAAACAATACCTGCAGCAAGAACACAAATAATTGCACTGAGATACAAACACCATGAACTTGTTCTGCCAGTCCTAGTGAAAGGTTCTATCTAAAATATGCTCCAAGATGAATATGCTCATAAAAAAGATACAAAGCAACGATACTAGTGTTCAATTGATTAGGTAACTCGACGTCTTGCTCTCACATCCACTTTAAAGTCGACAGAAACCACAACGATCTTGAGATTCTTGACAACTCACAAAACTACAAGTTTGTAACAGCTCAAAAGGAAGAAAAACAAAAAACACCAAACAATAGTTTATCAGACAAACTGCCAGTAGCCAATTCAGCCAACAATTAACAAGCCTTGAGAATTCCGACAAGACAAAAGAAAGTCATAAATCCATTAGCTGAAAGACATAAAACTGGGAAATAAATCTTACATTGCTAGTGCCGCTTATCACTTGACTCCGAGCTTGTTCTTGAATGTTTAGGGATCAATCTTGGGTTCAAACATTTATATTATTCACCCCACTCTTATTTTGACAATGAGGGGAAAAACACGAAAACAGAATTGATAAAACAAAATCTAAAAAAAGAAGAGGAAGGATTAAAGAAATTCATGAATATACCTCAATCATCTTGCGCAGAGATTAAAATATCACAGAAAGACAGGACAAGGACAAACAGAAAGGAGGAGGAAAGTGGGTGACTCGCAAGAGATTTTTTCTTTGCTCAAGGACTCGCAAGAGATAAAGCATTGCACAAAACTATTGACCAAATGCGAGGAGTAAAATGAGTAATGAAATTAGTGTCGCATCACATTGAGATTCTCGCATACCCAGAGTGAAACAAAGCTCTTTCACGCTAATTGAGGGAAGGTGGACTTGCCTCATTCTGGGTCCGACACCGGCACTTCCCTGTCTCAATGTCTCGCTAGGTCATAAGAGTAAGGAGCAGAGTAAGAGTGAGCCGTGTGCGTTGAGGAAGGCTTTGGCGGGGAGCTGAGGGTGCGCGGAAGCATAGATTAATTAATTGTTGAGGGATTCGGCGCCCTAAAATCCAATAAGGGCGCCTTAAACTACACTAAAGGCGCCCTATTCCAATTTTAGGGCGCCTAAACTACACTAAAGGCGCCCTATTCCTCTTTTAGGGCGCCTAAAATACATTAAAGGCACCCTAAAATTAAAATAGGGCTCCTAAAATAAATTAACGGCGCCCTAAAACACTAATAGGGCGCCAAAAATATTTTTATTAAGCCTCACTAAGCCCTAAAAAAAATTCCTAATTAATAAATTTTTTCACATTTTAGGCGGCCTTAGAATAATCCAGGACGCCTAAAAGCAAAAATAACACTTTAACTTGCGCCAAAATAATTCCCAAGGTCACGCCATGCATCTAAAATATATTTTAGGCGCCCTAAACTTATTTAGGGCGCTTAAAATTAATTTTTTGCGCCCTAAACTCATATAAAGGGCGTCATAAGTCTCCTACTATACTTTTTACTTCCTTTTTTAAAATAAGGATGTTTTTTGGGGAAGTAATATCCACATTTTGTAGTAGTGTTTCATTCCAAAACCTCTATGCCTCCTCTATATTATCAAATTATTTTCCCAATCTAAGAGTCAAATCAACTTCTATAGATTGAAACCTACAAAATAATGCCATGCAACTCACAAAACATAAAACTATGTGAAAAATATGAATTAAAGAAGTAAACTTTAAAAAAGAAATCATCAAAACAAAAAATATATTTCTACATATATTGATACTTTTTTTTTAATACAACTCTACATATATTGATATGATTTTTTACTATTAAATAGCAATATCTTTCTCATTGACTTCAATTGCTTTCCATCACCTACTTGGGAAAACTCATTGACTAATATAAACTTGTCCGGAGAGCAATATTTTGGGATCTCTCCTTCAAACTTGTTATCATACAAATCCATACTAACCAGTTTTTTCAAGTTTCCAAATTCCTTATGAATCTTCCCTCTTATGTCATTCCTATATTTCTCCCTGCATAAAAATTGTCAATTTTTCAGAAAATTCCACTTGCTTTTGGCAAAAACTGACCAAAAAGTAATTATAAGAACGAATCACAATCTACCTTTTCCAACTAATCATAATCATATGAATAGACAAGCAAACATAGTGGCATAGTTTAAGACCGTCTAGTTCAGAATCATCAGTATTTAATATGTCCTTGATCAAAAGACATGAAGCGTTCCTATGAGAAAACTTGGGTCATTCATAGGTGTTTTGTTTGCAATAGGATCAATACAATACAAAACTCACTGTTTACTATTATATAGCAATATTTTCCTCCTCTTCCTTTTTTTTCCCCAAATGTTTTTGGTTCCAATTTCATATCATGCAATGAAGATATTAGCCAATCAAGGAAAGGAGACAAGTTTATATTATACAGACGTAATCTTTTTATGAAAAAAATACAATAGTTATGAAATAATCCAAAATGCAGGCATAACAGAGCCAACCAAATCAACTACCTTTTTGAAGTGGACTCAAAGAAAACAATGCCTTGCCTTTTCTTATTTGCTAACAGCCATGAACCTTCAAGGAAAAAAGGGAATAGTAAATAAATAAATAAAGATGTATGATTGATGGATTATCTGTAGGTTGGGAACATTAAACATTAGCTATGAAAAAAAAATTATTTGGATCTTACCTTTGCCTCCTTTATCTTTCCTGCCAAATTGCAGCTAAATGTTCGAGCAAGGGGTTATTTGCGAGAAGCATTTCAAGGGTTTTAGATGAGTTTTACAAATATAAAATGGATGGTTGAGATTAAATGAAATCAATGGTGGAGATTAGCTAATGAGGAATGAGGAGAAAGTAGCTAGGATTGGGAGAGAATATGCTCCTATGTTAGTGGTAAATGCATATAAGATAATATGGAGTCTTGGGAGAAAAGGGGCAGAAGAAGATCAAAGAAAATGCTTAATGAAGTCATTGAATGAGATATTTTCAGTTAATAACCTATATAAGGGTTTGATTATTGATAACGTATAAAGGCATTATACGATCCATGTAGTTGATCCTTTATAATGTCTTCCTTAATTCTCTCCATTTTTTACTTGATTATGGTTGAAAGAGCATCTAAATGGGTAAACTGGAGAGAAAATTGATAGATTTGGGAAATTCTAGAGTAGAGAAGGAAGGAAGAGCTCTGGAGAAAGTTATAGCAAAGTCCTAGGTAAGTTTTTTGGTCCTTAGTCTTAAGTACTAGTTTTGTTCGGTAGTTATAGTAGAAATGCTAGTTTGATCTTTAGTCTTCCAATATGTTGTTGATATCATGTTTATGTTTAAATATGGTATTTATTTCAAAAATATGATGGAGGAAGAGATATGGCAAGATTTTGGGAGATTAGAGTCAAAGTAACGAAGTTCTGGCGAAATTTTGCTGATTAGCGAAGTCAGGGGCAAAATGGGCATTTTTGACTAAAATGTCCATTATAATGTTTATGAGTTAATAGATCTTGTATTACCCTCTTGGAATATCCGGGAGGTCCAGAGTTGGGTTAAAAAGGCTAGACGGTTGGCCATTACACAGTGAAAGGTACCAACCGTCAAATGTACCAAATATCGTCAGCAAAGGTACGGACGTGTACTGTAACTCTAACTTTTATGCTGCTTGTATGCTTTATTTGTGATGTGATGTTTCATTTAGTCATGGACAAGACTAGGTCTTGGGTCATGGACTGTGGCTAAGACTGGGTCTTAGGTGTAACATCCCATTTTAAAAAAAAACAGCGGAAATTTTTTTTCAAAACATTGATCAGAGTCGAGCATTTTAGCAAGTGAGTAACTGAACTTGGAAGATACATAATCAAGGTGGAATGTACTTATACAGTCATCTACTATCCAAAAGAAAGCAGCACCTAACTAGATATATAAGAACTAAAGACATAAAATTCCTTCTGCCATCCTACGCCAGCCGCTTGCCCCTAACTTCAACCCTTGGTTCGCTAGAACCTGAAGCTACAGCTGAGATCCAATTACCATTTGGATCTCAGGTAACGGTTAACCTTATGCTCAAATAAACAGTATATGGACAACAGTTATTCATAATCTCATAACAGCAATGAATCACTACATAAGCACACATCAGATGCATGATCACAACATTGACAGAACATAAGCACAGAGCAGTATGTAAAGTCACACAACATGTCTGCATATAACCAGTGCCACGACGGCCCATCGTGTCCTCAGCGCTAGGAAAACTCAACGGCGTTATCAAGACTATAACCCGTGTAAAGCTGTATGTATAACTGACGACCCTAGGCAGAGCCTCAGTTTATGAACGTGTCTATCACATATATGTATATGATCAGCATAAGTGTTAAGGTTACAATATGCGTCCGTACCTTCGTTGACGTTTTCTGGTGCTTCTGTCAAAAAACGGTACGTTGGTGGTATAACGGCGGTACGACAGCGGTGACAGCGGAAACATCAGTTCGTGATTTTGGGTATCCTATAAGGATAATATCACCAATATGAATATCTAAGACCATAACAAGCATTTTAGGTACAAATTACCATTTTGCCCCTAGTTTGATTACTTGGTAGAATTTTGCCAGAGCTTCGCTATTTTGACTTTAAACTTTCAAAATTTTGCTATAACCTTTCCTCTAACATATTTCTAAGATAAATATCATATTTATTCCTAAAACATGATATCTAAACTAACTTGAAAAATTAAAGACTACTCTAGCACTTCTATTATAACTATCGAAGGAACTTCTTAAACTAAAGACTAAGGACTGAAGAACTTACTCAGAGCTTCGCTATAGATTTCTCCGGACTCCTCCTCCTTCTTTCTATCCTAGATTTTGAATTCTTCAAGGGAATTTGGGGTGAGAATTGTGAAAGGATGAAGGGGTATTTATAGGAAAAGTGAGTGGCAATTTCGTAATTCCGCTGAAGTTTGTCTGGTTGAATTCTGACCGTTGGATCGCATTTTTTTGAAGTGGCTTGATCTTGGCCCTACACCTATTTGGCCGACCTCCCCCCTACAAGAAGACAAAATTGATGACATCATGCTCATGACTTCATCCATACTTTACCAGATAAAATCCCTGGTTCGGTGTCCCGATCACGAAATTTTGTAAAATCTTAAAATTCCGAGAGCAACACCCTGAATGTCTTTTCTTCCTCTTCGAGAATACTGGGTTTTCCTAACCTTATACTCTCATTAAGGACATTCCGTTACTTGCCAAAAATCCTCGGTAATTGCTACCGGTTACAGAAATAACGTCGGTCGGCGCCAACTTCTGGATAAAAATTCACTGATCAATAATATACTCTGGTTTTTCTCAACTTATCCCCGGATTCAAGTATCTGAATTATTTTCTATCGGTTCTCATTTTGGCTATTTGCTTTAATTATGCAAAATATCTTCTTAGTCTGATCTCCAAATCACTCCGTCAGTTACAGAAATGACTTCGGAGACAGTCTACTTCGAGATAAAAATTCACTTGTTCATAATATACTCTGACCCTAAAAACTTAGTTCAAGGTTTTCTAGATAGGATTTTATTTCTATCCGTGGTCATTTATCCTGTTCACTTTTTATTAATATAATATTATTTAATTACCACATGTCTTAATCTTATAATATTATTATTTTTCACCATCCTTATCTCCTCCCTTATCCAAAAATTTCGGCCACCCCACACACACACACACACACACGCACACACACACACACACACACACACACACACACATATATATATATATTTTTCATTTACCATAATATTCTATTATCTTGCATTTATTTTCCCCCAAAATTTCCTTATTGGTCCATAAGTAATTACATGGATTTAGGCTTTTAGAATTTCTTGAATAATTCTAAGCCTTTGATCTTTACCCTTCAAAATTACATCCTATCCCTTGATAATTACTTAATTTACCTAATTTGATGCTACAAGTTTAATTAGCCCCTTAAACATGAGTTTAACAATTCTTTTAGGATTAGGGATTCCTATGTACTAAATCCCAAATATTCTTCTTGATTTCTCATTTCATTTTTCTTTATTTAATTTAGCCAAAAATTTCGGCCCTTAATATTAAATAATTATATTTGTTCATTTTTCATATTTCCTAAATTTCTATAATCTTATAAAATTGCCAAAAATTACTTAATTAATCCCTTACTAATTATTGATAATTTTCTTTATTAAAATTAATCATTTTCTCACAATAATTTTATTGACATTAATAATTTAAGCTCCATGCAAAATATCAAAAATCCTAGAGTCAATTTTGGTTCTAGAATACTTTTTAATTTTTCTTCTTTTTATTTTCAAAGGAAATAATTTATTAAATTTTCTAAATTAAGGATAATATGTTTTCTAAATTTTCAATAACTATTCCATGCCTTCTGAGATTTTTCATAATTCTCCTTAGGTTGTTTTATGGCCCTAAAATGCATTTTTCCCCATTTTTGACAATAAATTTCCCCTAATTTTCTTAGTGTCTTCTTTTGAACATAGACTAATCATATAACATGTTGAGACCAAAATCTTCATAAATGGGTATTTTTATTATTGTAACATAATATTCCAGATAATAATTATCCGGGTATTACATTAGGTCACCATGTTAAATACATTCAACTTTTATTTGAAAACGGGTTATAGTCTTGGTAATGCCATATGAATGTTTTCCTAGCGCTGAGGACACACTCCGGGGCGTGGCACTGGTTTATGTGCAAACTTTATGGACCTTACATGGGCTGTGTGCTATGTAGAGATATTGTTGAGATGTGTACTAATACATGTGCTGTGTGCTATGTATAGTTATATGCTGAAATGTAACTGAATATCTATCATGCATACTGTTATACTTGAGCATAAGGTTAACTGTTACCTGAGGTCCAATGGGCATTGGATCTCAGCCTTAATGAATAGTTCAGGAAAGAAACCGGGATAGAGAAGGTATCGGTAGATAGAGCCATGAGAAGGCACTAATGGATAGAGCTGGGAAGAGACACCGGTCAAAGCCAATGCCGGAAGAGCGTCCTCAAAGTATTCATTCTGGCATGATTTAACGAGGTTATTTCGAATGGTTTGGTGCCAAAGGCATGACTAGTGTATGTGGGTCAGTCAATAAGTCACGTGAACTCGGTGAGACTCCCATGATAGACACCTACCTGGCCAAATTGTTTGATTGACTGAGTTAGGTTCAATGCCCCAAGTCTAGTTACGGCTTGGTTGAAGATTGTATGATTACTATGTAAGTATTGTAATTATACAAAGCTCTGTAATTGTATCACATAAATATTCCTTCGGGAAATTTATAATATACCAGCTTATGTCAAGACATCAACATATGTCTGGGCATTTTATATCAGATACTCATTGTCCGAATATTAGCGCACGCTATCCGTTTTCGCATTACTCTAAGCTATAGCACCTCAAACTTTGTTGATTTTCCTAAAACTAAGTATCGACTGACACGATTTTCAAGCATGGAATTTGGGGTGTTACAAAGATTGGTTAATAAATGTATATTTGAAAATTTATTTAGAATCAGAAGGAGCATTTTGTTCTAGTGAACAACAAGCAGGTAAATTGAAATGAACCAAATGTAATGTTCTGATGATATATGAATAATCAATATAATGATTAATAACAAGGCATTTTCATATTTGGGATGATAATCTTCATTCAACTATGGTGCAATGAGTAAAAAGCATCAGTTTTTGTCACTATGTTTAAGTTATCTAATCATATTATATGATGTGTATTATAGATCATATAAAAGTTTATAAGTTAGACAATTTATTAAAAAAACGGTGAGTATAAACATGATAAATTAATTTATTTTATTTTCTTAATTTCTACAAAAAAATAAAAAATAAATGGTGTCTTATATTTAGGACTGGAGGACTAATTCTTTTTTACTGCAGCTGCTAAGAAATAAGGTTGGCTATAGTCTTCAATCACATAATCTTCACAAGTGTTGTGCAATTTGTTGTTTAGTGTTTTTGATGAGTATGAGCGAGTTGGTCACTTTCCTTGCCCCACAACAGCAAATACAAGCCAGTGATCACAGTAACTACTCCTATATATGATGTTGAAGAAAAGGGCTTATATGAGTATAGAAAAGTAATTACTATCTCAAAACTTACTATTCCACTCTTGTTTAAATTCACTTTATGTGACTTTAAGGAATTTCTTTGAGTGGAAGGATTTGATACTATACAAGATAAATATGGGAAAATAATTTAGTTCTTTTTTTGTAAGGCTTTCAAATACGCACTCCTGCTAAGGATAAAACCATGAAAGATCATATTAGAGTATCTATTTCAAATCAAATATGTGAGACGCAAAAATCTTCAGTATCAATTGACAGCAAACAACTTTCCTTGTTATAGCTTGTAAATCCACCCACTCCTTAAAGTCATTAGGGTTTCTATCCCTAAAAAAACTTCATTATAGAGATGACATACTACCAATGTTGTTAAAATGTAGTATCTACGTTGAAACGGTAAGGGTGAACAAAAACGTAAAAATGGAAAACGTAAACGAAACGTAACAGTTTACTTCGTATTATAAAAAAAATAAAATCCAACATATATAAAACTAAAACACACCAATACATTAAAGTTATCACAAATTTAAATCCAAACACTCAGTCATCAATCATCATAAATTCATAATACATATTAAAGTCAAAACACTAAGGCAATAAAAATATAAAAGAGATCAACATCTCTAATTTAACTCATCGGAGTCAAAGTCAAAGTCAATGTCAATATCATCTTCTTCATCCCTTCTGCCACTAAGAAATTCGGGAATATCCAAATCATTCAAGTTCCCCTCTTCTTCATTCAGATCATGATCATCCAAGGCAAGGGGATCTTGATCTTCTCCAACTCCAACATCTTCTCCAAAATCTTCACATATTGGTTCCACAATCCAATCATCATCCGACTCAATGTCATCAAAGTTATAATCAATTTGAGGAGACACTCTAGGTTTTGTGTTGCCTAATCTTTAGTTGGCCATCACACGGATAGCGAATTTTTGGAGTTTTGGAACACCATCACCATAAGATTCCCACCATGCTGCTGGACTCTTGGTTTCAACTCCATTTATAGCAAAGGTACTCCCAAAAAGGCCTCTACGATGCTTGAATTCCTCAAGTTGCTCATCAATAATTCTTTCAAGAGCCGTATCTGCCACCATCCTTTTTATACAATCATATAATCCAACCTTTACTTCATAATCAACTTTAAATGTAGGAGAATAATGTTGTTTTGGGTTAAGGTAGTAGCCTTCAATATGCAAAGGCCTATGGAGTTGCCTCTCCCATCTTGCATCAATGACATCCCAAACAGGTTGATAACTAAAAAGACAAGAAAAGATAACAATTGAATTAATTTTGAGTTAAAATGTCTATAACTCTTAATTAAATAAATTAAATGATAACTTACAATGTAGGATTTTTTTTTTGAAACGCTCTTCAATTTTCTCCTTGGCACGATCCATTGCCTCATAAATGGAGCCAATTGTTGCCTCATCTGAATCAACCAACCTAAGCACTTCAATCAAAGAAAGTGCCCCTAGCAAACAAACCTCAACCTTTTTCCAAAAGACTTTATCCATCACTACATTTTCAATGAGCTTTCCATCTTTTGACTTTGCATATTTGGTTTTCTTCCATTCTTCTGACAAGAACATTCTTTTCACTGCATTTTTGTCATCATGGAGGCATTTCAAAGTCAAATAGGATGTGGCAAAGCTAGTCATGGCAGGTCTAATCAAATCTTTGCCATTGGTGAAGGTGTGCAATATTGGAATGAGAGATTCTCTTGAATAAATATAAGTTGTAATTTTTTTCCCCTTGAAAATTGTGTCTTTATGAATGGGTATTTTCTTCTCTAAATCTTCTAACATCAAATCAATGCAGTGAGAGTACATGGTGTCCAATATATTTTCTTTCTTTTCTCCATCAACAAAGCCTCAACATTGTCCGTGACAATTTGGACAACGTTTTCTTCACTAACCTCCTCCACCACTTCATCAATCATTTGAAAAATTTTGTCAGTTATTTT
Organism: Acacia confusa; assembly: GCA_037074495.1. Taxonomy (NCBI): domain Eukaryota; kingdom Viridiplantae; phylum Streptophyta; class Magnoliopsida; order Fabales; family Fabaceae; genus Acacia; species Acacia confusa. The sequence goes on from CM073514.1 coordinate 19,866,882, forward strand.
GGCAATGTGAGATGCATCAATGGACTTGAGAAACACAATTCCCATAGAGCTATGCACACAAAAATTGATTATTGATCTTCTTCTTTTATCAGTCCACCCATCAGTCATTATTGTGCATCCAGTTTTCTTCCACAAAGCCTTATACTTTTCAACAATAGCCATTGTCATCTCATATTTTTGCTTCAAGTATTTTACTCTACACTCATGATAAGATGGTGGCTTGAAACTTGGTCTATGCTTAGCAATTGATTCACACATCTTTTTGAAATCATTGCTATTCACAAAATTGAAAGGAATTCCATTGTTATAAATACCAGTGCCAATGTCAAGACATGCCTTCACCCCTCAAATTCTTCTTCAATATGGTGTTGAGGGTTACGGGAGTGGATGATTTACTTTTCTTAAAAATATTGGAGGAGGTTGTAGCACCACTAACAACTTCCTCTTGTATTTGAGATAGTTTTCCTTGTTTTGCTTCACCAAGAAGATTCAACATCTCTATTTTTACATCCTCAGGCATCGATATACATGGTTCAACATCTCTAGATGTTCCTGCCAAATGGTTTTTCACACGAAAAATTCCAGTAAACATTACTTTGGGACAATACTTGCATTTAAGCTTTTTTATTCCTGGAACTTCAATTGCATGCTTCCATCCAGGATCTGACTTATTTCCAGGAGCATTTCTAGCCCTCTTCCCCCCAATACTAGTGTTACTTACACTTGCACTTGTAGCCCCACTCCCACTCCCACTCCCACTCCCAAAAGCCGAAGTGCTAGTACTATCACGAGCTCTTGATGAAACCATGTGATTTCAAACTATATTTAATTAAAATTCAAAGTAATTATCTCAATTTAAGACTTTCAAATTTCAGCCAAAATCAAAATAAATAATAACAAGTTAACAACATTAGCTATGTGCAAGTTAACAACATTAGCTAATAATATAACAAGTTAACAACATTAGTGTTGATTCTTTCTATGTGATCAAACAAGTGTGTAGTATGCATATATGACAATTTTTTTTTTCCATTTTCCATTGTTGATGCCCTGTTCTTTAGCTAGTTTTTCTTCCCTCTAATTTTTATCTTATTCTCTGCCAAGAAGAAAATTTTCCTTAAATTCATCCTTTAATTTCTTAATCAGACAAGTATCATGAGACTCCTGAATTTATCCTCATTAACAAAGAACCAGAACCTGATCCTGAAGATCCATCACAGCTCGTATGCCTATGTGGACTTGATGAGAAGTTGAGAATAAAGATTCTCAACCAAAAAACAGAACAAAATACAATCATACACAAAACCCAAAAAAGCAGTCACCAAACAGATCATCTACATTCTATTCTAGAGAGATTAACGGCGTCCCATGACAAAAAATCAGATTCAAAGGCAAAAATTATAATAATCGAACCTGTGTACTCTTGCCTATCGGTCGACGATGAAGATTGAAGAAGAAGCAGCGATGGAGAAGAAGCACCACTCACGCACGACGAAGAAGAAGCAGTTGATGGAGAAGAGAAGAAGCAGCTATGATGCGCCTATGCCTATCGTCGATCAGAGAAGAAGAGGAACATGAGGGTGAGGTGAGCGAAATCAGTCAAATAGGATTCAACATGTTTGTCATTTCGCCTAAATCAACTAAGCCAGCTTTTTTCTTTTTTTTGTTTTTTGTAAATAAAACTAATCGAGTCAACTCAGTAAACTTGTTTTTACCGAGTTTACCGAGTTCACCAAGTTAACTCGCCGTTCGAACCGTTTTGACCCAAAACCCATCCAGACCTCCATTTTGGCTCGTTTTCCGGTGGAAAAATGTAGAGTTTCTATGTTCCAGAACGCCATTTTCACAACACTGCATACTACTCAACATACTTCTGAATTAGTTGGTTGCCTCCGGTGCTGTGTTTGTTCGTTGCCCTCTTTTTTTTCAAAATGACACCGTTTAAAGTGTAGAGGCCGACAACCATTGACTTCTTTCCAGGGTGTGGCATTATTTTTTTTTAAAAAAATCCCCATTGTGATGACTTTGCTGCACAGATCCCAAAGCTAGTAATTTTTTTTGGGTATAAAATGAAATGGGTAATTTATAATCCAGAGTTTGAACTTTAAAAAAAAAATTTAAATATAAAAGTTGATAATTAAATTAAGAGGAAAAATCCACGCTATTTTTAAATTTTGTTTTTGTTTTTTTTTTTCCCAGAACATGCTATTTATAAGTTCAGAATAGTGGATTTCTTTTTTCTTTTGCTTGATGTATAGCTCATTTAATGATATTAAATAGAATAATTTCAACTATAGCCCCTTTTAAGAACCACTCTCATATGTTTTTAGTTTTTCAATGGAGAGAATATAAATAAAAAATTAAAATCCAACTACATGTTTAAAATTAAAATGGAGGTAAACTAATTGTAAGAAAATCTAATATATTGGTAGTGACTTATAAATAAGATTAAAAAAATATGTTATTAAATATGAGTTGTAAGGATTTTTTTTGGGTAAATTGATTTTTTATTTATATTCCATCCATTAAAAAACTGAAAAACATATGAGGGTAGTTCTTGAAGGGGGCTATAATTGAAATTATTCTATCTAATATCACTACATGAGTTCTATATCAAGCAAAAGAAAAAAAAAATTACACTATTATGAACTTATAAATAGCATGTTCTGGAAAAAAAATTCTTATAAATAGTGAGGATTTTTCCTCTTAATTTAATTATTAGCTTTTATATTTAAAAATAATTTAATTAATTTTTTTTTAAAGTTCAGACTCTCGATCATAAATTACTCTTTTTGGTTTATACCCCAAAAAAAATTACTAACTTTGGAATTCGTGCAACCAAGTCATTGCAACCAAGTCATCACCTTGGGGAAGAGTTTTTATTATTATTATTATTATTTATTTATTTATTTTAATGCCACACCCTAAAAAGAAGTCATAATTGTTGTCAGCCTCTACATTTTAAACGGTGTCGTTTTAAAAAAAAGGAGGGCAACAGACAAACACAGGAGGAGCAGAGGCAAGCCAGGTCCATCCTTTTCGTATACATGAAAGATTGATGAGATGAGTTCTACTCCATCCTGACTTTACACACACACACACACACATATATATATATTATAATCTCATAATAATAAATACGCTTATTACATGACGATGTGTTCTATTTATTAAGTTGACTAAATATTTTAAGAAAAAAAGTTAGATCAAATTTCTTATATTCATTATGTTAAGTTTTTTAATGTCATATTTATTTTATGTAGATTTATAACTAAATGGTATCGCAATTGCGGGAACTAGGCTTTTTTTTTTTTTCCTCTCTCTTCTTCTTTTGGGTAATAAGTTAATAACTAATAACATGCATGTGGGGCACCTGAGTAGATATTGCCAAACTAAACTACAAATATGAGTGGGCAAAAGATTTTCTAGAGGGATCACGTATATCACTATTGTCCTTTATGTATTTTGTTTAAAAATATAATTATATACGAGGACCAAATTAAATACACAAAGATAAATTTAAGATATTAAATTATGCTGAACTAAGATTCCTACATTTACTCTCACCACATCTCACATATGATCCTTATATTATAAAATAATTTTATCTAGCTAATTAAATTTTTAAAATTGAAAGAGTATAATTATTAATCAAACTTAAATTTTATTTTTTTATTAAGAAATTAAAACTAAAGTATTATGAATTTTTCTAGCTATATATATACTCTTTAATTGCAATAATATTGCATGTCTTGTATTATTAAATTGATTAAGCAAGTATGTAACACCATAATCTGTTACAACTTATAAGAACGTAAACTTCTTTTGAAATTAAGGAGTGTGATCTGGAATTTAGGTCAATAATTACTTTCTCGAATTCCAAAATGCACCCTAATATATGTACGTATGATATTAAATAAAGCTAGGTACAAACTAGATCCTACGTACAGGAGTATAAATTAAGATTATTATTTACGGAGGTCCAATGCACAGTGAACTTCCAATTATAATTTAGTCTTTCACACTTGTTTAAATTTAATTTATGTGAATTTATGAAATTTCTTTGAATAGGTGAGTAAGTTTTGAGATAGCAATTAAATTTCTATACTCACATAAGCCCTTTTCTTCAGCATCACAGAAACAATTGCTGTCATCACTGGCTTGTATTTGCTGTTGTGGGGAAAGGCAAGTGACCAACACTTTCATACTCATCAACAACACTAAACAACAAATTGTACAACACTTTGGAAGATTACGTGATTGAAGAATGTAGCCAATTTTACTTCTTACCAGCTGCACCAAAAAGGAATTACTCCTCGGTCCTAAATATAAAATCCCATTTTATTTATTTTTTATTTTTTTGGAAATATTAAAGAAACAAAATATGTTACTTTATCATATTTATCAGGGGCGTTTATGCGCTGCGCTGGACGAGACCCTTGCCGATGCCCTACCTGAAAGATCATTGGGTAGTAAAATGCAACCCAGTACCTGGCCCTGCCCGATAGTAGTCCTAACATTTTTTGGTAGGGCAATAATGGGCAGAGTAGGGCGTGCCTTCCATGCCCAAGTGGTGATATCCTACCACACTCTATGTGAAAAAACAACTTCAATTATATCTAATAAATAATATTGCATACTTCAAATGAAATCTATAATTCTATACTTTGAAATATTTCAAAATAAGTTTACAACTTGAATTTTGAAATTAAAAAAACAACTATATGTCTTAAAAAATTGTCAAATATCAATAAGTGAAAATAAAAAATATATAAAACTGTTGTATCATGTAATACCCCAATTTTCATAATACATGTAAATATTAAATTTTGATAAATGACACCTATTACAATAGGTGAATTTGTGGTATCAAAACTAGTAAAATAATTACCTTATCTTTTAAGGTGATTTCTCATAAAATTAGAGTAAATAAAGAGTTACAAATCCCTAAGTGAATTTACGGGTCATAAAATACCCTGAGAATGTTATGATAAATCCTAAGAGGCAACAAAATATTTATTAAAATTGGAGAATATGTTGTCTCCAACTTTTTAGTTGATTTATTATCATTTTTAGGAATTATACCATTTACTAAGCAATTAAAAACATCGGAGGATGATAAAATCAATTAGAGAAAATTAGTAACAATTATTGGGCAATTGAAATTGCAATAATTGAGATGCTGCAATTAAAAACATCGGAGGATGATAAAATCAATTAGAGAAAATTAGTAACAATTATTGGGCAATTGAAATTGCAATAATTGAGATGCTCTAGTAATTTTTGAGATTAGCTAGTAATTAATTTATAAAGGTCATAATTAAGGAAAAATCAATTAAATTAAGGATCGAATGATATTTAGAAGCTAAAATTAGCACACAAGAAGTTATCAATCATTAAAATTAAATTAGAAACTTTGTCAATTTTGGTGGTTAAGCCTAGTAACCCCTAAAACATGATGTTGGAAATTAAAGTTAGGATTTAAAATAATTATTCCTAATTTATTTCTATGAGACAAGAATTCCTATTTAATGGTAAATAAATGGAAGAATTAAATTATATTAACCATAAATCCTAAATCTAAGTGTATTAATGAGAGGATTTTCTCCTTGAAAATGTAAGAGCATTAAAAATTGTAATTGAATAAATAATAACAAGAAGGAGGGGACGGTTTTTACTTGGAGTAGGGAGGAAGTAATCTCATTTTATCTAAATTCAATTAAACAAAGCACATGGGATAATTAAAAAAGAAGACTTGTTGGTTAAGGGGAAAAGATGTGTAAACATATTCCTTGATCAAAAATTCCTCTTGGATTTCGAAAATAAGGAAGAAAAAGAAGGGAAAATAATAACTTCAAATGCAAAAACATTAGTCAAATAAAGTAGTGTATAGAAGAAGCTTCAAAGACTTGGTGAGCAAGTTGTCTAGCTTAATGAACAAGTTGTTATTAATTAAATAAAATTAGATGAGAACCTATAGAAATTAAATCATAACTTGAAATATTGGAATTAAGTATTATAGATAAATACATATTTGAACTCAGTGAATTATGAGCTTCGATTTGGCTATTCCCGAAGTTATTTTCGGTTACTTTTAAGATTCATACCTAAGTATTTTGGGAATTAAAAATCACCATAAATCTAATCATAAAATTAGGATTCCAAAAGTGAAATTGGATTTTGAATTTAAACACTAACTTACACCTAACTAAATTAGCATTTGGGAATAATTAGAGATTAAATGGGTTGTCTTGGGGACAAAGCAAAAGACCTTCTTGAAGAAGGAAGAGGGGAGGATGTTTTTTTAGGTGTAAGGAGGAGATCTTTACCCCCTCACCAAGTCAAGAACCAAGGGCTAAGATCACTTGAGAGTTACTTGGAGGCTACCCAATCTTTAGCTATAAATAGAGACTCCAAGCTTCATAAATTCCTCACAAATCCACCAAGGCTTAGGCCAAAATTTGAGAGAGGTTAGGAGTGTGTGGAAGAGCTCCAAGAACAGTAGCAAGGTTCTACAAGAGGTAAGGAAGCTTTTAGTTTTAGTTCAAGTTCCTAGCTTATGAAGTTTTAGTAGAAATATTAGGGAATGTTGTTTTGATCTTCAATCTTCCAAATATAGTTTAATTTCATGTTTTTATGGTTTCCATTGCATTTATTTCAAAAAATTGATGAAGAAGAAGTTATAGCAAAATTTTTGGAAGATTAGGATCAAAATAGCGAAGCTCTGGCGAAATCTCCTCAAACAGTGATTTATGGAGTCAGGGGTAAAAACGTCAGTATTTTATGATGAAGATGATGTTCTAAAATTCTGAGACAATTCATGGTGAAAGTAGACATCTAGGGCTTTCTAAATCTATAAAGAGTGTATCATTTGAAGCTCTGTGTAAAAAGATAAAAATCTCAGAAGTTAGGCAATGTTTTCTGTGCGAAATTCTGGGCAGTATTTAAAAACGTGAAATCTGGGAATTATCCATGAGTTCTGGGTAAGTCCCAGTATTTTTCTTCAAAAATAGACTTCTCAAGGATTCCGGAACATTTTACGGATCCTCATTTTGATTTTTCTAGAATTAGTTATGATTTTTTCAAAGTTACAAAAAAATCAGCCCAGAAAATGCTGCACCACGTTTTTGAAGAAATGTAAGGGCAAAATTGTAATAATAAAGCCATCAAGGGTAGAATGGTAAATAGAGGTGGAAATATCTCTTAGAATGTTATTCTAAGTGATATGGTGATATGTTAGGATATCTGGGAAGTCCAAAGCCGAAATCAAAGGTCGGATGTTTGACGACTATGCGGTAAAAGGTACGGACACGTATTGTAACATTAACACTTATGCTTATGGTATGGTTATATATGATAATTGTTTTCACATGTTGATACTCTGTTTTGAAATTGGTCATGGATTTGAGTTGTATACGAGTTATAGTCTTGATAACACCGTTGAGTTTTCCTAGCGCTGAGGACACGATGGGCCGTCGTGACACTGGTTATGTGCAGACTTGGGTAACATACATATTGCAGTGGCTGTGTTATGTTACTTGCTGATATGGTTTTGAAAGTTATAAATGTGATTTTATCATTGTGAAATATGTCATATACTGTTTGCATAAGCATGAGGTTAACCGTTACCTGAGGTCCAATGGACATTGGACCTCAGTCTTAATAAATAGTACAGGAAAGAAACCGGGATGGAGAAGGCGTCGGTAGATAGAGCCGTGAAGAGGCAACGGTTAAAGGCAAAGGTCTATAGAAGTTATTAGGACTTAGCTTTTGGCTCGAATTTAACAAAGTTACTTTGAACAGTTTGGTGTCTAAGGCTGGGATAATCTATGTGGGAAGTCAATCAGTCGCCATATAAGTCGGTGAGGCCCCCATGATAGACCCATACCTGGCCAATCTGTTTATTTAACTGATGTTAGGTTCCAAGTCATAGGTTTAGTTTAATTTTTTTTTTTTATCAGAGGATTGTATTTAACCTCTGTAAATTGTATCACATGAATATTCCTTCGGGATATTTAATATATCAGCTTATGTCGGGCATCATCATATGTCTGGGCATTTTTATATCAGATACTCGTTGTTCGAATCTTAGCGCACACTATCAATTTCCGCAGTACTCTAAGCTGTAGCATCTCAAACTCTGTTGTTTTTATCAAAACTAAGTGTCGACCGACACGATTTTCGAACCTGGAATTTGGGATGTTACATATCAAAATACACACACACACTACTTTTTTTTTTGATATAAAAATTTTAGGAAAGGGGTCGGGCTCACCCACAGTCCAAGGGCAGGGCGCTTGGAGCCCAGTCCACAGGGGATACTTGTTAGAGAGTACACATGCTTCTACCTCTACCAGTGTTACCATTGCTTTCTAGATCCCTAGGATGCCTCCCCCAGCGCCTTGACCAACGCAGGGATCGAACCCCTTCCTTAAATGTGAGGAAGACCGACCCTCACGCCAGTTGAACCCAAGGACACACTACTAGGCAGAGAGACATACCTACCTGATGCCTAACCCTACCTGTAAAAATGTTCAGCCCAATTATACCCAATTGTTTTAGGTTGGATAGGACAATTTTTCTATGGGTTCGGGTGGGAGCACAAGGCCATGAGTATCATGAACACCCCTAGTATTTATACTCATTTGTTTTTCTTTAAACTGAATTGTCCCACTTATAAATTAAATTTACAAATTAGATAACTTATTTACATATATTAAAAAAATTAGTTATTTACCAAAAAAAAAAAAAAAGATATGCTGGCTTTTTCAAAATACCCTTTTAATTATTTTACATTAGTCTTCCATTTTTGAGCATCGAGTGACTTTGGGCCCAGGACTACACATGCCCTCTCACACTTGTCACAATTAGTAAAGTTTGGTAAAAACCTTTGGTAAAGTTTAGCTGTTGGCTAACCACAATTATTAGTCTTACATTATTGAGCATCGAGGGTCGAGGGACCTTGGGCCCAGGACTACACATGCCCTCTCACACTTGTCACAATCCTATTGCTTATATCTTAATCTCATAGGCTTTCGATTCAAGAATTTTCCAGGCATGTTCTTCTCTTCTTTCAGTGACTATTGTTCAAGGCATTCTCTTAACTTCAATCATGATCTAACCATGTTGAGGAAGAAGAAGTTAAAGGCCTACCTAAATAGCCTACCCCCAGTCTCTCCTCTCATTCCATTTCTTTCTCTCGATCGTTCTCCTCTCGTTCCTTGCCTGAGTTGCCTCACCCCTTCCTGCCACTCAGTCCGGCGACTCTCTTAGTGCTATCCGCTTACAAAAAAACCGAGTTAAATAAGTTTGTATTATAAATACATGTATATAATATGCATCTGTGCAATAGTAACTTATAAAATGGATTGAGCTGCCGTATTCACCTCCGTCGAGTCATCCACGATCATTTTGCTGGTTCAGCCCTGAATTGTCAAGCTATGGCCAAAATCAAAGAATCAGATTGTTCGTCCCCTTTGGTTCTGGTAAAATTAATAACCTCACCAATCTTATTCAGATGCCAAAATCATAGATCTCCCAATTATTTGTTGCGCGAAATTAGTGTTTTTTTTTTTGTTTTCTTTGCTGAAATCAGGCCGCAAATTTTCAATGCAAAGCCCTAACATATTTCTTTTTCTTCCGTTTCCTCCTAATTTTTGGGATTGCTCTGAACCAAAAACGAGAAGGTGAGAGAACGCTATGAAATATGAAAACACGCTCATAAGCCCAACCAATTTCCAACGCTATGAATTTCACCCCTTCCAGCCTTCCTCCCCGGCGACTCTTGTAGTGCTGTTCCTCTCCGGCGACTCTTTTAGTGCTGTCCGCTGACTCAGGATCACCCAGAAGCCCAATTCCTGAGGTAATTATTTTCTTTCGTAAAATTATGGACACAATTTTTTAATGTTAATTTGGGCCTGATTAAGATTTGAAATCGAATCCTAAGCACAGAATCTCTTCCATTCTAGCACAGCCTAGTCTTCGTTAACGTTTATTTCTTATACATGCACAGAATCTTCAGATTTGCTGTTCGTTAACAGTAAAACGTAGTATATTGAGGCTAGTGTTCTTTTGGGTTTTCTTTGAAAAGTTATTTCTCAAGTCGTGCTTTAAGTTAGTCACCTTAGATTTGCTTCTTTTTTATTTTATTCCTTTTATTTTATGGTTTTCCCTTTAGAAATAGTATAAATGTGAATTGTTTCCTAGTTAAAACTTGAAATACAGCTCTGCTCTTGCTTGAAAACAGTTCTACCACCAACGTAAGTTAGTCACATGAGGTTTGCATGATAATCGTGAAACATTTGTTTTTGTTTTTTTTGTTTTTAATGATGCATGTTACCATCAGTATTTTTTTTATTAATTGATGCTCTGCTTTTGCTTGAAAATAGCTCCGCCACCAATATAAGTTAGTTACATATGGTAGTCTTTTTAATTTTAAGATTTGGAATATTCTAAAATGTAGAATTATGAATTATATTTAAAATTTGTAATATTGTTTATCAAGTATAATTGAAACTGTTTTTTTTCTACCTAAGGTGTGGCATACGGTGTGGCGTGGCAGGAACAAGATACCATCAACAACATTTGTTAATTAAGAAATAAATAACCATATTCTCGTACTATTTTTATTCCATCATCATCTTCTTCTATATATAATTGAAGCATCTTCTTAATTGTTTTTTGAGAGCTAGCTTGTGAGAATGATGAAGTTCTAAGCTCACATGCTCAAGGTCTCAGCACAAATAGGCTATACATTGTTGTATTCGTTGAGGCTTCTTCAACAATGGCATGAACCCTCATATTTATGTAACTTGCAGGCATATTGTGGTTGCCATTGCCATGTTCCCTTTTGCTTACTTTCTAGAGAGATAATAAATTTGTGTTTCTCTTTCAGTTGTTGAGTTAAAGGGTTAGCAAATCATGCATGAATTTGAACCCTTTAACTAAACTCAACAACTGAAAGAGAAATACCAATTTATTACCTCTCTAGAAAGTAATCAAAATGGAACATGGTAATGGCAGCCACAATATGCCTATAAGTTACATAAACATGAGAGTTCATGCCATGGTTGAAGGAAGCCTCTGTGAAATACAACAATTTATAGCCTATCTGTGTTGAAACCATGAGCATGTGAGCTTTGAACTTCATCATTCTCACAAGCTAGCTCCCAAAGAACAAGTACAATTAAGAAGATGCTTCAGTAATATATAGAAGAAGATAATGATGCAATAAAAATAATACAAGAATATGATTCTTTATTTTTTAATCAACACTGATTTGATTCCCACTGTATATTATATATATGTGATACCCTTTCCAGAACATGTAAAGAGGTTTGTTTTATTCCTAAATGTATTCCATCCAGCCCAAAATATAAGAAGTCTTCTGAAAGAAAATTTTGGTCCATATTCAAGAATATAACATGTTGATATGGTACTTAATGATTGTTTTTCATTTTTACACTTGGCTGGAAAGAAAAAGCGGTGAATGATAATAAATGCATATTTGAAAATCATATTCTTTAATCAGAAAAAATAGGTACATTTTATTAATTTAAGGCACATTCAATGACTTAACTAACATTTATTATTTTGTGTGAATTAATTAATAACGTTTATATTTTGAGCCGAAGGGAGTGTACACATTGTCTCTCAAATATTCTTTGTGCTAAAAAAAAGATTTTTTTGTTAGGGGTAATTTCTAATGAAAATAATTAATAAGCGTATTTTGAAAAAACTGGTACACCGTTTTTTTTTTTGGTAAGTAACTAATTTTTTTCAATATATGTAAATTAGTTATCTAATTTATAAATTTAGCTTATAAGTAAGAAAATTTAGTTTAAAGAAAAACAATGAATATAAATATGATAAAGTAACCTATTGTGTTTTCTTAATCTCTCAAAAAAATAAATAGGGTCTTATATTGGATGACTTTTCTTTCTTTTTTTTTTTTTTTGCTACAGCTGCTAAGAAGTAAGGTTGGCTATAGTCTTCAATCACATAATCTTCACAAGTGTTGTGCAATTTGTTGTTTAGTGTTGTTAATGAGTATGAACGAGTTTGTCACTCTCCTTTTCCCACAACAGAAAATACAAGCCAGATGACAGTAACTACTCCTATATATGATGTTGAAGAAAGGGGCTTATGTGAATATAGAAATTTAATTACTACTCTTGTTTAAATTCAATTTATGTGAATTTACGGAATTTCTGAGTGGAAGGATTCAATGCTATACAAAAAAAAAAATATATATATGGGAAAAGAATTTAGTGCTTTTTTGTAAGGCTTTCAGATACGCACATCTACTAAGGATAAAACCGTGAAAGATCATATCGGAGCATCTCTTTCAAATTAGATTCGTGTGACGCAAAAATCTTCAATGGCAATTGACAGCAAACAACTTTCCTTGCTATAGCTTGTAAATCCACCCACTCCTAAAAGTCATTAGGGTTTCTATCCCTAAAAAGAACTTCATTATAGAGATGACATACTAATAAATTCAGTTTTGAAAGCCTTGATATATATATATATATATATATATCGTCCCATAATAATAAATTCGCTTATTACATGATGATATGCCCTATTGTTGACTAAATATTTTAGGGAAAAAAGTTAGCTCAAGTTAATTTATGTATACAAAAAGGACACACCGGATAATTTAGAAATCTGTTGAGTAGTATTTTATCTCTGTAATGAAGGTCTTTTTAGGGATAGAAACCCTAATGTCTTTAAGGAGTGGGTGGATTTACAAGCTATAGGAAGGAAAGTTGTTTGTTGTCAATTGTCGTTGAAGATTTTTGCATCACACGTATATGATTTAAAAGAGATGCTCTGATATGATTTTTCACGGTTTTATCCTTAGCAGGTGTGACTGTCTGAAAGCCTTACAAAAAAGCACTAAATTCTTTTCTCATATTTATTTTGTATAGCACTAAATCCTTCCACTCAAAGAAATTCCGTAAAGTCACATAAATTAAATTTAAACAAGAGTGGAAGAGTAAGTTTTGAGATAGTAATTAAATTTCTATTCTCACATAAGCCCTTTTCTTCAGCATCATATATAGGAGTGGTTATTGTCATCATTGGCTTGTATTTACTGTTGTGGAGCAAGGAAAGTGACCAACTCATTCATACTCATCAACACACTAAACAACAAGTTGCTCAACAATTGTGAAGATTATGTGATTGAAGACTATAGCTAACCTTACTTCTTAGCAGCTATGCCAAAAAGTTGTCCTCCAGTCCTAAATATTTGACACAATTTTATTTATTTTTGGATAGATTAAAGAAATAAAATAAATTACTTTATTATATTTGTACTCATCGTTTTTCTTTAAACTAAATTGTCTGCCTTATAAACTGATATATAATATAATAATATATAATATATAATATGATTAAATAACTTAAATGTAGTGACAAAAAATGGTACTTTTTGCTCATTGCGCCATAGTTGAATGAAGTTTTTCATCCCGAGGATAACAATGCCCTGCCATTAATCATTATATTGATTATTCATATATTATTAAAACATTACATTTGGTTCCTTTCAATTCACATGCTTTTTGCACACTAGAACAAAATGCTCCTTCTTATTTTAAAAACACTTTGAATATAGGAGTTGAATAACTAATTTGCATAAGTTAAAAAAAATTAGATATGTATAACTAATATATGTTGGCTTCTCCAAAATACTGCATTTATTCATTATCCTCCATGATGAAAGCCTCCTTCACTCTAAGTAATCAATATCAATAGTTTGGGAAAAAAATTATAATAGATTTAGGATATTATACTTAGGATTAGAACAAACCCTCACTAGTGCAAAAAAAAAAACTTTAAGATAGCCTCATTTAGACCGGATTATAGAGAATCAGGTCTTAAAAGTATGACTGGTGGTAGTTTTGTAAATATAAAGAACTTTTTCGACCGGATTATAAAGGATCTGGTCTTAAAAATATGACCGGTGACATTTTCGTAAATATATAGAACACTTTTAAGACCGGATTAGAAAAGATCAGGTCTTAAAAGTATGACCAGTGGTAATTTCATAAATATTTTGAGAAGATGCCAATCAGAGATGAGTCCGAGAATGCGATGCTTTATTCCTTCGCTTAATTGGAATTATATACAGATGCTAATAAGTAAACAATCTTTTAACTTAGGAAGTTCCTATAATCTAGGGATTTCAATTAGGAATATAATTACGAAATTCAAAAAACCATAATCTCCTAACTTAATTCCTAAAATTTCTTTAACAACTTAATTAAGATAATTGCATAATATAATCTAGGGATTATAATTATGAAATTAAAAAAACCATAATCTGCTAACTTAATTACGAAAATCTCTCTAACAACTTAATTAAGATAATTGCATAATATAATTGTATATTCTAACTAATTAAATCTGAACTTCCAACAAATATATAGAATACTTTTAAGATCGGATGTTTAAAAAGTCCAGTCTAAAAGTCTAAAAAAATGAATTTTTTATTTTTCTGCTTCGAAAATTGAATTTCGTTTTCTTAGACTTTTAAGACCGGATGTTTAAAAAGCCCGGTCTAAAAAGTCTAAAAGATGAATTTTTTTATTTTCCCGCTCTAAAATTTGAATTTCGCTTTCTAAATGTCTAGAAAATAGACTTTTAAGACCGGATATTTAAAAAGTCCGGTGTAAAAAGTATATTTTTAAGACCATATGTTTAAAAAGTCCGGTCTGAAAAGTCTAAAAGATGAATTTTTTATTTCCCCGCCTCAAAAATTGATTTTTGCTTTCTAAATCTTTAAAAAATAGACTTTTAAGACTGGATATTTAAAAAGTCCGGTCTAAAAAGTACTTTTAAAACTGGATGTTTAAAAAGTCCGGTTTAAAAAGTCTAAAATATGAATTTTTTATTTTCTTGCTCTGAAAATTAAATTTTGCTCTTTTAGACTTTTAAGGCCGGATTTTTAAAAAGTCTGATCTAAAAAGTCTCTAAAAGATGAATTTTTTATTTTCCCGCCTTAAAAATTGATTTTCGCTCTGTAAATCTCTAAAAAATAGACTTTTAAGACTATATATTTAAAAAGTCCGGTCTAAAAAGTATACTTTTAAGACCGGATGTTTAAAAAGTCTAGTTTAAAAGATGAATTTTTTATTTTCCCGCTCCGAAAATTGAATTTCGCTCTCTAAATTTCTCTAAAAGACTATTAAGACAAGATATTTAACAAGTTCGATCTAAAAAGTATACTTTTAAGACCAGATGTTTAAAAAGTTCGGTCTAAAAAGTCTAAAAGATGAATTTTTTATTTTCCCGCTTCGAAAATTGAATTTCACTCTCTAAACCTCTTTTCGACCTTTTAAATCTTACCTCACAATTTTTCTCATGCTACGAAAATTGCTCTCGCCTTCTTTGCTCTGAAGGTTTTTTGTTTTGGTTCTAGCTTCTCCAGGTTCGCAATTCTTACTTTGTTGATCTTCTTCGATCTATTTTATTTTTGCTTTTATGACTTGGAAAATTTGCAAGCCAAAATTGATGAATTGAGGCCAATTCGGGATGCTAGATGAGTTTATCTTTGGTATGTTTGCTGGAGGGTTTGGAATCACTGTAACGTTCCAAGTATGTCTTTGTTTAAGGTACACAATGTTTGTTTACTTTTTATTTATAGTAATTTGCATATTTATATATATGCAGGAAGAATTGGACCGTCTTGTTGCTAATTATCCCGGTCATTTCAAAGTATACTATGTCATGAATCAGGTTAGTTTCTCACTTGCTATATCATTTCAAAGAGAACTCAAGTTTTCATCCTTTATTGAATCAGGATAGCCTAACTTAACTGACAAAATGATGTGATCTGTGCAGTGAAACACCCGTCCGAAATACACCATTTATAACTACGAAATTGAGTACATAGAAGCTTTCTCCAGAAAATTCTTAGATTGCAGTTACTACTCACCTATATAGTAATTTACACTTTATTAAAATAAAGCTAAATTGTAAAAACTTTTCTCGTTCTTGGTCTCTACCTCCAGCTCTTCTTCTTAATTCTTGAGCTTCATATTCTAATTGTAAAATAAAACTTATCAACAATATCCCTGTGATTCGAATGAATCCCAGTAGTAACGTTAGCAATCACTCACATACAATGTATACACGAAACATGTAAGTATAATCATCACTTATACATACCAATCATACAATACATACATCATTCATACATTTATATAAATACATACAATGATAAATACAAGCATATAAAGATATACATAATATGTGAGAGATGGGTTACTACCTTACTCATATCTTTCCCTATACCTTTCTTCTCCGGCCTTCCTTCCTTGCCTTTTTCATTTTTGCCTTTCATCTCTCACTTTCGTCTTATGTGTGTGTATGTGTTCGGATTATGGGTAAATGAAGAGAATATATATTAAGCATAGAGATATTGTTTTTGGCTGAATAAAGCAATTGATGAATATAAGATAATAAGTTGGCGGAAAGCTAAAGAAAGAATACTTTGATGATTTAAATTGAAGAGTGAGGTGGTGTTAAAGGAAAACAACCCGTGGCTCAACATAACACACACACCTAATCAATACACTTGTCACACACATACTTAAACAATCTTTCCCTTTTGTTTCACGGCAAAAACACAATGCACACATATATGTTGATAATTAATTGATTGCAAATGATAGCATATGGCGACATTTAAAGGAATAAAGAATGAGGTGTCTAAACATGGTTCAAGGTGGCGTTGAAGGAGATGTAATACCCCAATTTTCATAATACATGTAAATATTAAATTTTGATAAATGACACCTATTGTAATAGGTGAATTTGTGGTCTCAAAACTAGTAAAATAATTACCTTATCTTTTAAGGTGATTTCTCATGAAATTAGAGTAAATAAAAAGCTAAAAATCCCTAAGTGAATTTATGAGTCATAAAATACCCTGAGAATGTTATGATAAATCCTAAGAGGCAACAAAATATTTATTAAAATTGGAGAATATGTTGTCTTCAACTTTTTAGTTGATTTATTATCATTTTTAGGAATTATACCATTTACTAAGCAATTAAAAACATCGGAGGATGATAAAATCAATCAGAGAAAATTAGTAACAATTATTGGGCAATTGAAATTGCAATGATTGAGACACTTTATTAATTTTTGAAATTAGTTAATAGTTGATTTATAAAGGTCATAATTAAAGAAATATCAATTGAATTAAGGATCAAATGATAGTTAGAAGCTAAAATTAGCACACAAGAAGTTATTAATCATCAAAATTAAATTAGAAACCTTGTCAATTTTGGTAGTTAAGCCTAGTAACCCCTAAAACATGATGTTAGAAATTAAAATTGGTATTTAAAATAAATATTCCTAATTTATTTCTATGGGATGAAAATTCTTGTTTAAAGGTAAATAAATGGAAGAATTAAATTATATTAACCATGAATCCAAAATCTAAGTAGACCAATGGGAGAATTACCTTTTTTAGTCATGTGGGAACATTAAAAATATAATTGCATAACTAAAATTAAGGGGAGGGGGACGAATTTTTAAGAGAAAAGGGAGGAAGAATAATTTTAAATGCAAAACACATAAGTCAAGAAGTGTATGGGAGAAGCTCCAAAGACTTGGTGAGCAAGTTGTCTAGCTTAATGAGCAAGTTGTTGTTAATTAAATAAAATTAAATGAGAACCTATAGCAATTAAATCATAACTTGCAATAATGAAACTAAGTGTTTAAAATAAATACATATTTGAGATCAGTGAATTATGAGCGTCAATTTGGCTATTCTCGAAGTTATTTTTGGATACGTTTAAGATTTATATCTAGGTGTTTTGAGAATTAAAAATCACCATAAATCTAATCATAAAATTAGGATTCCAAAAGTGGAATCGGATTTTGAATCAAAACACTAACTTACACCTAACTAAATTAGGATTTGGGATTAATTAGCTAACTTAGCCAAGAAGGGGCCTTGTCTTGGGGATTAAGTCAATTTCCTTCTTGAAGTAGGAAGGAGGGACGGCCAAGGGAGAGGGGGTGGAGGGTTTGGATCATTCCCTCCTCTCCAAGCATAGATCCAATGGTTAAGATACCACTACCTTTGCCTATAAATAGAGGGTCTTGGTAACACATTTTTCCCCACCCATTTCACAAGCTAAAACCGAAATATAGAGGGAAAACAGAGAGAGAGAGAGGAGCTGCTGGAAATAGAAAGCAAGTGGTCTTCAAGAGGTAAGAGAGTTTTTAGCTTGAGTTCAAGTTCCTAGGTTATAAAATAGTAATGCTAGAAATATTGTTTTGATCTTCAATCTTCCAAAAATAGTTTTATTTTCATATTTTTATGATTTCCAATGGTTTTATTTCGAAAAATTGATGAGGAAGAAGTTATAGCAAAATTTTTGGAAGATTAGGATCAAAATAGCGAAGCTCTGGCAAAATTTCATTGATTAGTGTTTTCTGGAGTCAGGGGTAAAAACGTCAGTATCTTATGAAGAAGATGATGTTCAAAAATTCTGATAAAATTCATGGTGAAAGTAGACATCTAGGGCTTTTCAAATATATAAAGAATGTGTCATTTGAAGTTCTGTGCAACAAGTTAAAAATCTCAGAAGATAAGGCTACGTTTTCAGGGAAATTTCTGGGCAGCATTAATAAAAATAGAATCTGGGAATTTTCCGTGAAATCTGGGTAAAATCCAGTATTTTTCCTTGAAAATAGACATCTTAAAGATTCCGGGAAATTTTATGGATCCTCATTTTGATTTTTCTAGAATTAGTTATGATTTTTCAAAGTTACCGAAAAATCTGCCTAGAAAATGCTGCACCACGTTTTTGAAGAAATGTAAGGGCAAAATTGTAATAATAAAGCCATCAAGGGTAGAATGGTAAATAAAGGTGGAAATATCTCTTAGAATGTTATTCTAAGTGATATGGTGATATGTTAGGATATCCGGGATGTCCAAAGCCGGAATCAAAGGTCGGATGTTTGACGACTATGCGGTAAAAGGTACGGACGCGTATTGTAACATTAACGCTTATGCTTATGGTATGGTTATATATGATAATTGTTTTCACATGTTGATACTCTGTTTTGAAATTGCTCATGGATTTGAGTTGTATACGTGTTATAGTCTTGATAACACCGTTGAGTTTTCCTAGCGCTGAGGATACGATAGGCCATCGTGGCATTGGTTATGTGCATACTTGGGTAACATACATATTACAGTGGCTGTGTTATGTTACTTGCTGATATGTTTTTGAAAGTTATAATTGTGAATATATTATTGTGATACCTGTCATATACTGTTTACATAAGCATGAGGTTAACCGTTACCTGAGGTCCAATGGACATTGGACCTCAGTCTTAATGAATGGTACAGGAAAGAAACCGGGATAGAGAAGATGCCGGTGGGTAGAGTCATGAAGAGGCAGCAGTCAAAGGCAAAGGTTGGTAGAAGTTGTTAGGACTTAGCTTCTGGCTCGAATTTAACAAAGTTACTTTGAACAGTTTGGTGTCTAAGGCTGGGTTAATCTATGTTGGAAGCCAATCAGTCGTCGTATAAGTCGGTGAGGCCCCCATGATAGACCCCTACTTGGCCAATCTGTTTAATTAACTGATGTTAGGTTCCAAGTCATGGGTTTAGTTTAAAACTTTCTTTATCAGAGGATTGTATTTAACCTCTGTAAATTGTATAACATGAATATTCCTTCGGGATATTTAATATATCAGCTTATGTCGGGCATCATCATATGTCTGGGCATTTTTATCAGATACTCATTGTTCGGATCTTAGCGCACGCTATCTATTTCCGCAGTACTCTAAGCTGTAACATCTTAAACTCTGTTGTTTTTCTTAAAATTAAGTGTCGACCGACACGATTTTCGAATCTGAATTTTGGGATGTTACAGGAGAGATCATGATGCAACCGATTAAATTATGAAAGAAGAGGCAACACGCAATTCACCCATGTTTACGTACTAACACGTCAACCTTTAATACATGCCATGTTTTTAGCAAAATCAAACACATATAACCACCTACACATATATTTAATTTTCCTCTTAATTATTTGATAACCTTCCTCAAGTCTAGTGTAACTTTGCTAATTATCTTAAACTCTTTCTCACACTAGGCCCAAGACTTTGCATTTTTTATAGATATGGTCTAGTAGTCTCCAAAAATAGGCTAATTCACAAGCCTTTTGACCCAAAATTCGGGGTGTTACATGCAGCCTTCAGAAGGATGGGATGGTGGTGTTGGATTTGTATCAAAGGAGATTATTCAAATTTATGCCTAATATGCTGCTCACCCAGAAAAAATTTCTGGTTTCCAGGTTTTTTTTTTTTTTTTAAATAGAAAGGGACTTTTAAGACTGGATGTGTTTTTGCAACTGGTCTTAAAAGTCTTTTTTTTTTGGTGATAGAATGAGACTTTTAAGACCGGATGTTTTAAAAGTCTGGTCTTAAAAGTATTTTTTAAGACCGGTTGCATATCCGGTCTTAAAAGTAATAGTTGCAACATTAGAAGATGGTGGACTATGATACTTACACCATAAATGCTAGAAGCAGGAA
This sequence comes from Acacia confusa, assembly GCA_037074495.1. NCBI lineage: Eukaryota > Viridiplantae > Streptophyta > Magnoliopsida > Fabales > Fabaceae > Acacia > Acacia confusa. The sequence goes on from CM073514.1 coordinate 19,887,455, forward strand.
AAAAAAAAGGCTTCACCTTGAACATGATTTTTGGTTATTTTTTAGTAATATTGATGATTATGAGAGTGTTGGTCATTTTCCTTACCTCACAACAGTAAATACAAGTCGATGATGACAGTAACTGCCCCTACGATGCTGAAGAAAAGGGCTTATGCGATGATAGAAATTTAATTGCTACCTCAAAACTTACTCTCCCACTCTTGTTTAAATTTAAATAAATTTATGTATGTTTTTGTGGTAACAGTAATTGGGCCATAAGGTCATATAGACCACCATGTGATTTCCAAATCTATTTATATCTATCTTTCAAGATATAGAAATTAGTTCAAACCTATTAAAGAAATTCCATAAGTTCATTAATTGTGTGTATGTATGTTGGTTTAATTTTCTTAAAATACATCGTCCAGGGGTTTTCTCTCACTACTGCAGACATGACTTTTAACGAAGACTTTTCACATTAGCAACCATGCTTCTCCAATGTAACTTACTTAAAAACATTATGTAATCAATATGGACAATTTGAGGGAAAAACTTATATAAGAGATAGAGGAGATTAATTAAATTGTATTTAGTGTCAAAACAAACTTCTTAGCTAGTTCCCATATTTAAGATTAGAGAGAGTATTAGTATGACTTAATATATTGATCCATTGCTTACAAAAATGAAACAAGACGAGAGATAAATTATTACATAGATGCCCAAATAAAGTTTGTCACCAGAGACAAAGTATGCTAAATGAGCCAATAGCTAGTATTGTAGAGAGGGGGTTAAACATAGTGACAAAAATTGGTCCTTTTTCCTTATTGCACCATAATTGAATGAAGATTATCATCCAAGACATGACAATGCCCTACCACTAAATATTATTCTGATTATTTATATATCACCACAACATTACATTTGGTTCCTTTCAACTCACATTCATGTTGTGCACTAGAACAAAATACTCCTTCCGATCTTAAACGTAGTAGAAGTTAATAACTAGTTTGTATATGTTAAGCAAATTAGTTATTTATAAATAATATATATTGGTTTCTCCATGATGAAATGCTACTTTTATTCAGGATCCTCAATGATGAAAGCCTCCTTTACTCTATGCAAATAATAGGAATGGTTTGAAAAATAAAAATTATAATAAATTTAGAAGTCAAAATGGATTGGGTTATTATATTTAGAGCTAGAACAAACACTTAAACTAACAATTATATTAAATATAGTGCTATATATATATATATATATATATATATATAAAGGCCCATTAACTTGCAACCTTAGCAGACGGTGGACTATGATAGTTACACCATAAAACCAAACTTGGCCTACACGTAAATCTACATACTATAGCCTAAGACACCCCCGCGCCCCCGGCCCCGGGGGGGGACTACAGCCAAAATATGAACATGATATGTGTCCCCTCAACAAATCGGCAATTATTACCCTTTGTTCTTGGGCTAAACTAATAAAGGGGTTGGACACTCTCACTAAAGGGAGAGGGTTTGATCTTGAAGTTGGTTAAGACACTAAAGGAGGCATCCTAGGTGATGTGAACTTATAGAAACGTAGATTGAGGTAAAGGCATACATACTTTCAATCTTGTATGCCCGGAAGAGCAAAGCCATGCCCTTGGACTATGGTGAACCCAACTCATTTCCTAAATTTTTTATATATAAAAAAAAAATCTGCGATTATTCAGGTCCCTTAAAAAAAAAAAAAGCAACATGATTAGAAGTATATATAGAACACATTAAACGTACCTACATAAAAGAACCAAATCTACAAATCTCTCAGGTAATTTAATCAACATATACAAACCACATATAGATATATTTTATATAGGCGTATATAATAACATGAAAAATGTGTGAGCGCATACGTGTGGGAGTGATATATGTGAGTGTGACTCCGCACCAAATCAACAATTAGAAGTAGAGAATATATTAGATAAACATTCGGAAAGGAAACAATTACCTCGAAGCTGCTTCGATTGATTAAATTAAACATATATCAAACCACAATTATATATAACTGTGTTATAAATATACTGATTATGTGGATGTCCATTGACTCCCGGGCTCCAAATATTACAAGATGACATGGGACCCACGCATAGTACCATTGCATAGTAGTTTACTATTTGGTGGGACCCATGCACAAAATTATACAACTCACAGGAATGCATTCCCGTGAGTGTACAGTTATGTAATTATGGGAATATTGCATCAAATGACCCAAAGTGGAAATTACACTAAAGACCCATTTTCCTTCTATAAATAGAGGCCTTCTGTAAACATTCTGATTACACTGAAATAGAATCTCTCCTTACTCTCTCTCTCTCTATTTCTATATTCTCTTGTTATTGTTCTCTATTTTCATCAATTTTATATTACGTTATCAGTACGAAGACTCTACCAAGGTAAGATTTTATTACCATCTCCTTTACTATTTGTTTATTTTATCTATCTGGGATAATCTTAACCATGATATGGAATTAAAGTTCTACTTTTACCGATTATTTTGAACATCGGGTTCCATGGTTAAGATTTGAGATTATTTACTATTCACTATTCACAGTAAATAGTAATTTTTACTATTCATGTTAATTTTACATTTTTCAGTAATTTTATATTTCTATTTATTTTGACTCCTTTATGGAAGTCTAGATTTAATATTTCAGTAATTTTATTTTATTCACTATTTACTGTGAATAGTAACTTTACTATTCACGGTAAATTTATATTTTACTATTTACAGTAATTTATTTATGTTTATATATTCTTTCCACTCCCTATTTATTAATTTCATGGTGGCAACATTAAGCTCCATTTGTAATTTAATTCTAATTCTTTACTTACTGCTTTATTTATTTAATTCATGGTGGCGATACTAAGCTCCATTTGTTTAATTTAAATTCTTTACTTACTGCTTTATTTATTTCATGGTGGCGATATTAAGCTCCATACTGACTTTACTAATATTTACATTATGCCACTAACATTTAAATTTATGTTACTAACATTTATTTATGCATTTATTTACCTTTTATGGTGGCAACACTAATATTAGTGGGCTCCATTTATTTATGCATTTATTTACCTTTTATGGTGGCGGTACTAATAGGGCTCCATTTGTTTATCTTAATTCTTTACTGCTGTCTATATATTATATAATATATACATCCTCTTTCTTACCTTTGGATGAGATAGGTCTCGCTGTGAGTTTACTCCCATTCCTATCTCATCTTCTTTTTATTTTCTTAGCATGTTTATTTACCGTTCTTTAAATTATGTTTTAATTTATAATAAGATTTTATAATATGATTCTAATTATTATTATTATTTTTAGTTTGAATCATGTCTTCCAGCCTTTCAAATCTTGAATTTAATGCTCTTGACATCACCGGGAAGAATTATCTATCATGGGTTTTAGATGCTGAAATCCATCTTCAAGCAAAGGACCTTGGAAAGGCTATATTGCCAGGAAATGATGCGTCTCCTCAAGTAAAGGCTAAAGCTATGATTTTTCTCCGACACCACATTCATGAAAGTTTGAAAACTGAATATTTAACGGTGAAAGATCCATTTGAATTGTGGACTAGTTTGAAAGATAGGTATGATCATCAGAATTTTGCCTAGAGCTCGTTATGAATGGATTCATCTCAGGCTACAAGATTTTAAAACTGTAAGTGAGTATAACTCAGTTGTTTTCAAAATAAGTTCTCAGTTAAAATTATGTGGTGAAAAAATAACTGATGAGGACTTATTAGAGAAAACTTTTTCTACCTTTCATGCTTCAAATTTGCTTTTACAACAGCAATATCGAGAGAAAGGTTTTAAAAAATATTTTGAGTTAATCTCATGTTTACTAGTAGCCGAGCAAAATAACGAGTTATTATTGAAAAATCATGAAAATCGTCCCACTGGATCTTCTCCATTTCCTGAAGCGAATGTGAGTGTACGGAATGATCATGGTCGTAGCCGTGGTCGCGGGAGGACGTGGAAATCGTGGAGGCAGAAATAATCATGGTCCTTATCATGGTGGAAGAGGTTATTATAGTCCTTATACCCACCAAAAAAAGATGAATAATGAAGGACAAAAGAATGATAAAGAAGGTCCTTCAAAAGTTGTTGAACATAAATGTTATTTGTGTGGTATGAAGGGACACCGGGTACGTAATTGTCGTACGCCAGAACATTTAGCGAAACTTTACCAAGCCTTTATAAAAAGGAGTGTTAATAATGTGGAATGTGATGATAAGGCTCATAAAGATAATGATGTCAATGAGCCAAATGATGATGTTATGTCTCACTTGGAGGTGGAAGATTTTTATGATTAAATAAGTTTTGCAGAAATTGTAATAATTATTTTGTTTCGTTCTGACTTGTTGCCAATTATGTATAATAAATATGTTTTTAATGCATCTTCTATATTAAATATGTTTTAATGCATTTCTTTTCTTTTAATGAAGCTCATGGACATTTCAAATATTGCACATAAGAATGAAGATATATGTCTCATTGATAGTGCAACGACACATACAATTCTTAAAGATAAGAAATATTTTTCACATCTAACAAATTGTAGTACAAGCATCAATACCATAGTGGGTAATACAAGATTGATTGAAGGCTCTGGAAGAGCAATAATAATATTATCCAATGGTACGAAATTTGTTATTAATGATGCTTTGTATTCCTCTAAGTCTCATAGAAATTTGTTGAGTTTTAAAGATATCCGTCGAAATGGATATCATATTGAGACTATAAATGAGGAGAATAAAGAATATTTACAAATTGTTACTGTTAGATATGGTGAAAAATATGTTCTGGAGAAATTACCTATGTTATCTTTTGGTTTGTACTATTCAAGTATTAGTACAATTGAAATAAATGTTATGGAAAACCAGAAGCATGTTGATAAAGACATATTTATTGTTTGGCATGACCGGTTAGGCCATCCCGGATCAATTATGATGCGACGTATAATAGAGAATTCATGTGGACATAACTTGAAACAGAAACAAATACCAAAATCCCATGATTTCTCATGTGATGCATGTTCCAAGGGAAAATTAATTATTCGGCCATCACCAAGCAAAGTAGAAAGTGAGTCTCTCACATTTCTAGAACGGATACAGGGAGATATTTGTGGGCCAATACACCCACCATGCGGACCATTTAGGTATTATATGGTTTTAATTGATGCATCAACTAAATGGTCGCATGTGTGCTTATTATCTTCTCGAAACCTGGCGTTTGCGAGATTACTTGCTCAATTGACAAGATTAAGAGCACATTACCCGGATTATCCTATCAAGAAAATACGTCTTGATAATGCTGGTGAATTTACTTCACAGACTTTTAATGAATATTGTATGTCCCTTGGAATTGATGTTGAACATCCTGTAGCACATGTTCATATGCAAAATGGACTTGCAGAATCATTGGTAAAACGATTGCAACTTATTGCAAGACCTTTACTTTCGAAATCTAATTTACTAATTTCTGCTTGGGGCCATGCCATTTTGCATGCAGCAATGTTAATTTGCATCAGGCCAACTAGTTATTTAAAAGTTTCCCCCTTACAAATGGTTTTTGGTGAAGAACCTAATATTTACCATATTCGGACCTTTGGATGTGCAGTATATGTGCCTATAGCACCTCCACAACGTACTAAAATGGGTCCTCAAAGAAGAATGGGAATTTATGTTGGGTATAAATCTCCTTCAATTATAAAATATTTAGAACCATCTACAGGAGATTTATTTACTGCACGATTTGAAGATTGTCATTTTGATGAATCAGTCTACCCAACATTAGGGAGAGAAAATAAGCAGTTGAATAAAGAGATTAGCTGGAATGAATTATCATTGGCTCATTTTGATCCTCGTACAAAACAATGTGAACTAGAAGTTCAAAAGATAATTCATTTACAGAATTCAGCTAATCGAATGCCAGAAGCATTCACTGACCCAAAGAAAGTGACAAAGTCACATATTCCAGCTGCTAATGCTCCTATTAGAATTGATGTCTCTGTAGGACAACCGATTACAAATGAATCAAAAGCACGCCTTAAGCGTGGTAGGCCTATCGGTTCCAAAGATAAAAATCCTCGAAAAAGAAAAGGAGCTAAGATTATAGATGGCCAAGTCGAGGATAATCAAGAAAAAAGTGTAGCTCTGGATGAGCCACTTCATGAAGAGAAATTATCTCTAGAGGAGAATATTGAGGCCCCAGAAGAGATCCAGGTACCTGAAATGTATGAAAATAATGAGATCTCAATAAATTATGTCATAAATAATATCAAATGGAACCGTAATGAAGTCAACATTGACGACATTTTTGCTAATCATATGGCATATGATGTGATGAATGAAGAAGAGGATCATGAGCCAAAATCCATTAGAGAGTGCCAACAACGAAAAGATTGGCTCCTATGGAAAGATGCCATTAATGCAGAGTTAAAATCATTGGCAAAACGAAAAGTATTTAGACCTATAGTCGATACACCTAAAGATGTAAAGCCAGTTGGATATAAATGGGTTTTTGTACGGAAAAGAAATGAAAAGGGTGAAATTACAAGGTATAAAGCACGCCTTGTAGCCCAAGGCTTTACACAAAGACCTGGCATAGATTTTGAAGAAACATATTCACTAGTAGTGGATGCAACTACTTTTCGTCATTTAATTAGCCTAGCAGCAAATGAAGGGCTTGATTTGCATCTAATGGATGTTGTGACTGCCTATTTATATGGCTCACTTGATAGTGATATCTATATGAAAGTTCCTAAAGGACTCAAGATGCCTGAAGCATTTAATTCAAATTCACGAGAACAATATTCGATCAAATTAAATAAGTCCCTGTATGGCTTGAAACAATCAGGGTGCATGTGGTATAATTGCCTTAAAGAATATTTGTTAAAAGAAGGGTATAAAAATGACCCGATATGCCCATGCATTTTTATAAAAAGATCGAGAAATGAATTTGCTATAATTGTTGTTTATGTTGATGATATCAACATTATTGGAACTCCTGAAGAGATTACAAAAGCAATTCATTGTTTGAAGAAAGAATTTGAAATGAAAGATTTAGGTAGGACACAATTTTGTCTTGGATTACAAATTGAGTACCTGAAGGACGGGATCTTTGTACATCAAGAAACTTATACAAAGAAGGTCTTGAAACGATTTTATATGGATAAGTCACATCCATTTTGTACTCCAATGGTTGTAAGATCTTTGATAAAAGAAAAAGATCTATTCCAACCCCAAGTAATTAACGAAAAAGGTGTAGAACAATTACTTGGTCCAGAAGTACCATATCTTAGTGCTATTGGGGCACTAATGTATCTTGCTAATCACATAAGACCTTATATAACATTTGCTGTTAATTTATTAGCAAGATATAGTTCTGCACCAACACAGAGGCATTGGAATGGTGTAAAGCGTATTTTTCGTTATCTCAGAGGTACTATGGATATGGGGTTATATTATTCAAATGTATCTAAACATGAACTGATTGGTTATTCAGATGTTGGATTTATGTCTGATCCACATGATGGAAAATCACAAACAGGCTATGTATTTACATGTGGAGGTACAGCAATTTCATGGCGATCTATGAAACAAACTATATCAGCCACTTCATCTAATAATGCAGAAATCCTAGCAATGCATGAAACAAGTCGAGAATGTGTGGTTGAGGTCAGTGTTCATCATATATGAACTACTTGTCATTTATCTTCTGGTAAAATGGTTCCAACAGTTCTATATGAGGATAATACTGCATGTATTGCCCAACTTAAAGAAGGATACATCAAGGGCGATAGAATGAAACATATTTCACCAAAATTTTTCTTTACTCGTGATCTTCAACAGAATGGTGAAATAGATATCCAGCAAATCAGTTCAAGTGAAAATCTGGCAGATTTATTTACCAAGTCACTTCCAGAAGCAATCTTTGAGAAGCTTGTCTATGGTATTGGTCTTCGAAGACTCAAAGATCTCAACTGATGTTATCAGGGGGAGTAATACTGATGTTGTCAATAGGGGGAGTCGATACACGTTGTACTCTTTTTCCCTTATCTAGGTTTTGTCCCACTGGGTTTTCCTCGAAAGGTTTTTAATGAGGCAGCACTGGATAGTGTATCAATGAATGATGTATTTTTTTTCTTCTTTGGCTAGGTTTTTATCCTACTGGGTTTTTCCTAGTTAAAGTTTTTAACGAGACACATTCATAAATGGACATCCAAGGGGGAGTGTTATGAATATACTGATTATGTGGATGTCCATTGACTCCCGGGCTCCAAATATTACAAGATGACATGGGACTCACGCATAGTACCATTGCATAGTAGTTTACTATTTGGTGGGACCCACGAACAAAATTATACAACTCACGGGAATGCATTCCCGTGAGTGTACAGTTATGTAATTATGGGAATATTGCATCAAATGACCCAAAGTAGAAATTACACTAAAGACCCATTTTCCTTCTATAAATAGAGGCCTTCTGTAAACATTCTGATTACACTGAAATAGAATCTCTCCTTACTCTCTCTCTCTCTATTTCTATATTCTCTTGTTATTGTTCTCTATTTTCATCAGTTTTATATTGAACTGTACTTTTTTTTTGCCAATATAATTGTACTTTAGATAAAGACTGTTAGGGGTATGTGCGTGTTTATATATTCAACCTTATCTCAATTATACCTTTAACGAGATTAATTAATGCAATTATAAGAATCTTTGTGGTTATCGATGCCCCAAATATTTGATTTTTCTAAATAATAAAGATCAAAACATATAGTTACCTGATAGAGATGGTACTGAATTGTGGTTTGTGGAAAAAAATTCAAAAAGAGGAAATTATTAAGTGTATGATTAGTTGGTAAAGTGGGATTGATCTTCTCATCAGAATTAGAGGAAGGCAAGTAAAAGCCATTTTTATTTGCTTGATCATTTGAGGTTGAGGGGAAGAAAATCTTCTGCACTAGCCTGTTGAACTTCCTTCGAAGTTATGTAATTTTCTTACTCCGTCTTATCCTTAATATAAGACATATTTATATAATTTGATTAGATTAAGAAAATTATTTAAGTTAATTGATATAACATGTATTTTCTAAAACACGATAGTCATAATCTTTAATTTCTTCATTCCATCTACTCATTGATTAAGGTTGAGAAAGCATCAATATGGTAAATTAGAAAAACATTAATAAATATGAAAACTAATTTTATATTTAAGACCAAAATCAACTCTCTAAATATGTTTTATATTAAGAACTGGAGGAGTACCATATTTGTCGCAATAAGGTCTATGACCCTTCATCAAAATTTTTAATTTTTCTTGATAAAAAAAATGAGGCTTGTAAACATGGAAAATTAAAATATAAAAGAAGTCATCACACATTAATTAATTAAATGAATGATTAAAAGTATATAATATGAAACCCTTGTTAGTTATGAGTAGTTTTGATGATGTCTTATATAAATGCCATTAGTAAGAGCAAAAAGTTCATATAATATGTGTTGACTAATTGCTACATTTAATGTAGATCTGCTCAAATATGACTATGGAGAATGATCAAGACAAGAGAAGAAAAGAAAGAATAGAATTGAGGAGTCAAATGATAAAGAACAAGAGAAGAAAAGAAAGAAAGAGTTGAATCATGGAGAATGATCAAGAAAAGAGAGGAAAGAAAGAAAAACTTGCCAAATGGAATGAGAAAATCATCATACAAGTTTTTAGATTGATTATTGAAGTCTCCACGATCAAATGGAAGTTGGAATGACTCGATTCGGAGTTAGAACAAGCAAATATCAGTTTCTGGATAAATAAACTTGAGCCTGTCACTTACAAACTCGAGTTTGGCTTATTTCCAGCAACTCTGGCTCCTCTGGCCCAAGCAAACTCGAGCCTACACTTACAAACTCGAGTCTGGCTGATTTCCAGCAACTTAGTTCTCCTCTGGCTCGAGCAAACTCAAGCCTATACTTACAAACTCGAGTTTACAACGTTCTATAGCACAAGTGTTTCTCTGTTTCACGTTTCAGCTGAGTGACCTCTGGTAATTCGAAGATATTTCCCAAACCAGGAATCAGATTGAGGTGAAATAAATTTTGTATGAAACTAGACTCCCAATGCGTCGTCTTGACAAATTTTCATGCCGACAGAAGGTCAGATGAGAGAGCTATGAATTTTGAAAGTTGGATCAGAAGTTCATGCCACACAGCAGACCAAGCTTCCATGTTTTGAGTGTAACTCACAATCTACACATTGGAATGAGCTCAAATTGGTGGCATATGAAAGTAGACTCATAAGGATTTCCATCAAGAGTTAGATGAATCAAAACGAAGTTCAGACTAGGGAGATATGGCCGTCGAAAGTTGACAGAAAATTCAGGATGTTACAAACTCGAGCCTATCACTTATAAACTTGAGTTTGACTCAGACAGAGAGCTAGTTGCGATTTGATATTCGATAAACTTGAGACTAAAACTTATAAACTCGAGTTTAGCTCAGACAAAGAGCTATCGAGGATTTACAAGTTGAACAAACTCGAGCCTGGACATATAAACTCGAGTTTACCTTACATAGATAGCTTCTCCAAGCTTTTCAAAACATTCAAACTCAAGCCTACATTTTACAAACTTGAGTTTGTCAGTTACAGAGAGCTTTCGAAGATCTTTCAAGACAAAACTCAAGTATGAATTTATAAACTCAAGCCTATAGCAGATCGAGAGTTTTCAAAGGTCCTTTAACTGAAGTAAACTCAAGCCTACTGAGACCAGACTCAAGCCTGGCAGATCTCTATTTTCCAAATCATGTCTTCAAATCTTTGATTTAAACTTATGATACATTTTATCCATATCTTAAGTTGCGAATCATTATATATATATATATATATATATACTTTATCGATATACTCATCAGTTTCAGATGAATTCAGAAAGGATCAAGATGAAATCAAATATGGGTTAAATGCAATTAATGAAGAGCCAAGAACAAGCCTGAAATTTCTCATCTATTCCAATAGACCAGCTTAGAACGTTATAGATCGTTCAGATCACTCTCCAACGATCAAATAAGGTTTATGGAATGACAGAAAAACTAGAAGATCATATGCAACATCTAAATCCAAGATTCTAACTGAGAATTGAAAGAATGGAGAAAAATATGCAACTGTCATATTTTAGAAATGAAGCTTAACATTGAAGAATAAAAGAGAAGAAAATGCAACGGCTAGTTTCTCAGATTAAGCTGTAAATACCTAGGAAGACTCATAGCATCGACACACAGAATTACAATTGATTACATCTTTGAATTTGAGTCTTAGTGTATTCTACAGCATTTTGAGTTTCAGTGTTTATTCATATCTACTCTTTTTGAGAGTTTGTTTTTGAAAATCATTCTATTACTTGTTTGAGAGAACTCAAGGTTATGGAACCTGTGAGTTGGGTTTTTACAAAATGTAAGGGGGAGTATCTCAGTTAGAGATTTGGCTTCACAAGTCCCTGGGTGAACTTATGGGATTGTAAAGGCTTTTCTTGTGCCCGGATTGAACAAGAGGATAGTGGATTGAAAATCTCAAGTGGAGCTTGGGGATTGGACGTAGGTCAATGATTAGACCGAACCAGGATAAATCTAGTTTGCATACTCTCTTCCCTTATCTTTTACATTTCCAATATATACTTATCTTTGAATATCTAACTGTCATTCAAACTAATTTCAATATGTTTTTAAAAGACTTTTAAAGTTCACAAAGTCTTATCAAACACCCAATTCACCCCCCTCTTGGGTGATGGCTAGGTCTAACAACCCTTACAAAAAACACAATTCTTTTCCTAGGTTTATCTTGATTAGTACTGAAAAGATATTGACCAGCTCTGAAAAAATAATTCATGATCTTAAAAAATTATTTTAGGATCTTGAAAAAATATTTTAGGTTCTTACTGCTATTAAAAATATAATTTAAAATGTTTTTCAAGATCCTAAAATAATTTTTTCAGATCATGAATTTTTTTTTTCAGTACCAGTCAGTATCATTTGAGTACTAATCAATACCCTGAAATATTTTTTTAAGATCTTGGAATAATTTTTCAAGATCATGGAGAATTTTTTTTAGTATCATTTAGTTTCCTGAACTATCTTTTTACTACCTGACAATGCTCTGAGTTTTTTTTTTAAGGGACCAGGTGGGTGTGGTTGTTGCCAAAAACACCAACATTTTAAGCAGCGGATCTGGCAAGCAAAGGAGGTAAGCCACATCCACCCATTACGAAGCCAAAATGAAGTTTAGTTTTACTTGAAGGAAACAACAAGTATACTTTATATCCACCTCCTTTTTTTATTTCTTCTAGTCTTAAATATAAGACAAAGTTAACTATTTTTTTTTTTAAGAAATTAAAGAAGCTAAATAAGTTATTTAATCATATTATATGTTATGTATTCGTTACAAATAATTGTTATGCGTTACAAATAACAGTGTACAACACCTAAATGAACATATATACCAATTCATCACCTTGTCTTCATCAGATTCCCACCCGGCCAATAACAACGAACATAACTAACATTCCTAGCTTCTTTTGTGACAAGCTAGCCTATTTCGATTGGATCCTGCTAGAAAAATAAAAACAAGAACAAAAGACAGTCAGTGACATTGTTTAAGAACATAAATATTCAAGGTTTCAAATAATTATGCAGAGGAATATTACCTTATGAATTGATGACTCCTTTATAAAGGGATATCTTCCCATATCCCTTCTTGATGATCATTTCTTACGCCGAGTTCATTATCCGCTTCATCTTCTTTGTTGATGTCCAGTAGACCCCTTGAAAAAGGATTAATCTCAGGAAGACCATAATTTGCATCATTTTCTTCATCAATATCAATAACCCTTTTTCCTTGGAGAGCTACAGACTACATTTTATTTGCTTGATCAGTGATATAAAAAACTTGTTTCGCCTGGTCTGCCATAATAAAAGGTTCTTCTCCAAAACTTGTACTATTGAAATCGACTAATGTAAATCCCAGCCGATCGATCTAAACTCCATTATTGACATTAACCCACTTGCATTTGAAAATGGGAAATCTAATGAAGACATAGTCCACCTCCCAAATCTCTTCAATAACCCCAAAATATGGCATGACTGCCAATTTAGGCCGCTTGTCTTTCGAACTGGAGAAGTGCATGGATTCAGCCTCTAACATTACACCATTGTTTTGGATGGTGCTCCTCTCATCTAGGAACTTCATGTAAAATGTGTACCCGTTGATCACATACAAATTCCAACTAATGACATCAACCTCAGGATCAAGTGCTAACCATTTCATTATCTCAGAAACAGATTCCTCTCCCTCACCTTTTGTTTGAACCAGTTTGCAAAAGTTCTGTTATGCTCCCTAATCAACCTTTGTTCAGTCATTCGGGGATTTTCTTTCCTCACAGCTTCTTTATGTGCAGCTATGCTGGATTGAACTTCATCAACATTATTCAAGATGTATAAGTGGACTTGTGACAATTCATCAGGATCCACACCCCGTACTAAGGCCCCTCGTCTAGCCCCTTTAACATGCTGACGTTTTGGAAGCTAGATATGTCTTACTTTGGCCAAATAATTTCAACAAAATTCCATGGCCTCTTCAGATACATACTTCTGAACAATTAATGCTTCTGGCCGGTATGCGTTCTTCACGTACCCCTTTAGGAATTTCATAGATCTTTCGATTGGGTACATACACCGTAAATGGACAAGACCGCACAGCTTTATCTCCCTCACTAGATGAACAATTAGATGAACCATGATGTCAAAAAATGAAGGAACAAAAAGTTTCTCAAGCTGGCACAATATCATATATCCTTCATTTTCTAATTCATCCAATTGTTCAATCTCGAACACTTTACTACAAACAGCATTAAAGAAGAAACAAAGCCAAGTCAAAATGTGTCGAAGATCATACTCGACAATGCCTCGAATAGCTACTGGGAGCAGCTATTGCATTAATACATGACAATCGTGAGACTTCTGGCCTACTAATTTCAAGTCCTTCATTAATACAAGCCTCTTAATATTTGAATAATACCCCAAGGGAACTTTTGTCCCATGTAAACACTCACAAAAACTTCTTTTCTCATTCTTAGATAAAGTATGAGAAGCCGGGGGACAATAAGTTCTCTTACCATACGGCCTTGGATGTAAGTCTTCCCGTATCCCCATTGCTTGCAAATCCAATCTTGTCTTTACACCATCCTTGGAACTACCTTGTATGTTGAGAAGCGTGCCAACAATGCTATCACATACATTTTTCTCAACATACATGACATCAATACAATGTCTCACATCAAGGTTGTTCCAATATGGAAGATCGAAGAAGACCGATCTCTTTTTCCATATATTCGTTTCTTTTTTACTCTTTGCAGTCTTACCGAAGATGACACTTATATTTTTCACCTTTTCATACACTTGCTCCCCAGTCAATGCCACCGGAGCATCTTCATACTCTTGGCCACCAAAAAAGGCTTTCTTTAATCGACGATATGGGTGGTCCCGTCTAAGAAATATTTGATGTCCAAGATAAATCGTCTTTCTTCCATGTTGAAGTTGATGGTAGCGTGTGCCTTCTTCACAAACCGGACATGCCTTATGGCCTTTTATACGATACCCTGACAAGTTCCCATATGCTGGGAATTTGTTTATAGTACAAAATATTATGGCTCTCATTTTAAAGACCTCCTTCTTAAAAGAGTCAAAAACATCGACACCTTCTACCCACAACTCCTTCAAGTCTTCAATCAAGGGCTGAAGGTAAACATCAATGTCGTTTCTGGGTTGTTTTGGTCCAGAAATCAACATAGACAACATGATGTACTTTCATTTCACGCATAACATAAGAGATAAATTGTAAATAATCAAGAGTACATGCCATGAACTATGTATGCTGCTAAGGCTTCTATAAGGATTCATGCCATCCGTGCTAAGGGCAAGCCTAAGGTTCCTAGGTTCTTCCTCGAAGGTCGAAAAATAATTGATTGATTTTCTTCCATTGGGAAGAATCAGTCGGATGTCGAAGCTTTCCATCAGAAATCCTCTCATCAGCATGCCACCACAAATTTCTTGCGTCATTTTCATTAGCAAACAACCGCTTGAACCTTGGTATGATTGGAAGATACCACAACACTTTTGCAGGCCCCTTATTTGACTTGTACCTTGGGGTTTCACATACTGGACATTTCTGCTTATCTTCAAACTCATTTCTATACAATATGCAATCATTCAGGCATGTATTGATCTTTTTGTACTCCATCCCCATTGGTCAAAGAATTGTCTTAGCATCATAGTACCGATGAGGCAACATATTATCATCCGGAAGCATGTCCTTAAAAGCCTCAAGCATTTCTGAAAAACTCTTGTCTCTCTATCCATGACGTGCTTTCAAGCTAACCAATCCCAAAACGACGTTCAACAATTGGTATTTTTTACACCCAGGGTATAGCGGGGTCTCAGCAGCACTGCACATATTACCATATGCATGTGATTGCTCAAAAGCCTCTTCTCCCACATCACGAATAATGTCCTCTATGCGATCATCCATATCCGTGTCATTATCATCAAAGGATACTTCACCATGTTGAGATGCATTTGGAACTTTTTCACCATGCCATATCCATATTGTATAGGTCTTACAAAATCCTTCACAAATTAAATGTGTATATATAACTTTTGGACTTACTCGGCTCTCATTTAAACACTCTACACATGGGCAATAAAACTTCCCACTACCATCATGGGCATTTCTTTTTGCAAACTCTATAAATTCCCTCACCCCATTCTCATATTCAACACTCGTTCGTCTCGCATTTATCCAACTACGATCCATAGTATAGTTCCTATATATAGATGGAAAGATTTAACATACATTATCCAAAAAAAATGAGAATTGCACATAAGCTAAGCCAAGTCCATTAAATGCATATGAGTGAGACTTTGTCCATTGAATGCAACATAAATGTATCACATACAGTTAATCTAGTATTGTTCCAAAAACAAACGAAAAAAGACTTTAGTCATTAAATGCAACATGAAGAATCACTCGTGCTCATAAATGTATCACATACAGTTGATCCAAGAAGCTAAGGAAAATAAATGCATGACGCGGAAAATAAATGCAGACAACAAAAGTAACCCTAAGTGCACTTGTTGGTCATTCGAATATGTCTCAAGTAAAACATAAACTTCAAAGTACAGTATCGAAATACAATAGAGTAACCCACGTCAACATTTCACTGATTTCGTGCAAACCATGAATAACCCAAAACGAAAAGAGGAAAAATAATATATATATGTAACTGAAATACACATCTTACATACATGTCTATCGTCGTTTAGCTAAGGAACCAACCAGAAGGTGATAGGCTGACCAGCACTAGCTTGTCGAGAGATCTGTCTCACGGCAGCGACGAAGCAACACACAAACACTTGAGAGTTGAAAGTGAATAGGAGTTATTATCACTTTCGGCGGGACAGGAGAAGTTCAAAGAGGAAAATTTAACTTTTCCGCGCGACAGAATCATTTATATTTAATGTCATTAAGAACAGTTAATTGTAAAGCATCCGGACCTAAAGGTATAGAAGTTTTAAGATCGGTTACATATTAAGCATACTCTCCTAAATGAATTCATTAAGATCGGTTACTTATTAAGCATCCGCTCCTAAAAGTCTCTTTTTTTTTAATATAAGAATTTAGTGAAAGTCCTTATTTTCTTTAAAATTAAACTATAAGATTGCTGAAGGCGGAATATCACCTAGAGGGGGGTGAATAGGTGATTATGAAAATTCTTTTCGACGAACGTAGAATAAAACACAGTAATGAAAATCAAGAGAGATGACACAGAGAATTTATACTGGTTCGGTCCAACTCCTTGATCTATGTCCAGTCCCTAGACCCTCTGGGTTTTTCACTAACTCAAAAGTACAATTACACACTCTGTAACTCAGGATGATCCTCTCTCTCTAGGACTCACTCCCCCTTACAAGTTGTAATCGTACACCCAAACAAAGTATAACTACACACTCTGTAACTCTGGATGATCCTCTCTCAATAGGACTCACTCCCTCTTACAAGTTGTAGTCGTACACCCAATCTCCAAGTCCCCTGACTTGAGATTCTTACAAACAAATGATTTCAACAAATCAGAAATACTCTCTCTAAGAGTAAATAATGATAATCACTGAAGCTCAATATTTCTAAGAGTGAAAGAAACTAAGAATGAATACAAGTTGAAGGCAGTATGTTTCAATCACTGGTTGTTCGTCGACTTCTTCGTTTGAAAGCTTCTCATTATATAGAGTAGAGGATGATGACCATTGAGAAGGTTTGAACAAGTGTCCGTTGAGAATATTCTATCTCTGCGTCTTCTGGTTATCACAGTTGATTCCACTTCATAATGTTTTTCTCCCCAGGTTGTCGTACCAGTGAAATATGCCCATTGAGAAGTGGAGGCTTTGGATAATTTATGAAATGTTTGCCCATGCCGTTTCATCAGTTCTGTCTCCCACGAGCTTTATTATTCTTGTCTGGATAAGTCTGCAACTTTAGAGTGTTGAGTGGAAGTACAGCTGGAAAGCTTCTGATGTAATTTATTTTAATTGAATTCAAGCTTCAACGATTGTCCAATACTATGTAACTCACTTCAACAAACATGATTAATTTAAGAGTAAATATAAGTATAACAATTAAATCAGTTAACCATGATTTCATATTCAAGTGCGTTAAATGATGAGATCAGATATTCATATAGGCAATATACTGAGGTCTGCTTGTGGCCCCTGTTTTGTGCAAAATTCAATGCTACTTAATAAAGGTTAGAATAAATTATCCTTCTGCAATTTTACACAAGAAATATGATTAGTGCTAGCATGGGAAATACTGAATGACGATGAGATTTAATTAAATGATAAATTGAAGCATGATGGAAGTGTCACAGATGTTTTGCATCAGTAGGTATATCATACTTGAGTATCTCTTGCTGAATACTTGAGCATTCATATGGTGAACTCTTACAGATACTTATCCTTCGAAATATACTCGAGTATGCTATCTTTAATACTTGAGTACTATTGCATTTAATTATGTCAGGTATTTGGTTGCTGATTATTATGCCCGAGTATCTACTTCATCCTACTCGAGTAAGCCTTAACCTGAGAGCAAAGATTTCCAGAAAATAACCATACTCGGGTATGATTCTACTTGTACTCGAGTATCATATTAGATAACTGAATTTTCACTCCATACTTGAGTATCATTTATCCTTACTCGAGTATCTTTACCTAAAATAATTACACAGACATAATAGATCAAATGTGCTTGAGTAAGAGTGTAGTATGCTTGAGCAAATACGTGCTATCAACCTTATCAGATCATCTATGCTTCGAGCAACACTGAGTCCTGCTTGGGTACAATGCTTGGGCAATGCCATCATTGTGCTCGAGCAATATCGTATTTCCTTTAGAGGATAGTTTTCTGGAATTAGTTAATCGTTGATGCTCAAGTATAACATACACAATGCTTGGGCAACATGCTCGGGCATTACATCACTTATGCTCGGGCATAAGTGAGACAGAGAGTAAATTTGTTGAAATGGATTCTCATGCTCGAACAACAGCTAACCTTTGCTTGAGTACCATGCTTGGGCATGACTTACCTGTTGCTTGAGCAATACTTTGACAGATAGCATTTTCCATTGTTAATCATTCTTGCTCAGGCATGAAAGAGACCATGCTCAAGCACTATGTTCAAGTATCCTAATTTGTTTGCTCGAGCAATATCTGCTTAAAATGTTTCTCCTTCTATTTGAACAATGATGCTCGGGCATTATCCTTAGTTTGCTCAAGCATAGTCCATTGTTATATCAGTGTTATTAACTGATATGTTGCTCAAGTATTAATCTTCCTGCTCGAGTAAGCTTCTTCCAACACACTGGGAACATTATTTAGTTTGTGTAAACTTCTTCCTTTGACAATATTACTGAAGCAAAACCTTGCATTTGTTATCATCAAAACACCGAGAACTAACAATTGCAGCAGCAGCAACTGAATATTTTTTTGCTCAACAGTAGCAACAATAGAATGAAAATAAAGGATAGTACGTTGAGAATAAGGTTTTTTTCCATTAATAAGCTTAGTTCATTTTAATTTTTACATTAATGGAGAATGCACAACTACAAAGGAAAAATAAGAACAACAAACTTACAAATAACAAAAACAACCTACAATGTGACTAAAAGTCCTAAAGCTAATTATCAGCTAATGTCTTGTCGATATCGGCTTCAGCAGCAGAAATTTCCCGTCGGATATCAGCAATTTCCTATTGTATGCGCATCAGTATCACTTCTTCAGGATCAGGACCAAGGGCTGGAAAGGGGGAGCAGGAACCTCTTCATCATCCGAAATAACAATTGGTCTAACGACCCGAGACTCCTCTGTCTGAACAAAACACGTTTTCTTGGTCTGAGTATGATGTAGCCCTACGGGTTGTCTTAAGATCTTCCAACGAGCTTCAGGAGTAGTCCTGCGAGGGGTTATCTTGTATCTAACCATTGTCTAACTTGGTTTAGGGCATATGGAAGCAGAGGGATTCGAAATGGGAATGTGAGAATATGGGATTTGATTTGAACATAATATCAGTTGATTTAGTTCTGTATAAAAGAAATAGAATAATTAATTTTGTTTTTTTTTAAAAAAAGACCTTTAGGATTGTACACATATGAAATGCTGGTCCTAAAAGACTTTTAGGACCAGATATTTATTAAAAAGTTGCTCCTAAATGTCTAGCATATTTTTAAATTATTAAGAATGTATTTTTTAAAAGCCATTCAGGACCGGACTGTTATGAAATAGACGGTCCTAAAAGTCTCCTTCAATTTTTGTCGGGTGCGTTGGCAACTTGTGAAAAACTTTACAAATGCTTATTATATAGCATTTGAGAAGGCCAAAGTCCTTCAATTTTTTCCATTTCACATGGCAGGACATATGCTTCACTGTTTCAGACATGGGAATGTGAGAATATTGGATTCAATTGGCAATAAATAATTAGTAATAATATTTAAGACCTAATAATTATATATGTCTTGTCCTAAAGGCCTATATATTACTAATTTTTAATTTAAACCAATCAGAATTTAAGTTGAAATTTGTAATATCTTTAAAAGTGCCGTCGATACGAATTCCGATATTGGGAGTTGCATCCTAAAATTTAATGCTTTAGTCAGATAAATCTCTTCGCATCCTAGAGT
Organism: Acacia confusa; assembly: GCA_037074495.1. Taxonomy (NCBI): domain Eukaryota; kingdom Viridiplantae; phylum Streptophyta; class Magnoliopsida; order Fabales; family Fabaceae; genus Acacia; species Acacia confusa. Next base: position 19,907,747 of record CM073514.1, read on the forward strand.
TATGTACTTGGATCCTTAAAGTTGATATTAAAAAATACATATAAGACCGGTTATCTTAGAATATGCGGTCTTAAATGTGCCTTTGTTCCAAATTCCAAGAGGTGCAGTCGTATCTTTACACTCTGTAATGATGATTGATAGTCTCTTCAGGTTCTGAGGACAATCAAACGATGGCGCTCCATCTATTTAAGCCCCTCGTTACTTTAGTTTCTTCACATTCTTCTCCACATCCTCATTTCTTTTACAATCTCCGATTCTATAATGGCTACCCCACCACCTCGACCACTATCGGGTCCTCTTTTTCCTCCTCCTTTCTTACCTGCGAGACCTCCTCCTCTGCCGCCGAATCCAACGGTGAAGCAGATTGTGGAGCATCTGCTGGCCCGCGTCAATCACATGGACCAACACATGGGCAGAATCTATGGCCTCCTTTATACCGTCAACAAGAAGATCAACATGGTCCTCGACGCCAATGACGTCGAGGTCCCTACTTCTGAAGCAGACACTACATGCTCCTCTTCCTCCTCCAGCAACAAAATGGAGGATTAATTAGTTTTTTTTCTTGTATGCTTTTTTTTGTATGTACTGGCTTGGTTGCTGCCCTTCTAGGGGGCAGCATAAAAAATATATATATGATGGCAGCCACGACGTCCATTTTTTGGCAAACCTAATTGCGTACGCTTGAGAACTTCCAAAAATGGCTTTGAAATTAACATAAGTTATATAATAACAATTAATAAGTTAAAAAAAATATAATAACGACATTAATTAAGAACATACAAAACATGCAAATTAAAGTCCTCGTCAGTCATCACTAATTGACTTTAAAATTAACCATGATATATTTCTTAGTTGATTTGATATGAACATAACATCATTTCTGTATAAAAGAAATAGAAAATTATTTTTATTTAAAAAAGACCTTTAAGACTGTAGACATATGAAAATCCGGTCCTCAAGATCTACGCATGGACTTTTAGGACCAGACTTTTATTAAAAAGTCGCTCCTACAAGTCTAGCATATTTTTAAAATTAAAAACTTATTTTTTCAAAAGCCCTTTAGGACTGAACTGTTATAAAATAGACAGTCCTAAAAGTCTCTTGGTTTTGGATTTTAGTCTTCTATTTTTTGGTGCATGAGGCAACCTGTAAAAAACTCCACAAATGCTTGTTATACAGCATTTGAGAAGGCCAATTTCCTTTAATTTTTTTCATTTCACATGTCCTAAAAGCCTCTAATATTTTAGTTTAAATTTCTTAGAAGAAGAAGATTCCTACATAACGAATGAAATGATGGGATCCACATAGACTTTTAGGACCGGTCATTTAATAACTAGCCGCTCCTAAAGTATCGCATATTTTAAAATTAAATTAACATATTTTTAAAAAGCCATTCAGGAGTGAACTTTTATGAAATAGACGGTCCTAGAAGTCTCCAATATTTTAAAAAATTATACTAAGACTTTTAGGACTGGACTTATATGAAATAGACGGTCCTAAAAGTCTCACTGGACATTTTGAACTTTTTAATAAGCTCGTTTTACAGCATCCTGTCCTAAAGGTTTAAGAACTAATTCCATGCAATACATTCAGCAACAAAAAATAGAAAGCATCAATATAATTTGTTGGAAATGAATAAACAATTTTATTAATTATTGATCATTAAACTATACAATTGTTCAATTATTATTTATAGAAGATCAGATGTAATATAGGTCTACAGTACATGCATATTTACAAATTAATCCTGGGGGCATTTGCGATTTCTTGAATGAAAAATTCACCAATGACTTGGTGTATGCGCTCAATATCACCATCAAGAAAGGGGTTAGCGCAATCAAACGTCTATAACATCAAAGACAAAAATATATATTAGACTACCTTAATTCCTTTCATCAAGGGGTCAGCACGCCAAACGTATGTACGTATAATATCAAATACATTTACCTTTTCAGTGATAGACAGAATTCTTCGCGTGATAATATCATACATGTGTCGCATGACATAAAGCCCACATAAGTTAGAAGCATGTGGTTGGCGACGTGTCTAAAATCAAACAAGATATATATATATATATATATATATATATATATATATATATATATATATATATATAAGAGCGCATACAAAGTGATGATAGTTCACAAGGCAATGTCCATGTGTACTAACCTGTAGTTTGATCCATATAGTATCTTTGACCTGATGCCCAGCCTTTCTCTTGGCCTTCTTTTGGTATTCCAACATGGCCCTATTATTGAAATAAAAAATTTCAATTATCAATATTGGTAACTGAAAATTTACAGAAGAGATTTCAGACGAAAATCAGTGACAAAATGACATACGCTACTTACTTATCAACCATTTGCTTTAACATAGGCACTGGTTCGTGATGAAGGGAGCATAGAAAGACTACTTTATTTTCCTTCGCGGGAAGGAGGACCAACTGCCAATGGTTAGAATGGTTGAATGGTGCAAGGTACCACCTTCTCATATTGTTAGACAACCTCCTAGATATGTATGTTGTTCTTTGATTCACGGTTGCCCCACTTAGGTAGTTTGGGCACAAGAATCCAAAATCATGTGAAGGTGGAGGAAATCACCAAGAGGGGGGTGAATTGGGGATTTAAAAAAAAATTAATCTAACAATGTTCTGCAATGTTGATGTTAAAACAGAGCTGAACAGAGTAAAGAAATGAGAATCAAGACACGACAAGATTTATACTGGTTTGGTCTCAACTCTTGACCTACGTCCAGTCCCCAGACTCTCTGGGATTTCCACTATCACTCTCAATCAGTTACACACTCTGTACTCGAAAGTTATCCTCTCACTAGGATACACTCCCCTTTACAAGTTATACACTGATATTCCCAATCTCCAAGTCCCCTGACTTGAGATTCTTACAAATAAGTGATTTTACAGAAACAAACTCTCTCTAAGAGTAGATATTGATAATCACTGAAGCTCAAATGTATCACAAGATACTTTAGAAATATGAAAACAGAAGAATGCAGTAACTTGAGTATTGTTCTTTTGAATTGTGTTCTCTGCTACTTCTGAAATTCGTTCTGGGCTTCATATAGGCAAGGAAGAACAGTTTGAATGCATAAACTAGCTGTTGGAAGAGCATTTCGAAGTCTGACTGTTGGAAGAGCACTTTGGGTGTAGATGTTGGAAATCCACTTCAGGATTTTGCTGTAGAGGATCCATTGAAAATGTTCTTGTTTTCTGCTCTTGGTTTCAATAATGGATGGCAATCTTTTATTCTGGAGGATTTTGAGGAAAAACGTGGATCTTTCCTGTATGATCCTAATTGTTTAATCATAGACAACTTCCAGCAAACATACAGTAGTGCATTTTCAACTTTACAACTCAGCATTTGAATCTTCATGAAATTCTTCATTTAATCATCTGAAACTTACTAAACATCTGGTCAAACAATGTTAGAAATAATAGTAAGTGATGATATGAAGTAATGAAATCATAATCAATGATTTCCATTTTACAGGTATGTTGATTTTCAAAGCTTTCTTGAATTCTGTCTTCGCATTACTGGAGTAGCTACTTAGTTACTGGAGTAACTAAGCATCATTTCGTCTCTGTGTGAGATTTGACTAGAGTAGCCTAGCGATGATTGGAGTAGCTCTTTTGAAAATATTCTGTCATGACTGGAGTAACTCTTTTGTTTCTGGAGTTGAAGTAGAGTCAGTTCCTTTTGGTCTTCGACTTACTGGAGTAGCCTCGGAGTGACTGCAGTAATTAAGAGATGATTTGCTCTCTGTCTTGGATCTTACTGGAGTAAGAACTTGGTTACTGGAGTATCTCAACTTCATTTTGTTTCTGTCCTCGACATTACTGGAGTCATCATTTAACTACTGGAGTAATGTAAGTTTTGCTAACTTTCTGTCTTGAAGTTACTGGAGTAATTACTAGAGTAACTCTAGTGTAAAAGTGCCAACATGACTGGAGTAACACTTTCGTTACTGGAGTAATATCGGGTTTTGGTTCTGGAAGGGTTTGAAAGTGAAGAGCTACTGGAGTAGTTAAGTGATTACTGGAGTAGGCTTACTGGAGTAACAAAATTGTTACTGGAGTAATGTGTTTCACACTCGACAAGCTATCGGGTTTACTCTTGGACATAACTGAAAAATATGACTTACTGGAGTAGGTAAGTGACTGCTGGAGTAGCCCTACTGGAGTAGCACTTTCATTGCTAGAGTAATGTCTTCACAAGAGTGATATTCAGAGCACAATATTGCTGGAGTAGCAAGACCATTACTGGAGTATATCAAAACATCACTTGTTTGAGAATTAGTTCCAGAATTCTGAACAGACACCAAACTTCCAAAAATCATATCTCTCTTATTTGATCTTTGTTTTCTGTGATCTTGATATTTTTTGAAAGGTGTGTGAGTCTAGTTTCATATCCCACTGATTTCAACTCATTTGAATGTGTAGTTTGAGAGATATCCTCAAATTACTAAACCTTGTTCAGCTGGAAGTCAGTAACAGGTGGGTCAACTTCAAAAATTCATAATTATCTCATCTGATCTTATGTTGACCTGAATTTTTGATAGAATGACGCCTTGGATGTCTAGTTTCATCCAAAATTGATTTCACCTCAATACGATCTCTTCTTTGGGAGATATCATCGTTTTACTGAACGTCGTCCAGGTGAAACGCTGACAGAAGCTTTCTGTATGAACCATTACTGGAGTAACTCGAGTATTACTGCAGTAAGTTCGCACCAGAAGCTTTATGTCTGACCCATTACTATAGTAGGTTAATGATTACTGCAGTAACCATCTAACAGAAGTGAAAACCAGCAGCTGAAACACGCGAATTACTGCAGTAACTTAGTGACGACTGGAGTAATGAGCTCAAGAACACATGTATGACTGGAGTAATGCGTGTATGACTGGAGTAAGTCATTAGACAGTCGCGAATAGAGCTTCTGAAGCACAAGATTACTGGAGTAACACATGGATGACTGGAGTAACTCGCTCATTAATCATCCGGAGGCTTCAACATACTAATTTTAACTCCGAATTGACCCGTTCCAAGTTCCACTTGATCGTAGAAACTTCAAGAATCAATCTATGAACTTGTGTAATGATTTTCTCAATCCTTTCAACAAGTTCTTCTTTCTTTCTTCTCTCTTCTTGATTATTCTTCATGAATCAACTCATTATTTCATTTCTTCTCTTGATCTTTCTCCACATGAACAAATCCTTTTTGCTCTTGCTAATGCTAATGGCATCTACATAAGACATCATCAAAACTAATCATAACCAACATCATGTTCTCTGCCCTGTACTCCCATCTCACGATGCATCAACCTACAATAATGACATGCATAAGTGAATTAGCTAGTATATATGTATGTGTACGTGTATAAAAGACACCTCTTAAAATTATGTACGTACTCATAGAAGAAGATACTACTTACTTCATGAATAACAACACAATTGCATCAGTTATCTCCTTTTTAGGAAAGATAAGGGAGATTAAATCTTCTTGGTCAATAAAGACTGGTAGCTTCTCTTTTAGGCCTACTTCAGCATTTGGAGGCCACGATCTTGTTTCAAAAGTTTGTCTGACTATCAGAAGTCCAATCTCATCCTTGGCAGTCAACTTAGGAGCGAGGAAAATATCACACTGGGCTGCATCTTCATTAGCAGGGGCTGGGGCTTGAGGAGGAGTACACACACGTACAAGATTCACTGGCCACAAGATGAAGCCTTCCAAGCAATCACTCACAAGTTTCATTTGTTCGGTTTGAAGAGGGATAGTGCATCAGCGATGATCACCTCTTCATCTGACACCCTGACTTCATCATCAGTCATTTTTCGGTGGTGTACTGTTAATCCCAAGTTGTAGACATTACCTCTTGCAATCAATCATCTACCAGGATCCTCCACGTAGAGCTCACAATGTTCCGTTGACTGTCCAACAATGCAGCTCCCTTTAGTGCTCTGCTGGACAGGTGGAGGTGAGTGTGGGAAGGGAACAGTGCTCTCTCCACGAGAGCTAACAATCTTGATCATCTCCTCTTTCATCTTTTTCAGCTCGTCTTCAAACTTTGCACTTAATGAAGCTTCTCACTCAGCTGCTTTCTTCTCTACTGTTGCCTCTGCTTCCTCAGTTGCTTTGACCAGCATACGTTCCATCTCCTCCCGAGTAACCATTGATTGTCTTTGGCGTTTGGATTTACCAAAGTATTGCTTCAGGCCTACCCATCCTCCAATTCCCCTTACACGCCCCGCGTGATCCGGTTTTCTAGTCACAACGGTAAGAATATCTTTCCTCCCGTCCGACACAAATGATCCTTCTTGTTCTTGCATTTTGAGTTCTTCATGTCAGATACAGATAATAAGAGCATAATTAGTAACGAAACATGTTTCGTAACTAAAAAGTAAAAAATAACGGTACTTACAATTCTCTTAGCAACTACATGACTTTGTTCACTAGAGAATGCTTCGCCTTTCTTTTTGCGAATATAGAGCCATAACTCTTCATGGCGTATTGAAGATGGCAGCCGCAGATCACATATCTCAGAAGGATTGGCGTGAGCTTCATCTTCCAATCTCTTTCGCTTGGCGGCCATAAACTCTTTTTCGGCCTTTTCATATCCGCCATGAGAAGTTGTATGTGAGCAATCATTATTTCTCCTAATCTCTTATGCTTGCTGCCTTCTTATCTGTGAATCAGAATCGAAAACAAGTATTCATTATGAATTCTAGACCTTAATTCAAACACTAGTCAAATTCACTTCATCAAGTTTCAAGACTTTGTTAAGGAAGATGTATAATTGTATAATAAATAGAGAGAAACAGAGGAAAGGGAGTTGTAGAACTGCTGCCAACTCAGTCAATTCATTCATTCATCATAACTGGTTCAATAAAAACATGCACATATACCATTACACAGTTAACATACAAACTAACTAACAGCAATGTCTACGTGACCTACTATAAAAGAATACCTTCCTAAGCAAGCAACCTGACTATCGGCCTCATAAATGAACACAATAACATTCACATATCCGCATAGGTTAATAAGTATACAAGAAGGAACAAAAAAAAATAAATATAGACTCACCAAAGCATCTTCAGTAGTCCGCATCTGAACAAATTGTTGCCATGTTGCTTCATCAAGAAAGGCATACTTGGCGCAAGGATTAGGGTGAGGCTGACCAACCGGAACCTCGACAAAAATATAGTTGTTCGCTAACTGGGTCTTAAACTTCCTCCAGCGATCAGCACAATACGAATATGTCTTGACTTTCAACTTCTCATCATCAGGAACATTGTAGGTAAGCCGAATAGAGTCCCAGATAACATCCTTCACCTTCTTTTGGTCGACATTTTTCCACTCGTCGACCAAAATGCTTGGTTTGCTGCGTGCTTGTAAGCCGACATAACTATTATATATGCTTTTATTAGGGCCGCATGGAGCCAAATGTGCATCAAACTGTATATTGAGCTTTTCATTGGCAGTCCGTCCTAGGGAAAGCTCTTTCAATCGAGTGGGGCCTCTTCTACCACGACGGCCTGCAGGGCAGTTACGAGGAGGCTCAGTTTGAGAAGGAGATTTTTCGTTCTGACTAACACCAGTTACATCATCAACTGGCATTTCAGGAACAGAACTACAATCGTTTCCTCCATTCATTTTTGAAACAAGAAAAGAAGTTGAGAGAGGTGGTGCAAGAAAGGAATGCCAGAGCAAATAAGAGATTAACAGAGGATGGTGGCGGTTTGCAAGGAAGAGATGTAATGCAACAAGAATAGGTGTTTGAGTGTTTCGCAACAAGAACAGGGGTTTCAGTGTTCAGACAGAAAGACGTAAGACACAAGTTAAGGTTTCGCGCGAGAAATATAGTGGGCATTTTTAAGACCGGAGAAACACAAAACGACGGTCTTAAAGGTTATAGAGAGAATTTTTAAGACCAGAGAAAATCAAAACGACGATCTTAAAGGTTAACATTTGAGAACGTCCTTTTATTACATCTGGTCTTAAAAGTAATAAACTATTAGTTTAAAATTTTCATTATTTAGTACCGGGTAGAAATCACGTCCACTCTTAAAAATATTAACTTTAAGAACGTCATTTATATATGTCTGGTCTTAAAGGTTTTTTACCATTTTTATATATCTTTCCTTATTATATTGCACCACAAAAAATATAAGTCTGGCCGTACGAGATTTCTCAATAATTTCATATTATTTATAATTATTTTTAATGGGATGTTTTAAGAGCGGTCATTTATATATGTCCGGTCTTAAAAGTTTTATACAATTATTTTTAAAAATCTCCATGTTATTTTTAACCGCATAGTAAAATATAAATCAGGATGTCTGTGATTTCTCTTTAAAGTAATTCATATTTCATTTTTTTTTATAAATGTTTTAAGAGCGGTTGGTTTTTCCAGCGGTCTAAATAATATATTTAAGATAAAAAAAGATACGGTCCAAAATGATATTTGATATTTACAAAATTGCCACCAGTCATATCTTTAAGACCGTAGGTTTATTCATCCGCTCTCACTAAGGCGGTCTTAAAAATTGATGCGGTGGAAGAAGTTCTTTATATTTATGAAATTGCCACCGGTCATTTCTTTAAGAGCGGGGCGTCGATTCTCCGCTCTAAATGAGGCAGTCTTAAAACACTTTTTTGCACTAGTGTATATGGTAGATGAACCTGACAATGAGGAGGAGCAAGAGAAAGAAGATGAAGACACTTTATTGGCAAATGACAATGATCAGAATGATAGTGATATAGATGATGAATACCATCTTAATGTCATGCCACAACAAACTGGTATGTTACAATCATCAAGTTAGTTATGTGTTAGCTTTCATGTTTGTTTTGATAATCACTAACCTGAACTTAGCTAACAAAGTGAGAAAATCATATCTGCTGAGTTTTTCTGTCACATTGACTTGAGCCAAGAGAATGTGACTTGAGTTCAAGCTCAAACTCGAGCCAGAGAATGTGACTCAAGCGAAGGTGTTTGAGAAATTTTAATTAATGAGTCACGTTGACTCGAGCCAAGAAAAGTTGGCTCGAGTTCATGCCTAAACTCGAGTCAAGGCACTGACTAAATCCTTCATGCGAGAAATGTTGACTCGAGGCAAATAAGAGGGACTCGAGTTTGGGTGCTAAAACTCAAGCCATTCCAGGTTGACTCGAGCCAGGAGCAATATGTTCTGAATTTCTTATCTATTTGATTCTTGACCATTATTTTCAAAATTAGGTCTTTTGACTCAAGCCTAAAGCAAGTGACTTGAGTTTGAGTCAAAACTCAAGCCAAGGTCACTTGATTCGAGTTTAGAGTAATTCAGATAGAGTACTTGACTCGAGCATGACGATTTGACTCGAGCCAAATATGTTAGTCTTTGAAAATTTCTCTGTTTAAATCATAAAAATTTTTAAATGTGATTTAGTTGGTTTATGCTCCTTCATATTATTATTTCTAATCACATTTAATGAGTCTCAGGAAGTTTAATGCTAATTTGCAATAAAGCAACGGATGATGTCTTATGCATTTAATGTTAAAGCAAACATTCTCCATATCAGCAATAAAACTTCTGAGCATCATAAAGAATTCATACATTCTTTCCCTGTTGTCTCAATGGTAATATTTGAATGAAGAATGACAAGAAAACATTCTCCAACAAAATGGTTTGTTTCACCTAATGGCAAACAACAATTGGAATTAAGCAGTTCACCAACAACGAGACCTAACAATGACACATTTAATAAAGTAGCAACAGTCACTTTGTTTTAACGCCAAGAGTAACGGAAATACAAAACAGAGACAATGACTACATTTATAACGACATTAATGGTGAAAGTATAAAAGGATCAAGCATTGAATATCGCCAACTACTGAAACAATTGAAACAATGTGCATTTATTTTAGCATTCGTTGTAACTTTGTTTCTGTAACTTCATACTCAACTGCACTTCATGATTATCATTCTATCTACTTGTGAGGATTTTAGATTTATTACTTGATTATCTGTAAAAATCTTGAGGTTGGGACCTCAAGTGTTGGGCAAACAATTACAGCCTGTAAGGGGGAGTGATCAGTGAGAGGATCATCCAAGTACAGTGTAATTGTGCTGTGAGATTTAGTGGAAATCCCAGGTGTTCTAGGGATTGGATGTAGGTCAAAGTTTTAGACCGAACAGGATAATATCGTGTGTCAGTGCTTATACCTTCTGCTTACCTGAAAGTTTTTGAAAAAGATTTTTAGAATCACCTATTCACCCCCCGTCTAGGTGATATTTTCATTTTCATTACGAAGGTGTATTATTATATATTTTATTTTTTTTATGAGTTTCCTTTTTTCTTTTGCATAAATTGTATTATTTGTGAATATGCAAATATTACACCGTTTTGGAATGAGATTCCACATTATGAAATTGTTGATGAAGATTACCTACATGAGGATATATTGGATGTTGAAGCCTTGCGCCATGGTCCGTGGGCAAGAGGAGACAGATTATATGTGAAACAAGAGTTCAGGTCCAAGAATGATGTGCGGGCCGCAATAAAACATTATCGCATGAAGGAACATCATGAAGCTGCAATGGTTGAGAGTACTACAACCAAGTTCTCAATGAAATGTCGGAATCATGAACAAGGTTGCGTTTGGAGAGTAAGGGCAATTAAATTGAAGAATAGCAACACTTGGGTGGTGACTAAATGGGTTGGAAATCATAGTTGTGTGAGTATAATTCTCTCCCAAGATCACAGACAACTTGATTATGAAATTATTTCAAAGGCCATAAAAGGTATGATGCACAATACTATTTGTCCTAAAGTGAATTTATTCGTGTTTGTCAGTGAACATAAATAACATTTCTACTTTACAATTTTTGTGATTGGTTTTGTACACATGGTCAAGGAAACACCTTCGACAGCTGTGGCCATGATACAAGAAAGGGTGACTAGAATGTTTGGTTATCCTATTTCTTATAGGAATGCAAAGCAAAAAGTAATAGCTAAGATTTACAATGATTGGGACGGGTCATATGTGTTCTAGCCAAGATGGTTTGAGTACATGTGTTTATTTTCCCAGGGAGCTGTTTATAATATTCAACATAGACCGTATATTGTTGATCGGCGGGTTGTTAATGGGGTTCGGGTTTTTCAATGTATCTTTTGGATAAATGCTACAAGATAGCTACTAATTTGGCACCAGAATTGGCACCAAATGGCGTGAACTTTTTGTCGTGGTTCATTTGTTGTGGTTACCTTGGGATAAATGCTACAAGATAGCTAAACATCACATTTTTGTCATGGTTAACAATGTTGGATATAATTAGTTTTGATGATATCTCATATTTATGCCATTAATAAGAGAAAAAAGATTGAGTAATATGTTTATCTTCTCCATTAATGAATTCTTGAATTTAATGTAGATGAGGATAAGGAAAATGAAGAGAAGAAAAAGAAGAAGAGGAGAAATTGAAGAAGAAAGAGCTTACTAAATGGAATATAATTATTCAAGCTCTTGGTTGATAGATTTTGGGATAATCAAGAAGAAGAAGAAAATTTATTGAAATGGAACATCTTCAATCAAGATCAATTCAAATATAAATGTGGAAAATGCTCTTGAAGATTGAAAGAAAGAAAGAGAGGAGAATGATCATGAGAGAGGAGATTTCAATAAGAAGAAAATGAATAGAGTAGAAGGTGTAGAAAAATGATGAGCTAAAGATTGATCAAGATGGAAGATAGAACATGGAAGAAATTGATGAAAATATCATTATATAAGTTCCAAGATTTGTTATGGAAGTGACCATGATCAAGTAGATGTTGGAGAGGATCATTTCAGAGCTAAAGACAGTGAAAATTGGGTTCTGGAAGTGAATACTTGAGTTTCCAGGTCAAAACTCGAGTATACAAGCTTACTGGAAAAATTGGCTTTTGGATGAGAAAACTGTGGTTTTGATAATTAGAGTTCTAAAAACCACGGTTTGAGCGTCAAAGAGTCAAAACTTGGATATTGAAGTTAATACTCGAGTATGGAACTTAATGACTCGAGTATTGGGAGTTTTCAGCTTCTCTCACGCATCTAGACCCGACAAAACTCGAGTTTCCTCCTCAATACTCAAGTTTCCAGCTTGATCAGCAACTCTGTTCACCTATGTTTCACATTCAGCTTTGGGCAAGGTCTGGTAAATTGATAATATCTCCTGAATCAGACATCGGATTGAGGTGAAATCAAATTTGGCTGAAACTAGACATCTAATGAGTCATCTTGACAAAGTTTCAAGTCCAAAGAAGTTCAGATAAGAGAGCTTTGAATTCTAAAGTTGGATAAAAAATTCATGCCACACTTTAGACCAAGCTTCAATGTTTTGAGTTTAACTCACAATTTACAAATCGAAATGGGCTGAAATTAGTGGAATATGAAAGAAGACACATAAAGCTTTCCATCAATATTTGATTCAACAAAAATGAAGATCAGACCATAGAGATACAGTCTTCGAAAGTTGACTGATGTTTCAAGATGATGGAAAAACGTTGGTTTAGAACAACTCTCCTTCATCAGATTATAACGAACATATCACAACGAGTTTGGATCTGATTTTTGTTGTATTGGATAGAAGACACAGAGAACTATATGAGGACAAGTGGTTTGCTAATTTAGAAGCTATATCAAGTCAGAAAGCAACCAAAGGCTAGAACAAGTTGAATACTCAAGTTTACACATGAATACTCAAGTATAGCTCAAACAGAGAGCTATGAACGTTAATGGATCCTCAATACACGAGTATGGGAAGCAATACTCGAGTTTCGGGTAGACAGAGACGAATCTGAAGTAATGCTACAAGTTCAATACTCGAGTTTCCAATACAATACTCTCAATACTTGAGTTTCTAATACAATACTCGAGTATACAACGTAACGTCAGAAAAATCAAAGTGACGATAATCCTGAATCTGATCCAGATCAACCAGAAGTTTACCCAAATGATCTTTAACACTTATTATCATCATTTACATCATTTGTGGACATATTTCAGATGATCAAACGAAGGATTTCATGAAGATCAATATATGCTGAACTGTCAAGTGAAAGGCTGAAATAACGACTATATTTTCAACTGCGTCATTCTCAAACGGTTCAGATTACAACGGCTATTTCTCCAATGGTTAGAAGACCTTCATCTATAAATAAAACCAAATTCAAAACGCAAGGAGGTGGGTGAGATGATCTCTTATGCACTTCAGTGTTTATCATAATCACTTATATGAGAGAAGAACTATTGTAAATCATATTTTCATGAGAGGTACTCAAGGTTGGGTGACCTTGAGTTAGGAATTTGATTGTAACCTTACAGGTAGTAAGGGGGAGTCTTCGAGGGAGATTGTGAAGGTTGCACAAGTACCTGAATAAACTTATGGGTGTAAAGGCTTGTCTCTTGTGCCTGGTTAAACAAAGAGAATAGTGGAAATCTCAAGTGGGGCTTGAGGACTGGACGTAGGTCAAGGTTGGACCGAACTAGTATAAATCTGTATTTGCAATTCTCTTCCCTTAAACTCCTTTATTTCTAGCATACATATTTGAATGAGTGTTTAGAGTTTTATATCCTTTTATTATCATTCAAACTGTTTTTATCAAATTGCTAAAAGATTTTTAAAGATTGCAAGAATTTTTATCTTCACCAAATTCACCCCCTCTTTGGTTCAACCTGGTCTTTCAAACAAAAACTGAAGCATCGATCGTGACAAAGACTGTCAGTTTGTAGTGGTTACCACTACTAAATTTAAACTATATATATATATTCAACTTTCCGTACATCACAACAATTATAAAATCCAGAGAAATCACCGGATCTGGCTTGTAACTGAATGAACAACCTCAGTTTAGTAATCAAAGACATGAAAATTGTTGGAGCACCGATCTCTTATCTCGAGAGATGAGTGCTGCAGATATTTTCCTGTCTTATCTGAAAGCCAGAGGTAGTTATTCAATTACAACCCGATTTGGTTTTTTCTCTGATGTGAAGACTTCTATTATTCGGAAGATTGTCTAACAAGAGACTGAAGTTTGGGTTTTCATTATAGCCACCTTTCTTTTTGTAAAATATCTCTAATCAAAATGAGCTAGAGTCTATATAGGGAGATTAGTGGCTATATTAAATCCCAATCTTCTCGGGCTTGTTAGACTATTTTTTGTACACTTATCAGAAAGATTTTTTTAAACCAAACTAACTGGTTTATTACTCAAACTAAAAGCCTAATAAATTAATTTTTTTCATTTTTTTTTTGCCAAAAAATAAAATTAGTAGAAGTTTTTTAGTAAACTGATTCAAAGTTTGTTCATTTGTAGCGGTTGGTAGGGGCGGAGCTACACTTGTGCCAATGGGAGCAAGTGAACCCATAAAAAAAATATATAAATTGAGAGAATTTAGTAACAATATGTATGGATAGTATAGTTGGTTAAGACTTCATATCTTTAGCTTAAGGTCACCGGTTTGAACCTCCATTTTCTCTTTATCCCTTTTTCCCTTTCCCCATTTCATCATATATCCTGTTCTCTCACTCTTTCCATCGTTTATTCCCCATTCGAATCGATCACATTCCTGCACTACTTTAAGGTGGAGTTATTTAATACAGTGATAGATACTCAAGTTCAAAAGTTGAATGGTCGATTTGATAACGTCAATATCAAGTTGCTTGAGTGTTTGAGTCATCTTGATCCTTGTGATTCATTTGCTAATTTTGATAATGAAAAGTTGATTGAGTTTGCTAGATTCTATCCTTCGGAATTTGATGAACTTGTAGATATTCCTTTTCTAGTCTTCAAGTCTCGATAATTTTATTGTTGATGTGAGGGTTGATTCTGATTTTGTCAATTTGCAAACAATTTCTGACCTTGCTTTGAAGATGGTTGAGAAGAGAAAATATATTGTTTATCTACTACTCTATTTGTTGATAAAGTTGACACTCGTTCTACCAGTAGCTACTGCTAGTGTTAAGCGGGTTTTTTCTGCAATGACTTTTGTTAAAAATAAGTTGCGCAATCAGATAAGTGATGATTGGTTTAACTCATGCATGTTAACTTTTGTTGAATGTGATATATTTGATAGATTGATGATGAGGATATAATGAAATGTTTTCAAGGAATGAAGAATCGAAGAATGATTTTGTAATCCTTCTGATGTAAAGGTTAGTTGACTCTTGATTATTATTTTTCTATGTAAATGCATTTGTGTTCTCATTGTTTTCCTTCCTCCACTTTGTAGGTATTTGGTGTTAAACCTTTTGAAAGTGTCGTGCTCTCTAGTGGATAGCCTTTTTTGAGGCGTGCTGAAGTTGGAGTGCCGGTTTTGTAACTATCCTCTCTTATTCATTTGCTCTATGGTGAAAGCATGATAATAAGTCTTATTTGTATTGAATATTGTCATGACACAGCTTCCTTTTCTGCTTTCTTTTCCAGATTGATTTTAAAGATGGAATATCACCTAAAGGGCGGTGAATAGGTGATTATAAAAATTCTTTCGCTAAATCTCAAGAACACTTAGACAGAGAAAAAGAAAAGAACAATAAACACAAGGGATTATACTGGTTCGGTCCAACTCTTGACCTACATCCAGTCCCCAGAAACACTCTGGGGTTTCACTATCTCGAAACTTGATTATACACTCTATAACTCTCGAGTAATCCTCTCACTAGGACTTACTCCTCTTTACAAGTTGTAACTGAATAAACATAGACACAATTACACACTCTACACTCGAGATGATCCTTTCACTGAGACTCACTCGCCCTTACAAGTTGTAATTGTATACCCATACTTAAGATTCCACAACCTTAGGATTTAACTAATAAAAAAAATATTCAAATAGTGTTTTACTTCTCACTGAGTAGATAAGTGATAACCACTGAAGTACAGAGAAATATTCGAAGATATTAAATGAGACTAACGAAATAGATGATTGTAATAAATTCTAACTGAATGTACAGCGTTCGGTAGGTGGCTGTATTGAATGCTTGGGCTTTTATACTCTTTGCCATTAATGCCATTGAGAGGAATTTGAAAGTAACCGTTGTGACTTGTTCAAATTTCCGTTAGGCACAACTATTCCTCGTTCAACCAAATCGACCGTTGAAGCTTCATTAAATGAAGTCACTCCTTCCATTAAATGGGTTGTCCGTTGATTATACTTGTGTAGAGAGATAACCGAAATAAGTATATGTCGAAAGAATATTTTGTTCTGCTGCAATATCTCATTCTAATTGTTGCTCTATTTTTACAATTTATATTAAATGCTTCAGACACACTTTTACTTTATGATGCTTTTTGATTAAAACTTCATCTTAGTGCCTAAAATCACTAGCAAACATGTTAAAAGCATCTTAGAAGTGATTCTTAATAATCCTGGAAAGCAACAGTTAAAGATTGATTGATTTGGAAAATCACAGACAACGGCTTGCGATTTTTGTTCACAAGAACTCGAGTTCTTTACCAAGAACTCTAGTTCTAAGTTCACGCATACATTCAGTCCTTAAAGAACTTGAGTTTTAAATGAAGAACTCTAGTTATGAACTCTAGTTCTTATATTTCGAATGAGACAACTATTTTTCCAGAGATGAAGAACTTGAATTTTAAATGAAGAACTCTAGTTCTTGACCAAGAACTCTAGTTCTTATATTTCGAATGAGACAGCTATTTTTCCAGAGATGAAGAACTTGAGTTTTAAATGAAGAACTCTAGTTCTTATATTTCGAATGAGACAGCTATTTTTCCAGAGATGAAGAACTTGAGTTTTAAATGAAGAACTCTAGTTATGAACTCTAGTTCTTATATTTCGAATGAGACTGCTATTTTTCCAGAGATGAAGAACTTGAGTTTTAAATGAAGAACTCTAGTTATGAACTCAAGTTCTTTACCAAGAACTCTAGTTCTTATATTTCGAATGTGACAACTATTTTTCCAGAGATGAAGAAATTGAGTTTTAAATGAAGAACTCTAGTTCTTTACCAAGAACTCTAGTTCTTAGACTTCAAGTAAGACACAGTCATCTTCCAGAATGAAGAACTAGAGTGTTAAATGAGGAACTCGAGTTATGAACTTGAGTTCTTTCCCAAGAACTCTAGTTCTTTAAACTTTGGATGAGGCACACAGATATGAATGATGAAGAACTCGAGTTTTATGAACAGAAATCTAGTTTTGAACTCGAGTTCGTTACTAATGAACTTTAGTTCTCAAAATCCTTTTTGATTTTGGAAAGGTTTGTGAAAGGCAAGGGACGCGAACTCGAGTTCTACTACCAAGAACTCTAGTTCTCAATCTTGCTGATTGAAAACCGATATGATAAACCTTTCCAAAACTTGAGTTTTAAAACCAGAACTCTAGTTCTCAATAAACCAGCAATTAACAAGTGTTTTTTTATTATCAAAAACTTAAATTGAGAACTAACATACTTGAAATAAGAAGTTAACTTGATACTCAAAAACGATTACTTCATGTTTTAAGTCCAAAGAGAAAGTTAACTTGAAATAAGAAGTTAACTTAATATTGCCTTGAAAGTCAAAAACGATAACTTCATTAAACTTGGTTCAGAAAGACACATTACCTCGAGTCAATCAATTCTTTAACTTTAAGTTAAAAACGCGAAACACATAATTTAAAACTCTAGGCACAAATAACTTGTCGCAAACTATAACTAACTTGAAGTTGAGGTTTTTTTCAAAAACTTATTTAAGGCTTTAACTAGAGGTTCTTTTGCAATAACTTTAAGTTACTTTAAAGCAGAAAATTCACAATGAATTTTCCTTGAGATTAATTATATTTGTTATCATCAAAACAAGGGAACTAACAGATTTGCTTCAAGAAATAACTTTATCCTCTCGAATCTTTTTGGAGGTTGATGTAGCACTCAAGGCTAAGCAGATGAAGGTTGATGTAAATGAATATCTGAAGGTAATATCCAACCTTGTGATTTTTGTTTATGATGAATTGAAGATGAAGCCAACATTTTGGTTTGTTTGCCCACCTTCTAGTTATTATAATTCTTCACTCTTTGATTTCTTATAGGTTTCAAGTTCCAACATGTTCTTTAATCTTGTCAAACTTTTTTCCTTCCAAAAAATGTCAATGATACAATCTTAATGCATTTAAAACTTTTCTTTAAAACAAAATTTCCAGGGGCGCTGCCCCCGAACCCCTACACTAATTGTGCACCCATTACCTCTAAATCCTGGCTCCGTCCCTAGTGGGTGGTCACAGGAAACCGTTACAAATGGTTTATCTGTAGCGGTTACATGTGAGAAACTGCTACAAAAAAGTGAAAGGACTCAACTTTGTCGTAGTTTGTGTATAGAGATGCTTCAAACGCGATAAATACTAGTATCTTATAGCAGTTTGTCCGCTAACCGCTACTAATATTTAACCTATATAAACTAATGTCTTTACGTCAACAAATATAAAATACCAAGAAATCACCAATCCGACCTATAACTGAGTGAACTCTCTCAAATTAGTAGTTGAAAACAGGCAGAAATCTTCAGCTCTTATCTCTTATCTTGAGAGATAATAACTGCAGATATTTGCCTCTCTCATCCTTAAAGCCGAGGCAGTTACTTAGTTACAGGCCATATTTGGTTATTTCTCTGACATGAAGGCATGTTAGACTATTTTCAGTACACTTATTAGAAATAATTTTTTTTAACCAAACTAATTGGTTTATTAGTTAAACTAATAGACTAATTAGTTTGGTTTTTTTCCCCAAAAAAATTACTTTAGTAGCAGTTGTATGGGTAACTGCTACAAAATGAAACTGAAACGTCTATCAATTTGTAGAGGTTTGACAAATAACCACTACTGAAATTGAAACGTCTCTCAATTTATAGCGGTTTTTATAACCACTGCAAGTTTTACGAAGACCAAGGTACATTTGTAGCGGTTCGTGTATCGGTTGCAATAGGTGTTTTACTTCGTAGCATTTTTTCAATAGAACTGCTACAAAAAGATGCGCTATTAACAATGTTTCCCCTTACATTATTATTCATTTCTAATCGTTTTGACTTTTGATTTTCTCTCTGTGCAATAAAAAAATAACATTATGAGCCTATAAATCTCCCTTTGCCCCCTTCGCTCCCTCAGACGGGGATTGAGTGAGAGGACCTCTTCACTGATGAACTAAGGCACCACTATCTCGATCAGCGACCTCGGTGAGAATGAAGAGATTGAGATAAACTTTCTAGCGACCGAGGTGAGTTTCTCAATCGGGAGAACGAGCGGGACCAAGGAGACCCCAGACTGTCATCTTCACATTCTACTAGATTTACTATGACGTCAAAGGTAAATGTAATTAGTTTTTTGAGAAAATTTAAATTTTGTTTGCTTAAATTTAATTAAATTATATTTAAAATCAATAAACATATGGTTTTTTAGTTGTGCAGATACATATGGGAACATCAGCAAGAGGATACTGGATGTTGCTGGGGTCACTTTGTTGTGGGGGCCTCGTTTAGTGGTCCCCTGGAACACGGACACGGACTAGCCAATCGCCAACGGTGGTTACCTATTCAACCGATTACTGTATGAATTTGGCGAGAATTGGGCATGGTTCCCGATATACTTGTTAGTTATGATTTGTTTTGATGATGTCTTATATAGATGTCATTATCCAGAGCAAAAAGCCTGCATACTACATTGATCTTCTACTTTGGTTAATTCTTTTATATATTAATGTAGATATGAAGTATAAAATAATGATCAACAGAGGAGATTGAAGAGAGGAGAATGTCAATATGAAAATTTCTATGATAAGATGGAAGTTGAAATGGTGGAGTTTAAATGGGTTACAGATGCATTCCTAAAGTAATACTCGAGTATCATAATGTAATTCTCGAGTATGGTATTGATCCAGAAGTAATACTCGAGTATCTCATATCAATACTCGAGTATGGTACATTAAGCAGCTCCTACTCAAGCAAAAATCCTAGCAATTCTCGAGAATGAAACATCCATTCTCGAGAATCAACGTTTCAGCTACTCTGCCTAACTCTGTTAATTTTTCACTTGAGTGATGTTCAGTAATTCAATAATATCTCCTAAACTAGAGATCTGATTGAGGAGAAACCAATTTTTTTTGGAAACTAGACTTCCAATGCATAATTGTGACAAAGTTTCAAGCCCAAAGAAGTTCCGATGAAAGAGTTATGAATTTCGGAAGTTTCCCCATCTGTTACCGCCATACAGCAGACCAAGGTTCGCTAATTTGAGGATATCTCACAAACTACAAATCGGAATGAGCTGGAAACGATGGCATATGAAACTAGACTCATATAAATTTCCAAAAACATCAAGATCATAGAAAAAAAAGATCAAATGAGAGAGATATGATTTTTGGAAGTTGACAGTCAGTTCAGGATTATGTAAAAAACGTTGGCTAAGAACAACCTCCATTCATCCGATGATAAAGGATGAACTATAATGAGTTTGGAGCAGATTATTCTTGAATTGGAAAGCAAACTTGAAGAGATTCGGAGCATAGCTGGTTTGACAAAATTGCTATTACAGAGAAATTCTCGAGTGTTGGGAAATTGATTCTCGAGTATTAGCGGTTCTGATCATATTTCAATATCCAGTCCTCAATGGCTATAATTCTCAAGTATGAGTGTTCATTCTCGAGTATAAAAGTGCAACTTCAATCCATTTCATATTCACACTAATTCTCGAGTACAAAACACTAATTCTCGAGTATAAAAGATTGATATACACACAATTTCTCCCTGATCATGTTAATTCTTGAGTATGGGAAATGAACTCTCGAGAATGATAGATATGAATCATGATCATTCTTGTTCTATTCAGTGCAATGATTCTCGAGTATACTCTATGGATTCTCGAGAATGGGTAAAGCATGAACACATTGAATGTTAAAATATGCCTGATAATTCTCAAGTATAAGCACACAATTCTCAAGAATACATTTGCTGAATCTATATTACACTTTTTCGCATTATTGATTGCCTTAAAATCTATGGGTCATTATCTATTCTTCTTTAATCATACTCAAACCTGTTCATATTATATTTAATAATCTTTTTGAGTGGTTTGCAGTTGATTAATCCTGTTTAATTCAAGATTGGCTGAAAAGCAATCCTACGTATCAGTAGCATTAAATATGTCTCATAAAAACAGAGCAACAATTAAAGTTCAAGTTCAAGTTCGTGGTAGATGAAAACATACTTATTCCAGCTATTATTCTGAGTCACGGAATTAAGAAGCTTCAACGGTTACTTCCCAAGGACAACCAACGGTCATATTCTAAAGTGGAAGAACAGTCCAACGGTTGAATGCTCGCAACGGTCAAAACACAGATATCTATAAATTGTGAAGTCTTCAAACTGAAAGGGGTGACGACGATTGATGAGTGATTTGACGAATCCAATCAAATGATCTACCTATTCATCGTCGATATGTCAATGACT
The DNA here is from genome assembly GCA_037074495.1 of Acacia confusa. Taxonomy (NCBI): domain Eukaryota; kingdom Viridiplantae; phylum Streptophyta; class Magnoliopsida; order Fabales; family Fabaceae; genus Acacia; species Acacia confusa. Next base: position 19,929,212 of record CM073514.1, read on the forward strand.
CATACACTCTTTGTTTCTCAAAATTCATATAGTTTGCAGTAGAGGGTGAGATGAATGATTATGTACTTTAGTGTTTAGTTATTCACTTCTGTGAGAGATAAGATTTATCTGTAAACATTCTATTTGAGAATTACTCAAGATTGGGTGATCTTGAGTAGGAAACACTTTGTATTGATTACAGCTTATAAGGGGAGTGAATCCTAGTGAGAGGATTACTTCGAGTACAGAGTGTGTAATCAAGCGGGTGTATTGATTATAGTTTGTAAGGGGAGTGAATCCTAGTGAGAGGATTACTTCGAGTACAGAACTCGTAATCAAATTGAAAGCAGATAGTGGATTGGAAATCTCAAGTGAAGCTTGAGGACTGGACGTAGGTCAAGAATTGGGCCGAACCAGTATAAATCACAGTTTGCATATTCTCTTCCCTTATCTCTTATATTTCTAGTACGTGTTTATTTTAATATCTAATTGATGATTTAGAAGAAGCGAAAAGACTTTCAAAATTCCAAGTTTTTAATCTTAACCCAATTCATCCCCCTCTTAGGTTCAGCCGGTTCTTCAATACTTCAAGGATTGGAGGCGTGTTCCAGTCAAGAACAAGGACGATGCATTTACTGACATTGTCCATGTTTATTTGATGATGTCTTATATATATGCCATGAGTAAAAGCAAAAAGATTGGGTAATATGTTTGTCTTCTTCATTGACTAAATGTTGTATTTAATGTAGATTAATCCAAGTTGAATTATAGAGGTTAATCAAGAAGGAGATATGAGATTTCAGAAAGAAAGAGTTGAATCATGAAGAATGATCAATAAAGAAGTATTGAAGGATAGAAAGAAGAATCTGCAAAGAAGCAAGAAGTTATCAAAGGGTTTTTAGGGATAATCAAGAAGAAGAGGAGGGATTGAAGAAGAAAGAACTTATTAAATGGAACATCTTCATTCAAGATCAATTCAAATTTATTTATGAAGAATGCTCAAGAGAAGAAGAAAGAAAGAATAGAGTTGTGGAGAATGACCAAGTGAAGAGAAAGAGAAGATCTTGCCAAAAAGAATGAAAATATCAATATTCAAGTTCAATTCAAATATAATTATGGAGAATGATCAAGAGATGAGTTTTCAGAAAGAAGAAGAAAATGATAAGTTCAAGAAGAGGAAATATTGAAGAATGTAGAAGGTGTAAAGAATGATGAGCTTAAATTGAATGGTGGAAATTGATCAAGATGGAAGATGGAGAAAGGAAGAATTTGCTAAAGATATCATTATTCAAGTACAAATATTGATCCTATAAGTCTCCATGATCAAATGGAAGTTGGAGTAGGTCAATTCAGAGTTAAAGTCAACAAGAATCAGGTTCTGGATGAGAAAACTCGAGTTTCCAGGTCAAAACTCAAGTTTACTACCTTACTACAATGATTTGCATATGAAAAGCGAGAAAACTGGAGTTTGAGGGTCAATACTCTAGTTTCCAAGTCAATACTCGAGTATGGAACTTAATGACTCGAGTATGGGGTGTCTTCAGCATTTCTGGTCTCTGGACCCAACAATACCCGAGTATCCAGCGTTGATCAGCAACTCTGTTCACCTTTGTTTCACATTCAGCTTTGGGCGAGCTCAGGAAATTTGATGATATCTCCAAAATCAGAAGTTAGATTGAAGTGAAACCAAATTTGTATGCAACTAGACATCCAATGCGTCATCTTGACAAAGTCTCAAGCAGAAAGAAGTTCAGATGAGAGAGCTATGAATTTCAAAAGTTGGATCAGAAATCCACGCCACACATCAGACATAGCCTCAATGTTTTGAGTGTAACTCACAATCTACATATTGGAATAAGCTGAAATTGGTGGCATATGAAAGAAGCCTCATAAGGCTTTTCATCAAGACTTGATTCAACAAAAATGAAGATCAGTCCAGAGAGGCATGGTTTCAAAAGTTGACTGACAATTTAGAACATTGCAAAAACATTGGTCAAGAACAAGGCTTCATTCATTAGATCATAACATACAAAATACAATGATCTTTGAGCTGATTCTTGTTGCTTTGGAAAAAATACATAAAGAGCTATATGAGGATAATTGGTTTTGCCAAAATTGAAGCTATATCAAGTCAAAGAGCAACCAAAGTCAAGAATAAGTTGAAAACTCGAGTTTACAAGAGAAAACTTGAGTATAGCTTAGACAGAAAGCAATGAACGTTAGAGGATCTTCAATACTCAAGTATGTAAGTAAATACTCAAGTTTTGATCATACAGAGACAAATCTGGAGTAATGCAACAAGCTCAATACTCAAGTATCCAAATGAAAACTAGAGTATACACCTTCACTTCATAAAAATGACCGTTGCGAAAATCTTGTTTTTGATCAAGATCATCCAGATGATTACTTAAATGATCTATAACACTTATTATCATCATTTATATCATTTTTGTACATGTTTCAGATGATCAAATGAAGGATTATATGAAGATCAAAATGTTGAGCTGTCAAGTCAAAAAGCATCTAACGACTATTTTTTTTTCAATAGCTATATTCTCAACGTCTTTATTCATAACGGTCATATTCTCAACGTTTAGAAGATCCTCATCTATAAATAAAGACACATTTAAAATGCACAAAGATGATGGAAGGAGATTGCATTGTCATATGCCAATATTCTGAATCTCATGAACACTCTGTTTTTCTTAAATGTTTCATAATTTATCTTAGAAAGAGTGACATGATTTCCTATATACTTCAGTGATTATCTATTCACTTCTTAGAGAGAAGATTCACTGTAAATCACTCTATTCGAGAGTTACTCAAGATTGGGCGATCTTGAGTGGGTGTTGATTGTAACCTTACATAGAGTAAGGGGAGAGTCTCTGTGAGAGATTGTAAAGGTTGCACAAAAGCCTGGCTAAACTTGTGAGGTTGTAAAGGCTTTTCTCTTGTGCCTGGTTAAATAAGGAGATAGTGGAAATCTTAAGTGGAGCTTGAGGACTGGACGTAGGTCAAGGATTGGACCAAACCAGTATAAATATGAGTTTGCAATTCTCTTCCTTAATCTCTTTTATTTCCAGCACATATGTTTGAATGATTATCTATAACTTTATAACTCTTTACTATCATTCAAACTGATTTTACCGAATTGCGAAAAGATTTTCAAAACTTGCAAGTTTTTATCTTTGCCCAATTCACCCCCTCTTGGGTTTAGCCGGGACTTTCAGGAAGAACTGGAGGAATCGTTTGTACACCTAGATAAATGGAGATGGGACAATTCCTCTATAGCAGCTGATCAAGAATGTCCCAAATGATGTGAACCTCATTGACTGGGACACTTTTGTCCAGTATAGGAGGAGTGCATATGCATAGATACGTTTTCAATTAATTATGGTTTAAATTTTCCTTAAATGAATTTTGTTTAAATGCAGTTTAAAAATATAAATATAGTTTCAATTTATTTATAGTTGAGATTAATATAGTCTTATAGGATTAGTTTTATCGCAGGCTCTGTCCCAAAAGGAACACCAGGAGCTGGGCACACCAGATGGTCCATCACATAGTAGGTTCCAAGACATTTGCTATGACCTTCACTGAGATGGTATATTGAAAGTTAAATTAATTTGAGGTTTAAATGATTGATTGTTTCATTTTTTAAAATAACAAACTGTTTATTCTTGGAATTCCTACTGCAAGTGAAGGCGCATGAGGAGAACCGGCAAACGGACTATGGGAAGCTCTTCACACGCACACATAGACATCGTGAAAGGACACCGACTTCTGAGACAGCAGAGGAGATCATAGTAAGTTACAAAAAAATTATTATTTAGTTAATTTAATATATTTAAATTCAACTAAATTGTTGCATTAATGGTTTTGAAATCTGCGTGTCAGGCCCGAATTGAGTAGACCCAGGCAGAGCTACGAGCCTCCCATACCCCAGATTCATAGGGGTTTATGGACCCTATGACCCCATTAAAAGCTGTTGTGGGCGTAGTCGAGCATCCTGGCCGCATTAGGGGTATAGGCCTAGGTGTGAGGCCCAACACTGTGTAGGGAAAGTCCTTCGCATTTGAGGCAAGAAGCTCCGGCTTAAGATGTATGCCACCCCCGGAGGGGTTGGAGGCGATGATTGCCGAGCGGGTTGCCCTTTAGTTGCTGAGCAAGCAACCACACAAGAGAAGGAGAGGGCCCGGATTGCAGCAAAGCAGGCTGCCAGGGAGAGGCACATTCAGACCAGGATCGATCATTTGTATGCTTCTCAGAAGCATAATTGGGATGCTTATGTCGGTGCCTTGACAGAGTTGTTGCCTTGCAAGCACTTTTCACCTCCCTAGCTTCCTTCTTCATTCATCTATAATGATACCTCCTCGCCTCCCCATACGTTCGTCCCCAAGGATCCACCCCCGCTTGCTGCTGCTGTTACTGATGATGACGACGACGACGTTACCTCTACTCCTGCACACGCCCCTACTGAGATAAGACCTGATCATCAGGCTCCTGATTGTTAGTTTGTATTTTCACAGACATATTTTTATTTAAAATGTTTGTTCCCTATTTATGTTATTTTGGTTTGTTGGATTACAATTTAAATACTTATATTTCATTTATTTGAGTTCATTAATGCTGATATGCATTTACATTAGTTTATTAACGTTACTTATAATATGTAATTATGGTTACACAAAATAGGTATTGTGAAGCAAATAATAAGTAATTGACAACATAATAAAAATAATTTCTAGTTGTTATCACTACATATTTTAATTTTGTAAGCATTCTTTTGAAAAAAATAAACATTGTTAAAAAAATAATAAAGACATTTTGTAGCGGTTACATGACCATAACCGCTACAAAATAAATATTAAATCCTATTTGTAGCGGTTACTTGACTATAACCGCTAGAAATGACAAAATAGTGTAGCAGTCAATGTAGTGGTTACAAATCCGCTACAAAACTTAGGCACATATATGTTAGATATAATTAGTTTTGATTATGACTTTTACATATGCCATTGCTCAAAGCAAAAAGATTGAGTAGTATGTTTATCTCCTCTATTGATGACTTCTTGAATTTAATGTAGATAAGAATAAGGAAAAGGAACAGAAGAAAAAAAAAAGAAAGAAGAAAGAATTTATTTATTGAATGAAGTCTCTCTATGAAGAATATTCTATGGAAGAAGAAAGGAATTGCTGGAAATGATCATGAGAGAGAGGAGATTTCAAAAAGAAGAAAGTAAAGAGGAAATATTAAAGAAGATGATGAGTGAAGACAAAATGATGAAGTTTGGTCAAGATGGAAGATGGAACATGAAAGAAATTGATGAAAATATCATTACACAAGCTCCAAGATTTGTTGTAGAAGTGACCATGAGTAAATGGATGTTGGAGTGGGGCAATTTAGAGCTAAAGACAGTGAAAATTGGGTTCTGGAAGTCAATACTTGAGTTTCCAGGTCAAAACTTGAGTAGGCAAGCTTACTGGAGAAATTTTCTTCTGAATAGAGAAAACTGAGGTTTTGAAATCCACAATTTTAGAAAACCACGGTTTGGGCGTCAAAGAGTCAAAACTTGACTATGGGAGTCAATACTCGAGTATGGAACTTACATACCGCAGTATTGGGAGTTTTCAACTTCTCTCGCGCATATGGACTCAACAAAACTCGAGTTTCCTCTTTAATACTCGAGTTTCCAGCTCCTTCAGCAACTCTATTCACCTCTGTTTCACATACAGCTTTGGGCGAGGTCTGGTAAATCGATGATATCTCCTAAACCAGACATCGGATTGAGGTAAAATCAAATTTGGCTGAAACTAGACATCCAATGCGTCATTTTGACAAAGTTTCATGCCCAAAGAAGATTAGATAAGAGATCTATAAATTTCTAAAGTTGGATCAAATGTTCACGCCACACTTCAGAGCGAGCTTCAATGTTTTGAGTGTAACTCATAATCTACAAATCGAAATGAGTTGAAATCGGTGGCATTGAAAAGAAGACACATAAGGCTTTCCATAAACACTTAATTCAACAAAAATGAAGATTAGACCAGAGAGATATGTTCTTCAAAAGTTAACTAAAGATTCAGAACCTTGTAAAAACGCTGGTTTAAGAACATCTCTCAATCATTGGATCATAATGGACAGATCACAACAAGTTTGGATCTGAATCTTATTGCATTGGAATAAAGATATAAGGAGCTATATGAGGATAATTGGTTTTCTAATTTAGAAGCTGTATCAAGACATAAAGCAACTAAGGGCCATATCAAGTTGAAAACTAGTTTACGAATGAATACTCGAGTATAGTTCAGATAGAGAGCTATGAACATTAATGGATTCTCAATACTCAAGTATGAGAAGAAAAACTCGAGTATCAGACATATAGAGACGAATTTGAATTTTTTAAAAGAAGCTTAATACTCGAGTATGCAAAGCAATATTGCAGTATTCTCCTTTAGATCAGAAAAATCACCGTTGCGAAAATTCAGATTCTGATCCAGATCATTCAGAAACTTTCCCAGATGATTTGTAACATTTATTATCATCATCTAAATCATTTGTGGACATGATTCATATTATCAAACAAAGGATTCTATGAAGTTCAAGATGCTGAGCTGTCAAGTGCCAAAAGCAAAATAACAGCTAGTTTTCCATCTGCTGAAATCTCAACGGATCTATTTACAATGGTCCAATTCTCCAACGTCTAGAACACCTTCATCTATAAATAAAACCAGATTCAAAATGCAAGAATGTGGAGGAGTGAGCTTACACTGTCATAATGTCAAAATGCTGAACAACCTACTCTCTGTTTTTCAATGTTTGCTGAGTTTACCATTTAGATAGTGAAATGAATTCCTATGTACTTCAGTGATCATTTATCCACTTCTTAGAGAGAAGTTTTTGAAGATGGAATATCACCTAGAGGGGGGTGAATAGGTGATTTAAAAATTTATTCGCTTAATCAATATTTTTACGAATTATGACTGAATGCAAAATGACTAAAGGTTTAAAAGAGAATAGACACAAGACAATTTATCCTGGTTCGGTCTAATCCTAACCTACATCCAGTCCCCAAGAACTCCTTGGGATTTCCACTACCTCTTCAATGATTACAGATACAAGTTAGGGATGATCCTCACTCTCCCGGACTCACACCCCCTTACTACTTGTAATCTCGTACACCCATAACTTAAGGTTCCACAACATTAAGCTTAAACAAAGATAATAAAAGTGTTTACAACTCCTTAAGAGCGAGTAATTAATGATCACTGAAGTATAGAATATATCCAAAGATATTTTAAAATGAATGAAACTAACAAGAGTAATAAATCAGAGTAAATGCGCAAAGTTTCGGTAGGTGGCGATATTGAATGCTTGGGCTTTTATATCCTTCGCCATTAATGTCGTTGGGAGGAACTGGAAGATGACCGTTGTCACTTATTTAAATTTCCGTTAGGCTCAAGTTCCTCGTTAACCAAAATGGACTGTTGAATCTCATTAAATGAATCTGCATCTTTCATTAAATATGATGGGCCATTGGTTGTACTTGAAAGCTAGAATAAGAATGTCTCGAAGATTGTCTTTGTTCTGTTGCAGCGTTAATTCCAAATGTTGCTCTGTTTTTCTGCTCTGCAATAAATGCCTGTGACGCTGTGACGTGAGCATTCGCTTTAATTCACTTTTCAATCAATGCTTCATTTTGAACCCTGAAATCACTGGGAAACATGTAAAAAATGTTTTACAAATGATTAATAATCAATCTGGAAAGCATCAGCTTAAGCTCAAATCATTTGGAGAGTTCCAGAAAATGATCCGCGTTTTTTGCTTACAAGAACTCTAGTTCTTATGGTAAGAACTCTAGTTCTATGTTCTGCTCGTCGACTAACTTTCAAAGGAACTTGAGTTCTTAAAGAAGAAATCTAGTCATGTACTCTAGTTCTTGTCCAAGAACTCTAGTTCTTGCGCTTTTCAAAAAGGTTCAATTGGTTTTCCTCGTGAAGAACTCTAGTTCTTCCTCAAGAACTCTAGTTTTTGAATAAGAACTCTAGTTCTTGTGTTTTCAAAGAAACTTCGTTATTTTCCAAAATGAAGAACTCTAGTTCTTGTTCAAGAACTTTAGTCATAAACTCTAGTTCTTGTTCAAGACTCTAGTTCTTATGTTCCTTGAAGAATTCTGGACAAGACAAAATTTCACGAACTCGAGTTCTCATTCCAAGAACTCTAGTTCTTGAATGAAGAACTCTAGTTGTCAAATTCCCTTCTTCTGTCTGAAGAATTTCAGTGAGACACAATTCGCAAACTTGAGTTCTTATACCAAGAACTCTAGTTCTTGACCAATGAACTCTAGTTCTCAAAAATCTCTTCGACCCAGTGGCATGTTAAAGTAAAGAACTCTAGTTCTCAAGCAAGAACTCTAGTTCTAAACTCTAGTTCACCACTAAAGAACTCTAGTTCTCACAATCTTTGGATTTTTGAAAAGTTTGTATGATGCAAAGGTCGCGAACTCGAGTTCTACTCCCTAGAACTCGAGTTCTCAACTTGACTGGATGAGAACTCTCTTATCAAAAAATGCGAACTCGAGTTCTACTCCCAAGAACTCAAGTTCTTATTGTTTAACTTTTCTAAAACTTGAGTTTTAAATACCAGAACTCTAGTTTTAAGAACCAAAACTCTAGTTTTCTTTAAATCAACAACTAAGAAGTGTTCTTATAATCAAAACTTAAGTTGAAAGCTAACAATTTTCCGGTAAATCAATTTCTATTTGAGAGTTACTCAAGGTTGGGTGACCTTGAGTTGGGAAATTGGTTGTAACTTTACGGGTAGTAAGGAGAGTCTCCGAGGGAGATTGTGAAGGTTGCACAAGTACCTGGATAAACTTGTGGGGTGTAAAGGCTTGTCTCTTGTGCCTGGTTAAACAAGGAGAATAGTGAAAAGCTCAGGGTGCTTGAGGACTGGATGTAGGTCAAGGTTGGACCGAACCAGTATAAACCAAAGTTTGCAATACTCTTCCCTGAAAGTCCTTTATTTTTAGCATACATGTTTGAATGATTGTTTTTAGATTCATAACTCTTTATTATCATTCAAACTGATCATAATCGAATTGCAAAAAGATTTCAAAGTTTTCAAGATTTTTTTTATCTTCACCCAATTCACCCCCCTCTTGGGTTTAGCCGTATCTTTCAATATATTGAATTCAAATTTCAAATTGAAGAACTGTCCAACAACTGACATTTGGTTGCGGTTGTTGTAGCGGTTTTGCAATCGCTACTAATAGCTAGCAGGATTCATTTAGTTTGAATTGCAATGGTTTTGTAGCGGTTGTTAAATGGCTACAAATGTAATTATTTGTAGCGATTTGGGTAGTGGTTTCTAACCGCTACAATTTAGATAACGTTGCATGTAATGGATCTCAAGTCATTTAGGGAGAATTAAACATTCTCTCTTCATTTGTATTCTATCCTAGTTTTGTTTACTAAATTTGGATAAGTCATGGATCAAGTTGTCGTGCAATTCTTCCGTATATTTAGCTGGATCGCAAAATTTCTTAGATTTCGCCTTCTCTCGCTCTAGCGTTAATGGGAAGATAATGTGTCCGTGTTGTCGATGCAAGTTTAAGAAGTGGCAAACACGAGACGGTGCTATGGAACATCTTCTTGTTAAGCCTTTCCCGGTTGAATATCATTTAGGAGAGTTCATGGTGAGAAACATGGTATGGGATATGGGGATCATCTTCCTCAAAGCTCACAAGTAGGAAATAGTGTTGCTCAAGATGATCAGGTTAATGAAACTGTTCGCGATACTTTTGGTGTTCAAGACGACAATTTCATGGCAGAAGTTTAGGGTGTAGAACCTATTTTCCTCAGGAATGAAGCATCTCGGGAATTTTTTAACCTTATGGATGAGAGTGATCGTTCGTTGTATCAAGGTTGTCGGAAATACTCTAAATTATCTTTCCCAATCAAATTGTACCATATCAAGTATATGTGTGGGATCACTAATAAGACAATGTCGATGTTGCTGGAATTTCTACGAGATACTTTCCCAGACGCAGACATTTCCACAAACTTCTATGAGCCCAAGAACATAATTAACAAATTAGGGTTGAACTACGAAAAGATCGATGCTTGCCCTAACAACTGTATGCTTTATTGGGGAGAGGACGCTCGTAGAGAGACTTGTAAGAAGTGTCACACTTCGAGGTTCAAGATTGTATGGAAAAGAAAAAAGTAGAAGAAGAAACTCGTAAAGATTCTCAGGTACCTTCCTTTAAAGCCTCATTTACAGGGATTGTTTATGTTGTCCAGGACTGCTAAGCATATGAGGTGGCATGTGAAGATGGAAGAAATCATCAAGAGGGGGTGAATTGGGGATTTAAAAAAAATTATTTTCAAAGATGTCTAAGTTTTCAAAACTTGAAATGAAAAAGGAGAAGGAAGAAAAGCTGGACACAAAGGATTTATACTTGTTCGGTCTTAACTTTAACTTACGTCCAGTCCCCAGATATCTTCTGGGTATTTCTAATATCGAGCTTTAATTACAACAATGTAAATCACATGCAATCCTAATCACCTAAGACTTGCTCCCCCTTACACTTTGTAATTAAACAACCTAACTCACAGGTTCCACAACCTTGAATTCTCACACAACAAGTAATCAGAAATGATTTTCGAAATCACACTCTCTTAAAGAGAAAATAATCATAAACACTGAAGTTCAAAAATATTTCGCATAACAGAACTTAAAGATCAAAGAAGCAATCATATGTAATTCTGTTGTGTGTCTTGCTCTTCGTCTTCAAGGATATTTATAGGTTAACTAGTGGAACTAGCTGTTGCATTTTCTTCTCTAACGTTCAGCTATAGATCTGGAAAATAGCTGTTGTATATTCTCCTTCATTTCTTCAATTCTTGGCTGGAATCTTGGATATAGCCGTTGCAGATGATCTTCCAATATTCTTGTCATTCCATGATCTATTTTTGACCGTTGGAGAGTGATTTGGTTGATCCATAACGATCTATGTTGAACCATTGGGATAAAGGAGAAGTTTCAGCCTGGTTTTTGGTTCTGCATTAAATGCTCTTAAACCAGATCTGATCTGAAGCTTAAAACGTGTTAATGTGATATGTAATTCATGAACAAAATTATTAAACATATATATGATGATTCGTAATCTTATATAAGTGTAAAACACATCATGAGAGTGAATCAGAAATATGAAAAACACGAAGAGTAAAACAGAGATCTCCTCAGGCTAGAGTCTAACATCAGTAGGCTCAAGTTTGTTCATGAGGACTCAAGCATAAAATAAATAGGCTTGAGTTTGCCCTTTAGAATTCAGTATTTATCATGATGAGTGTTTGAAAGTATTTTGGAATAGTGCACAGACTCGAGTCTATTAGTGACAGGCTCGAGTCTAGAACTGTTTGTAGTGAAATGAAGCTTGAGCAAAAAGGCGTAGGCTTGAGTGAAATCTTTAGGCTCGAGTTTGCTTCGGCCATGAAACTTTGATAGCTCTCTGTCTTACTAATACTCGAGTCTGTAAGTGTTAGGCTCGAGTTATACTTGAGCCTATTTTTAAGTAAATACTTGATTGCTCTTTGGAAGGGTCAGGCTCGAGTCTAATTCCATAGGCTTGAGTTTACTCGTATGGAATTCTGTTTGAGGAGCTCTTTGTAAGGCTTAGACTTGAGTTAAGAAATACGTGCTCAATTTTAAGAACATGGAGAAATGCAACATGCTCTCTGTAAGGATCTTGCTCGAGTTTATTCTGGTAGGCTCGAGTGTAATTAAGAGTCAATAACTTAATTTGCTCTCTATAAGACGTAGGCTTGAGTTTACCATAATAGGCTTGAGTCTGCCTTAGTTATAAAACATGAAACTTACTCTCTGTCACAAGCAGGCTCGAGTCTAATAAGTTAGGCTCGAGTTTGCCTAAGTTCAACACACTTATTTTACTTTCTGTTAAGTGTAAACTTGAGTTTATCAATCCTAAACTCGAGTTTAACTAACATCATAAGTTTAAAATCAATTTTAACAGTCTTTAAGCATGTTTGAACTTTAGCAACAATAAAAGGCTTTTAGTTTACAATGGTCTGTTATCATCAAAACACATAGAGAACTAACAGCATGAAGTTGACAAGAACAAAGATGGTAAACTCAAACATCCATGGGATGCTCAGGCGTGGAAAGTGTTTCACTCACACTTTCCAAATTTTGCGGCAGACCCTAGAAATGTTTGTCTCGCTTTGGTGAGTTATGGTTTTAATCCGTTTGGGAATCTCAGCACAAGCTATAGTATTTGGCCAGTTATCTCGATCCCTTACAACTTGCCCCTTTGGATGTGTATGAAACAAAGCTCCTACATCATGTTTATGATCATTCCAGGCAAAAAGGCATCGGGAAATGACATCGATGTGTATCTCCAACCACTTATCGTGAAGTTGGTCGAGTTGTGGAATGTAGGGGTCGAGATGTATGACTCGTATGACAAGATACTGTTCAACTTACGTGCAGCTTTGATGTGGACTATTAGTGACTTTCCTGGCCTGGGAACATTATCTGGGTGGAATGTGCATAAAGGCCTTATGTGTCTAGCTTGCAATTTTGACTCTGATTCAGTGCGCCTTCCCTACAATCGTAAGTAGTGCTTCATGGGTCATCGGAGGTTTCTAGATGGTACGCATAGGTTTAGGTTCTAACGCAATCGCTTTAACAGGCAACAGAAAAAGAGGACCTCCTTAGATTTTATCCGATGAAGATATCATAGAGTAGATTCATGATGTTGAGTTTGAGTTTGGAAAAAGAGATGATCAAGCAAAGACCAGTACACAGACTGTCAGGGCTTCTGGTTCTTCACCCCAACAATGATGGAAGACGAGCATCTTTTTCACTCTCCCCTATTGGAAAGATAATTTGCTCCGACACAGTTTAGATGTCATGCACGTTGAGAAAAATGTGTGCAACAATGTGTTGTACATGATTCTAAACAAACCAGGCAAGTCTAAAGATCATCTTTAGGCGAGGAAAGATTTACGGGTGATAAATCCTTATTTTCATATATTTTATCTCGCCTTATTCATTTGTTTTGAGGACTATTTTAGGCTAATTTGGATTTATTTTTTGCGTAGTTAGCCAATTTCCCGAAATAATGTAAATTGAATTAATCATGAGTGTTAGTTCTCTAGGTGTTTTGATGATAACTGACAATTGTAAGCTTAATTTGAAGTTTATCTTGAAAGTTGTAAAACTTTCTGTTTAAGGCAAACTCGAGTTTAAGACCCTAAACTCGAGTTTGAGACTTTACAGAAGAGTTGATCATTTTTGAAAGAGAGCCAAACTCCAGTTTGTGTATGCAAACTCGAGTTTGCACAGAAACAGAAAGCAATCAAAGTTTTTGCAAGAATTCCAAACTCCAGTCTACAATTCAAACTGCAAGTTTGGAAGAAACAGAGAGCATTAGTTTTTGATACATGTCCAAACTCGAGTCAGGATATGTAAACTTGAGTTTAGACCAAAGGTAGTGACATTTGATTTTCAACTCACTTTCAAACTCTACTTCTTATCTTTTGAAAACTCCAGTTTGTGAGAAAGTTTGGAAACTAAAAGAGTTGCAAACTCGAGTCTGAATATTTAGACTCGAGTCTGAATATTTAGACTCGAGTCTAGCTCAAAGACAGAAACACTCGATTTACAACTTGTTTTTCAAACTCCACTCTTAATTCATAGAAACTCCAGTTTACAAGAAAGTTTAGGTACACAAAGTTTCAAAGACTTGTAAACTCGAGTCTATGTGTGTAAACTTGAGTTTAGGATGAAACAGAAGCTTCAACGTTTTATCAAGTTTTCAAACTCTACCTTTGACCCTTCCAAACTCCAGTTTACAAGAAGAGTTAAAGAACAAAAGTGTTTAAGACTTGTAAACTCGAGTCAGAGAAAAGTTAACTCGAGTTCAGATTCAACAGAGAAACACTTAAGTTTTAACCAGCATTTCTAAACTCCAGTCACAAAATACAAACTCCAGTTTACAACCTTTCAACAAAGTTTCATTGTATGCTGAAACTCGAGTTTGCGTGTTCAAACTCGAGTCTGCATCATACAGAGAGCTCATTCATATTTTCAAATCCTAAACTCCAGTTTATCTTTGTAAACTCCAGTCTGGAAGTCCCTGAACTTAAGGTTTATTTGTGTAACAAACTTCTAAACTCGAGTCAGTCACTAAATGACTCGAGTTTAAGCATGTGTCAAGGTCTCAATCAAAAGATCAAAACCCGATAGTCACTTCTGTAAGAGATAAACTCGAGTCTACCATCCTAAACTCCAGTTTAGAACCTTGCTCAGAATACATTGCTCTCTGGATAAATTCCAAACTCGAGTCTGCGACGAACGGATTTTCAAAAACTGATGAAACCACATTGTGAAATCCTCATGCTTAACATTATTACATCATATTGTTTATTGCTAATATTCCTAACGTCATTTAACAAGTTTTCTAGCAAGTTTCAGATATTTAAATCCAGGATTTCTCCAAGAAAGAAAGGTTTAGCTGTAAAGCAAGAGAGAGAAAAAATGTTGTCTCTTAAAGTGCTTAAACTTGGATTAAATTAACATATCTTTAAGTACAACCCACTCTAGCACTGGGACATCAACATTATCTTCCCAATAACTAAGTCCCACAATGCAAGAATGTTTGGAACAGCTTGGACAAAGTCAGAATCCTCCCATAAAGAATATTTTCAGTGGATTCTCAATAGCTAGTTCTGGAAGTGGAGCCTCCAACGTTCAAATTTGTAGTGCTCTTCCAACAGCTATATTCTTCATTCAAAATGATCTTCATCTGTTATAAATACAATCCAGAATCGAAGAACAAGTATCTAAGAACATTAGAACAGAAGCTGATACATTCAAAACTTACAATTACTATTTATCTTCTGTAATATCTTGAGTGATACATTTGAGCTTCAGTGTTAATCATTATCTGCTCTTTGAGAGAGTTTGTTTTCGTTTTTGATCACTTGTTGTTAAAATCTCAAGTCAGGGGACTTGGAAATTTGGGAATATCAGTGTACAACTTGTAAGGGGGAGTGTATCCTAGTAAGAGGATAACTTTCAAGTACAAAGTTGTAACTGATTATGAGTGATAGTGAAAATCCCAGAGAGTCTGGGGACTGGACGTAGGTCAAAGAGTTAGACCGAACCAGTATAAATCTTGCTGTGTCTTGTTCTCTCTTCCCTTTCTCTGCACTACTTTGCTTCAGCGATTAAATTCCAGAATTGAGCGAAAGAATTTTTCAAATCCCCAATTCACCCCCCTCTTGGTGATTTGCTCCGGTTTTTCAATGAGATTATTGAGCTTAAATTAATATTTTGATCGTTATCTTGTGATTTAATAATATTTCTAAATGTATAATATCATGATTTTATTTAATTTATGCCAATAAAAAATATATTGGAATATCCTATAGTGCAGAATTTTTCAGGGAAGCTACAAAAAAATCCAATGGTAGAATTTTATTGGGCTTCTTAGATTCTATTGGGCACAAGTTGGTACCTAAAAGCTCTCTCCTTCCCTTTTTAATGAACCTAGTTGCTGCCTATAAAAGGGAGATCATTAGGATACATGCTGGGAGGCAGAAAGATGAGACGCAAAAAAAACCTAGCAGCAAAAGGCAACCCGAAGACTTGAAGACGCAGACGGAGGCATAAGAATAATAATCATCTTCATCTGGATTCTCTTTTGGAGCCGCAGACAATTGATCAATTGATCAATCCTTCATTCCAATAGTCTCACGTCTCTCAATTCCACTTCACGTATAGCCACGAGTCCCACACCATTATCCATTAAATCCAATAGTCTGACACGCACAACACCTCCAATTCCATTAATCATTCATTCATCTAATTTATGGCCGTGGGTTGTGTGGAGTCTGGACGAGTACATAAATTCATGATAGCTTAAGCTCTTTAAGAGGCAACTTGAGAAGAGCATAGAGGAAGCTAGGGCATAGAACTTACACATGAAGATCACAAGGGAGTGTTGTTGTTACTTTTATCTATTTAATTCAAGACTTGAGATAATTTAGTTTTAAATGATTTCAATTTGTGTTAATTGAGAACAATCTAGTTTTAGATTGCAAACATATTTATTATGGATTGGATTGATAATTTGAAGTTTTTATGCTTAGGACATTTGCTGGACTTTTGTTTGCAACCTTTGGATTGTCAATTGAATTATTAATTGAGTTTTCGTTATTAATTTAATTGTCAATTTGGTTTATCATCTTAATTGTTTAAATGGGTTGATAAATTATCTAGTTGTTCAATTGGATAATTGTAAACAATATTTATAAGATTATTTTGGAATTAAATATGATTAGTACTTAATGAGTTTAACTAGCCACCGCTTATTTCATTATGAGTTTTCTAATGGAATATGTGTCATTGAGCTTAAGGGTTTCCCAAGTTTGAATTAGGTAATTGAACTCATTAATTTCAATCTCTCATTAACCTCCCTTTGGTCTAATTAATTAATTTGGGCTAAGAAAGTTAACTCCATGTGAATCCTAAGTTGTCCCCTTCATCAACATAACTGAATTAGATCTTTATTATTTGATTTTCTTTTAATCAATCTTTTTATTAGGATTTCAATTATTCTCTCATAAGAACCCCCCCCCAAATTGCATTCAAATTCATATAGATTAGTCTCATTTTCATATAGGTTTTAGAGTCAATTGCATTTGTAGATTTAGTTAGTTAATTGCATATAGGTAGTAGTGTCTTACATCCTAGTTTAGGTCCATTTACATCCACTACATCTTTTGTCACTTGAAAGTTAATCCTAAAGATAACTCACAGCTTGCTCCTTAGGAGAATGATCTAAGTTGACTCTAAACTGCAAACTAATTAGGACCTAATTTAATTGATCGCTTTAACGACAAAAGTAGCTTAATCAATTTTGGCGTTGTTGCTGGGGAGCAACGGTTAAACTTTAGGTTTGAGTTTTCAACTGAATTTGTAGGTAGTTATTTATTGCATGACTCGATCCTCTTTTGAAAAATTGTTAGCCTTAGATTCTGACATTGAAAGGACATTTCATCAACAAAGAAGAACTAGAGCTAGTACTCTTGTAGGTAGTAGTTCCCTTGTTAATCCTATTTTTGAATCCTCTGATTCCAAGGTCAATATGGACTATAATAATGTTGTTGTTAATGTTGATGAGAATGTAAACGCAAATGCAAATGCCAATGAAAACTCAAATGCTCATATTGTTGATCCTGCTATGACCATTAAAGAATTGGTTTCTCTTGATTTGCATTTTCAAAATTGGTCCATAATTTACCCTGATATTAATGTGAATTTTGAGTTGAAACCTGGATTGATACACTTACTTCCAAAATTTAATGGCCTTTTAGAGGAGGAAGCATATAATCATTTGAAGATGTTTCACATGGTTTGCACTGCTATGAAAGCAGTTGATGTGAGTGAAGATCAAATTAAGATGCTTACCTTCTCATTCTCTTGGAAGGATCTGCTAAAAGATGGTTGCTTCGATTACCTCCTAGATTAATTACTTCATGGAATCAACTGAAGAAACTGTTCTTAGAAAGGCATTTCCTAGCCTCTCGCACTTCATCTATTAGGAAGGACATAAGTGGATGTCGACAAATGGTTAGAGAATCCTTATATGAATATTTGGAGCGTTTTAAAACATTGTGTTCTAGATGTCTCCATCATCAAATTCCGGACACATTATTGATCCAATACTTCCATCAAGGGCTCTTACCTTTAGAGAGAGATTTGTTAAACTCAGCTGCCAGTGGTGCTCTTCTTCACTTGACTATTGAAGATGATTGAGAATTGACTGAAAGGAAAGTTGAGAATAGCCAACAATTTCATTCTAGACAAGAAGTAAAAGTTAATGAGGTAGGATTGTTCTCTGAGTCTCGCCTAGAGAGCAAAATTGATAGGCTTGCATCTGCTGTGGAAAAAATGGCTATGTTCCATACGCAAACTTCTTCTTATATGGTCAATCCTATGGGCCCTCTACTTCTTTTACCTTATACCTTAACTCTTCTGCTCTAATAGAGCCATTATGTTCTATTTGCTCTCTAGCCACTCATGCTTCTGACTCTTGCCCTTACTTGAATGATGAAGCTGAATCTTGTAATGCAATATATCCTTCTAAACCTATGACTCAAGGAGGCCACAAATATGATCCTTACTCCAATACATATAATCCTAGATGGTATGACCATCTAAATCTTTGATATGGAAATGACCAACCTCAACAAGCACAGTTTAATCAAAGTGGAAATTCTGGTAGCAAGATGTTTCAACAAGTTAGACAATTAATGCCAGTCCAAGAGGAAGATTCAAGGTTAGAAAGCAAGATGGATGCTATGATGAAAATCCTAATATAATAGCAGCAACAACAACAACAACAAATTCAAACTCTTTAAACTCATATTGGTCAATTATCTAATATAAAGAGTAATAAACAAAGTCAAGGTTCAGGAAGGCTTCCATCTCAAGTGGTGAACAATCCAAATGTTGGAACTCAACAGAATCCTAATATAGGTGGAGTTAATGCTATATCTCTCCGACGTGGAAAGATAATCACCTCTGTAGATCATGTTACCATCAAAGACAAGGAAGTTGCTTATGAATCTCTTTCTACTTCCATATCACAGGATCAATCCACCTTATCAAAAACACAAGTAGTGCCTAATGAAGAACAAGAAAAGGATGATAAAGTAAAGTAAGTAGTCAAACAGGCCCTTCCTTTTCCTACCGTGGTAGCTAAGGCTGAAAGGAAAAAGAATGGAATTGAGGTGTCTAATGAAATATATGATATATTCAAGAAGGAGGTGATCAATGTTCCACTAGTTGACTTAGTCACACAAGTACCTAAATAGGCAAAATCCTTAAAGGAATTGTATACTGCAAAGAGAAAGTTTAAGCACAAAGGCAAGGTTAACTTAGGGGTAGTTGTCTCTTTTCTTTATCAAATGCCAATGCCAGTGAAGTGCAAGGATCCTACTAGCTTTCTCATACCTTGCACTATTGATGACATTGAATTCTTAGATGCCTTGGCAAATTTAGGAGCGGCTATCAATGTTATGCCAAAATAAGTCTTTGATCAACTTAATGGTGTAGAGCTTAATCCCATAAATCTTGTTGCATCCCTTGCTGACAAACATTGCACAGTCCTAAACAGCGCCTTGGAGGACATCTTGGCTAAGGTAAAATATTTCATTTTCCTTGCAGACTTTTATGTTCTTGATATGTATTATGGCCGATTTAGACAAAAAGGACATTCATCTTTGATTTTAGGTAGGCTTTTCCTTAAAACTGCTAAAGCTATGATAGATGTCCATGCTAGTAGCCTTACTCTAGAATTTGCTGGTGAAACTATTAGATTCAATGTACTTGAATCCATAAGACATCCCCTTGATGATTGTGCAGAGATAGATGTTAATATTATTGATGCTATTATGGATGATTCTGTTGTAGATCTTGAAGAGAGCATGCTTAGTAGATCGTGTGATGTTGCTGGTTTAGATGATAGTGTCTTTTGTTCATGTGCTAAAATTGGTAATTCTGATACATGTGCTGACCTTGATGTTGTTGATATTGATATTTTCACTGATGCTATTGAGATTATGAGATACTCTAAACATGATGCTTCTGTGCCTATTTGTAGCACTAGTGATTCTTCTACTCTTACAGTTTCTACTAATGCTTCCCAAGGTGGGAAAGTTTGCTCTTTTGTCTGTGATTTTGTTGTGCAGGTTTCTAGTTTGACAGATTCTGAATTGAAGCTACTGAAAGTGGAAGAAATCACCAAGAGGAGGGTGAATTGGGGATTTTAAAAATTCTTTTCAACTCTTAAAAATAAAGCTTAAGAAATAAATAATAAAAGAGTAGAGAAAGAAAAGCTTAGACACACAGAATTTATACTGGTATGGTCTCAACCTTGACCTACGTCCAGTCCCCAGAAACCTTCTGGGTGTTTCCATTAGTTCAAGAGGTTTTTAACTACAACAATAAAGACAAGACACAATCCTAATCACCTAGGTCTTGCTCCCCCTTACACCTTGTAACTAAACAACCCAACTCACAGGTTCCACAACCTTAAGTTCACACAAACAAATGCTTTCAAAAATTTACAAACTCTCAAAAGAGTAGATTTTGATAAATACTGAAGATCAAATAAAAAATCACAATACAGACTCTAAAATGCAAATGTATTAAAGTGTAGCTTCGTTGTGTGTTGTTTGCTCTGAGTCTTCATATCCTTTTATAACCTAGCTAGATGAACTAGCCATTGCTTTTTCTTCTCTAACGTTCAGCTGCAAATCTGGAAAATGACAGTTGCTTATTTTGCTCTGTTTTTTTCAACTCTCAGCTGGAATCTTGGAATTTTGTTGTTGCAGAAGGTCTTCCAGATTTTCAGTCATTCTATGATCTTAATTTGATCAATTAGAGTGATCCTGAAGTGTTGCAATGGTCAGAACTCAGCATATGGGATAAGGGAGAAAGATCAGCCTTGTTCTTGGTTCTTCATTTAATGCACTTATCCTGGATCTTGATCTCACCTTGATCTTAGCTAAACTTTTCTGAAAAATACTCAAAACTTCATAAAAGACATTAGAAACAATAATAACATATGATAGAATAATTTCATATTTACCCATTAAGATTTCGTAGATCAACATCATTTGGTTTTTCAAAATCTCTGATACAAACTCGAGTTTGTTCTTCCAGACTCGAGTTTGGAGTTCATCCAGAAAGCATGTCTGTTGATCAGTGGTCTAAACTTGCAGTCTATAAAAGCAAACTCGAGTTTGGCTTTTATAGAGAAAACTGTCGGGCTCTGGTCTTGGAGTGGAACTTTGGGCATGAAGCTAAACTCGAGTCAATTAGTGACAAACTTGAGTTTGGGTCTATGTTTGGAGAACAGGCCTATGTTCGTAATCTTCTAGACTGGAGTTTAGGATCATAGACTCGAGTTTGTAGTGTAGCCAAATGGATGATCTTTCTGTATGATTCAAACTCGAGTTTGTAAAGCAAACTCGAGTTTCAGTAAGTGCTGAAACTTTTGAGATTTATCTAGGTCAAGTGTAAACTGGAGTAAGAAAGGCCAGACTGGAGTTTGGGAGTCTATTGAGTTTTCTTGGTTCCTTTCTTTTTGTTGGAAACTCGAGTTTGATAATCCACACTCGAGTTTGGCTTGCTTGAGATTCTGAGTGTTCTCTGTATCTTCCAGACTTCAGGTTTGATTTTGCAAACTGGAGTTTGGCTTGTTGTGAAAAATTCTGATTACTTTCTGTAACTCTGCAAACTCGAGTTTGCCTATGCAAACTGGAGTTTGGCTTGCTTTTGTAAAATCTGAGCTTCTGTCTGTCAAGTCCAAACTCGAGTTTAGCTATCCAAACTCGAGTTTGCCTTGAAAAGTAAATTTTACAATTTACCAAAGACAAACTTCAAATTTAGTTTACAATTGTCAGTTATAATCAAAACACATAGAGAACCAACATTCTCCCCCTTTTTGATGATGACAACACTTGTAAACTGAATTTGCAAAGGATTTGATTAAGTTTGTTATTTTGAAATGAATTTTGCAGAATGTGCTCTATGAAGACATCAGAGTTAAACATAAGAAGAAGCAAAGTGAACCATATTGAACTTATCATATTAAACCTTAATCAAGTATGCAAGAACTTGATAATTACAGACAAGAAACAAACAAGCTCAAGCAAACACAAAGCAATAAAAGCACACAAACTTAAAACAGACACAAGACTTAAGACTATTCTTTCTCTTCCCCTTTGTCTCTTTTGTCTTCTCCTTTGTCTTCAGTTTCCTCTCCCCCTTTGGCATCATCAAAAGAGGGTGAAAGGTCTACTGGAGGGGTAGGAGGTCGAGTGGTATGGAATCTAGAGGCTGAAATATTGAGGTGCTGCATGATCTGGTCTAACTAAGCCTTCATGGCATCTTGAGATTCAATCAAAACTTGATTGGTCTTGGTGAGCTCAGACACAATCTTGCCTATCTCAGTTTCAACCTTTGCAGCAAAAGTATCCAATGCTGCATCAACAATTTCTTTGATCATGGCAGCAAAGTTAGAGGGGATGGAAGTCTGGGGAGGTGGAGGAGCTGATAGGACCTCATGAACTCGAGAGTAGGTAGCTCTAGTTCTGGAGGATGCTCTTGATTGGCCAGACCCTTCAGCATCAAAGCTGATCTTCATGAGGTGCAGTTGAATGATGGTGTCTATGGCTCCAACATGCCAGATCTTAAAGTGGAAGAGAATGACAGATATTAAGGATGGGAAAGGAATATGGGATGTCACTCTAGATCCAAACCTGAATCTAACCATCTCCTCAAACACCCATTACCCTATGTTTAGTGGCTTCTTGTCCACTACAGTTGCAAAGGGGGCATAATCTCTCTTGGTGAAGTGAGTAAAGTTGCCACCTTTCTGAACTAGGTTTATGAAATAGATATACCAAAGTACCCGGTAGGTGGGGGACACAGAAGCAGGTTTGAATTGAAGAGAAAGAGCTGGTCTTCAGTTATAGGCTCATTAGGCAGTAGGATTTGAAGACACTCCCTATTTGAATATTCTATGGTATGGTGAGGAGGAGGATTGTCAATACCTAGAATAGAGTTCAAGATAGAGGCAGAAAGGGTATTGTTCACTCCCTAACTGTGGTGGTTACACTCTCCTTATCCACAATTTGATCATCTTTCTCTGTTGTACCCCATTGCATATTAAAATAAAATAATTTTACAATATTAGGAGTAAAATGGGCAGAGATGGATAGGAGGTTTTTGAACTGGTTTAACCAAGGGGAGAGGTCAAGGTTGCATTCATGTCTAAGGTTATCTAGATTGACAGACACTACAGGGAAAAATGGCTTTTTACCAAATTCCTCTTTGAATTTGGAAGCTTGTTCGCCTGACAGGATTGTGTTTTGGGTGTTGAAATCAGAAGGAGGTGAATTGTGGTTGTAAATCTCAAAGATGGCTTTTGTTACCGTTTGAGTATCAGGAGATTGATCAGTTTGCTCAGGTGCAGAGGTTTGAGCCTTGGAAGAAGTTTGGCTTTGGGTGGTTCTCTTTCTCTTGGAGCCCTTTGAAGATTCAGTAACTTTTTCTTTCCCTTTTCTAGCTACTACCTCTGGTTTCTTCTTTTGTTGATTCTCAATAGGCTCTTGAATAGAAATTCCCTTTGGTCTGGGGGAGGTGTAAGGGATGCTTGGGATTTGTTTGTCAATCCCAGAAGAAAACTTCTTGGGTATCAGCTTCTCCCTTCTTGGTCTGTGGGTAGGTATAGATTTCATCCTAGGTTTTCTCTGAAGAGGAGAAGGGGAAGATGATTTCGAGGGTTCTTCATCATTGGAAGGTCTGGAGGTTGGATTTGAAGCCATTGGAGTGTGAGAAAGAGTGAATTCGAAGGTGAAGAGAAAATAGGGTATGGAGAAACTCTAGGGCAAACTTGAGTTTGAGAGGTGAAAATGAACAGTCACAGCAATCACATATATATAGGGTTTTGACAAACTCGAGTTTACACTACCAGACTCGAGTTTGGGTGAGTGAAATACTTACCTGGACTTCAAGGATGTTTTTGTGAATCCTTGAATCCCCGACAAACTCGAGTTTGTATCTGCTGACTCGAGTTTGGAGTTTCTTCAGATTTTCTGTTTTCTCTCTGTGTGGTGCAGACTTGAGTCACTTACTTAATGACTCGAGTTTGGAGGCTCTTCAAGAACTTTAGGATTCCTCTTGTTTAATGCAGACTCGAGTCAGTCACTTAATGACTCAAGTTTGGCCTGGTTCCAGAAACTCGGTTGTTGTAAGTTCCTGATAAACTCGAGTTTAGCTGTACTGACTCGAGTTTAGCACCTGGCAGACCTTGAGGTTCATCCTGCAAAAACACATCTAAACACTCCGATGATTAAGTTAGTAACAATTAATCATCAAAACACATAATTAGCATTGGGATAGAGTAATCTTACAATTCATTAGGATTTACCATTCCCAATTCTCTTCTAATAAAGGTAAATTGCTCCTTTGCTAGTGGTTTTGTGAAGATATCTGCAAGCTGTTGATGAGTTGGGATGAATAATACTTTGACATCCTTCTTTTGAACATGATCTCGAATGAAGTGATGTCTGACATCAATATGCTTAGTTCTGGTATGATAAATAGGATTTTGGCTAAGCTGATGGTACTTGTGTTATCACAAAGGATAGGGATTTCCTTTAGGTGAGCAACAACTTGACGCAGCAACATATTCGGCTTTGGTTAAGGATACAGCTACTGTGTTCTGCTTCTTGCTAAACCGTGAGACAAGTGAGTTTCCAAAGAACTCACATTGTCTACTTGTGTTTTTACGATCAGTTTTGTATCCAGCATGGTCTGAGTCAAAGTAGGCTACTAAGTGAGTAGGTTGACCTTTGGGAAACCACAATCCCAATTCTTCTGTATCACGCAGGTATCTGAAGATTCTTTTCACATATTCAGCATGAGATTCCTTAGGTGCAGATTGGAATCGAGCACACATTCCCACACTGAATTGTATGTCTGGTCTGCTTGCTGTCAAGTAGAGTAATGATCCAATCATGCCTCTATACCTTGTGATGTTGAAATCTTTTCCCTTTTCATCAGCATCTAAGGCAGTAGTTGAGCTCATTAGTGTGACTGCCCTATTACAATCTTGAAGACCGTATTTCTTGAGCAGGTCTCTTAAGTACTTGGTCTGGGAGATAAATATCCCATTTTTGTGTTGCTTGATTTGTAGACCAAGAAAGTAGCTGAGCTCTCCCATCATTAACATCTCAAATTCACCCTGCATAGTCTCAGAAAATTCCTTGCACAGAGTATCATTAGTAGCACCAAAAATAATGTCATCCACATATATTTGTACAAGTAAGATTTCATTAAGCTTGTTACTTTTGATAAACAAGGTGGTATCTACTTTTCCTCTTACAAACCCATGATCTAGAAGAAATTTACTTAGCCTTTCATACCAAGCTCTAGGAGCTTGCTCTAACCCATATAAGGCCTTCTTTAACTTGAAGACATGATCTGGATGAAATTCATCCTCAAAACCAGGAGGTTGTTCTACATAAACATCTTCTTGAATAAATCCATTTAGAAAAGCTGATTTCACATCCATTTGATAAAGTTTAAATCCTTTAATGCAAGCAAAGTCTAGAAGAACTCTTATTGCTTCCAATCTTACAACTGAAGCATAAGTTTCTTCATAGTCAATTCCTTCTTCTTGATTATATCCTTTGGCTACCAATCTTGCCTTGTTACGGACAATGATTGCAGACTCATCACGTTTGTTCTTGAATACCCATTTGGTGCCAATGACTAGATGGTCTTTGGGCCTGGGTACCAAGTCTCAAACTTGATTTCTTTCAAATTGGTGTAACTCCTCTTGCATTGCTATCACCCAATCATTGTCTGAAAGGGCTTCTTCAATCTTAGAGGGTTCTATTTCTGAAATAAAGGCTGAAAAGGTTACCTCATTTAAAATGCTTTTCTTGGTTCTCACACCTTCATTTACATCACCTAGAACCTGATCCAAAGGATGGTTTTTGTTGAATCTCCAGGCTTGAGGCTGAGGTGGAGATTGAACAGGTTCTTCAGAAATGATTTCAACTTCGGTTTCTAGTTCTTCTTGAGAGGAGTTTTCAGAGTTTGTTGAAACAGATGGGATTTTTGAAATTGATTGATTTTGTAAAACATTATCATCTTCCTCATCATTAGGCTTGTTAGATTTGTTTTCACAGAATACTACATGAATTGATTCTTCAACAGTACGAGTACGCAAATTAAATGTTCTAAAGGATTTACTTTTATTTGAGTAACCAAGAAATATACCTTTATCTGATCTGGGATCAAATTCGCCAAGATTGTTCTTACCATTGTTATGGATGAAGCATTTGCAGCCAAAGATGTGTAGGTGTGCTAGGTTTTGTTTCCTTCCTTTGTATATCTCATAAGGGGTTTTGTTTAACTTCTTCCTGAGATATGCTCTGTTGGAGACATAGCAAGCAGTACTCATGGCATCAGCCCAAAATACTTAGGAGGTGTTGTGCTCAGTCAGCATTGCTCTTGCCATTTCAGTGAGTACTCTATTCTTCCTTTCCACAACACCGTTTTGCTGCGGGGTTCTAGGAGCTGAGAAGTTATGATAAATGCCTATATTTTCACAGTATTTGCTGAAGGCATGGTTTTCAAATTCTCCTTCATGATCCATACGGATTCCTGCAATGGTAGTATCTTTCTCGTTTTGGACCTTTTTGGTAAACACAACAAATTGATCAAATGTTTCATCTTTAGATGATAAGAATATAGTCCATGTAAATCTAGAGAAATTATCAACAATGACTAAAGTGTACAGATTTCCACCAAAACTCTTGACTCTAGCTGGACCAACTAAATCCATGTGCAATAGTTGAAGGGGTCTATTAGTAGAAATCTCACTTTTTGATTTGAAGGATGATTTGGTTTGTTTTCCCTTTTGACATGCATCACAAATTATGTCCTTTTTAAAGTTGAGTTTTGGCAAACCAATAACTAAATCATTTTTCAATAATTTATCAAGTTGGGACATATTAACATGTGCTAAACGTTTGTGCCACAGCCAACTTTCATCTAAGTTACTCATGAAACATTTTTCAAAAGGTAAAACAGTTGGAAGTTCAAGGGTATAGCAGTTACCTCCCCTTGGTTCCCTAAATAAAGCTTTGATCTTACTTTGTCTAGGGAGAGATCATCCTTGTTTACAATCAAACATTCTTCTGAATTAAAGATAACTAGATTACCTTTATCGGCACTTTGGCTTACACTAAGAAGGTTGTGGCATAGTCCTTCCACAAGATAGACATCTTTTATTTGTGGTCCATCATTGTTACCATTCTCTCTAATACCAGCTATCTTTACGGACTGGTTTCCACCAAATGTGACCTTGCCACCACCCTTGTGTTTGATTGTTGTAAACTTGGATTGATCTCCTGTCATGTGTCTAGAGCATCCACTATCAATGTACCACTTACTGGATTTTGATGCTCTTAGACATACCTGCAATTTATGAAAGATCAAGTCTTAGGTACCCACCTTTTCTTGGGTCCTTTTGGGTTAGTTTGCACCTTAGGAGACACATATGTTCCTTTAGGTACCCATTGATAATTACATATAGGTTTATCTTTCCTTTCTTTTCTATGAAAGCATGCAGAAGTAGTATAACCTTTTCTATTACAATAATTACAGTGAGCAAATAGATTAGAAGAGTGAACTGATTTTCGAAAATAACTTAAGTAGTTCTTTTCTCCATTTTTCTTCTTGCCTTTCTTTTTATCCAGATCAGGTTTGTAACCTATTCCAGACTTGTCATTTGTGAATCTTTGCTGTTTTAAAATAACGTTAAGCATCTCACTACCTTGAGTGAATTTTTCTAAAGTTTTTGAAAGGTAGTCATTTCTTTTCTGTAAAGTATAGCAATTTTCGCAAATATTTTCAGTAAGTTTTTCACAAGCCTTTTCAGGAGTAGAAGATGAAGTTTTCTGAACTTGTTGTTCTAAATCCTTTATTTTTCTTTTTGAAAACATAAGTTCTTTTGCAATCTTTTTAAATTCAGAGCGAAGACTGTTATATTCAGAAATTAGTTCATCAAAGGTAGGTTCAAGATCATTTACCTTTTCATTGACACATTCTTCTTGAGCAACTAGGCAGAGATTAGCTGTTTCTTCTTCATCTTCTTCTTCTTCATCTGATGAACTATCTCCCCAAATAGCAGAGACAAAACCCTTCTTCTTGAAAGAACTGAATCTGGGCTTTTCTTTTTCTTTGTGCTTCAGCTGAGGCATCAGATTTGATGTGACCGGGTTTGTCATATTCATAGCATACAATTGGCTTCTTTGTTTCCTTGTTGTTGTTGTATGACTTATGGAAGGCTTGATCTATTTTGTAGAATTTCTTGAATCTTCGGACCATCATTCCAATCTCCTCATCATCAATCTCTTCATCATCTGAGTTCCTATCTTCCTTGTGAGTCTTGAGGGAAATTCCTTTCTGTTTCCCTTTTATGTCATCAAGTCCTTTTCTGAACTTGATTTTCCCTTCATATTTTGATAAGCTACCGAAGAGAGCAGCTACAGATTGCATAGATTCTCCTCTTGCTTCCTCTATGGCTGTCACTTTAGCTTCCCAATCTTTGGTTAGTATATTCAATATTTTTCTTACCTGAGTTCTTTGATCACATACCTTTCCCAGGGCTGACAACTGATTGATCAGGTGAGTGAATCAGAGCTGAAATTCAGTAATTGATTCTCCAGTCTTCATGCGTAGTAGGTCATATTCGGTGGTGAGTGTGTTGATCCGGTTTTCCTTGATCCCTGAGGTACCTTCGTAGGCCACTTCTAATGCGTCCCACATCTCCTTGGCACTAAGCAAATTGTAAACGCGAAAGTACTCCTTTTGGCTTAATGTACTCTGCAACATTAAAATAGCTTTGTTGTTAAGGACAACTTTCTTTTGATCATTTTCATCAAATTCTGCCTTTGCCTTTGGTACAATATTTTCTCCTACTTTTATTGTAGGGACATAATTGCCATCCTCAATAACTTCCCATAGACCATACTCACTGGCCATCACAAATACTTTGAATTTGGATTTCTAGAATGAGTAGTGTTCAGCATTAAATCTCGGTGGTCTGTTTATTGAGGCACCACCTGGTAGAATTCCTTCCATTAGATCTTTATGTCTAGGATGTTAATCCTTTGAGTAGACAACCTGGCTCTGATACCAAATGAAAGTGGAAGAAATCACCAAGAGGGGGGTGAATTGGGGATTTTAAAAATTCTTTTCAACTCTTAAAAATAAAGCTTAAGAAATGAATAATAAAAGAGTAGAGAAAGAAAAGCTTAGACACACAACATTTATACTGGTTCGGTCTCAACCTTGACCTACGTTCAGTCCCCAGATACCTTATGGGTGTTTCCACTAGTTCAACAGGTTTTTAACTACAACAATGAAGACAAGACACAATCCTAATCCCCTAGGTCTTGCTCCCCCTTACACCTTGTAATTAAACAACCCAACTCATAGGTTCCACAACCTTGAGTTCACACAAACAAATGCTTTCAAAAATTTACAAACTCTCAAAAGAGTAGATTTTGATAAATACTGAAGATCAAATAAAAAATCACAATATAGACTCTAAAATGCAAATGTATTCAAGTGTAGCTTCGTTGTGTGTTGTTTTCTCTGAGTCTTCATATCCTTTTATAGCCTAGCTAGATGAACTAGTCGTTGCTTTTTCTTCTCCAACGTTCAGTTGCAAATTTGGAAAATGACAGTTGCTTATTTTGCTCTGTTTTTTTTTTCAACTCTCAGCTGGAATCTTGGAATTTTGTTGTCATAGAAGGTCTTCCAGATTTTCAGTCATTCTATGATCTTAATTCGACCGTTTAAAGTGATCCTGAAGTGTTACAACGGTCTCAACTGAACATCTGGGATAAGGGAGAAAGATCAGCCTTGTTCTTGGTTCTTCATTTAATGCACTTATCATGGATCTTGATCTCACTTTGATCTTAGCTAAACTTCTCTGAAAAATACTCAAAACTTCATAAAAGACATTAGAAATAATAATAACATATGATAGAATAATTTCAGATTTACCCATTAAGATTTTGCAGATCAACATCATTTGGTTTTTCAAAATCTTCGTTGCAAACTCGAGTTTGTTCTTCCAGACTTGAGTTTGGAGTTCATCCAGAAAGCATGTCTGTTGATCAGGGTCTAAACTTGCAGTCTCTAAAAGCAAACTCGAGTTTGGCTTTTATAGAGAAAACTGTCGGGCTCTGGTCTTGGAATGGAACTTTGGGCATGAAGCTAAACTCGAGTCAATTAGTGACAAACTTGAGTTTGGGTCTATGTTTGGAGAACAGGCCTAAGTTCGTAATCTTTTAGACTGGAGTTTATGATCATAGACTCGAGTTTGTAGTGTAGCCAAATGGATGATCTTTCTGTATGATTCAGACTCAAGTTTGTGAAGCAAACTCGAGTTTCAGTAAGTGCTGAAACTTTTGAGATTTATCTGGGTCAAGTGTAAACTGGAGTTAGAAAGGCCAGACTGGAGTTTGGGAGTCTATTGAGTTTTCTTGGTTCCTTTCTGTTTGGTCTAAACTCGAGTTTGATAATCCAGACTCGAGTTTGGCTTGCTTGGGATTCTGAGTGTTCTCTGTATCTTCCAAACTTCAGGTTTGATTTTGCAAACTGGAGTTTGGCTTGTTGTGAAAAATTCTGATTACTTTCTGTAACTCTGCAAACTCGATTTTGCCTATGCAAACTGGAGTTTGGCTTGCTTTTGTAAAATCTGAGCTTCTATCTGTCAAGTCCAAACTCGAGTTTAGCTATCCAAACTTGAGTTTGCCTTGAACAGTAAGTTTTACAACTTACCAAAGACAAACTTCAAATTTAGTTTACAATTGTCAGTTATCATCAAAATACATAGAGAACCAACAGCCGCTCATACCTTCAATTGAACAAGCTCCATGCTTAGAGTTAAAGGCACTTCCTAAGTCATTGAAGTGTGCCTATTTGGGGAAGGATGAGACACTTCCTGTGATTATAGCTAGTAACATAGCTGCTAATGAGGAGACCTACCTCCTAGAAGTACTTAGGTGACAGATGAAAGCTATTGGGTGGACCCTTGCCGATATCCCTGGAATCAACCCAAATGTGTGCATGCACTGGATCCTACTAAAATAAGGTGCTAAATATGTATGACAGCCACAAAGATAACTCAATCCATTAATCCTTGATGTGGTAAAGAAAAAGGTTTCTAAACATTTGTCTGTAGGTATAATCTACCCTATTTCTGACAGTCATTGGGTAAGTCCAATTCAGGTAGTACCTAAGAAAACTAGTATTACCGTTGTTCATAACGATGAAGGTGAGCTAGTACCAACTAGAGTTCAAAACAGTTGGAGAGTATGTGTCGATTACAAAAAATTGAATTCAGTAACTAGAAAGTGAAAGCGGAGCTAAATCACCAAGAGGGAGTGAATTGGGGATTTTTAAAATTCTTTCGCAAATTCTATTTTAGAGTTAATGGAACAGGGTAAAACAGAGTGTAGGGAAGAAGAATAAGACACAAAGATTTATACTAGTTAGGTCTAACTCTATGACCTACATCCGGTCCTTAGGCACCCTGAGTATTTCACTATATCACTTGATTACACACTCTATAACTCAAGATCAATTCTCTCACTGGAACTTGCTCCCCCTTACAAGTTGTAATCAATGACCCCAATCTCCAAGTCCCCTGACTTGAGACTATTTACAATAAATGATGTACAAACAATAAACTCTCCTAAAGAGCAGATCAAGATGAACACTGTGAAAGTGGAAGAAATCACCAAGAGGGGGGTGAATTGGGGATTTTAAAAATTCTTTTCAACTCTTTAAAAATGAAGCTTAAGAAATGGATAATAAAAGAGTTAAAAAAAGGTTAGACACACAGAATTTATACTGGTTCGGTCTCAACCTTGACCTACGTCCAGTCCCCAGATACCTTCTGGGTGTTTCCACTAATTCAACAGATTTTCAATTATAACAATGAAGACCAGACACAATCCTAATCACCTAGGACTTGTTCCCCCTTACACTCAGTAATTGAACAACCCAACTCACAGGTTCCACAACCTTGAGTTCTCACAAACAAATGCTTTCAAAAATTTACAAGCTCTCAAAAGAGTAGATAAGGATAAACACTGAAGAACATGCTGAAAATAACAATACAGACTCAAATTTCAAAGTATAATCAAGATAGCTTCGTTGTGTGTGTGTTGCTTTGAGTTTTCACAGCCTTTTATAGACTGAATGGATGAGCTAGCCTTTGCAATTCTTTCTCTAACGTTCAGTTGCAATTCTGGAAAAATGGCAGTAGCATATTTTGCTCTGTTCTTTGAATTCTTTGCTGGAATCTTGGAATTTAGTTGTTGCAGAAGGTCTTCCAGATTTTCAATCATTCTATGATCGTAATTTGACCGTTTAGAGTGATCTTGAAGTGTTGCAACGGTCTGAACTGAGCATCTGGGCTAAGGGAGAAAGATTAGCCCTGTTTTTGGTTCTTCATTTAATGCACTTATCTTGAATCTTGATCTCACCTTGATCTTGGCTAAACCTTATCTGAAAAACACTCAAAACTTCATCAAGGACATTAGAAACAATAATATCATATGAGGAAATAATTTCAGGAATACCCATTAAGATTTCGTAGATCAACATCATTTGATTTTTCAAAATTCCCGATGCAAACTTGAGTTTGTTCTTCCAGACTCGAGTTTGGGGTTCATCCAAAAGCATGTCTAATGGTCAGTGGTCTAAACTTGCAGTCTGTAAAAGCAAACTCGAGTTTGGCTTTTACAGAGGGAACTGTTGGGCTTTGGACTTGGCATGGAATTTTGATCCTGCTCCTAGACTCGAGTCAATTAGTGACTGACTCGAGTTTGGGTCTATGCTTGAAGAACAAGCCTAAGTTCGTGATTTTCCAGACTGGAGTTTAGGATCATAGACTGGAGTTTGTAGTGTAGCCAGAATGGATGAGCTTTTTGTATGATCCAGACTCAAGTTTGGGAAGCAAACTCGAGTTTTCAGTGTTTACTGAAATATTTGAGGTTTATCTGGGTCAAGTGCAAACTGGAGTTTGGAAGACCAGACTAGAGTTTGGGAGTCTATGAGTTTTCTGGGTTCCTTTCTGTTTGGTCTAAACTCGAGTTAGGGAATCTAGACTCGAGTTTGGCTTGCTTGGGATTCTGAGTGTTCCCTGTGTCTTCCAGACCTCAAGTTTGATTTACAGACTGGAGTTTAGCTTGATGTAAGAGTTTTGGATTGCTTTCTGTAATTCCTCAGACTCGAGTTAGTACAAGTAGACTCGAGTTTGGATTTCTTCACAGAAGTAGGCAGCTTTCTGTCAACCCTCAAACTCGAGTTTATATACCCAAACTCAAGTTTGCCTTTGATAGTGAGATTTTCATATTGCCAAAAACGAACTTCATATCAAGTTTACAATTGCTAGTTATCATCAAAACATATTGAGAACTAACACACTGAAGCTCAATAGTATCAAAAGATACTCTGTACAAAAAAGCTTAAGAGTAGTTGAACAAATTGAATGCTTTTTCGTTTCTAACTCAATAGTTGTTGAGAAGAATTGAATGTTGCTCTATTTATACTTAGAATGTGATTAATAACCGTTGGTGAAGTTTTCCATATGTTAGAGGCACTTTGGTCTCTTCTCTCTCTACTCTTTTGCTTATTCTTTGTGTTGTAGGATAAAGGTTGACTTGCTTATGTTTCTATCCGTTGGAATGTCAGTGTCTTGATTAGGTTAATATCCATTTATCCTTTTTGCATTGTGCAGAGCTTCGTAGATCAAAATATGGTAATTTTTGTGACCTTGCATTTAATGCTCTGACAAGTCTTTTTGCTTTAGTGAAAACAACTCTTATAATTTGCTTAAATTATCTTTAAATCAGTTGAAATACACTAGCAAACATGTTAAACATATCTAATGAAGTTGATAATTAATATTAGAAAGCATTCAGATCAATCAACAAGCTTTTCATAGATTTCGTGAATTTGAATTCTCACTAGCCGCGACACAAAACTTAAGTTTGTGCATCAATACTCGAGTTTGTCACTATGCACTTAAGTCTAAACTCGAGTTCCCATGTTGATACTCGAGTTTCCTCCTTCCAAAGAGGAAAGTCGCGATTTGAGCTTCAGTTTAGCTTAGACCAATATAATACTCGAGTTTTCAAGCCAAACTCGAGTTTTGGACTCTTAGAGAAAATATGTCCAAAACATCAAAACTAGAGTTTTCATTTAAAACTGAAGTATTGAAATCTTTGAAGATCATTGATGCTCTCTGTATGACTCAAAACCCGAGTTTCCAAACCCATACTCGAGTTTTCATTTTTAATTTGAAACTCAGAGAGAACATTAACCAGTTCAAAACTAGAGTTTCTGAAACTGGAGTTTTCTAAACTAGAGTTTATAAATGCATTGAAGTATTAATCATCTGTGCTTGACTCAAAACTCGAGTTTTCAATGCCATACTCGAGTTTTCATTTGAAAAATGAAAACATTTGAATTTGGAGCCAAGTGAGGAACTGGAGTTTTCTTTTCATAAACTTAAGATTTCAAATAAAAACATTTTGAACTCCCAATACTTGAGTTTCCAAATTGAAACTCGAGTTTTCTCAAAAAATTGGAAAACTTAGAATATCTAGAAACTGGAACATTAAAGGGTCTCTTTGGTCTAAACTCGAGTTTTGAAACCAATACTCGAGTTTGTCTTGATGGAAAACTTGTAATGCTCTTTATAAGACTCAATACTCGAGTTTCCAAAAGGAAACTACGGTTTAGCCTTTGGCTATTAAAATTGAGCTTTTCTCTGTAAGGCCAAAACTCGAGTTTTGCTACCGAAACTCGAGTTTTGCCTCAGACAGCAAGTTTTCACTTTCTTGAGACAAAACTTCATTCTTGATTTTACAATTTTTGTTATCATCAAAACCCATAGAGAACTAACATTCCCCCCTTTTTTGATGATGACAACACTTGTAAACCAAAATCTTTCCAGATTTTGAAAAACAATTTGAGAATTTTAAGATTTGTAAAAATTTTGCACAGAGGTTTTGCAGATGATAATACTCGATGTTTTTGACAAAGTCGTTGAGAGTTTTAATACTTCAGTATTCATAATTTTGAATTTAATGTAAAGTATAAATTCAATGCAATAATAACCAACACATTTGATAACTGGAGCATTCTATTCATTGACAAAGTCAGTACAGCTAGGATTTCACACTTGCTAAGAACATAAGCTAAGAAGTAAATACAACAAGAAAACTTAGTCAGGAGATAGAGAAAGTAGAACTAATCAAAAGTTACAAAAACTATTGTTCAAGTTCTTGTTTGCCAGTTGGCTTCTCTCCCCCTTTGTGATATTCAAAATTGGGTAGAGCTGATATAGGTGAGTCATAGGAGGATTAATGATAGGAGTACAGGAAGACGAGTGATGAAGGATTTTTGTAGGTGGAGTAGCGAAGGTAGTGGGAAGTCTTTCTATGGTAGGGGAAACTGGGGAAGAGGTAGTGATTGGAGGAGTGGTGAAGGCAAATGGAGAGGAAAAAGAGGGTTTACCAATAGGGATGAAGTGACTGGGTCTAGGTTGGTGAGAGGAAAAAACCTTGTCTAATTTTTCACTGACAGCACCAGTAGTGACCATGATGGTTGAGAGCTACACAATATGATTAGACATGCTTTCTTGCGACTTTGTTAAATGTGCCTTCAAAGCATCCTGATCTTTTACCACCTCATTGATGAAACTGGTTACTTCAGCTACCATCTTTCCTACTTGGATTTCCATTTTTGCTGCTAATGCATTTATAGCAACATCCAACATAGTCTTGATTCTAGAATCGAGATTGGATGGCACAATGGATTGAGGAAGGGATTGTGCTTCATGAGCATGAGAAGTTTTGGCATAAGATGCTCGAGATTGAGGAGGAGCTCTTGATTGGCTCGATCCTTCATTTTCAAAAGAAACCTTCGTGTATTGCAGCTGAGGTTGTCCAAATGCAGGAGTGAGCTTCAGTGAATTAGGTGTACCAAGATACCTGATTTTGTGGTAGAACAGGATAGTTGAAACAAGTGGTGCAAATGGTATATGTGAAAGTCAGAGTGAGGTAAATCTAAATTTGACAATCTCCTGAAAGATCCAGCGGCCAAGATTGACAGGAACTTTGTTAACAAAGGCTGCAAAGAGGGGATAATTCTTCTAAGAGAAGTGAGTGTAACTTCCTCCTTTTTGAACAAAGTTTCAAGAATATATGTACCAAAGTGCCCTATGGATAGTGGCATGGAACTTGGTTTGAGAGAAAGTTGATGTGGCATTGCTTCTGGAAAGGGTTCATTAGGCACATGAATTTCAAAGATTTCACTATTTGTATAATTTGTGGAGGAAGGTGGAGGAAGATTATCAATTTTGAGAATCAAATTGATAAATGAGATAGAGATTGAAAATTTTACTCCTTTAACACTTGTAGAAACTCTCTCCTCAACTAACTCTCCATTAGAATTGAGGAGATTATCATAAGATATGTTAAAATAAAGATTCGGACAATGTTGGGAGTATATGAGGCAGAAATAGAAATGAAGGAGGAGTATCTGCTTAGCCAAGGTGACAAGTCCAGATGACATTCATCCTTTAGTTTGACCAGATCCACAGATACCACTAGGCAAAATTCTTTCTTCATAAAAGTATCTTTAAATTTCTAAGTTAAAGTAGTGAGAATTACAGTAGTAGAGTTAACAAAACCTTGAGGAGGAGAATCATGATTATATATTTCTTCAATTGCATTGACTACAAATTGATTCTCCTCAATTTGTGAAGGAGCTTGTTCTTGCTCAGAGGCTCTGTTTTCTGAAACGGCCTTCTTGGTCTTTTTCTGCTTTGGTTGCACGGGACCTTCATCAACCTTCTCCTTTCCTTTGCCTTTAACATCTTTTGACTCATGCTTCCTTTTGGATCGGCCCTCAGACGAAGGTTCTTGGATTGAAATCCCTTTGGCTTTGACGGATGGTGAAGAAGCAGGAATGCCAGGAATACGACGATCAATACCAATTTCAAATCTCCTAGGCATCGCTTTTTCTTGACGAGGTCTATGAACAGGAATGAAAATGACAAAGGGGGAGAGAAGCCATCTGGAAAACCAGAACTTGAAAAATAATTTATGTAACTTTTGATTAGTTCTACTTTCTCTATCTCCTAACTAAGTTTTCTTGCTGCATTTATTTCTTAGTTTGTGTTCTTAGCAAGTGTGAAATCCTAGCTGTACTGACTTTGTCAAATGAATAGAATGCTCCAGTTATCAAATGTGTTGGTTATTATTGCATTGAATTTATGCTCTGCATTAAATTGAAAATTATGAATACTGAAGTATTAAAACTCTCAATGACTTTGTCAAAAAAAACATTAAGTATTATCATCTGCAAAACCTCTGTGCAAAATTTTTACAAATCTTAAAATTCTCAAATTGTTTTTCAAAATCTGGAAAGATGCTGCTCAAGCTAACTACACTACCACAGAGAAAGAGTTATTTGCAATCATCTTTGGGCTAGAGAAATTTTAATCCTATATTCTTCACATAAAGGTAATTGTCTTTACATATCACTCAACTATCAAGTACTTGTTTAAGAAACCAGACTCCAAACCTTGCCTCATTAGGTGGGTGCTTCTGATACAAGAGTTTGATGTGGAGATTCGTGATAAGAGTGGTGCAGAGAATATGGTAGGTGATCATTTGAGTAGGATTGAAACACCTGCAGTAATATCTTCACCCTTAGATGACTTTCCTGATCAAAGGCTTTGTGAGGTCGTTGTTTCTACCCCTTGGTATGCTGATATTGCTAATTATTTAGTTGCATTTGTTTTGCCAAATGACATGAATAAACATCAATTAAATAAGTTAAGAGAGATGTTAGATTCTACATATGGGATGATCCTTACTTATGGCACATTTGTAGTGATCAAATTATTAGGCGATGCATTCCTGATTTGAATTTGAGTCTGTCTTAACTTTTTGCCATACTCTTGTATGTGAGGGACATTTTAGTGCCAAGCGTACTACAAGGAAAGTTTTGGAAAGTGGATTATTTTGGCCACGTCTATTTCATGATGCCCATGAATTTTGTAAGAAGTGTTCTTGGTGTCAATTTGTGGGTAATATTTCTAGGAAGCATGAGATACCCCAACAACCCTTATTATTTTGTGAAGTATTTGATGTTTGAGGTATTGATTTAATGGGACCTTTTCCTACTTTATTTGGTTACCTATATATCTTGTTGGCTATGGATTATGTGTCAAAGTAGGTTCAAGCAACGCCCACTCGTACTAACGACTCTTTTGTAGTGGTTTCCTTTGTTTGATATCACATTCTTTACAAGTTTGGCTTTCCTAGAGCTATCATTAGCGATAAAGGAACTCATTTTTGCAATCGGAGTTTGCAGAGTTTGTTAAGTAAATATGGGGTGATGCATAAGGTGGCCACCCCATACCAGCCTCAAATAAATGGTCAGGCATAACTCTCCAATAGAGAAATCAAGCTCATTCTAGAGAAGATAGTGCAACCTAACCGAAAGGATTGGAGTAAAAGGTCAATGATGCACTTTGGGCGTTTCGCACAACATATAAAAAGTCCAATTGGCATGTCTTCATACATGATTATCTATGGCAAAGCATGTCATTTGCTAGTGAAGGTTGAAAGACCCGACTGAACCCAAGAGGGGGTTGAATTGGGTAAAGATAAAAACTTAGGAATTTTGAAAATCTTTTTACAATTCGGTAAAGTCAGTTTGTATGACAGTAAAGAGTTATAAAGCTATAGACAATCATTCAAACATATGTACTAGAAATATAGGAGATTAAGGAAGAGAATGTGCAAACTGAGATTTATTTTGTTCCGGCCCAATCCTTGACCTACGTCCAGTCCTTAAGCTCCACTTGAGATTTCCAATCCACTATCCTCTTGTTTAGCTGGGCACAAGAGAAGCCTTTTACAAACCCATAAGTTCACCCAGACACTTGTGAAGCCAAATCTCTCACTGAGATTCTCCCCCTTTCTCATTATAAGGATACAATTAATTTCCTACTCAAGATCACCCAATCTTGAGTATCTCTCAGAAAATATGATTTACAATGAATCTTCTCTGAAACAAGTGAATGAATAATCACTGAAGTAGAATAAAAATCATTTTACTCTTTCTATGATAAACTATGAAACATTTGAAAAACAAAGTATGTATGAGATTCATAATTTGGGCATTTTGACAGCATAATCTCTCTTGTCGCTCTTTGTGCATTTTGAATGAGGCTTTATTTATAGATGAAGATGATTTGAACGTTGAGAATATGACCGTTTATGAATAGAGCGTTAGAGATTAGTTGGAAAGTAGCTGTTAGAACTTCTTTTTATGAACCAACTGTGACTTCAACATTTACTTTAACCTGGATCTTCAGTTTGATGCCCTTTGATCATCTAAAACATGTAAACAAATGATATAAATGATGTTAAGAAGTATTATAAATCATTTGGGTAATCATCTAGACGTTCTTGTTCAAAAATGAGATTTTCGACTTATTGATTTTTCTGAAGCAAAGATGTAAACTCGAGTTTTCATTTGGAAACTCGAGTTTTGAGGTTGTTGCGCTACTTCAGGTTCCTCTCTGTCTGATAAAAAGTCGAGTTTAATCTCACAAACTTGAGTTTGGAAGATCCTCTGATGTTCACCGCTCTCTGTCTGAGTTAAACTCGAGTTTTAATTTGTAAACTCGAGTTTTTAAGTTGTTTTGGCCTTGGTTGCTCTCTGACTTGATCTAGCTTCAAATTTGGCAAACCACTTATCCTCATATAGATTTTTTAGTCTTCTTTCCAATGCAAAAATAATCGGCTCCAAACTCATTGTGTTTTGTCCATTATGATCTGATGAATGAAAGCTGTTCTTGGCCAGCATTTTTGCAACCTCCTGAACTGACGGTCAACTTTAAAGGTCATATCTCCCTGGTCTGAACTTCATTTTAGTTTGTTCAACTCTAGATAAAAATGGTTATGAGTCTTCTTTCATATGCCACTGATTTCAGCTCATTCTGATGTGTAGACTTTGAGTTACACTCAAAACATTGAAGCTTGGTCTGATGTGTGGCGTGAATTCCTTATCCAAATTTTGAAATTCATAGCTCTCTCATATGAACTTCTTTGGGCTTGAAACTTTGTCAAAATGTCGCATTGGATGTCTAGTCTCATCCAAAATTGGTTTCACCTCAATCTGATTTCTGGTTTAGGAGATATCATCAAATTACCAGACCTTACCAAAGCTGAACGTGAAACAGAGTAGAATAGAGTTGCTGATCACCGCTGAAAACTTGAGTTTTGATTTAGAAACTTGAGTTTTCCTAATCCAAAGACGCCAGAAATGCTGAAGACAATGCAAACTCGAGTCATTAAGTGCCAATAAAAAATATATTGGAATATCCTATAATGCAGAATTTTTTAGGGAAGCCACAAAAAAATCCAATGGTAGAATTTTATTGGGCTTCTTAGATTCTATTGGGCTCAAGTAGGCACCCAAAAGCTCTCCTCTCCTTCCCTTTTTAATGAACCTAGCTGCTGCCTATAAAAGGGAGATCATTAGGATACACGTTGAGAGGCGGAGAGATGAGACACAAAAAAAAAACCTAGCCGTAAAAGGCAAACCGAAGAGCTGAAGACGCAGATGGAGGCACAAGAATAATAATCATCTTCATCCAGATTCTCTTTTGGAGCTACAGGCAATTGATCAATTGATCAATCCTTCATTCCAATAGTCTCCCATCTCTCAATTCCAATTCACGTATAGCCACAGGTCCTACACCATTATCCATTAAATCCAATAGTCTGACACGTACAACACCTCCAATTCCATTAATCATTCATTCATCTAATATATGGCCATGGGTTGCATGGACTCTGGAGCAGACTTAGGAGGAGCATGGAGGAGGCTAGAGCCTAGAACTTACACATGAAGATCACAAAGGAGTGTTGTTATTTTTATCTATTTAATTCAAGACTTGAGATAATTTAGTTTTAAATGATTTCAAGTTTTATTAATTGAGAACAATCTAGTTTTAGATTGCAAGCATATTTATTATGGATTGGGTTGATAATTTGAAGTTTTTATGCTTCGGACATTTGCTAGAGTTATGTTTGCAACCTTTGAATTGTCAATTGAATTATTAATTGAGTTTTTGTTATTAATTTAATTGTCAATTTGGTTTATCATCTTAATTGTTTAATTGGGTTGACAAATTATCTAGTTGTTCAATTGGATAATTATAAAGAATATTTTGGAATAAAATGTGATTGGTTTTTAATGAGTTTAACTAGCCACCGCTTATTTCATTATGAGTTTTCTAATGGAATGTGTCATTGAGCTTGAGGGTTTCACAGGTTTGAATTAGGTAATTGAACTCATTAATTTCAATCTATCATTAACCTCCCTTTGGTCTAATTAATTAATTTGGGCTAAGAAAGCTTACTCCATGTGAATCCTAAGTTGTCCCCTTCATCATCATAACAATTAGATCTTTGTTATTTGATTTGCTTTTAATCAATCTTTTTATTAGGATTTCAATTATTCTCTCATAAGAAAAACCCCCCAAAGATTGCATTCAAATTCATATA
This sequence comes from Acacia confusa, assembly GCA_037074495.1. Classification (NCBI taxonomy): domain Eukaryota; kingdom Viridiplantae; phylum Streptophyta; class Magnoliopsida; order Fabales; family Fabaceae; genus Acacia; species Acacia confusa. Next base: position 19,970,498 of record CM073514.1, read on the forward strand.
GATTAGTCTCATTTTCATACAGGTTTTTAGAGTCAGTTGCATTAGTACCTTTACTTAGTTAATTGCATATAGGTAGTAGTGTTTTACATCCTAGTTTAGGTCCATTTACATTCCACTACATCTTTTGTCACTTGAAAGTTAGTCCTAAAGATAACCCACAGCTTGCTCTTTAGGAGAATGGCCTAAATTGACCCTAATCTGCATAATTAATTAGAACCTAGTTTAATTGATCGATTTAACGATAAAAGTAGCTCATTCAACAGGAGATGGGAGTTTATGGAGACGCATGGCTGGATGAGCATGACAGATTTTAGAGCCACATCAAGTTTATTATGTCGCTGATGAGAGGCGTAGGGATTGGCATATGGTGGTTTACTTAAAGTGACAAGACCTTCACGACATGGGCGATGCTAATAACGTTGCCTATGAGAGTGAGCCGTTGCAGTCCACCAGCTTTGAGAACTTCTTCCCCGACGGTGATGACAATTTACCTATAGTTCGGTACATTCTTTAATATACGCTTTATGAAATAATAACATTTATATAGAGTTTTATTTATGTTTAAACATATTCAACTCACAAGTGATATTTTCTCTAATTTCTTTTTTTGTAGGGATGGTGACGAAGATTGAGAGGCAAAATCAAAGTTATGCTTACGATATAATATGTAATCTTATACTTTTTTTTAGAAAAAAAAAACTTATTTGTAGCTTTATTTTTTGTGAAAAAAGATTTTTTTTAACTTATTTGTAGCGGTTTTAAACTGCTACAAATAAACAACAAACCACTACAAATATATAACCGCTACAAAAACCGCTACTAAATTTAAACGATACAAAAGCGCAACATCAATCGCTACAAAACAGGTATGCAGATACCAATATATAAACAACCCCACCAAAGTACATTTAATATGCTCCACTTTCATTTTCTAACACGTTTTCTCCTCCTTCTCTCTCAAATTTATACATTTTTTTTAGAGAGATTGACTCTTTCAAGAAGGTAAGTGTTGTTCAACCGGATCAAATATGATGATTATCACAATATTTATTTCTTTGTTCTAATTCTGATTCTTCTTAATTAACAATTGTATGATTTTTTTTTTGTATTTTCTTTCCACTTTTACTCACATTTTTTTTTCATCTACTTTCGCACACAATATTTAATTTACTTGTACACACATTATTTTTATTATTAAATATTATTTAAATTAATCTATAATAAACTATACATATACAAAAAATATATATAATCAATTATCATATTCTAATATCATTTATTTTAATAAAATATGTATTATTGAAAATAAAATATGTAATTAATTAAATATTTAATAATTATTGAAATATTAATAATGATTAATTATAAATATTATTATTAAATTTTGTTAAAATAAATATATTTTAAATATTTAATTTTAATGATGGCTAACTATTTTTTTTTTTTTTTTTGCTTTTATGAAATTGTAGCAGCTACCTAACCTCTACAAATATGAAGCAAAAAAATTTGACTGAATTTGTTGTTGCGGTTCCAAACCGCTACAAATAACAAAAAAGAAAATAGCGGGAAAATAATTTGCAGAAAAAATGGCAGGAAATGTTGTAGCGGTTTCAAACCGCTATGAATAACAAAATTAAAAGTAGAGGGAAAATATATTTCGGATAAAATGACGGGAACATTTTGTATTGGTTATAAAACCGCTACAAGTGTTGAAATGAATTCAAAAATGGTGGAAAAATCATCTTTCCCTTAAATAATGGCGGGAAAATTTGTCGTAGTTAAGTAATCGTTATGAGATGTCAAATTTGTATAAAATTAGTAGCAGTTTTATAGCCGCTACAATGGTTCACCCTGTAGCGGTTGTTTAACTGCTACTAATGTATGATGTTAACATTGTTAGTTCTCTATGTGTTTTGATGATAACAAGACAGTGTAAACTTGTTGCTAAGTTTTGAACATGTTTAGAGATCCTTAAAATTGATTTAATTCTGATAATACATGTTAAACTCGAGTTTGGATGTAATAGACTCGAGTTTGTGCTCAACAGAAAGGAAAATAAACGTTTTGGACTCAAGCAGACTCGAGCCTAACATAATAGACTCGAGCCTGTGCATGATAGAGAGCCTTTTTGCTGTTTTCACCCCAAGCAAACTCGAGCTTAACATAATAAACTCGAGCCTATCGTGACAGAGACAAAAGTCACATTTTATAACTAAGACAGACTCGAGCCTATCATGTTAAACTCGAGCCTAAGTCTTACAGAGAGCATGTCAAATTTCTTAAGCTATTAAACTCAAGCATAAATGTTTTTGACTCAAGCCTAAATCTTACAGGAAGCTTTTCAAAACGTTTTTTTCTTAAGAACATACTCGAGCCTAAGAATTTTAACTCAAGCCTGTCCCTTCCAGAGAGCAACCAAAGTTTTTCACAATCATAGGCTCAAGCATATATTCATTAACTCGAGCATGTTTCAGTTTGAAAAGCATTTGCACAACGGTTTAGTGAAACAGACTCAAGCTTGTCACTAATAGACTCGAGCCTAAGTCAGGCAGAGAGCTATTCAAGTGACAGAGCCCGAGCAGACTCGAGCCTGTGCATTTGAACTTAAGCTTCAGTACATTGTGAGTGGCTCCAGACTCGAGCCTACCAAGATTATGCTTGAGTGTTGATGAACAGACTCGAGCCTAGCAGTCTTAAGCTCGAGCCTAACAGATCCCTGTTATTTAAATGACGCGTTTTTCACCTCTCGAATTCAATCTTAAGTATTGTCTTAGACTCAAATAGAATTACGAATCATTATATATATGTTTAATGTGTTTGTTCATGAGTTTCAGATTACTTTAACACGTTTTGAGCATCAAATCAACTCTGGGATAAGAGCATTTATTGCAGGACTAAAAACTAGGCTGAAACTTCTCTCTGATCCCATTTGTTCAGCTCTGACCGTTATGGATCAATCTAAGCACTCTCCAACGGTTTAAAACGAATTACGAAAAGGCAAGAGTACTGGAAAACATTTGCAACGTCTATATCCAAGATTCCAGCCAAGAATTGAAGAGATGGCTGAAAATATGCAACGGCTATTTTTCAGAATTACAACTGAGGATTGGAGAAGAAAACGCAACGGCTAGTCTCATTGATTAATCTATAAATACTCACAAAGACGAAGAGCAATATACACAACAAAATTACATCTAATTGCTTCTTTGATCTTTAAGCTCTGTTTTATGCAGAATATTTTTTGAACTTCAGTGTTTATGATTATCTACTCTTTAGGAGAGTTTGATTGTGAAAATCATTTCTGATTATTTGTTGTGAGAAAACTCAAGGTTGTGGAGCATGTGAGTTGGGGTAGTTTAATTACAAAGTGTAAAGGCTAAGTCCTAGGTGATTGGGATTGCATGTGATTTACATTGTTGTAATTAAAGCTCTCTAAGATATTAGAAATACCCAGGAGGTATCTGGGGACTGGACGTAGGTCAAGTTGTGACCAAACCAGTATCAATTCTTTGTGTCAAACTTTTCTTCCCTTACTCTCTTGTTATTTGTTTTAAGATTTTGAAAAGTTTATTTTCTTAAAATCCCCAATTCACCCCCCTCTTGGTGATTTCTTCCACTTTCATTTGGTATCAGAGCCTGATTGTCTTATTAAAGGATTAACATCCTAGACAAAAAGATCCAATGGATGGAATCCTACCAGATGGTGCCTCAATAAATAGACCACCAGGTTTCAATGGTGAACACTATTCATTCTGGAAATCCAAATTCAAAGTATTTGTGATGGCCAGTGAGTACGGCTTGTGGGAAGTTATTGAGGATGGCAATTATGTCCCTACCAAGAAAGTAGGAGAAAACATTGTACCAAAGGCAAAGGCAGAATTTGATGAAAACGATCAAAAGAAAGTTGTCCTTAATAGCAAAGCTATTTTAATGTTGCAGAGTGCACTAAGTCAAAAGGAGTACTTTCGCGTTTGCAATCTGCCCAGTGCCAAGGAGATGTGGGATGCTTTGGAAGTGGCCTACGAAGGTACCTCAGGGATCAAGGAAAACCGGATCAACACACTCACCACCGAATATGACCTACTATGCATGAAGACTGGAGAATCAATTACTGAATTCCATCTCCAGTTCACTCACCTGATCAATCAGTTGTCAGCCCTGGGAAAGGTATATGATCAAAGAACTCAGGTAAGAAAAATTTTGAATATACTAACCAAAGATTGGGAAGCTAAAGTGACAGCCATAAAGGAAGTAAGAGGAGAATCCATGCAATTTGTAGCTGCTCTCTTTGGAAGCTTATCAGAATATGAAGGCAAAATCAAGTTCAGAAAAGGACTTGATGAAATTGAAGGGAAACAAAAAGGAATTGCCCTCAAGACTCACAAGGAAGAAAGGAACTCAGATGATGAAGAAATTGATGATGAGGAGATCGGAATGATGGTCCGACGATTCAAGAAATTCTACAAAAAGGATCAAGCCTTCCGTAAGTCATACAAGAACAACAACAAGGAAACAAAGAAGCCAATTGTATGCTATGAATATGACAAACCTGGCCACATCAAATCTGAATGTCCTCAGCTGAAGCACAAAAAAAAAAAGAAGGAAAAGCCTAAATTCAGTTCTTTCAAAAAGAAGGGTTTTGTCTCTGCTATTTGGGGAGATAAATCATCAGATGAAGAAGAAGATGAAGAAGAAACAGCTAATCTCTGCCTAGTTGCTCAAGAAGACTGTATCAATGAAGAGGTAAATGATCTTGAACCTACATTTGATGAACTACTCTCTGAATATAACAGTCTTCGTTCTGAGTTTAAAAAGATTGCAAAAGAACTTATGTTTTCAAAAAGAAAAATAAAGGATTTAGAACAACAAGTTCAAGAACTTCATCTTCTACTCCTGAAAAGGCTTGTGAAAAACTCACTTAAAAGATTTGCGAAAATTGCTGCACTTTACAGAAAAGAAATGACCACCTTTCAAAAACTCTAGAAAAATTCACTCAAGGTAGTGAGATGCTTAACGTTATTTTAAAACAACAAAGATTCACTCAAGGTAGTTGCGGTTATGTTTAACCACTTCAATTTTCAGTAGCGGTTTTTTAGTGTGTAGTATCAGTTTTTTCTAATCGGTACAAATGAGTTTGCCACGATAGATTTTGTAGCAGTTCGAATTAATGGTTCTAGTAGTGTTTAAAACTACTACAAATACATCATTTTAACCGCTACAAATAGACCTTTTTTTGTAGTGGGTACACATTTATATGGTAAGTATAAGGGGACATTATTGATAGCCATCGCCCAAGATGGAGATAATGAGATCCTGCCGATTGCTTTTACAATTGTTGAAGGTAAAACAAAGGAAGCATGAGAGTTTTTTTTGTCTAACATACGACTGTATGTTACCAATAAGGTTGGTTTGTGTCTCATTTCTGATCGTCACAAAAGCATAATATCAGCATTAGGAATAAGGCAATTGGTTGGCAGCCTCCTCATGCGTACCATATGTTTTGCATTAGTCATGTTGTGAGCAATTTTGCTGTCGACCCCTGTGAGGCTTGCCTTACCTTCAAGGCATCAGAATCTCCTGTGTTCCATACAACTTGTGATCGGTGTGATCGCTACACCTCCTCACTCTTTGGGGTTGAACTGAATTTTGCAGGCACATTGATAATACATTTGACTAATAAAAATTTACCCTCACACAACACATTATTAATTCACTAATTATTTATTCTCTAAATAAATAAATAAAATTTAATATTATAAAATAATAATCAAGAAATGAAAAATTAATCAAAACATAAAAATTCATAAAATAAAATTCAATATTATTATATATATTGAATTCTTGTTTTTTATTTAATTTTCCCATCCTACTTTGGTGTTTTTCTCTATTGTACTTCTTAATAATGTACAACATAGTTCACAAAATACTTTTATTAATTAATTGATTATTAGTCTAACATATTTCTTTAATTACATTTAGCTAATAATAATATTTTACAACTTATATATCAAATTGTTAATTTAACAAGTTATAAATAATTACTCATCTATCTTAAGGTTTTTAATTGACGTACAAAATAAATAATAATGTATTATATAATAAAAACTGAAAAATAATAGTTTTGTCCTTTAAATTTCAGAATGACATTTTAGTCCTCAAACTTAGGAAATTACAAATCAGTCTTGAAATTTCAAAAATGACAATTTAGTCCTCAAATTTTCAAAATGACAAATTAGTCATCAAATTTCAGAATTGGCAACTCAGTCCTCACATTTCAAAAATGACAAATCAATCCTTGAATTTTGAAAATGATAAATCAGTCCTCAAATTTCAAAAGTAAATCGATTAAAATTTCGATAATATCTCTATTAACCCAAAGAAACTATTTACACAACATTTGATCAGTAAAGATATCCTATAATACAAAAATCTTAAACTTCTTAAATAGAAAAATTAGTTTTCAATTTCTCCAACAAACAAATAATAGATCTAAACCGGTTAAAATTTACTATTAACCATTCACTACATAAATATAGTCTTCTATTGTCAAAACTCAAAACTTCCTCAAAATTCTAACTCCAAAATTTTTACTAACCAGCATAATATTACCCTCATTAGAAAGAAAAAAAATATGTAGAATAACTTTTATGAAGAAAATTTGTTGAGAAGAAACTAGTTTAGCTACCTAAATAATCTTATAAGATAAATGACATACCTTAAAACAGCTTCCAACTCTTCTATTCTCCTCTCCTTCTTTCCTCAAACAACCCTCTCGTAGCCCTCTAATATGTATTTGTGTGAGTTTGTACATGTGTGTGTGTGTGTGTGTGTGTGTGTGTTTATGTTATATAGAAGAGGAGATAATTTTTTTATATATATAAAAGCAGAGGGTCTGATGCCCTGCATTTATATATATTTTTTAAATTAAAGTAGGGCGTCAGAGCATGCCCTCTAACACCCTGCATTTTTATTTTTACTTTTTTAAATTAAAACAAGGCGTCAGAGCACGTACTCTGACGCCCTACATTTATTTATTTTTTAAATAATAAAAGCAGGGCGTCTGAGTCTTATGCCTTACATTATTGATGGACGCCACTGACATAGTGGCGTCAAGTGATATGATGCCACTAGTAACATCGTGTCAGGTGACACCACTGACTGCATTAGTTTGGTATATACTTTCTATAGTGCCACATTATGGTAATTTTTTTTAAAAATATTCTTATATAAGTAAATTTCTCGAGGGAGGAAGGGAGTATATAACAGACAAGTTCGACCATTTTATTGACACTAGATATCTAAAATCACAGCTTCATACTTTGATTGCCGTATAGAAACTTTTATATACAACTAATGATCATTACCTGGATGATGACAGAAAACTTGTACAGAAAGTTAAAATGAATTGTGAATGCCCTCTATCTAGAATTCATTACAAATGGGATTCACTTTATTTGACGGAAAGAAGTATACTTTTGTGTGTACAAAGGACAACATAAGGCAATGGTTATGGATGATACCAACCAATAAGGATGATCAAAAAACTCAGTGTTCCAAGTAACTTGACCCAATCTGGCCGACCTTGTCCGATCTACTAAAAAAAACTAGTTTGGGATAATATTACCCAGATTAGATCAGATTGGTTTGATTGGGTTAGACCAGACCGGACCTCGATCTAAGGTCTCAGACCCCTTGGACTAGTCCAGTCTGGCCCAAATTTTTTTTAAAAGGTCTCCATCATTTTTTTAGATTTAATGATCTTAAGATCTTTTTTTTAGATTGTTGTTCCATCATTCTTGTTACTTATTAGGTTTAATGTGTTTCATTGATTGTTATTTAAGATCTCCATCATTTGTTTTTAGATTTATGATTGTCCAAAGAAGTGGCAAAAAAAAGGGTTTTGGACTGGTCGAGGTAGTCTACTGGACCGGTATGATCTAGCCTGAGCTTAGGCTAGCGTTGGACTAGATTGGACTTTGGGCTGATTTGTCCTGCCTGAGGTCCCACCTGGACCAAACCTCGAATTGACCCTCAACCTGATCTAATCTGGTCCATTAACATCCCTCCCAACCAACGCCTGTGGACTAGCTAGCAAGAATAGAAAACTAGTAAAGAATAAATTTATAATGTGAAAAAGATAAAAGCCCTTAATCTTATCTCTACGACGCTCATCTTTGCCTTATTATCGCATAATATAGGGTATTATTGATAAGTGAATTTGTAGGGGTTAATTCACTTTTAATCCCTTAAAATAATCAACGTCGTCAGATACTTTGCGATGCCAGAGGTGACTAACAACAATGATAAATATTTATAGGCATACCTTGACACCTCTACTGATCCCAACACCTCCGGACGGAATTAAGGATTCAAGCTTGATGTGTTTAACTGTTATCTTATTAGCTTGTATGTATTTATGTATGACTAACCATGTTTGCTAGAAAATTTGCATATGTGTATACTAGCTATAGATTGGGGCCGCCTGTCCTAAAATAGGGCTACACTGTCACGCCATACCCTACCTTGTGGAGCTTTATTTATTAGAGTTATAGCACACAGGCATCGAAATAGTTCGGACAAATTAATTGCGGAATAAAACTTTCTTAAAATAACATAATTGAAAACATGAGGATAAATTTTTTTCGTGATTCGAATCTGTCCCATAGTAGGACATTAATACAGTAATCCAAAATTATACAAATGATAAACAATTAAATAGAATACATCTACTCATATTTTCCAAAAAGTTCCTTTAATTCTGCTGTAACCTTTACAGCTATTGTAAAAGGAGCTGAATCACCAAGAGGGGGTGAATTAGGGATTCTGAAAAATTTTCGCGATTTCCCTTCTTATGGTGATTGACCAAATGAAATTAGTGAGTAGAGAAGAATATCAACACACAACAGTTTATAGTGGTCTGGCCCAACTCCTTGGCCTACGTCCAGTCCTCAGGTGTCTTGAGCTTTTCACTAGAATCACTTGATTACACACTCTGTAACTCTGAAGCAATTCTCTCTCTAGAACTTGCTCCCCTTACAAGTTGTAATCAATGATCTCCCAAATCTCCAAGTCCCCCAACTTAAGATATCTTACAACCACTCAAATATACTTGACAAAAACTCTCTTACATAGCAGATAAATGATCACTGAAGTTCTATAGTGTCAACCGACACTGTGTACAATAAGCACTACAATAAATGAACAAATTGAATTCTGTTTCGTTTTTCAGCTCTATGTTCTGGTAGAGACTTGAATGCAACTCTATTTATACTTAGAGAGCCATTAATAGTCGTTGCTTGCATTCATTTGACCGTTGGAGAAGTTTCCCTTCAGTTAGAAGCAATTTGGTCCTTTCTCTCTCTACACTTGTGCTTGTTTCTTGACTTGTAGGATACAGTGTGACTTCTAGTCGTTTATATCTGTTAGGATTGTCAGTCCTCACTTAAATTAAAGTCTCTTTATCCTTTTTCCATGGTGGAAGGCTTGGTAGTTGAGATTACAGCAGGTTTGGCGGTGTGCATTTAATGCTTCTGACAAGACTTTGCTTTTTGCGTTAACAGCACCTTTAATCTCTTTGAATCATTTGTAGTTAGGCTGAAATACACTGGCAAACACATTAAACATATATGGTAATGATGATAATTAAGAATATAAATCATTCATATCATTCCATAAGCATTACACAGATTTCACAAATTTGAATTCTCAGAAGGCGCGACCAATACTCAAGTTTGTGCATCAATACTCGAGATTGTCACTATGCACTTAAGCCAAAATTGTAGTTTCTGAGTCTATACTCAAGTGTTCTCCTTCTAGAGATGAGACTCACGATTTGAGCTTTGGAGTTCCTAATGAACTTAAGCCAATACTCGAGTATTCTTCCAATACTCGAGTTTTGGACTCTTGATGAATAAATGTCCAGACCATCAAAACCAGTGTTTCCTCTCTATATCGGAGTATTGAAGGCATAAAAAACTTGAATGTTCTCTGTATGGCTCAATACTCGAGTTTCCACCTTAGTTTTGAAACTTTGAGAAATACTTAAGTAAGTGATAAACTGTGGTTTTCAAAATTGTGGTTCTCAATACCAAGGTTTTTGGCTAATTCAATTCTAAGAACCTCTTTGCTTGGCTCAATACTTGAGTATTCCAGTGATACTCGAGTTTTCATAAATCATTTAAATTCAAGAGCCAAATTGGAAAACTGTCTTTCCAAATTCCAAACCGTAGTTCTCAAAACCGTGGTTTTCCAAATTGAGGTTTTCTATTTTTAGCTTCAAACTGTTTGAAGAGTCATAAGGGCCTAAACTCGAGTTTTCATGTCAATACTCGAGTTTCCCTTGATGTAAAACTTGCGATGCTCTCTGTAACTCCCAATACTCAAGTATTCATTTGAATACTGCGGTATTGACCTAAGTTAAGTACATTGAGTTGTTCTTTGAATCTCAATACTCGAGTTTTGTTACCAAACTCGAGTATTGCCTCAATCTGCAAGTTTTCAACTTCTTGAGACAACTCTTCATTCTTGATTTCACAATTGATTATTATCATCAAAACCTATAGAGAACTAACAGCTACGTCTTTCCTCTTGATCCCGATCCACTACTTGTCTCTTTCATGCAATCTAGAATTCAAATGAATGTACCCTAGGGGAATAGTTAATCTTATATGCAAATATGAAATATAAATGACAACATATCATATGTTAAATATAGAATAATTCACAGTAAACTAGTTGAAACGTAGTCGCACCGTAACCGTGGTCCTTGGCCGATAACTGCGGTTATGGTGCAACTTGTCTACTGTGAATTATTCTATGCTTAACATATGATATGTTATCATTTATATTTCATACTTGAATATAAGATTAATTGTTCCCCTGGGGTTCATTCATTTGAACTCCAAATCGCATGAAAGAGACATGTAATATATCGAGATCAAGAGGAAAGATGCAACTGTAAAAGTTATAGCAGAATGAACTTTTTGGAAAAATATGAGAAGATAGACTCTATTATATTGTTTATCATTTGTCTATTTTGGATTAATGTATTAACATTCCACTATGGGATAGATTCGAATCGCAAAAAATTTATCCTTATGTTTTCAACTAAGTTATTTTAAGAAAGTTTTATTCCGCAATTAAGTCGTCCAAACTATTCTGATGCCTATGTGCTATAACTCTGAAAAATAAAGGTGCCACAAGTCAGGGCTTTACATTTTGGTATTAGAGCATCGGTTTGGACAAAGTTTTTGAAAAAGTATTTAACAAAACTTAGTTATTTTGAAAACATGATGAGGACTTACCAGAGAGAATTACCCCCTGATGTACCATACGGGTACTACCGTATGCCTAAGGGACTACTGATGGCACGCACTGTAATACCCTAATTTTCAAAATACATGTAAATATTGTATTTTGGTAAATAAATTAGCAAAATACAAAGGTTAATATGTGTCTCAAAGAATTATAATCTATTGATTATATTCTTATCCAAATTTCACTTTGGAACTAATTAACAAAGGGTTAATTATGAGACATGATTTAGAAGATAATTAAATCATCAAGAAAAGGGGTTGGTATTTTGGAAAAAATGAAGAGATTAATTGATGAAGATTAAATTGCTAATAATGCCTTAATAAGTTGAATTAATTAGCTAATCAATTATCTTAGGATATTTGCAATAAAAAGGAGATTAATCACATGATTAAGACTAATTAATTATGCCTCAAAAGTCAATAATTTTGGCTAGCCAATGGGAGCCAAGTATTTTTGAGATATTTTGATATATTCAAGCTTAAACCTTCTTATAATTAAAGTGGTTAATGATAACTAAAGTAAGAAGCCACTTGATTAAGAGGATAATTAAGCTTAATCAAGGAAGCCCCAAAAGTCAACAATGGCAACTAAGATCAAGGGCTAAGATGGATGCACTTGTAGTTAAATTTAATTGTTCTAATTAACTACATAATTAAGCTAAATCCATGTGAAGCTTGATGAGCCAATAAGAGGCTTTGTATACATTAGATAGAAACAAAAGAAAAACACATCTCATGGCCATAAAAGAAATGAAAAACGTCCAGCCTAGGTGGAGGGTGGATATGGAATTCCTTATGGTGCAAGTTGAATCTTATGGTTGTGAAGAAAGAAGCCAAGTAGAAACTCTATTAGAATTAATACTTATGCAATTGAATTTTTCCTTACCTCTTCATTTCTCTTCACACCAAATCATACTCCTAGTAGATGATTTCTAAGAAGTGAGAGTGAGGGAGAATCTTGGAGCAAGGAGGAGAAAAGAGCAAGAACTTTAAGAGGTAAGTTCTTGATCTAAAGCTTATAGTTTTTGGTAAAATTGTAGTTTAATCTAGGAAATTGTAAAGTAGAGTTATTTACATGTTTTTAAGGTCTTTAAAGGGTTTAAAACGAAAATTCGAATGAAAACATGTTAGGAAATAATTGTTGATAATTATGGAACAAGATTGTGAAAATTTCAAAAAAAAAAAAAACTAGGTTGTTAAGTCAGTCACAAAGAGGTTGGTATTTGATGTATCAAATGAACTTTAAAATCTATGAAATTTTCCAGTTATAAATTAGACATCTAGGGCTTTCCATTGATATAGCATAAGTGACATTTTAAGCTCTGGACAAGGAGTTATGAATTTTTGAAGGTAGGCCTTGTTCAGGGGAGGTTAAAATCTGAACAGTGGTTTGGAAAATTAGAACTGGGAATGACTCAAGGACTTTGAGCTAAAGCTGTTATTTTTCTAGACAAATAGACTGGTTAAGTGAAATTTTGGCTTTGTTTTCACCCTATTTATAGTTTTTCAGAATTAGTTATGATTTTTAAAATATAGTGAAAAATCGGCCCGGAAAACCCAACAACATGTTTTTAAGGAAAAAGCAAGAGTAAAAATGGAAGAACAAATCTTTTAAGGGCAAAAAGGTCAAAGGAGGTAAAAATAACCCTTAGGATATTATTTCAAGTGATATGGTATTAATTGTAACATCATACAAAATATGGAAAAAGAAATAATTCGACAGTAACATTATAGGATACCCGAAAAGGCCGGGGTTGGATTCAAAGGACGGGCATATTGGTAACTTCCGGTAAAAGGTACATTCGCATACTGATAACTTTAACACTTGTGTGTCTTGTATGCCTATATATGATTGTTTGATTCATATGTTATGAGCAAGACTGTGGTTTCAATTGTTTCCTTACATTCAAGGTATAACTATGGCTTTTAGCTTGGTGCGGGTTATAGTCTTGATAACACCGTTGTCTTGATAAGTTTCTTCAGGCTCTTGTCTCGACCGGTGCCTCTTTGTGGCTCTGCCCACTTCACCTCTTCTCTACTTCGTCGCCTTCTCAGATCTAGGTCTCTTCCCTGAACTTTTAGTCAATGCTGAGATTCAATACCCATTTAATCTCATGTAACAGTAGTTAACCTCATGCTCAAGTTATAATAATATATATAACAGATATTCAATACATTCAGTGAACAATACACAGCAAAAAGCATATGCATGTCAATAATAATAACCATACAGAGCACACATCACATGCATGTTGATAGTGTTTGCACATAACCAGTGCAACAAAACCCACATATCCTCAATGCTAGGAAAACATACAAACAATATTATCAAGACTATAACCCGCATCAAGCTGAATCCACAGCTATCCTGAATGTATATAAACATGTGACCTAAGACCAAGTCTTAGCAACGGCGCATAACCCAAGACCTCATCTTGTCTATCTCTCAACATGAATTAAGAAATCATATATAATTATACAAGACACATCAGAGTTAAAGTTACAGTACGCGTTCGTACCTTTTTCACCTGGTACGTTCCTCTTCTTGTACTGATTCTCGACTTTCCCAGATATCCTATAATATCATTATCATATTATTACAATGAATGCCATATATCATAGAATGAAATCCTAAGAGATATCCTTGCCACTATTTACCTTTTTGCCTTGGTGGTGAAACACCCACCTAAAATACACCATTTTTAATATGTACACGGAAATGTTTCTTCAAAAATTATTACTACTAAAGTTACTATTTAAGTACAAATTCAAATAATTGAATTCTTCAGTAAAATAAATCTGGCGGAACTAAAATCTCTTCCATTCTTGGTCTATACTTCCATGACCTCCTTCTTAGTTCTCGAGCTTCTTACTCTTGCTGCAAATTAGTTATTTCAATAATATCCCTGGGATTCAAATGAATCCCAGTAGTAACGTTAATAATCACTTACATAAGATGCATACACAATACATGCAAGTACAACCATCACTTATACATGTGTTTCATACAACACATTCAGCATTTCATATATTTACATACAATGATAAATACAAGCATATAAAGGTACACATAGTATGTGAGAGAAGAGTTACTACCTTGTGGTATTTCCAATTCTTTAATCGTACCGGGCAAATATCGAATACTATACCCAAATAAAGACTTGCATGTAAAATTTTAGATTTCTTCTTCTATCCTCCGATAAACTCTCCCTTGCTCTCATATTGGTCTTTCTCACTCACATTTTTTCCTCATCTCTCTTTTCTTTTTCTGGCCAAATGGTGTGGTGAGGGAGTTGAGAGGGAGGAGTATTATTTGATAGCAATTATTTGTGTGTGAGAGAAGGGAGGACGTTGAGATGAAAGAATGAACAATTAAAGGTGTATATATGTGTATGTCCGCATGTGATTAAGGGAATGAATGATTTGTCATTTGGTTAAGTGTCACAATTGGAATTCATGCAAGGAAGGAGAAGGACAAATGGAAGAGTTTGCGGCATAATGTGTGTGATTAAGAGAGAGAATGATTGTCAATTGATAAAGGAATAGGTGTCCGTAAATTAGGGGGAGAGAAGGAAGTAATTGGACTCTTAATGCTTGAGAGAAGAAAGTCTTTAGGTGTCTCATGGCTGATTAAAGTTTCACAACATAATGACACCTAGCATGCTAGTGTTAGTATGTAGGTGTCCTAGAGACAATCTGTTTTATCAGATGAACACCTTGTACTATTTGATATTTCATGATTAATTTATTTGAGCAAAATTTATCTTTATCATATTTATGTCTCACCTATTTTACGGTTAATATGCGATTAAAGATAAAGCCCCAAGGAATAGAACAGGTGTTCATTCGAGGTTCTATGATAGGGATCATGATCATGGGAATCGAGAACACTATATGTTTATTGCCTAAAACTTGTTCCTAGTCTTGAATCACTAAGAATGGGTATTGGTGATCTCAATAAGACTAGTATGGCATCATCTACTTGTATAAAGATACAAGGTAGGGATCTCATGGAATGCAGGCATGTTGATGCCTTAGTTGATGTCGTGGGTGGATCTGTTAGAGAACAGATAGCACCGAACTGACCCGCTAAGAGACTCCACAAGGATTCATTGTAGAGAGTATCATTGGATTTGTAATGTCTCTTATCGTTTGGTAGTGCGGATCGTCCTAGACTTGAGGATGTGATCAAACACTACGTCTTTGAGTTATACTTTGATTGTACAACTCTATCTGCCTAAAAAATGGGGAGAATAGTGTACTCTTGGGTATAACTTGAATACATGAATATAGATGGACATGTTGAAAGGACTCATAATCCCCTACAAGGGATTAGTTGTTCATAAGACCGGTAGGGCTTGGATGACTTCTAGTTGACTTGGAAATCTGTGCACAGTAAGTGATCATGAAGAGTCATGATCTGTCTTAGAGTCAATAGGAGAATATTCCTTATTCTGTAAAAAGATATATTTAGTCAATTAAGAGAGGTGATACCTTATCCTTGCTCTCGACTAAATATGAACGACGATGTGAGGGATGATGCCGACACGGTATCTAAATAAGAAAGGTAGATCACTTGATCAACTCGATTAGTTCAGGGGCTGCAAAGCATTGCTAGTGTCTTATGTGGTCATTAGATAAATTGAGCCTATTAAAGGAGTTTAATTGGTTCAAGTTTATCTATGTCAGTGACTAATTGGGCCTAATGGGTCACACACTAAGATTATTCTTGATTGCTTAATTTAGCAGAGTTTGGACCAATAATTGTTATTGGACTTTGTCAAAGACTATTGGTATATGAGGTAAAGGAGATTAAGGATAATTTATGAATTATCCAAAGCTATGTCCAATCTGGATTGGATAATTAATAGATAATAAATTATTTAAGTGAATAGTGTCAAGTGAATAGTACTATTCATCCTTTACTATTCATGAATAATTAATTATTATTAATTATAAGAAACACTTCTTGAAATAATTAATTGTTCAAGAATCACTTCTTGGAATAATTGATTTTTCAAGAAGCACTTTGGATTTGAAGTAGAAATGAATATGTGGCTCACATTCAAAGAAGAATATGTGGCTCACATTGAAAGAAGAATTGTGGCCACGATTTACCCGCCATTTCTATAAATAGCATTCATTTCCTTCATTCCAAATCACCAATTCCTAAGCTTCTCTCTTCCTCTTGAAGAAGTTATCTCCAAAGCCTCTCTCTTCCTTTTAAGGAAGTTCTCTTAGTCTTGAGTGAAAGATCCAAACACTTGAGCTGTCCTCCTTGTTACTGCCTAGCAAGCATCCAAGGAATCGGGGATTTAAGGAAAAGGAGTTCTCATTTGCAATCAGGAGATAATCGTGTGGATCAACGTTAGAGGACATCATACTCTTTGACGTCTTCAAGTGATCACAGGTATTCCTGAAACCCTGTATGTGTTTTAACAAGTAGATCCTAAATATTTACCGTAAGGTGTTACGGTCCATGGTTTATGGTTAACGGTTCATGAGGATTGTATTTCCATAAGCATAGTAAATATTATTTATTGTATCAAAGCTAAGGTTTTCTGAGTATGCTCTGTGACTGCAGCTTAGTCTAATCTGTCACATCAGAAAAGAATTATTCTTATGCAGTAAATATTATTTACTGGTGCAGTAAATATTTATTTACCGGCACAGTAAATATTATTTACTGGTGAAGTAAATATTATTTACCAGCAAAGTAAATATTTATTTACCGGAGCAGTAAATATTATTTACTGGCATGGTAAAAGTTATTTACCGAGGCAGTAAAAATTATTTGCTGTCATAGTAAATATTTTTACTGCCACTATTCATATGAATAGTAAATACTATTCACAGATACTATTCACAAGAATAGTAAATAACCAGTATGGATTCTGCAAATACAGAAAAATTTTGTTTTTCACCCTCATGAACTAGTTGCTTGAACGTCAAACAAGAACAATTTTAACCAGCAGCTAGGTGTCTGACAATTAGTTACAATGCCTCCACAAGATAACACTTAACATGCTTAAGTGTCTTGTGATTAATTTTCATAGCATAACCTCCTCTAGTTGGCCGAAATTGAAACACAACACACTTAATAATATACTCACTAGCAACCACACCACAAAATATTACACATACACGTTACACACACCTACACATATTATATATTTTATTATATTATGGTAATAAAATATAATATAATAACAATAATATTATATAATAAAATATAATATTTCGAGATCCAAATAACTTTACCAAATAAGACTTTGGACTCATAGGGGTCTAGTAGTCTCCCAAAATAGGCTAATTCCCAAGTCTTTAGACCCAAAATTCGGGATGTTACAAGTGGGTTTATTATTCGAATTTTACCCTTACATTTCCTAAAAAATGAAATGTTGGATTTTCAGGGCAGATTTTTCAGAAACTTTGAAAAATCATAACTAATTGTATAAAAATTTAATTGATGTGAAAGCAAAGCCAAAATTTCCCTTGACAAGCCTATTTTTAGGGAAAAATAACAGATTCCACTTGAATGCACAAGGAAATTCCCAGTTTTAGCTTCTTTCAGTGTTATTCCAGTTCCCAGTTCAAACACATAGGCCAACTTGGAAAATTCACATATTTTTGTAAAAAATCCTAAAAATTACGTGTTATACATGGATGGAAACCTCTAGATATCTACTTTCTTCCTGAAAAATTTCATGATTTAATGACTTCATTTGCTACATAAAATAATAGCATCTTTTTCGCTGGCTGCACAAGATTTAAGACTGAAAATTCTAATATTTTCACAATCTTGATCCATTGATTTCCAAAAATCATTTCCTACCATGGTTTTACCTCAGTAGGCATTTTTCAATGCAAGGACGCATAAAACAAGTATAGGAATTTATTCTCTAATTTCCTAGATTAAACTACAATTATACTAAGAACTAAAAGCTAGAGCTCGATAACTTACCTCTTGAAATTCTTACTCATTCCTTCTCCTTGCTCCAAGATTCTCCCTCACTCTCACTTCTTAGAAATCATCTACTTGGAGTATGATTTGGTGTGAATAGAAATAAAGAGGGGAACCCTCTATTCATAGGTAAAAATCCAAGGTTAAAATGGTCCTCAACTTGGAATTCCATTTGATCTTCTTTCCTTCCAACCATTAGATCAATATTTACTTTTTTGATCTCCAATCCCCCCTTCCAAAATTCTAGCCGACATTCACATTGATTCAAAGGCATTAGATGAGATTTCATGGGGCTTTAATCCAATGGCCAATTTCTTTGTTTGATTGATTAATCTTCATGAGGATTAAGCCAATTTAAGATGATTAATTTGAACCTTTGGATGGCATTACATATGCACAAATCCTAGCCCTTAATTGTAGTTGCAATTGTTGACTTTTCAAAGGTAATTAGCAAGGTTTAATTAGCTTCTTAATCAAGTGCTTAAAGGCTTCTTACTTATGACTATCATTAGTTACTTCAATTAATTGAAGGCTTAAGCTTATTCCATGGAAAATATCTCAAAAATACTTGGCTCTCCTTGCTCCACAAGCTCTAGCAGAAATTATTGACTTTTGGGGCACTAATAATTAGCTATAATCGTGTGCTTAATCTCCTTATTACAAATACCCTATGTTAATTGATTTGCTAATTAACTCAAGTTATTAAAGCATTATTAGCAATTTAATCTGCATCAATTAATCCCTTCATTTTCTTCGAAAGTAACAGCCCATTATTCATGACGATTTAATTATCCCTAATTATGTTGAAACTAATCTCCAATTAATGCAAGCTTAGGTTGCTTAAAGTCTTTGCTAATTGTTTTTAATTTAATTAAGTATCTCCATTGCTTATCTTGCTCTTTTTGATAGGCAATTGTTATCATTTTATGTTATTTTTATTTCACATTTTATTTGCCTTATATGTAGTCTCAAAACCTACCATTTAATTGTAACTTTTATGAAGAAATTGGCCCAAAACTATAATCAATAGATTAAATCTCTTTAAGACACATATTCATCTTCATTTATTCTAATTATTCATCAAAATAAAGATTTATGATGAACATAAATTTGAGGTATTACACAAAAGCTGAACCTCCCAAGCCTACAATGTTTCAGCTCGTAGACACTGATTTGTTTGGTCACATTAGTGAGCATTTTATGCAGGCTTATTGTGGCATAACCATCCCAACTGACCTATATAGATCATATCTAGAGAAGGTCAACAACCTGTATGCCAACAAGAAAAGGCATGGTTATAAGGATTATGACCTAGACACATGGATACGAATAACCCTATTTTGTTTTCCCTCAACTGAAGCTTGGCATGATAAGATAGAGGATGTCTTTAAGATGTATGCTTTCAATGACTTAGAGATCTTTATTAATTTCATGAAGACTCTAGTAGGTACTCATATGTAGGTGAGGGTTAAGAGAAGAAGAAAACCCCAACCTAGTACTAGATTAAGTGTAGTAGGCATGCATCAACTATCCCTAAAGTCCTAGGGAAGTTATATTAAAGAATGGCGATTGATAATAGCAAGTCCTTCACGTTTTGACAAGATCATGGAATGTTAGTGACAAGTATGATGTATGTTTTAAATGCATATGAATATCATGAATGATTATTATACCTCTGTTATAAACAACCAATCTTCTTGACATATAGTACTAAAGTAGTACAATGACCAACATAAGAGCCAATCGAACGCTAATTCCTGAGCAAGCGCCCCAACAAGAAGCAGATCCACCTGCACATGCAAGGGGCAGAGACCGAGGTCGAGGTCAAGGTAGAGGCCGAGGCAAGGGAAGGCCCAGTTGACAGGAAACTCAAGTCTAACACCCTATGCAACAAGTACTTGGGATTTTGGACGAACATCGAGACTTGTTAAGGGAGCTCAGAGAAGAGGTATTCCTATTGAGAATAGAATGAAATGAAGAAAGGCAGCATGCTAAAGCTACAAAAGCACAACTAACTTAGGCTACAGAGACGGAAGAGGGGGGAAACCAAGAGGATAACCCTCCACGGGTAGACGCTCCACCTCTTATATCACTTATATCACTCTTGTCCTTTATGTATTTTGTTAAGAATTATAATTATTTAAGAGGATCAAATTAAATACACAAAGATAAATTTAAAATATTAAATTATACTGAACTAATCCTCCTACATTTACTCTCACCACATCTCACATATGATCCTTATATTATAAAATAATTTTATCTAGCTAATTTAATTTAAAATTGAAAGAGTATAATTACTAATCGAACTAAAATTTTAGTTTTTTATTAAAAAATTAAAACTAAAGTACACTGAATTTTTCTAGCTATATACTCTCTTTCATGGCAATAATATTGCATGTTTTGTATTATTAAATTGATTAAGCAAGTATGTAGCACTAGAATCTGTTACAACTTATAAGAACGTAACCTTCGTTTGAAATTTAAGAGAGTGATGATAAGGAATTTTATTGTTCAAAAAAGGATAATAAGGAATTTAGGTCAATAATGTCAATAATTACTTTCCTTAATTCCAAAATGCACCATAATATTATGTAAGTATGATATTTAACAAAGCTAGGTACAAACTATAGATCCTACGGGAACACAAATTAAGATTATTATTTATGGAGGTCCACTGCACAGTGAACTTCCAATTATAATTCAGTCTTCCACTGTTGTTTAAATTTAATTGATATGAATTTACGGAATTTCTTTGAGGGGAAGAGTAAATTTTGAGATAGCAATTAAATTTCTATACTCACATAAGCCGTTGTCTTCAGCATCATAGGAACATTTACTCTCATCATTGTCTTGTATTTGCTGTTGTTGGGCAAGGAAAATGACCAAGACGCTCATACTCATCAACAACACTAAACAATAAATTGCACAACACTTGTGAAGATTATGTGATTGAAGAATATAGCCAATTTTATTTCTTAGCTGCTGCAGCAAAATGGAATTACTCATGTGGCCCTAAATATAAGACCCTATTTATTTATTGAGAGATTAAAGAAACAAAATAAGTTAATTTATCATATTTTTACTCATCATTTTTCTTTAAACTAAATCGCCTGACTTATAAATTGATATATAATATGATAAAGTAAATTAAACATAATGACAAAAACTAGTCCTTTTTGCTCATTGCACCATTGTTGAATGAAGATAATCATCCTAGAGATGGCAATGACAATGCCCTGCCATTAATCATTATACTGATTATTCATATATCATCAAAACATTACATTTCGTTCCTTTCAATTCACATCCTTGTTGTGCACTATGTAACACACTCCAAATTCCATGCTTGAAAATTATGTCGGTTGACACTTAGTTTTAGGAAAATTAACAGAGTTTGAGGTGCTACAACTTAGAGTAATGCGAAAATGGATAGCGTGTGCTAATATTCGGACAATGAGTATCTGATAAAAAATGCCTAGACATATGCTAATGCCCTGACATAAGCTGGTATACTAAAAATTTCCCGTAGGAATAATGTATGTGATACAATATACAGAGCTTTGTATAATTACAATTCTTACATGTAACTATACAATATTCAACCAAGTCGTAGCTAGACTTGGGGCAATGAACCTAACTCAGTTAATCAAACAATTTGGTCAAGTAGGTGTCTATCATGGAAGTCTCACCGAGTTCACGGCGACTTATTGACTGATCCATATAGACTAGCCCTGCCTTTGGTACCAAATTGTTTGAGGTAACCTCATTAAATCATACTAGAATGAATACTCTAAGGACGCTCTTTCAGCATTTGCTTTGACCGGTGTCTCTTCCCAGCTTTGTCCACCGGTGCCTCTCTCACGGCTCTATCTACCGGTACCTTCTTTACCTCGGTTCCTTTGTAACATCCCAAATTTTGGACTTTGGGAATCAATAATTAATGATGGAAAATTTGGCCTAAAGGGATTTTAAAGATTTATAATTTGGAATTTAAGGCACATTTTCCATAAATCGAAGACAAATTAGTTGGGAATAATTATTGGCCAAAATATGTTAGGGATAATATTTTATGGCCAAAATGAATATTGGAAATTAGGAATTTATTCTCCTTGGAAATAAAAATCATGGAAAATAATTAAGGGTTTATTTCCATGATTTATTTGATAATTTCAATTAAGTTTATGTTGCATATAAAATGTTGTTTTAAAAGGACAAGAGAAGCATATGGGCCATGTGAATGCTATTGGATAAAATCAAGCCCATGATTTCATAACCCATACAATTACCCAAACGTAGCATTGGATGGAGTCCATATTATTTCATTCAAAACACTGTCCATTGTTAATATTTGGTTGTCATGGGCCCATCTTGTTTTATTGTTTCGGCCCATAAATATTAATACATAACCAGGTAATCACTTAAACCAGCAGCCCAAACCCATTATCCATTTCAACTCATTACTGTAGCTTTTGGTCATTCCTTACTGATGCTTGGGTCGCGGATTGGAGACTGATATTCACATACTCCTTCTAATGCCATCATCCGTCTGCCTTGCCTGGTCTCTCTCTCGGCCCACCAACATAAAGACTAGCCCAGAAGAGAAAGGAAAGAAACAGAAGCCAGAGACCAAGAAGCAGGTTACGTAATGATTATCCCTAAAACCGAGTGATGGCGTCCTCTGAAAATGCTCTCGCGCTGGTTCCTTTGTCTAAAGAAGAAAATGATTTGATTGATCGAAGCTCTAAGAAGATCAGGAATAACGATGAGGCATTCCCTATTGAGGAATGGCCTGAGCTTGGTAAGGAAAGTAAGAAAGCTTGGTCTGCTGGTCCTTCTTTTGCTGAGAAGTTACAGGGGATCAACAAAAGCGACGATAGGTCGGGTGGCTTGGCTGATTTCAAGGGGATGGTGGAGGATACCCATCAAGAATATGGACCTCAGAGCACGGAAGAGGATGATAATGCGCCCCTTGTAACATCTCAATTTTCAAAAGCGGAATAAATTAACTTTTCATTTAAAATTATTTCAAACCATCAGAGTAGACCATTTGAGCGGAAGAGTATCTGTTATTTGTATTTCAAAATGCCATAAGTCTGGCGGGGTACAATAGCGGTAAGAAAACCGAGTATCTCAAAAGGACTGTACAACAACAAAATGATGGCTTTTGCCAAAACAACTGCGGGAAGTCTTCCGCGGGGTCTCTAAGCATGCTGCTTTCCCTTTTCCTCTGACACCGGTTCTCCCGACCCTGATGCAATGTAAAGAGCTGAGGTCCCATGCATACGGACCCCAGGTAACGGTTAACCTCATATTTACATATATGGTATAAAATCACAGCAATTGGTTCACTTCCAAACATGTCACTCCTAGTGAATGCAAATGTACCGCTCCCAGCGAAAAGTACCACTCCCAGTGAAAACAGATATATCACTCCCAGTGTATGCAGGTGTACAGTTATTTCTTACCAAACAAGTATTCAAACAACACACCACAACATGCACACATACCACATATACACATACTGTAAATATCAGAGTTAGTGTTACAGTATGCGAACGTACCTTCGTTGACGAGCGTTTAATATGTTGACGATATACTGTACTTTTGACGGAAAACAGCGGAACGACAACAAAATGACAGCGGAACAAGATTACTGATATCCTATAATGATAATATCACATTTATCAATATTTGATATTATAACAGGCATTTTAGGTACAAATTACCATTTTGCCCCTGATCCCCTAATCGGCGGAATTTCGCCAGTACTTCGCTATCTTGACCCTAATCTTCCAGAATTTCCACATATCTCTAACTCTATGATGGTTTTCGAAATTAATACCTTAATTACCCCTAGATCATGATTTCTAAACATACTTGGAAGATTAAAGATCAATCTAGCAGTTCTACTACAACTACCAAAAGAGACACTAAAACTAAAGACTGGGGACCGAAGAACTTACTCAGAGTTTTGCTATGAA
This sequence comes from Acacia confusa, assembly GCA_037074495.1. NCBI lineage: Eukaryota > Viridiplantae > Streptophyta > Magnoliopsida > Fabales > Fabaceae > Acacia > Acacia confusa. Next base: position 19,994,761 of record CM073514.1, read on the forward strand.
CTTCTTACTCCTCTTCCAGAGCTTCTCTCTCCAACTTCTCTCTAGGATTGTAAGTGAATTGGTGAAGAATGAAGAGGAATGATGACCTATTTATAGAAAAGCCCAATGGCATTTTCGTAATTCCTTTGAACTTTGTCTGATCAGTTTCTGGCCGTTAGATCGCACTTCTTGGAGGTGGCAAGATCTTGGCCATACACCTCTCAAGGATGATGTCATCCTTAGTCACCAAGGTGATGTCACCACCTTTCTCAAGAAGTTTTCTACCGATAAAGTCCCTGTTCGGTGTTCCGATCGCGAAATTTTGTAAAATCTTAAAATTCCGGGAACAACACTCTGAAGGTCTTTTCTTCCTCTTCAAGAATACTGGGTTCTTCTACCCTTATACTCTCAGTAAGGACATTCCGTTATCTGCCAAAAATCCTCGGTATTCGCGACCGATTACAGAAATAACTTCGGTTGGTACTAACTTCTGGATAAAAATCCACTGACCAATAATATATTCTGGTTTTTCCTAACTCATTCCCAGAATCTCACAACGGAATTACTTTCTATTCGTGGTCATTTATCCTGTTCATTTATCCTCTGATTATTATATCATTATCTAATTAACACATGTTTTAATTATATTATTATTTTATTTAAGATCTTCTTTCATATTTATCCTCCCATTTTCTATTTATTTATTTTTTTTCTTTTTTTTTACTACACACACACACATGCACAACACTTAGGCATACACACACTCACAACTCACACATACTCACAACTCACAAATATCTCCACCTTCTCTCTCTCTTTATTTATGTCTAAACAATTAGCCATTAATTATCTAATTAATCATTTACTAATTTTTGACAATTTTCTTAATTAGTAATAATTATTATCTCACAACTATTTTACTGACATTGGAAATTTATGTACCATGCATAATATTAAAAATCATGGGGTCCAATATGGTCCCCTAATACTTTTAGATTTTTCTCCTGTAATTTTTCCAAGGTAATAATTTAATAAATTACCTAAATTAGAGACAACATACTTTCCAATTTTTAATAAATATTTAGTTGCCTCTTAGGATTTTATCATAATTTTCTCAGGGTATTTTGTAACCCATAAATATTTTAGGGACCTATTTGCAAATTATCTAATATTTTAGGGACCTTTTCGCGCATTATTCAATCTTAGGAGAAATTGTCCCAATAACAAGATGAATTCAATACAAGGTGTTTGAGACCTCATATTCACCTATTTTCAATAGGTATATTCTACAAATTTATGATATTTACCCTACGTCAAATTTTAGGGTATTACACCCCTCTGCGAGATTGTGGAGGACCCGTTCGCAACTTTCCGACATTTTCATTCCCAGCGAAGATGAAGAAAAGGTTGTATAAGGCGTGGGATAAGGCAATCATTGTGAAGCTTCTAGGGAAAAATATTGGGTATAAACTACTCCTATCCATTCTGCAATCTATGTGGGCAAAACACGGAATCATTAATCTAATTAATATTAGGAATGGCTTCTTTGTGGTTAAGCTGACTAACTTAGAAGACTATCAAAATGCTCTGACAGGGGGGCCATGGTTGATATTTGATCACTATCTTACTGTTAGGCCTTGGGAGCCCTGTTTCAATCCCTGGACGGCTTCAACTAACAAAGTTGCAGTTTGGGTTAGATTACCCAATGTTTTCCTGGAGTACTATGACAGGGAAGCTCTATCGTGGATTGGCAATCGCATCGGAGAATTAGTCAAAATAGACATCAATACCTCTGGGCAGCTCAGGGGACACTATGCGCGGATATGCGTCCTTGTGGATCTTGAGAAGCAATTGATGGCTGGTTTTATAATGGAAGATCAGGAGTATTTTCTGGAGTATGAGGGCTTGCATGGATTATGTACGAAGTGTGGAATTTATGGGCATAAGAGTGACTTATGCACAAGTGTGGCCAAGCATAAAAATACATAGGTTCGTAAAGGGAATAATCCTGATAGGAAGGTAATGGAGGAAGTAGTTATAGGTGAAGGGGAGGCGGTACTTGTGGAGCCAAAATCGACGGTGTCAGAGGTATAGAAGATCATCCAGAAGCCTCGCAAGCTAAAAGAGTGAGTAAGGAGAAATCTGCCCCATCCCTCCAGCAGGATAGTGGCGGTTCACGATTTGGAGTTTTGGCGGTAAAAGGTGAGGCTGACAAGGGTGACAGTTTGACGAATGGTGTACCTTCCGTACAGTTTAGTGCTCTGGGCGAAAGGGTGATGAAAATGGCATCTTTGGGAACTGGTATAGCTGGGAGAAAAGGAGGGACTAAGAGGAGAGTTGGGTCAGCACTTAGGGCGGTGAACAAGGACAAAATGCAGGGGAATAGTAGACATGACCTGAGGAAAGAGAAGAGAGCGCGGGAAGATTTGCAGAAGGTAACGAAGGAGCCTGAGGATTTGAGGTTAACTGGTGCGAGGGCGAAAACGGCAATAGATTACCTAGAGGACCCTTAAATGGTGACACCTCATGAGGATGTGGTCGTGGGTTTGATGGGCAGTGGGTATAAGACTGGGGAGAATCTCGACACTTTTATTTTGGATCCAGGTCAAGGAAGCCAAGCGGAGGGCCTCTCTAGTAAGTTCTGGGTTGGGCTTATAGATGAGGGCCCAGACCAAGATATGTCGGAGGATGGAGTGGGTTTCCTTGTGATGGACTCTTATGTTCCAGAAACCCAATTCCCATAGCTTGTGGGCCTGTTGTAACCCATAATTCTTTGAGTCCATTAGCCTATTTTGCAATTAAATATCTGATGTATTCCATTTTCTACTGGAATGTTCGTGGTGCCTATAGCAGGAGTTTGAGCAGGAACTTGCGATCTGTTTGGGGGGAGTCTGTACTGATTTAGTAGTGCTCGAGGAAACTAAATGCGAGGTTGAAGACCAGTTTCGCTGCTTAAATAGGCTCGGTTATGATAAATCATCATTTGTGCCCAGTGTAGGAAGATCTGGAGGCTTATATGTAGCTTGGAAGAGTTCCTATTTCGCTGTCGATGTGATCTGTAAGAACAGGCAGTATCTCCATTTTAAATGTTCTTGGATGAGTCAATCTTCGTTCCTTTTCACGATGGTATATACGATTCCGTCACCGACCTTTAAGGAAGCTCTATGGGGGGACCTTTATGGCCTCACAGGTAACGCGGAAGCTCCTTGGATTGTGGTAGGAGATTTTAACGATGTCTTATTACCCAATGAGAGATTGTGTGGTTCTGGTGTAGATTTTAGGAGACTGAATAAGTTCCAGGAGTGTCTCAAAGGATGTAGCCTCACTGATTTGGGTTCCCATGGACCCAGGTTCACGTGGCAGGGACCTCGATTGCCTAATTGTTCTCGTCTATTTGAACGGTTGGACAGGGCGGTGGCTAATCCCTCATTCCTGGAAGAATTCTCTCACTGTTCTGTACAGGTGTTGACAAGAACTAAGTTCTTCGACCATAACCTGTTATCTCTTCATTTTGAGAATGATTGGATCAGGAACGAGAACGCAAGGCCTTTTAGATTTGAAGCAATGTGGACTCTCCATGCACAGTACAATGATTTCCTAAAGGATAATTGGGGTTCTGGAGGGAGCTTGGATGATGTGTTGCGGAATTTTAGACCAGCTATTGGTTTATGGAATAGAGATGTCTTCGAGTTTATAGAAAAGCAAAAGCTCCAAATCCAGAGGAGGCTGAGGGGTATTCAACAATCCCAGGCTTATCCTTCGTCCCGATATCTATGTGAGCTGGAGCTAAAACTTCAGGAGGACCTTGAAAGGATTTTAAACCTCAAGGAGATTACATGGTTCCAAAAAGCCAGAACTCAGTGGGTAACAGAGGGTGACCGAAATACCAGGTACTATCATGTGTCTACTAAAGTGAGGTATTGGCGTAACCAAATAAAGGCTTTAAAAGATACAGAGGGTAGATGGGTTATGAATGATGGAGAGTTATGCAGGATGGTTGTTGATTATTTCAAAAGTCTCTTTGCTGATATGGATGACTCTTCCCCTATTTTAGTTACTAATACTGGTTTTTCGGTTATTGATTCTGATGTGGCTTATGTGCTTTCTAGAATCCCATCCGGAGAGGAAATTAGGAGTGCTTTGTTTTCAATGGGGAATTTTAAGGCTCCTGTTGTTGACGGATTCCCCCCTCTCTTTTATAAGCGGAATTGGGAGATTTTAGGCCCATCGGTATGTGAGTTTGTCAAATGAGTTTTTTCTGGCTCCACGGATTTGGAAGAAGCTAATAGAACTTTAATTGTTCTAATTCCTAAGAGGGAGTGTCCGGAAGTTATCCCTCATTTTAGGCCCATCTCGTTGTGTACCGTCCACTTCAAATGTATTACAAAGCTTATTACTCAGAGATTGAGAGATGTGATGGATAATATCATTTCACCTTACCAAACTAGTTTCATCAGGGGAAGACGTATTCAGGATAACATTGTTATTGGGCAAGAACTTCTCCACATAATGAGTAAGAACAGGAACAAATGAGGACTAATGGCAGTAAAAATTGATCTCGAAAAAGCTTACGATAGAATTAGGTGGGATTTTCTGAATTGTACTCTTCTAGAGGTTGGTTTTGAAGAGAGTTTCATTAATCTAATTATGTGTTGTGTGTCCTCTGTATCTTATAATGTACTCTGGAATGGGTCACAGACTAAATACTTTTTCCCGAAGAAAGGACTTAGGCAAGGGGACCCCATTTCACCTCTATTGTTTGTACTTTGTATGGATAAACTATTGCACCTCACTTGCAATGAAGTTAATGCAGGGAATTGGAGTCCGATTGCTAAATCTAGCACTGGCCCTAGGATTTCCCACTTGATGGTTGCTGATGATCTGCTTTTATTTGGGGCTGCATCGTCTAATCAAGCCAATTGCATGAAGCGGTGTCTGGAAAAATTTACTTCTGTCTCAGGTGGGAAAGTAAATCACGCCAAATCTTCCTTGTTCTTCTCCCCAAGAGTCCCAACACAAGTTAGGAATTTGATTAGTTCAGCTATGCAAATGAGTATATCCTGTCCGATAGGCAAATATTTGGGCTTTCCTCTTGTGCGCAGTAGGAAGACTAATGAGACTTTCCACTATGTGATTGAGAGAGTCAATGTTAAATTGGCAGCATGGAAATCAAAGTCATTATCTATGGCAGGGCGCATACGAAATCAGTGCTGAGCGCTATTCCCATATATCCTATGTTTATTGCTAGACTTCCGAGGGGAGTGTGTCAAAAGGTTGAACAACTTCAACGGAACTTCATTTGGGGACACGATGACACCCATAGAAAACTTCATCCGATTGGTTGGGATTGCATTACTCGCCCAAAGGAGTTTGGGGGATTGGGTTTTAGGCGATTGGGTCTATTTAACAATGCATGTGGGGCCAAGTTGGGTTGGAATTTGCTTATGGGTAATAGTGGTTTGTGGGTGGAAATTCTTCAACACCGGCATATGTTGCGGGATGATGATAACCTATTATAGTTCAAAGCGGGGGATTCAAAATTATGGAAGTTCATATCAGCCAAGAAACCTATTCTTGATTCTGGGGCTAAATGGATGGTAAGGAATGGATGTTCAATTAATTTCTTTAATGACCAATGGCTCTTTCATGGGAAGATTAAGGATTTTTCAATTAGATTGTTATCTGAGGAAGAAGACCTGTCATGTGTTGCTGATTGGATCGTCGATGGCAACTGGGACTGGCAGCGGGTCTCTGGAGTGGTACAAATATCTATTCTACAACATTTAAGAACCCACCTTATTCCTCAGCCGAGCATAGGGCATGATTTTATGTGTTGGGGTGCATCTAAGGATGGGAACTTCTCCGTGAGGAGTGCTTATTCCTTGATGGTGGAAAATCCAGCTCATTTACAGTGCAAACTTTTCAAAACCATTTGGAAATGGCCAGGGATGGAACGTATTCGAATTTTCTTATGGAGGGTGCTACTAAATAAGCTTCCAACAAATGCATGAAGTAGCTCATGGGGCCCTGCGTCAGCTAGTTGTGATTTCTATCAAGGCAATTATGAGGATATCTTACATGTTCTACATGATTGCTCTTATGCTAAACGCATGTGGCTAATGTTGATTAAGCCAAGGTATGTTACTCAATTTTTTGCTGCAAATCTGAGGAATTGGGTGGCTATGAACTTGGTTGGCCGATTTTGTAGTGACATGGGACCTTATTGGAAGATGATTTTTGGAGTTTCTGTGTGGAAGTTGTGGTGTTGGAGGAATGCATTTATTTTTTAGAATAGCTTTCGGAAACCGAGTAAACCTGAAATTATTCTTTTGCATTGCTGGAGGTCATTCTCGTGTATTAAGGACAATGTATTAATTGCCCAGGATTCGAATTTTCCTTTTGTGTCAAGCCGAGCTTGGATTCCACCACCGGTTGCCTTTGTTAAGCTTAATGTGGATGGGGCTATGATTCAAAGTAATTCAAGAGCTAGTTGTGGTGGGGTAGTGTGAGATAGCAGGGGAGCTTGGATTGCTGGATTTTCTAAATTTTTGGGCCTATGTTGTGCCAGGAATGCAGAAGAATGGGCTATGTATGAAGGCTTAAATTTGGCCTGGGACTTAGGATTCAAGAGGGTGGAAGTTGAGTCTGATGATAGTATGCTCGTGGACCAGCTTGCTGATACAAGTGCTAATGTTGGAAGTATTTTGGTTCAGCAAATAAAAGAGTTGCTGGCTAGGAATTGGGTGGTGCATCTTCGGCACATACCTAGGGAGTGCAACAAGGTTGCTGACTCTTTGGCAAAGTGGGGCTTTTCAAAGTCTCTTATTCTTAGTGCTTGTCCTTTAGCTTTGACAACTTTAGTTGACCAGGAAAGTTTGGGATCTATTCCCCTTGTGTAAACTTTTTTTATGTTTGGCTATTAGTCTCCTTTATAGCAAAAAAAAAAAAAAAAAAAAAAAACCAAAACCAAAACCAAGGAGCAGCCGGCATTAATTAAGAGACAGAGGGTTAAAAGCAGGGATTAGACGGCCATGCTTCCTCGAGACTCAAAAACCCGTTCGATCCAGCGGTCCCTTACTCTAACCGGACAAATGAACCATTATATATAGATACATTGCCTCTGCTCCTTCGTTTTTCATTCACTCAGAGACGTCAAGCTGAGAGACGGAGGGAAGAACAAGAGAGAGAGAGGGGGGGGGAGAGGTTGAAGAAAAGAGAGAGTTGAAGGGAGTGTAACCGAAGCTTTTTCCCCTGTTTTGGACCGACAAAAACAGAGCCAAAGACCAGCATCGGTTCATCACCTTTGAAGCTTGGAAACCGAAGGTGATTCTCATCCTCCCTTCTCCTTCGTTTTCTGTCATGGTGTAGCCTAAGATAAAGCTAAGAGAACCCGAAAAGGAACTAAGAACAAACAGAAACCAAAAAAAGGGGGTAAAAACTGAAGCTTGAAAGATAGAGTTTGCTTTTGATGTTTTAGGTTCTGTTTAGTTCATCTGAGTTTCAGCTCTGTTTGGTTACTATTCTCTGTCGTGGGTCTGTTAAAGGAGAGAATGAAAAAAAAATGCTATACATATATATAAGGTAGGTTTGTGTGTATGCCGTAAGAGAGAGGTCTAGCCAAGTTATATATATATGTTCAGGGTGTGTGTCGGCTCTGCATGAAGAAACAGAAAGAAAAAGAAGAAAAAACGCTGAAACTTTGACTGTTAAAAGAAGCAAGACGAGTTAATAAATATATGTGTGTCTGTGCATGTTTGTTATCACGGGAAAGGGAGAAGAAAATATGTTTGAATGTATGTTCATGTGTTGCTGTCGATGAAGGATTATGGAATTATCATTTTGCTGTTAAAAAAAAAAAAAAAAAAGATGCTTCCTGGCTGTGGGGTTTCTGTTTCTGTTTGTTGTGTTTTCTGCACATGTTTTAAGGGAAGAATGAAGTAGGGAATAGGCATATATATATATATATATATATATATATATATATATATATATCGGTACATGCAGAAAGATAGATAGAAAACGCATGGTACTGGTTGGGTAATGAAATGAAAGAGTTTTTGTCAATGTTTGAATTGTGTGTCGTGTGTTTGCGGATATATATAAAGAGAACTTTTGGATTGTACATATATATACACGTGTGGGGGCTGTCAAACATAAAGGAAGAAAATAAAGTAGCTTTATTTCATGGTTGTGTGTGCGGTAAGAGAAAAGATGATTATGAAATGTTTTTGTTTTACTTCTTTTGGGCCATCGGTTTGTGCGTGTATTAGGTATAAGGGGGAAATGTTTGGTTTCTTATTCATGCTTGCATGTAAGGGTTGTTGTGGGGAAAAGCTCACTGTGTATGTGAAAATAAGAAAGAAATGGGTATAAACACATATGTTAATGGTTGTGTGTGCGGAAAATGAATAAGAGAATGTGAGAATATATATATATATATATAATGTGTAAGGTTGGTCTTTTAGGGATTAAATGAACATATTAAAGTATATTGTATGATAACAAACATTTATTCGTTTTGATAAATAAATTGTTGATAAGTAAATTAATTAGTAAATTAATAATTAGGAAATGTTAACAATTAATTAATTATCTTCTTAATTAAAGATAGATATTTATTTATTTGGTGTTACTTGTTGGATGATAATAATAACAAACAATGTTATTATTTAAGATTTAGTGATAGTGACCAATAATTGATGGGAGCTTATTATTATTATTATTATTCGAAATAATAATAACAACAACAACAACAATAATAAAATTTATTATTGTTAGGGAATTTTAAGGTATTAATAATTAATATTAATCCTCTAAACTAATTCGCGTAATTAGTTTAATTGCGATTCGAATAAGTGACTAACAGCGATGATAAACATTTTTAGACAGCCTTTGATATTTATTCTGATCCCAACAACCTTAGTGAAGAAAGGATACAAGTTTGAGGTAGGTAACTTTAATCCTATAATCATGTATGCAAATGTATATGTTTTCATTTAACTGATCATGTATGTTGGTAGAATTACCTGTTTTTATTTTCCTGGCCATGGATATTGAGGCTGCGGTCTCATGGGGCTGCGAGATAAGGGCTGCGGTCCTTGACCGTTAACTGCGGTTACGGTTTGTGAGTAAATTCTTCCATGTTTCTGCATGTGCTAAAATGTCATATTTAATTTCATACATATGCATGAGATTAACTGTTACCCTATGGTCCATTCACTTGGACTCCAGACCTCATGAAAGATACAGGCACTAGTTCGGGATCAAAGGGCAAGAAGCAGTGGTTGGAATACATTGGAACTTCCTGGAAAAATAGGATTAATTAGAGTATAGTGTACGTTTATCATTCGTTTGTTTTGGATTAATGTATTAACATCCCTCTAAGGGATAGATATCGAATCGTGAAAAATTAGTCCGTATTTTTCAAACTATGTTATTTCAAAAACTTCAATTTCGTGAAAATCAAGTCGTCCAAATCTCCTCGATCCTTTTCCGCGTCAACTCTGATAAAATAAAGGCCCCAAAGGCCGAGCATCACATCCTTTCCTGAACCTTAGACAGTTTTGAGGTCCAATACCCATTGGACCTCAGGTAACAGTTAACCTCATGTGAAAAGTATAAACAATATATATTACAGATATCAACATTAAGAATACCTAGCACACAGCAGATGTAAAGTTACCACAATACAACAATACATAGCACACAGCACATGTAAAGTGTAACATCATCCCAAATTCCATGCTTGAAAACTGTGTCAGTTGGCACTTAGTTTTAGTAAAATCAACAGAATTTGAGGTGCTACAGCTTAGAGTAATGCGGAACAGAAAACTTGCACTAATATTTGGATAATGAGTATCTTATATAAAATGCCCAGACATATGTTGATGCCCTGACATAAGCTTTCAGACTACTTTTTCTTTCTTAGCACCATAGTTGACAAATATTATCTGACCCATTTGGTTCAGATTCCTAGACCATTCTATTAGTTTATGTTCCTATTTCCTAGTCTCCAATTACACCGCTTTTGTTTTCAACACAATAATAGCATTGACAATCATGTCATCGCTATCAAAAACTATTGTTTGTTTCATTTTAAAATTTTCACACATTAAAAATTTTCTATGGTTACAGTACAGTTCACAATCTGCACCATACCAAAAAGTAATAGTGCTTTCAAATTTTTCAAAGAAAATGTTATCGCTGCCAGCACAAATTTTGATAAACAATTCACTACCGGATCAGTTCAAAACTCTTACTACCGACGCACATATATGAGCGGGATAACTCATTTTACAAATTTAACAATTCAGGAGGATACGCCACCATTTCAACCACTTAGTACAGTGAGCGCCCTCTCCCAATCCCCAGATTCGGCCTCTGCATCAGCAGTATCGTCAAACAATGTGGGAGAACCCCTGTCCATCCCATAAGAGACCCAGTGTTCGCACTAGCACATAAAGTAGCAACCCTATCTACCGTCAACTTAGTCCAACCATAAACAGTCAGGTCCTACTAGGCAAAACATACGCCCCTACAAGGTGAAATGTTATAGATTGGGTGCGTTCACTGCTGGTGTGATTTTTCATTCTCTCAAAACAAATCCCCTTAAACTCTTTGTTAAAAAAGAGCCTTGCTCAATGGCCAGCGATTTCAAATTTTTCAAAACATCTGGCAAGACCTAGCATACCGTGTACATCTATAACAGCTTTTGTCCTTCCAGTTCCGTACTGCTTTTACCACAACATAGTTGAAAACTCAGTTTCAAACTTTGGGTTCTAACAAACCCCCTTTTACAAGACAACATCATTTTCAACGTGACCATAACCCTGGTCTCAAAATTTCTGTTGAAAACATTTTATTCAAAAAGTCAATTTTGAAAATAAACACAACAGGTGTATTGGTTCAGGAACTAGACAACTAATCTTAGAAGGTCATTATTTCTTAACGAGCTCTACTTAGTCTTTCAAGACATCACCCCTTATTCTCGGGCTTTATAGTCTCTTCGGAACACTACCCGGTAATCATGGTTTAATGACTGTGGGCTTCTGCCAGCCCATAGACACGATAGTCTTACAAGACTTAAGGCTTTTATTAAACATTCATACCTAATGACCCATGGACACACCAGCCCAAAAGGTCCTTACTGCCCACCGTATAGCCATATCATAACACAAATATGACATACTGCACTGGAGCACCCTATGGCTATATACTGGATCATGTAAACCTCTTCTCTATTGAAACTATTAGATACGAAACTCGTTATAATGTACTTACCTTGAGAATCGATGCACTGGTAGCTCTACTCTATGGTTCATTGCCCCGGCGGCTTCACTCTACGGTTTGACGTCACGGTGGCTTCACTCTATGGTGCTTCACTCGGTGCTTCATTCAATCCCTCCGATTGGTCAGCACCTCCGGTCAGAACCCTCCGTAGGTAGCCCTTTCTGATCAAAACTCCCCATAAGTAGCCTTCTCCGATCACCACTTCCCATAAGTAGTACTATCTTCAATTGATCGTCTCTAAACCATTATAACGAAAACTCATATCTCTATCAAGCTCCTAGCTTCTAGTGGTTTCATAATTCGCTGTCTTAATTCTGCCATCTCATCTAGGGTTATTCTATACATGGACTCTCACTATCTGTCCTGCTCCAGTCAATATCCTTATTTCAACTTCCCTCATTGGGTAATCACATACTTCTTAAGGAATCTGTTAGCCACCAACATCATTACAATTATCAGTCCCAACCATGAGACCATAACCTGTGGCTACTGAGGTTCTTGCTATCGTAAGGTTCCATCGAGGAACTAACTCTCAGGTACTGAAACCTAGGCAATGCTCAGTCATACCTTGACCTACGCATCATCTATGCTCTTACTAGGTTTAAGCTTATCATCACTCTATCGATTCTCAAGTTATCCCAAAGGATCACCACTGTCAAGGACTCAGTCAAAGACCCTCGTCCCCAGAGCTATGCTCCGTTGCACGCATGATGTCTGGCCTCTACTTGGCAAGGATATATCCCCTCAAGGTAAACTTAGTCAATAAGTTACTGTTCCTAGGGAAACTTAAGCAGCACCGACTTCTTGGTACAACTTCCCTTATGAATTCGTTGTTTGTGGGAATTTAACTTAGACCTTGATTTCAATATTAGTAGTCCTAGAGTCTAGCAACAGAACCCATATTCTGTGTTATCTCCTTTATTTATAGGGTTTTTAGTTACCCGAGCCTAACCCCTTTCCTTAGGGTATACGTCCTTTCTGTATCACGTAACCAGCAGTCTATCAGTACTCCTAACCTAGTGGTCCAAACCATCCCTCTGATACCAAAATGTAACACCCCAAATTCCATGCTTGAAAACCGTGTTGGTTGACACTTAGTTTTAGGAAAATCAACAGAATTTGAGGTGCTACAACTTAAAGTAATGTGGAACGGAAAACTTGCGCTAATATTTGGACAATGAGTATCTGATATAAAATGCCCTGACATATGCTGATGCCCTGACATAAGCTAGTATATTAAAAATTTCCCGAAGGAATATTTATATGATACAATATGCAGAGATTTAGATACATCTCTCTAATAAACCAATTCTAAACCTATGGCTTAGGACCCAATGTAGCTAGTCAACCATATTGGTCAGATCGGTGTTTAGTCTAATGGGAGTCTCCCCGTCTTTCACGGCGACTTATGACAACCCACCGACAAACCCTTTCTTAGTTTAAGCACCAATTGGTTTGATCCAACCTTATCGGATTAATGCCAGAATCTAGGCCCTAGTATTCTACTTCAGGCTCTCGTCTTCGACCGATGCCTCTTCGCGGCTCTGTCCACTTCACTTCTTCTCGGCTCCATCGCCTTCTCAGATCCAGGTGGCCTCCCTGAATCTTTGGACATGGATGATATTCAATTTCCATTGAATCTCAAGTAACAGTTAACCTCATGTGAAAAGTACAAATAGTATATATGACAGATATTCAATACATTAAGTGGACAATACATAGCACACAGCAAATGCATGTCAAAACACCATACATAGGACACAACTCATGCATGTACGACCATGTTTGCACATAATCAGTGCCACAATGGCCCCTCGTGTCCGCAGCGCTAGAAAAACATATAAATGGTGTTATCAAGACTATAACCCGTGTCAAGTTGAATTCACAACTATCCTGAATGTAGGCAAACGACTGAAACCACAGTTATGCTCATAACACATGAATCAACAATCATATATAGGCATACAAGACACACAAGTGTTAAAGTTATTAGTACGTGAACGTACCTTTCATCGGGTAATTGTCAAATGTCCGACCTTTGAATCCAGCCCTAAACTTCCTGAATGTCCTAACATATCACCATATCACTTAGAATAAAATCCTAAGAGATATTTCCACCTATATTTACCCATCTACCCTTGGTGGATTTGTTATTTATAGCTTTGCCCTTACATTTATTTAAAAACATAATGCAGTATTTTCTGGGCAGATTTTTCAGTAACTTTGAAAAATCATAACTAATTCTACAAAAATCGAAATGAGGATCCGTAAAATTCCCCGGAACCCTTAGGATGTCTATTTTTGATGAAAAATATTCATTTTCACCCAGAATTAGTGAGTCATTCCCAGTTTTTACGTTTCTCAACGTTGCCCAGATTTTATTCCAGTAAAAATGGCTTAACTTCAAAAATTCATATCTCCTTGACCAGAGATCAAAATGTCACATATTTTATATATTTGGAAAGCCCTACATGTCTACTTTATTTCTGGAAAATTTCATGATTTTATAAATTCATTTGCTTCATAAAATCATAGCATCCTTTTCGCTGCCTGACAAAGATTTAAGAATCGAAAATTCTGCAACTTTCACAAACTTAAATCAAGGACTTCCAAACATTATTTCCTACCATGTTTTTACCTCTTCAGAAATTTTTCAATGCAATGAGGCCTAAAAACAAGTATAGGAATTTATTCTCTAATTTTCTAGATTAAACTAACATTTATACTAAGAACTTATAAAAACTAAAGACTAGAAATTTAAGAATAAGAACTGACCTCTTGAAGACTCTCATTCTTGCTTCAAGATTCCTTCTCACTCTCCTACTTAGAAATCACCTTCTTGAAGTATGATTTGGTGTGAAGAAAAATGAAGCATGAAGGCTCCTATTTATAGCCAACAATGCATTAACTTCCTTGCAACTCTAATCCAACTCTAACCCTTGGATTTAACTTAACTAGGAAGTTTAAATCTTGCCCTTACACCTCTTACAAAAAATGCCACCTCCCCCCCCCCCTTTTCTTAGATATTTTGCTTCATCTTTTAGTTACTCTAAATGTTAATTTAGTTAGATGTAAGTTGGTGTTTTTATTCAAAATCTAATTCTACTTTACAAATCTTCATTTTATGACTTAATTAATGGTTCTCTGAAACTTCCTAAATCACTTAGGTATGATTTACCAAAGTATACGAAAATGACTTTGGGAATAACCAAGTTCAGGCCCATAATTTACTGGTTCCAAATATCTACTTATATTTAATACTTAGTTTAAATATTTCAAGATATGATTTAATTTGCATAAGTTCTCATTTTATTTGTTGCCTTGAGTTGTAACTATGTATAATAGATTTTTCATCTCTCCTTTTGATTTATCTTGACTACACACACACACATGCACAACACTTAGGCACACACACACACTCACAACCTCTCTCTCTCTCCATTCTATTTCCATGCCATTAAATGCTCCCATGCTATAATATCTAGATATTAAACCATTTCTTCCTTCATCTCCAAAAAAAAAACACGCCCCCTTCCTTATTATTATTATTATTATTATTATTATTATTATTCTCTTGTGTCTAAATAATGTATACTTAGCCTCTCATTGGCTTATGAAGCTTCACATGGATTTAGGTTAATTAAGTAGTTAATTAGAACCATTAGATTTACCTTTATGAAGCTTAATCTTGGCCTTTGATTTTAGCTACCCACTTTGACTTTTCAATGTTTAATTAACAAGGCTTAATTAACTTTTTAATCAAATGCTTAAAGCTTCTTAATTATAACCATCATTGGTTACTTTAATTAATTGAAGACTTAAGCTTAATTAGATGAAAATATCTTGAAAACACTTAGCTCACAAAGCTCCATCATGTACTAGTTGTCATTGTTCACTTTTGGGGCACAATTAATTAACACTAATCATGTGATTAATCTCCTCTTTATTACAAATATCTTAGGCTTAATTACTTGAGATATTATTTCATTCTCTTTGGCTTAGTTATTTTCAAATATAATTAGCCCTCATATGTTACTTTTAATTTGTCTCTAATCATCTTGAAGAATTATGCAACTAATCTCAATTAGTGCAAACTTGTTTTGTTAAGGATAATTGTTAATAAATAACAATTAAACTAAATATTTCCCTAAAAATGATAATAAATCAATTAAAATTTAGAGACAACATACTCTCTTAAATCATGTCTCATAATTAACCCTTTGTTAATTAATTCCAAAGGAAAATTGCCTAAAATTAAATTAATAATTTACACAAATTTTGAGACCACATATTCACCTATTTTAATAGGTGTTATTTATCAAAATATAATATTTATGATAAATAGGAATTTTAGAGTATTACATAAAGTCTATCCCGGTCTGCACTAACCAGTGCCATGATGGCCCATCGTGTCCTCAGCGCTAAGAAAACTCAACGGTGTTATCAAGACTATAACTCGTATATAGTTGAATGTATAAACATTGATTTAAGACAAAGTCTTAATCATGGTGCATGACCCAAGACCTCGTCTTGTCCCGCACTCAACATGAATTAATCAATCATATATAATCATAGAAGGCACATCAGAATTAAAGTTACTAGTACGCGAACGTACCTTTCACCGTGTAGTTACCAATATGTCTGTCCTTTGAATCCGACCCCGGCCTTTTCGGGTATCCTATAACGTTACTGTCGGATTATTTCCTTTTCCATATTTTGTATGATATTATAATTAATATCATATTTCCTAGAATAATATCAAAGATAATATTTTCACCTATTTTGACATTCCTTCCCTTGATGGATTTATTATTACAATTTTGCCCTTACATTTCTTGAAAAACGCCACTACAGATTTTTTTGGCAGATTTTTCACTAACTTTGAAAAATCATAACTAATTCTAGAAAAATCTAAATAATGTGAAACCAAAGCAAAAATTTCCCTTATCATGTCTATTTTTAAGGAAAAATAACGACTGTAACTCGGTCCAATCATATCATTCCCGTTTTTTTTATGTTTTTAGACTCTGCCCAGATTTTTACTCAGAAAACATAGCCTTTCTTTGTGAATTTTTATCTTTCTGCGAAAAAACTCAGAATGACACACTCTGGGTATGTTTGGAAATCTCTATATGTCTACTTTAACCATGAATTTTTGCAGAATTTTAAAACCCCATCTTCAACATAAAATACTAGCGTTTTTGCTACTGACTCCAGAAATCGTTAACCGATGAAATTTCGCCAGAATTTCGCTATTTTGATCTTTGATCTTCAAGAATTTTGCTATATCATATTTTTCTTATAATTTTCGAAATAAAACCATTTTTAAACATAAAACATGAAAATTAAAATATATTGGAAGATTAAAGATCAAAACAACATTTAAACTATGAACTCAAAAGCTATAACTCAAGAACTAGAGAACTTACCCTTGAAGAACTTTGCTACTCCTTCTTGCTTCCCACTAACTCTCACTTTCCACTCTTAAAATCAGATGCTTTAGCTTGTTTTGATGTGAAGTTTATGAAGGCTTAATCTTAATCTCATGAAAATATCTCAACAAACACTTGGTTCTCATTGTTTCACAAGCTCCAACCGAAATTGTGGACTTATGAGGCACAAATAATTAGTCTAATTATGTGCTTAGTCTCCAACTTTATTACAAATATCCTAGGTTAATTAGTTTGCTAATTAACTCTAGGTAATTAGAGCATTATTAGCAACTTAATTTCATCATTTAATCCCTTGATATTTTTGAAAATATAACAGCCCCTTGTAATGATTTAATTATCCCAAATCATGTTACAATTAGTCTTTAACTAATGCTTTTAATTGCCTTTAACCAAATTGAAAATACTTACACAAGTTAATTCACATTTGATTAGGCATTTTTCTTTTAATAGGCATATGCAATTTTAGCATAAATTTCCTTAATCATTATGTATTTAATTTCCTCAAATATCTATTTAATTTTGTTGTTATCTACCTCTTGTCTTTAGACTAAAATATAACCCCTAAATAATGTCTCATAATTGACCATTGGTTAATTAATTCCAAAGGAAAATTGCCTAAAATTCAATTAATAATTTACACAAGTTTTGAGACCACATATTCACCTATTTTAATAGGTGTTATTTATCAAAATATAATATTTACATGTATTATAAAAATTAGGGTATTATACACTAGAACAAAATACTCCTTCTGATATTAAATGTAGGAATGAAATAACCGATTTGCATATGTCAACACTAAACAATAAATTGCACAACACTTGTGAAGATTATGTGATTGAAGAATATAGCCAATTTTACTTCTTAGCTGCTGTAGCAAAATGGAATTACTCATGTGGCCCTAAATATAAGACCCTATTTATTTATTTATTGAGAGATTAAAGAAACAAAATAAGTTAATTTATCATATTTTTACTCATCATTTTTCTTTAAACTAAATTGTCTGACTTATAAATTGATATATAATATGATAAAGTAAATTAAACATAATGACAAAAACTAGTCCTTTTTGCTCATTGCACCATTGTTGAATGAAGATAATCATCCTAGAGATGGCAATGACTATGCCTTTGCATTAATCATTATACTGATTATGCATATATCATCAAAACATTACATTTCGTTCCTTTCAATTCACATCCTTGTTGTGCACTAGAACAAAATATTCCTTTTGATATTAAATGTAGGAATGAAATAACTGATTTGCATATGTTAAGAAAATTAGTTATTTATAACTAATATATGTTGGTTTCTCCAAAATACGGCATTTGTTTGTTATCCTCGACAATGAAACTCTACTTTACTCTATAGTTTGGGAAAAACATTATAGTAGATTTAGTGTTAAAGTGGATTGAGTTATTATATTTAGAACTATAACCCTTAAGCTAACTCTTACATTAATTAAATATAAGGCTATATATATATATATATATATAAGGCCCATTGACTTGCAATATTAGAAGATGGTGGACTATGATTCTTACAGCATAAATGGTGGAACGAAGGTCAATATTGAAGCCTCTGGTCCAAGCTGATGGCTTGTGTTGTATTATCACTGTGAAAACAACTTATTGTGTTGCTCCAACCAAACCCATTCAACTTGTGATAGTTGAGAAGGGTATCTTTTCAAGCTCATTGCCCTCAATTTTCACAATTAATTGCTTCATTTTTCTTCTTCATTGCAACTGGGTCTTTTTTTAAAAAAAAATAATATCATTAATGTAACGCCCCTATTTCCTAAGTCTGTTATGAGGTTCAATTATGGTCCTAGGACTTTTATTAAACTAATCAGAGTGTATTTATTTAAGTGATGGCGTTGACAGATCAAAGTAAGTCACAACAGAGAACGTACTTAGGCGTTTGGACGACTAAGTTACTAATTTCAGATGTTCAGACATATGCTGGTTAATTAAAATCCCCGAAAGAATAAAAGCGTGATACAACTTACATTTATTGCAGTGATCTCGGTTGGTGTGTTAGGTTACAAGAATCTAAAAAGGTTCAATGACTTATCCTTGATAATATTCCAAGATGCAACTCCTTCCGAGTCTTTATGCGTGTTGCTTACCCCTTTCTCCTGCTCCCGATCCTCTTGATCTTGAAGCTAGGGTAAAATCTAAGATTCAATGCCCATTGAATCTCAGGTAACAGTTAACTTTATGTTCAAGTATAACAGTATGCATGATAGATATTCATTTACATTTCAGCATATAACTATACATAGCACACAACACATGTATCAGTTCATATCTCAACAATACCTCTACATAGCACACCGCCCATGTAAGGTTCACCTCTACATAGCACACAGCCCATGTAAGGTCCACATAGTTTGCACATAAACCAGTGTCATGCCCCGAAGCGTGTCCTCAGCGCTAGGAAAACATCCATACGGCATTACCAAGACTGTAACTCGTTTTCACATAAAAGTTGAATGTATTTCAAATGATGACCTAAGACCCAGTCTTAGCCACAGTCCATGACCCAAGACCCAGTCTTGTCCATGACTATATGAATCATCACATCACATATAAAGCATACAAGTAACATAAGAGTTAGAGTTACAGTACGCGTTCGTACCTTAGTCTTTAATGCTAGTGGTACGTTCACATTTCAGTACTGGTCCCAAACCTCTCTGGGTATCATATAATATTATTACTGTATTATTTCCCGTATAATTAACATCCTAAGAGAGGGCCTTGCCACTCATGACCCTTATTTCCTTGGTAAATTTGTTATTTCATTTATATTTTTCTTAAAGTATTATTGATAATAATACTCTCCATTAATAATTCTCTTTTATTATTTATTATTAATTTCCTTTTTAATCTATTATTAATTATTGATAACTTTCTTTTAATTGACAATTTCTTTTATCATTATTCATTCCTTTTCCTAATAATTTATTATTATTATTACTATTATTATTTAATCTTATTTAATCTTATTTTTATTTCTTCTTCCTCTTCCATGGTACACATACACATATTTATTTTATTTGTTCATACAGAACCAAAACAAAACAAGGCACATAGTAGCCATACACAATCCTATATATATATATATATATATATGTCTGTGCTTCCACAACTTTTCTTGCAACCGATCATTAATATATATACCTACGTTTACAATAAACACTTTCTACCAATATTCCTATGTTAACAAAATACTCATATTAACCAAGAAAACTTTGACCGTGGAAAACCAAAAAAAACACTGCACTATTTACCTACCTAATGACTTTCACACGACACACACACACACTAATATATTCAGCACTTATTAAACCAGAAAAATTAGTTCAGCCAAAAGAAATGCAGCAACGAAAACCAACTTCTTCCTCATGCACACATTCTCATTTTGTTTTTGTCTTGTAGCCAATATATATATACCTATTAACTACTTAGCTTGCTTCTTTGGTATATTGTTTTATTCTCATTTTATGCAAACACTCACATAAATCAATATTGTATGTCTTCCCTTACCACAGATAAGACACACGTTGTTACACACATATATGTAATAAACAAGCACACACAGTAGCTATTTGAAAGTCAAACCCACAGAAACACAAGTGTAACATCCCGTTTTCATAAACGTTTCTGGAGCTGAGAGTTGAAAATATTTCACATATACAAAGGGTAACTGAATAACATTGTATGTAATATTTCTAACTGAATGTTAACTAATACAATCATCCAAGTCTAATACTTCTAATATAAGTAACCCAAAAAGATGATGCCTCCGCAGGGTCCTTATACTGGCTTCTTACCCTTATCCTCGATCACTTCCCGGGATCCTGAAGCTATGGCAGAGGCTGAGGTTCAATTCCCATTGAACCTCAGGTAACGGTTAACCTCATGCTTATGTAAACAGTATATGACAGTTATCACAGATATACAACATAATCACAGTTTCAAACAAATATCCACATGTAAGGCAATAACATAACACAGCCACTGCAATATGTATGTTATCCCAGTCTGCACATAACCAGTGCCACGACGGCCCATCGTGTCCTCAGCGCTAGGAAAACTCAACGGTGTTATCAAGACTATAACCCGTATACACTTCAACTTTCATGAGCAAATTTTCAATCAGAGTATTATCATGTGAAAACAACAATCGTATATAACCAAACCATAAGCATAAGTGTTAATGTTACAATACGCGTCCGTACATGAGTTTAACAGGTCATTGGGTATGTTTGTTGACGGTACGCGTGCAAAGTCTATCCTAAAAGGGTAATATTGTCCCAATTAATTCTCAAACAATACTCCAAGAGACATCTTGGCTATAATTGGCATTTTTACCCTTAAAGGATTTATTTTTCATTATTTCTACTTAATTTTCGGAAAAAAAACGTTAATTCAACATGTCTGGGCAGAATTTCGCCTAACTTCGAAAAATCATAACTAAATCCACAAAAATCGAAATGAGGATCCGTAAAATGTTCCGGAATCCTTGAGATCTCTATTTTCAAGAAAAAATGCTGGAACTTACCCAGAACTTATGGATAAATCCCAGTTTCCAGAATTCGAACTACTGCCCAGAATTTCGCCCAGAAAATGAAGCATAAATTCCAAGATTTTTAAATTTTTGCACAGAACTTCAAATGGCACACTCTTTATAGATTTAGAAAGCCCTATATGTCTACTTTCACCATAAATTTTCCCAGAATTTTTGAACATCATCTTCATCATAAAATACTAGCGTTTTTACTACTGACTCCAGAACTTACTGATTTTTCCAGAGCTTCGCTATTTTGATCATAATCTTCTGGAAATTTTGATATAACTTCTTTTTCATCAAAATTTCGAAATAAACACAATGGAAACCTTAAAGACATGAAATTAAAACTGTAGATGGAAGATTATAGATCAGAATAACACTTCCTAGCATTCTTACTCTATAAACTAATAACTTAAACTTAAAAGCTAAGAACTCTTATACCTCTTGAAGACTTCTTGCCTCTCTTTCTCCAGCAGCTCCTCCTTCTCTTACTCTCCCTAAATTTCGGCCAAGGCTAGAAGGAGTGGTGTGAGGAATGTGTTAGCCAAGGCTCCCTATTTATACTAATTTGTGAGGACATGTTTGGCATTTTCATCTTTTACCTCCACCATTGGATTTTGCTTGGAGAGGAAGGAGTAATCTTGGCCTTCCACATATAGCTAGCCGTCCCCCCTCCCCTTCATCCCTCTAGAAAATTCATTACTTTGTCCCCAAGCAAATCCCTTCTCGATTAAGTTAGCCAATTTATCCCAAATCCTAATTTAGTTAGGTGGTAATTAGTGCTTTGATTCAAAATCTGATTTCACTTTTGGAATCCTAATTTTATGACAAGATTTATGGTGATTTTTAATTCCCAAAACACTTAGGTATGAATCTTAAAGGTAACCGAAAATAATTTTGGGAATAGCCAAGTTGAAGCTTATAATTCACTGATCTCAAATATGTATTTATCTTGAACATTTAACTTCAATATCTCAAGTTATGATTTAAGTTCTATAAGTTTTCCTCTAATTCTATTTATTTAATTTCTTTCTTGGTCACCAAGACAAGCATATCTTCAATACACATGTTGACTATCTTCTTCTTCCCTTTTTCTCCTCTAGAAAACCGTCCCCCTCCCCTAATATTAATTTATACAATTTTGTTTCTAATGTTTTCATATGTTCAAGAAAGAAATTCCCTCATTGGCTCCCTTAGTTTTTAGAATTTAAAGTTAAAATAGTTTAATTTCCTCACTTATTTGCATAATTTATTTATTCTTACTTAGAGAGATTTGGTCTCATGAAGTTAAATTAGGAATAAATGATTTAAGTCCTAATTTAATCCCTAAAATATTGGTTTTTATATCAACAAGCTAAATTAATTTTTATACTCCTAAATTCTAAGAAAAATTTCCTATAAACAAAAATAAATACAATACAAAAATTTGAGACCCCATATTCACCTATTTGAAATAGGTATTATCTCTGGAAATATAATATTTAAGATAAATATTTTTATTTTCCAGGTATTACATTTCTCCCCCCGTTAAATAAAATTTCACCCTTGAAATTTAGTCTATCATGACCAAATTTTGGGCCGTAAACTCTGGGTACTTTTCTATCATATCGCTCACTGTTTCCCATGTTGCCTTATCGGATGACAATCCTTTCCAAACCACTTTCACCATCGGAATGCTTCTATTCCTAAGTCGTTTCTCTCGGTGATCGAGAATCTGTACTGGTTCAACTACGAATGTATTATCATGCCGTGCTTCCATGTCTTCGAACTCAATGACGTGCTCTGGATCTGGTAGGTATCTCCTCAGTTGCGAAACATGAAAGACGTCGTGAAGATTGCTCAGATTCGGGGGTAAGGCTAATTGATATGCAATTGATCCTCGGTTTGCTAAAATTTCAAATGGCCCTACGTAGCGTGGACTCAGCTTCTTCCTCTTCAGCGTTCTACCAACACCTGTGACTGGGGATAGCTTCAAAAATACATGATCCCCAACTGTGAACTCTAGGGGTCGTCTTCTCTTATCAGCGTAGCTCTTCTGTCTGCTTTGTGCCGCTAGGAGTCTTCGTCTGATTAGTGCAATCTGTTCGGAAGTTTTATCAACTATGTCTGGTCCAAAGGATTCGCGCTCTGATAGTTCCGTCCAGCACATAGGTGATTTACACTTTCGCCCATACAATGCTTCAAATGGAGCCATTTGTATGCTCGAATGGTAACTTTTGTTATAAGCGAACTCTACCAATGGAAGGTGTTGATCCCAATGGCCTTTGAAGTCCAATACACATGCTCTAAGCATATCTTCGAGTGTCTGTATTGTCCTCTCTGTTTGACCATCGGTCTCAGGGTGATAAGCTGTACTTAACTTCAGCTTTGTGCCCATGGATTCATGTAATGATTGCTAATATCGAGAGGTGAATCGTGGATCTCGGTCAGAGACAATGCTCTTAGGAATACCATGGAGTCGTACAATTTCCTTGAGATAAATCTCTACCAACCGTTTCGATGAATAATTGACACTGATAGGGAGGAAATGCGCCGATTTAGTCAATCGGTCCACAACCACCCAGGTGGTATCGTGATTTCTGATCTTAGGTAATCCTCCCACGAAATCTATGGCAATATCCTCCCACTTCCATTGAGGAATTTCTAGCCCTTGAAGAGGACCAGCGGGACGCTGATGTTCAATCTTTACCTTTTGGCAAGTTAAACACCTAGCTACGTACTGAGTGACATCTCTCTTCAATCCGGGCCACCAGAATTCGGATTTCACATTATGGTACATCTTGACCATTCCCGGATGCAGAGTGTATTTACTCTTATGGGCCTCATCCAGAATCTTGCGCCTTAACTCAGCAACTGGCGGAATGTAAAATCGTTTCCTATACCGGACCAGTCCACTGGGTGAGAGGTCATAGTCTGGAGTTTCGCCTCGAGAGATCATCTCCCGTATGGTTTTGGCCCACTCGTCATGCAACTGTGCTTTCTCAACTTCATCCCTTAGATCGTATTCTCCTTGGCTAACAAGAAGATTCGCAAAATAGGCATCGCTGGGTGTAGGATGATTTAAACAAATCTGCTTCAACAAATTTAGATTCATAAAATCTTCGAACAGCTTCTTCTCCTGAATCAACATGTATGCTGCCTGAACTGACTTTCTACTAAGAGCATCTGCAACAACGTTCGCTTTACCTGGGTGATATTTAATCTCCAGGTCATAATCTTTAAGTAACTCCATCCAGCGTCGCTGCCTCATATTGAGTTCCTTTTGATCAAACAGGTATTTCAAACTCTTGTGGTCGCAGAATAATTCCACGGTGGCACCGTACAGGTAATGCCTCCATATCTTTAGAGCAAATACGATCGCTGCGAGTTCTAAATCATGCATAGGATAATGTGTTTCATGAGGTTTTAGCTGACGAGAGGCGTAAGCTACTACTCTGCCTTGTTGCATTTGGACGCATCCCAATCCATGACCGCTAGCATTGCTATAGACTACATAGGTTTCGTCTGGATCTGGGATCACCAATACTGGTGTTGTGGTCAACCTTTCTTGCAAGCTCTGGAAACTCTCCTCACAGTCTTCATCCCATATGAAGGGTTGGTTTTTCCGTGTGAGCTTCGTCAAAGGTAAAGCGAGTCGTGAGAAATCTCGAATAAATCTGCAATAGTAACCTGCTAGACCTAGGAAACTACGTATCTCTGTCACTGTTTCTGGTCTCTTCCAGTTCAGAACTGCTTCCACCTTGCTGGGATCAACAGCAACTCCGTCACGTGATATAACATGACCCAGAAATTTAACTTCTGGTAGCCAAAACTCACATTTGCTTAGCTTAGCATAGAGTCGCTTTTCCCGGAGTATACTCAAAACCATTCGCAGATGTTCTTCATGCTCTTCTCTACTCTTGGAATAGACAAGAATGTCATCAATGAATACCACCACAAATTTATCAAGGTGCTGACGAAAAATACGGTTCATGTAATCCATGAACACAGCAGGTGCATTTGTCAAACTGAAAGGCATCACAAGGAATTCGTAATGCCCATACCTGGTTCTAAAAGCTGTTTTTGGAATATCACTAGCCTTAACTCGAAGCTGATGATATCCTGAACGCAAATCGATCTTTGAGAAGACACTGGAACCAGATAATTGATCTAGTAGATCATCTATCTAGGGAAGCGGGTATTTATTTTTGATAGTCACTTTGTTCAACTCACGGTAGTCAATACAAAATTGAAGGCTTCCGTCTTTCTTTTTCACGAACAAAACCGGGGCTTCCCATGGTGAGACACTAGGTCGAATGAATCCTTTCTCGAGTAGTTCTTCAAGTTGTTTCTTTAGCTCTTGCATTTCATTTGGCGCTATACGATATGGTGCTTTAGAAATTGATCCAGTGCCTGGCATCAAGTCAATAGCAAATTCGACTTCCCTTTCTGGAGGTAGCTCAGTAAGATCTTCTGGAAATACATCAGGAAATTCATTCACCACTCTGATGTCTCGAAGTGAAGGTTCGACCTCCGCTTTGACTGAAAAGAATACCATATAGGCTTGGAATCCCTTCTTTAAACACTTCTGTGCCTCCGCAATGGAAAGGAAATTTAGGTTTATATCGATCTTACTCTTGCTCGAGGAGGGTGCAAAAGATATCTTCTTGCTTCCGCAATCAATTATCGCGTCATTGGCAAATAGCCAATCCAGACCAAGGATAACATCGATGCCATGAAGTGGTAATCGAATAAGATCTATGGTTGAGTTCCGTCCGTTTATACTCACAACACAATTCAAACATGCGTCAGAAGCTAAGGATTTTACACCAAGAGGTGTAGACACTGATAAATCATAAGGTAAACTATAGGCAAGCATTCCTATATGTTTAGTGCAATCATAGGAAATAAACAAGTGACTAGCTCTGGAATCATACAATGCTTGAAATAGATGCCCATTAAGAGATATAGTACCTTGAATCATTTCTGGAGACTTCTTGGCTTCTTCGTACGTCAAAGCAAACACTCGGTCTGCTTGTTGCGGCTTTACTTCTGCAGCTCTCAAAGGACAGTTGATACTGATGTGTCCTAGTTTCTGACACCTATAACATATCAGCTTCCCTTCGCAGTTGGTTCCCTGGTGATATCTCCCACACTTTGGACATGGTCGGGATCCCTGTATCCTCGGAACATTTTGCTGCCCAGGTTGATACGGCTTCTTGTTTCCTCCTTGAGGGTTATTCCAAGGCGTCTTCCGTTTCTGGTTGGAGCTTCCCCGATTAAGGCCACCACGAGTTGAGCCACTGCTATGGGAAGGTCTGATCCTCCGCAACTCCTTCAAATTTCGCTCGATAAGCCGACAGGCTTCCACGGCATGGATTACTTCATGAAATTGCTGTGACACCAGCTTTTCATTAATTTCATACTTCAGCCCATAGACAAATATATTTGCCATACTACTTCCGCCACCATTTTCTCTCAGATGCGAAGAGTATCGGGATAAGTTGGTGTAGCAGGCGAAGTAATCATCAATTGACTCTTCCTGGCCCTGCCGGATATGAAAGAATTCTGACTCCTTGATTATCTGGACGGACTCAGGAAAATACTGCTCGTTAAACTTCCCAAGGAACATTTCCCATGTAATGGGATGATCTTGCAACCGCAGTGTTGCTGCAATGGTCCTCCACCATCTATCAACATCGCCTTCTAGCTTATAGATCGCCAGTTGAGCCTTGCGATCTTCAGGACACTCCATCACCTCAAAAATTTTCTCTAATCGTAGAATCCAATCCTCTGCTATGTCATGCTTTCCTTTGAAAATTGGGGGTTTCAGCTTACAGAACTGTGTCACCCAAAATTGGGTATCTTCAACTACCCTGTAAGGTGCTCTTTCCTCCCTAGGTGGTGATTGGGACCTTACCGGTTCCCCAGTCTCCACCGAACGTCTCTCATCTTCTTCTTGCTCCACTTCGACTTGTCTTCGTGCCTCTCGGTCTGCACGTAGATCTTCAATCATTGCACGCTGCTCTTGCAACATAGTCATGATTTCTTGCCATGCTTTTGTTGATTGGGTTCAGGGGCTGTTGCTCAGGCTCTAGTACTGACATTTGTCGACCTCGACCTCTCCCTCGGCCTCGGCCTCTGCCTTGGCCTCGGAGATATCCAGCTCCCCTTATGATCGCCATTTGTTTTAACGCCTTTATTATTTTTTCCTTAACCATGTTAGTAAGGAAAAAGACAACAAGAGATACATAAACATTTATATATATTACACAATATTTGTAGCTACATTATGCATCATATCTCTTTATACAAACCCTTCCTAATGGGTTTAGCTATCAAGATTCCAACTGAAGACCATCACACAACAAAAGCTAGCTCACATTAGTACTATACTTGCATCAAATATATTACTTCCTCACTACTACTAGACCTCCACAGCTTTCTTGACTTGTCCTTCACAAACTAGTCCATCCTTTTTCCTACATGTACATCTGCACCCAACGTCTGAGTTGCACGATGCAAGCCTTGAAATCCTCAATATCCCCTTCATTCAACAGTGTATTAGTTTTGCGGATCCACAGAGGGGTTCGTGGAAAATGGTAGAGGATGGATCGAATCCAATCCCCTGTGGGATGTTGAATCAAGGAAGTCTGGCTAATGAGGTAAAATTCCCTGACACGGGTCAGAAAGCAAAGGTATTGTTCCCTCAAGGTCCTGGAAATCTGCCCCGCAAACTGGAGATCCATGGATATAGTATGAGTAAGGATGGTATTGCTATCTAGCCCAAATTGAGGAGCTTCAGGGTCAGTGTTGTCTTGGCTTTGTACTCCAGGGTAGTTAAAATTATCTCCCACCGAGGAGTGGTGAGAGTCATCAGGATTGTCTGGTTCTGCCGAAACCATGGCTTGTAAAGGTACTGCAGGAATGGGTTCCGGATCGTAAAGGTCATTTAGGTGTTCCGGACCAGGGTGATATTCAGGTTCCGGAGGGTTTTCAGTTTCTAAAAGGTGTAAAAGGTGATCAGCGTTAAAGCAGTCAGATGGTGTCTCTTCAGTCATTTGATGAAACTGGGGAACGTTTATGGGGTTTGGTGTAGGGTGGAATAGATGTAGTGGATCGGGAGGTGGGTTCATAGGTTCACGGTTTAGTCTTAATCCAGTCATGTTGGGGATAATCGAGCGTCAAGCCATACGCCTACGGTGACCATAATACTCCATGGATGCGTGTGAACAACTCCTTATAGTTCGTTTGTCGGTTCTCCTCTCGAGCCTTCGCTTGCTGAAAGAATTAAAAGAATAACAAGTTTGTCATCTAAAAAATGAAACAACCAATCATTTAAATCTAAAATTAATTTAACTTTCAATTACTAGCTCACTGTAGGACACGGCAAACGTCTTAAATCTCGCCCTGTGATGGATCCTCTACTGTGCTCAACTTGTGGTGTTCCTCTAAGACAGAGCATATAATAGGGGTGTTCATGGGTAAGGCTGGGCAGGGCGGAACCCATGCCCGATGCCCTACCTGAAAGATCATCGGGCAGGAAAATGGAGCCCAGTACCCGGTCCTACTCGATAGAAGCCCTAACAATTTTGGGCACGACGATAATGGGGTTGGGCAAGTGATAACTCTCCATATTTTATATATTTAAAGTAAATTTTGGAGATATTTAGAGAGTTATCTAAACAATCTTGAGAGATTTCTATGAGATTATATGATTATAGGCTCAAATCAAAGTGGTGCATTATTTGTGGGATTTCAATTTAAAATAAATGTTTTTAAGTTTAGGAAATAAATAATAGTAATTAGAAGTTTAGAAAAAAGAAAAAGAAAAAGAAGAAACAAATAATTATTTCTATTATTATTATTTATTATCATTACTATTAGTATTATTAAATAATTCCCCCTTGCTTTTCACAATTAGGGAGCACGTGTTGATCTTGGGCACTAGAAGACATTTGGACTTTGGAATGAATTGGATACTGGCCCACTAATGAGAATTGATTGAATGAAGATAAAAAAGAATGAAGAAAAGAAGCATGCAGATTAGGCTGGAGAATTGAATGGAAATTGTGTGTGGGCCCATCAAATTAAAATTGATGAATGGAGGCCTAACAGCAAAGGGAGGCAGGATGAAGACAGAGAAGAGGCGCACGGCTGAAACAAGAATGAATTGAGAAAGAGAGCAATTTCGAAGGCGCACGACTGGAGAAATATTCAAGAAAAGGGAGACCTGCTAATGGCAATCAAGAGAGTAGCAAAGACGCAGGGAAGAGCAAAGATACAACATATTCTGGGTGGAGAACAAAGAGCAAAACGCTGAGAAAGAAGAGAGACACAAGCATAGTGCTGGTTTCCTTTGTTCTTTTTCTTTGTTCTGTTATCTCAAATTGAATCTAGTTCCATTTCAATTCTTATCATTTTACATGTCTCTGAACCTGGATTTATTTTGCTGTGATTTGGATATGAGTAGCTAAACATTTTATTCTAGGATTCTTTTGACCCTTTGTATGGATTAATATTTGAATATTCCTCTCTTTTGGTAGATAAATATATATATGTGTTGATTTCAATCTAGGCTAAATGCTTCTAAATGATTGGCCTCCATTTAGATGATTTATTCACTTGGGTTTGACTTGAGAAAGCTAATCTAGGTGTAGAACTTGCTTGAAATCATGCTTGTCTTGAAGTTTACTTGATAAATAGATGGTTTGTTGGTAAAATAGAGATATATTTACCAATCTTGCATTGTTACATTAAGGTTGTTGCTTAAATATTGATTCTCATTAATTGTAGGAAGAGATTGTGCATTTTAATGAGAAAAGAAACTTGATATTGACTTGAGAAAGCTTGTTAAGTGTTTTTGAACCTTAGACTAACACATGTATGTATTGAAACACCAATAGAGAGGAAATTAATTCAATATTATGAAATGCAAAAAGGGGAGAAGAATCCTAGGCTTTATTAAATCCTAGAAATCCAAAAATCATTTGCTTTCATCAATTTTTAGTTTTATAAATAGTCCTTAGAAATTCTCATTTCTCATTGAAATCTTTGTTCTAGCTCAACTAGATTAAATTCACTAAGCTTGTTGTTTGACCAATTTGTTATACTAATCCTCGTGGGAACGATACTCTACTTATCACTTTATTACTTGCATGACTCATACACTTGCGAGGCAAACAGCAAGGCGGGCCATCCCTGCCTAAGTGGCAATACCCTGCTATACTCTTTATGAAAAAAATAAACTTAAATCACACCTAATAAACAATATTGCAAACTTCAAATGAAATCTATAATTCTGTACTTTGAAATATTTCAAAATAAGTTTACAACTTGGGTCTAGAAATTAAAAAAACAACCATATGTCTTAACAAATAGTCAAATACTTATAAGTGAAAATAAAAAAATATATAATACTATTGTACAAAAAAATAAAAAATATATAATACTATATACACTATTGGGTAGGGCCAAATAGGCAAGGCGGCATACCATGCCCGATGTCTAGCCCTACCCGTAAAAATGCCCATCCCAATCTATCTTGGGCTGCTATTTCTTTGATTGGGCATGGAAATTTTTCTGCGGGCTGGGGCGGGTGCTCAAGGCCATGGGCATCATGAACACCCCTAGCCTACAAGGAAGAGCAAACAAAAAGTTAAGTGAAATTAATTATTATTTTGATATTTTATAAACTATATTTAAAGTTTAAACTATAAAGTAATTTAGACTATACATCCAGTGAGCTGATGTTCCCATTTGTATTTGCACAATTCAAAAAACATGTTTTTATTGCTTTTAAATAAAATTTAATCAAATGTAAGGAAATGAATTTTAAATTTTGTCAATAACTAATTATATTTACCTTCGACATCCGTCACAAATCTGGTGGAACGTGAAGACAATGGTCGGGGGTTCCCTTGGTTTCGCTCATTCTCCCAGTCGAGGAATTGTTGCGCCTCGCTCGTGAGAAAGCCAATATCTATCTCTTCATTTTCATCGAGGTTGCTGATCGAAAGAGTAGCACCTTGTTCTCCACCTATAGTCTCATGGGTCTCTGGCTTTGGGATTGGCTCACTGGCAAAGAGATCCTCAAATACACTCTTTATCTCAGGGGGCAGAGGGGTATTTACAGGCCCACACCCTCTCATACGGGATCTGCTACCACTTCTTCTTAGAACATTTCCTGGTGAAACTCCCTTCCTTTTACTCCATTAACCATAATGTTTGATTTTTATAGTACAAGTATAAAAGCAAAAGTCAAAACAAAGTGAAATGACAGTCACGTGAGAGAAACTGATGGTGGGAGGGGTTTAAAGCACGTCTTTTTGTAGTGGTTATGATGACAAACCACTACAAAGTTACGCACAGTGTAGCGGTTATCAACCACTACAACAAATATACCTCGGTCTTCGTAAAAACTTGTAGCGGTTATAGTAACCGCTACCAATGTATTGGCTTTAAAGATTATATAGCGGTTATAGCCACTAACCGCTACAACTAATTTGACCTTTCATATTTAGTAGTGGTTTGAGAATGGAAGAAATCACCAAGAGGGGGTGAATTAGGGATTTTTTTAAAAAAATTCTTTTGGAAAAATTGTCAAGTTCTTAAAGCACAATGTAAAAGGCAAAGAGACAAAAGCTTGAACACAGAGAATTTATACCGGTTCGGTCCTAACCTTGACCTACGTCCAGTCCCTAGATATCTTCTGGGTTTTTCTACTATCAATATTCTCTTATTACAAATAATGTAACACTTCAACTAGGACTTGCTCCCCCTTACACTTTGTAATCAAAAGACTCAACTCACATGTTCCACAATCTTGAGTTTGCAAAAAGAGGTAATCAAAAATTGATTTTCAAAACAGTACTCTGAAAAGAGCATATATTGATAAACACTGAAGTTCAAATCAAATGCACAATAATGACTCTAGTTTAAAATGTGATCAGTTGTAGTTCTGTATCTGTATATGTGCAATGAGTCTTCATGGGTATTTATAGCTTAACTAGAGAAACTAGTTGTTGCAAAACCTTCTCTCTTATTCTTCAATGTTCAACTTCATTTTTGTAATATGTCAGTTGCATATTTTCCTCTATTCTTTTAATTCTCAGCTGGAATCTTGGATTCAACCATTGCAGGTGATCTTCCAGAGTTCTTGCTATTCTATGATCCATTTTTGACCGTTCGAGGATGATTTGATCGAGTCATAACGGTTTGAGCTGAACCATTGGAATAGAGGAAAAGTTTTAGGCTTGTTCTTGGTTCTGCATTATATGCACTTGACCCAGTTCTGATTTGCTGATTTGATATGAAATAAATAAGAATTTTGATCAAGTGTATGTATATAGGATGATTCGCAATTTAATTTGTGAGTAAATAAACTTGAAAGTGTGAATCAAATTGATATGAGATCTCATCTATGAAACAGAGCTCCCACAAACTCGAGTCAAACTTATGTAGGCTCGAGTGTATTTGTTTTGTAGTCATCTTGGTATTTCTCTGTCTGAGCTAGACTCGAGTCTATAAGTGCCAGGATCGAGTTTGCTTGACTAATGCACGTTGCAACTCAAAGGATAGGTTTGAGTCTGCATAGTTGAGTTCGAGTCTATTTTTCAAAGATGCTCTCTGTATGCGTTATGCTCGAGTTTGGTTTATTATGCTCAAGTTTACTTTCATGACCAACTAAAAGACCTCTTCCTGCAAGACTTAAACTTGAGTCAGAGAAATCATGCTTGAGTCTCAAAAATAGTCGACATGCTCTCTATAAGACATAGGCTCAAGTTTATTAAGCTAGGCTCCAGTTTAACTTAGAGTCAACAACTTTGCTTGCTCTCTGTAACATGTGAGCTCGAGTTTAACATAATAAACTCGAGTTTGTCTCAGATAAAAACGTGAAACTTGCTCTCTGTCACAAGTAGGCTCGAGTTAATCAAAGGAGGCTCGAGTTTGCATAAGTTCAAAGTACTTTTTCTTCTGTATGTTAGGTATGAACTCGAGTTTAATAAGATTAGGCTCGAGTTTGACTAACATAGTAAGAATCAAAATTAATACTAGCAAACTTCCACCTTTCTTTGAGTTTAAATAGCAAAGAATGATTTCTTAGTTTACAATTGTCAGTTATCATCAAAACACATAGAGAACTAACGTAGTTAACATACTAAACCGCTACAATATGATGGAATTTTGTAGTGGTTTGCCTGTACAATCGCTACTTTACCAAAAACAATCCAAACTAATTGGTTTATTAGTGAAGTTTATTAGTTTGCTAAAAAAGAATTAATAAGTATATTGAAAATAGTCCAATAAGCCCATTAAGGTTGGGCTTTAATATAGCCACCGATCTCTTTAAAAAGGCTCACTAACTCATTTGGATTTGAGATATTTTAGAGAGAGAAAGGTGGCTATAATAAAAACCCAACCTTCGATCGCTTATTAGACAATCTTCAGAAGAATAGAAGTCTTTATGTCTGAGAAATAACCAAATTTGGAATGTCACTGAATAACTACCTCCGGCTTCATGATGAGAGAGACAAATATTTGCAGCTATAATCTCTCGAGATAAGAGATTATAGCTGCAGATATCTGCATGTCTTCATTTACCAAGCTGAGTTAGCTCATTCAGTGACAATGTAGATTCGGTGATTTCTCATTATTTATACTTTTTGTTTGATGTACGGTCAGGTTATATAGTTTAAATATTAGTAGCGGTTTACTATATAACCACTACAAACTGTAAGGATTTGTCACGATTGTTGCGTCTCTAAACATAAACCGTAACAATATTATGTCGTTTCGCTTTCTTGTAGCGACTATTCTAACATAACTGCGACAAATAAACCGCAACAAACATTCACGCCATTAGGCACGAACACTGGTGTCAATTTTGTAGCGATTTTGTTAGAGAAACCACAACAAATATACCATCAAAAATATTTGCGCCATTACGGGCCAAGCTAGCGCCACTTTTATAGCGATTTATTGTGCCTCAACTGCTACAAAGGCCGTCTCAAATAGGCACGCGCTTTGGCACCAATGCTCTGCTACGAATTTGTAGTGGTTTCATGTGAAACCACTACAAGTACTTGATTTGTAGTGGTTTGTTATGACCGCTACTGTTGAACCGCTACAAATCGTGCTTTTTTTTGTAGTGAGTAAAGTTACTTGTACGTTATCATACCTTTCTTCGAGTAGTTAGAAAAAAGTTTGTTCTTCACAAAATGATCCCGGACCTCTCGGAAATCCTATAGTATTACGATTTTGTTATAAACTTCCCGTATTTTATAAGATATTGTAAATAATACCATATTACTTAAATTAATACTTAAAGGGTTATTTTTACCACTTTTTACCTTTTTACCTTTAGGCTATGTTTGGTTTGAGGGAAGGGTATGGGAGGGAGTGCAAGGGAATTTTTTTTTTTTGGAAGTACATTGACCAAATTGCCATTAATGAAAAAAATATTCTTTTTTTGTTAAAAGTATATTTTAGGAATAGTGAAAATTTGCTATGGGCAATTTTGTAAAGATGAGAGAAAAAATTTCTCTCTCAACTCTTCCTCCCACACCTTCCCACACCCTTCCCTCAAACCAAACACAGCGTTAGTGGATAACTTAACCAACTTTTAACTTTTTTGCCCTTAATTTTCAAATTTTCCATTTTTCTACCAGGATTTTTCAGTGACTTTGAAAAATCATAATTAAATGCAAAAAAATCCAATTGGTATACTTAAAAAATCTACAAGACTCTTAACATGTCCATTTGCATGAAAAAATATTTCTAGAAGGTTGAAAAATTCACTCACTCTCAGTTTAATTATTTTTCACCACTGTTCAAATCATGTTTCCAGAAACATGGTCCAACTTCAAAAATTCTTTTCTCTTTGTACAGAGCTCCAATTACCTATCAACGTAAAGCTCTATATGTCTACTTTATTTCTGGAAAATATCATGATTTTTGGATATAATTTAATTGGTCAAAAGCTATTTACAGGTCGACTGCCTCCAGAAAAACTCAAATCTGGCAGATTTCCCAACTTGTGCAACTTTGATCTTTTGTTTCCAAAAATTATTTTCCACCATGTTTCTACTCTATTTTTCATTTTAAACCCTTTGGTGATCTTAAAATCATGGAAATCATTTTTCTTTACAATTTTCTTGCTTGGGCCAAATCATTGGCTAAAAACAAGAAGATCACCTTTTGACCAACTTCACATAAAATCATGATTTTGGCCATAGGTTTTCTTTAAAACGTATTCTCTTGGACTTTGATGATGTTGGATCTAGTTTTTAGAACCATGGTCAACATGTCCTCTTAGGGTCCCCTGCTTCTGTATTCCAAGACAAACATGATCCATATCACTTTAAGCTTCCACATAAAATATCACAAAGAGTTTAGGTTTTTACCACTAACTGGCTCCTCGTGTTTTGTGGTCACCTTTCTCTCTTCTTCTTCCTCCAAAAACAAGAGAATGAACCATCAAACTATAAGATAACTTATCGTGTGTTCTTGATCTCTTTCCTCCTTTCCTTCCTCTTCTCTATTTTGGCCCTCTCCCACTCTCTTGGTCAAGAGAAGTGTTTGATTTTGGATGACAAGCAAGAGGGCTGTTCTAAGGGTTTTTAATTAGTAGAAAAGTTACATGAGGGCCCCACATGTCAAAAGACTAATTTTCCCTTACAAAATATCAATTTTCTTACTTTCTCTCCTCATCCTTCCCTTGTCCGAAATTTGAGGCTTCTTTGGGGCTCTTGGATTGCTTTGCCATGTGTCATTTTCCTATGGTCTTGGTCCCTCCATTGGCTCAAGAAAATTCTAGAAGTTACTAGAAGCTTTTTGCTTAAAACCAAGTGATCTTATCTTGGATTTTTGGCTTCTCCTTTACTCCTCCTAGCTGGCCAAATTGTATGACTTCTTGGGTCGATTTTATGAAGTCATTTGATATCCTAAACAAGAGGTTAAGAGTCAATGTAAGATTAATCCATTGACTTATCAAAATGCATATGTATCTTATTCTTTAAGATTCATTTCATCCTCTTTTGGCCCTTGCTTGGTCAAAATGAATGGCCACTCAAGAAGGTCTTGGTTGCCTTTCCTATCTTGAAGACACATGCACAATTTGGATAGCAATGAATTAGATATTAATCCCTTAGTTGACATGTGTTACTTGGCACAAGATATATCAAATCTTATATGCTTTATTCCCCTTGACATCTAACAATTTTCATTGTCTCCTATCTCTTTGTCTTAGGCCAAAACTATGGCCCTAATAGGGAGTTAAAATTGTTAGCCTTTAATTGCTATTAGTGAAAGTTCATTTGCCAAGAACTTGTTGACAATATGTACCAATTTGGCTAAGTGACATCCATTCCCTTTCATGATTCATTTAGCTTAGAATAGCCATATTATTTTATGTGATTTATGTCACATTTTTAGCCAATCAATGTGGTATCATATTAACCACGTATCAATTAGTTTCGGAGTTAAAATTCAGACTGAAAAGTAATAAATAGACTATTAATCCTGAGACATATATTCACCTCCGTATCGTATTGAATATTCACAAAATACAAGGTTTTAGATAAAGCAAAAATTGGCATATTAAAAGGGCTATAATTTTTAGGATGTCACACAAAGCTGTAATAAAAGTATATTGAGCCAAGATAAGCAATATAAATTGTAACTTCTAAACAAAAAATAATTCAAATCCTAAGAATCTTATATCGTAAGTTTATGGGAAAGGTGAAGATCAAAACCTGCATGATATACCAAATAGGTCATGTTAAGCAACTTGAGACAATGAGAATTGAACCCTTTAACCAATCTCCATGAATTGGATTAGCAGAGTTTTCATGAATCGGAATCAGAGGATGATCCCATAGATTCCTTATAACAGGACCTTTGAATATTGTGAAGGTCATTACACCACCTAATGATATCAAGGTTTCAAGAACTTTTTCTATACCTCTAGGATAAAGAAAAACAACAACTTCCTACCAATTCCAAAATCAACTCAAAATTATCAATCAACGCTAAAAAATTGAAAATGCAAATGATTAATAATTGACACCCCCCCCCCAAAAAAAAGCAGGTGGAGAAAGTAATTTATTTTTTTACTTTTTTTTAAAAAAATAGATTTTACCTTTCTACAATCGGTTGCACAACCGGTGAAGAGAGTGACTCTCTAAGCAATATGAATTGTAACTAGTCTCAATGTAGAAATGCTTTTTTGACTAGTGAAAGATTCAAAAAGAAAGTCGTCTCTTCATTATATCAATAATAATGTTTTGTGGAGTATAAAAATCCCATATCTAATTGTTATAAGACAAATTAAAGATATATATGATAGATGTGAGTGCCATCAAGTTGATTAAACTATAAACTACTATTTTAATATAAAGGATAAGCCTTGAGTATAGTTAATACACTAAATGAGGCTTTAGGATGAGAGCATAATCTTAATTACTAGTATCATTTTGATCACCAAACAAAGAAAAGAAGAAATCAAACCTGAGTATCAATGCAATGATAAAAGTGAGGGAAGCTATGTGTGTAATACCATACTTTTGTAAACATTGTATTTTGGCAAATAAGTTAGCAAAATACAAAGGTGAATATGTGTCTCAAAGAATTATGATCTATTGATTATATTCTTATCCAAATTCCACTTTAGAATGAATTAATCAAAGGTTAATTATAAGACATTATTTAGGGGCTACGATTTAGCCTAAGGACAAGAGATAAATGACAAAAAAATTAAATAGATATTTAAGGAATTTAAATGGCTAATAATGCTATAATGAATTATGCTAAAACCTAAGATATTTGTAGTAAAAAGGAGATTAAGCACATAATTAAAGCTAATTATTAGTACCCCAAAAGTCAATAATTTCGTCTAGGGCATGTAGGGCAAGGGGAACCAAGTATTTTGAGATATTTTCTATGGGATTAAGCTTAAGCCTTCAATTAATTAAAGTAACCAATGATAGTTATAAGTAAGAAGCTTTAAGCACTTGATTAAGAAGTTAATTAAACCTTGCTAATCACCTTTGAAAAGTCAACAATTGCAACTACAATTAAGGTTTAGGATTTGTGCACATGGAATGCCATCAAATGGTCCAAACTAAATCCCATAAATTGGCTTAATCCTCTTGTAAATAAACCAACCAATGGAAACCTTTGATCATAGGATTTTCAACACTTGGAAATTAATCAAGAGCTAAGGAAGAAGCATGTTGGTTGGCCATTAGGTGTAAGGATAGGATGAAATTGCATAAAGTGATCTTATGATCTAAAAGTAAAGTTAGAACTCCTTGATAATTACCATTTGAACCATTGGTATTTTCCTATAAATAGAGGGCTACCCTCTTCATTTTCTTCACACCAAATCAAACTCCAAGTAGTTGATTTCTAAGAAGTGAGAGTGAGGGAGAGGCAAAATCTTGGAGCAAGGAGGAGGAAGGAGTAAGAACTTCAAGAGGTAAGTTCTTAAGCTCTAGCTTTTAGATTTTGGTAAAATTGTAGTTTGATCTAGGAAATTGTAAAGTGAATTTATTTACATGTTTTTAAGGTCTCTAATGTTTTTAAAACAAAAATTAGAGTGAAAACATGTTAGGGAAAAAGTTTTGAAATGAATGGATCAAGATTGTGAAAATTGTAGAATTTCCAATTTTCAATCCTGTGTAGGCAGCGAACAATGAGGCTAGTATTTTATGCATCAAATGAACTTTAAAATTCATGAAATTTTCAAGTTATAAAGTAGACATCTAGGGCTTTCCATTGATATAGAATTTGTAATGTTTTAAGCTCTAGAGAAGGAGTTAGGAATTTTTGAAGTTAGGCCTTGTTCAGGACGTTGAAACCTGTACAGTGGTTTGAAAAATTAAACCTGGGAATGACTCAATGATTTCAAGTTTGAGGTGTTATTTTCCCCTAAAAATAGACTTGTTAAGGGAAATTTAGGATTTGGTTTCACATCATTTTGATTTTTGTAGAATTAGTTATGATTTTCCACAGTTACTGAAAAATTTGTCCAGAAAATCCAGCAATGTGTCTTTAAGGAAAAGTAAGGGTAAAAATGGAAGAACAAATCCTTTAAGGGTAAAAAGGTCAAAGGAGGTAAAAATAACCCTCAGGATATTATTTCAAGTGATATAATCTCATGGTAGCATTATAGGATACCCGAGAAGGCCGAGGTCGAATTCAAAGGTCAAGCATATTGGTAACTACGTGGCGAAAGGTACGTTCACGCACTGGTAACTTTAACACTTGTGTGTCTTGTATGCCTATATATGATTGTTTGATTCATGTTGAGTGACGGACAAGACGAGGTCTTGGGTCATGCATTGTGACTAAGACTTGGTCTTCAATCTCATGTTTATATACATTCAGGGTAGCTATGGATTTAACTGGATGCGGGTTATAGTCTTGATAATTCCGCTTGTATGTTTTCCTAACGCTAAGGACATGTGGGTTTAGTAGCACTGGTTATGTGCAAACACTGTTGACATGCATGTGTTGTGTGCTATGTATTGTTTACTGAATGTAGTGAATATCTATCATATATTGTTTATACTTTGCATATGAGGTTAACTGTTATTTGAGATTCAATGGGTATTGAATCTTAGACTTGACCAAAGGTTCAGGGAAGAGACCTAGATCTGAAAAGGCAATGAAGTTGAGAAGAAGTGAGGTAGACAGAGCCATGAAGAGGCATTGGTCGAGATGAGAGTATGAAGAAGACTATTAGGGCATAGGTTATGGCATGAATATCTAATAAAGTTATTTCAAACCAATTGATACTTAAACTAAGAAAGGGTTTGTCGATGGTCTGTCATAAGTCACCGGGAAAGATGGTGAGACTCCCATTAGACTAAACATCGATCTAGCCAATATGTCTGATTAACTATGTTGGGTTCCAAGCCATAGGTCTAGTTAAGGCTTAGTTTATCAAAGAAGCTATATTTGAGTCTTTGTAAAATGTATCACATGAATATTCTTTCGGGATATTTAATTTAGCAGCTTATCTCTGGGAATTTTCTATCAATTACTCATTGTCCAAACGTTAATGCATGCTCTTCGTTCCGCTTTATTTTGATATGCACACTGTCAACATTGTTGATATTCTTGATACTACGTGTCACCGAACATAATAAATAGTATGGAATTTGGGGTGTTACAATATGTAATACATAAAATTCCAATTCATCATAAATTTTTTATTTTGATGAATAATTAGAATAAATGAAGGTGAATATGTGTCTCAAAGAAATTTAATCTATTGATTATAATTTTGGACAAATTTCTTCATAAAATTTATAATTAAATGGGAGATGTTGAGACTACATATAAAGGAAATAAAATGTGATATAAAAATCACATAAAATGATAACAATTTCCTATCAAAAAGAGCAAGATAAGCAATGGAAACAATTAATTAAATTAAAGCAATTAGCAAATACTAAAAGGCACTTAAGCTTGCATTAATTAGAGATTAATTACAACATAATTAGAGATAATTAAATCTTCCAAAAAGGGGCTGTTATTTTCGAAAATATGAAGGGCTTAAGAGATGAACTTAAATTACTAATAATGCTCTCTAATAACTTTAATTAATTGGCAAACCAATTAACCTAAGATATTTGTAATAGGAAGGAGATTAAGCACATAATTAAAGCTTAATATTAATGCCTCAAAAGTCCACAAATTCGGCTAGGGCATGTGGAGCAAGGAGAACCAAGTGATTTTGGGATATTATCCAAGAGATTAGCTTAAGCCTTCATATAATTAAAGTAATCAATAATAGTTCTAAGTAAGAAGCATATAAGCACTTGAATTAAGAAGCTAATTAAACCTTGCTAATCACTTTTGAAAATTCAACAATTGCAACTACAATTAAGGGCTAGGATTTGTGTACATGTAAATGCATCCAAGGGTCCAAATTATCAACCTAAATTGGCTTAATCCTCTTGTAATTAAATCAACCAGTGGAAACCATTGATCATGGGATTATCAACACTTGGAAAATTAATCAGGGCTAGGGAGAGGGAGGAGTGGTCAGCCAAGAGGTGGAGGATGGAGAAGAAGTCTCATAAAGTGCACTAATGATCCAATGGATGGAGGGAAAGAAGCAAAGTTGGAACTCCATGAATATTACCATTTAAACCATTGGTATTTTGCTATAAATAGGGGTATTGCACCTCTTCAATCCTGACACCAAAACTCACTTCAGCAGCTGATTTGAGTAGAGAAAAATCATAGGAGCAAGGTGAAGAAGAAGTAAGAACTTCAAGAGGTAAGTTCTTAAGCATAAGCTTTTACATTTTGGTAAATATAAGAGTTTAATATAGAAAATTGTAGGAAAACTTTCTTTTCTTGTTTGGAAGTCTCCATTTGTTTTAAAATTCAAAATGGAGAGAAAAACATATTGTGAAATAATTTTTGGAGTCAAAAGATCCAAGTGGTGAAAGTTGGGAAAAATCCTAGATTTCAATTTTATGGAATCAGTCACTGTGAGGATGTGTACAGTCATCCAGAAATAAATACCAAAATATAAGTACAATTATCCCCAAAGAGTAAAATACAAAATATGGTAGGGCATCATCATCCTACCTCTGCAAAAAGGCCTTCTCTACTTAAGCACACCCTCCTGCATCACTAGCACCCCCTGGAGTCCGTGTACGGCTCCCAGAGTAACCTTCAATACTCATGCATAATATGTGTAATGTGTATGGGTGTTACCATATAATACATGCCAGTACAATAAATATGCCAAATATACCATATATGCAAACAAAAAACATACACAACATACATGTCTGCACTCCATTGAGCCGCCTTACCAAGGCAGGCCCCGGATTGCGGAATCACACGACTGTTTCCGTTGAGTCGCCACACCTACGTGACCAACCCCGGCAGGCACCGCTTGTTTCCGTTGAGTCGCCACACTCATGTGGCCAACCCCGGCAGGCACCCTTAGCGCTAGGGACATAGTCTTAAACATATTCTGTATGCATATTTGGCAAAACATATACCGTTTGATATTTTCACGGGCCCCACAAGACCCCCGACCGATTGTTTGACCCTAAATATCATCAAAATAGTTCATTTGAGTATTTCCCATAATGCCCTTACATTATTTGATTAAAAACCGAGCTAAACAGATTTTTCCAGAAAATCCAGTGCTTTTGTACCAACTTTGACAATTTCTAAAAAATTCCACAAAAATCATTTTTGAGTGAAACCAGCGCTATCTGAACCATTAGCATGTATAATTTTTAGGAACAATATTGCCAGAGGTCAAAAGTGCAGGTATTTGGGCGTGATACCACTTTTATTCCCTCTGGTCCAGATTCACGCCACTGTTTCCTTTTCTGTTTTCAACCAATTATTTCAACAAGCAAATATTATCCAAATCTTTATTATTATATATGTAGACTCATGCCCCAGATGTATAATTTTCTCTTGTAAAATTTCAGATCAAAAAAAGTTCGTTTACCCAGTCAAAAACGTTACCGGAGGTTTGCTTCTGAGACTTTCCAAAACTGACAGCAACCTTCCTTTTAGAGTTTTTCGGTGTTTTGATTTTGGAAACTCAACCAAACCCATACCCTACACAAAATCGCGTTTTAGAGCCATTAGAGACCTTAAAAATATAGAAATCCAACCCTAATACCATACTTCTACCTTTTGCACGAAAATCCCCTAAGAAGAACTCAAGAAAGCAAGGATTTTCGGTTACCTTGGAATCGGAGAATCGTTAGATGAGCTTGAGATCTTGAGTTTGAAACCCTAACAATAGTGGTTGAATGCCCTCCCCTAGTTCTCTTGGAATTTTGGTGCTCAAGGGTGAAAGAAGAAGAGTAAAACACCTTTTAATAAAGGTGAAATTAATTCAGTAACTTTGGAATTAACAGGTGTAATTTCTGACTGGCAAGAAGTAATTTGGGTTAGATATTTTTGGCTTGCTCTCCAAGAAAATCCAGAAAAATCCAAAGGTATCCCACATCTCCATGTGGCGCCATCCAAGCTAAAGAGGGCAGATTTTTATCTGCTCTTGGGGTAAATTACCTGTTTGGCCTGAAACTTTCTAAAATTATAATTTTGCCCCGGAACTTTTGGATAATTACCGAATTTAGCCCGAAACCTTTTACCTATCTAGGGGCGCATATGGTACGCCATGTGGGACCCTCAAATTTGCTCCCATTGAATTTTACCCATTTATTCCCATTTTACCCTTTCTCTTTGATCGTGGGACTCACAGTTGACTTTTACTTTGACTTTACCTTTCTTGACCACCAAGCAATGTTTTTATTAATTAAGGGGGGTTATGTGGCGCACACAACTGACCCTCTTTAATTTCTCCATTTCCTCCACTTTATCTTTCCAGTTCTCAACCAACCGGTCCCCGCCAGGCCCCACCCGGGTACTTAAGTGCTTCTTTATACTTCTCTACAACTTTTCTAGATGTTCTCCCCTGACTGGACACTTACATGTGACGTCCTTCCATCTTCACAATGTGGCCCCACATTTGTCCCATTAAGTCTGAAAGAAGCCCCTAACTAGCCCCTATCGGTCCCTTTTCTACTAGTTAACATCCTGTCGGACCTATATTTTTTGTTTGGGCCTGAGTACAAATCAAATAGACTGATTTTCCCTCCTCACATGTGGATGATGTTAGGATCCGGCTGAACCCAAGAGGGGGGTTGAATTGGGTTAAGATAAAAACTTGCTCCCTTTTAAAATCTTTTGCAATTCAGTGAAATCAATTTGTAAGACAGGAAAGAGTTATAAAATCGTTGACAATCATTAAACCATATATGTTGGAAATAAAGAGTTAAGGGAAGAGGATTGCAAACTGTGATTTATACTGGTTCGGTCCAATTGTGACCTACATCCAGTCCTCAGGCATCCTAACCTTTTCACTATTCTCCTTGTTTAACCAGGCATAAGAGATAAGCCTTTACACCCACAAGTTTATCCAGGTACTTGTGCAACCTTCACAATCTCCCTCGGAGACTCCCCCTTACTACCCGTAAGGTTACAATCAAATTGCCAACTCAAGGTCACCCAACCTTGAGTATCACTCTGAAAAATATGATTTACAATGTTTCTTCTCTCAAAGAAGTGATTATGATAAACACTGAAGTGTATTACAAATGAATTCACTCTCTAAATGATAATATATGAGACATTGAAAAACAGAGAGTAGGAGAGGATTTATAATTTCGACATTATGACTGTATAAGCTTACTCCTCCACCTTTTTGCATTTTGAATATGCCTCTATTTATAGATTATGATGTTCTAACTGTTGGAGATTATAGCCATTGTGTTCAGAATCGTTGAGAGCTCAGCAGATGGAGAAAACTAGCTATTATTTCACTTTTTAGGA
Source organism: Acacia confusa (assembly GCA_037074495.1). Classification (NCBI taxonomy): domain Eukaryota; kingdom Viridiplantae; phylum Streptophyta; class Magnoliopsida; order Fabales; family Fabaceae; genus Acacia; species Acacia confusa. The sequence continues at coordinate 20,039,427 of CM073514.1, forward strand.
CTTGACAAGTCATCAACTTGATCTTCATAAAATCCCTTGTTTGATCATCTGAAATGTGTCCACAAATGATGTAAATGATGATAATAAATGTTATAGATCATTTGGGAAAACTTCTGGTTGATCTGGATTTGATTCAGGATTTTCGAAATCTTGAATTTTCTGAAGTGACGGTGTATACTCGAGTTTTGGGTTTAATACTGCGGTATTGAGCTTATCTCATTTCTTCAGATTCGTCTTTGTATACCTGATACTTGAGTTTTGCTTCCCATACTCGAGTATTGAGGATTCTCTAACGTTCATTGCTCTCTGTCTGAGCTATACTCAAGTATTCATGTGTAAACTCAAGTTTTCAACTTGATATGGCCCTTGGTTTCTTTTTGACTTGATATAGCTTCTAATTTAGCAAACCAATATTCCCCATATAGCTCTCTATGTCCTTTATCCAATGCAACAAGAATCAGATCCAAACTTGTTGGAATCTGTCCATTATGATTCGATAATTGAAGATTGGTTTTGACCAGTGTTTTTGCATCGTTCTGAATTATCAATCAACTTTCGAAGAGCATATCTCTTTGATCTGATATTCATTTATGTTGAATCAAGTCTTGATGGAAATCCTTATGAGTCTTCTTTCCAATGCCACCATTTCAGCTCATTTGATATGTAGATTGTGAGTTACACTCAAAATATTGAAGCTCGGTCTGAAGTGTGGCGTGAATATTTGATCCAACTTTGGAAATTCAAAGCTCTTTGATTTGATCTTCTTTGGACTTGAAACTTTTTCAAGATTATGCATTAGATGTTTATTTTCAGCCAAATTTGATTTCACCTCAATCCGATGTCTGGTTTAGGAGATATCATCGATTTACCAGACCTCACCCAAAGCTGAATGTGAAACAAAGGTGAACAGAGTTGCTGTAGGAGCTGGAAACTCGAGTATTGAAGAGGAAACTCAAGTTTTGTCAAGTTCAGACGCATGAGATAAGTTGAAAACTCCCAATATTGTGGTATATAAATTCCATACTTGAGTATTGACCCTTATAGTCAAGTTTTGACTCTTTGATGCCCAAACCGTGGTTTCCGAAACTCTAGTATTCAAAACTACAGTTTTCTCGTCCTGAAGCAAATTTTTGCCTTAAGGTTGTATACTCGAGTTTTGACCTGGAAACTCGAGTATTCACTTTCAGAGCTCGATTTTTGCAGTTTTTGACTCTGAATTGACCCATCCAACATCCAAATGATTGTGAATACTTCTATAATCAATCTTGGGGCTTGTAAATCATATTTTCATCAAGTCCTTCCATCTTTCAACTTTCTTCTTCTTGATTATCCCCAGAGTCTATCAACCAAGAACTTGAATAATAACATTCAATTCAACAAGTTCTTTCTTTTTCAGTCTCTCATCTTCTTCTTTTTCTTCTCTTCATTTCCCTTATCCTCATCTATATCCTCGACCTCCTTGATCTTCTTCTTCCTTTTCTTTTTCATTCTTCATAATTCAATTCTTTCATTCTGAAACCTCTTGTCCTCAACTCTTTTTTTCCAAAGCTCTTTCATTCTGTAATCGTTACTCAGACTCCTTCTGACATATGACTTTTCAGTGTCTCTTTCTCTTCCCATTTCCTTAAAAATGTAGAGGATCTTTATTTGTCCAGGGAATGTCACACTTCTTGAACCAGACTTAGTAGCCTACCTAACTTAGGATTGTTCTCAATGCTTAAGGTCCAAAATTCGGAATATTACAATTATACTGACCAAATATGTCGCAGATAGTTTAAATTTGTAGCCACGAATACGTATCAGCACTAGTGTAAAAAAGTGTTTTAAGACCGCCTCATTTACAACGAATTATCAACACCCCGGTCTTAAAGAAATGACCGGTGGCAATTTTGTAAATATAAAGAACTTCTTCTAACGTATAAATTCTTAAATATAATATTCAGGCCGCTTAAAATAACCTACCGCTCTAAAAAATGTTGAAAGAAATTAAAATATGGATTACATTGTAGAGAAAACTTGTACATCACCGACTTATATTTTCTACGGTCAAGAATAATAAGGAAATATTTAAATATAATTGTATAAAACTTTTATGACCGAACATATATAAATTACGGTCTTAAAGGTAATACTTTTAAGAGCGGACGTAACTTATACCCGGTACTAAACAATGAAAAAATTTACAATAATATTTTATTACTTTTAAGAACAGACATATATAACGGTCGGTTTTAAATGTTAACCTTTAAGACCGTCGTTTTAGTTACTCTAGTCTTAAAAATGGAAACATCTACTTCTTCCAGCGAAACCTTACTTACGACTTACGTCTATCTGTCTGAGCTCTGAAACCCCTGTTCTCTTTGCGAAACCCCACTTCCTATTGCATTATGTCTACTCCTCACCAACCACCACCATCCTCTATTACTCTCTCACTTTCTCAGGCGTTACTGCTTTGCACCAACACTTTCTTACTTTCTTGAAAATGAACAGAGAAAACCATTCTCTCCCTGTTCAGTCAACGCTAGGTACTGATGTGAGCCAGAACCAACCTTCTTCTTCTCAAAATGAGCCTCGTGACCGCCCTCAACGTCGTGGTAGAAGTGGCACACGGATGAGCAACGTGTCCGTAAAATGGAACGCTGGGTCAAAGATCGAGATTCAGTTTAATGACAGGTTGGAACCTTTCGGTTCGAATAAACATGAATATAATAGTTTTGTTGGCTATATGGCACGCAGCAAGGTCAGCATCTTGATAGATGAGTGGAAACATGTTGACCAACGCACAGTGAAGGATCCTATTTGGGACACTATCCGGCTTTCATACACTGTCCCTGACTCTAAGAATTAAAAGCCAAAACATTGTCTTATTGTGCTAATCGGTGGAGGAAATTTAAGACCTTTCTAGCCAACACCTATATTTTTGTCAGGGTTGAACCTGATCATAATCCTTGGGATGAGTACACATTCATTGATCAACAAATTTGGGATCAATTTGTTCAGCTTCGGACCACTTCTGATGCTTTGGTGAGTTTATATTTAGTTTTGTTTGCCCTTTTTATTTGCTTATTAACCTATGCGAATATGTGAATGTTATTGTGTTCGTTTAATCCTGTTAGTTAGATTGTTTAATGTGTGAGTAGAAGTATATATTTCCATCATTTGTCCTGCATCATAGGAACAAGCAAGTCAGAAGTGAATTTGAGTATGATTGTTTAATGTGTGAGTATGCATGTCTGATATGTTAACCGTTATTATATTCTTAGCTAGTTCTGTTATAGTAGGTAGTGGTTAGACATTGTTATTAGTAATTCAGTATGTTAGTCCTATACAATTCTACATCTTCCTTAAATAAAATGTTGAAACTTGATGAAGTGAATTTGACAAGTGTTTGAGGTTCATATATCAAGCAGAAGTTATCTAACTTCTATTAGTGAGATGGCTGGAATTCATAATTAATAGTTGTTTTCAATTTTGATTCATAGAGAAGGGCACAAGCACAGGAGATTGGAAAAAAGAATGATTGCTTGCATAGGGTTTCTCGCGGGGAATATGCTAAGGCCGAAAAAGAAATGATGGAGGCCAAACAGAAGAGATTGGAAGAAGAAGTTGAATCCAATCCTTCTGCTATAGTTGATCAGCAGGCATCCCCAATACGTCGCAAGGATTTGTGGTTGTATATTCAGCAACCAAAAAAAGGCGCCTACATGAGTGAACAAACTCGTATAGTTGCTGAGAGAATTGTAAGTATCATTATTGTTATTTTTTAGTCACTAAACATGTTTTATTACTAAGCTTCTCATTATCTATATCATACAGGAAGATCTTAAAAAGAAAGAAGCAGAGGGATGTTTTGTGTCGGGCAGGAGGAATGATGTTTTGACCGTTGCGACTGGAAAACCGAATCTCTCGGGGTGGGTAAGGGGGATCAGAGGACGGGTAGGCCTAAAAGAATACTTTGGTAAAACCAAATGCCTTAAGCAAAGTATGGTTACCCGGGAGGAGATGAACCAAACGGTTAGACAATTAAATGAGGAGGCAGCGACTAAAGAACGTGTATTGAAAGAAATGTTTGAAGCCTATATAAGGCAAATAAAGGAGGAAATGATGGAGATGAAGAAGCTTATTAGCTCTCGGGTAGAGACCAATGTTCCCTTCACATATACACCTGCACCTGTACTTGTGTAGCAGAGCACCAGAGGGAGTTGCATTGTTGGACAGTTTGAGCAACTTTGTGACCTGTACGTGGCAGAACCAACTAGACAATTAGTTGCTAAAGGGACTATCCACAACTTGGGATCAACTGTACACCACAAAACAAATGGCTGATGATGAAGTCAAAGTGTTAGTTGAAGAGGTGATCATTGATGCACCTCTCCCTCTCCTAACATATCAGCTGAAGCATGTGAGTGATGTCAAGGGAACCTTCATCTCTTGGCTAGTGAAGCTTGTAAATGTCTATACTCCTCCTGATGCTTCATCCCCTCCTCCAGTTCAATCCCCTCCTCAATCTCCATCCCTTCATAATAAAGCCATATCCCCTCCTCGATCTCCATCCCCTCCTAATAAAGCTACATCCCCTACTGCTGAGTTGGGGGCCAAGGATAAAATATCCCAAATGGTATCCAAAGGAGAATTTCAATTACAATCTTGGGATATCAATGAAGTGGTAGGGGTTCCTCATGACCCTAAACTGGTTTTCTTTGACACCATTGATATAAAGTCCCTGCTACTTCCTGGACAGGAGCTTACATCAGCAGCTGTTTAAATATTTTTGAAGTAAGTATCTTCTTTTATGAGTACATAATTTAAATGAACCGTTTAGACACATATACATATATACTAATTCCCTGATCGATGTCATTATTGTAGGTTCATGCATCAAGATTTGGAGCAACAGGGCAGAATCAATGATTTTGGATTCTTGTGCCCAGTATATGCAAGCAAAACCCCCAAGGAAGAAAGACAGAAGTACATATCAAAGAAGTTGTGTGAAGTGAGAAGGAAGGTGTACTTGTTTCCATATCACCATAGGTACATATCACAATCGATCTCTTGTTGCAATTCACATAATACTGCATAATATATCACTGAGTACTTTACTGCTGTGAAATTTCAACAACCACTGGCAGTTGCTCGTCTTGTGCATGGACTCGAATATGATGTTATTCTTATGCTCCACTCACGGCAAACCAGGGGTTCTGTTGTAGCAGATCATCAATGAGTAAGCATGTCATTTTGATTCTCTTGTCTGAAATCTCTTATGTGAATTTTTAGCGAACATTATTGATAAATCTATGATTTTGATGATAGTGCCATGAGGACCTTCCAAAACCAAGTAAAAAACAAAGTGAGGGAGTGATCTCAAAGATCCTAAATGGCTTACACCAAAGGTTAGTACATATTTGGACACTGGCACACTGCCTTGTGAAGTTGGTCAGTAAGCTATATATGCTCGATCTTATATATATTTCTTATTCTTTTTGTTAGTTCTCACTTTAAAGTTTTGATGATAACTAAACACTTGTTAATTGCTGGTTTAACGAAAATTGGAATTCTGGTTTTGAAACTCAAGTTTTAGAAAAGCTTCGCAGATGAGTTCTCATCCAGTCAAATTGAGAACTCAAGTTCTTAGTCATAGAACTCGAGTTCGCGTCTTCTGGAAAATCAGTTCTCAAACAGTCAAATTGAGAACTCGAGTTCGTGTTTCTATCTTGTGCATAAAGCTTTCAAAAATCAAAAAGGATTTGGGAACTAGAGTTCTTGAGTAGTGAACTAGACTTCTTTGTTGAGATCTTGAGTTCTTCGCTTATGGATTTCAGACTAAGTCTCAAGAACTCAAGTTCTTGGTTAGAGAACTCGAGTTCGTGAGTCCTGTCTTGCGCAATTTGTTCAATCATCAAAAAACTCAGAGAACTAGAGTTCTTTAATGAAGAACTAGATTTCTGTCTCAAAAACTCGAGTTCTTCATTATCACTCATCAGAAGATTTTACAAGAACTAGAGTTCTTCATTAAAGAACTTGAGTTCTTCACTTTGGACCAGAACCGTCTCTCATTCAAAATGTGAAGAACTAAAGTTCTTGGTAAAGAACTAGAGTTCATAACTAAAGTTCTTGCTAAAGAACTCGAGTTCTTGACTTTCAGAGTTGATCCATTTGAAAAGAAAACAAAGGAACTCTAGTTCATAAAACAAAACTCTAGTTCGAAACTCGAGTTCTTGTTTAAGAACTAGAGTTCCTATGAGCAAAATTTGTGTTTCCCTGTCTGTGATCTTTCAAATGATCTGATCTTTGTCTGATACTTTCCAGAACATTTAGGAATCATTTATAAGATGTTTTAACCCATTTACTAAGTGTTTTTAGGATTAAAATGACTGTTTAGCAAAAAGCATATTAAAGTAAATGCTCACGTCCCAGCATTTATTGTGTAGTAGGAGAAACAGAGCAACATTTGGAATTAACACTGCAGCAGAACAAAACATTCTTCAAGGCATACTTATTCCAGCTCTGAAGTACAACCAATAGGCCATCACATTTAATGAAAGAAGCAGAAGACTCAACGGTCCATTTTGGTTAACGAGGAACTTGAGCCTAACGGAAATTTAAACAAGTGTCAACAGCTATCTTCCAGTTTCTCCCAACGACATTAATGGCGAAGGATATAAAAGCTCAAGCATTCAATATCACCAACTACTGGAAACTCTGCGCATTTAACTCTGATTAATTATTCTTATTAGTTTCATTCATTATCAAATATCTTTGGATATTTTCTATACTTCAGTGTTCATTAATTACTTGCTCATAAGGAGTTGTAAACACTTTCATTATTCTTTGTTGAAACTTAAGGTTGTGGAACCTTAAGTTGTGGGTGTAAGATTACAAGTAGTGAGGGGGAGTGAGTCCGTGAGAGTGAGGATCATCCCTAAGTTGTATTTTTAATCTTTGAAAAGTTAGTGGAAATCCCAAGGAGTTCTTGGGGACTAGATGTAGGTCAGGATCAGACAGAACTAGGATAAATTGCTTCCTGTCTCTTTTCTTTTAAATTTCTACTATTTAGCCATAATTCACGAAAATCTTGATTAAGCGAATAAATTTTTAAATCACCTATTCACCCCCTTTAGGTGATATTCCATCTTCACTTTTCAGACCCGTCGGCAACCAATCGGATCCAACTTATGTGGCATGTACATAATGAAACACATGTATGATATTATCACTCAACCAAGTAATAAACTCACTGCAAAGGTAAATGTATTTGATGTTACATATTATGACTGAATTCAGTTTCTAGCTTAATGTTATATAAGAAATATGCACGCGAATTAATTCAGTTTCTTTCTTTGATGTTACAGAGGTTGGCCTCTGAGACTTCTTTTTCTGATGAAGAGGTAGACCACATACGCAGTGTGTTTTGTCAACATGTTACTGACCTCATACACTAAATACAACAATCACAGTACTAATTCATATGTAAATATATGCTTTTAGAGCAACAATTGTAATTACAATACTACATTAATTTGTAAATTCATCCTGTAAATGAACAATTTTACAATTTGTATAATTCAATATATAATAAATTTGTTTATTTTTTCAAACAATTTTCTTAGCCTGTGTAATTTTGGTTTTCTGAACGTATTGGATGGTGGATATTGCTTGAAATTTGAGTTTCGGAGAGTTGTAAATAGCAGTAAGAGATTCTGAATAGTATTTGTGACTTTTAGGACCACATATTTATTAAAGAGACGGTCCTAAAGGTCTTTGTTTGTTTTTTAAAAAATAAGCCTAGATTTTAGGACCGTATGTTTGATACATCTCCGGTCTTAAAAGTCTTAAAAAAGTGACGACACTTTTAGGACCGCATATTTATTAAATAGACGGTCCTAAAGGTCTTTGTTTTTTTAAAAAAAAATAAGCCTAGATTTTAGGATCGTATGTTTGAAACATCTCTGGTCTTAAAAGTCTTATAAATATGGCAACACTTTTAGGAACGCATATTTAATAAAGAGACGCTCTTAAAGGTCTTTTTTAAAAAAAAAATAGGACTAGATTTTAGGACCGTATGTTTATGATATCGCCGGGTCTTAAAAGTCTCATATAAAATGGCAACACTTTTAGGATTGCTTATTTATATAACGTCTGGTCTTAAAAGTCTTCGATAATTCTAAATGAAATGACTAGATATTTAGGACTGTCTATTTATTAAATTTGCGGTCTTAATAGTCTTCTTTTAAATAGAAATGATAACTCATTTTTAAGACAAATAATTAGGGTTCAAGAACACTTCGAGTTTCTGGCATTCTGCTCAAGCTTAGGACCCTCGTTGTCGTCAATTTTACCTCTCCAGAAGTTGAAGAGCATTGTCGGAAAAGATGTAAGATAATGGAAATTTTCAACTCTAGGTGTGGTAAAACCGATGGCAATAGTGGTCCAACCTTGAGAAGAGTTGTCACTGTGTTTGTTGTTATTCTTAAAAGGTAAAAGTTATCCTTTTTCCGTTTTGTTTTGTATGTTGTTGACTGTATTCTGTGAATTTTGTCTGAAACATTTCAGTTATGGTTTTGTTTGTTTTTATTCTTAAAAGGTAAAAGTTGTCTTTTTTCCTTTTTTTTGTATGTTGTTAATTGTATTCTGTGAATTTTGTCTGAAACATTTCAGTTATGGTTTTGTTTGTTTTTATTCTTAAAAGGTAAAAGTTGTCTTTTTTCCTTTTTTTGTGTATGTTGTTAACTGTATTCTGTGAATTTTGTCTGAAACATTTCAGTTATGGTTTTGTTTGTTTCCTTTTTGTCTGAAATAAAATCGAGATAACAAAAGGATATACAAACATACAATCGAATATAGAAAAAACAAAATTATTTATCATATTTTTTCCTTGCCCCTCTATGGGGCAGGAATAGTACAAACAAAAAAAACATAAAAATATTTAATTCCCCCGTCGTTGTCGGAGGGGAGGGAGCGATCGAAGGAGAGGTCGGAGATATCGTCGCCAAAGAGATTGTACTCGACGTCATTGGCGTCGAGTAGCATGTTTAGCTTGTTGTTGACGATGTGGTAGACCTAAAACATTTGGCCCATGCATCGGTTTATATGAGCGATGCGAGCCAAGAGGTGCTGCATCATCTGTCGGGCGTAGGAGTTTGGAGGCAGCGGAGGAGGGTACAGAGGTGGTGTTGGGGTCGAGGGGGAGAAGGATGGTTGGGCACACCTGGTGGTGGTGAAGGGGGTGGACGATGATTAGGCACACATGGTGGTGGTGGAGTGGCCATTACGGTGGAGGTTGTAGAAGAAGTGATTGAGAATAATGTGAAGAAAGTAAAGTAACAACGGGTTTAAATAGAGAAGCCATCTTGAAGAATGTGAAACACGGGAAACGTTTACGGGGAGACGCATAGTTTATCAGAATACAAGGAGACGTTTAGTTGGGAAGTTTATCTGGTAGTCGAAGAGGCTCTGAATCATTTATTTGAACAAAGTGTAAGGATACTATTGTCTCTCATTTGAAAAGAATGAACTTTTAATACCGGATATTATAAGAGATCCGTTCTTAAATGTATTATGTTTTTTAAAAAAAATTAATAGACTTTTAGGATTGGTTATAATATAAATGACCGGTCTAAAATGTAATTGAATGGAAAAATATCAAATTACCTTTAGGATCGGGTATTATATAAATGATCGGTCCTAAAGGTAATTTAATGAAATAATAAATAATAGACTTTTAGGACCGTGGATATGTGATATGACGGTCTTAATACACTTTTGCGTATTAACTCCCGCTGTCTTGCCTTTATTATCCTCCTCACGCTTCCTCTCTGTCCTTCTTAAGTCCTTATTACCTTGTAACTCCACACTACGTAGCTCTCAGCCCCTCCTTCCCCAAATGCTCAAACAATGGTTAGATACAAGATAACCCATCGCAGGGGTACTCCTGAAGCATGTGCCCACGCCAGATCTCTCGTGGGTTCTCTTCCAGTGCGTTCCATTCTGACGGAGGAGTCACGGGTCATTAGACCCATTGTTATTTTGGATGATAAAGAGGTTGACGGCCCCCTCTAGCCTTCAAACCACGAAGAGGTTCCCGCTCCCCCTCTTCAACCTCCTGGTCCCAACGCTCCGATGGATGATGATGATAAAGTGAAACTGATGCGCATAATACAGGAAATTGCTGATAACTGACGTGAAATTGCTGTTGCTGAAGCCGATATCTCCAAGACATTAATTGATAATAAGCATTAGGATTTTTAGTAACATTATAAGCTTGTTTTTTGTTAATTTTCAGTTTGTTGTTCTTATTTTCCTTTTGTACTTGCATGTTGTCATAGTAATCTAAAAATTAATAAGAACTAAGCTTATATTTTATTTTTTCCATTAAAAAAAAAGCTTATTCACCAATCTTGAGTAATCTTTATCTTCATTTAGTTGTTGTTGCAATCTTTCGTTTTAAAATTAAAAAGTATTTGACTTTTAAGACTGCATGTTTTGTTTTATAAAACATGCGATTCAAAATTAAATGAATTTTAAGACTGTAGTATTATTAACCTCCGGTCTTAAAATTTTCAATATAAATTTAAATTAAATTAATTTTAGGACTGCAATTTTATAAAACTTCGGTTTTAAAAAGTTCAATATAATTTAAATATGTCTTTAAGACTGTATTCCTTTAAAATGACCGGTCTTAATAATATCCCAAATAATAAATGTCTCTCTCATACTACTTGTGAGGAAAAATTAAATTTCCTTGTATGAACTTCTCCCGTCAAGCCGAAGTGATTACTGTTAGTTCTCTAGGTGTTTTGATGATAACTGACAATTGTAAACTTAATTCGGAGTTTGTCTTTGAAAGTTGTAAAACTTTCTGTTTAAAACAAACTCGAGTTTAGGTAGCTAAACTCGAGTTTAGACTTGACAGACAGAAGCTCAAATTTTACAAAGCAAGCCAAACTCTAGTTTGTATAGGCAAACTCGAGTTTGAAGAGTTACAGAAAGCTATCAAAATTTACAAGAGTTGTAAACTTGAGTCTGTGTATTGAAACTCGAGTTTATATCAAAGGTAGTGATACTCACATTTCAACTTGTTTTCAAACTCTACCTTCACTCTTTCTAAACTCCAATTTACAAGAAAGTTAAAGGCTAAAAATTTCATAGTCTTGTGAACTTGAGTCTATGTTTCTGAAACTCGAGTTTAGGATCAAACAGAAGCTTCAACGTTTTATCAAGTTTTCAAACTCTACCTTTGATCCTTCCAAACTCCAGTTTACAAGAAAAGTGTAAGAACTGAAATGTCTAAAAGACTTGTAAGCTCGAGTTTGGATTATGTTGACTCGAGTTTAGCATAAACAAAGATACTCGAGTTAGCATTTGCTTTCTAAACTCCAGTTTCAATTTTAGTGATTCCAGTTTGCAATTAAATGAAAAAAAAATACACTGAAACTCGAGTCAGTTTTCTGGAGACTCGAGTTTAGAATTATTTGAAAAACACTCAAGCTATTACATGATTTTTAAACTCCAGTTTAGAAAATGGAAACTCCAGTTTGAGCCTTCAAAGATATCTCAAAATTTTCAGTTTCACTGAAACTCAAGTCAAGGTTTTGGTGACTCGAGTTTAGCTCAAACACAAAGCACTCGAGTCAATGCCTATTTTGAAAACTCCAGTTTACATTTGAAGAGATTTTTCAAAAGTTTCAGTTTACCCTGAAACTCGAGTTTTGGATATCAAAACTCGAGTCTGGACTATACAGAGAACTAAACAATATTTCAGGTTTTGTAAACTCAAGTCTGCGTTTTCTAAACTCCAGTTTTGAAGCTCTGAACTTAAACTCAAGATTTTCATAAAAGCTTCAAACTCGAGTCAGTCACTAAATGACTCGAGTTTAGGTATGGTTTCAAAACTTCATCCAAGAGCCATTCGCGACTTTCCTCTCTGTAAGAACCAAACTCGAGTCAGTCACTAATCAACTCGAGTTTAGAAAGTTTTTTTTTTCAAAACAAGATGCTCTCTGGATGAACTCCAAACTCGAGTCTGATCTTGTAAACTCGAGTTTGTAGCGCACAGACTTGTAAAATCAGATGGCTCCAACTTGCGAAAAACATTTGAATGATTCTTATACATCGTATCTTTAATTGCTACTATTCCTAACGTCTTTTAACCAGTTTATTAGCAAGTTTTAGATGATTTATTGAAGTAAACAGTGAAGATTCAGACCATGAGCTGTAAAGCAAGAGAGAGAGAATATGTTGTCTTATAAAGTGCTTCAACTTGGATTAAATAAATACATCTTTAAGGACAACCCATTATACACAGAGATATTAACATTATCTTCATATTAATTAAAGTCCCACAATGCAAGAATGTCTACAACAGTTTAGACAAAAGCAGAATCCATCCATCAAGAATATTTTCAGTGGATTCTCAACAGCTAGTTCTGGAAAGTGGAGCTTCAACAGCCAAATTCGTAGTGCTCCTCCAACAGTCAAGTTCTTCATTCAAAATGATCTTCAACTGCTATAAATATCATCCAGAATCGAAGAACAAGTATCCAAGAACATTAGAACAGAAGCTGTCATTTACTAGCCTACATTTTACTACTTATCTTCTGTAAATTCTTGAGAGATTCATTTGAGCTTCAGTGATAATCATTATCTGCTCTTTGAGAGAGTTTTTTTTCACTTTTGATCACTTGTTGTAAGAATCTCAAGTCGGGGGACTTGGAGATTGGGAATATCAGTGTATAACTTGTAAGGGGGAATGTATCCTAGTGAGAGGATAACTTTCGAGTACAGAGTGTGTAATTGATTGTGAGTGATAGTGGAAAATCCCAGAGAGTCTGGGGACTGGACGTAGGTCAAGGAGTTAGACCGAACCAGTATAAATCTTTGTATGTCTTCTCTCACATTCTCTGCTCTTTCCATTCCTGCGATTAATTTCCAGAATTAAGCAAAAGATTTTTCAAATCCCCAATTCACCCCCCTCTTGGTGATTTGCTCCGGTTTTTCAATTACTCAGGTTCTGTCTCCAGTGTTTGTGTGTTGCTTAATTCTGCTTCTTGTTGCTTTCTCGACAACTACTTTTTGAATCCTTAGCTCAACGTCTAAAGACCAAGCTGTACAAGTTGTTTCGGCTATATAAATGTATGATTTTCCTACTTATCGTTCTGGGTTTTCCATGCATTGACCAAAATCGATGAAATTTTCAACTGACCAACAAGTGTTTTCAGGTTACTCTTACTATCTGCAACATTAACATTTGTGGCAGGAGAAGAGAGACTCAACAAACGCATTTGACCTTATATGCTACAGTTGAGTCCACAAGACCTACTTGCAATACGTTTAATTTCCTCGTCATGCATTTATTTTGCTTCTTGATTCAATGTGATACATTTATGACTATAAGACAGAACTGACATTTAGCTTATATACGCATTTGTAGTTGGCTTATTTTATATGCAAGTTTCAGTTTTTACGGATTATGTATGTTAAATCTTTCCGTCTATAGGAATTTTACTATGGATAGCAGTTGGATAAATGCTTTACGGACGAGTGTTGAATATCAGAATGGGGTTAGGGAATTTATAGAATTTGCTAAACAAAACGCCCATGATGATAGTGGGAAGTTTTTTGCCCTTGTGTACGATGTTTTAATGAGAGGCGACTAAGTCTTGAAGTTATACACACACATTTAGTTTGTCAAGGATTTTGTAAGACCTATACAATATGGGTATGGCATGGTGAAAAAATGCCAAGTGGGTCTCAACATGGAGAAGTGGCCTCTGATTATAATGACACAAATATGGATGATCGCATAAAGGACATTATTCGTGATGTAGGAGAAGAGGCTTTTCATCAATCACATGCATATGGTAATATGTGCAGTGATGTAGAGACCCCACTATACCCTGGGTGTAAGAAATACCAACTGTTGAACGCAGTATTGATGTCATGCATATGGAGAAGGACATATGTGATAGTTTTGTTGGCACGCTTCTCAACATACAAGGAAGCACGAAGGATGGTGTGAAGGCAAGATTGGATTTGCAAGAAATGGGAATACACGAAGACTTACATCTAAGGCCATATGGTAAAAGAACTTATTGTCCCCTCGCTTCTCATACTTTATCTAAGGATGAGAAACGTAGTTTTTATGAGTGTTTGCATGGCGCAAAAGTTCCGTCGGGGTATTCTTCAAATTTTAAGAGGCTTGTATCGATGAAGGACTTGAAATTGGTAGGCCAAAAGTCTCATGATTGCCATGTCTTGATGCAACAACTACTCCCAGTAGCTATTCGAGGCACAATTGAGTATGATCTTCAACACATTTTTACTAGGCTTTGTTTGTTCTTCAATGCTGTTTGTAGTAAAGTGTTCGAGATTGAACAATTGGATGAATTGGAGAATGAAGGATATCTTATCTTGTGACACCTTGAGAAGCTTTTTGTTTCTTTATTTTTTGACATCATGGTTCATCTAATTGTTCATCTAGTGAGGGAGATCAAGTTGTCCAGCCCTGTCCATTTACGGTGGATGTACCCAATTGAAAGATCTATGAAATTCTTAAAAGGGTACGTGAAGAATGCATACCAGCCATAAGCATCAATTGTTCAGAAGTATGTATCTGAAGAGGCTATGGAATTTTGTCAAAATTATTTGGCCAAAGTAAGACATATCGGGCTTCCAAAACGACAGCATGCTGAAGGAGGTAGACAAGGGGCCTCAGTAAAGAGAGTGGATCCTGATGAATTGTCACAAATTCACTTATACATCCTGAATAATGTTGATGAAGTTCAAACCAGCATAGTTGTACATAGAGAAGCTGTGAAGAAAGAAAATCCTCGAATGACTGAACAGAGGTTGATTAGGGAGCATAACAGAACATTTGCAAACTAGTTCAAACAAAAGGTTGAGGTAGAGGAATCTATTTCTGAGACAATGAAATGGTTAGCACGTGGTCCTGAGGTTGATGTCATAAGTTGGAATTCGTATGTGATCAATGGTTACACATTTTACACGAAGTCCCTAGATGATAGGAGTACCGTCTAGAACAATGGTGTAATTTAGAGGTTGAATCTATGCACTTTTCCAGTTCAAAAGACAAGCGGACTTAATTGGCAGCCATGCCATATTATGGGGTTATTGAAGAGATTTGGGAGGTGGACTACGTCTTCATTAGATTCACCATTTTCAAATGCAAGTAGGTTAATGTCAACAATGGTGTTCAGATCGATCGGCTGGGATTTACGTTAGTCGATGTCAATAGTAGAAGTTTTGGAGATGAACCTTTTATTATGGTAGACCAGGAGAAACAAGTTTTTTATATCACCGATCAAGAAAATAAAATGTGGTTTGTAGCTCTCCAAGAAAAAAGGGTCATTGATATTGATGAGAAAAGTCATGCAAATTATGGTCCTCCTGACAGTACTCCTTTTTCAAGGGGTCTGCCGGACATTAACAAAGAAGATGAAGTAGATAATAAACCCGTCATAAAAAATGATCATCAAGAAAGGATATGGGAGGATATCCCTTTATAAAAGAGTCAATTCATAAGGTAACTGTACAAATCTTGAAGAACTTTAAGGTTTTAACACTATTATATTCCTTCCGTGTTTTTAAACAATGTCACTAACTCTATGACATTTGTTCTTATTTTATTTTGGTGCCAGGATCCGATCAAAAGGGGCATGCATGTTATAAAAGACGATGTTACATTGTTGGATGGGAATTAGATGAAGGCATAGTGAATATATATTAGGCATGTATGTTGATTTAAGTGTGGTATATAATTGTAACAACTTATTGTATTTGTATTTGTAACTCTTGGTCAACAATATTTGTATTCTACGATCTGCTTTTTCCCAATTCAATTTATTCATAATTGTTCATAGCTTTGTAGCTTAAAGTGTAGCCTTTTCTGTACTAGATTGGCTGGTATGGATTTGTGTATAGATCATTCAATTTATCCATAATTGTTCATAGCTTGTAGCTTAAAGTATACCCTTTTATGTGCTGGATTGGTTGGTATGGATTTGTGTATATATATGATCAATAATAATAGGACAGGGAAAAAAATTCAGGAAAATTTAGACCGATAAAACAAAAACGCCGGTCTTAAAAGTTCAACTTTTAAGACCGGATGCACTCAGATTTACTTAAATGTGCGGTCTTAAAGGTCAGGCGACATATTTGATATTAGGTGGTATTAAAAGTTGGTCTTACAAGATCGATGGTTTAATATGTCCGATCTAAAAAGTTAATTTTTAAGACCGGATGCATTAATCATCCAATCTTGAAAGTGAGTATTTTTAGACCGCGTATAATTATTCATTGGTCTAACAAGCCGCTACTTTTTAGAGCTCATTTATTTGTGTCCGGTCTTAAAAATTAGAACTTTTAAGAGCGGTTAAATTTTTGTTCGGTCTTAAAAATTGAGTTTTAGGACTGACAAAAAAATATTTTGGTTAGATTTAGTATCACTTTTAAGACCTGATATTTTTAAATGTCCAGTCTTAAAAGAGTTTATTTAAGATTGGTTCAAGTCCGGTCTTAAAGATATACTTTTAATACCAGCTGGAACAAGACCAGTCGTGAGTCCGGTCTGCCAATGCCTTTTTTGTCCGGTCTTAAAAGCTTTTTTTGTACCCGTACAATAGTCACCCGACACTTACGCTCTAACACCCCACTCTGATGATATTCATATTTACTATATGTTTATATACATTATAAGTAGTATGAATTTAGGGGTGTTACACTATGGTTCATGTTGACCATGGAAGCAACAAAGGTTGGAGAAATATATCTTAGGCTTGCAAAATACATGTTCAAGGTTAAACTCACCCTAAAAAAATCCATGAAAAAGTGGGCCAAGTTAAAATTAAATGCCTATACTCTGCCATACTATTTATATTGTTATGTAAAAATGTCGACTAATTTCATTGTGCTTACCTTAGTAGAGAAAGCACAAAAATTTATAGGAAAAGAGTAATTGTCATCTTTAGGCTCATTCTTCTGAAAATTGAAATTGTGACTCTCAAACTTATGGCTTACCATGTGGAACTCATATTTTGCATGAAAATCAATAAAAAAAGTCACACAAACTTACCATGTCGTGAATAAAATTTTTATTTATTTATTTATTATGAGCATATGATAGGTACTATAAACTATACTAGTCATTAAACAAGTCAAGAGACAATGGCCTAATTGTGGTTGAACTAGTGTCAATCCAATCACAATTAAAATAATAAAATTTAATTAAAACATACAAAAATATTAATATATAACTCTAAGAAGAATAATGTTTAAATAAACACCCCTAACCCTATGAAATATTTTTTCTTGTGAATCAATCTCCATTAAGTACTCTTTTGTGTAATTTCACACTTAACAATTTAGATAACTTAGGGTGCTAGATACGCATAAAAAAATACTTTACAGTGTTGAATGCACTAAAAAAATAGTTTATGGTATTGGACACATGAGAAAAAAGAAATACTTTAGAGTACTAAGTGCATTAGAGGTGCACTAGCTACAAAGTACATTAATGCACCAGTACACCTGAAAAAATACTTCATGGTGCTGGATGTACCTTTACCCTTTAATTTATTCATCATAAAGGATACAAAAATATGTTGGAAAAAGGATGCAAAAATCATTGTGGTCACCCAAGGTCTTCAGACATGTTGGAATAAAGGATAAACAATCTTGTTGTACTCTTTGATTGTGTTGAAGCTATTAATGTTTTGAATAGGGGTTGTGATCATTGTCAACCCTTTAGGGACATTATAGTTTATGCCAGGCTGTGGTTAAAAAAAGATGACAAGTTTTAATTAGTCATATTCCTAGGGAACATAATAGTTTAGCTAATCATTTAGCTAAGCTAGCTCATAATATCAAAGAAAACTTTTGTCTCCTTGATCACCCACTACCTTAGTACCGGGAGGCAGTAGTTAGAGAAAGATAGCATGTTGTATATGCTCTTTTAAGTTATTGATAGATTCCATTTTTCATTAAAAAAAAAAAAGGTTGAAACTCTTTTAAAGCTATGATTATCAGTGTAGTCTTTTGTTGAATAACTTAAACATGTAACTTGCAATGTCCACTTTCAAAATATGGCTAATGTCATTACTATTTTAAGCCACTCGGGGCCTGCTATTGTCTATTTGTTTGTCAAGCTACTTTTTGCATCATTGCTTTCTTTTATCCCCTTTCCATGTTTATTTTCCAATGTAACCATCCATCGTTTGTTTCATGATTATGGTTTCTATCCGTTTGTATATAGGAAAAGCTTGTTAGTTCTCTATGGGTTTTGATGATAACAATTAATTGTGAAACCAAGATTGAAGAGTTGTGTCAAGAAATTAAAAACTTGCTGACTAAGACAATACTCGAGTATCAGTAGCAATACTCGAGTATTGAGATTTCAAAGAAAAGCTCAATGCAGATAATTAGGACAATACCGCAGTATCCAAGAGGATACTCAAGTATTGGACCTTACAGAGAGCAACACAAGTTTTCCACCAGAGCATACTCAAGTATTGGTATGCATACTCGAGTATAGGCCTAAGACTCTTCAGTGATTTGACAAAAGAAATGCAAACCTCGGTTTGGAAAACTCCAGTTTCGAAAACTCAAGTTTTGGAATATGAAAAGTCCAGTTTTCAACTTGGCTCCAAAATTCAAATGTTTTCACAATTAAGTGAAAACTCAAGTATGGTGATGACATACTCGAGTATTGAGCCAAGAAAAGATGGATTAAAAGTTTATTAAACACACAAACTTCAATTTGGAAAACTCAGGTTTCGGAAACTCCAGTTTCATACTGGCTAATGCTTTCTCTGAGTTTCAAAGAAGGACCCCATACTTGAGTATGGTGTTGAATACTCGAGTATCGAGTCATACAGAGAGCAACTGAAATTTTCTGAGCTTTCAATACTGTGGTATTGCATGAATACTCCAGTTTTGATGTTTTGGACATATTTTTATCAAGAGTCTAAAACTCGAGTATTGATAGAATACTCAAGTATTGGCCTAAGTGAATTTGAAGCTCCAAAGATCAAATCGCGAGTTTCGTCTCTGGAAGGAGAATACTCGAGTATTAGTTTGAATACTCAAGTATAGCCTTAAGTGCATAGTAACATACTTGAGTATTGATGCACAAACTCGAGTATAGGCTGTGACAGTTGAAAATTTGAATTTACGAAATCTATGTAATGATTGTT
Organism: Acacia confusa; assembly: GCA_037074495.1. Classification (NCBI taxonomy): domain Eukaryota; kingdom Viridiplantae; phylum Streptophyta; class Magnoliopsida; order Fabales; family Fabaceae; genus Acacia; species Acacia confusa. Next base: position 20,058,635 of record CM073514.1, read on the forward strand.
ATTTGATCTAAATGCTTCTAGTTATTAACCATCAACATTACCAAATATGTTTAATGTGTTTGCTAGTGCTTTTCAGCCAAATTACAGATGGATTAAGGAGATTTTCCAGTACTAACTCACTAAAGCAAAGGAACTGTCAGAGCATTAAATGAGGAGTCACCTAACATGCTATATTTTCATCTAAGGAGCTTTACACGATGGAAAAAGGATAAAGAGACATCCACCTACTCAGAACCCTGTCATTCCAACGACTATAAACTCAAGGGACTTAACATTTATCCTTCCAACACAAAGAATGAACAAAATAAAGAGAGAGAAGAGACCAACATACTGGTAACATACTATAATCTTCTCCAACAGTCATATGAATGTCTGCAATGGTCTTTAAACATACTCTAAGTATAAATAGAGCTGCATTCAATTCTCTTCAACAACTATTAAGCTGAAAAATGAAAAAGCATTAAATTTGTTCATTTATTCTTGTGCTTTTTGTACAAAGTATCAGTTGATACTGTTTGAGCTACAATGTTCATCCTATTTGCTCTTTAAGAGAGTTTATTATCTGTATTCATTTATTCGTAAAGAATCTCAAGTCGAGGGACTTGAAGATTTGGGAGTTTTTTATTACAACTTGTAAGGGGGAGCAAGTTCTAATGAGAGAATTGCTTCAGAGTTAAAGAGTGTGTAATCAAGTAACTTAGTGAAATACTCAGGGTGCCTGATGACTAGACGTAGGCCAAAGAGTTGGGCTGAACCAGTATAAACTTCTGCATCTCAATCTTCTTTCCCTACTCTCTGTTTTGTTCTGTTTGGTTTCCATTTGAGCAGAACTTGCAAAAAAAATTTAAAAATCTCCAATTCACCCCCCTCTTGGTGATTTAGCTCCACCTTCAAAGCTATCCTCGACTCTTCTTGCGTCTATTAAATTTTCCTCCTTACAATTTATTATTTTTGTCTCCTTACAATAAATTCTTATAACAAGTTTATGCTTAGACTTTTACTCCCTCTCATAAAGTAGCCTATATACATACCTTAAACGTGAATATGCTGAATGCTAATGTCTTTTTCACGACACTACTCCAAGTTAATACAATCTTTGAGAATATTAACATGCATACTGTAATGCCCTTGATTCTATGTTCATTATGGTGTCCAATTATGTTCCTATATCTCTTATTAAACTAATTGACGTGTAATTATCAAAGTGTCGATGTCAACATATCAGACTAATAATGCATTAGAGAGCATGGATAATGTTCGGACGATGAGTAACTGGTAATATATGGCCAGACATATGTTGGTTGATTTTAATTCCCGGAGGGATATACACGTGATACTAATTAAAAATTGGGAATAGTTGGGGTTAATCCCCTTGGAGGATGTTTAGTTGTACAATCATCTCAAAAGTTAGTTAAAGAGTTAGTAATTATACAATCCAAAAATACGAGAATATAAAACTCCCTTAAATAAATCCTTCCCTTCGGGGTCTTCTTCTATGACCCTAACTACATAGCCTTACTTCCCGATCTAGAACATCTCCCTAAGTCTTTAGGTTAGTCTGAGATTCAATGATAAGCTGATTCCCAGGGTAATAGGTAATCTCCTATTTCTTGTGTGTTTGTATACATGTCTCCTATAATCATGATTGTAGATTCGTGGCCGAGTTTGTATGCCTGAGTCATGTGTTTTTATTCAGCTGGCTGTGAATTATTGTTTTTATATAATAATGTTGCATGCTTGTTTTCCTAGCGCTGAAGACACTGTAACACCCCTAATTCTTGTACATTATGATGTCCAGTTATGTTCCTATATCTTTTATTAATCTAATTGGCGTGTAATTATCATAGTGTCGGCGTTTACAGTTCAGAGTAATAATGTAACATAGAGCATGCATGACATTTGGATTATGAGTAACTGATAACATATCCCCAGACATATGCTAGTTAATTTTAATCCTCAGAGGGATATACACATGATACTAATTAAATTTCGGGAATAGTTAGGGTTAATCCCTTTGGAGGATAATGGTTGTACAATTATGCCAAATTAATGTCAGTCAAATAGTTAGTGTTTACAATCCCAAAATATTAGAATATAAAATTCCCTTACATAAATTCCCTCGAGGTCTTTTTCTATTGCCCCAGTTGTAACGCCTTACTTCCCAATTCAAAACCTCATCCTGAATCTTTAGGTATGTTTAAAATTTAATGATCGTTGAATCCTAGGGTAACAGTTAATCTCATATTCAAAGTATAAATCATACATGATAAATATTCCATAACCAGAATACATAGCACACAAACTAGTACTTAAAAACACACCACAACCAGAATACATAGCACACAACAAATGTAACATCATGGTGAAAGCACAAACTAGTGCTGGAATGCATGTCCGTAGACGTGAGTCCTTAATGTTAGAAAAATAAGTCTGCAACATTATCATATAAAAACAATAATCTATAGCCAGCTAAATAAAAACGCATGACTCAGGCATACAAACCCAACCACGAATCCATAATCATGATTATAAAAGACATGTATACAAACACACAAGAAATAGGAGATTAAGTTACCAACCTTAACTTCGTATTAATTAATACTAATTCCCGGTGCTTATGATGACTTCCTTTAATAGCCTAAAGTAAGACCATTATAAATTATTAATTTCCTTTTTATTTTGTAAGGTATTATATTAAATAACACTTTATATTATTAAATGGGTTTTCCTTTCCCCTTAATTCTCTTTTTCACCCATAAAGTATATATCATTTCATCTTTGATTTAATTGTACTTCATTTCCGAATTTTCCTCATTTTTGTTCATAAATTTTCAGTAATTTTGAAAAATCATAATTAAATGCACAAATATCCAAATGGTGTGCTCCCAAAAGCTACATGACCCTTGCTATGTCTATTTTCATGGAAAAAAACTTCCAACGTTAGAAACTTTTGAATTATTCCCGTAATAAGAAAGTTTCACTACTGTTCATATCGTACTTCCAGAAACATAAGTAAGTTTGTAAAATCCATATCTTTTTATACAAAACTCCAAAAATTGATTCTGACATATCCAAAGAACGCTCTTTCTGTGTACAAAGTTCCAAAAATTACATATTACCTATCGAAATAAAGCTCTTTATGTCTAATTTATTTCTGGAAAGTTTTATGATTTTTGGATATCATTTAATTAGTCAAACATTACGCACAATCACTATTGTTCCAATTGCACTTCTAGAAACATAAGTTTTTTTCAAAAATCTGTAAGTCCGTGTACAAAGCTCCAAAAATTACATATCACCTATAAAATTAAATATCTTCCTATCTACTTTATTTCTAGAAATTTTCATGATTTTTGGATATAATTTGATCGGTAAAAAATCACGTATAAGTCAATTGCCTAAAAAAAAACAAAACTGGCAGATTTTGTAACTTGTATAGCTTTCATCTTCTGCTTCCAAAAATCACTTTGCCCCTTATTTCCACACCACTTTTCATTTTAAACCCATTATTAACCTCAAAATCATGAAAATCATTTTGCTTCTTTGATTTTTGGTTCAGGCTAAAACAAGTAAAGCTTCTTTTCATAAAGACATGAATTTTAGCTTAGGTTTGTCTTAGATCTTGGCTTTTTGGATTTTGATCATGTTGTATCTTATTTTAGACAGCATGAACCCTTAGGGTTTCATGTCTCCATATCCCAAGAAAACATGAACAAGCCATTTTATAGCGAAGAAAACTAAGATCTAGCCAACCACATGAAATAACACAAAGAAAGTTAGGATCCTTCCCAACTTGCTTGATCTTTGTGTTTTTGTGACAACCTCTTCTTCCATTTTCTCCTTCAATATTTCAGTCTCTTCATCATAAAACACCAAAGGAAAGTATTTCATTAGGGTTAGGGTTTTACATAAGATTAGGAGTATAAGAAGGATGAGTAAGTCACCAAGTAGGTCCCACTTGCTAAAAGACTAACATGCTCTCAAAATATCTTCTTGCACGTGTCTTCTTCATCCAACTCATCATCCTTTCTTCCTTCCTCCATGCCTTGGCTGAAATTCATGGCCTTTTTGGGCAAGAAAATCAGTAGAGTTGATGGCATTAACAAATCAGAGTAATTCGCAACAGAGAGCATGCATTATTTGGATGATAAGTAACTGAGATTATATGCCCAAACAGATACTGGTAAATTTAAAATTCTTGAGGAATATTTGTGATACAATTATCTAGAGAGTGTAAAATTAAAAATCTTGACATAATAATTATACAATCTCAAACCATGCTCTAACTAGACTTATAGCTATAAACCCAACATACTTTATCAGACCTATTAGCCAGGTCAGTGTTAGTCTCATGGATGTCTCTATGTGACAATTAAAAACCACTTCGACCAACCCTTCCTTAGATACCATATAGTTCAAACTAACTTTGTCAAATTCATGCCAGAAACTAAGATCTAATAAACTTCTTAGACACTCTTCTTTTCAGTGCCTCTTCACACTACTAGAAAATAGCTTAATTGCAACAACATTTGCGATGGAAAAGTTTCCGTCACAAATATCAGGGAACTTGCGATGGAAGTAACTTTTCCATCACAAAATACCTATTTTAGGACGGAGTAAGATCCTCCATCGCAAAACTAGGGTATTTTACGATGGAGGATGCTTTTCCGTGGCAATTTGCGACAGAGAAGCAACCTTCGTCGTAAAAATGGGCCAGATTGCGACGAAGGACCAACCTCCGTCGCAAACGGCCTCCTTTTTGCGACGGAAGGAGGTTTTCTGTCGCAAAAAGGAGGTAGTCCTCCCTCCAAATTGCGGTGAACCTCGATTTTCGTTGCAATTTGCGATGGAAATAAGAGTTCCGCCACAAGTTTTCATTAAATCCCTCCCTCAGTTTTCTTCTTCATTCCGTGAGTCTCCAAGCTTCCTTCAGCCTCTCCAGATCCGTCCAACCTCTCCACGTCCAGTCGTCGTCTGAGTCTGACGACCTCCTCTTTCCCCGCTTGAGCTATACTCCTTCGTCCTTTTTGTTCTTCATCCGCCTGAAGCCAATCTTCAACAGGTAAGTTAATTATTGTTGAGATGATTCTTTGAAATTTGTTATTGGCCATACAATTTCGTTTAGTTTTTGTGTTTGTTTGATAGTTAGGTTGAAAATAGTGAGTAGTTGCTTGATTAATAAGTAATTAGTATGTAAAGGTTGCTTAATTAAGATAAAGACCTAATTATAAAACCACAAAGTAATGTATATCTTATTCATGCATATATCATGTTAATGTCCTTAAATAATTGGTAAAACTGAATTCCCAGAGATGCTTCATTAAGAATATAAATTATACAAAAAATTTATATTTGTATGAAAATAATAATCTAAAGAATAATGTCTCATAGATGAAACACGTCTATATAAAGTGCCTTGTTTCAATTGAGTTTATCTCAAATTATCTTTGAAAATAATGAAACACGTGTAATATGTTATTATGACTAAATTAGCAGCTTGAGTTTATTTATTTTTTTAATGATTTAATATGTTATTATTAATTTTATGAAATGTTGAAATAATCGCTAATTACAAAATCAATAGTTGTTTCTTAAAATGGTCACAAAATTCATTAATCCACTATAATTCCTTACCATGTTTCGTACATTTATCGGATCAATTTGCATCGTATCCAAATTTTCCATAATAAATAATTTTGATTACTTCCAGCTAGCCAATTAAACATATATGAATATATCCGATTAATAATTTGCATGTGGATTACTATTCTCCCAACGTTGTCTGAGGAACAAATAACACTCAATAAAACTATCCACAAATTTTAAAGGAAAAAAATATGAACCTTTAAAATACTAAAATTAATTTTTTGCTAACAAAATATTAAAATGAATATCAGGATAAGATCCTAAATTTAATGTATAACAAAACATCTGGAAAAAAGATGTAAGAAGAAATAATTAATTTTCGTAAGTAGAAATATACTTTTGGTTTTTAGTTGTTATTAAGTATTGAAAACATGATAAAAATTAATTCTAATTCTCAGCACACCTGTAACATCCCAAGATTTGGGGGCTTAGAAATTTGAAATATTAAATGGGAAATTTAATTTTTCCCAAGTTGGCCTTAATTATATATGAGAATGGTTATTTGAGATTTAGGTTCTTTTTCCTTAATTTGTCTTGGGGAAAAAGAATAATAAAAGTAAGAAATAATAAGGCTTAAAAGTTATGATTAAGTTGCCAAACTTTTCTAGATTAATTATTAACCTAATTAATTAGATAAAATAATAGATGAAAAATGAAGAGATGGACCAGCAAAAAATAAATAGACTCAATGTATGATCAATTGTGAGCCATTGCCGAAAAGCCCAAGCCCATATCCAATCTCATACCCTCTTCCACACACACAAATTTTGTTTGGGGACACTCGAATTCAACTCACGGTTACCATCCTATTGGGTGGGAACAGATGCTTTTGCCTAAACAGAAAGGAGGACTGGGTTTCAAACGGTTGTCATCAATAAATAAGGCCTGCGGAATGAAATTGGCTTGTAAGTTGATAATAGGCGCCCGTGGTTTGTGGACAGAAATTCTAGCTAACAAATATATGTTGAGAGATGAGAGTAACTTAATGAGTAGTAGAGGCAGTGATTCTCCTCTTGGGAAGTTTATTGTCCAACATAGAGAATTAGCAGAAAATGGTTTGCAATGGAGAATAAGAAATGGTTTAACAGTTAAATTCTTCACTAATTATTGGCTTTTCAAAGATAAAAGCTTGATGGATATGTGCATTAGACCTCCTTCCGGGCTGGAACTTGAGACCACGGTTGCAGATTGGACTAGCGGCGGGAGCTGGAATTTTGATAAGGTAGCTCAAATTTTACCATGCCAAATTATTCAAAGGCTCAGAGCAGTTATGCCTCCAAATCCGGATGCGGGAAGGGATATCCTTGTATGGAGTAAGACTAATAATGGAATTTTTTCATTAAAGAGTGCTTACCAAATGATTGAAGGATCAGATGGGGGGGAATCTACTCCAATGTATAATCTAATTTGGAAGTGGAAGGGTGCAGAGAGGATCCGGATATTTATGTGGCTTGCCTTCAATGATAGGTTACCAACAAATCTAAGAAGGAACAGATGGTCTTCAACTTCAGCGACTTGTCCCTGGTGTCTTAGTGGAGATGAAAGTGTTCTGCATATCATTAGAGATTGCTCATATGCAAAGACACTCTGGTATGATCTAGTTAACCCCCTATTTTGGCCTATATTTTTTTCTACTTCTCTGAAAAATTGGGCAATGCTAAATCTGAAGAAAGATCTTGGGGTTAGGAAGGAAGGGAACTGGGATTTGGTATGGGGAGTTGGTATCTGGAATATGGAGGAATGAGTTTTGCTTTAACGATAACTATTCTAAACCCACCTTCCCCAGTTGTGTGATTAGGAATACTTGGAGGTGCTATGTACAACTTCAGGATCCTAATGATGGTGAGGTAGCAGTTATGCTGGTGGACCAGAATTGGATACCTCCAAATGATGGCTGGATAAAAATCAATGTGGATGGGGCGGTGCCTGGGAGGAATCATCAAGCTGGGTGTGGTGGAGTGTTGAGGGATAATAGAGGTCATTGGCTGGCAGGTTTTACGCATCAGCTGGGGGTTTGTGAGGTATTTGAGGCTGAAAGATGGGCGATGATCAAAGGCATGGAACTGGCGTGGAGTTTGGAGTGTAGGAGGGTTGTTCTTGAATCGGATGCACGGGAACTGGTTCAACAAATTCTGGATGGGAGTAACATTAACGGAGGGAGCCTATTGTTGTGGCATATTAGGAAGCTCATGGAGAAGAACTGGACTTTACAAATTCAATGGGTTCCAAGGCAAGTGAACCAAGTTGCAGATTGTTTAGCTAAGAAAGGCCTTATATGCTCAAGCTTTTTAGATGTTTGTCCGATGTATTTACGGACGATAGTGTCAAACGAGCTTCTAGGATCTCAATCCCTAGTGTACCTTCATTTTAATTTTAATTCCAATGTCTTTCCTTTCGTATCAAAAAAAAAAAAAAAACCATTTCAGCCACGTGAGGAATGCAAAAATTAGCAAACTATGAAAATACATACAGAAGCAGCCTCGTCTTTACCCACCAAAAACGCAGAGACATTGCACAAACAGATCCAAGCCCAATATCTTTCCAAAGCTCATTGTCCATCAGCTCGTCGAAAACCAATCTAAACCAGAAAGCAATCTCTTCAGCATTTATATCTCTGCAACACATCACAAATCTAGCTGTCGGCCCTCCACTATGCATACAAGAGCCGCTGGACCCTTGTGTATCCATTCTCATCGGGACCCTGGGCTATTATATAAATGGTCCATGATCCTAACTCTCTCATTTTTCCTTTCAGCATCCACCCAGAAGAGAAAACGCAGAAAGAGAGAGTGGAAGAGAGGGAGAAACCGTGAGAGCAAGAGAGTGTAATGAGATAGTGAGAGTTGGAGAGAAAAAAAATTGAAACTATATCTTCTGTTTTTCATCGGTGAAGCAGATGAGTCCAACAACAAATCTCTTCGGTCATCCCAGCTCAATCGGCATAGGTCAGTTTTCAAGCCTCTCTCTTCCTGTTTCCCCTTATCTTTTAACACAAGGAAGAAGTCTCACATGTAGGATAAGCTTCATGAAACTCGCTGGACTGAAAAACGAAAGAAAACAGAGAGCTAAAACTGAAAACGAAAAACCTGGAACAGGGGCTGTCATCGGCTTGTGAGTCTTATGAGTGTATATATATATATGGGATGAAGAAAACCGAACTGAAACTGAAACCAAAACAGAAACATAATAAAAAAAACTGAAAATGAAAACTTTAGTTAAAAACAGAGGCTATGCGTTAATATCAGTAGTACCATTGTCTTCCTTAATCATTTGGCTATCATCGGTCTTCATGGTTTGTATGAGGGAAACCATGCATGATATACTAAGGAACAGTAAAAGGAAAAGATGAATGTATGTGTGTGTCTGAATATTTGAAGTTTGCTGTCAAGCATGGATTTATGATCATAGATGTATGCTGCGGCCACGTGAACGAACATGCTGGAGTTTTTTTTTCTCTGTCAACGGTTTTGCCTCCTGTTTGTTTTGTCTTTCGGATGATCTTATGTGAAGCGTTATTTTCTGCATGATATATTGCTGAAACCGTGGCTGAACCCTTGTGCTTTTCTGTCAAAACGTGGCTGATATATATATATATATATATATATATATATATATATATATATATATTATTTTCATCTTAGCTTGTGTGTGTAAACAGTGAAAGAAAAAGGAGAAAACGCTGAACCTATGTATATTGTATGTATGTGTCTTTTTTTTCTTTTCTGCATATGAAAAAGGAACGAAGAGGAGATATTAGAAATAGAGAACCTGATATGTGTACAACTGTTTACAAGTTTTTTTTTTGTCTGTGGTAGCTGAATGAAAACATAATGTAACTAAGATTAATATGGGTGCATGCCGTGAGTGAGAAGGAAAGAAAACTAAGTAATATATTTACGTGTGTGGAAGAATATGTAAGCTTGATGTCGCTGGAAAGGGAGAAGGAAAAAAAAAAAAGAAAAAAAAAAGAAATAGGTATATATATTTATGTGTGCATATTTTGCTGCTAGACATAAACATTGGGTTGTCAAATTTAAAAGATGCAAGATGCATGTCATGCCTTGGTGTCTCTGTTTGCTTTAAAAATAAAATAAAGTAAAATAAATAAATAATAATAAAATACACACACACACACATACTTATACATATATGGTACATGCATGCTTATTGGAGGTACTTATTTACATAGACACATGTATATGTGTTTTTATGTACATGAAATATGTGTTTTCGCATGAGAAGCATTAAAATGCATACTTAGTATTCATAAAATTTCTAGTTAAAAATTGGTGCATGTGGTATTTGGGTTTGATTTAAAGTGTGTGTATGTGTATCAATAAACAACCTAGAGAACCATGATCAACAAAATATTATGGAAAATTGTAAGAAAACCATAAGAAACGTTAAATAAAATATTAAATTATATTTTTATGATGGTGGACATTTAGTTTACTGTGTTTGGTAAATAAAAGAGGAATAAATAAATAAAAAGAGTTGTTAATAATTAAGTAAAAATAATAATAATGATAATGATAATCACAATAATAGAATTATTATTGTTAAGAGAAATTTTTAATAATAAAGTAAAAAGGGTATGAATGAAATAACAATTTCATCGGGAGTAGAAGGGTCAATAGGGGTAAGGCCATCTCCTAGGATGTTAATTATAAGGGAAATAATGCGGTGATGATATTATAGGATACCCGAGAAGGTTTGGATTCAGTACCGAAAGGTGAACGTACCACTAACGCCAAGGACTAAGGTACGGACGCGTACTATAACTCTAACTCTTATGTTGCTTGTATGCTTATATGTGATGTGATGATTCATATAGTCATGGACAAGACTGAGTCTTGGGTCATGGACTGTGACTAAGACTGGGTTTTAGGTCACCTTTTAAAATACATTCAGCTTTAATTTGAAATGGGCTACAGTCTTGATAATGCCGTATAAATGTTTTCCTAGCGCTGAGGACACGCCGAGGGCGTGGCACTGGTTTATGTGCAAACTATGTGAACCTTACATGGGTTGTGTGCTATGTAGAAGTGAACATTACAAGTGTTGTGTGCTTTGTAATTGTTGAGATATGAACTATTACATGTGTTGTGTGCTATGTATGGTTTTATGTTGAAATGTAAATGAATATCTGTCATGCATATACTGTTATATTTGATCATAAGGTTAACAGTTACCTGAGATTCAATGGACATTAAATCTCAAAATTTACCCTAACCTCAGGATCAGGAGGAGGAGGAAAGGGTAAGCAACACGTGTGAAGACTCAGAAGGATTTTTATTTTGGGTTAAGAATATATAGGAGTATGTTGAAACTTTCGGATTACTGTAACTTAACACGTCAACTGAGAACAATGCGATGGATTTTTGTTGTATCACGTTTTTATTCCTTCAAAAATTTTAATTAACCAGCATATGTCTGCGCATATGAAATCAGTTACTCAGTCGTCCAAAAGATTTAGCACACTCTCTGTTGTGAATTACCTTGATCTGATGACGCCTTCACTCTAATAAATAGATACAGATTAGTTTAATAATAACCCTAGGGCCATAATTGGACTTTATAACAGACTTAGGAAATAGGGGCGTTACAACACCCTAAAATAAGTTGAATAATAAAAAAGATCTCAAGTTATAAATAATGCAATTTTTTTTTTTTTTAGTTGATAGTAAAGATGGGTGTTCCTTTTAATTATTTAAGAGATAAGAGCAAAAGATCCATGATTGTTGGATCCATATAATTCACTTGATAGGATAAATTGTAGACATACTTATTATGATTGCTTTGGCCTAAGTTATTCGGATTCTTATAGTGGAAATATTTGTGACTATAATTTGATTAGAAGATTATAAATTACTGTTAAGTACATAGTACAAATTAAATGTATAGTTAATTAATTAATTCAAGATAATAATAGTAGTTTTTATTAATTAAGAGACATTGCATCTCCTCCATTTAATCCCTCCAACATTAATTAATTAAGTGCACAAAGGTGAAAAAAATGCAAAAGAAGTGACAACTTAAAAGTAAATACTTAATGATTTAATAGATTAATGGAAAATATTAATACCCCCTTACTACTAAGTTAATTAAGATTTGTGTTGAGACTCCATTGTATCCTATTTTGCTCATTTGCCATAGTTGCATTTTGTGTGGATTGTTCTCTTCTGCATTGTTCGACCCTGTTTGTTTTATTTTTTACAATCGGTTGCTAGAATTGAGGTAAATAAAAAACTACAACCCTGATGTAATAGTGTGTTTGCATTGTGATGAAATAATAGTATATATGTTTTTTAAAAAATTAGTTATATGTCCCTATTTTCAACTGTACTTCATCATTCTTTGTTTGGCCCATCAACATGCATGTCCTCATCTTCTAGTATACTATCCCCATTCTCTAGTTGCTTGCTGGGATCTATTCTTTATTCACTGCATGTGTTTGTTTGTCGCTTTCTTGATTAAGTGGCAATTGGTTGGCATAAGCGGCCAGTTGTATTTGCCACTTAGATTAGTAGCTGAATTAGTTAGTATTATTGTATCATGTTCCAAAAATTCTCGTGCAGGGTTGGGTTGAGGAAGTATGGAAGGCGATCGTGATAGGAGTTGGATGTACAATCGTCTAACTCAGAAAAAACGATTTACTTGAGTATTCTTAGATGGTTTGGAAGACTTCATCCAATTTGCTTTCGCGCACACAACTAATTAAAGTACCTTGATTAATTGTCCACATGTGAGATGTAATTGTTTGCAATTTCAAGATGTGAGAACGGTCAGAATCCATTTGTGTAAAAAAGGATTCATGACCGATTATGAATGTTGGGTGTACACGGGGAAGTCCAACAGACATCGAGCAGTAATTACAAAGACAATACTCATCGAGACAACCTTAATCAATATCAACAATTGGTTATAGATGCCGTGGGACCATTGATCAGCCAATATTTTGATCTCGTTACTCATGTTTGACCTACATACATGGAAGAGGAGACAGGTACACATAATCAACCATCATATATGGGAGAGGATCCTAATCTGGACGCCGGTAGATTCTATCAAATGCTACAAGATGTGCAATGTCCTTTATGGGAAGGTTGTGAACACATTAAAAATACTAAATATTCATCCCTATCGACTACCCTTGTAACATTAAACTTGAAGACTGATCACCATATGAGCGAGAAGAATTATAATGAAATAATGCAGAGCATGAGTAAGGTTGCTCCCAATGACAATAATTAGGTGAAAGATTTTTACCAAGCAAAGAAAAAGGTGAAAGAGCTCAAGCTTAATTGTGAAAAAATCCATTGTTGCCCCAACGAATGTATGCTCTATTACAAGGATGATGCTGATCGGACTACTTGTAAATTTTGTGAACATGATAGGTACAAGAAGAATAAAGGGAAAACAACCTCTCAATCATTAAGCAAGATAAGGTACTTTCCCCTCGTGCCCAGACGTTAAAGATTGTATTTGTCACAACAAATAGCTGTTCACATGAGATGGCATCAGGAGCATCACAAGGATGAAAACATTTGTGACGCATCCATTTGATGTCGAAGCTTGGCTGAAATTTGACGAGGTGAATCCTTCATTTTCAACTGATCCCCATAATGTTTGTCTTGCTCTATGTTCAAATGGGTTCGCTCCTTTCAACCAAATGGGCAGGATTTATTCCAGTTAGCTTGTTATTGTGACTCCGTACAACCTCCCACCTTCCATGTGTATGAGAAGAAAGTTTTTGTTCCTCAACGCGTTAATCCCTGGGCCATCCACCCCAAAAAAAAAATAGATGTATACCTTAGGCCTTTGATAGACAAGTTGAAAATGTTGTGGAGTGAAAGGGTTCTTACCTATAATGTATTATTAAGTCATAATTCCATCATGCAGGCTGCCTTAATGTGGACGATAAAGATTTCCCTGCATATGGGATGTTGAGTGGATGGTGAACGTCGGGAAAGTTTGCATGTCCGATATGTCTTGAACAGAACATGGGTTTTAGCTTACCATACAGTCACAAGGTATGTTGGTTTGACAGACATCGGCGATTCCTACCCCTTGATCATCCATTTAGGAGAAACAAAAAAGACTTCAGCCAAAATGTGGTTGAATGATCAGATAAACCTCATCATTTAAGTGGCCAATAAATATGGAAGAGGGTGTAGCACATTCAAAGTGTTGAAGAGGGAGCTACTTCCAGTAAGCCTAAGGGATATGACATTCAGCATCATTGGAACAAACGCAACATCTTTTGGGAGCTACCATATTGGAAAGATCAATTGTTAAGACATAACCTCAATGTCATGCATATTGAGAGGAATGTATTTTGTAATATTCTGTATACTATCATGGACACCAAGGGTAAGACGAAGGATACAGTTAATGTAAGACTTGACATATAACAGATTTGCAGAAGGCCTTCTTTGCAATTGGTATAGACTGCCACAAGCCGAATTTCCAAACCTAGAACGTCATACACCTTAAACAAAGAGCAAAATTTGCAATTGTTCTAATGGGTTAAAAGTGTGAAACTACCGGACAGTTATGCATCAAACTTCTCGAGACACGTGGATATGAACGAGTCAAAGTTATGCAAGATGAAGAGTCATGATTGTTAAGTTTTCTTTCAGAGATTATTACCGTGGGCCTTTAAAGGCACTATCGATGCATATATTAGATACTCTGACAGAGTTTTCCTTGTTCTTTACAACAATTTGTGCTTCCGAACTTAATGTTGACAAGTTACGGCAGTTGGAGAAGAGTGTGCCAAAAATGCTATGCAAGTTAAAGATGGTGTTTCCTCCTAGCTTCTTTGATTCAATGGAACATTTGCCTGTTCACTTGGCGTACGAAGCAAGGGTATGCGGTCCGTAACAATATAGGTGGATGTATCTATTTGAAAGGTAATATATATTTATTTTTCTTATGATTAATTGAAACACATTGTGCCATAGGTTATAAATACCCTCTAATTGTCTGTTGTAGGTTTTTACACACACTAAAATACAAGATAAAAAATACAAGGTACATTGAAGGATCTACTGTTGAAACGTATCTCGTCGAAGAGGCTACTAAATTTGCTCATACTATTATCCCTCTGAAGTTGTTACACACCTACTAGCCTCACCCTTTCGGGTGGCGGGTAATGTGATCCCTTTCTTATATTCAATTCTAACTTACTTTTCCCAGGTTAATTTACATCACACATCATAGTATAAGCAGCAAAGCATACACTGGTTTGGACAATAATATACTACAATCATCCAAATAATCACAACAAGTATCCAAAATAAATGTCATGAACATCCATCATCTTTCTAGCCCTGCTCTGAAGTCATACCTCTATTACCCTGCTCTGCTCTAGATAATTTGCCAAATGACTTAAAAGGGGCTTGGATTCATAAGTGAATCTCAGAGTAACTGTTAATCTCATTTAAAATGTATAACAATGCATGTAAGAAAAACCAAGAATAAAAACACAAACCAGATAGCAATCAGTATCATGCACGCAATAAGGCACACAACCAAATCCAGAACTAGCAGTCCTAATAGCACACAACACAGATTGCAGGGCACAGCACACAACAAGGCCCTTATTGCACACAGCATGTTCCGGTTCTAGATTGCTCAAAAATAAATGATAACTAAATTTATGCAATATACATGGTAAAACATACATACATAAGTCACACAGAGTATATGAGGATTAAGGTTACTACCTGATAGTCAACCTCGAATATAAATGAATTTTCCCGGTGCACAATATCATAAATAACCCTAAAATAACAAAACACAAATATAATTAGTTCCTTCTCAATAGATATCTTCTTTTGATAATTTAAAATAAGCCCAATTCACGTGTCCATATTCACTAAATTCCTTTTCTTATCAAGGAATTTAATATGAGCTTATATTCCCTCAATTTTCGTCATTTTTAGGATTTGCCAGCAAGCAATGACCAATCTTCAAAAATTAACAATTAAATCTAAAAACCTTATTTTGAGTTGATTCCAAAGCCTAAATGACCATTAATATGTCTAATTTCAACCAAAAATACTATTTTGAGCCAGATTTTCAAAAAAAAAAACAAGCTCAAAATGCCTCTATTGTCCAAAATTAAGTCCAAAATCAGAGGGTCATTTTCAAGAATTCATTTCTCTTAGCACACAATTCAAAAAAATACGTGTTACCTATCACATTAAAGCTTATGATGTCTACTTTAATCTTGTAAAATTTCTTGGTAATTAAACATTATTTGCTACTCCAAAAATGTGTCATAAACTTGCTGCCTGCACAGGGTTTCAGGGCAAATTTCAGGACTTCGATACAATTCAATCCCGGAGCTTCTGAAATTCTTACCAAACCTCTACCCTGCACAATTTTTGGTTTTGAACACAATGGAACGATTAAAATGACCAAATTCTGACTGCTTAGGTTTGCCCTGCTAGTGGCCAAAATTACATTTAATTATAACAATTTACCAATTCACAATTTATTCACCAAATTAGGTTCATATATTCCCAAATCATCATATAATCACATATTCATGAATAAATCACCATAAGCCTCCAAAATACCTAATTCATTGAACATAGAAGTTTCCATAACATTCTCAAAATTCAACCAAACTTTAAATCAATCCGTTCAAATCGAAGCTTATGCTTACCTTATCACGATTCTGCAATCGGTTTGGAATTTTTCCAGTAGCTCGGCTAACCCAATGGTGAAACTCCTCCTATGAGAAAACTGAAACCGTAAAATTGAAGCTCTCAAGATGTAGAACAAGTTTGATGAAGGAAGTTTTTGGATCAGAGATGATTTGGTAGGAGATTTTGCTTCAAGATCGTTTCTCTCTCCTCTTGGATTTCTCACGCCATTGTTGCACATGAATTAAGCTTTTTCTCTCTCTCCTTTCCTGCTGTTTTCTTGGCCGAGAATCAATTAGATGAAAGATGGGTCAATGAATTAATATCATCTCAAGTTGGTGGAATAATTGAAGTCAATGGAATAATTAAAATATCATAAGACATGAGTTTTGCTCCTAATTACCATGATGCCATTAATTCCAACTCTTAATGATTCATCCACCGAAAATGCATCTATAGGAGCATTACAATCATATATGTATATATATGTATATATATATATATATATATATATATGTATGTATATATATAACCCATTTAACTAATTAATTGATGTGATGAAGAATAGCTAGGTGTTATCCAAAAATTTGAAAGAGAAAGTATGGAATTATAGGAGTATGTACGTGTATGTCTTGGCTCAATATAGGAAGAATGTCACACACCAATATAATCCCACTTGATCTTCTACAAGACTTTTATTTGCAACTTGGTCTTTGCTCATATAGTTGCAAATAACAGGTAGGTATTAAAAATTATTCCTTACAATTTCTCCTTAAATTTTAAGGAAAAATCGGCCCTAAATTATATATATATATATATATATTTTATTTTTTATATATAATTATTTGGGCCAAATTTCATCTTTATAAATTCCGTTTTGGTTGAACATAATTGTCCAAATAAATTAATTGGATGTTAGACATAAGTATCCCACTTGTGCCAACATGCATCTCAAAGTTTTTGGTTTTAGTGAAATCAGGCAGAATTGACCTTTCATCAAAATTTCACTACTTCTTTTCTCCAAATGCAAATACATCATACATGGAATTTGCTAGAGAAAATTTAGGATATTACAAAAGTTATATCAAGATGGAGGGGAGTACCTCGCAACAATGATGGCGGTGAATCGAGTGGTCAGATATCAATATTTAATTATCCCGGCCGAGTTGTGCAAACAAATTGTAGGTCAACTTTGAAAGGAAGCAATAAGAGAGTAGCGGAGTGGTACATTCTAAACAACTATGAAGAGGCCACCCTGTACTTAAAGTAAGATTTCCTCTTTTGTAACTGCTACGGTAAGTATTAAAGTATTTTTCTGTTACAATTACTTCTCTTGTTGGGTCCAATCAACAAATCCTTTGATCTTGAATTCCAACCTCGATCAATTCATGAAGGATAAATTTCCTCATTGGTTACGAGACTACTTCGTGCAAAACAATTCAGCTCCCTAAGATGTTGTATGGAGTTTAGCTTACGAGTTTGCAACAGCTATTACCCGAATAAAAAATATGTAATTAATGGGTATCAGTTTTTAACTGTTTATGCAAAAAAAATACGGAAAGTTGCAATTATGGTGTATGTTGTCGAGGTGGCCAAGTTGACGGGGTTGAGTGTGACTACTACGACAAGTTAATTGACATAATTCAACTGGATTACAAGTGGGACAAGTCGGTGACTCTATTTAAATATGAGTGGTTTGATAACACTCCACGTTGTACAAAGGTGGACAAATATGGAAATATTGAGATTCACTAGTTAGGGAGATATACAGTTAGTTATGACCCATTCATCCTTGCTCACAGGCGGAACAAGTTTATTTTACATGATACCTCACATCCCACTAAGGGTGGATGGGAGTTATCAAAACCAAAGCACAAAGTATTATACCTAATTCAAAAGAGTCAGAAACAAATGACAATATGACTGAACTGTTCCAAGCTGATGTGCAACATGTACTTGCCAAAAGTAATGTCAAGGACAATATACCTTACAATCTCTTTGATTCCTCTAGAGACTTAGAGCTGATTCCTATCCAAATTGACAATGAGGAATCAGACGATGAGGAGAGGTTTACTCCACTATTGAATCTGAATTCGATAATTATGAGATGTTAGAGGAAGGTATGCAGGCAGAGATTGAAGAATAGGAATCGTTCGATTGATTTGAGTTAGTTTTTGTTGTTTATGATGATAAGTTATATTTGATACTTCGTTGCTTAGTCATTATTGTATTAAGTAAATTTCTTATATTTATATTTATTTTGACATCATGTTTATAAGTGTTCAGAGATAGAGCATCCAGGAGGCCGTTCAGGTAGTGGATATAGTAGAGGTAGCGGCCGGGCCTATCCTATTAGAGGGGGTAGGGCAACATCATCTACCCCCTCTGTAGTCAGAGGGCTTAGCTCTTCCCTAGAGCATCAGAGGGCCTAGCTCTTCCTCGGAGCTGTTGCATCTTTATTTTTCATCTTCACTGCCTACTACCAAATCTATTATGGGAGAAACAGGTGTGCCTTTCACTCAAACATATCTACACCATCAGGCAAAGCAGGTTGAGTTTATGATTTCTAACTGATTTACATATATTTTGTTCTCTTTAAACATCTATGTTCTAACATTTTCAATATACTTCTTCCTTCAATACACTGCATCGCCTCAGAGCTAGGACGGGGAAGCTAATTCCTTTGATGCCCCTGCCTAGGGATCAGTTGATCCTATGACAAGGAAGATGTGGTTTCGTCTTGTCGGCTGCACCGAGTAAGTCATGTAATGTTATAATTATTTACCTTTAGTTTGTATGCTAATACTTGCAACATTTTCTTTGTTTTCAGGTTAGATCCTTATAATTCAATGATGAATTTCATGGCGGATCAAATATTTCGTAATTTCGATCACCCTTGGGCTAGTTAGACAGAGATTCCTTAGGATTATTGGGATGCTTGGTTCAGTGAGTTCTTGGTAAGTTATGTGATTTATGGTTATTAATTTATTCTCATCAAAATGCAAACTGATTAAATGCTTTTATACTTTAGAGCACTAATTGTTTTTTATTGATTTTCAAGGAAAGTTTGGCTAGTTGCCTGATCATCTGGAAACCTGATCATCTGGAAAATTTAAAGAAAGCTTGTAACTTCAAGGGAAGCAAGTGGTTGTCAGATAAGTTATAAATTGAGACATGAAAAGGGAAAGAAAACTTGGATTCAATCTGAGGTCCCAGACCAGTTATTTCAAAGATAGGCCACCGATGATAGATTTTAAAGCAAAGTAAACGAAATAAATTAAATAGGTCCCACATGGATGCACTGTCATATGCTAGTAGCTCTATTCCATTTAGTGAGCATTGACAAAAGATTGTAAGTATACGCTATTTTCTATTTCAGCTTTCAATATTTTGTACTTTGAAATAATTAATGAACGGTTATCATTTGTGTTTGCAGGTAGCGTCTGGGGAAGTTCCTGAAGATTTGATTCCTTTCACCACCTTTGAGTAGACATATACTCAGGAGATTGAGGGTCATGGCAAGCGTTAGATTAATGCCAAGTCCCAGCAATTCGCGGTGAGATATTAATTACATTTATTATTTGCTTCAAACAGTAACAAATTTCTTTCATTTTACATGCCTAATTTGTGTTGTATGTTTGTGCTTGTAAGAGACCTATCAGTAGCTGATGCAGGAGAGAGACTCGCAGATTCAGAGCGACCCGTCGTCCTCTTATTTCAATAATGAGAGTCTCTTCCTTGAGGCTACAGGCGGAATTGACAAGAAGGGGAGAGTCTTCAAGATGGGTGCTTCAGCTAGCAAACTAAGTCGTCTTCGAAGCGCTCATCCGGCAGTGTTAGAGGTGGTCCTGCAGGTAGACTTAATACTTTTGCTATCAATCACAAACCATTATTCCCTCATTCATATAAATGAAGTAAGATAAATAAATTGACTTCGTAATGTTGGTTTTGCAAAAGATAAGAGGGTAAAGGCGTTAGAACAAAAGGTGATGGAGCAAGAACATAAGATGAAGGAGCAAGGAGATATCATTAGTGAGATGCGAGCACTTCACCAGGCCCTATTGAAGGACAAGGGTACGGGGCTGCCTCTTGGTGGTGACGATGACCAGACTGCTGTTGTTTAAAGTTTTCTTTAGTTCATTTTGGAACATTATAATTTGTGATATTTTGTTTTTGCTATGTAAACTCGTATGATTATACAATTTATTTTTATGATATACAATTCCTTTTATTTTCTAATTTTTTCATATTTTTTTATGAATTTATTTTATTTTTTCAATTTTTTTTTAATTTTTTAAAAAATAAGTTAGAATTTGCAAGGGAAAATGATCCCATCGCAAAATGCGAGATTTTGCAAGGGAAAATTTTTCCCTCGCAAATTTTGAATTTTGCAAGGAAAAAAAAACATTTTTTTCCATCGCAAAAGTGATTTGCAAGGGCATTTTTTACGATGGGCACTTTTCTACCACAAATTCCATCGCAAAAGGATTTTGCGACTGAAAATGCTTGTTTTGCGGTAGAATAAAATGGATTTTCTAGTAGTGTCACTTGTTCCATCCACCTCGCCTTATCTAGTCCAGATTCCTTTCTTGAACCTTTAGTCAAGTCTAAGATTTAATCGAATTGAATCTTAGATAATAGTTAATCTCATATACAAAGTATAAACAATATATGATAGATATTCACAACAACGATCAACAAACACATCGGTACCCTACTACAATAGCATACAACACATGTATCGCTATTGATAAATGTACTCACCAGAGCTACGTGTCCTCAGTGCTAGGAAAACATGTAGCATTTATCATGACTATAATCTACTTCAAGCTAAATCCACAACCAACTGAATTAAACAAACATGTGACCTAAGACCTAGTCTTAGTCATGGTGCATGACCTAAGACCCAGTCTTATCTATGACTCATAAATCAAACAATCACATATAGGCATACAAGAAACACAAGAATTAAAGTTGCAGTGTGCAAACGTACATTTCACCATGTAGTTACCAAGATACGCCGATCTTTTGAATCCAACTCCGAACTTCCCGGATATCCTAAAATATTATCATCGCATTATTACTTTTCCCTATCTTATATGGTATTATAATTAAT
This sequence comes from Acacia confusa, assembly GCA_037074495.1. Taxonomy (NCBI): domain Eukaryota; kingdom Viridiplantae; phylum Streptophyta; class Magnoliopsida; order Fabales; family Fabaceae; genus Acacia; species Acacia confusa. The sequence continues at coordinate 20,080,055 of CM073514.1, forward strand.
GTCATATCACTTAGAATAATATCCAAAGGAGTATTTTTGTCACTTTTCACCTTGTTACTCCAAGTGGATAAGTTATTCCATTTTTACCCTTACTTTCCTTTAATTTTTGGATTTCCTGATTTTCTGGCATATTTTTCAGAAACTTTCAAAAATCATAACTAATTGTACAAAAATTAAAATGATGTCCTTCTAAATCCTAAATGACCCTTGACAAGTCTATGTCCCTAGAAAAATAACGCCAAAAACTCAAAGTTCACGAGTCATTCCCAGTTTTAATCTTTCCAATTATTGTCCCAGTTTCAAGTAGAAACATGGATTATCTTGAAAAATTTACATCTTTTTGTACAAAACCCTAAAAATTACGTATTATGTATCAATAGAAAGCCCTTCATGTCTACTATATATTTGCAAATATTCAGGATTTCAAACACCATTTTAATGGCCAAAATCCATGTATAACAACCACTGTTCAGATTCACTTTCAGAAACAAGGCTTAACTTCAAAAATTTGTAACTCCTTGTGCATAACTCAAAACATTACAAATTTTATATCAATAGAAAGGCTAGATGTCTACTTTATTCCTAGAAAATTTCATGATTTTTAAAGATCATTGTTGACATAAAATATTAACCACAACCCGACAAACTCTAGAAAGCTCAAAACTGGAAATTCTCCAACTTTTGCTATTTTGATCTCTGGCTTTCAAAAATTATTTCCCACCATGTTTTTCATTCATTTTTCATTCTAAACCTATTGATGGCTTTAAAAACATGAAAATAAATTTACTGTACAATTTCCAAGATTAAACAAAAATCCTATCAAGAATTAAAAAGTTAGAGCTCAAGAACTTACCTTTGAACTTGCTCATTCCTCCTTCTCTTCCTCAAACTTTTGCCTCTCACTCTTACTACTCTATATTCAAATGTTGCTTGTTTTGGTGTGAAGAATTGAGGAGGGATTCATTACTATTTATAGGGAAAATGCCAAGCTTTTGTGGACCTCACGCTTAAGTAATCAACAAACTCTTCTTTCTTCTCTTCTGTTGGATCTAATTTTTACTTTTCAATCTCCAATCCTCCCCCTTCATTGAGCTGGCTGACATCCCCCTTTTCCTAGCCCTTGGATCAATTTACATGTAGTGAAATCTTGTTGCTCCATCATCTTAATTTTATTCCCACTAAATTAATTTTAACTTAACTTAATCAGCTAATCTAGAGTATTAATGTCTATAAATACATGTCGGTCTATATACGTATCTCAATAAATTATGTAATGTCTCACACAACTAATTAAGATGTAATTCAAATCAGGCTTACTCTTATTTGATTATGTGGAGTTTCTGTTGGAAATTATGCCCTAGGGCTAATCATTATATAACTAAAACTAATTCAGATATCATATTTCATATTTGATTTATGAAGATAAATCAATTATATATCTAATTAGTTAGATATATATATCTTTTCTCAGATTTAATTTATAAAGATAAATTAAATCTGTAGGCTTTTAATTTTAGATTAAATAAATAGATTAGATTAGATCTATTAGATAGATTTAATTAATGCTATTTAAATCTAAAATTTGAGTTCAAGATTAATTGAGATTAATCTTGAATATTATTATATCTTTGATTTAGTTTTAATTAAATATATATCATATATCTGATTTAATTTAAATTGAGATATAGTATCTCAGTTTTAATTAAATAGATATACGTATCTTTTCTTAGATTTAATTTATAAAGATAAATAAAATCTGTAGGCTTTTAATTTTAGATTAAATAAATAGATTAGATTAGATCTATCAGATAGATTTAATTAATGCTATTTAAATCTAAAATTCGAATTCAAGATAAATTGAGATTAATCTTGAATATTTTAATACGGCCCAATTAGGGTTTTAGAAACTCTATAAAAGGACATTGATCTAGTCGTATTAGAATAAGAGAGAAGAGCCACAAAAGAAAACCCTAAAGAAAAGAAAAGGCGTAAGACGCAAAAGTAAGAAGAAGGCGCTAGCACGCCACTGTTCGTGTTGAAAAGCTGTTCGATGTGGATACCGGTAGAGGAAGGCGATTCGAAGAGTCGACTTTTGCTGATCGAGAATGTAGCCCACCAGTTCAAATAGAACGAGACGCACACGAGCTTTTGAAAGGTACAATTTCTTATAACGAATCTTGATTTAAACGCGGTTGAGCGATCCTCTTCGGGATTCGTAAAGTATTTTAATTCCGCTGTGTGTGTACGAATCCCAACAATGGCATCAGAGCCAGGTCAACCGAGCGTTTAAATTGGGTTTTCTATATGCATGTATATGTGATATATGTGTTTAAACTAAATCCCGTGAGCATGTAAATTGATAGTTTGCGTTAGGGTTTCTACGAATAGCTAGTCCGTTATTGCGGCCATTTCTGAATTGTTCAGAATGGTGATGATCACGTTGAATCATCAATCACGATCGCGCATAAGTCGTATTTTGAAACGTTCGGAATGGATGATCATGCTCGGATTTAATCTAAAGATATCATATTGATCTTATGTTTAATTTATAAAGATAAATTAAATCTATAAGCTTATAATTCGAATTAAATAAATATATTACATTAGATCTGTTGGACAGATTTAATTAATATATTATTTTAATTTTATATCATATTATATGATATTATGATATAATATAAATTCAAAAATAGTAATGATATTATTTATAGATAATAATATTATTATATATAGTATTTAATTTATTTGATAAATTAAATAACTATAATAAAATGAGATATTGTATATCAAATTTGATTTTCGAATAAGGATATATTATCTCAGATTTAATTAAATTCAGATATAATATCTCAGAATTTAATTGAATAGAAAGATATTGTAATACCTGGAAAAAAACATTATTATTATAATAAAAAGAAAAATAATTATCATAATACCTATTTTAAATAGGTGAATATGGGGTCTCAAATCTTTTGTATTTTATTTATTTTTGTTTATAGGCAATTTTTCTTAGAATTTAGGAGTATGAAAATTTATTTTAGCTTGTTGATACAAAAACCAATATTTTAGGGATTAAATTAGGACTCAACTCATTTATTCCTAATTTAACTTCATGAAGACAAAATCTTTCTAAGTAAGAATAAATACATTATGCAATTATATTAACCTATAATATTAAAATTATGGGAACCAATGTGAAAATGTCTTTCATACAAATATGAGAAACAATTAAAAACAAAATTATATTAGTTAACCTAAGGGGGGGCGAAATTTTTAATAAAAATGGAAGAAAAAGAATAAACCAATTAAAAGAGTAAGAGAAGATAACTTGGTGAGCAAGTTAACTTTCTTAGGGAGCAAGTAATGGCTTAATTAGAGAGAGATTAGGAGAAAACCTATAGAAATTAAATCATAACTTGAGATTTTGAAGTTAACTATCCAAGATAAATACATATTTAGAATCAGGGAATTATGAGCTTCAACTTGGCTATTCCCAAAGATATTTTTGGTAACTTGTAAAATTCAAACATAAGCATTTTGGAAGATAAAAATCACCATAAATCTTGTCATAAAATTAGGATTTCAAAAGTGAAATTGGATTTTGAATCAAAGCACTAATTAACACTTAACCAAATTAAGTTTTGGGGATTAATTAAGTTGCTTAATGAACAAGAAGAATGCTTGGTGACCAAGCAAACAAATTCTAGAAGAGGGGGGGCAGATTTTCGGCCAAGAGAGCATGAGAGGCCAAGATCATGCCTTTCCCACCAAGCAAAAATCCAATGGTTGAAGCAAGAGAAGAAATTACCAAACATGCCATCACAAATTAGTATAAATAGGGGGCTTGGTCTTCACAAATTTCTCAGCAAATTCCCTAGCCAAAACCGAAATTTAGGGAGAGTAAGAGAGGAAGGAGCAGCTGGAGAAAAAGATTCAAGAAGTCTTCAAGAGGTATAAGAGTTTTTAGCTTTTAAGTTTAAATTCTTAGTTTATAAGTAGAAATGCTAGAAAAGTTATTTTAATCTTCAATCTTCCATCTACAGTTTTATTTTCATGTTTTTGAGTGTTCCATTGTCTTTATTTCGAAAATTTGATGAAGAAGAGGTTATATCAAAATTTTTGGAAGATTAGGATCAAAATAGCGAAGCTCTGACGAAATCAGTAAAATCTGAGTAAGTAATAAAGATGTTAGTATTTTATGATGAAGATGATATTCTAAAATTCTGGGAAAATTCATGATGAAAGTAGACATATAGGGCTTTCTAAATCTATAAAGAGTATGTCATTTGAAGCTCTGTGCAAAAAGATAAAAATCTTGGAAGTTAAGTTACATTTTCTGGGCGAAAATCTGGGCAACAGTTTGAATTCTGGAAACTGGGATTTATCCAGGAGTTCTGGGTAAGTTACAGTATTTTTCCTCAAAAGTAGACATCTCAAGGATTCCGGGAAATTTTACGGATCCTCATTTCGATTTTTATGGAATTAGTTATGATTTTTCGAAGTTAGGTGAAATTCTGCCCAGAAATGCTGAATTAACGTTTTTTTCCGAAAATTAAGTGGAAATAATTAGAAATAAATCCTTCAAGGGTAAAAATGTCAAGTGTGGCCAAGATGTCTCTTGAAATGTTGTTGAGAATTAATTAAGACAATATTACCCTTTTAGGATAGACTGTGCTCGCATACCGACAACGAAACGTACCCAACAACCTGTTAAACTCAGGTACGGACGCGTATTGTAACCTTAACTCTTATGCTTATGGTTTGGTTATATATGATTGTTGTTTTCACATGATAATACTTTGTTTTGAAATTTACTCATGAGAGTTGAATTGTATACGGGTTATAGTCTTGATAACACCGTTGAGTTTTCCTTGCGCTGAGGACACGATGGGCCGTCGTGGCACTGGTTATGTGCAGACTAGGGTAACATACATATTGCAGTGGCTGTGTTATGTTATTGCCTTACATGTAGATATTTGTTTTAAACTGTGATTATGTTGTATATCTGTGATAACTGTCATATACTGTTTACATAAGCATGAGGTTAACCGTTACCTGAGGTTCAATGGGAATTGAACCTCAGCCTCTGCCATAGCCTCAGGATCCCGGGAAGTGATTGAGGACAAGAGTAAGAAGCCGGTATGAGGACCCTGCGGAGGCATCGTCTTTTTGATACTTAAGTTAGAAGTCTTAGACTTGGATGACTGTATTAGTTAACATTCAGTTAGATACACTACATACAATGTTATTCAGTTACTCTTTGTTTATGTAAAATATTTTCCACTCTCAGCTCCAGAAACGTTTATAAAAAAAATGGGATGTTACAGATATTATATCTTAGATTTAATTTATCAAGATAAATTAAATCTATAAGCTTATAAATCAAATCAAATAAATACATTAGATTAGATCTGTTGGACAGATTTAATTAATATATTATTTTAATTTTATATCATATCATATTATAATATAATATAATATAAATTTGAAAATAATAATGATATTATTTATAGATAATAATATTATTATATATAATATTTAATTTATTTGATAAATTTAATAACTATAATAAATTGAGATATTGTATCTCAAATTTGGTTTTCGAATAAAGATATAATATCTTAGATTTAATTAAATTGAGATATAGTATCTCAATTTAATTGAATAGAAAGATATCATATCTTAGATTTAATTTATAAAGATAAATTAAATATGTAGGCTTATAATTCAAAATTAAATAAATATATTAGATTAGATCTGTTGGACAGATTTAATTAATATATATTATTTTAATTCATATTTGAATTTCAAAATTAATTGGATTAATTTTGAATATTTTAATATGGCTCATTAGAGTTTTAGAAACTCTATTATAGAAATTAATCTAGTCGTATTATAAAACGGATGAATTAGAAAGCCGTGACTAGCTGTTTGTAGCGCAAAAATTGAAATCATAATATATCATATAATTATATAATATAATTTAAATTGGATAATTTACTATATTATATGTATTATATAATATAATATAAATTAGAAAATTTTAATCATGAATTAAAATATGTTCTAATTTACCTTTCAATGTGTTGTTTGGGTATGGTGAACAACATGGCTCTAGATTTTACAATTGTTGTAAATTTAAATATGGCCTGCGAGTCATGCCCCTCTCTAAATATTCTTGATGTAGATTCTCTTCTCATCTCACTCCCCTCATATGTGAAACAGGGTTTCTCCTTATGTATTTTCTTTTATTATTTAGAGAAGTCCTCCTATTGGTTTGAGAGGATTTAAGGTTAGATGAGCCATGTTGTGTTACAGTTTTAATTTAGAATTTTAATTATGTTTTGATTAGATCACTCATAATTAATTTAGAGTTTTAATTATGTTTTGATTAGAACACTCATAATTAATTTAGAGTTTTAATTATGTTTTAATTAGATCATCATAATTAATTTAGAGTTTTAATTATGATTTGATTAGATCACTCATAATTAATTTAGAGTTTTAATTATGAGTTGATTAGATCATCATAATTAATTTAGATTTTTAATTATGAATTGATTAGATCATCATAATTAATTTAGAGTTTTAATTATGATTTGATTAGATCACTCATAATTAATTTAGACTTTTAATTGTGATTTAATTAGATTTCTTCTTATTAATTTAGAGATTATATGAGATACAATAGTGATTGCATTCATGTAAGTTGAATTAATAGGATTAATTAGATTATATTAGATAATACCCTCTAAATAAAATCTTAACTCATAATGCCATCAATAAATGAATACTTGTCAAAACCTAGATCACCCATTTGTAATTCCATCAAAGTGGGTGCATTTGAGTTATCTTGGTGAGACAAGAGTGAGTAATGGTGATACTCAACATTCATTATTGTCTTGACTTAATTGAGATTATCAAAACGGTTTTTGATCTCAAGGCATTAGATGGGATTAAACTTGCCGGTTATATGATGATCGAATCCCATAAAGATTTAAGAGTTACATGTGATGTAATTGGCAAAAGAGTTGCCTACCTAAATAACTTAATTTTAAGCGTCCTGCCAAAGCGGACTTAAATTTAAGCCAAATATGGATCTTAGCCCACTAATTATAATAAAGGTTATTAATTCAGTGGGAGGTTACTACTTAAACTTTGCATATATTAGTTGTAGAATCATATCGTCTAGCAATATTGCCACACCATCAATGCGATCTGTCCTTAAGAAGGACAAACTCGATGAGACAAGATTTTTGGACTTGTTTGGGAACTTAAGCATTAATCCCAAACACGAAAGAAAGGAGCATCTCATCGATCAACCCATTCCTGATGAGCCAGCAGCTAAAGCTCCAAGAGCACATAAAGATGCTTACACGAAGCATCTGGATGACTCTATGGATGCAGGATGCCTGATGCCTACCACTATGGTTCCAGACCTCGATGGAGATTTGGAACATGTGTAGGTCTTTGAAATGATTGTTCCTCTTAAGAAAGACAAGGGCAAAAGAAAGGGTAAAAGCTCAACTGGTAAGTCCAATGAGTCAAACAGGCCCGAACTTAAACCTGTAGCCAAGAAGACAAAACCTCCGAAGGATGGGGTCTGCTTCTTCTGTAATGAAATCGGTCATTAGAAGAGGAATTGCAAGCTCTACATCAAAGATCTGAAAAGAACAAGAAGAATATCAGGGCTATCGCTTCAGGTATATATGTCATAGATATTCACTTCTCTACATCCTCAACATAGGTATTAGATACTGCATGTGGTTCTCGCATTTGTATAAATGTGCAGGATCTCAAGGACAGTAGAGAATTGAATGTTGTTTCTGAATAGAGGAACCGAACTCTATTAGATATGGTTCGATCTATGATGAGTCAAACAGATCTTCCGTTGTGTTTTTGGGGCTATCTTCTAGAAACAGCTGCGTTCACACTAAATTGTGCTCCATCAAAGGCAGTTGAAAAGACACCATATGAGTTATGGACTGGGAAGAAACCCAGTTTGTCATTTCTTAAAATTTGGGGATGTGAGGTTTGTGTTAAACACAAAGCCTCTGATATATTACCATTCAAATCCTCAAAATGCCTTTTTGTGGGGTATCCTAAGGAAACTAAAAGATGTCATGTCTACAATCCCGCTGATCACAAAGTGTTTGTTATTCGGAATGGTATCCTTTTGGAAAAAGAGTTTATCTCTAAAAGGACCAGTGGGGGTAAAGTGTACCTCGAAAAGTTTGAGAGCCACAAGACGACATATAACCACAAATGGAAAATGGAGAAAACTCACAACAAGTTGATGAGCCTACTCAAGTAACACAAGGCCCACGAAGATTCGATAGATCATGGCTACAGCCTCAGAGATATGGATTTCTGATTACTGGAAATCGTGATATCATGCTCATTGAGCAGAATGAGCTAACTACCTATCGAGAAGCCATAGTGGAACCAAACTCCGAAAGATGGCTAGATGCCATGAAGTCTGAAATGCAATCCATGTACGACAATAAGGTATGGACCTTAGTCGATTCACCTGAAGGTATTAAAACCATTGGGTGCAAGTGGGTTTTCAAAGAGAAAACTGACATAGATGGCAAAGTAAATGTCTTCAAGGCACGACTGGTTGCAAAAGGATTCACTCAAACTCATGGTGTAGACTATGATGAAACCTTTTCTCCAGTTGCAATGGCCAAATCAATCAGAATCTTTCTTGCCATTGCATCATATTATGACTATGAGATATGGCAGATAGACGTCAAAACAGCCTTCCTTGACGGAAAGCTGCTTGAGGATGTGTACATGACACAACCTGAGGGTTTTGTGAGTCCATAGGACTTTGGTAAAGTATGTAAGCTTCAAAGGCCCATTTATGGATTGAAGCAAGCATCTCGGAGCTGGAATCATTGTTTTGATGAAGTAGTCAAAGAGTTTGGATTCATACAGAACATGGATGAACCTTGTGTTTACAAGAAGGTTAGTGGGAGCACAGTTGCATTTCTAGTGCTTTACGTTGATGACATCCTACTCATTGAGAATGACATTCCTACCTTGCAGAATGTCAAGTCTTGGTTAGGAAAGTCTTTCTCAATGAAAGATTTAGGCGAAGCCACTTATATCTTAGGGATCAGGATCTATAGAGATAGATCCAAGAGGCTGTAGCCCTAAGTCAGAGCATATATATAGACAAGATACTGCATAGGTTCAGTATGCAGGATTCTAAAAGGGGTAACGTACCTATGTCTCATGGTATTCATCTCAATAAGGATTTATGTCTTTGTACACAAGATCAAAGAGACCGCATGAGTAAGATTCTGTATGCCTTCGCCATTGGATCTATCATGTATCCATGTTATGTACTCGACCGGATGTGTCATTTGCCTTGAGTATGACCAGCATATATCAACAAGATCCCAGTGAGGGTCACTGGACTGCTGTCAAGAATATCCTTAAGTACTTAAGAAGGACTAAGGACTTATTCTTGGTGTATGGTGGCTTGGAGGATGAGCTCTGTGTAACTGGTTACATAGATGCGAGTTTCCAAACTGACCAAGATGATTCAAGATCGCGATCAGGATATGTATTCCTCTTGAATGGTGGGGCGGTAAGCTGGAAGAGCTCAAAGCAGAGCACTGTAGCTGATTCTACAACAGGAGTTGAGTATATAGTAACATCGGATGCAACTAAGAAGGCCAATTGGATTAGAAAGTTCATTACTGAACTTGGGGTGGTTCCTACCATCTTAAATCCAATAGAATTGTTCTGTGACAATAGCAGCGCCATTGCGCAGACTAAGGAGCCTAGGTCACAACGAAAGAGCAAGCATATACTCAAACGATTTCATCTTATCAGAGAAATCAATGATAGATGTGACATAAAGATATGCAAAGTACCAGGAGAAGACAATGTTGCTGATCCTCTTACTAAACCGCTTGCACAAGCAAAACATGAGCGTCATGTTAGGACAATGGGAATTCGAGTAATTAATGATTGCACCTAGTGTAAGTGCAATTCTGTTGGAAAGGCTAACTCATTGTATTTTAGACGTTTATGTTGTTTAAAGTATTCTCCTTTAGTTATCATTTTATTTGCATGTTTATATTGATAACTGTATCCTTGGATATATCTTATAGATTATCCTAAATGTCCCTGGTCGATCATCTAAGCGGGAGCAAAGATGAGATAAGACCAGTATAACTTTGATGAGGTATGGAGATACGAATCAAAGTTATGGGCACTTGTAAGAGTACAAGGTGCTGGACCGACCCACTATGAGAAAGTTGCATGGATTTAGTCATAAGTTTATCTCATGTATAACTGCGTCACAATGCCTTATGACCTGAGATCATCATGGATTCCTACATGATGAGTCACTGGTTTTTGACCTAGTCAAAAGTTACCTTTGACTGGGTGATGATAAAGGCTTGGATTGGAATCAGTGGTTTACATGCGGAGGAATGTGAATGGTCAAGATGGAATTTGTCCCTCGTATTTATAGAGAGATAATATTGGGCCCCTCAATGAGTGAGTCTAAGAAATGTATGGCCATACTATGATGGAAAAGAGTTTCTATTTCAATTATTAGACTACTCGAGAATCGAGAAAGTAATGGTCAAGAAAAGGAAGTTAACATTATCCATGCCTCATCCTTGACCAAATTATCGCATGACAAGGTTATACGATAGGTTGTATCGTATCATCGATCCCCATTTGAATTGGGTAGTCGCAATGTCTTGCTAGAAGCCGCTTGCGACTTGTGGGCTGATACAATATTAGCCCACTGCCAATCTTATGTGGGCCTGCAGGGTCGCACACAAGAATAGCCCAACACGAGCAATAGTGTCCAAATTCATTGAATCTTAGATATGTCTAAGAATCAATGAATACGTTTTATCTAGGGAGGATATATATATAATGATTGCACCTAGTGCAAGTGGGAGTGTTGGAAATTATGTCCTAGGGCTAATCATTATATAACTAAAACTAATTGAGATATCGTATTTCATATTTGATTTATGAAGATAAATCAATTATATATCTAATTAGGTAGATATATATATCTTTTCTCAAATTTAATTTATAAAGATAAATTAAATCTGTAGGCTTTTAATTTTAGATTAAATAAATAGATTAGATTAGATCTATTAGATAGATTTAATTAATGATATTTAAATCTAAAATTTGAGTTCAAGATTAATTGAGATTAATCTTGAATATTATTATATCTCTGATTTAGTTTTAATTAAATATATATCATATATCTGATTTAATTTAAATTGAGATATAGTATCTCAGTTTTAATTAAATAGATATACATATCTTTTCTTAGATTTAATTTATAAAGATAAATTAAATCTGTAGGCTTTTAATTTTAGATTAAATAAATAGATTAGATTAGATCTATCAGATAGATTTAAATTAATGCTATTTAAATCTAAAATTCGAATTCAAGATAAATTGAGATTAATCTTGAATATTTTAATACGGCCCAATTAGGGTTTTAGAAACTCTATAAAAGGACATTGATCTAGTCGTATTAGAATAAGAGAGAAGAGCCACAAAAGAAAACCCTAAAGAAAAGAAAAGGCGTAAGCTGCAAAAGTAAGAAGAAGGCGCTAGCACGCCACTGTGCGTGTTGAAAAGCTGTTCGGTGTGGATACTAGTAGAGGAAGGCGATTCGAAGAGTCGACTTCTGCTAATCGAGAAGGTAGCCCACCAGTTCAAATAGAACGAGACATACACGAGCTTTTGAAAGGTACAATTTCTTATAACGAATCTTGATTTAAACACGATTGAGCGATCCTCTTCGGGATTCGTAAAGTATTTTAATTCCGCTGTGTGTGTACGAATCCCAACAGTTTCTAGGTATATGTTTATCCTAGATGCAAATTATATTCAAATCTAATTCCACATTATTTAATCTCAAGGTCAATTTAAGATTTCCTTCGTCAAGTCCAATCATAAATCCCCAAAATATGCTAAATGGTGGCCAATCACTAAACAATAATAATAAAAACAAGATTAACTAAATTGAGTTAACATTAAGTAAAATTAATTAGTGAGAATAATCTCTAAAATTCAAACAAGTTCATAGGTCCTCAAGGTTGAATAAGCAAATCAGCCACATATGGCTTCTAGATCACAACAACAGTAATATTCAATATTCAGAGACATATGGAAAATGATAAGAATTGAAATGGAACTAGATTCAATTGAGATAACAAAACCAAGAACAAGAACAAATGAAAGCAGCAGCAACTTCTACGTTTCTTGCTATTGTTGGCGCTTCAAATTCTCCATAATTCTTGCCATCTCAATTTCTATTGCTTCCTGTTGCCTCCGTTGAGCACCCCAGTTGAAGAAGATGAGAGTGAGCAGAGGAGCACACCTCTGTTCTGTAGGCTTTGTACACGCACCTTGCAGAATCACGGCTCTGCTCCCTCTGAAGCTCGAATCACCTTCTAAATAGTCGCCCCTTCCTTTTCTTTCAATTCTCACATCTCACCCCTCTGCGGGAACCGGTTTCCCTGCCTCTCCAAGAAAGAGAGTGAGGAGGGGGCTACTCCCAAGAAAGAGAGATGGAAGATACATAAAGAGGGGCTCATCCATACAGACGAGCTCTTGGCCATCCAGATTTGATCTAGACGGTCGAGATCAAATGTTTTTTAATTTTTTTTTAAATTAATGGGTAAGGAACCTAAAATAAAGTTGATCTTTGAACTAACATTTTCTTTAAAAAAATGATTTTTTTCATATAGAAAAAAAAATCAAAACTAAAAAATCAAAAAAAAATATGGGCCGTCCAGATCTATATCTAGAGGCCAGGAGATCATCCATACCTCTGTGTATCTCGCATCTCTCTTTCTTGGGAATAGTCGCCTCCTCATTCTTTGTTTCCTCCTTTTTCCAATTTCCCTATCTCCTATCTGTAGTGTTAGTTCTCTATGTGTTTTGATGATAACTGACAATTGTAAACTAGGAAATCATTCTTTGCTATTTAAACTCAAAGAAAGGTGGAAGTTTACTAGTATTAATTTTGATTCTTACTGTGTTAGTCAAACTCGAGCCTAATCCTATTAAACTCGAGGTCATACCTAACATACAAAAAAAAAGTACTTTGAACTTATGCAAACTCGAGCCTCTTTTGATTAACTCGAGCCTACTCGTGACAGAGAGCTAGTTTCACGTTTTTATCTGAGATAAACTCGAGTTCATTATGTTAAACTCGAGCTCACAGGTTACAGAGAGTAAGACAAGTTGTTTACTCTAAGTTAAACTCGAGCCTAGCTTAATAAACTCGAGCCTATGTCTTATAGAGAGCAAGTCGACTGTTTTTGAGACTCAAGCATGATTTCTCTTACTCAAGTTTAAGTCTTGCAGGAAGAGGTCTTTTAGTTGGTCATGAAAGTAAACTTGAGCATAATAAACCAAACTCGAGCATAACGCATACAGATAGCATCTTTGAAAAGTAGACTCGAACTCAACTATGCAGACTCAAGCCTATACTATAAGTTGCAACACGCCTAAGTGAAGCAAACTCGAGCCTAGCACTTATAGACTCGAGTTTGGCTCAGACAGAGAAATACCAAGACGACTACAAAACAAATAAACTCGAGCCTACATAAGTTTGACTCGAGTTTGTCAGAGCTCTATTTCATAGATGAGATCTCATATCAATTTGATTTAGACTTTCAAGTTTATTTAGTCACAAATTAAGTTGCGAATCATCCTACATACATACACTTGATCAAAATTCTTATTTATTTCAAATGAAATTAGCAAATCAGAACTGGGTCAAGTGCATTTAATGCAGAACCAAGAACAAACCTAAAACTTCTCCTCTATCCCAATGGTTCAGCTCAGACCGTTATGACTCGATCAAATCATCCTCAACGGTCAAAAATGGATCATAGAATAGCAAGAACTTTGGAAGATCACCTACAATGGTTGAATCCAAGATTCCAGCTGAGAATTAAAAGAATGGAGGAAAATATGTGATAATTGAATATTATTCCACTTATTTTTATCTCTTGGTTAATAATTTAGGGATGTTTAATTGAGAAATAATGGGTTTTATTACTGAATTGGGCTTTAAGCTTTTAATTAGATTAAATTCATTTTTGGAAATAAAATTCCAAATTTACAATGCTTCACCATTTTCGCCATAACTTTTGATCTAGATATCGGATTAGCCTCATTATTCTTTCGTTTTTCAAATGATTCAAAGAGCTACAATTGTTATGAAGACCCCGAAGGCTGATTTGGACAAGAAGATGGACGAAATTGGATCTAAAGACAGACCCATTTTGCTGGATTTCCATTTTGGACGAATTTTGTAATCAAAGGACCAATTATTATAAGTTTTATTATAAGAGGTTTCCTATTTCTTAGAGGTTTCCTAATTATTAGAGCTTTCCTATTTCTTAGAGGTTTCCTAATTATTAGAGGTTTCCTATTTTTTAGGGGTTTCCTATTTCTTAGAGGTTTCCTAATTATTAGAGGTTTCCTATTTATTAGGGGATTCCTATTATTATGGCTTTCCTATTTTTAGTCATCTTTCCTATATAAGGAAAATTAAATGGTGGCTACAAACATATTCTCAATTACGTTGTATAAGATTTTTGGGATTAAATTAGAAACTTATTATTTTCTCTGAATTGTTCATCATGTTCTTATTCTTCGTCATCTTTTCTTCTGCGTTTTTGCTAGCCATGCTTGGCTAAGCTTCTGTGGTTGACCCATGGATTGAGGATTTTGTGAATCCAGAGGACCCGTACAAAAATCGGTAACTAATTTGTTTCTGTTTATTTTAATCAGATCCAATATGATTGCGGATTGGGTATTAGATTTAATATCCAGATTGATATCCCAAAGACATAGGTCGGACCGGGTTCCAGAGAGCGTTATGCGATCACATAGCGAGCTCACCATGAGTTTGACCAGATATTAGGTGATCGTCTAGTCAAGGGAGTTTTTGGACAAATGCAGAGATTTTGGTTTGTCGAGAATCAATCACGAGTTCGATTATTTTGTTTTTGTCCGATGAAGGTTATGGAATCCCAATTCTGGGTTAATCATTTCAAATTTGATTAATCTTGTTTTCTTGCATTATGTTTTAGTCTTTGCTTCATTTAAATTGCATTGAAAAACTCCCCCATTCTGGTTACTGTGTTACTTGTTTACTGTTGATTTTAGACCCACTGTGAATTCCTTGAGAGAAACGATCCAGGTTCTCTATACTGCAATCTTTATTGAACTTGGTTATTTTGTGAGGGGTCGGCAACTCTCATCAATATGCAACTGACATATTACAAAAATGAAGCTGAACATTGAAGAATAAGAGAGAAGTTTTGCAACGGCTAGTTTCTCTAGTCAAGCTATAAATACCCAGGAAAACTCATTACATATATACAGATACAGAACTACAGCTGATCACATTTTCAACTTGAGTCATTATTGTGCATTTGATTTGAACTTTAGTGTTTATCAATATTTGCTCTTTTGAGAGTACTGTTTTGAAAATCAATTTTTGATTACCTGTTTGTGTTAACTCAAGGTTGTGGAACCTGTGAGTTGTGTCTTTTGATTACAAAGTGTAAGGGGGAGCAAGTCCTAGTTGATTAGGATTGCTTGAGTGTTACATTATTTGTAATAAGAGAATATTGATAGTAGAGAAACGTAAAAGATATCTGGGGACTGGATGTAAGTTAAAGTTAAGACCGAACCAATATAAATTCTCTGTGTTCAAGCTTTTCTCTCTTTGCCTTTTACATTGTGTTTTAAAAACTTGAGAGTTTTCCCAAAAGATTTTTTTAAAAAAAAAAATCCCCAATTCACCCCCTCTTAGTGATTTCTTCCATTCTCATTTGGTATCAAAGCATTGGTTGTCTACTTAAAGGATTCACATCCTAGATAAAAAGATCCAATAGAAGGAATATTACTAGATGGTGCCCCAATTAACAAACCACCAGGCTTCAATGGTGAACACTACTCATTCTCGAAATTCAAATTCAAAGTATTTGTAATGGCCACTTAATATGGTCTATGGGAAGTAATTGAGGAAGGCAATTATGTCCCTACTAAGAAAGTAGGAGAGAATGTTGTGCCAAAAACAAAAACTGAATTTGATGAAAATGATCAAAAGAAAGTTGTTATCAACAACAAAGCCATCCTGATGTTGCAAAACGCATTGAGCCAAAAGGAGTACTTGTTGGACATGGCTATCACCCAAGAGGAGGTGAATTAGGTGTTTGATAAAACTCTGGATAAGTTTAAAAAAAACCTTTTTGAAACACCCAAGGTTTTTGATAAAAAAACAAAGTATAACAAAGCAAGGGAAGAAAAGCTAGACACCGTAAGATTTATACTGGTTCGGTCCTAACCTTGACCTACATCCAGTCCCCAGATACTTTCTGGGTTTTTCAACTATCTCAATATTCTTTAATTACAACAATATAACTCTCAAGCAATCCTAATCACTAAGGACTTGCTCCTCTTTACACTTTGTAATTAAATAACCCAACTCACAGGTTCCACAACCTTGAGTTCTCTCAAACAAGTAATCAAATGATTTTCAAAACAAGACTCTCAAAAAGAGTAGATATGAACAAACACTAAAGTTCACATACTAAAGTATGCACAATGAAGTGTCTAAATAAAAATGCAATCTATTGTAATTGGGCATGTTTTTGCTATGAGTCTTCCTGGGTATTTATAGTTTAATCAAAGGAACTAGCCATTGCATTTTCTTCTCTTTTATTCTTCAATGTTTGGCTTTATTTCTGGAATATGACATCTGCATATTTTTCTCTATTTCATCATTTCTTAGCCAGAATCCTGGATTTATCCGTTGCAGATGATCTTCCTGTATTCTTGTCATTCCATGATCCATTTTTGACCGTTGGAGAGTGATTTGGACGATCTATAACATCCTGAGCTGAACCATTGGGATAGAGGAGAAGTTTTAGGCTTGTTCTTGGCTCTTCATTAAATGCATTTAACCCATATTTGATTTTACCTTGATCCTTGCTGAACTCATCTGAAACTAATAAGCATATTGATTAAGTATATGTATATATGATGATTCACAACTTAAGATATGGCTAAAATGTATCATAAGTTTAAATCAGAGAGTTGAAGACGTGATTTCGAAAACAGAGATCTGTCAGGCTTGAGTCTAGTCTCAGCAGGCTTGAGTTTGCTTCAGTTAAAAGACCTTTGAAAACTCTCGATCTACTACAGGCTTGAGTTTATAAATTCGTGCTTGAGTTTCCTGTCTTGAAAAATCTTTGAAAGCTCTCTGTAAGTAACAAACTCAAGTTTGTAAAATGTAGGCTTGAGTTTGCATGTTTTGAAAAGCTTGGAGAAACTCTCTGTGTAAGATAAACTTGAGTTTATATGTCTAGGCTTGAGTTTGTCGAATATCAGATCGCGACTAGCTCTCTGTCTGAGTCAAACTTGAGTTTATAAGTGATAGGCTTGAGTTTGTAAGATCCTGAATTTTCTATCAACTTTCAAAGGCCATATATCCCTGGTCTGAACTTTGTTTTGGTTCATTTAACTGTTAATGGAAAGCCTTATGAGTCTACTTTCATATGCCACCGATTTCAGCTCATTCCGATGTGTAGATTGTGAGTTACACTCAAACCATTGAAGCTTGGTCTGTTGTGTGGCGTAAACTTCTGATCCAACTTATGAAATTCATAGCTCTCTCATCTGATCTTATTTGGGCATGAAACTTTGGCAAAATGACGCATTAAAAGTCTAGTTTCATACAAAATTTGTTTCACCTCAATCTGATTCGTGGTCTGGAAGATATTATTGAATTACCAGAGGTCGCCCGTGCTAATGTGAAGCAAAGTAGAACACTAGTGCTGAAGAATGCTGTAAACTCGAGTTTGTAAGTATAAGCTCGACTTTGCTGTGCCAGAGGAGAACTAACTTTCTGGAAATCAGCTAGACTCGATTTTATAAGTGTAGGCTCGAGTTTGCTCGTACCAGAGGAGCCAAAGTTGCTGGAAATCACCCAAACTCGAGTTTATAAGTGTAGGCTTAAGTTTTCTCGTACCAGAGGAGCTAGAGTTTCTAGAAATCAGCCAGACTCAAGTTTAGAAGTGACAGGCTCGAGTTTATTTATCCAGAAACTGATATTTGCTTGGTCTAACTCCGAATCAAGCCATTCCAACTTTAATTTGATCGTGGAGACTTCAAGAATCAATCTAAAAACTTGTATGATGATTTTCTCATTCCATTTGGCAAGTTTTTCTTTCTTTCTTCTCTTTTCTTAATCATTCTTCATGATTCAACTCTTTCTTTCTTTTCTTTTCTTGTTCTCTATCATTTGACTTCACAATTCTATTCTTTCTTTCTTCTCTTCTCTTGATCATTCTCCAAAATCATATTTGGATAGTCTACATTAAATGTAGCAATTAGTCAACATATATGATATGAAATTTTTGCCCTTACTAATGACATCTATATAAGACATCATCAAAACTAATCATAACCAACAGTACTTTCGCATTTGCAATTTTCCTTGTGCCAAAGAAATGTGGGACGCATTAGAAGTTGCTTATGAAGGAACTTTAGGAATCAAGGAGAACAAAATCAACACTCTCACAACTGAGTACAATCTATTACGCATGAAGTCTGGAGAATCAATTGCAAAGTTCCAGCTCCGTTTCACACATCTCATCAATCAGTTGTCAGCCTTGGGAAAGGTATATGAACAAAAAGCTCAGGTAAAGAAAATTTTAAATGTACTAACCAAAGATTGGGAAGCTATAGTGACAGCTATTGAAGAAGCCCGAGGAGAATCCATACAATCTGTAGCAGCTCTATTCGGTAGCCTATCAAAATACGAGGGCAAGATCAAGTTCAGAAAATGGCTTGATGAAATAGAAGGCAAACAGAAGGGGATTGCTCTCAAAATCATCAAGGAAGACAAAAATTCTGACGATGACGAGATTGATGATGAAGAAATTGGAATGATGGTCCGAAGGTTTAAAAAGTTCTATAAGAAAGATCAAGGATTCCGGAAGTCCCACAAGACCAGTAACAGCAAGGAAACAAAGAAGCCAATCATATGTTACGAATGTGACAAACCCAGTCATATCAAGTCTGAATGTCCTCAGCTGAAAAACAAGGAGACAAGATTCAACAAGTTCAAAGAAAAAGCCTATGTTTCAGTAATATGGGGAGATAGCTCATCAAATGAAGAAGAAGATGAAGAAGAACAAACAGCCAATATCTGCTTGGTTGCACTTAAGGAATCCGAAAGAGAAGAGGTAAGAACTTCTGAACCAACATATAATGAATTACTTTCTGAGTATAATGTCATACAATCTGAATTTGAAAAACTTGCTGAAAAATATATTGCTTTAAAAAGAAAAAACATAACCTTTGAACAGCAAGTCAAAGATTGTTCAAACAAAAATATTTGTGAAAATTGCACTGATTTAGAGAAAAGAAACCTATACCTTACAAAAACTCTTGAAAAATTTACCAGAGGAAGTGAAATGCTTAAGGTAATTTTAAAAGAACAAAGATTCACAAATGATAAATCAGGAATTGGCTATAGACCTGATCTTGATAAAAAGAAAGGGAAGAAGAGAAATAGAGAAAAGAACTACCTAAACTATTTTCAAAAATTAGTTCATACCTCTAATCCATTTGCCCACTGCAACTATTGTAATAGAAAAGGACATACTACTTCTTCATGTTTTCATAGAAAGGAAAGGAGAAATAAACCTGTTGGCAACTATCAATGGGCGCCCAAAGGATCCTATAAGATTCCTGAGGCATACACTAACCCAAAAGGACCCAAGACAAAATGGGTACCTAAGACTTGATCTCATAAATTTTGCAAGTTTGTCTAAGAGCATCAAGATCTAGCAAGTGGTATATCGACAGCGGATGCTCTAGGCATATGATAAGAGATCAAACCCAATTCACAACAATCAAGCACAAGGACGGTGGCAAGGTCACATTTGGTGGAAATTAGTATAGGAGGATAGCCGGGATTGGTGAAATAAGGAACAATGATGGACTACAAATTAAAAAGATGTCTATCTTGTGGAAGGCCTATGTAATAATCTCCTTAGTGTAAGTCAAAGCACATATAAAGGTACTCTAGTCATCTTCAACTCAGAAGAATGCTTGATTATGAATAAGGACGATATCTCTCTAGACAATGTTAAGTCCAAAGCCTTATTCAGGGCACCCAGAGAATGTAATTACTACACTCTAAATTTCTCTAATGACATATCTAAAAATTGTTTCATTAGCAATCTAAATGAGAGTTGGCTATGGCACAAAAGACTAACTCATGTTAACATGACCCAACTTGATAGATTACTAAAATCAGATTTGACCATTAGTATTCCTAAACTTCAATTTTAAAATGACATGATTTGTGATGCTTGTCAAAAGGGAAAACAAACCAAATCCTCCTTCAAAGCCTAAAAATGAAATTTCAACTAATAGACCTCTTCAACTAATTCACATGGATTTAGTTGGACTAGCAAGAGTAAAGAGTCTTGGAGGCAATCTTTACACCTTGGTTATAGTTGATGATTTCTCTAGATTTACTTGGACAATATTTCTATCATCTAACAATGAAACATTTGATCAGATTGTTGTGTTTACTAAGATGGTCCAAAACGAGAAAGGAGTTTCTATTGCAGGAATTCGCACTGACCATGGTAGAGAATTTGAAAATCATGCCTTTAGTGAGTTTTGCTAAACTATGGGTATTGATCATAACTTCTCAGCTCCAAGAACTCCTCAGCAAAACAATGTTGTGGAAAGAAAGAATGAGTGCTCACAGAAATGGCAAGAGCAATGTTGAATGAGAATAACTCCTCCCAAGCATTCTGGCTTGACGCCATGAGTACAACATGCTACATTTCCAATAGAGCATATCTCAGGAAAAAGCTGAACAAGACACCCTATGAGCTATACAAAGGAAGGAAACCAAACTTAGCCCACCTGCACATCTTTAGCTGCAAATGTTTCATCCACAACAATGGTAAGGATAATTTGGGAAAATTCGATCTCAAATCAGATGAAGGTATATTTCTTGGTTACTCTAATAGAAGTAAAGCTTATAGAGTATTTAATCTTCGTACCCACACTGTTGAAGAGTCAATCCATGTAGTTTTCAGTGAGAACAAACCTAATAAATCTTCTAATGATGATGATGATAATGAAGTCATCTGTCAAAATCAGCCTTCTTCGAAAATATCCCCTGATCCAACAAATTCTGAAAGACCTACTCAAGAAGAAACTGAAGATGAGCCTGAAAACATGTTTGAAACTTCTGTTCAACCTCAATCACGTGCCTGGAAATACAGTAGGAATCATCCTCTGGAACAAGTTCTAGGTGATGTGAGTGAAGGTGTGAAAACTAGAAAAAGCATTTTAAATGAAGTAACTTTCTCAGCTTTCATTTTTTAAATTGAACCCTCTAAAATTGAAGAAGCTCTTTCAAATAATGATTGGGTGATAGCAATGCAAGAGGAATTACATCAATTTGAAAGAAATCAAGTTTGGGACTTGGTACCTAGGCCTGAAGACCATCCGGTCATTAGGACCAAATGGGTATTCAAGAACAAACGTGATAAATCTGCAATCACTATCTAGAATAAGGCAAGACTCGTTGTCAAAGGCTATAATCAAGAAGAAGGAATTGATTATGAAGAAACTTATGCTCCAGTGGCTACATTGGAAGCAATAAGAGTTCTCCTAGCCTTTGCTTGTGTCAAAGGAATTAAACTTTTTCAAATGGATGTTAAAAGTGCTTTTCTTAATGGTTTTATTCAAGAAGAAGTCTATGTAGAACAACCTCCTGGTTTTGAAGATGAATTCTATCCTAATCATGTTTTTAAATTAAAAAGGCTTTATATGGTCTCAAACAAGCTCCTAGAGCTTGGTATTAGAGGCTCAACAAGTTTCTTCTCAATCATGGATTTGTAAGAGGTAAAGCAAATAATACTCTTTTCATAAAAGGAAACAAACTTAATGAAATCCTAATTGTGCAAATCTATGTCGATGATATAATCTTCGTTGCTACTATTGATGTTTTGTGCAAGGAATTTTTTGAGATTATGCAGGGAGAATTTGAGATGTCAATGATGGGTGTGCTCAACTACTTTCTTGGTTTACAAATCAAGCAACACAAGAATGACATATTTATCTCTCAGACCAAGTACTTAAGAGACTTACTAAAGAAATATGACCTCAATGACTGCAATGGAGCAGATACACCAATAAGCTCAACTGCCACCTTAGATGCTAATGAAAAAGGCAAAGCTTTCAACATCACAAGATATAGAGGAATGATTAGATCATTATTATATCTAACAACAAGCAAACCTGACATCCAATTCAGTGTAGGGATGTGTGCTTGGTTCCAATCAAATCCTAAAGAATCCCATGCTGAACATGTAAAGGGAATCTTTAGATACTTGCGCGATACAAAAGAATTGGGACTATGGTTTCCTAAAGGCCAACCTGAGCACTTGGTAGCATATTCAGACTCTGATCATGCCGGATACAAGACTGACCACAAGAGTACAAGTACGCAATGTGAATTCTTTGGAAGATCTCTTATATCTTGGTTTAGCAAAAAGCAGACTACAGTAGCCATATCCTCTACTGAAGCCAAATATGTTGCTGCTTCAAGTTGTTGTGCTCAAGTTTTATGGCTTAAGCAACAGATCCAAGATCTGGGAATTCATCTGAAAGAAATTCTCATCCTATGTGACAATACAAGCACAATAAGCTTGGCCAAAAACCCAGTCCATCACACTAAAACCAAGCATATTGATGTTAGACATCACTTCATCCATGATCATGTCCAAAAGAAAGATGTCAAAGTGATGTTCATCCCAACTCACCAACAACTTCAGATATTTTCACCAAACTGCTTGCAAAAGAACAATTCACCTTCATTAGAAGAGAATTGGGAATGGTAAACCCCAATGAGTTGTAAGTTGTTTTTTATGATTAATAATTATGGCTTTTGATGTTAGAATGTTACTAATTTAAGCATCAGAGTGTTTAGTCATGTCTTATGCAGGATAAGTTCTGATCATTGAGTGAAGTTTGCTATCAGGAGTAACAAACTTGAGCCTATCTATACCATGCTCGAGCTCATCGCAGGCAAAAAGCAAAACCACATCTTGTAGGCATATAAACTCGAGCCTGTAAATAACAGACTCGAGCCTATCGAAGACAGAAAGCAACTTAACTAAGGAAAACTCGAGTCAAGAGAAATGAACTCAAGCCTGCACAGAAGGAAAAACCAATCCAGCCTCAACAAGACGCTAAACTCGAGCCTATTAGTGACAAGCTCGAGTTTACCAACGTATGTCAAGTGTTAATAGATACACACTTGATGTTCAGGTCAGTTACTTTTATCCAAACTCAAGCTTGTTCTTGCAAACTCGAGCCTGCAAATCCAATGCTCGAGTTTGACGTATAATATATATACCTAGCGCTCGACCATTACTCTTCACTTCTAATTTCCCTCAAGTTTAACCTAAACTCACTGAAAAATCTCCCTTGCTTCCCTCAAAATCAATCGATTCTCTCATATGCAATGGCCCCTAAACGATCAACCACTGAAGCCTCAACTGACTCAGCCACAAATTCTGCATCTCCACCCCCTCAAAAATGACCTAGGAGGGAGAAATTTGCTCCCAAAAAGCTACAGACTGGGATAGATAGTAGGATTCCTGGTGTTACTGTGAATGAACCGATTCCCACCATCAAACCAAAGAAACTAGTCATTCAAGAACCTACTGGAAGTCCCAAAAGGAAAATCATCAATCCTGAGACAGCCTACAGAAAAGACAAGGAAAAGGTACATGAGACTGCCAAGCCTCTCAATAAAAAGAAGTCAGTGTTTCAACCTCTGATTTTAGAGGAACTAGCAAGGATCAAAGCTCCTCTAAAGCTACTCCTTCCAAATCTCACTCGAAAACTAAGGTACCTACAGAACTCCCAGCAATTTTCAAGATTAATGATACTCCCTCTAAGCCCAAGGATTTCCTTGATAAACCCATAGAGTTTCTGGGCAAGGAAGCCATTATGTTTAAAGAACAATTTTCCCACAAGATCTTCTGTCCTGCAGTTTCTGTAGATTTGCAAAAGATTAAGGATGAATGCAGTATCAATTTATCCCCTTGGCTAAACCTTTTGAAACTCTGCTATCCATTAAAGCCTCATATAGTCCATCGATTGTCAAAGCTTTCTACTTCTGTATGTGATCTGATAATATTCTAGATGAAGAAGCTAATCTCATTAAAGAGAGACTTACCATCAATATAAGAGGTCAAAAATTCACCATTACACCTGCCTACTTGAATTCCCTTCTACAAATTTCCAATCCATCACCTGCCACTGAATAGCGATACAGTGACAAGGATATTTTCAAGCTCCTTCGGCCCAATGAACCTGTTACTACTTCAAGAAAGCTTCTAAACTTCACTCTAGCTACCATGCCTACTGAGTATAGAGCCATCTAGTACATTTATGCCAAAAACTTGTTGCAAAAAGGTGGCAACTTTACACACTTTGTTAAGAAGGACTTCCCCATTTTTGCCTTCATCACCGACAAGAAGCCTCAAAATGTTGGGCATTGGATCTTTCAGGAAATGTTCAGATTCAGATTTGCTTCAAGACATTCCTCCCAGATCCTATTTCCATAATTAGTTTCAGTAATTCTGTTCAATGAGAAGATATGGCATTCGGCCTCCCATGAATCATTTGTCCCTACTCCAGTTTTTGGCAAACACCATCTGAATCTCAGGAGGATAAACCTCAAAGAAGGGTCAGGACAATCAAAGGCTCCTTCTCATACAAAAGCTTCAAAATCTAAAGCCAATGAAGCTCAATCAACTCCACCTCCATCTCCATCCTCTTTACCAGCTGATATGGCCACATATTTGAAGGATCTTGTAGCACATGTTGTATCTGCAGCCTTCTCATCCTTCCAAGTCACAATGGTCGCTCAATATCATGAGCTTACAGGGAAAATTGAGAGTAAGGTTGGAAAGATGGTCTCTCAGATAACTAAGAGTCATGACAAACTGGTTGAAGTCCAAGATGAAAATGCTGATATACTTGAGGATATTGCTGATAATGTAGAGGCCCTTCAAGGACATTTTGATGACTTTAAGGTCAAGATTGGAGATATTTACACCCTCTATCTGTCTGTCAATACCAAGCTTGAACAACTGCTGAAGACTTCAGGGCAAGCAAGACCTTCCACAAATGCTCCATATTCCAACTCCCCTTCTCACCACTCACATTCATCACCTCACATTGTACCCTTTCCTGTTTTTCCCTCTTCCCTAACTGAGCCAGACCATCCCATTCTCGATATCGTTCCCTATGTGGCTCTCATCCATACATCTTTCCCTATTCTTATTATCTCTCTTCCCTCCTCTCCCGAATCACAATCACATACCCTATCTACTCCTCATCCTACCACCATTCCACTTCTCCAAACCACCCTACCTATCAAGCTCATCATCTCTATTTCTGCCTCTGATTCCACCCTCTTTGCTGATGACAAAGGGGGAGAAGAAAAGTGAAGATATATTTCGAGATTTAGTCTTTTGCTTTTTGGATGTATTCAATTTGATGTGTATTGAACTTGCTTGTCTAATATTTCTTTGCTTGTGATGTGTATTGAACTTGCTTGTTTGATACTTCTTTTTGATTGTATTGAAGCTCTTGTGATACTATTTTAGATCAATCTTATGTTGAACTCAATACAATGAATATTCTAAGTTATCTGAAATGAATGTCTAAGCATCTAAGTCTAAATTAAGTATCATTGTCAAAATATCTGTCAAAGAAAATTTTCAAGTGTTGTCATCATCAAAAACGGGGAGAATGTTAGTTCTTTATGTGTTTTGATGATAACTGACAATTGTAAACTAAGAAATCATTCTTTGCTATTTAAACTCAAAGAAAGGTGGAAGTTTGCTAGTATTAATTTTGATTCTTACTGTGTTAGTCAAACTCGAGCCTAATCCTATTAAACTCGAGTTCATACCTAACATACAGAAGAAAAAGTACTTTGAACTTATGCAAACTCGAGCCTCCTTTGATTAACTCGAGCCTACTCGTGACAGAGAGCAAGTTTCATGTTTTTATCTTAGATAAACTTGAGTCCATTATGTTAAACTTAAGCTCACAGGTTATAGAGAGCAAGACAAGTTGTTTACTCTAAGTTAAACTTGAGCCTAGCTTAATAAACTCGAGCCTAGCTTAATAAACTCGAGTATATGTCTTACAGAGAGCATGTCGACTGTTTTTGAGACTTAAGCATGATTTCTCTTACTCAAGTTTAAGTCTTGCAGGAACATGTCTTCTAATTGGTCATGAAAGTAAACTCAAGCATAACAAACCAAACTCGAGCATAACGCATATAGAGAGCATCTTTGAAAAATAGACTCGAACTCAACTGTGCAGACTCAAGCCTATCCTATAAGTTGCAACACGCCTAAGTGAAGCAAACTTGAACCTAGCACTTATAGACTCGAGTTTGGCTCAGACAAAGAAATACCAAGATGACTACAAAACAAATAAACTCAAGCCTACATAAGTTTGACTCGAGTTTGTCAGAGCTCTATTTCATAGATGAGATCTCATATCAATTTGATTTAGACTTTCAAGTTTATTTACTCACAAATTAAGTTGTGAATCATCCTACATACATACACTTGATCAAAATTCTTATTTATTTCAAATGAAATTAGCAAATCAGAACTGGGTCAAGTGCATTTAATGCAGAACCAAGAACAAACCTGAAACTTCTCCTCTATCTCAATGGTTCAGCTCAGACCATTATGACTCAATCAAATCATCCTCCAACGGTCAAAAATAGATCATAGAATAGCAAGAACTTTAGAAGATCACCTGCAATGGTTGAATCCAAGATTCCAGTGAGAATTAAAAGAATGGAGGAAAATATGCAACTGACATATTACAAAAATGAAGCTGAACATTGAAGAATAAGAGAGAAGGATTTGCAATGGCTAATTTCTCTAGTTAAGCTATAAATACCCAGGAAGACTCATTCCACATATGCAGATACAGAACTACAACTGATCACATTTTCAACTTGAGTCATTATTGTACATTTGATTTGAACTTCAGTGTTTATCAATATCTGCTCTTTTGAGAGTATTGCTTTGAAAATCAATTTTTGATTACCTGTTTGTGTAAACTCAAGGTTGTGGAACCTGTGAGTTGAGTCTTTTGATTACAAAGTATAAGGGGTGCAAGTCCTAGTTGTTAGGATTGCTTGAGTGTTACATTGTTTGTAATAAGAGAATATTGATAGTAGAAAAACCCAGAAGATATCTGGGGACTGGATGTAGGTCAAGGTTAGGACCGAACCAGTATAAATTCTCTGTGTTCAAGCTTTTCTCTCTTTCCCTTTTACATTGTGTTTTAAGAACTTGAGAGTTTTTCCAAAAGAATTTTTTTTTAAATCCCCAATTCACCCCCTCTTGGTGATTTCTTCCATTCTCACATAGATCTCCGTCTCTTTCTCCTTCATTTAGGTCCTTTTTTTTTCCTTTTTAATTCATGGGCCCAATTCCATTCAAACCCAAATGGTCAAAGGCATTCAATTCATAAAAAATCATGCTTCGAAATGCTTCCTGGTGCTTCTCTGGTGAACAATATATATATATATATATATATATATATATAACTAAATCTTTATTTCTTCTTTTAAAAATTTTTTTTAATTCTTATTAATTATTCTAAAATTTAACTATTTTTATTTGTATTTTAAATCTAAGATATTTGCAATTAAAATCCCACAAGTAATGCACCAATTTGATTTGATCTTATAATAATATAATCTCATGGAAATTTCTTAAAATTGTTTAGATAACTCTCCAAATATCTTCAAAATATACTTTAAATATATAAAATATGGAGAGTTATCAAAGAACAAGGGGAAGCAAAATTATTTTGATGATTTTAATGTTACCAAAGTTTTTAAAATGAAAATATAGTGTGGGGTAAAGGTTTGAAATAATTTTTGGAAGCAAAAGATAAAAGTTGTACAAGTTGAGAAATTTGCCAAATTTGAGTTTTTTTGGAGGTAGTTAACTTTTGAACAGTTTTAAACTAATTAAATGATCTCCAAAAATTATGATATTTTCCATAAATAAATTAGACATATAGAGCTTTAAAATGATAGGTAATACGTACCTTTTGGAGCTCTGTATAAAGAGAAATGAATTTTTGAAGTTGGACCATATTTCTAGAAACATGATCTGAACAGTGGTGAGAAATAATTAAACTGGGAATTCAAATTTTTCAAACTTCTAGTATGTTTCCATGAAAATATACATGTCAAGGGTTATGTATATTTTTGAACCACATCATTTGTATTTATGTGCATTTAATTATGATTTTCCAAAGTTACTGAAAAATTCTAGCAAAGAAGTGAGAAATTCAAAAATCAAGGAAAATAAAGTTAAGGGTTGAATAACTTGTCCACTAAGGGTAAGATGGTCAAAAAAGGTAAAAATAACCCTTTGATTATTATTTTAAGTAATATGATATTTATTACAATATCATATAGATCATGGAAAATTAATAATGTGATTGTAATATTTTAAGACTTCGGGAAGTTCGGGATTATTTCATATGGGCAAGCATCTTAGTAACTACGTGAAGAAAGGTACATTCACGTACAGTAACTCTAATATCCTATGTCTTGTGTGCTTATATATGCTTGTTTGATTCATAATTATGGACTCGTGACTAAGACTGGGTCTTAAGTCATGTATTTTGTTTACACTCAGCTTGTTGTGGATTATTGTTTTTATATGATAATGATTCATGCTTGTTTTCCTAGAGTTGAGGATTTGTGTCTAGGACACGTACCACTTGTGTGTGATTTCACCATTAATGATACATTTTCTGTGTGCTATTGTCTGTTATAGTGTGTTTGCATAATGTTGTATTATTTTCCAAATTATAAATATCTATCATATATTGTTTATAATTGCATATGAGGCTAACTATTACTCTGAGATTCAATTACCAATTGAATCTTAGACATGCCTAAAGATCCAGGAAAGGGATCTAGACCTGGAAAGGCAATGTGGATGGATCCGTGAAAAGACACTGGTAAAGAAGAGTGTCTGGAGAAGTTTCAAAAATTTATATTGGGGTTGTATACTATGTCTTTATTATATACATATTGGATTACTGTATCACACATATTCCTCAAGAGATTTTAATTAATCAGCATATGTATGGACATATGTTATCAGTTACTCATCGTCCAAACGCTATGCATGCTCTCTATTGCGGAATTACTCTGATATGTAAATGCCACCACCTTAATAATTACTCGCCAAGTAGTTTAATAAGTAGTAAAGGACATAAATGGTCAGCATAATGGACATAGAATTAGGGACAGTACATCTTATGTGGATGAGCTCATTGACAAGCTTAAAAATGAAGCTTTTTTTGGTCATCTGATCATTCTCTACTTATGTTAGCCCCAAGCTCAATTACTGCTTGTTGTATAGTAATTACTAATCCGCCATGCAGAGACTTTCAAAGCCAAAAGTGTGCTTTAACCTGATATGTGGAATACCCTTATTAGATGTGAGATTAGAAATTACATATGACTGCTTTAGATTTTATTAGGTCACGGTTGTGAAGATGATGATGAAAATAGATTATTAGTTGTGAAAGGTCAAATAAAGTTGTCCTCTCTCTTTCATATAAATGCTAGAAAGATACAAGTGTCTGAGTTTGATCCCAAAAAAGGTATTGCTAGGAGGGTTGTGCTAGTCAATGATTTCTTTTATACAACCAACATGGTTAGATCTAACGCAAAGAGCTAGTGCAATCAATAGATTTGAATTCCTGCTGGGAGAAGTCCCCACATTTAGTATATGATATTGTCTCAAACAAGAGTGTCTCTAATAGAAGGCTATAAGTGCTTAACAAAAAAAAGAAAAGAGAACCTCTAGATAATCCTGTATCATTGGCCTAAAAAAAAGTTATCCTTTGCAGCTTATGAACAATTTTAGCCCCTAAACTATTTTAAATTGATTTGCTTTTATCATTTGTGTATAAGATCATCTAAATGCCATATAGGCTATTATATATCGGCCTAAATGTAAGACAGCAACAGAAAAAGCAAGGGCACGACATGATAAAGGCCATTCTAAAGGAAAAGGGTAAAACAAACAAACAAACAAACAAATAAAATGTATACAAGTGCATTTGATTTTACTCTCGTTTTTATGCTTACTACAACACTTTTAAGTTGGTTTTTCCCACTTTATCTTCCCTCTTAAGTCCTCTAGTGAGCATACATAATAGTATGAACAAGGGAGATGAAGGTTTGAATTTTGAACAAAGAGCAAGAATGAGAAAAAAATAGCAAAAATGAAAATATAAAAAGAAAGGGTAAAAGAGAATGAATGGGGAAAACAGGGCTTGTTGCTTGGTAATTCGCTTAAGAGAGCATTAAAATTAAAAGTAAATAAAATTGGAAGTGTAAATTGACAAATTGTTTCGCTAAAAATATATAAAATAAGTTACGTAAGAAAGCAAAACAATGTAGCAACAAATGAATTAAATACAAATGTAAAAATACAAATATTAAAGTCCAATGACACTTCTGTTCATCCTCACTGATTTTTGGTGACTTTTTAGTGTTGTTGATGAGTATGAGCATGTTGGTCACTTTCCTTGCCCCACAATAGCAAATACAAGCCAATGATGATAGTAATTGCTCCTATGATGCTGAAAAAAAGGGCTTATGTGAGTATAGAAATTTAATCGCTATCTCAAAACTTACTCTTCCACATTTGTTTAAATTTAATTTATGTTTGTTTTAATGGTAGCAGTGATTGGGCCATAAGGCCATATAGATCTCAATGTGATCTAGATGGTTCAAATCTATTAGTATCTATCTTTCAAGATATAGAAACTAATTCACAACTATTAAAGAAATTCCATAAGTTCATTAATTGAGTGTGTGTGTTTGTTTTCTTAAAATACATCGCCTAAGAGTTTTCTACATTGGTCAACGAGGACTTTTCACGTTGGTCGGTAGAGGATGGCATATGAGAGTATGGTAGTCTATCCTAAATTTAGGTGGGTGAGACAAACAACATAGAAAATGACTTTCTATGTTTCTTAGCAATCATACTTCTCTAACGTAACTTACTTAAAAACACTGTGTAATTAATAAGGATAGTTTGAGGAGAAAAAACTAATATAAGAGATAGAGGAGATTAATTAAAGTCTTATATTTAGTACCAAAACAAACTTCTTGACTAATTCCTATGTTTATGATTAGAGAGAGTATTGGTATGACTCAACATGTTGATTCACTGCTTAAAAAAAATGAAAAGGATGAGAGATAAATTATTACATACCTGCCCAAATAAAGTTTCTCACCAAAGACAAAGTATGCTAAAAGAGCCACTAGTATTGTAGAGAGAGGGTTGAACATAGTGACGAAAACTGGTCCTTTTTTCTCATTGCACCATAGTTGAATGAAGAATATCATCCCAGACATGACAATGCCCTGCCATTAATCATTATACTGATTATTCATATATCATCAAAACATTACATCTGGTTCCTTTCAATTCACACGTTTGTTGTGCACTAGCTAGAACAAAATACTCCTTCTGATCTAAATTGCAAGGGTTAAATAACTAGGTTTTATATGTTAAGAAAATTAGTTATTTATAATTAATATATGTCGGCTTCTCTAAAATACCGCATTTATTCATAATCCTCAATGATAAAAGTCTTCTTTACTCTCAGCAAATAATAGGAATAGTTAGGGGGGAAAAATTATAATAAATCTAGGTGTCAAAGTGGATTGAGTTATTATATTTAGAACTAGAACAAACCCTTCAGCTAACACTTATATTAAATATAAGGCTATATATATATATATATATATATAAGGCCCATTAAGTTGCAACTTTAAAAGATGGTAGACTATGATATATACTTACACCATAAATGGTAGACCAAAGGTCAATATTGAAGCCTATGGCCCAAGCTGATGGCTTATGTTGTATTACCACCGTGAAAATAGCTGATTGTGCTGCTCCAACAAAACACATCCAAGCTGTTAGCGATAGTTGGGCTGGGTATCTTGTCAAGGTCTTAGCCTGCAATTTTCACGCTTAATTACATCATTCTTCTTCTTCACTGCAACTGTGTCTTTTTTGTTTTTGCTTTTTTTTTGGGAAAAATATCATCAAAATCCCAACCATAAAAAATAATATTAAAAAAATGCTCATTGACCAGTGAAGAGCTACTATTGACAAGTGAAAGAGCTATCATTGACAAATTATGAGACTTGTCAATATATTTTTTTCCTTGTTTGAAACATAAATGATATTCTCTTTTTTTCCCACTTCACTGCAACTTTTAATAAATACACATATAGCACAAAATCTAAAATATATATATGTGTGTGTATGCGCGCGCGCACACATAATATTAAATGAATCATTTGGATTTAATTTGAAGGGCTCATCTATTAATATGTGCATGTACCAATCTATACACATGCGCACACACATGCGTGTGAGAGAGAATGATATCGTAATTTAATTTTTTAATACAATAATAATGTGAGGGGTTTTAAATTTGATTTGCAAAGAATAATAACACCCTAAAACTTCCTTAAATTGAGCATTTTGCGTCGGTGAAGAGTGCCTTTGTTGTTGAAAAAAACTAAAATTGAGAATGTCTCTATGTGTTACTTACTTCGGTGAATATGTCTCTTTGTGTCACATGCTTCCGTGAGGGATGTATCGAATGAAGCGAGTGGCACAAAGAGACTCTTTTAATTTAAGCCATTTCATTGCGGTGAGAGCACTCTTCACTGAGGAGAAATGGTTGACTAAAGGCTGTAATTTTTAGGATGTTACATAAAGTTGTACTACAAGTGTATGAAACCAAGATAAGCAATATGAATTATAACTTTTGAACAAGAAATAATTCAAAGCCTAAAAAAAAATCATATATAGTAAGTTGATGGGAAAGGTGAAGATCAAAACCTGCATGATATACCAAAGAGACCATGTTAAGCAGCTTGAGACAATGAGAATTGAACCCTTCAACCAATCTTCATGAATAGGATTGGCTGATATTGCATGAATTTGAATCAGAGGCTGATCCCATAGATTATTTATAATTGGACCTTTGAACAGTGTCATTGTCATTACACCACCTAAGGATAACAAGGTTCCCAGAACTTTTGCTATACCTCTAGGATGACGAAAATGAACAACTTCCAACCTGAATTAGTCAACACAAAATTATAGATCAAGGCTAAAAAATTGAAAATGAAAATGATTCATAATTAACCCAAAAATAGGTGGAGAAAGTAATTTATTTATTTTTTATTTTAAAAAAAACAGAGTTTACCTTTCTACATAGGTAGCACAACTGGTGTAGAGAGTAACTCTCTAAACCGATTGTTTATATAATTAACTAGTGTAGAAAGAAATAAATATTTGAACAAATAAAATAATTTAAATTATGCACCATTTATTGTTTTAATTAGTATAAAAAGTAACCAATCTCACATCTTATTTATGAAAATGTTACCAGTCATACTTTTTATATTGCCTCCACAACACTTGGTGTAAGAGACTCACTATAGAAATGATTTTTTGACTAGTGAAAGATTTGAAAACAAAGCTGTCTCTTTATTATATTTTTTGTACTAGTGTTAGATCGGTAATGTTGTGTGTGTGTACACACACATATATATGATAGAGGTGAGTGCCATCAAGTTGTTTAAACTATACACTACTATTTTAATAAAAAGGATAAGCCTTAAAAATAGTTTAGACACTAAATGAGGCTTTAGGATGAGAGCTTAATCTTAATTACTAGTATCATTTTGATCACCAAACAAAGAAAAGAAGAAATCTAACCTGAGTATCACTGCAATTATGAAGGTGAGGGAAGCTATGGTGTTGAGCATGGAAGCAACAAAGGTTGGAGAAGTATATCTTAGGCTTGCAAAGTACATGTTGAGTGTTAAACTAACCCTAGAAAATCCATGAAAAAATTGGCCAAGTTAAAATTAAATGCCTATACTCCCATATTATCAATATTGTTATGTAAAAATGTTGACTAATTTCTTTGTCCTTACCCCAGCATTGAAAGCACAAAAATTTCTAGGAAAAGTGCCATTGTCATCCTTGGTCTCATATTTCTGCAAATTGAAATTTTGAATCTCAAACTTCTGTTTTACCATGTGGAACTCATATTTTGCATTAAAATTAATAAAAACGTGACACATAAACTTACCATGTTGTCAATAGAAATTTTTGTTTATGAATCTCAAACTTTTGGTTTACCATGTGGAACTCATATTTTGCATGAAAATCATTAAATAAAAAAAGTGACACAAACTTACCATGTCGTCAATAGAAATTTTTATTTATTTATTTATTATGAGCATATGATGGTACTATAAACTGTATCAATCATTAAACATGTCAAGAGACAATGGTTCAAGGGTGAATGGCCTAATCGTGGTTGAACTAGTGTTAATCCAATCACTATTAAAATAATTTAATTTGATCAAAACATACAAAAAATTTCATATATAACCTTGAGAAGAATAATATTTAAATAAAAAGAATTAATCTACTAGTAAATAAAATTTTCATATATAAACGACATATAATAAAATAATGCATGGTTCGTTACTAATGTTAGCTCTCATATTTTTCGATGATGACTTAACAATATGACTTGGAAAAATGGAACACTGAGTTTGCTGTCAAATTACCTTGAGGCAGAATAATTTACCTCGAGGTATGTCAAAACTCGAGGTTTAGAAGTAAGCCTCGAGTCTAAGTGTCATAGTTTCCTTGGTCAATCACCACCTATACGTCGAGACTCACGATAATACCTCGAGTCTGAGACAAAACTCAAGGCCAAATTCTTAAGTCGAGGTTGAGTCTGTTTATCCTAGGTCATTTCTCTTGAATGTTAATTTTAATTTGGTATAAGGAAACTCGAGGCAGGAGAATAAACCTCGAGTTTACCTTAAACCTCAAGGTAAGATTTAACTCAAGGTTGAAGGATCTGTTATGCCTTCTTGCGCAGAGTTTAAGTGCTATCTTATAACTTGAGGCAATTACTGTGACATTCAGTGACTTGAGGTAGAGTACAGAAATGCTTCAACTTACTAACTTGATCGTTGATTAATCGGACTCTAGTCTACCTTTCTCTAGTAGTTCATGAGTATCATATTTTGTGTTCATATTATTATTACTAACCATGTTTAATAAGCTTATGAAAAGTTTTAGGAAGATTTGATTAACACACTGAGAAAGCAGATAAAGAAGATACATATGATGTCAGCAACATTTAATGCTAAATAGAATTTTGGCACGAAAGCATCTGATGATAATAAAGGAATTCTACATTCTGCTACATTCTTTCTGCCTCTACTGCAACGGTCTAATAAGAAATATTGTAGCAGAACATTCATTCCTTCAAGCCTGATTATCTTCCAGAGGCCAACCATTTGCATTTAAGACTAACGGTCATATTATCAATGTAGGATTACACAGCAAAGATAACAGCTAAATTACAACGGCACATTAATGGCGAAGCTATAAATTGAAGAAGCATTCATTAGCGTCAACTACCGGTCACCAAAAACGCTGCAAAAATTTGATTACATTAATTGTACTCTGTTTCTGTAACAGTTATTTTTAATGCTTCAGTGATTATCTTATCTACTCTTTAAGAGTTTATTACATTAACAGTTATTATTTTGTTGTAAAAACATACAAAAAAAAAATGACGTATACAATACTTGAATTCTCGATGTAGATGCTACATAATTGGTTCTTATCCTTCAGAGACTACGAGTGTAATAGGAGCATCCATTGACGAAAGGATCACCCTAAGATGATCATCTCGTGGCTATTGAGAACGAATCAAATCAGATGGTTCTATTTATCAAAAAAGGGTGTATTTCGCTTTGATGCGGAACCATAACAATGGGTTTATTGTCTTACTAATGATTGGTCTTTATCATATTTTATTTATAGCTTTATCATATTTTATTTATAGATTGAATAAATTCGTAAAAAAAAAAAAAAATCCTAAATACAAAAGGAAGACCAAGTGACTAAAGGAAAATTATTACGAATAGGTTTTTTGAGTGATGAACAAATATGTCTACATTCATGGATAAAAATATATAAACACTCATATAAAATAATCAACTCCCCCCTCCACCATTGCGTAATCTTACTTATCGGGTATAGAATAGATCTGCTTCTTTTGTTCCTACGAATAGAATTCTTTCATTATTACTAAAAAACTAGATTTTCATATATAACCTTGAGAAGAATAATATTTAAATTAAAAAAAACGTTAATCTACAGGTAAATAAAATTTTCATATATAAACGACAAATAATAAAATAATGCATAGTTCATTACTAAAACACAAATATGACTAACTACTTTTTTAAGCTACAAACAACCTCATTTCACATGCTCAGCAAGGAAACAAATGTAAAATCAAACCCAATCAACCCATCCAAAACTTTTATATAACCAACTATGGAATTAGTTAACCGGTTCACTCATCTAACCAACTGACCATATTAAGGTTTAAGACTATTGTACTACTGACTAATTCATGTTCGGATGAAGTTACCTCTCTAAGACATTGTAAAACTCTTCCATCATAGTTCTCTTCATTCATAAGATTTGAACTAAAGATTTACTTGACATCAATAAATTATTTTCACTCAATCCAAACTCAACAACTGAAAGAGAAATACAAATTTATTACCTCTCTAGATAGTAAGCGAATGGGAACATGACAATGGAAGCCACAATATGTCTGTAAGTAACGTAAACGTGAGGGTTCATTCCATGATCGAAGGAAGCGGTAGTGATGTAGTACAACAAAGTAAAGCCTATCTGGGTTGAAACCATGAGCAACTGAACTTTGAACTTCATCGTTCCCACAAGCTAGCTCCCAAAGAACAAATAAGAAGATGCTTCAGTAATATATAGAAGAAAATAATGATGATGGTATAAAAATAATACAAGAATATGATTCTTAATTTAATAATTAACACATTTTGTTGGTGGTATCCTGTTCCTGATTTGATTCCCACTTAATATTATATATATGTGATACCCTTTTTTGAGCAAGAAAATAGGTCTGTTAAGCACTACATCCAATCCAAAATATAAGTCTTTGACAAGAAAATTTTGGTCAAAATTCAAAAATATAATATGTTGACATGGTAATTAATTATTGTTTTCCATTTTTGCCCCTGACGAGAAAGAGAGAGGTGAGAGATAATAAATGTATATGAATTAGTTATCTAATTCATAAATTTACGACCAAAAGAGTATAGGAAATAGTATAAATTGTATGGTAAAAAAACATTTAATAAAATCTAGGGATTTTAAACGCACGTTCTCCTATAGGATAAGGTAAAGTTGAAGAGACCAGATAGGCAAATGACCTAATTAACATTATGATTGCATGGTCAATTACCAAAATGCCTTTCTCTAATTTTTAAGAAAATTCCATCTACTACTACTGGTGATAGAGTTGTCAAAACCTTAATCAAACATTTAAACTTATCATTTTAATAAGTTTTACTTGTTAATTTTAATAAAGACTCATGTTCTCTATATTAATTAAGCTTTGTTAGCAAGTTTTTGTTAATAAATTGACAAGTAATCGTTAGTGAAATGACATGTTGGCTCTTCATTTTGATGAGTACACTTCAAATTATTCTCTCTCCTTCTACTTATAAGAGCCTAGTAATCGAATTACGAGATTTAAGAAAATGATTAAAATTTTAATTAATGTAATGTATATAATTAATGAAAGAAAAAAATGAAAAAGAAAACTCATTAAATATTCAGACAACTGTAATGTGATATGGGATAAAGAAATCAAGGGTTTGATTAGGACGGAAGCTGCGCCTTTCAATGCTAACGGGGAGCAGTCCAAATAAGGTAATTTCCTATGATTGGCCAACTTCCACAGCGCTTTAATTTGCTCCCATATTTTATGAATTACTCATTCCCTTTTAATATTTTTCTCGATCCTCTCAATTATTCCTCACCAGCCTTCTTATACCGCTACTGCTACAGCCTCGTTCATTTAGGTGCTACAAAATCTCTCTTTTTGCCCATGTTTTTACTTGGGGTCGAATTCTTCTTCCAAATTATTATTATTCACTTATTCATATTTCTCTCACAGCCAAAGGCATTCACTTTTTTTTTTTTTTTTGGTTTACACAGCTTAACTCAAACCCCACTCCCCAGTAAGGGTTCACTTACTTTAACATTCATTGACATTCACAACACTCATACCGTCGCTTTCGCGAACAGTCAATGTGGCATGAGCTATATGTGCTTTAGTAGAGTTAAACGAAGCGGAACGAAAAGCACATCAAATTGATGGGCAGTGAGACAGAGAGTGAGGATTGGTTGATATTGTGGGCGAACGATAACTAATGTTGGTGGCAGAGCTATTTTCAAGGCAAGGGCAGAGTATCAATAAAAACCCAAATACTGATGGTAACATCAAAAAAAAAAAAAAACCAAGTGCTTCACGATTATCGTGCAAACCTAATGTGACTAACTTACATTGGTGGCAGAACTGTTTTCAAATTGAAAGGAATAAAATAAAAAAGAAGCAAACCTCAGGCGACTAACTTAAAGTACCACTTGAGAAATATATTTTCAAAGAAAACCCAAAAGAACGCTAGCCTCAAAATACTACGTTTTACCGTTAGCGAACAGCACGAAGAGAGTCGCCAGAGTACAGTGAGCGGCTTGAAGGGGTGAGGCAACTCAGGCAAGGAACGAGTTCGAGGAAGAGAAAGAAAAACTTTAACGAAGACTATATGTGGCATGAGCTTAAATAGAGTAAAACGAAGTGCATGTCACTGTCCTTGCCCCACAACAGCAAATATGTGTGCGTTATTTAATAATTAGTTTTCTTCTACTTGAATTAGGAGGGTAAGTGTGTCGTGTATTGTGTGTGCGTTATTTAATATGTGTGTTTGGTTTCATATTAAAACTAATAAAACTATAATTTCAGTGAAAGTGCATGGATAGTTGGCTTTCTTCCGTGAAAATAATATTTTTGTGGAATAATAATTTTCAACGTAAAATTAAACACAAAAGTTAATATTAGTTTTTTTTTTTTTTTTTTTTGGAGAGTATGAAGTTATTTGATCTTGTTCTAAAAAGAATTATGTAGATATTAGTATATCACCGAACATAATTCACTTTAGTAGGTAATTAATTAACTTTTTTACAAAAATTACCACCATTAAATTCTATTAAAGGTGAACTTAAAGTCTAATAATATAGTGATTCCCTATGATCTTAAATAAAAATGAAGTTAGAAAAACTTTTTATCCGGACACATGACATTTTTTTTAGTTATAATAAGGTGGTTAGATGTTACTTTTTTTTTTCTTTGGCCACCTTTTTTTTGCCCATAGTTAGATGTTACTTATAATAACTATGAAGTGGAGTATTATTAACTTAGGGTTTACATGGTTTTAGCCATTTGTTTTTCATTCTCTACAAATGCATTTGGCTGATCAATATATTCATGCATTCCAGATAAAAATTAGTCAATTAGTCATTAAATAATTTGATTGAATCATACACGTTGTTTCATAAAAGTCTTAAACCCGATAATAATTAAATTATTAGTTGAATTTGACGTTGATTTTTTATTTTAAAAACATTCGAGATTTAATATTTTTGGTATGAAAATAAAGATATTGGAACAAGTTAAAGAGGAATTAAAAAAAAATAAAAGGTGTGTATTTGGAAAATTTTGGTATTTGTCACCATCAAGTTATATCTCATGAAATTCATGTCTCTTATGGATTGGTCCATAAGAATTATTCTTTCCTCTAAACTAAATTATTTGGTTGTTAAAATTCTTTAAATTTCAATATTATTAAATACTATTGAAGTCTAGTCAAATACTATTGAAGTTTAGTCATGGTTTATTTTTATTTTCAACACAAAACATCCTCCTCAAACATCTTATTCCTATAACTTCTTTCATTCAGCGATATATATAATAAGACCGGTGGCATATACATATATTATATATATGTATATGTATTATACATCTGTCCAAATTTCCAATATTAACTTATAAAATGGTCAACGGTCTCACCAATATAATAAGAAAACGGCCAAGAAAAAGCAAAACGATGTTTTACTTCTCTCATGCATATCTCATTATATATAACATCCAAGGAAAAGTTGCTCATGAAAGCAACTTTTAACCATCGTATCACCCTATTAATTGGAGTTAGCTTCCATTTAACAACTAATTTTGTTTCTACTCTCTCTTTAATATAACCTCCAAAAAAAATGATTTGATTCCTTTTATACTTACTGTACGTATCACTATATCTATACGTTTCTACTATAACCATCATAATGTTTGAAAACCGCTCAGTTTAAAATATTTATAATTTCCATGATCTTTTTTTTTTTTGGTGTGACCACTCAACAAAAAAACCAAGTTCAATAAGTTTGTATTATAAATACATATACATAAAATGGACTGAACAATAATAATTCTCTTCGAGAGAAGCTTTGTGTGCGTGCTTTTTGTATATGACAGTGTAGTGCTATCTTTTATTATGACAGTATATGGTTAGTTTAGTGTCTATTCTTTTATTATAAAAGGGATCACCAGCTTCTCAACTTTCTTACGTGTTGTCCACCCCTCAATAAAGTCCTTCCTCGTAAAGAAAAAGCTCAAAAATATCATCATCATCCATACCCGTGAATTTAACATCACTCCCACACGACGTGTGGGACCACCAGCTTTGCATGTGGGAGTGATATATATATCCTGGTGTGACTCTCACCATCTTAAATAGCCTATTTAATGGCGTACGCGGCTTTAAATAGGCTATTTAATGCCATTTAACTAATAGTGGCGTACGCGGCATCTCTTCCTCTTCTCCGAACCAAACATTGCATCTACACCATTTCTGATTCTTCTTCTTCATCATCATTATCATCGTCGAACTATCTCTGTCTCTCTTTCTCTTCCATTTCAATCCACACTATATTATGTCTTTCTTACTGCTCTTTGCCATTAAAATACCATATATATGCAATTTTAATTGCGTGGGGCAATCCCCTTAGTTTTCAAACATAATGCAATAGGAAAAGTTGTTATGCAGCCATGTGAAGCAGTTTTGATAATAGTATATTTGCGTGGGACTTTTGGAAAAAGCCATATTACTATTTACCATAAGAACAGATTTTTCTAAATAATAATGATCAACATCGTTACCTGATAGAGATGGTATGCGTACTGGATTGTGGTTTGTGGAAAGAAAATGAATGAGGGGAGTGACTAGGGTGGAAATAGGCTATTTAAGTAGGCCGTGTTGGTTACTTCCTTGCCCCACAACAGTAAATACAAGCCAATGATAACAGTAACTGCTCCTATGATGATGAAGGAAAGAGCTTATATGATGAGTATAGAATTTGGAGGCGGTTCAGTGAAACGCTTGTAGCATAGAAACACAGTACAGAAATCGCCAAGCTTAACATGGAAAAAAGACTAATGCATATTAACTTACACCAGGAACAAGCAGAAAAGGAAAGTCAATTACAAAGGAGTAACTAAAAACAAATTTGGAAGGGAAAGCTCTCTTGAAATTCAATCCCCAAAGCCAAATAGTGGCGTACGCAGCATCTCTTCCTCTTCTCCGAACCAAACATTGCATCCACACCATTTATGATTCTTCTTCTTCAATCCACACTATATGCAATTTTAATTGTGTGGCGCAATCCCCTTAGTTTTTGTTCCGTTGTAGAATACAATTTGGACTTGGCCTAGAGTGAAATCACAGGAGCCTACATACCGCTTTGAGGAATCAAAGTCCATGTAGTTCAAATGTAAACAATAGGCTTATAGCCAAAGGGGAGTGGGGGTGTGTGCTCTATGTATGCAGAATGATAAAAGTTAGAGTCAAAGCGTGTGTACCTTGTTAGGATTTGTACCCTATATATAGGTTTACCTGGGTCCTAAATTGGTGGGCTTTTGTTATCTTTATCAATAAGGATATAAGATATATTTATTGATAAGATCCTTGATTTGTGGGTGGTTGTGATTTTGATAGAGATATTGATAGATTATCCCTTGATTCAGGGAGGCAGTTAGGATTATGAATGAACCTTTGTATCTGGGCTCTTTGGTTGTTGGGCTGAGCCCATATCTTATACATCCATAACAGTTGCCCCCAGCCCGGTAGATCAAGACTCTGACCTGCCGGGATGATCTTATATGTCCTAGACTGTTGTTAGCCTGGGATATCTTATCCTAGATGTCTTGTCTTGGGCCGCATCCTACCCATGTTCATTTTAAATTTCTTCCTTTCTTTAAGGTCGGATAATTCTGAGTTTGACTTACCATATTTCTTTGGAATTTCATCCCGGTTTGCTCATTTAGGACTCTTGCCCCTATTTAAAGCTAGATAGGTAGGTCGGCATTGATTTTGAGATTGAAGTCCGACTTGTATCTTGCCGACTTCGTATTATAGCCAAATTGTGTTTTTTTTTTGTTTGAATGTCGATTTGATGTTTGATTGATTTCCGAGAAACTTATTGTCATGATTGCCCCCTGGCATTTGCAAATCGGCATGAGAGCAGAGACATCTGCTCCACTATCATCAATATCCGTGCGCATTAAATGCCTGCATTTAATTCACACATCTTTTCCTGGCCACGTCAGCTGTCGTAATGAGGCCCTTTGGGCCTTGCCGTTTTGGCTTCCTAGTTTTCAACCATCTCCTCTTCTTCAGGATATATAGTGCTTATCTTCCCTCGTTTTACACTTTTGAAAGTTTAGTGCCATCGTTACTGGTTTTCGAGAGAACCTTTCCACCATTTTCCTGTGCTTTCAATTCTCAATCTGCTGGCTCGCGTATTTCCTCTCTTTGTTTACTATATAAAACAAGGTACCAATCTGTGTTTTTGTTCTTGGTTTTCTTTGATTCCTCTTTCTTTCTTTCTTCTATCTTCTGGTCTTGAGGTTTTTGTAGCCAGTCAAGTTTACTGTGTTCTAGGGAATTCTGGCCTTTCTGGGATTCTTCAAAGTTTATAGCGTCAATCTTTTGGTTTTTGCTGGTTTAATCTCTGTTTTTAGACTTTGGGGCTTGGTTTCCTGTTTTCAAACTAGCTTTTCACCCAATCTTCTTTTTCTTTATTTAAATGAATCCCAATAATTCTTCTTCATCCCCTAAACGCAATAACCTTACCCCAGAAGAGGAAGAGCTTGTCAAGCGTATTCCTCCGAGGATCGCCTGGTGGTTGTGTGGTTGTATGGAAAACCCTTATCCGAGGAGAAAAAATTAGAGTGTGCTCTGAGGTTATGGTGGTGTGGGTAAGAGAACATTAGGTCGGCCCATTCAGTTTAGGGGTAATTCTAGAGGTCAGTCTCAATCTGTAGAACCCGTAGGCCGAGGTCGGGGAGATACCCTTGCAAGGGCCACCTCCTTGGAGCCGAGTTCTGTAAGTTATGGGGGAAGGGGCTATTTTGTGCCTGCTGCCCCCTTGACTCCGAGGGTCGAATCTTCTAGTATTTCGTCTCATCCCTTGGGACCTTGTGAGGAATGCTCCTGCATGTTTCTGAGGTCATGATGGTGGGTCGGTCGTGGGAAGCTGATGAAATAGTTTCATCATGTCGGTAAACTCCTTCACAGGGCATGTTGGTCATGTCTACCCATCCTGGTTTATCCTTTTCAGGTATTTGAAATTTTCTTCTAATTTATTTTTGCTTTTGCTTTTTTAG
Organism: Acacia confusa; assembly: GCA_037074495.1. Classification (NCBI taxonomy): domain Eukaryota; kingdom Viridiplantae; phylum Streptophyta; class Magnoliopsida; order Fabales; family Fabaceae; genus Acacia; species Acacia confusa. Next base: position 20,123,960 of record CM073514.1, read on the forward strand.
GTAATATGTCATCCCCAACACATCCTATTGAGGAGTCGGGTTTGTAAGTTCTCTATGGGTTTTGATGATAACAATAAATTGAATCCAAGAGTGAAGAGTTGTCTCAAGAAAGTAAAAACTTGTTGATAGAGACAATACTCGAATATCAGTAGCAATACTCGAGTATTGAGATTTCAAAGAAAAGTTTAATGCAAATGACTAAGGGTAATACTACAGTATCCTAGTGGATACTCGAGTATTGAACCTTACAGAGAGCATCTCAAGTTTTCCATCAGAGCATACTCGAGTGTTGGTATGCATACTCGAGTATAGGCGAAAGAGACTCTTCAGTTTTTTTACAAAAGAAATGCAAACTTCAATTTGGAAAACTCCAGTTTGGAAAGCTCAAGTTTTGGAATATGAAAAGTCCAGCTTTCCCTCTTGGCTCCAGAATTCAAAGTTTTCAAGAGAAAACTTGAGTATGGTTTTGAGATACTAGAGTATTAGGCCAAGCAGAGCTGATTGAAAATTTATTGCACTTACAAACTCAAGTTTGGAAAACTCCAATTTTGGAAACTCCAGTTTCATACTGGCTAAAGTTCTATCTGAGTTTCAAAATAAGAACCCATACTCGAATATCGAGTCATACAGAGAGCAACTGAAGATTTTGAGCTTCCAATACTGCGGTATTTCATGAATACTTCAGTTTTGATGTTTTGGGCAAAAACTCTTCAAGAGTCCAAAACTCGAGTATTGGTCGAATACTCAAGTATTGGCTTAAGTTCAACTGAAGCTCGAAAGCACAGACCGCAAGTTTCGTTTCTGGAAGAATTATACTCAAGTATTGGTTTCAATACTCAAGTATGGCTTTAAGTGCATAGTGACATACTCAAGTATTGATGTACAAACTCGAGTATGGGCCGTAACAGTTGAAAATTTGAATTTCCGAAATTTGTGTAATGATTGTTATTTGATCTAAATGCTTTCAGATATTAACCATCAACATTACCAGATATGTTTAATGTGTGTGCTAGTGTATTTCAGCCAATTTACAGATGGATTAAGTAGATTTTCAGTGCCGACTTCATTAAAGCAAAAGAACTGTCAGAGCATTAAATGAGGAGCCACCTAACCTGCTATATTTTTGTCTAATAAGCTCTGCACGATGGAAAAAAGATAAAGAGACATTCTCCTACTTAAAATCCTAACACTCCAACGACTATAAACTCAAGGGACTCAGCACTTATCCTTCCAACACAAAGAATGAACAAAGTGAAGAGAGAAGAGACCAAGATACTTGTAACAGACAGAAATCTTCTCTAACGGTCATATGAATGTCTGCAACGGTCTTTAAACATGCTCTAAGTATAAATAAAGTAGCATTCAATTCTCTTCAACAACTATTGTGCTGTAAATCGAAAGAGCTTTAAATTTGTTCATTTATTCTTGTGTTATCTGTACAAAGTATCGATTGATACTATCTGAGCTTCAGTGTTCATCTTATTTGCTCTATTAAGAGAGTTTATTACTTGTATATACTTATTTTAAAGAATCTCAAGTCGGGGGACTTGGAGATTTGGGAGTCTTTGATTACAACTTGTAGGGGGAGCAAGTTCTAGTGAGAGAATTGCTTCAAAGTTACCAAGTGTGTAATCAAGAGACATAGTGAAATACTCAGGGTGCCTAAGGACTGGACGTAGGCCAAAGAGTTGGGCCGAACCAGTATAATTCTTTGTGTTCATTTTCTCTTCCCTATACTCTGGTTTGTTCCTCATTTTCACCACAAAACAAAACCAGCGAAAGAATTTCCAAAATCCCTAATTCACCCCCCTCTTGGTGATTTAGCTCCACTTGCAGGGTTTCGTGGATTCAGGCTCTGCACGCCCTCCTCAACATCTTATTGAGAAATATGACTGGGTGGCGGCCGGGGTGCTATCCAAATTATCCTCCATCATGGCTAATCAAATAACCGAGCTCCCATTAGGGGAGCGAGATTATTGTACAATTTCCCTGTCTAGTCATGATGAACCGGTTTGCACGACCCAAGAAGGGATTGAACGTTCCTACTTTTTCTTTTATAGGGACTTTGTTACCAAGCTTGGTTTACGCTTTCCATTTACCAAGTTTCAACTAGAACTTTTAAATATTCTTCATTTGGCCCCAACTCATATTCATCCGAACTCCAGGGGCTTCATTATCGCTTTTGAGCGACTTTGTAAATTTTTAAATCATGCCCCTTCCACAAGAGTTTTCTTTTATTTTTTTAATATTCAAAGGGCTCACCAACCTAGTGAGCCTACAGAGAAAAAGGGCTGGAACTCCTTGTGGAGAAAACCGGATAGGAAGCTTTTCCATGTGGCTACAGACTCATGGAAAGGTTTAAAAAATTCCTTCTTTAAAGTGATTGCTGAACCCGGTCATAAACCGTGGATTTTGCAAGATGTTGACTTCAAGTCAGTGGAGTTGACCTTTCCTCTTTACTGGTGTAAGACTTATTATGAGCGGGATTCAAAACTCTTCCAGCCCACCGATGAGGACTTAGAGGTGGCCGATGTCGTTGCCATCGTAGATTTAGTCGCCCATGTGGAGGAAAAGGGCATTGTTGATGCCCGAGTTTTTATTTAGCAGTCAGCGGACGAGTTATTTCCACCACGTAGGGTTTTTACTTGTTTTACTTTTAACCCTTGTTTTGTTATGCTTTGCTGCAATTTGCTGATTTTTGACTTGTTTTTCTTACTTCTTTTGTAGAGGTTGATATGGGGAAGCCTTCTTACAAAGAGTTAGCTGAGAAGCTTCAGGCTAAGAAGAAAGGCGGGTCTCCGTCGAAGAAGAAAACTGTAGTGCCCGAGAAAAGGGCTTCCTCACCTCAGCCTTTTGAGGAGCTTATGCTTCGGAAACAGTCGAAGTCGGTAATTACTCCATCAACCTCGGCTGTGGAGGCTATCCCAATCTCTTTTGCAGTAGCGACCTCAACGCAGGCTCCTCTTCCCCCACCTCCTCCTCCTTTCCATTCCCACAAAAGGGGGAGGTGTGGACGATTGGGGTTTCAAAAGTGCTGAAATATGCGGTGAAGGCTCTAGCCAACTATTATAATGCAGCCAACTCCGACCTGCAAGATCTGGCTGAGCTGCAATGTCACTTGATGGAGATAGCCGGCGTGATAGATGGTTACATGACTGTCAAACATAAGTACAACAAAGCTATTGCCGAACTCCGACAGCCTCGCGCTAATAGAGACGCTGCTACCAGTCAAAAGGAGAAAGCGGAGGAGGCCCAGGTGAATGTCGTGGAGGCTTTGACAAAAGCTGAGGCCGATAGGGACTCGGCCTATGCTAAGCTGGAGAAGGTCAAGGCGGATTTAATTGCGGCTCAAGATGGAGAGAGCACCCTCAATCGTTCCCTACACACTCTACAAATTCAATATGGGGACATTGTGAAGGATTTAAATGCCGCCTACTCCGAGCTTAACGCCGCCAAGACCAAGTTGGAAGCTACTACGGCCAAGGTCTCTAAGCTTGAGCTTACAATCGTGGAGACAGTGGCGAACACTTTTAAAGATGCCCTGGCACAAGTCCGGGCTCTAAATCCTGGTAAAGACTTGGCACTTGACCAAGTAGATTTTAGGGCCTCGGTGGTTGATGGGCAATTCATCCCAGCGCCATTGTCTCCAGATGAAGAGTCGAAAGCCTAGGTGGACAGGGGTCAAGATAATAAAGAAGAAAAGACCCCAGCGACCGAGGCTCCAGATTCTTCTGCTCCTACCAATGCCCAGCTCTGAGCCTGCCCTCCAACAAGCTTCTTTTGTAGTTAGGTTTTTGTTGGTTTTAGCTTTGAATTTACAAATGTAGTTCGAGTTAAATTCCTGAGTTTGTAAATGACTTCTTGTATTGGCATTTTGCCTAAGTTTGCAATGAGAAATTTAAATTTTTGTTATCTTTGTGTGAATCATTTCTCATCCTGTTTTAATCGAACTTAGTTAAATACTTTTTTCCGAGAACAAAAATAGGTGTAACTTGGGCATGTATCCCAATTCTTATTTAATGACTTGGCCAAAGTCAAGATGTATTGCGCAAAATCAGCTAGATGTTCAACCGATTTCAATAAACTGGCATGCTTACTAATAATCAGGATTTTCAATATCAAGATGATTTACTTTAATCATCTTACCACTTTTGATCAAAGTGATAATCTATGGTGTTCACTAAATCGTCACCTGTTCGAGTTTTATTGACTCCAGTAAGAACCTAAACATTTCGACCTGATCAGGATCAACAATGACAATGTCTAATCACCCCAAACTGTCGTTTCGATGCATCGTAAAGTTTTCAAGATTTGTTCACAAATCTTACAATAGCAGGGTTCGCGATGTCCTGGCTTTCCAAGCTTTACTTAGCTTTGCCTTTATTTGACAGGTAGTATTTGGTATTGAACTTTATGGACAATCAAAGTATGTTCGCAGAGTGATCTACTTTCTTTATTGATTGAAAAGTTGCAATGACAAATGAAATTTAAATAATCAAAAAGGAAAATAATGAAATAACCAAAATAATCCTAGTTTGAAATGTTGCTTTCGACGTTTGATTCATGTTGGGGGCGAGTTTGATATGAAACTCGGTATTCAACTGTAATACGTTCTCAGTTTATCCGTGTTCCAGGTACGTTTTATTGCCTTGTTGTCTAGAGTCTCGAGGACATAGGCTCCTTGGCCTACTTTGTCTAAAACTCGGTAGGGTCCTCCCCAATTTTCTACGTGTTTTCAATCTCGGGCATTCTTATTTCCGATATCCGCTCTGCAAAGTACCAGATCACCCTTGTTGAATGTTTGAGGTTTGACTTTGCAATTATATTTAGTAGCGATGAGTTGTTTAGTAGCCAGATCTCGGCAACGTGTCTTGATTCTGACTTCATCGATGAGGTCCAACTCTGCAGCTAACTGTTCGCTATTATTCACTTCTCCCTCCTGCAAGATTTTGTCTCTTCTCTATGATGTTTACCCGATCTCAACCGGGATCATGGCTTTACACCAATAGGTTAGCCTAAAAGGCATTTCCTGTGTTGAGGTCTGAATGCTAGTCCGATATTCCTATAACACGGGATACAGTTGCTCAACCTAGTCATTTTTTGCATCAAGCATTCATTTTTTCAGCTCGTCCACAATGATCTTTTATTCTGCCTCAGCCTGTCCATTGGACTACGGATGCTCTACCGAGGCAAAATGATGCTTAATTTTAAGCTCAGATATTAACCTCTGGAAACCTTTGTCAATGAATTGAGTTCCATTATCAGATATGATCTCGACTGGAATGCCAAATCTTGCGATAATGTTTCACTCGAAAAACTTATGTATTCATGCTGTCGAGATGGTGGCCAGAGGCTTGGCCTCGATCTACTTGGTGAAGTAATCAATTACGATAATCAATCACTTTAGTTGCCCTGGGGCCGATTTAAATGGTCCTAAGAGGTCCATGCCCCATTTAAAACATGACCAAGGGGCCGTAATGGATTTCAACTCGTCCGGTGGTGGCCAAATTATTCGGGCATGCTTTTGTCAACTTTCGCATCGTCGTACATGCTCGATGGAATCAGCTTCCATTGTTGGCCAGTAAAATCCAGCTTGAAGAGCTTTCCTGGCTAAAGCCTTTGCTCCCATATGATGCCCATTGATTCCTTCATGTATCTCGGACAGCACTTACACAGCTTCTTCCTGATTTAAACACTTTAGCATTGGAGAGTGAAGGCCTCTTCGATACAGCTAATCCTCTACTACTGTGTACATTGTTGTTGTTGTTCTTAATTGTTTTACTTCTGGCTCCTCATTTAGGATGATTCCCTTCTCCAAATAATTCAGGATGGGTCTGTGCCAGTCTTCAGCAACTGCAATGAACATCACATAGGTGGGCTCAGCCATGGTTTGTTAGATCACTGTTCGGTTGTTTCCTGAACTCTGTGTGCTGGCTAATTTGGAAAGGATATCTGCCCTTGCATTTTGAATCTTGGGATATGTGTGACCATGACTTCATCGAACTTGGTCATGGCCTCCTTTACTTTGCCTAGATATTTCATCATTAGGAGTCCTTTAGCGGTGTAGGACCCATTAATTTGTGTTGTGACTAGTTGGGAGTCGGTCAATAGATGGATCTTTTGAGCTCCGTTTTCTTTTGCCTAGCATAATCCGGCCAGAACCGCTTCATACTCAGCCTGATTGTTGGAAGTTTTGAAATGCAACTGTAACGAGTGTTCCATGGAAACTCCCTCCGAGCTTTCAATTATGACTCCTTCCCCGCTTCCTTTGGCGTTTGAGGATCCATCAACATATACCTTCCAAATTCCTTGGTCGACTGCTTCCATTGCTTTGGGTGGGGTAAATTCCATGATGAAATCGGCAAGTGCTTGTGACTTAATAGCATGTCAGGCTTCATATATAATGTCGAATTCGGAAAGTTCTATGGCCCAGCTAATCATTCTCCCTGATAAATCTGGTTTGTGAAGTACTTGTCGTATTGGTTAACCGATTCGGACTATTATTCAATGTCCTTGGAAATAAGGGTGAAGTCTTCCGACCATGATTAATAGTGCATAGACGATTTTCTCGAGCTTTTGGTATCTTAATTAAGAATTTTGCAAAGCTCGGCTTATGAAATAGACTGGCTGTTAGTTCTCTATGGTGTTGGATATAATTAAGTTTTGATGATGTCTTATATATATGCCATTAGTAAGAGCAAAAAATTGAGTAATATGTTTATCTTCTTCATTGATTAATTCTTGAATTTGATGTAGAGTCAAAGATGTAAAACTCATTCATAAAGAATGATCAAAAAGAAGAATTAGCAAAAAAGGAAAAGAAGAAGATCAAGGAGGATGAGGATGTAGATGAGGATAAGGAAAAGGAAGAAAAGAAAAAGAAGAAGAGGAGAGATTGAAGAAGAAATAGTCTATTGAATGGAACATTCTCATTCAAGATCAGTTCAAATATATTTGTGAATAATGTTCAAGAGAATTGAAAGAAAGGAAAAAGGTGAACAAGAAGGAAATAAGAGATTTTAGAAAGAAGAAATTGAATGAAATGATAAGTTCAAGAAAAAGAAGAAATATTGAAGAATGTAGAAGCTGTAGAGAATGATGAGCTAAAGTTGAATGATGAAGAATAATCAAGAAGAAGAAGAGAGATTGAAGAAAGAACTTGCTGAATGGAATATGATTATTAGATTTCTTGGTTGATAGATTTTGGGGATAATCAAGAAGAAAATGAAGAAGAGGAAATATTGTTCAAGATGGAAGATGAAAAAGGAAGAACTTGCTGAAGATATCATTATTCAAGCTCTAAGATTGATCCTAGAAGTCTCCATAATCAAATGGAAGTTGGAGTGGGTTAATTCAAAATAAAGATCAGCAAAAATCAAGTTCTTGATGAGAAAACACAAGTATGATGGTCAAAACTCGAGTATACTACCTTACATGAGAGAAAACTGGAGTTTGGGTGTCAAAACTCTAGTTTCCAGGTCAATACTCGAGTATGGAACTTAATAACTCGAGTATGAGGTGTTTTCAGCTTCTCTGGCGCATCTGGACCCGACAATACTCAAGTATCCACTTTAATACTCGAGTATCTAGCACTTACAGCAACTCTGTTCACCTCTGTTTCACGTTCAGCTTTGGGCGAGGTCTAGTAATTCGATGATATCTCCTAAACCACAAATCGGATTGAGGTGAAACTAAATTTTTATGAAACTAGACATCCAATGAGTCATTTTGACAAAGTTTCATGCTCAAAGAAGATCAGATGAGAGAGCTGTAAATTTCTAAAGTTAGATCAAATATTCACGCCACACATCAGACTAAGCTTCAATGTTTTGAGTGTAACTCACAATCTACAAATCGGAATGAGCTGAAATTGCTGGCATATGAAAGAAGACTCATAAGGATTTCCATCAAGACTTGATTCAACTAAAATGAAGATCATACCAGAGAGATATTGTCCTTGAAAGTTGACTGACAATTTAGAACGCTGCAAAAACGTTGGTCAAGAACAAGGCTTCATTCAGTGGATCACAATAAATGAAATCTAACGATCGTTGAGCTAATTCTTGTTGAATTGGAAAGCAAGACACAAAGAGAAATATGAGGATAATTGGTTTGCCAAAATTGAAGCTTTATCAAGTCAGATAGCAACCAAAGTCAAGAATAAGTTAAAAACTCGAGTATACAAGTGAATACTCGAGTATAGCTCAGACAGAGAGCAATGAACATTAGAGGATTTTCAATACTCGAGTATGTAAGTCAATACTCGAGTATCGGACAGACAGAGAGGAATCTGAAGTGATGAAATAAGCTCAATACTGCAGTATTCAAGTCAATACTCGAGTATACACCGTAACTTCAGAAAAATCAAAGTGTCGAAAATCTCATTTTTTATTAAGATCATCCAAATGATTATCCAAATGATCTATGACACTCTTTATCATCATTTATATCATTTATGGACATATTTCAGATGATCAAACGAAGGATTACATGAAGATCAAAATGCTGAACTGTCAAGTCCAAAGAGTTTTTAACGGCTAGTTTTTGCAACTGTCATATTCTCAACGTCTCCATTTACAACGGTTAAATTCTTCAACGTTCAGATCATCCTAATCTATAAATAAAGCCAAATTCAAAACGCAACAAGATGAGGGAGAGAGCTTGCAATATCATAATGCCAAATTTCTGAACCTCTAGAACACTCTGTTTTCTCAAATGCTTCATAGCCTATCTTAGAAAGAGTGAAATGCTTTCCTATATACTTCAGTGATCATCTATTCACTTCTTAGAAAGAAGATACATTGTAAAACATTCTATTTTCTGAGAGATACTCAAGGTTGGGTGACCTTGAGTAGGAAATTGAATGTATCCCTTGGGTTATAAGGGAGAGTCTCTGTGAGAGATGGTGAAGGTTGCACAAGTGCCTGATAAACTTGTGAGGTTGTAAAGGCTTGTCTATTATGCCTAGTTAAACAAGGAGATAGTAGAAATCTCAAGTGGAGCTTGAGGATTGGATGTAGGTCAAGGATTAGACCGAACTAGTATAAATCAGAGTTTACAATTCTCTTCCTTAATCTCTTTTATTTCCACCATATATGTTTGAATGATTATCTATAACTTTATAACTCTTTACATTCATTCAAACTAATTATTACCGAATTGCAAAAAAATTTTAAAATGTTGCAAATTTTTATCTTCACCTAATTCATCCCCCCTCTTGGGTTCAACCGAGACTTTCATATAGGTTTTGATGATAACAATCAAGTGTATAACCAAAATTGAAGGATTGTCTCAAGAAAGCAAGAACTTGCTGGTTGAGGCAATACTCAAGTATCCGTGACAATACTCGAGTATTGGACTTTCAAAGAAAAGCTCAATGTTAATGACTAAAGGCAATGTCACAGTATCCTAGTGGATACTCAAGTATTGAACCTTACAGAGAGCATTGCAAGTTTTCCATCAGAGCATACTCGAGTGTTGGTTTGCATACTCGAGTATAGGCCAATGAGACTCTTCAGTATTATTCAAAAGAGATAAAAACTCCAGTTTAGAAAACTCCAGTTTCGAAAACTCAAGCTTAGGAATATGAAAAGTCCAGTTTTCCACTTGGCTCCAAAATTCATATGTTTTCACTTTTAAATGAAAACTCGAGTATGACATTAACATAATCGAGTATTGGGCCAAACAAAGAAGACTTGAACATTTATTATACATACAAACTTCAGTTTGGAAAACTCCAGTTTTGGAAACTTTAGTTTCACACTGGCTATGTTATCTCTAAGTTTCAAAATGGAAACCCATACTCGAGTATGGTGTTGAATACTCGAGTATCGAGTCATACAGAGAGAAATTATGGTTTTTAATGTTTCAATACTCTGATATTACATAAACACTCTAGTTTTGAAGTTTTGGGCAAAAACTCATCAAGTGTCCAAAACTCAAATATTGATAGAATACTTGAGTATTGGCTTAAGTTCATCTGAAGATCCAAAGCTCGGATCGTGAGTTTCCTCTCTGGAAGGAGAATACTCAAGTATAGAGTTAGAAACTCGAGTATGCTTTCAAGTGCATAGCGACGTACTCAAGTATTGATGCACAAACTCAAGTATGCATCATATCAATTGTAAATTCAAATTTCTGAAATTTTCATAATGATTGTTGATTGATCTAAATACTTCCTAATATTTATTATCAACTTCATTAGATATGTTTAATGTGTTTGCTAGTGTATTTCAGCCAATTTAAAGATAGAACAAGCAGATTAAACGTGCTGACCTCACAAAAAGCAAAGTCATGTCAGAGCATTAAATGCAAGGCTACCCAACTTGTCTTAATCTGAACTACCAAGGCCTGCACGATGTAAAAAGGATAAAGAAACATTCACCTACTTTTAAAACACTAACATTTCAATGGCTAGAAATACAAGGGAGTCAACATTTATCCTTCCAACACAAAAGAATGAACAAAGTATAGAAAGAGAATAGACCAAAAGTGCTTATAACAGACAGAAATCATCACCAATGGTCATATGAATGTCTGCAACGATCATTAAACATACTCTAAGTATAAATAGAGCTGCATCCAATTCTCTTCAACAATTATTGAGCTGAAAATCAAAAAAGCATTAAATTTGTTCATTTATTCTTGTGCTTTCTGTTCAGAGTGTCGATTGATACTAACTGAGCTTAAATGATTATCTTATCTGCTCTTTTAAGAGAGTTTATTATCTGTATTTCATTTATTGTAAGTAATCTCAAGTCAGGGGACTTCAAGATTTGGGAGTCTTTGATTACAACTTGTAAGGGGGAGCAAGTTCTATTGAGAGAATTGCTTTAGAGTTAAAGAGGGTGTAATCAAGAGACATAGTGAAATACTCAGGGTGCCTGAGGGCTGGACGTAGGCCAAAGAGTTGGGTCGAACCAGTATAATCCTTTGTGTCCATATTCTTTTCCCTGCTCTCTGTTTTGCTCCGCCTCATCATCATAAAACAGAACCAATCAAAAAAATTTTAAGAATCCTTAATTCACCCCCTCTTGGTGATTCAGCTCTACTTTCATGTGGTATCAAAGCAAGGTCTTCTCAAAAGAGCTTAACATCTCGAGAAAGATCCTCATGGACGGTATTCTACCTGATGGAGCTTCAATCAATAGGCCACTTGGTTTAAATGGAGAGCATTATTCCTTCTGGAAGGCCAAGTTTAAAGTTTTTGTCATGGCTACTGAATATGGACTTTTGAGAGTATTTCAAAGAGACAATTATGTTCATGAAACTGATGAAGATGGAGTCCGGACCCTAAAGCTAGAAGAAGAATATGATGATAACTGTTAGATATGATTAGTTTTGATGATGTCTTATATATATGCCATTAGTAAAAGCAAAAAGTTTGTATACTATATTTATCTCCTTCATTGATTAATTCTTGAATTTAATGTAGAGTCAAAGATGTAAAGATCATTCATGAAGAATGATCAAAAAGAAGAATCAGCAAAGAAGAAAAAGAAGAAGATCAAGGAGGTCGAGGATGTAGATGAGGATAAGGAAAAGGAAGAGGAGAAATTGAAGAAGAAAGAATTTATTGAATGGAACATCTTCAATCAAGATTAGTTCAAATATATTTGTGAATAATGTTCAAGAAAATTGAAAGAAAGGAAAAAGGTGAACAAGAAGGAGATAAAGGATTTCAGAAAGAAGAAATTGATGAATGGAATAAGAATATCCTTGTTCAAAATCAGAATGCTCATGAGAAGAAGAAAGAAAGAATATAGTTGTGGAGAATGACTAAGTGAAGAGAAGGAAGAAAGAGAAGATCTTGACAAAGAGAATGAGAAAAGTCAATATTCAAGGTCTTAGATTGATATTATAAGTCATCACAATCAAATGGATGTTGGAGAGGCTCAATCTAGAGTTAAAGACAACAAAAATCAGATTCTGGAAGAGAATACTCAAATTTCCAGGTCAAAACTCGAGTATACAAGCTTACTGCAAAAATTTGCATCTGGATGAGAAAATTGGAGTTTGGAAAACTCAAGTTTGGGAAACTCAAGTTTGGAAGTCAAAATTCAAGTTTCCAAGTCAAAATTCGAGTATGTGAGCCAATACTCGAGTATGGAACTTATATACTCGAGTATTGGGTATTGTCAACTTCTCTCACGCATCTGGACCCGACAATACTCGAGTATGCTCTTCAATACTCGAGTATCCAGCTCTTGTCAGCAACTCGGTTCACCTATGTTCCACGTTCAGCTTTGGGCAAGCTCTAGTAATTCGATGATATCTTCTAAACCAGAAATCAGATTGAGGTGAAATTCAATTTGGATAAAACTAGACATCTAATGCGTCATCTTGACAAAGTTTCAAGTCCAAAGAAGATCAGATGAGAGAGCTTTGAATTTCCAAAGTTGGATCAAATATTCACGCCACACTTCAGACCAAGCTTCAATGTTTTGAGTGTAACTCACAATCTACATTTCGGAATGAGCTGAAATCGGTGGCATATGAAAGAAAACTCATAAGGCCTTCCATCAATACTTGATTCAACAAAAATGAAGATCAAACCAAAGAGATATGGTCTTCGAAAGTTGACTGTCAATTCAAGACATTGCAAAAACGCTCATAAAGAACAATCTTCTTTCATCAGATCTTAACAGACAGATCATGAGTTTGGATCTGATTCTTTTTGCTTTGAAAAGAAGACACAAAGATCTATATGAGGATAATTGGTTTGCCAAATATGAAGCTATATCAAGTCAGAAAGTAACCAAGGGCCAGAACAACTTGAATATTCGAGTATACAAGTGAAAACTCAAGTATAGCTCAGACAGAGAGCAATGAACGTTAGAGGATCTTCAATACTCGAGTATCGGACAAACAAAGACGAATCTGAAGTAATGAAACAAGCTTAATACCGCAGTATTTAAGTCAACACTTGAGTATGCACCGTAACTTCAGAAAAATCAAAGTTACGAAAATTTTGAATCTGATCTAGATCATCTAGATCCTTACCCAAATGACTTGTAATACTCCTTAACATCATTTATATCATTTATGGACATATTTCAGATGATCAAACGAAGGATTACATGAAGATCAAAATGTTGAGCTGTTAAGTTAAGAAGCATATTTGAAAATAATGGCTATATCTCCAACAGCCATATTCTCAATGGTTCCATTTACAACAGCTCTATTCTTCAACGTTCAGATCATCCTCATCTATAAATAGATCTGGATTCAAAACGCAAGAAGACGATGAAATGAGCTCACACTGTTATAATGCTAGAATTCTAAATTTCCTACTCTCTGTTTTACAATGCTTTCTTAGTTTATCATATAGAGAGTGAAATCACTTGTAATGCACTTTAGTGTTTATCATAATAACTTCTTTGAGAGAAGAATCATTATAAATCATATTTTCCTGAGAGATACTCAAGATTGGATGATCTTGAGTGGAAAATTGGTTGTAACCTTACGGGTAGTAAGGGGGAGGATCTCGATGAGAGATTTGGCTACACAAGTGCCTGGATAAACTTGTGAGGTTGTAAAGGCTTGTCTCTTATGCCTGATTAAACAAGGAGATAGTGGAAATCTCAAGTAGAGCTTGAGGATAGTGGAAATCTCAAGTAGAGCTTGAGGACTAGACGTAGGTCAAGGATTGGACCGAACCAGTATAAATCTGAGTTTGCAATTCTCTTCCTTAATCTCTTTTATTTCCAGCATATATGTTTAAATGATTGTCTATAGTTTTATAACTCTTTATTATCATTCAAACTGATTTTATCAAATTGCAAAAAGAATTTCAAAGATTACAAGATTTTTTATCTTCACTCAATTCACCCCCCTCTTGGGTTCAACAGGGTCTTTCAATAACGATAAGAGGTTGGTCATTCTCAACAGCAAGGCCATTCTTATGCTTCAAAGTGCGTTAAATCAAAGTGAATACTTTCGAGTAAGCACCCTGACAATAGCAAAAGAAATGTAGGATGCCTTGGAAATAGCTCATGAAGGAACAGCTAGAATTAAAGAAAATAGAGTTAGTACTCTAATGATCAAATATGATCTCCTTCATATGAAGCCTGGAGAATCTATTGGTGATTTCCAGTTGAGATAAACTTATCTGATCAATCAACTTGCTACTTTAGGAAAGTTCTATGAACAACCAGTTCAAGTTAGAAAGATTCTGAATATTCTTACTAAAGACTAGGAAGCAAAGGTCACTGCCATTGAGGAAGCACGTGGTGAATCAATGGCTTCTGTGGCAGCATTATTCTGCAGTTTATCAGAGTATGAAGGCAAGATCAATTTCAAAAAAGAACTAGATGAAGTCAATCATAAGGGCAAGGGAGTTGCCTTAAAAGCAATCAAAGAAGCCAAAGAATCAAATGATGAGGATGAGGAAGACGAAGATGAAGAGATCGTTATGCTAGTCCGAGGATTCAAGAAGTTTTACAAGAAGAACCAAGGCTTCAAGAAAAATCACAAGGGTAGCTCAAGCTTCGACGTCAAGAAACCAATTATTTACTACGAATATGAGAAACCAGGCCATATCAGCAATGGTTATGGATGATACCAACCATCACCTGTGGAGTAGCTAGCAAGAATACAAAACTAGTAAAGAAAAAATTTATAGTGTAAACTTAAAGATAAAAGGCCTCAGTCTTATCTCTACTACGCTCATCTTTGCTTTATTATCACATAATACAAATTTGGGGCTTAGTTTTCTCATGTTGCATGAGAAAACTAAGATTCCTACACACACATGAAGTGGTGGAATCCACAAATACATATATGAATTACTATATATGTGTGTGTGGGGGGGGTCTTACCATTTCATGTGTGTGTGACATGAGAAAACACTTCTCTTACAACATGAGAAGTGTTTTTCCCTACAATTTTTACTAGCAAATAGGTCATCACTTTGAACAAATTTTTGAATTGGAATTCTTCTGCCAAGGATGGCTTAGCGTTTTAGGTTTGAATGAATTACATAAAACCCATTTCCCGCGTAAGGAGGCCTTTTTTTTTTTGAATGAGAAGTGATAGTGAGCAAAAATTGCAGTCACTGGTTGTACCATAATGAAGCTACTCTTCCCAGTTGCTTTCATAGGTAATTATCTGCAGGTCTTTACTTGCTAATTATTGATGAGTTTGTTGGATTAAGTTAACAGAAAAATCCACAGGTCTTGTATCCCAATCATTTGGAAGTCACTAATTCATACATTTTTATTCTGGCAGTGCCTTGGTGATGTGAATGAAAAAGCGATGATTATTCCTCCTTTTTTGATTCTAGTTCTACGACTCAATCAAATTCACAACTTATTATCAATAGCGACCAGGATTGCAACCCGCAAATTTGTTGCAAGGGCTGCTAGGTCCGTTTTTCTTCCAACGTGTCAGATGAAATTGCTCACGTTAGCATATGATGATGAAGCATGACAGTTGCACACAGCATACCTTATTTTCAGCTATCTATACTTGCCAGAAACATTCACTATTCTCTGTGGCTAACCTTCTGATGGTGGCGGTAGCCTTGTCTAACCTGCTATTCCTTATATCCTGGATGTCAAAGCTATCTTAAAGGGATGCTGCAGAAGCAGCCTTATATAAAATTAAATTGATAATAGCATATCAGCATTAAAATAAAAGCATAAAATTAAGATTTTTAAGATTGTCTTAATTACTAATTTGTCGATGGGTACGGTACATCCAGAAAGGCAAGTTCTGGAAAATTTAAACGTTACAAAAGTTTTAAACCTTTCTGGTGTTGATCCTGCTTACTTTTTGAGTTCAGTTTCCTATACATAATAATAGATGCTAATGTCTCAGCACAAGCACAGCTCTACTTACTGATACACGGACTTCTTGTGTAGTTGTGGGGAACTCCACGAACTCTTTAGTGCAAGTGAACTTGGGAAAATAATAGTTGGTAGTCTCTCACTTTCTTCAAGATGAGGAAAATCAATCGTGTAATGTAACCCACGGCTCTCATGCCTAGAAAGGGCACTGCTGACCACCAGCTGAGCACAACAAAAAAGGTTTCTCATTTCACAGGTCTCTGGCCCTACCATAGTTGGCTTCCACCCATGCTGAAATAAGTAACCCTCCCATGTGGCTTCTAATTCAGCAATTTTGTGCTTCGCAGTTTCTAGTCTCAAGGTGGACCGAATTATTCCTACATAATTCCACATAATAGATTGCAGTTCTCTCCTCACTTCCCATGTCATCGCTGATATTTTGTCAATGACATTACTTCCAAGTGACATAGGCACAGTGGGTCTAGGCCACAAATTTGAAGCGGTCAGATCAAGGTTAGAGCTCTTCATGCAATCAACGGATGGTTGTGCAGCTCTACGAGCAAAAACTAGTGCCTCAAGCAATGAGTTGCTAGCAAGTCTATTGGCTCCATGCAAGCCTGTGCATGCTACCTCACCAGCCACATACAGACCTTGTACATTTGTCTCCCCTTGGAGCCCAGCCTTTACTCCACCACACATATAATGAGCAGCTGGAACCACTGGGATTGGATAAAGAGTTATGTCCAAGCCATATTGGAGACACACAGAAGCAATGTTGGGAAAATAGGAGAGAATTTCCTCCTTGGGCTTGTGACTAATGTCAAGTAGCACATACTTTTCATCACGCTTTTTAAGCTGATCATCTATGCTTCTTGCTACCACATCCCTGGGGGCAAGCTCTGCTCTCTCATCATACGAGCGCATGAACATTTCCATGCCTAAATTATACAGGATGCCCCCTTGACCCCTCAAAGCTTCAGATATCAGAAATGCATTGTCCATAGACTTGATTGGTTTGAGAGGGAGCCCTTCATCAGCTAAGGCAGTAGGGTGAAATTGTACAAACCTGAGCCATTCGTACAGAGAAATTACAAAATCAAAATACTAGACATTTAAGTCTCACCCACATGCAACCAGGGATGAAGTATGTAAGCTCAGAATAAAATAATGTCAACTTTATAGCTTTTTCGCTGAAAGAAAAGAGTCATCAATAAAGGATAATTAGTCTAACACATTCTTTAATTGATCTTCTGCATTGAAAAGCACTTAAAACGTTGGTGCAATTGTGTATTGAAAAGCATTTAATTCTATACCTTCTAAAGTACAGCAAGTTTGTCACAGCGGTACGGTATTCATGATCAATTTTAGTATTTGTTTATTTCGACCGTTCTAACACATTGACAAAATAGTAAAAGATAAACATTCACATTTCTGAAAAGGATCTACTTACTCCATGTTGGAAATCACAGCTTGGGCTCGGTGAGCCATAGCCATCCCATCTCCAGTTGCTACCTGTAACAATCACTAAGAGACTCAGATTCAGATGCAACTAAGACTAGGCAACTGCAGCATGATCATTCTGAATATGGTGAAGATACAAAGATGAAATCAATTCAGGTAATCGATTTTTCCCAAAAAAAAAAAAAAAATCAATTTTTGGAGAAAGAGTACTACCAGGGAATTTGTAGTTGTAGGATAGATATGACCAGCCCCCCCAGATGCAAGTAAAGTTACCTTTGATATAAATCTTACCACCTAAAAGATAAAAAGGTGAAAAGTCTTAAAAATTGGAATTAAAGCTAGCAATATGTTTGCCATCAAAGACACACAGATAACAGTTTTTCCCACCTGTAATGTTTCAGTATTCAAAGTGTCAAAACCAAGACAAACTATATCAGATCCATCCTGCAACATCAGCAATGTGATTTTGTATGTGAAAGCATCCAGAAATTCAAATACTCTGGCATCAAATTTGGATAGTCAAAATTGGAGAAGGCCAAAACCCAAGGAGAACTTGTAAACTTCCAATAATTTCACAATGCAGGCTACAAGAAGACAAAACATGACTTGTAACTTTGCACTAGGGAAAAAAATCTGCAGAGACCCAAACCTGACAAGTGAGCAAATCTATAGCAAAGTGGTGTTTGAAGACAAAAATATTAGGATCACTGATAACTTTCTTCAGTAAAGCCCGTTCAATCTCTTTTCCAGTCATATCAGCAGCATGAACGACTCTACAATGCGAATGGCCTCCTTCCCTCGTTAGATGCAAGTTGCCATCTTCACCATGATCAAATGATGCGCCCATGGCAATCAGTTCCCGAACTCTATCAGGTCCTTCAGTACAAACAACCTAAAAGATAAAGTCAAAGTGCAACAAAAGCTGAATAAATTAGGGAAAGAGATTAGCAAGTTTACAACTATTATATACACGTACAAGAGCAACACTTGCACGTTCTTCAAGAGATATCTTTCAATATGACAGGAAAGAGAAAATGTCTTGCATGTTCAAGAGATATCGCTCAACAAGAAATAGGCAATTCACCACATTTTAGTATTTAGGTCTAATGTTACAGGGCAGAGGTCAGAGTTTGGAATGAATGACACAAGGTAAAGTTCACAATTCTAGAGCATACTCTGACAGTCTCCTCATCGCAAAGATTAGCCCCAGCCACTATGGTGTCCTTCATGTGAGACTCCACAGAATCTGAAGGGCATAGGACAGCACTAACACCACCTTGAGCATAATTCGTATTACATTCATGAGGTTCAGCCTTTGTGACCACGGCAACAGTTCCATATGTTGCAACTTCAAGTGCATAGCGAAGGCCAGCAACTCCACTTCCAATCACAGCAAAGTCAAAATACTTGGTGGAACCACCTTTCTTGTAGGAGGAGATGACTGATCTGACAGGTTTCCAATTCTTATAGAGTGGAGATCCAGTAAGTTTGCATCGGTTTTTCCACGGGAAACTGTGTGCTCCTTTTGACCTGAAATGTTAAGACACGAAAACAATTGAAAATCACTAATTCAGTAAAGATGATCATATAGTAGCAGAGCAAAGTTCCATTTTCAAAGTTTCAGATCACGCCGCCCGAAGTTATTTTAAATACTTCACAATAAAACTATAAATTGATAACGCATTTATAGACACGCGTTAAACGACAATTGAGATTCCTATGAGTATAGTTGCAAACAATGATAATTAACCTAAATTATCGTTATTCCTAGACCCACATCTTGACTACATACCAAGGGAGCTCCTTTTGCAAATAGCCATTGATAAGTACATCAGAGACCGTACAAGCACTTCTACAATTTCGCCCCTTGAAGTCTGTGGATATGTAGCATAGTTGGCCACTCCCGCCGGCTATACTAGTTGTCATTGCCATCCCTCTGTTAAAAATATTATTTAAAAAGGGGCATAAGATAATAAAAAACGGAAACTTTCCAAACAAGAAACTTCACTTGTACTCTGTGATTTCTCTGCAATTCATCAATCATAGGAGTGGGCTGTTAAGTTTTTCCTAACAATAGTAGGAATCAAGTTCTGAGTCAACCACAAACAAAGTTATATCTATAAATCAGCATTTTATGAATGAGAATATGCTATGAGAGAGAGGGGGGATTGGTTGATGTTGTGGGGGCACGATTACTAATACTGGTGGCAGATCTATTTTCTAGGCAGAGCATCAATAAAAAACCAAATACTGATGGTAACATCAATAAAAAAACCAAGTGCTTCACGATCATCATGCAAACCTCATGTGACTAACTTACATTGGTGGTAGAACTGTTTTCAAAATAAAAGGAAGAAAATGAAAGAGAAGCAAACCTCAGGTGACTAACTTAAAGCATGACTTGAGAAATATATTTTCAAAGAAAACCCAAAAGAACACTAGCCTCAAATACTACGTTTTACCTTTAGCAAACAGCGCGAAGAGAGTCACCGGAGTACAGTGAGCGGTTGGAAGGGGTGAGGCAACTCAGGCAAGGAACGAGCTCGAGCAAGAGAAAGAAAAGGAATGAGGGTAGAGACTAGGATGGAAATAGACTATTTAAGTAGGTCGTGATGGTCACTTTCCCTCGTTGCCGAACAACAGCAAATACAAGCCAATGATTCCAGTAACTACTCTTATGATCCTGAAGAAAACGGCTTATGTGAGTATAGAAATTTAATTATTATCTCAAAACTTAATGTGTCCTGGGCCTAAGGTCCCTGACGTTCAATAATGGAAGACTAATTGTCGAGAGCCAATAACAAAGTGATGAGACAGACAACAAGCTGTACGGTGAAGAAGATCATTTATTAACTCTCATCCCAAGTGACAGAGATGCGTACTATAATTGGGAGGGTGAGGGTGTGATGTAACGTGGACCACCAAAAACTATAATTTTAAAAGGTGGTTCTGTCCTCGTAATATTGTAGCCTCATTTTTCACGGTCAAATACAACTTTCGTCCAAAGAGAATAATCCGGTTGGAAACTATTATATCGACGGAATCAGTTTGAATCAGTTTGGATAGGCAGGAGACCGATTCCTTATATCTACAGTTGCACATGCTTTTAGAGTACCGTCAAAAACAAGAACACATAAGGAAAATCAGAGATGAAGAGTTGAGAGACTAACTGTTGAACAGAACATTGGCACCATACTTGAACTGTTTGAATTGAGCTATCTGAACCCCCAAATCAAATGGACTAAACCCGCCAGGACGAATTGATGCACCTCCTAATGCAAAGTTTGCGCCATGCGGGGAATTCGAGCCAAGTGAGTGCAAATACGCACTCAAGTAAGGCAGCTTCAGTTCTTCAGCTGCATAGGTTCGTCAACGAAACGCACACAAGAAATGTATCTACAGTTAATCTATATCATCAACCACAATATACCAACTCTAAGCCGAATTAAGAGTGTGAGGGAGAAACAAAGCATTCTCTGCTTTAGTGCTTACTGAGAAAATCAATAATAAGTCGACCATCGCAAAGCCTTCCTGATAGATTTCCAAAGAAGCTTTCGCCACTAGGAGGATGAACTCCCACAAATGCTGCATATCCAGCTGCAGTGTCTGAATTTGAGTCCCAAAGTTGTAAATTGCATAAACACAAGTTTTAAAGCCATAGTCATCACCACACATCCCACATGCCAAATTCACAATTAAACACCCAATAATATGAAACAGCGCTAGAATTCATGGTTGATTTATCCCTCTTACAAAATGGTGGTGAATCACTGAATTGTTTATATGAGTGAAATTCGAACTCAATACTGGAGTATGTTTGCCCTTTGATGGGCCAAATTATTCAGCGAAGTTCGGTCCCGAGCCCCACAAAACCGAATCAAATGGGACTCCATATTTTAATATTAACTCAAAAATATCTTTGCTGTGAATGTTGTTCTTTGGATATATGTGAGCAAGGATCTTCTTATATACACGCGGCCCTCGCCCCGGTGGGGGGTATTCAAAAAATTTTGTGAAGCTGATTTTTGTTATGAATATACTGATTATGTAGATGTTGATTGACTCACGGTCTTCAAATATTACAAGATGACATGAGACCCACGCATAGTACCATGCATAGTAATTTACTATTTGGCGGGACCCACATGCATATATGTAATAGTTTTGTACTTTAGGGAAAACTACACCAAATGACCCAGAGGTGGAAATTACACTAAAGGCCCATTTTCCTTCTATAAATAGAGGGCTTCTGTAAACATTCAAAACACTCTGAAATACAATCTCTCCTTACTCTCTCTCTCTAGATTCTCTTGTTATTATTTTCTATTTTCATCAGTTTTATATTACGTTATCAGCACGAAGACTCTACCAAGAATGAATCTTATTGGCAACAATCCTGAAGATTTGTGTCTCATTGATAGCGCAACAACGCACACCATACTAAAAAATGATAAATATTTTTCTTCATTGGTAATGCAAAATGCCAATGTTCAAACTATATCTAGTAGTATAAATTTGATTGAAGGCTCCGGAAGAACTAATATTTTGTTACCTGAAGGAACAAAGTTATGCATTGAAAATGCATTTTATTCTACCAAGTCAAAAAGGAACTTGTTAAGTTTCAAAGATATCTGCAAAAATGGATATCATATAGAAACAACAACTAAAAATAATCAAAAATGTCTTGCTATCACAAACATAATTTCTGGTAGGAAATGCATATTAGAAAATTTTCCTGCTTTTTCTTCTGATTTGTATTATACATTTATAAGCACAATTGAAACACATGCTATTGTAAACTAGAAGTTTACTAATACAGACCATAAGTTTGTCAATGCAAACCAGCAGTTTGCGAATGAAAACCAGAAGTTTACTCATGAATTTAATGTTTGGCATGACCGGTTAGGCCATCCTGGGTCAACTATGATGCGACAAATAATTGAAAATTCATGTGGACATACCTTGAAGTGTAAGCAAATACCACAATCCCATGATTTCATTTGTGATGCATGTTCCAAGGGAAAGTTGATTATTCGACCCTTACCAAGCAAAGTAGGAGGTGAATCTCTTACATTTCTAGAACGGATACAGGGAGACATTTGTGGACCAATACATCCACCATGTGGACCATTTAGATATTTTATGGTCTTAATTGACACATTAACCAAATGGTCACATGTCTGCTTATTATCTTCTCGTAACCTGGCGTTTGCGAGATTACTTGCTCAATTGATTCAATTAAGAGCACATTACCGTGATTATCCTATCAAGAAAATACGTTTTGATAATGCTAGTGAATTTACATCACAAGCTTTTAATGAATATTGTATGTCCCTTGGAATTGATGTTGAACATCCTGTAGCTCATGTTCATACTCAAAATGGACTTGCAGAATCTTTGATTAAACGATTGCAACTTATTGCAAGACCTTTACTTATGAGATGCAATTTACCGATTTATGCTTGGGGCCATGCCATTTTGCATGCTGCAATGTTAATTCGCATTAGGCCTACTAGTTACCTAAAGGTTTCCCCCTTACAAATGATTTTTGGTCAAGAACCTAATATTTCCCATATCATAATTTTTGGATGTGCAGTATATGTGCTAGTAGCACCACCACAACGCACTAAAATGGGTTCTCAAAGGAGGATAGGAATATATGTTGGGTATGAATCTCCTTCAATCATAAAATATTTAGAACCATCTACAGGAGATTTATTTACTACACGATTTGCTGATTGTCACTTTGATGAATCAGTCTTCCCAACATTAGGGGGAGAGAATAAGCAGCTGGGTAAAGAGATTAGCTGGAATGAATTATCATTGGCTCATTTTGATCCTCGTACAAAACAATGTGAACTAGAAGTTCAAAAGATAATTCATTTGCAAGATTTAGCTAATCGAATGTCAGAAGCATTCACTGACCTAAAAAGAGTGACAAAGTCACATGTTCCAGCTGTGAATGCTCCTATTCAAATTGATGTTCCTGAAGGACAACCTATAATGAATGAATCTAAAGCACGCATGAAGTGTGGTAGACCCATCGGTTCAAAAGATAAAAATCCTCGAAAGAGAAAATGAGCTAAAAATATAGATGGTCAAGTTGAGGATAATCAAGAAAAGTCAGTAGCTCCAGCAGAGCCATCTCTTGAAGAGTTATCTCCAGAAGAGCATGTTGCATTCCCAGAAGAGACTCAGGTACCTAAAATGTATGAAAATAATGAGATCTCAATTAATTATGTTATGAATGGTATCCGATGGGATCGAAAGGAAGTCAACGTTGATGACATCTTTGCTAATCATATAGCATATGATGTAATGAATAATGAAGAGGATCATGAGCCTAAATCTATTAGAGAGTGTCAACAGTGAAAAGACTGGCCCTTATGGAAAGATGCTGTTAATGCATAATTGAAATCACTGGAAAAACAAAAAGTATTTAGACCTGTAGTCCAAACACCTGAAGGTGTAAAGTCAGTTGGATGCAAATGGATTTTTGTAAGAAAAAGAAATGAAAAGGGTGAAATTGTAAGATATAAGGCACGTCTTGTAGCCCAAGGATTTACACAAAAACCCGGCATTGATTATGAAGAAACGTATTCACCGGTAATGGATTTGACTACTTTTCATTATTTGATTAGCCTAGCAGTAAATGAAAGGCTTAATTTACATCTGATGGATGTAGTGACTGCATATTTATATGGATCACTTGATAGTGATATTTATATGAAAGTTCCTGAAGGACTAAAGGTGCCAGAAGCATCTAATTCAAATTCTCGAGAACAATACTCGATCAAATTAAATAAGTCCCTATATGGTTTAAAACAATCAGGGCGAATGTGGTATAATCGTCTTAAGGAATATTTGTTGAAAGAAGGGTATAAAAATGACCCAATATGCCCATGCATTTTTATGAAAGGATCGAGAAATGAATTTGTTATAATTGTTGTTTATGTCGATGATATTAACATCATTGGAACTCCTGATGAGCTTTCGAAATCAATTAATTGTTTGAAAAAAGAATTTGAAATGAAAGATTTGGGCAGGACAAAATTTTGCCTTGGACTACAAATCGAGTACCTAAAGGATGGGATCTTTGTATATCAAGAAACTTATACAAAAAAGATCCTAGAACGATTTTATATGGATAAATCACATCCATTATGTATTCCAATGGTAGTAAGGTCTTTGGATAAAGATAAAGATCCATTTTGACCTCAAATAATTAATGATGAAGGTGTAGAAGAACTACTTGGTTCAGAAGTACCATACCTAAGTGCTATTGGGGCACTAATGTATCTTGCTAATCATACACGACCTGATATATCATTTGCTGTTAATTTATTGGCAAGATATAGTTCTGCACCAACACAAAGGCATTGGAATGGTGTAAAGCAAATTCTTCGTTATGTTAGAGGTACTATGGATATGAGATTATACTACTCAAATGTATCGCAAGCATGAACTAATTGGTTATGCAGATGCTGGATTTATGTCTGATCCACATGATGGAAAATCACAAATAGGCTATCTATTTACATGTGAAGGTGCAGCTATTTCATGGAGATCTATGAAACAGACTATAACAGCCACTCTAGCAATGCATGAAGCAAGTCGGAAATGTGTGTGGTTGAGGTCAGTAATTCATCATATACAAACTACTTGTCATTTATCTTCTAATAAAATGGTTCCAACGGTTCTATATGAGGATAATGCTGCATGTATTGCTCAACTCAAGGAGGGTTATATCAAGGGTGATAGAACGAAGCACATTTCACCAAAATTCTTCTATACTCGTGCTCTTCAACAGAATGGTGAAATAGATATCCAGAAAATCAGTTCAAGTGAAAATCTAGCAGATTTATTTACTAAATCTCTTCCATGTACAACCTTTGAAAAGCTTGTCCGTGGTATTGGTCTGCGAAGATTCAGAGATCTCAATTGATATTGTCAACAGGGGGAGGTCGATACACGCTGTACTCTTTTTCCCTTATCTAGATTTTATCCCACTGGGTTTTCCTAGAAAGGTTTTTAATGAGGCAGCACTCAACAGTGTATCAATGAATGATGTACTCTTTTCTTTGGCTAGGTTTTTATCCCACTGGGTTTTTCCTAGTTAAAGTTTTTAATGAGGCACATTCATAAATGGACATCCAAGGGGGAGTGTTATGAATATACTGATTATGTGGATGTCCATTGACTCACGGTCTCCAAATATTACAAGATGACATGGGACCCACGCATAGTACCATGCATAGTAATTTACTATTTGGTGAGACCCACATGAAATTATACAATCACGGGAATGATCACGGGAGGCTTTCACATGTGTAATAGCTTTGTACTTTAGGGAAAACTACACCAAATGACCCAAAGGTAAAAATTACACTAAAGACCCATTTTCCTTCTATAAATAGAGGGCTTCTGTAAACATTCAAAACACTCTGAAATACAATCTCTCCCTACTCTCTCTCTCTCTAGGTTCTCTTATTATCATTCTCTATTTTCATCAGTTTTATATTAATTTTACTATTTTGCTGTTTTCAAAAACAAATTAGGGGACGGAGCTGATTTTTGAATCCGATTTAAAAAAAAATTATTCAAAAATACTATCCTGCTGATTTTATTGAGCAAGATAAGATAATTTTGAAGCCTCAACTTCAACATTTTGTTCTTGATGCTTCTAGTAATTTAGATTTGAAGAATCTATCAACTCTACTAGAATTATGTTGTGCTTTGATGAAAACAGGGAAATCTAAGGTGTATTACTTGATTGATCGATTGATTCACCTTTTATTAACTATTTTAGTTTCAACAGCTACATACCACAAAACGCTTGTTTTCAACAATGAAAATAATCAAGACAAATTGCGTAACAAGATGGAAGATGATTTTATTGCAAATAATATGGTAATTCATATTGAAAGAGAAATAGCTAATACTTTCACTACTGATTCAATTATTGATGATTTCAAGTCATTAAAAGAGAGAAAAGCATTACTTTAAGTAAAAGTAATTTTTAATTGTTTCACTTAGTATAGTGTTTTATTAATTTTGTATTATAAATTACATTGTTAACTTTTAATATTTTGATATATTATATAACAGGAAATCTTCTGAGATTTCTTGATATCTTCTCATTTTGTAATTGATATAACATCCATACTAGAGGCATGTATGTTATCTTATACATTAGAATTATTAAAATACTTTTATTATAAATCTGAATATTTTTTTTTCTTTTCTTATACATTTGATATTATTTTCCTTTATTTTTTAATACATTTAAAAATTTCTTTTAAAAAAAATTCGGGGGCAATCAAAACCCCCACCGCTATTTGCCCCCCCAACATATTTTTTCCAAGCTCCGTCCCTGTATGTGAGACAAATTTCTAAAATTGGACGATACTTTGCAACTACAAACAGTTCTTAATTAAAACAACTCCGTAATCATGTGTTTTTTTCTCAACGAAATGCCAATAAAGTTCAGTTTTACTCTAAGGAAGCGCTAAACATGCTGGACTTGCTTGCTTGGTACTCCCTCCAGTCCTAATTATAGAATAACATTTGGAAGTTGGTTTTGGTCTTAATTATAGGACAAAATTTAAATTTTAATCAATTTTTTTCCTAAAATACCCCTATTTTATTCTCTCGAGTGTGTTTGATTTTTGGTAAGTATATGTATTTAGGTGCATAAAATTTTACAATCAATAAAATTCTTAAATTGTTGGATTTTAATTTGTTTATCGATGAGTTGACGTTAATTTACCAATATGTGTGTGTGTGTGTGTGTGTGTGTGTGTTCGTACACATATTTATATATGCATACACACACATATAGACATACACATGCATTATGTGTGTGTACATACTCATACACTTATATGTACTCACATATATATTTGTGTGTGTGTATACATGTGTGTGTAAGGGGGATGAGGGGGTTTGTATTTGCATATATCTGTGGGGGGGTGTGTATGTTTTCTTTTTTTGGGAGGGGGGCGGTTTGTAAATATGTGTGTGTGTGCGCGCATACACATAGATGTGTATGTGTGTACATATGCACACACATATGTATATATAGCAAAATCATCATTTCAATTAGAAAGCATGGAAAAGAAGATTATAGGTCGAAGGGTATATTAATGTCATTGAAAATTTATATAAGAGCATTTTAGGAAAATAAGTAAAATTAATTAATTTAATTTCACTCCTTAATTTCCCCAAAATCGTTTAAATATGTCTTATAATTAGAATCGAAGGGAGTATGATTTATGGAAAAGTTAGATTGAGTAAAAGTCTCATTGTAAAATATGATTTATATTTGAATTGGTGGTTGCATAGGTGACTCTTACTCCATCCATAAGTCAAAAAAAAAAAAAAAAACTAACTTTTCAAATAAGCTCATTTCTCCCATAAGCCGGATTGAGCACATTTTTCATCCAAATGAAAAAAAGAAAAAACTCATAAGCCCAGTTAAAATAGTAAATAAACCCCATTATCCCTCCTAAAACTATACCACGCACACTATGTCCTGACCGGCTTTTTTCACACGCATCATTGATTATTAACAAGTTCCACCATTTTATTGACCTCGGATATTAAAAATTGCAGCTGCTTATTTAGGGGCATTTTGTGAAGGATGACAGAAAACTCGTACATAAAGTCAATGAATGGTGAATACCATAATTCATTACCCATGGGCCATGGCGTCCACTTCAATTGATTATAACCCAAAATTAATAAATTAATTTCTTTTATAATTATATCTATATTAAATGAGGTCCTGAAAGAAAAAAAAATAGGAAAAATCATATTTAAACATTAATTACATTCAAAATGACTTATACAGTGACTCAAAGTCTCAAATAATTCTTTTAAAAATGACTAATAACAGGAGTTACTGTTTCAAATGGTTTTTTTTTTTTTTGTTACCATTTTCCTAAATTTATATACAAAAATAGAGGTCATTGTCTAATTTTTATTTTATGGAATATAACTATGCCTTTTGAAAAGATAAAACATAGGGCCTGTTTAATATTATTTTCAAAGTTGCTGAAAATTTCTAGACAAAAATAAGTAAAATCTGAAAATAAGGACAATAAAGTCAAAGAAGAAAAGGCTTATCCTTTATGGAATAAAGAGGGATTCAAGAGACACGGAAAAGCCTTTTTAATATTTTAAGATGGTATTTAATATAATACCTTTCCAAAATAAAAAGGAAATTAGTAATTTATAATGGTCTTACTTTAGGATATTAAAGAAACTTCAAGTCTTAAGCGCAAGAAATTTTAGTATTAATTACACAAAGTTAAGGTTGGTAACTTAATCGCCAATTCCTTTTTTTATATATGCTTTGTTTGTTCATGTTTTGCGGATTCTTGGTTGGGGTTGTATGCTCGAGTCATGTGTTTTATTTAGCTGGCTGTGTATTATTGTTTTATATGATAATATTACATGCTTGTTTTCTTAACATTGAGGATCTGTGTTTGAGGCACTTGTAATTAGCACTTGTGTGTGCTTTAGCCGTTAACGTTACATATGTTGTGTTTTATTGTAGTCTAGTTGCAATATGTTTGTTGAATGCTTTTTCTTATTTTGCAATATATAAAATATTTGTCATTTATGATTTGCACATTGAATATAAGATTAACCGTTACCCTGAGATTCAACTAATCATTGAATCTCAGACAAACCTAAAGATTCAAGACGGAGTTCTAGATCAAGAAATAAGGCATTGTAATTGGAGTAGCTGATAAAGACTCCAAAAGAGAGGATTTATTTAAGAGAATTTTATATTCTCATATTGTGGGATTATAAATACTAACTTTTCGATTGACATTAATTCGGGATAATTGTACAACCAATATCCTCCAAAGAGATCCACCCTGATTAGTTCCGCATTTTAAATTGTATCACACGTATATTCTTCCGAGAATTTAAATTAACCAACATATATTTGAACATTTATTATCAGTTACTCATCGTTTAAACATTAATACATGCTCTTTGTTGTGAATCACTCTAATTTGTAAACACTATCACCTTAATAATTACATGACGATTAGATGTATAAGAGATATAGGAGCATAATTGGACATCATAATGAATATAGAATTAGAGGCGTTACAGTTTGTGTGTGTAGATCTATCCAGTAATCTGTGTCAATGTTGCTATTATCTGTGCCACATAAGCTATTACTATTGATGTTATAATGTAATAACAGAACAGTACTGAAGTTAATAAGTATGATTTGTTTCTTGACATTTTTCTTGATGCAGCACTGATCTGAGACTGCACCAGCCGAGGTACGCGACGCTTCCCGATATAATGAAAGCAAAATTGAAGCCTATAAAGAAGTTCATTCTGTAGGAGTTGAATGTGGACATTAAATCTAATTTGGAGGTTGTTAAAGTTACCGAACCCCCAAGGGAAAAGCTGGGATACTTGTTTCTTTTGTGGATGAGGTCATTGACATGGTTAAAAGTGAAGCTAATGTCATCTGATCATTCTCTGCCTGTGTTAGCTCCAAGCTCAGTTACTGCTAGCTGTAGAGCAAATTACTAATCTGCCATGCATAGAGACTTTCAAAGAAACACAAAAATTGTGCTTTTACCTGATATCTGGAATACCCTTATTAGATGTGACATTTAAAATTATATATGAATGCTTTAGATTTTGTTGTGTTGCGGTAGTGAAGATGATGATGAAAACAGATTATTAGTTGTGAAAAGTCAAATAAAGCTGTCCTCTCTTTTTAATATAAATGCTAGAAAGATACAAGTGTCTTGAGTTTGATCCCAAAAAAGGTCAAATGTGGTGAACTAAGGTTCGAATTCCTACCAGAGGAAGTTCCCACATTTAGTACCTAACATTATCTCGAATAAGATGGTCTCTAAAAGGGAGGCTACAAGTGCTTAACAAAAAGAGAAAAAAAGAAACTCAAGAAGATCCTTCACCATTGGCCTACTCAAAAAGTTATCATTTGCAGCTTATGAACAATTTTGGCCCTTAAACTATTTTAAATTGATTTGCTTTTAACATTTGTGTACAAGATCATCTAAATTCCATATAGGCTATTATCGGTATATTGGATTTTACCTTCGCTTTTATGGTTGTAATTTATCTTCCCTTTTGAGTCCTCTAGTGAGCATACATAATAGTATGAATAAGGCAGATGAAGGTTTGAACTTTGAACAAAGAGCATAAATGATAATAAAGAAATAGCAAAAATGAAAAGAAAAAAAGGAAAGTGAAAAAGAGAATGAAGGGGGAAAACATAACTTGTTGCTTGGTAATTCACTTAAGAGAGCGTTAAAATTAAAAGTAAATAAGATTGTTTCACTAAAAATAAGTAACGTAACAAAATAAAACAATGTAGCAAGAAATGAAATAAATAAAAATGTACAACTAAAAATATTAAAATCCAATGACCCTTGTGTTCATCCTCACTAGTCTCCACTCCACCCACAAATCTACAAAATGAAAGATTTAGGCGAATAAGGACAACAAATAAGGATGGAAGAGAAGCAAGGCGACACAAGAAGTAGGGAAAAAAAGACTTCTTGAACATGATTTTTGGTGACTTTTTAGTGTTGTTGGTAAGGATGAGTGTGTTGGTCACTTTCCTTGCCCCACAATAGCAAATACAATCCAATGATGACGCTAACTGCTCCTACGATGCTGAAGAAAAGGGCTTATGTGAGTAAAAAATTTAATTACTATTATAAAACTTACTTTTCCACTCATTTAAATTTAATTTATGTTTGTTATTGTGGTAGCTAGGGCAGAGTAATAGGCAGGTTGGGCAACCTAAAGCCAAACCTATAGCCGGCCCATTTAATTTTAAATGGGTACGAACTAGCTCATACCCGTACCTCAACCCATTTAAACTCGTGTAAACGGGGTAGCATATAAATGAGCGGGTTAACTGAGTTTTAGATAGTCCATTTATATTTTACTTGTTGTTTGTTTTGCAAGAAAAACATACATAAGCATTAAACATCCATCCAAATTCATCATTTTAATTTTTGAAATATGAATCTTCAAAAGCCAAAAATCACAATTCACACAAAACAACATAAATTTATATCAGTACCATCATAACATAATTTTGATATTCAAACACCAACTTGATATTTAGAAGCATTCACCCTCTACCATGCCAAAACATTAAATTTTCAATCACGAAAGCCAACTAATTCAATTTGAAAATATTCATCCACTTTTAAAATCTTCTCTACATTACATCTAGAGTCAATAATGACTCAAGTTCAAATGAGCAAAGCCACAGAGAGAGAGACAAGATTGATAATCGATGGTCATTATAGTTAGGGATTAAAGGCCGCCGAATATACATTCTTGGATAGGGAGGGAGTTAGGAAATGCCTTTACCTTACGACGGAATGTGGAATATAATAGGTAGTTCATAAAACAAAATTATACTAAATGGGCGAGTATGGGTAGCCCGTAGGTGTACCCATAGCTCGCTCATTTAAGTCTTACATGAGCGGGTTATGGGTCTTTTGAGCGGGCTCAAAATGACCCAATTACACTAAGTTGTGGGCAGGCTCATGGGTTATGCTTGGCTCTAGTAGTAGCAGCAAATGAGCTATAAGGCCATATCGATCTCCATGCGATCTAGATGGTCCAAATATATTGGTATCTATCTTTCAAGATATGGAAACTACTTCACACCTATTAAAGAAATTCCATAAGTTCATTAATTGTGTGTGTATTGGTTTTCTTAAAATACATCGCCTAAGGGTTTTCCCTCACTACTGTAGGTATGACTTTCTACATTAGTCAACGAGGATTTTTCACATCGGTTAGTAGAAGATGGTATATGAGAGTATAGTAGTCTATCCTAAATTTATGTGGGTGAGACAAACAACGTAGAACTTTCTATGTCACTTAGCAACCATGCTTGTCTGATGTAACTTACCTAAAAACATTATGTCATAAGTAAGGATAGTTTGAGAAGAAAAAACTAATATAAGAGATAAAAGAGATTAATTGAAGTCTTATATTTTGTTTTTACCAAAAAAAAAAAAAGTCTTATATTTTGTACCAAGACAAACTTCTTAACTAGTTCCTATTTTTAGGATAGAGAGAGTATTAGTACGACTTAACATATTAATCCACTGCTTACAAAAATGAAAAAGATGAGAGATAAATTATTACATACCTGCCCAAATAAAGTTTCTCACCAAAGACAAAGTATGCTAAAAGGGCCACTAGTATTGTAGAGAGAGGGTTAAACATAGTGACAAAAACTGGTCCTTTTTGTTCATTGCACCATAGTTGAATGAAGATTATCATCCCAGACATGACAATGCCCTGCCATTAATCAGTATACTGATTATTTATATATCATCAAAACATTACATTCGGTTCCTTTCAATTCACATGATTGTTGTGCACTAGAACAAAATACTCTTTCTGATCTTAAATGCAGGAGTTAAATAACTAGTTTGCATATGTTAAGAAAATTAGTTATTTATAACTAATATATGTTTGTTTCTCCAAAATATCGCATTTATTCATTATCCTCAATGATGAAAGCCTCCTTTACTCTATGCAAATAATATGAATAGTTTGGGGAAAAAAATATAGTAAATTTATGAGTCAAAGTGGATTGAGTTATTATATTTAGAACTAGAAAAAAACCCTTAAGCTAAAACTTTTATATATATATATATATATATATATATATATATATATATATATAAGGCCCATTAACTTGCAACATTAGAAGATGGTGGACTATGATGCTTACGCCATAAATGGTAGACCAAAGGTCAATATTGAAGCCTATGGCCCAAGCTGATGGCTTATGTTGTATTATTATTGTGAAAATAGCTGATTGTGCTGCTCCAATAAAACACATCCAAGCTGTCAGTGATAATTGGGCTGGGTATCTCTTCAAGGTCTCAACCTGCAATTTTCACACCCAATTGCATCATTCTTCTTCTTCACTGCAACTGGGTCTTCTTTTTTTTAAAATACATACATACATACATATATATATATATATATATATATATATATATATATATATATATATATATATATATATCATTAAGATAGCAACCATAAAAAATAATATTAAGAAAGTCCTCATTGATAAGTGAAGACCTACTGTTTACAAGTGAAAGGACTACCATTAATAATTGAAAGAACTCCCATTGACAAGTGACAAGTTATGAGACTTGTCAATATATTATTTTCTTTTTTTGAAATCTAAATGATATTCTCCTTTTGCTCCAACTTCACTCCAACTTTTATATAAACTAGACATATATTCTTGCATATAGCACAAAAACTAAAAAAAATATGTGCACTTAATATTGAACGAATCATTTGGATTTAATTTGAAGGGCTCATCCACTATAATGTGCCTTTACCAATCTGTACACACACGCACACATGTGTGTTGGTGAGAGAATGATATTTTAATTTATTTTATTTTAAAAAATAAAAATATGAGGGGTTTTTAATTTGATTTGCAAAGTATAATAACATCCTAAAACTTCCCTAAATCGAGCATTTTGCCTCGGTGAACAGTGCCTTTGCTGCGGTAAAAAGGCTAAATTTAAGAATGTGTCTGTGTTACTTGCTTCGGTGAGTATGTCTCTTTGTGTCACACTGTCACTTGCTTCCACGAGGGATGTACCCAGTGAAGCAAGTGACACAAAGAGACCCTCTTAATTTAAGTCATTTCATTGTGGCGAGAGTACTCTTCACTGAGGCGAAATGGTTTATCTAAGGGCTGTAGTCCTTAGGATATTACATAAAGTTGTACTAGAAGTATATTGACCCAAGAAAAGCAATATGAATTGTAACTTCTGAACAAGAAATATTTAAACCCTAAAATTCATATATAGTAAGTTGATGGGAAAGGTGAAGATTAAAACCTGCATGATGTACCAAATAGACCATGTTAAGCAGCTTGAGACAATGAGAATTGAACCCTTTAACCAATCTTCATGAATAGGATTAGCAGATATTGTATGAATCTGAATTAGAGGATGACCTCCCAAATTCTTTATTACAGGACCTTTGAATAGTGTCATTGTCATTACACCACCAAATGATAACAAGGTTCCAAGAACTTTTGCTATACCTTTAGGGTGAAGAAAATCAACAACTTCCAACCTAAATTATTCAACTGAAAATTATGGATCAAGGGTAAAAAATTAATATTGCAAATGATTAATAATTAACAGGTATAGAAAGTAATTTATCTTTTCCTCTTTTAAAAAAAAATTATATTTTACCTTTCTACATCGATTGCACAATGTAGAGAGTAACTCTCTAAATCAGTTGTTTACGTAACTAGTGTAGAAAGAAATAAATATCTGAACAAATTAAATAATTTCAAGTATGCACCATTTGTTGTTTTAATCGGTGTAAAAAGTCACCGGTCTCGCATCTTATTTATGAAAATGCTACCCCGGTCACACTTTTTATACAACCTCCACAACAATCGGTGTAAGATCTCATTGTAGAAATGCTTTTTTGACTAGTGAAAGATTCAAAAAGAAAGCCGTCTTTTCATTAGATCAGTAATGTTGTTTTGTGGAGTATAAAAGTCTTATATCTAATGGTTATAAGACAAATTAAAGATATATATGAGAGGTAAGTGCCATCAAGTTGTTTAAACTATAAACTGTTATGAATATACTTATTATGTGGATGTCCATTGACTCCCGGTTTCCAAATATTAAAAGATGATATGGGACCCACGCATAGTGATTTACTATTTGCATAGTACCACGCATAGTAGTTTACTATTTGGTGGGACCCGCACACAATTATACAATCACTCACGGGAAGGAAATCCGTGAGTGAACAGTTTAGGTTTTTGGGGAAAACTACACCAAATGACCCAGAGGTGGAAATTACACTAAAGTCCCATTTTTCTTCTATAAATAGAGGTTTTCTGTAACTGTTCATGTATTGAATGAAATGAGAATCTCTCTCTCTACTTTATCTCTCTAGAACCTCTGCTTTTCTTCTTATTATTTTTATCAGTTTTATAACACGTTATCAGCACGAAGACTCTACCAAGGTAAGATTTTCTCACCATCTATTTCATATTTCCATTTTATTTATCTGGGATGATCTTAACCATTATATGGAATTAAATATCTATTCTTACCGATTATTTTAACATCGGGTTCCATGGTTAAGATTTGAGATTATTTACTATTTTACTACGGTAAATAGTAATTTACTATTCACAGTAAATTTACCCCTTTTTCAGTAATCTTTACATTTTATTCATTTGACTCCTACATGGAAGTCTAGATTAATCTTTCTGTAATTTTACTTTATTCACTATTTATAGTGAATAGTAATTTTACTATTCACGGTAAATTTATATTTTATTATTTACAGTAATTTATTTATGTTTATATATTCTTCCCACTTCTTATTCATTTATTTCATGGTGGCGTCATTAAGCTCCATTTGTAATTCTTTACTTACTGCTTTATTTATTTATCTCATGGTGGCTATACTAAGCTCCATATTGACTTTACTAATATTTAGTTTTATGTCACTAACATTTATTTTATTGTTACTAACATTTATTTATCTTTTATGATAGCACATTAGTATATTTACTAGTGGGTTCTATTTATTTATTTTAACATTTATTTATTTATTTATTTATTTTTTTTTTTTTATGGTGGCAACATTATTTATTAGTGGGCTCCATTTATTTATTTTATTTTATATTTATTTATTCTTCATGGAGGCACACTAGTATCTATTAGTGGGCTCTATTTATTTATTTTATTTAGAGTTTATTTATCTTTTATGGTGGTGACATTTTGTGGGCCCCATTTATTTTATTTTAATTCTTTACTGCTTTATTCATCTTTCATGGTAGCAACACTAGTATAGTGGGCACCATTTATTATTTACTGCTTTATTTTTCATGGTGGTAACACTTGTATAGTGGACTCCATTTATTTATTATTTATTTACTGCTTTAAATCCCCTTCCCTTTTTATTTTACCGTTTTCTATATATTATATATATATATTTACATTTGTATATGCATCTTCTTTCTTATCTTTGGATGAGATAGGTCTCGCTGTGAGTTTACTACCATTCCTATCTCATCTTCTTTTTATTTATCTAGCATGTTTATTTCAAGTCATTTATTTTATTTTATTTATTTATTGCTATATATATATATCCCTCTCCCTTCTTATTATTTATGGCAACCACACTATTAGTGGGTTCCATCTATTTATTTTATTATGCTTATATTTTATTTATCTTGAAGATAAACTGTTAAAAGATCATATATATTATTATGAGATCAAAATGCCATAGAGATATGAGGCATAGATTGGCTTGAGCCTAAGAGGCAAGATAGCCTTAATTTCAGAGGCAAGATTGCCTGAAGCCAAGAGGCAAGTTAGCCTGATAACAAGAGACAAATTATGAAACAATATTTGATCCATAAATTTTGTATGTTATCAGTTGTATAAAGGCCTCAAAATTGTATATTTGGCATTAAATATTCCCTTAAATTATGAGACAAGGGATTGTATGATCATGATTGATATTATAAATAAATATATTCAATTTGCTATTGTAGTAGCAATATTGTGGATTAATTTCTTGCCATGATCAAACAAATCAGTGAGTTATGGATCATGAATTTTTATCCAACTTCATTCCCAGAAGTGAATGAAGCAAATATATTATTATAGTTGTTATGTGATTTCTATGATTATAACAATTTTTATAAATACGAGAAAAGAATATTCATAAACAAAATAATTAAGCAAAAGGAAATATTATTTCAACAAAGTTTAATTGCGAGTGGCTCAACATCATTACAAACTTTAATCATCTCATTCTGAAGATATTTAATGTCTTCTTCTTTTGCTTCTCTTGAGATGGGATCCAGATGAGGCAAAGCTCTTCGTAATATCGAGATTTGCGTCATAAGTTTCTTGAGCTTCTTGTGTGGCCACTCAGTTAACCCTCCTTTTTGATAGATTTTTTGTATGGTGTGAGTAGACATATTTAATTGTTTACTCGCTTCATCAAGGGTTAAGTGAAAATAATTTCTTAAATCATGGAGCGTTGTTTTCTTTATTCTTTCTCTTTGCTCCATAGATAACCTATATAATTCACCCTGGTTAAGGGATGAAGTATCATAGGGTATACTTACTGCAGGTTGTTTTCCTTTGCCTAATGAGTGTTCAATATTGGTTTGAAATGAACTTCCATGGAGGTCATTTGGATTTATAGCCCATTCCGAACCAACACAGAGAACCTCATGATAGGCTAATACAGGATCACGCATCAAGATATATCCTGATGCTTGTAAATCTATACAATACTGTGTCAGAAATTGTTTGATTTCTTCAAAATTTTTCTTTGTGAAATCAAACATTGGAAGCCTGTCAGTATTATAAGATTTATCCTGTACTTTTTCAAATAAAACAGCATGGGTAATCATACCTGTTCTTCTTCCGTGAACTTCAAGTTTATGGTACTGAAGTCCGTTGGTATGAATAATTTCCTGTAACACATGACAGCAACTACATTCCAATAAGCTAGTAGTTGCTAATTGGCTTGTAGCTGTTGGCTGGCTAATTGTTGCTGGCTGGCTAGTGGTTGTTGGTTGGCTGATTGTTGTTGTCGGGCTGGTTGTTGCTGGCAAACTGATGATAGTTTGCTGGCTTGTGAATGCTGGTTGATTAACTGCCGACACTATTGGCTGAACTGGATTGGTAGACTCCATTAGTTCTGCCATAGTTCTACACCTCTTAACAGGCCTCCTTGATGAACCTGCTTCAGTTGTACCTTCAATCCTTGTAGATTGAGGAAGAACACTTGTTCTAGGGGGAGAAGTAGGTACATTTGAAGCAGAAGGAGGAATAGTAGAAGGAGGAATAAACATCTCAAAAGGATTAGGAGATAATAAAGAGGTAAATGATAGGTTTGTCTGATCATCATACAACAAAGCATCAAGTAATGCTGTGTCAGATGTATCAGAAACTGGGATAAAATTACTTGGACCTGCCATTGCAATAATATACGCGATTAGAAGAAAAATGATAAGTTGGTATATGGTAGTGAATGTTATGTGAGGCATGTTCGTTTACCTTCTTCTATTTATAGTTGAATTAAATCCTATTGAATCTCTGCAGATTTGCGTAGTCCTGTTAAATCTCTACAGATTTGCTCCCTATAAAGCACGAGCCTGGAATCTTTTTGACTTTATATGTATACGACAATCTGAGTTGTCGCGCCTGTGATTCCACAGTGATGCGCCTGTGATTACACAGTATTGCGCTCGTGAATCTGCAATTATACACCTGATGATTTTGTATTTAATATATATTTGTTTGTTGATTCTGGAAAATGGAAATTTTGTTACCAGAAGTAACAAAATTATGCATTGATAATGCATTTAGAAATCTGTGGAATTTTAATGAAATAGATATCATATATGCTATTATCATGGAATATTGTATGGAAATTTAATGAATTAATTTTTAAGGTCTCACACTTGAGGGGGAGAATAATATATATCAAGTGTGAATATTTATGTGATAATTCTTTGTGAATGTTTCTATATTGATTCCCCCAAAATGAATATTAGATTTGATGATAAATCATATGGAAAGTTGGCATGACTTGTTTGATCATCCGAGTCATATATTATGTGCTGCTTGTTCTCAGATAGACATAATTATTGGAAATGGATCTCTGGAAATATATCAAATTGAAAGTTTACATATGAGATTATAAATCTGCAAAGTTTGCAGTGATGTTTGCAACTAGAAGTTTGCAATATATTATGCGCGCAATTTCCAGATTGAATGATCCAGAAATAATGTATTAAAGTATCCATGAATGGATAGATCAATGATTATGAGAACAAAATTTATATGTTGTGTATATTTGCAGCAATTATATAAGCCAACAGAATTCTCCCTGTATAATTGGTTTTTGGTCAGGAGCCAGATTAATTCCATCTTGAAATGTTTTAAATGTGTAATGATTATTAATCTATTACAATGCATAAAGATGGATATACAAAGAAAATTGATGATTTGATGAGGGGGAAAAAAATAAGCAGATTGGGTAAAGATAAAGTGAAATGAATTATCATTGGCTCTTATTGATCCTCGTACAAAGAAATGTGCACTAAAAGTTCAAAATGATAATTCAATTTCAAAGTTTAGTTAATCGAATGCCAGAAGCATTTACTGACCTAAAGAAAGTGACAAAGTCACATATCCCAACTGCAAATGCTCCTATATGAATTGTTATAAAGCACTCCTGAAGCGTTGCAGGTCCATCGGTTTTAAAAGATAAAAATCCTCAAAAGAGAAAAGGAGCTATAAAATATAGATGATTAAGTCGAGGATAATTAAGTAAAGCTCCAGAAGAGTTATCTTTTGATGAGATGTTATCTCCAGAAGAGATATTACAAGAAAAGTGTATTGTGGTCCAAGAGAGACCTAGGTACCTAATATATGTGAATAT
Source organism: Acacia confusa (assembly GCA_037074495.1). Lineage (NCBI taxonomy): Eukaryota > Viridiplantae > Streptophyta > Magnoliopsida > Fabales > Fabaceae > Acacia > Acacia confusa. The sequence continues at coordinate 20,163,739 of CM073514.1, forward strand.
AATGAGATCTCAATAAATTATGAATGAAATCCGATGGGACTGAAAATGAAGTCGACGTTAATAATATCTATGATAGCATATGCTGCAATGAATGATAATGAGGATCATGAGCCACAATATATTTGTATGTGCTAGAAGCACAAAAGGCGCCAGAAACACATATGTCCCAAAAGGACTCAAGATGATAGTGCATATAGCATCATTATCTGAATAAACATTTATTGAATTTCTATATGCACATATATATTTATGAAAAGATTATTATGACTTTACTTGACAGATTTAGATCTTGCAGGTATATAATGAACAATCAAATTGGGCGTTTCTAACAGAATATTTGATGACAGAAAGTATAATATGCTCAGAAAGACATTGAAGCAATATAGTCATCAGGGGGAGCAACACTGATGTAATCAAGAGGGGGAGACGATACACGCTGTACTCTTTTTCCCTTATCTGGGTTTTATCCCACTGGGTTTTTCCTAGAAAGGTTTTTAATGAGGCAGCACTAGAAAGTGTATCAATGGATGATGTACTCTTTTCTTTGGCTAGGTTTTTATCCCACTGGGTTTTTCCTAGTTAAAGTTTTTAACGAGGCACATTCATAAATGGACATCCAAGGGGGAGTGTTATGAATATACTTATTATGTGGATGTCCATTGACTCCCGGTTTCCAAATATTAAAAGATGATATGGGACCCACGCATAGTGATTTACTATTTGCATAGTACCACGCATAGTAGTTTACTATTTGGTGGGACCCGCACACAATTATACAATCACTCACGGGAAGGAAATCCGTGAGTGAACAGTTTAGGTTTTTGGGGAAAACTACACCAAATGACCCAGAGGTGGAAATTACACTAAAGTCCCATTTTTCTTCTATAAATAGAGGTTTTCTGTAACTGTTCATGTATTGAATGAAATGAGAATCTCTCTCTCTACTTTATCTCTCTAGAACCTCTGCTTTTCTTCTTATTATTTTTATCAGTTTTATAACATAAACTACTATTTTAATATAAAGGATAAGCCTTAAGAATAGTTAATACACTAAATGAAGCTTTAGGATGAAACCTTAATCTTAATTACTAGTATCATTTTGATCACCAAACAGAGAAAGAAGAAATTAAACCTGAGTATCACTGCAATGATGAAGGTGAGGGAAGCTATGGTGTTGACCATGGAAGCAACAAAAGTTGGAGAAGTATATCTCAGGCTTGCAAAATACATGTTCAGGGTTAAACTAACCCTAAAATATCCATGAAAAAATTGGCCAAGTTAAAATTAAATTCCTATACTCTCCCATATTATTAATGTTGTTATGTAAAAATGTTGACTAATTTCTTTGTGCTTACCCCAGCAGAGAAAGCACAAATATTTCCATGAAAAGAGTCATTGTCATCTTTGGTCTCCTTCTTCTGCAAATTAAAATTTTGACTCTCAAACTTCTGGTTTACCATGTGAAACTCATATTTTACATGAAAATAAATAAATAAATAAATAAGTCACACAAACTGACCATGTCGTTAATATAAATTTTTATTTATTTATTATGAGCATATGATAAGTACTATAAATTGGACCAATTATAAAACAGGTCAAGAGACAATGGAACAAGTAAATAACCAATTCAATCACAATTAAAATATTTTAATTTAATTAAAACATACAAAACCATTCATATATAACCCTGAGAAGAATAGTATTTCAACAAAAAAGCATTAATTACAAGTAAATAAAATTTTCATGTATAAACAAGATATAATACAACAAGGCATAGTTCGTTACTGAAACACAAATATGACTAACTACTGTTTTTTAAGCTACAAACAACCTCATTTCACATGCTCAGCAAGGAAAAAAAATATAAAATCAAACCCAATCAACCCGTCCAGAACTTTTATCTGACCAACCATGGAATTAGTTCACCAGTTCACTGATCTAACCGATTGACCCATATTAAGTTTTAATACTATTATACTACTGACTAATTCATGTTCAGATCAAATCAGGTCTCTAAGACATTGTAAAACTCTTCAATCATAGTTCTCATCATTCATAAGATTTGAACTAAAGATTTACACAAAGGACATCAATAAGTTATTTACACTCAATCCAAACTGAACAACTGAAAGAGAAATAAAAATTTATTACCTCTCTAGAAAGTAAGCAAAAGGGAATATTGCGATGGCAGCCACGATATGCCTATAAGTTACATAAACATGAGGGTTCATGCCATGGTTGAAGGAAGCCTCAGTGATGAAATACAACAACGTAAAGCCTATTTGTGTTGAAACCATTAGCATGTGAGCTTTGAACTTCATCATTCCCACAAACTAGCTCCTAGAGAACAATTAAGAAGATGCTTCAGTAACATAAAGAAGAAGATGATGGAATAAAAATAATACAAGAATATGATTCCTTATTTCTTAATTGACACATGTTGTTGATGGTATCCTGTTCCTAATTTGAATCCCACTGTCTATTATATATATGTGATATCCTTTTTTGAGCAAGTAAAGGGGTTTGTTTTGTTCATAAATGTGCTCCATCTAGTCCAAAATATAAGAAATACTCTAGAAGAAAATTTTGGTCCAAATTCAAAAATATAATATTTTGACATGGTAATTAATTATTGTTTTCCATTTTTACCCCTGGCAAGGGTGGGGAGAGAGGTGACAGATAATAAATGTATATTTGAAAATCACATTCTTTAATAAGAAATCATTTAAGATGCATTTAATAACTAAAGTAACAATTATTCATTTGTGCGAATTAGTTAACAACATTTTATATTTTGAACTGAAGGGATGTGCACCTTGCCTCTCAAACATTTTTTTTCCTAAAAAAAGGGTAATTTTTCATTATGGGTAATTTATAATGCAAATGATTAAAAAGGATTTTTTGATAAAACACATCACACCATTTTTTTTTGTAAATAACTAATTTTCTTAATATATGTGAATTAGTTATCTAATTCATAAATTTAGAACTAAAGAGTATATGAAATATTATAAATTTTCATGGTTGAAAATCATTTAATAAATTCTAGGGATTTTAAACGCACATTATTCTATAGAATAACGTAAAATTAAAGAGACTCAATACCCTTTGAACAATGCTTTTAGTTTTAACCTTTAGAACAGGGAAAAAGGGTACATTAAAAAAAGCTTATAATGTGTGTGTAACTTTTATTCGATGTGTGATTGAAGATTGTGCATATATCATGAGCAGATTATACTTTTTTAAGAATTGGAAATGATAATTTATATTTTGTGGCTTATTAGGTTATAAATTGGTATTAGATTCCTACATGAATGTGTGGTGTGTGGAGACAAATGGGTTACTTGATTTTGATTATCTTTGTCACATTAACGTATTTAGAGCACCTTTAACTAACTTTATAATTTAAAAAAAAATTCATTTGAAACAAAAATGGTTTTAAAATAACATAAGCTCCTTTTTGGCCAAAAAAAAAAAAAAACATAAGCTCCTTTATTATAAATATATTTAATTTAATTCTTTAACTTTTTTAATCAATACCATCCCAAACAAAGATTCTTAATTAATTGATATCCCTATAAATGACACAAGTTTCTTTATCTTAAATATTGCAAAGCCATTGTCAATAGGGGTGTTCATAGGCAAAGGATGAAGCCCTTGCCTAATGTCCTGCCTGAAGGATCATTGGCTAGTAAGAAGCAGCCTAGTGCTTGGCCATGTCCAATAGAAACCTTAACATTTTCAGATGGAGTAATAATGGGCTGGGTAAGGCAGATTTCTCTGCCCAAATGATGATACCCTACCACACCTTATATGGGAAAAAAAACAGCTTCAATCCTATTTGATAAACAATATTGCAAACTTCAAATGTACTCCCCAATTCTACACTTTAGAAAATTCCAAAGTAAGTCTATAATTTGAGTTTTGAAATTAACAAGACTATATCATATTTGACTAACTAATATTGGTGGCAGAGTTATTTTCAAGGCAAGGGCAGGGCATCAATAAAAAACCAAATACTTGGTAACTTCAATCAAAAAAACCAAAATGCTTCACGATTATCATGCAAACCTGTTGTGACTAACTTACATTGGTGGCAGAACAGTTTTCAAGCAAGGGCACAGCTGTATTTCTTGTTTCAACTAAGAAAAATTTCACCTTTATACTATTTCTAGAGGGAAAACCGTAAAATAAAAGGAATAAAATAAAAAGAAGAAGCAAATGTAAGGTGACTAACTTAAAGCACGACTTGAGATATAACCTTTCAAAGAAAACCCAAAAGAACACTAGCCTCAATATACTACGTTTTACTGTTAACGAACAGAAAATCTGAAGATTCTGTGCATATATAAGAAATAAACTTTAACAAAGACTGGGATGTACTTGAATGGAAGAGATTCTGTGCTTAGGGATTTGATTTCAAATCTTAATCAGAGCCAAATTAACATTAAAAAGTTGTGTCCATAACTTTACGAAAGAAAATAATTACCTCTGGAATTGGGCTTCTGGGTGATCCTGAGTCAGCGGACAGCACTGAAAGAGTCGTCGGAGAGGGAGACTGGAAGGGGTGAAATTCATAGCGTTGGAAAGTGGTTGGCCTTATGAGCGTGTTTTCATAGTTCTCTCACCTTCTCGTTTTTGTTTCAGAGCAATTCTAAAAATAAGAAGGAAACGGAAGAAAATGAAATTTGTTAGGGCTTTAGATTGAAAATTTCCGGCCTGATTTCGGGAGATTTTGACGGCAACAAATTATTATCAATTTCAAACTTAAATCATGGCCATCTGAGAAGCCACTTTTATCATTTTTTCATGGGGGTAAAGGTGTAAAAATGTTTATGAGCTTTACGAGTTTCAGAAGCGTCTAGCACCATGTGTTTTTTTAGTAAAAGTATTCATGTGGTTACATTTTAAGAGCAAAAATACCCCTTCTATTAGTGAAATTACCCTTTTGTCCCTAGTTTAAAATAATTTTAAAAAAAAAAACAAAAATACCCTACCCCCACCTCCTCTTGCCGGTGGGCCCCACCGCCGGCCCCCACGCCGGCGGCCACCCGCTGCCGGAGACCAGTCGCCGACAATTTATTTTTTAAAACTATTTTTAAAATAATTAAAAAAAACAAAAATACCTCACTCTCACCTTCCCTTGCCAGTAGGCCCTACCACCAGCCCCCACGCCGATGGCCGGCGACCACCTCCGGCGATTTTTTTTAACTATTTTTAAAATAATTAAAAATAATTTTAAAAAAACAAAAATACTCCACCTCCCCTGCCGGTGGGCCCCACCGCCGGCAACCACCACCGGCGACCGGCTGCCGGTAAATTCTTTTGTTTTTTTAACTATTTTAAAAAGGATTAAATAGCCTGCAACGCCATCTCCATTCACGCAACCTCATCATCTCGCTGTCTGCATCTCCCATCCTCAGTCAATGAATACATATAGATTAATTCAGCAAAACCATTTAAGAAACAAATCAATTGGAAAAAGTGTGTTGTTCCAATAAAAAACAAAAGAAACGTTTGTTGCCTCGTAACAGTAAGGAGGGACCGAATGGGTTTTAGGTGATCCTGCTCTTGCTTGTGTTAGTTGATGTTTAGAGGTATGAAATTAGAAAAGATGTGAGAGACGATGCAGATGTATGAAAAAGTGTGCTATTGTGAGCAGATAAAGAGATCATGCAAAAGGAAGCCTGGTGTTCGCATGAATGCAAGCAACTGCATCTATTCTGAGTCTCAAAAAATTTTCAAAGTGAAAAAGAAAAAAACAAGTATGAAGACAAAAATAAGGATTTGGCGATTAATTAAGTGAGATGGCCAGACTCCTGAGAACCCGCAAAAGACTATGATGAAAAGTGGGGTGCGGAGCTATACTCATTTAGGTTAAAAAAATAGTTTTTAAAAAAAAAAAAAAAGCCGCCGGCGGCCGGTTGCTGGAGATGGTTGCCTACGGCGGGGAGCCGTCGGCATGGGGGGCCGGTGGTGGAGCCCACTAACAAGGGGAGGTGGGGTATTTTTTGTTTTTTTCTTTTAATTATTTTAAAAATAGTTATAAAAAAAAATCACCTGTGGCCAGTCGCCGGAGGTGGTCGTCGGTGACCGGATGTCGTTGGCGGCAAGCGGCCGTTGGCAGTGAGGCCCACCGGCAAGGAGAGGTGGGGGATGGGGTGTTTTTGTTTTAATTATTTTAAAAAGAGTTATAAAAAAAAAATTGCCAACGGCCGGTCGCCGGCGGTGGAGCCCACCGGCAAGGGGAGGTGGGGGTGAGGTTTTTTTTTTTTCTAATTATTTTAAACTAGGGGCAAAAAGGTAATTTCACTAGGTTCACGGTCAACTAACGGAAGAGGTATTTTTGCTTCTAAAATGTAATCATGTGAGTACTTTTGCTCCAAAAACAAGCACAGGGTGCTGGACGCTTCTGAGGGCAAAGTTCATAGGCATTTTTGTACCTTTACCCTTTTTCATGATTAGAGAACCCATGAAACAACAGTTCCCAACTATTATTTTAAGGAAAAATTATAATGAAGGACTTGGGACAAATAATATTTATTAAGACCATAAAAATTATAATTATTTAAAAAATAACAACAACATCTTTCATTTCGTCAAAATTATAATTTTATTTTAAAATTAACACAAACTTTAGTCGAAATCAAAAATTATATAATTTTATGATAACTCAATTTTTTTTTTATAATTCATTATATACGTTAAAGAAATGTTATATATATTTAAAAAAAATTAAAATTGACATAGTCATGTTCAGCATAAGTGTCATCGTCCCGTGTTGATGGGAAAGAATAACAAATCAAACCCCTTGTTTATAAAACTATGAATTACAAATAATATGATTCACTTTTCATAACCTCATAATATTCACATGAACATGTTATAAATTTTAAATTAATATATCGACAACATATCAATTTTTATTAATATATTATGATGTTTGAATTTTTCACAAAATCTATTAACGTTTTATTTTTGTCAATTGAGCCTACACAACTAATACTGATAAAATATGAAATGTGTTTATTTTTATATGTTTTGGTCGATAAAGTTTTTTCTTGATTTATATAATTTGCATAAATCAGGAAGAAACTGAATAATATAAATGTGTTGTCTATATTAATAATTATGTAGATGTTAGTTAAAGTTCAAAAAAATTATGATTTGGCAGTTGTGATTTTGCTGAAAAATATAGTTCAGATTACTTTTAAAATAGAATATGGGAGATATTGAAGGAGATAATATAGGAAGTTTAATTAAGGGCATTTTAGTATTTTAAAATTTATATTTTCATAATTGTTCCTTCTAAATAATTACAACTTGTATGACCCTTTCCAATAAATAGTATTCTCTCTAGGTCCTTCTTTCTAATTTTCCCCTATTTTAACATGGGTAAGAATTTTCCATTTTTTCATTAAAGACAATTTTAATAAAATTTAAAAATTAAAATGATAAATAAGACTCTTTTATATATAAAAGATTCCCATTTTTGGAACAAATGTCTTTTTATAATATAATTTTCTCTCAGGAGCTCCGTCACTGATAGGGCTTCCGTACAATTCTAATGAGCTCCGTCGCCTACTGTGGCAGGGAAAATGAGTGGCTCCCCTAACAGTGCACTGTAAGGAGAGGTGAGTGAGGAAATGATGGAGGATGAAAGGGAGGAATGGGCTCGTCAAAAGAGGAAGATACGTTTTGACATGAAGAGTTTCACAGATCGGGAATCAAGACCAGCACGAGAGGAAAATTGGATGCAAGCTGAGGAGAAGGCAGATCAACCGAAATCGTATAGAGAATCATTACTGCAGAATGTGAATCCAAGGGTGTGCTGGTGGGAATGGTCAAGGAATGAGGAGGACAATCTAATTGAGGATTATGGAATTGGAATGGATTTTGCAAAGGTATTGAATCCATCCAATGGAATAAATGTAGATGTGTCGAATCCATTATGCCCAAGATTCTGTTTGGTGGTTAAAGAGAAGGATAGACTGATGAAGCCCTTTTGGGAGAACACTGATTGTCAAATTGCTGGGAGGACAGCTAGCATACAGATTCATGGTCAAAAAGTTAAGACAAATCTAGGAGAGGAAAGGTAGTATCGACATCTTTGATATGCAAAATGACTTTTATCTATTAAGTTTCCAAAATTCAGATGACTACATGGAGGCGTAAACGAGTGGACCTTGGGTGATAAACAACGCATATTTGAATGTAGCACATTGGAGGCCTGATTTCAGCCCAATGAATGAGCGTATAGAGTCAGTGGTAGCCTAGGTATGCTTCCCAAATCTACCAGCACCTCTATTTGACAAAAAATTTCTTCTCAATCTGGGTAATGTGTTGGGAAAGCAATCAAACTTGATGTTCACACAACGCAATGAGCTCGAGGAAAGTTTGCAAGGATGTGTGTTGAACTAGATTTGACTAAGCCCTTAGTACCTAAGTTTGAGGTGGAAGGCCTGGTGTTCAGTGTTGTGTATTAGAGTCTCGGCCTACTGTGTACCAGGTGTGGCTGGTTTAGGCATAGGAAAGAAAGCTTTGAGGATTTAAAGAAGAGGATGAATGAAGCAAAAATGAAGTTGAAGTGGCTGGAGAAAAGGAGAAAAGAGGAGTGGAAAATGAAGAACAGAGGGATAAATGGCATACGATGCAGAGAGCTAGAAGGCAGAGAAGCTTTATGGCGCCTTCTAGAGTTCAGCATAATGGCTCAAGATTTGCAGTCTTTGAGGAGGTTGATGGAGAGGAAGGAACAACAAAGAAGGTGGTGGAGGACCAGGAAATCAAAACTAGACCTAACTCTGGTGGTAATACACGTGGTCAGGTAGGGAATGCATTACAGGAGCAGAGAAGAACACGAAAGAGTGTGAATAGGGGCAAGGAGAAAAGAGGACTCAAGGAGGTTAAATGGAATGGGGTAGGATTTGTAGTGAGTGAGGACAAGAAGGGTTTGCAAGACAAAGATGGAGGACTTCATGGTATAAGTAAAACAAGAGAGGAGAAGGAATACTCTAAAACAGGCCATAACACTCAGGGGAGTGTGGATTTTGTACTAGAATCTAATTTGGATTTGTATAAGATCTCAGGTATAGAGCAGTAGAACAAAGAAAACTTGAGACTAAGAGATCAGTATGGTCTTCAAGACTGCAATTACGTGAAGGAACTGGAGGAAGAAGGACGAGGAAGGGATAATGGGGAGTATGGTGAAGTTGCTAGTATGACAGAAATTAAGGAGTTTGTCACACCAATCTTAGCTGATGACAGGTAACATTGGAAGTAGATACTTTCTTTAATATCAATCATGATGTTAAATATACTTGTATGGAATGTGAGGGGAGCCACTAGTAAGGGAATTGCAGCAGTGATTAGAGATATGAAAAGAACATATAAGTTAGATGTAGTGGTTATTCTGGAACCAAGGATTAGTGGTAGTTATGCCACCAAAGTTATTAGGAGTTGGGGGTTTAAAAACTGGAGTAAAGTGGAAGCTGAGGGATACTCAAGAGGTATATGGGTGCTGTGGGAAATGGATGAGCTAGTTATTAAAGTAATTGTTAAAGATGAACAATTTTTACATTGTAGATTAGAGTTGGGCAAGGAATTTATGGTCTTTACGGCAGTTTATGCAAGCCCAAATGAACACAAGAGAAGCAAAATTTGGGATGAATTTCAAAAAGTCTCTAAGGTTACTGATGAACCGTGGCTCATTGCTGGAGACTTTAATGAAATTAAGTCCCCCTTGGAGCAAAAAAGTGGAGGCAGAATCAATGAGGGAATATGCAACAAGTTTAGGGAATGGATTCAGAATTGTAACTTGTTGGATATGGAAGCTTGTGGACCATTGTATGCATGGAAGGGACCAAAATGAGAGGGCTTAGAGAGAGTCTTCAAAAGGCTGGACCATTGCCTATGTAATGCAAAGTGGCAAGAGAAGTTCAATAAGGCTGATGTAAGGGTTATCCTGAGATTAGGGTTTGATCATCACCCCTTAATTGTAAGGCTGGAGGAGGAGGAGGAGAAGTTTCAATTAAGACCATTCAGATTCCAGGCGACTAGGCTATTACACAATCAATTTGAGGATATACTTCACAGGAGCTAGAATGGGAAGAGTGAAGCACATAATAATTTGCCCTGGGTACAGCAGGAGTTGACGAAATGGAATAAGGAAACTTTTGAGAATATAGAAGCCAGGAAACAAAGAATCCTGAATAGATTAAATGGAGTACAAAAAGCAATTGCAAGAAGATGTAATCCATATCTAATTGAGCTAGAAAGGGAGCATAAAGATGAATTGATGGAGACTCTAAGACAAGAAGAAGTTTTATGGTTTCAAAAATCAAGGGAGAGGTGGTTAGAAGAAGGTTATCAAAATACTAAATACTAAATACTATCATACGAAGACAATTATAAGGAAAAGACGCAACAAAATAAAAATGCTGAAAGATGGGGAGGGACAATGGATAGATGATGAAGAAATTATTGGGAATATGTTCCAGGGGTATTACAAGGAGCTGTTTAGGAGTGAGATAGAGGAAAACAAATGGCTGGATACAAAACAGAGATGGGGGTGCCTAAATGATGATAAAGTGAAAGTGGCAACGAAGGAGATTAGTAAGGAAGAAATAAGGAGTGCTTTCTTTCAAATGGGGGAGTTTAAAGCCCCTGGAAGTGATGGTTTTCCAACAATTTTTTATCAAAAAAAATTGGGAGATTGTGGTAGAATCAGTTAGTAATCTTATTAAGGAGATATGGAAGAAGCCGTATAGAGTGAAGGAGATCAATGACACTCTAGTAGTACTGATCCCAAAGATTGAGCAACCTGAAATGGTAAACCATTTTCGGCCAATATCCTTATGTAATGTGATTTACAAAGGCTTGTCCAAGGTTTTAGTAAATCGATTGAAACCCCTAATGGATGATTTAGTATCTCCATTCCAGACAAGTTTGTCCCTAAGAGAAGCATCCACGACAATATAATAGTAGCAAGGGAGATGGTCCATACAATGAAAAGGATGCAAGGTAGGAAAGGATATATGACTTTGAAGGCGGACCTTGAGAAAGCCTATGATAGGATGGAATGGAGCTTTGTTGGAAGTATGTTGGAGGAGATTGGATTGGATGAGAAATTAAGGAGTGTGACATTGGAGTGTGTGAAGTCCTCATCTTTGTCCTTGATGTGGAATGAGGGCAAGAAGGAGGCTTTTAGATCTTCGAGGGGACTACGTCAAGGTGATCCCCTCTCTCTTTATCTTTTTGTTTTAGGCATGGAAAAGTTGACCATTTAATACTTGATGCAGTGAATGAGAAGGTGTGGAAACCATTAAAGATGGGAAGAAATTGAAAGTGGAAGAAATCACCAAGAGGGGGTGAATTGAGGATTTTAAAAATTCTTTTCAACTCTTAAAAATAAAGCTTAAGAAATGAATAATAAAAGAGTAGAGAAAGAAAAACTTAGACACACAAAATTTATATTGGTTCGGTCTCAACCTTAACCTAAGTCCAGTCCCCAGATACCTTCTGGGTGTTTCCACTAGTTCAACAGGTTTTTAACTACAACAATGAAGACAAGACACAATCCTAATCACCTAGGACTTGCTCCCCCTTACACCTTGTAATTAAACAACCCAACTCACAGGTTCCACAACCTTGAGTTCACACAACCAAATGCTTTCAAAAATTTACAAACTCTCAAAAGAGTAGATTTTGATAAATACTGAAGATCAAATCAAAAATCATAATACAGACTCTAAAATGCAAATGTATTCAAGTGTAGCTTCGTTGTGTGTTCTTTGCTCTGAGTCTTCATATCCTTTTATAGCCTAGCTAGATGAACTAGCCGTTACTTTTTCTTCTCCAACGTTCAGCTGCAAATCTAGAAAATGACAGTTGCTTATTTTGCTCTATTTTTTTCAACTCTCAGCTGGAATCTTGGAATTTTATTGTTGCAGAAGGTCTTCCAGATTTTTAGTCATTCTATGATCTTAATTTGACCATTTAGAGTGATCCTGAAGTGTTGCAACGGTCTGAACTAAGCATCTGGGATAAGGGAGAAAGATCAGCCCTGTTCTTGGTTCTTCATTTAATGCACTTATCCTGGATCTTGATCTCACCTTGATCTTAGCTAAACTTTTCTGAAAAATACTCAAAACTTCATAAAAGACATTAGAAACAATAATAACATATGATAGAATAATTTCATATTTACCCATTAAGATTTCGCAGATCAACATCATTTGGTTTTTCAAAATCTCCGATGCAAACTCGAGTTTGTTCTTCCAGACTCGAGTTTGGAGTTCATCCAGAAAGCATGTATGTTGATCAGTGGTCTAAATTTGCAGTCTGTAAAAGCAAACTCGAGTTTGGCTTTTACAGACAAAACTGTCGGGCTCTGGTCTTGGAATGGAACTTTGGGCATGAAGCTAAACTCGAGTCAATTAGTGACAAACTTGAGTTTGGGTCTATGTTTGGAGAACAGGCCTAAGTTCGTAATCTTCTAGACTGGAGTTTAAGATCATAGACTCGAGTTTGTAGTGTAGCCAAATGAATGATCTTTCTGTATGATTCAGACTCGAGTTTGTGAAGTAAACTCAAGTTTCAGTAAGTGCTGAAACTTTTGAGATTTATCTGGGTCAAGTATAAACTGGAGTTAGAAAGGCCAGACTGGAGTTTGGGAGTCTATTGAGTTTTCTTTGTTCCTTTCTGTTTGGTCTAAACTCGAGTTTGATAATCCAAACTCGAGTTTGGCTTGCTTGGGATTCTGAGTGTTCTCTGTATCTTCCAGACTTCAGGTTTGATTTTGCAAACTGGAGTTTGGCTTGTTGTGAAAAATTCTGATTACTTTTGGAACTCTGCAAACTCGAGTTTGCCTATGCAAACTGGAGTTTGGCTTGCTTTTGTAAAATCTGAACTTCTGTCTGTCAAGTCCAAACTCGAGTTTAGCTATCCAAACTGGAATTTGCCTTGAACAGTAAGTTTTACAACTTACCAAAGACAAACTTCAAATTTAGTTTACAATTGTCAGTTATCATCAAAACACATAGAGAACCAACAGAAATGGTACTTCTATTTCACATCTAATGTTTGCAAATGATCTGCTATTAGTAAGTGAAGTAGAGGTGGCCCAAATCTGTAATGTGCTGAAAATATTGGAGAGGTTTGGGGCTTGCTAGTGCAAAAGGTAAATATACAGAAGTCCATCTTGTACTTCTCAAAGAATGTGGACAGAAGAACTTAGAATCAGATCTATGAGGCATCGGACCTGAAGCGTATGGATGATTTGTGAAGGTACCTGGGTGCATACATGATTACAAGAAGTGGAAACAAAAGGAAATATCAACATATTTTGGATAAGATGCAGAATAAGCTGAGTAGTTGGAAGAGGCAAACCTTATCCTTAGCTGGCAAACTGACTTTAGTTCAATCAGTGATGAATCAAATGGTTGTTTATAGTATGCAGCATTCTAAAATTCCATGGGGGGTCAGGAACCCGATGGAAAAGATCTAGAGAGAGTTCATATGGCACGATGGGGAAGGAAAGAGGAAAATACATGCAGTGGGTTGGGACCTTTTGTGCAAGGAAAAGAAGTCTAGAGGATATAGGTTGATGGATCTTAGCAACATGAATGATGCACTCTTAGGATGAGTTGCTTGGAATACAATTGCCAAGCCTAGTCTTTGCTCAAGGGTCCTAATAGAGAAGTACATTAGAGGTAAGGAAGTCAAAAAGGAGGTAGAGTGCAAAAAAAAAAGACTTTGAAATGTGGAAGAATTTGGTGAGTCTATGGCCGATAGAAATAAGTAATTAGTGTTGGGAAGTGGAGGATGGGACAGAAGTCAATTTCTGGCTTGATATATGGATGGATCATGATAAAAGAATGTCTGAGTTCTATTCCAGGAACTTAACAGAGGAGGAAGGCAAGTTAAAGGTGCGTGAGTTGTTAGATGTGGATGGGAAGTGGGATATGCAGAGGATTGCTAGTATGGTAACTGAGCAGGGTAGATGTCATATGCTATATGTGACCCCTTCAAATGAAATGAGAGGAAATGACTGCATTAAATGGGGTAACAAGATTGGTAGTATGTTTGTCATTATAGAGATGTGTAGGTTATTGAAAGGAGAGGATGAGGAGGAGGAATTCAAATGGAATAAGGTATGGAAATGGGAGGGACCGAAGAGAGTGCAAGTGTTCCTATGGGTGGCTATACATAGGCAGCTACTGACAGGAGAAAGAAGATTTAGGCTGATGTGGGGAATCTAGATTGTTGCAGATGCAATAGCCAAAAGGAGACAACCATGCATATATTAAGAGATTGTTAGGTGGCTAGGAGAATGTAGGAGAAGTTGAAGGGAAGGCTGGAACCAGAATTTTTGAATTTGGAGGGTAGGAATTGGTTTGAATGGAATTTTGGCTGACATGAGAATGGATGGTGTCAGACTTTTGGTGTGTCTTGTTGGCTCATATAGAAATGGAGAAATAGCCATCTATTTGAGGAGGAATTCACATTACCGACTAATCTGGGATGGGAGGTGTAGAGGTATGTGAAGGAAATCATGACAGCAAAAAGAGAGTTTGGGAAGTTAACAGTTAGGAGGGAAGTGCAATTTATCAGTTGGGATAGACCTGAGGAAGGATGGGTGAAATTAAATACTGATGGGGTTTCTGAAGGGGAATTGAAGCTTGATGGTTTGTGGAGGACTGTTAAGAGATAGTAATGGTGACTGGTTGGGCGGGTTCAGCAGGAGACTAGGCTGTTATTCGGCCATCAAAGCTGAATTGTGGGCGGTGGTTGTTGGTTTGGAACTAGCACTTAGTTTTAAAATGCATAAACTAATAATGGAAAGTGACTCTACCACGGCGGTGAGTCTGTTAACTAATTTGTAGAAGGAGAACAATGGCAATTCCAGATTACTGTCAGACATATCTCATTTGATGAGGAGCTTTACTGAAATTAAAATAGGTCATGTATATAGGGAAGGAAATAATTGTGCAAATTCCCTTGCAAACCTTAGTTTTAGACAGGAAGATATATTGGTTACATATATGCCACCCCCATAAGTTGTATGGGGCTTGCTGTATAAGGATATGTTGGATATGATTAGTTTTGATGATGTCTCATATAAATGTCACTCTTCAGAGCGAAAAGCTTGAATTATATATTTATCTCTTACATTGACAAACTACTATAATTAATGTAGATTGTCCAAGTTAAATTATAGAACAAGAAGGAGAAAAGAGATTTCAAAAAGAAGAAATTGAAAAAAATGTTAAGTTCAAGAAGAAGAGGAAATATTGAAGAAGGTAGATCTTGCAGAAAATAATGGGTCCATGTTAAATGACAAAGAATGATCAAGATGGAAGATGGAAGATGGAAGAAGTTAATGAATAGAATGAGAATATCAATATTCAAGATTAGTTCAAATATCAATGTGGAGAATGTTCAAGAGAAGAGAAGAAAGAAAGAATAAAGTTATGGAGAATGACCAATAGGGGTGTGCAACGACGGCTGGGGCTGCCCCGGGGGTCAACCTGTGTCCATCCCATTTTTTAGTACACGGGTACGGGTTGCCCCGCCCCGTGGTAAAAACCTATTTAACCCGTGCCAAACGGGTAATCATAAACCAGTATGGGGAACCCGTTTATGAAACTGGGCCATTTAAAAAAAAGGCCCAAATCTAATTTGTTCTTGCGTTTTTTCGGCCAAGAACATGTTTTTTTTTACATATCCAACCAATCACCCTATTGGAATATATTATAAATATTATATTATACTTTATTCATGTAGATGCTTGCTACTAGCTCATGCCTGATGCATGCCTAAGACTTGTTTCTTCTTCTAATTGGCGTGGGGTTCCACGTCTTTAATTTCAATATATATATATATATATATATATATATATATATATATATATATATATATATAAGTAAAGCCACATTCAAGACACACAAAGATGATGGAAAGAGCTTGCATTGTCAAAATGCCCAAATTTTGAATTCAAGTTTATCTCATACAAACTTTGTTTTTCAATGCTTACATAGTTTATCATAGAGAGAGTGAAATGATTTGTATTGTACTTCAGTGATTATCCATTCACTTTTTTGAGTTAAGATTCATTGTAAATCCCATTATCTGAGAAGTACTCAAGATTGAGAGATCTTGAGAGGGAAATTGAGTGTATTCTTACAGTGTGTAAGGGGGAGAATCTCAGTGAGAGATTTGGCTTCACAAGCGCCTGTGTGAACTTGTGGGTTTGTAAAAGGCTTCTCTTATGCCCGGATAAATAAGAGGATAGTTGATTGAAAATCTCAAGTGGAGCTTGAGGACTGGATGTAGGTCAAGGATTGGGCCGAACCAATATAAATCCAATTTGCATATTCTCTTCCCTAAACTCTTTTATTTCCCAACATATATATTTGAATAATTGTCTATAGCTTTATAACTCTTTATTGTCATACAAACTAATTTTACCAAATTGCAAAAAGACTTTCAAATGTCCTAAGTTTTTATCATTCACCCAATTCACCCCCCTCTTGGGTTCAGCCGGTTCTTACAAGATAGAGTGGGAGTATTTGTCCCACATAATGTTGTGAGAACCTGAGAAGGTTGGGTAGTTGCCCCGTTTTATACAAAAAAAAAAAAGGTTTCCCGTTTTGAATTCATAATTAATAATATTTTGGATTGATTTGTTCTTTTAGTGTAAGTAATCATTTTGAAGGTAAATTTCTTTTGGCTTTCATATCCATGATTTGCCTGCTAGATACCCTAAAATTGTTGCTGTCAAAATCTCCTATAATTGTGACTAAGCTATCGTACTCATCTCTGTCGAGTCATCCACGACCATTTTGTTGGTTCATAAGTATCGCCGACTAATCCTAGAACGTCAGCTACAGTATTTGGTGGAGGGATCCAAGGCCCATTTTCATACGAAATCAGAGCGACTATGTACCCCAAGGGATTTGCTGAAATATGATAGGACCAGGGCCCACAAGGTCACCTTAATAACTTCAACATGGTAATAATGGTGAAAGGCTTTTAGAAGGACCTATCATACCTCAACTATTCACGGGAACATTACGAGGAGCTACGCAGTTGTGGTTTCACTCATTGAAACAGAAGTCCATCCAAGATATGGATAGTTTCGGGCAAAAATTTTTGTTGAACTTTCCAACTAGCAGAAAGCAACCCAAGAATGAGTTTCAACTTGGTCAAGTGAAACAAAGACCCAATGAGACCCTACAACGGTATTTGGATTGTTTCAAGGATGTCACTTTGTAAGTCCCGGGGTTAAAAGATGTGCACTTGCATCTAGCTATAGTTGGCTTGGATGATAATTCTCGGCTGAAGAGATCGTCCATGAAGCAGCATGTGGGTACCTTGGTCGAGTTCCGAGATTGGTCACAACAATACCTAGAGTTGGAATAGTTGGAAATTGCAAGCCAAGGTAATAAGGGTGAGTTAAGAGCCCACAACCAAAGAATAGAGATCACCAGGGTGGATCTAAACAAGATCCTTGTGGACGTTTCCCGAACAGCAAACCTCGAGGAAGCAAAGCTGAGGGAAGGTATAAGAAGTATACACCACTAAAAGTATCTTGGGAGCAGATATGAAGGGAGGTCGCATTAACCGAAATGAAGAAAGTAGAGCGACCTCGGCCTCTTCAAAACAAAGCCACCCTGAACAAATCGTGGTACTGTGAATTCCACAACCAATATGGGCATACAATCGAGCAGTGTTGGGACCTAAGAGATGCCGTGGAAAAATTCATCCGGGAAGGCAAGTTGCGAAGGTATGTGATCCAGACCCAAGGGCGACAAGGCAACAAGCGCACAAACGAAGGTCAAAACAAGAGTCCCGAGAAGAAGAGGAGGGACCAAAGACAAAAGCTTGGGGAAAGTGATGACGAATTCCCTGAGGCGAGATATGATTATAATGTCATTAATGGAGGTCCCTGGGGTAGAGGAGATTCTCAAAATTAGTGAAGGAAGTATCTAAAGGAGGTTCTAACAATCTGAGATCACCCAAGTTTCAAACGAGAGTCTAGTAAGCTAGAACCCCCTGTGCTGAGCTTTACCAAAGCCGATCTAGAAGATGTGGCTCTAGGCCATTATGACAATCTGGTCATAATGGGAACCGTGGTCAATTGCCTTGTTCAAAAGATCATGGTGGATAATGGAAGCGCTGTGGACATCATTTTGTAATAGGCGTTCAAGAAGATGCATTTGACCCAGCAGACTTGAAGCCGTGTAAGACAACATTGACAGGTTTTAATGGCCAAAACACCCGACCAAAGGGTTATATAGACTTGAAATTGACGTTGGGGACAAAGGAGGCTTTCAAGTGGGAACTCATGAGGTTCATGGTAGCTGACTTCCTGTCCCCTTATAATATAATCCTGGGGAGACCAACATACATAACTGGGACATGCTAGCATCCACGAAGCACTAGAAGTTGAAGATGGTCAATAAGAAAAGCAAAGTCATCACTATCCGGGGTGACCAAAAGGAATCTCGACAATGATATTACAACTCGATAAACGGAAGCAAAGATGATCCCTCATCCTCCCAAGCCCCAGGGGAAGATAATGAAAAAAATAAGGGAGGTCGTCCATCTAGTTGAATTGGACATGTGAGAGGAAGAAAAGATTCCAAGGGCAAAGCCTAACGGAGAATTAGAAGACCTCATCCTAGGCGATGAGTTGGGGCAAACTCCCAAGATTGGCAAGGCATTGGTCCCCGAGGTTTGTTCCACGCTAGAGGAATAACTGAGGAGAAATATGGATGTCTTTGCGTGGGGACCATCCGACATATTGGGGATAGACCCTAACTTCTGTTGCCACAAGCTGGTTGCTCAACCAGAGTCCACACCTGTTGCCTAGAAGAAGAGGAAAGTCGGCCCAAATAGACAATAGCTCTGGAAGAGCATGTCAAAGAGCTGCTAAAGGCCGGCTTCATCCAAGAGGTACAGTACACTACATGGTTGTCCAACGTTGTCCTGGTCAAGAAGCCCAATAGCAAATAAAGGGTCTGTACTGACTATAAAGACCTAAATAAGGTATGTCCTAAAGACGCCTTACTATGCTGAATATTGATCAGTTAATAGACAATTCTTCCGGGTTTCAACTCTTGTCTTTTAAGGATGCATATTTAGGTTACAACTAAATCGCCATGCATTCTGAGGATCAAGAAAAAATGGCATTCATTACGGAGAGAGCCAATTATTGCTATGACATCACATATCAGCAAATGTGACCAAGGTCTTTGAAGACCAGTTGAGAAAGAATGTGGTAGTGTATATTGACGACATGATCGTAAAGTCGGCAGAATCGGTGAAGCACGTCCAAGATTTACAGCAGACATTTGACAAGATGCGAGCTTATCGGATTTGACTCAACCCGGCTAAATGTGCTTTTGGAGTTCTATCGGGCAAGTTCTTGGGTTTCTTGTTGACTCACCGTGGAATTGAAGAAAACGTCGACAAATGTCAAGCCGTGTTAGGTATGAAGGATCTGACGAGCAGGAAATAAGTGCAACAACTTACCAGAAGACTTGCTGCCTTAACTCGGTTTTTACCAAAGTCGATGGAAAATTCACTTCCCTTTTTCAAGTTACTAAAAAGGGAGGCCACAAACGAATGGAACGCAGAGTGTGATGTAGTGCTTGCCAAAGTCAAGAAATGTTTAGTGGTCCAATTAGTATTGTGCTGACCAGATCCTAGGGAAACTTTGATCCTGTATTTGGCTATAAGTGAAGAGGTAGTGAGTACGGCCTTAGTACAAGAATCGAAGGAGGGACATACACCAATATACTTTGTAAGTAGGGCTCAGAGCTGAGGTACCAAAAGCTGGAAAAGATGGCTTTTGCCTTGCTAACCATGGCACGACGACTGAGACCATACTTCCACGGCTACCCTATAATGGTCAGAACCAATCGGCCAATTCAATAGATACTGCATAAATCGGACCTAGCGGGAAGAATGATAAGTTGGGCGGTTGAGTTATCCGATTTTGACATAAGCTATGAAACCCGTCATGCAATCAAATCTCAAGCCTTGGCCGACTTCATATTGGAACTCACTCCATCTGGTAAAGGAGACATGCAGGAGAATACCCCATGGAAATTGTTTATCGATGGGTTTTCGCACTCCAAGGG
This sequence comes from Acacia confusa, assembly GCA_037074495.1. Classification (NCBI taxonomy): domain Eukaryota; kingdom Viridiplantae; phylum Streptophyta; class Magnoliopsida; order Fabales; family Fabaceae; genus Acacia; species Acacia confusa. Next base: position 20,183,889 of record CM073514.1, read on the forward strand.
AAGTGGGGCTGGTATTATCTTAGAAAATCCGAAGGGAGTGTCCGTTGAGCACTCATTGAGTCTCGATTTTAAAACTTCCAACAGTCCGGCCGATTATGTGGCCCTCATCGCCGGACTACTTCAAGCTAAGGAAAATGGGGCCATGAAAGTACATGTTTCCATATACTCACAGCTGGTGACATCTCAAATAGATAGCTCTTACTAAGCTAAAGGGCCACTACTTATTAAGTACCTCAGAAAAGTCAAGTCAATCACGACAGATTTTGACAAGGTAGTGGTAAAGCATATTCAAAGAGGAGATAATGCCAGGCCAATGTCTTATCTAAGCTAGCTAGCACCTAGAGTTCCAAAAATCATAGAATGGTGATCCAACAAAGTTCGCAAGAGTCGACTTGTGTGATGATCATCTCGAATGCTAGTGATTAGAGCAAACCCATTGTCGATTCTCTTGAAAGAGACATCCTCTGTGATGACTTGTTTGAAGCAAAAAAGCTAGTGAGAACGGCAACAATGTATGCAATGGTGGATGATCAATTGAACCGAAAAGGTCTGCATTCTCTTATGTCGAAATGCCTCTACTCAGAAGAAGTGAAGTACGTGTTCACCAAGATACACGAGGGCATTAATAGCTAGCACATAGGAGCAAAGTCACTAGCCCAGAAGACAATAAGAGCCGAGTATTTTTGCTCGACTATGGCAGTAGATTCCAAAGACCGTGTCTAGAAATGCGAGAGTTATTAGAAACACGCTAAAATTTTCTAGATCCCATTAGCAGAGTTGCAATAAATTTCAGCACCTTGGCCATTTTATAAATGGGGCATGGATCTCTTGGGCCCATTCAAGATGATCCTAGGGCAATTGCGTTGGCTCATAGTAGCGGTTGACTATTTTACAAAGTGGATTGAAGTTGAACCACTGGCCACAATAACCTTAGCACGAGTACGGAAGTTTTTTGTAAGGAACGTTATATCTCGATTCGAGATATTGGTCGAGATAGTTACGAACAATGGTACTTGGTTTATTGACAAGGGTTTCTAAAAAATGACGTTCGACTTTCAAATTACCCAACACTTCGCCTTCGTCGAACATCCGCAATCCAACAGACAGGAAGAATGGTGAATAAAGTCATTATTGACGGGCTTAGAAGGAGGATGGACGAGGCTGAAACTGATTAGATGGAGCAGCTGTACTTAGTGTAACATCCAAACGGCTATTGTGGAAACCCCCTTTAAGCTGACCTACAAGTGTGAAGCCATGATCCCAGTGGAAATTGGGGAACCCTCATGGAGGAGAATTAAGGCTTTATATGAACAGAATGACAATAATCAGGCCATTGCCACCGTGTTAGACCTGATTGACGAAGTAAGAGTCATAGCACACTATCAAGACATTACCACCAAACAACTTATTGTAGTTAGATATAATAGAAAGGTTAAACCTCGGTTGTTTGACAAAGGTGACTTAGTGCTGCGAAGAGCCGATATAGGCAATAAAAATGCACATGAGGGTAAGTTTGTGGCAAACTGGGAAGGCTTGTACCAGGTTAAAGAGGCATTAGGTCAAGGAGCCTATGTGCTCAAGACCTTGGGAAAGAAGGCCATCAAGAGAACGTGGAACGCAGACAAATTAAAGGCTTACTACAGTTGAAACCGAGGCCCAGAGGTGACATAGTCGCGAGTCTATTATGAGGTGACATAGTCGCAAGCTTATTTTGAGGCGACATAGTCACGAGTCCATTTTGTGGCGACATAGTTGCGAGTCCATTTCAGAGGCGATATGGTCGTGAGCCTATTTTGTAAGCGACATAGTCATGAGTTTATGTAAGCTCCTTGAAAAACCAAAGCAAATCACCAAGAGGGGGGTGAATTAGGGATTTAAAAAATTCTTTTTGCATAATTCTAGAAGTTAATCGCTACATAAGGATAATACAGAGAAGGAGAGAAGAGAACAAGACACAGCAAGATTTATACTGGTTTTGTCTAACTCCTTGACCTACGTCCAGTCCCCAGACTCTCTGGGATTTCCACTATCACTCACAATCAGTTATACACTCTGTACTCGAAAGTTATCCTCTCACTAGGATACACTCCCCCTTACAAGTTATACACTGATATTCCCAATCTCTAAGTCCCCTGACTTGAGATTCTCACAAACAAGTGATAACAAAACAAGAACTCTCTTCTAAGAGCTGATAATCATAAATACTGAAGCTCAAATCTCTCAAGATATTTTACAGAAGAAAGAATACAGAAATTTGAATGTTGTTCACTGTAAGTATCTTGTCTCTTCTTCTTCTTCGAATCTGAACTTCATTTATAGCTGAGAAAGATCATTTTGAATGAAGAACATGACTGTTGGAAAAGCACTATGAATTTGGTTGTTGAAGCTCCACTTCCAGAATTTAGCTGTTGAGAATCCACTAAAAATATTCTTGATAGGACTCATTTGTTTTGGTTCCAACTGATGCAGACATTCTTGCAATCTGGAACTTAAATAATATGAAGATAATGTTGATGTCCCTGTGTTAGAGTGCGCTGCACTTAAAGTTGTATTTGTTTAATCCAAGTTGGAGTACTTTAAGAAACAACATATTCTCTCTCTCTTGCTTTACAGCTCATAATCTGAATCTTCACTATTTCCTTCATTAGATCATCTGAAACCTGCTAGCAAACTGGTTAAATAACATTAGAAACAGTAGCAATGAAAGATATGAAGTATTAACATTAAACATGAGGTTTTCGCAATTTGGCGCCATTTGATTTTACAAATCTGTTCGTCATAAACTCGAGTTTACCATGCTAGACTCGAGTTTGAAGCTTATCCAGAGAGCAACATATTTTGGAAAACTTCCTAAACTCGAGTTGATAAGTGACTGACTCGAGTTTAGTTCTTACAGAGAGGAAAGTCGCGAGCTGGTCTTGAGTGAGGTTTTGAACATATAGCTATACTCGAGTCATTTAGTGACTGGCTCGATTTTGAAGCTTTTATAAAAATCTTAAGTTTAAGTTCATAGCTTCAAAACTGGAGTTTAGAAATGCAGATTGGAGTTTACAAAACCTGAAATATTGCATAGCTCTCTGTATGACACAAACTCAAGTTTCTAATATGAAAACTTGAGTTTCAGAGCTAACTAAAACTTTCAAATCTCTCTGTAAGTGTAAACTGGAGTTTTCATTTTCAAAACTGGAGTTTTCAAAATAGGCATTAACTTGATTGTCTCGGTTTAAGCTAAACTCGAGTTTCAGATACCCAGACTTGAGTTTACAAGTCTTAAAACTTTTTAGTTCTTAAACTTTTTCTTGCAAACTGGAGTTTTCAAGATTAAGAGTGGAGTTTTGAAAACAGGCTGTAACTCGAGTGTTTCTGCCTGAGCTAAACTCGAGTCTCTAAAACCTAGACTCGAGTTTCAATGAAAACTAAAACTTTGAAATATCTTTGTAAAATGAAAACTGGAGTCTTCATTTTCAAGACTGGAGTTTAGAAATCATGTAATAACTCGAGTGCTTTCTGTTTGTGCTAAACTCAAGTCTCCAAAGCCTAGACTCGAGTTTCAGTGAAAATTGGAACTTTGAAATCTTTTTTGTCAAGTGGTAAAACTAGAGTTTTGAAATCTTGAGAAAACGCTGAAGCTTCTGTCTGATCTAAACTTGAGTTTTCAGACTGAAACTCGAGTTTGTCTTGTTGTAAAAACTTTGAGTGCTCTCTGTATTTTACAAACTCGAGTTTGTCTGCACAAACTGGAGTTTGGCTTTTTCTGTAAAAATTGAGCTACTCTCTGTTTAAGTCAAAACTCGAGTTTTACTCCCAAAACTTAAGTTTGCCTTAGACAGTAAGTTTTACAGCTTACCAAAGACAAACTTCAAATTTAGTTTATAATTGTCAGTTATCATCAAAACACATAGAGAGCTAACACTCCTATGGAGCCAATTGTATGTAAGCTCCTGTGGAGCCAATTGCGATAGCTATGCCACCAAGCCTATTTGAATAAAGAATATTGGGTCATGGAACCCTTTTTCAGAAATTATTTGCGACAGTTTTTATCGCCAAGTCCATGTAAAATTTTTAATTAGAATTATTTACAATGACAATGCCGCCAAACCTGGTTAATGAATGAATGAAGGTTCTTAAGACTAAGTTCAAAATTAACAGCCTTGTCAAAGGCCCATGAAAATGACGTGGAACAATATCATCCGAGTTAATAAAAATAGTTGCACTGACCTTAATCAAGTCGGATGGTTTGAGACTTGGTTAAAGAAAACCGAACTTAAGTGCGCAACGAGTTTATTATTTTTCCACAAGTTGGCACGATGAATTAATACAAGGATAGCGAAACAAAAGTTAGTCCGATATTGTTTGTCAAAATATCTACAAGTATAATGCCTCAATATTTGAAAGGATGATTACATTTCATTCATATGTAAAATGTTACAATTTTAATCCGGGTTACAAGATTTGTAGAATATCCAAAGCACAAAATGACAACAAGCTTGCTCATATTGTTCAAACATTAGGCTACAGCTGCCCAAGAAGAATTTGTTAAGATAATAGAGCAAGCAAAGGCATATTAAGAGGCCAGTGCTTCCCACCTTGTTCGCCGCCTTGCTGCTATCTAGCAGATTCGTCCACCACAGTCAACTCATCAGCATTCGAAACGGGAAGAGTAGAGGCCGAGATAATTTGCCCCTGCTCATTCACATACATAAGCATCAAAGCGGGCTCCCTCAAGATTAAGCGTTATGTTCGGGTTCAGCCGGGCCACTTGCTCCAAGGCATTGGCTAAGGCGTCCTCGGCCCCGCTATTAAGGTCGGCTAAGTCCGTGTTGGCCATGCCAAGCTTTCTTTCAAGGTCTTGAACCAGTGCCATCATCTGAGTTAACTCATTGACGTCCTTTTGTCGTTTCACTTGTTCATCAAGGAGCTTCAGCAATACATAGATGACTGAGGAGGTGGATTTGGAAGTCAAAAAAAGGCAGTTTCAATCTAAGACGGATGAGTAAGTCTCGATAAAGAAAGAAGAAGTAAGGGTCAGAATTCCTAACTCTCCAGGACGTTACAAATTCACTATCTAAGGGTAGTCGCATCGTATACCCTTCCCTATCAGCAAATTGGGGACCAGTAAATTGTCCTGAGGTCATATTGCTACAGATGTCCATCACGGCATTACTAATTACGTATGACCCCAGACTGTGAGCGACATCATTATAACCTGACTCTCTAGTTGTTGATTGTTCACTAAGACGCGACTAGGACGCCATCTATACCTATACAAAAGGAAAGGACAAGAGTCAGGAAAAAAAAAGCACTACCTCGACACAAGCTAGAAGATGTCACGGTAGGTTGGTTTTGATTCGCAAAACCCATGATAAGGAAAGGAGCAAGACTATGTGGGCAGCTGGCCAAAACAACATCGGCTTCCACATCCCGATCTAGTCTAACAAGACCAATGCTCTTAAGACGGCAGGCGTCGCAAGGTTGGACCTCGGATTGGGGAGGCCGGTATAAGGATGTTAGGGGTTAAAGGCTCTTCAGGACCATGTTTGCAGCTCGCCAAAGTCGCCTCAGCTTCACTCTAGCGGCCAAGTTAGGCAAGGGTGATATACTTAAAACAACACTCATTGTAAGGACGATATTGGGAAGAGGAAGAGGTCTGCGGAGTTAATCTTGGGTCCAAGTTGGAGGAAAAGAAGGTTCGGATATTGAAACAAGGGCTGTTGAAGTAGGAGGAGGAAGAAAGGATCTATGAGTAACATTCTAAATCTTGCTACCAATGGATTTGAGTAAATCTGCCTTAACAGACTCCTCAGAACAAGGAACAGCCCAAAGCCAATAGGCTACTTTTTAAGAAACCTTTTTGACTACCTCACTATCTTCTTCAAGAATTGGCCTACCGTACATATCTACCGTACATATCTACCATTGGTTCTTAAGGCAGGCTAGAATAAGGAGGCTATGACAAGTAGTCTAACCCAGAAAACCAAGAACACTACCCCGACACCAAGAATGCAGTTTGAAGGAAGAAAAGTAGAAGAAGAATAGCATAATGTAAGAAAAAGATGTAGATAAACGATGAATTTTATTACCTAATTATGGAAAGCGTGGAGAAGAAGGAAGATTTTGGTCACAACTGTTGGCACAAGAATTTGGTTGCTGGGAAGAGATGAGAGCTTTTGATCGTAAAAGACTATAGCAACGCTACATTTAAGAATTTATAGGTGTTATGAAGTTGAAGAGGTGGGGTTAATAGTGCTAATAGTTATGAATTTGAAGAGTCAGGGTTGGTGACGTCAGCAGGCACAAAGAATTAGGTTTCAAAATCTCTAAAAAGTGCAATGATGACTAGTGTGACGAGACGTGGGCATTAAATGTGCACAAAAGCCAACGGTGGCTGGCGTAGCAAGTAAGGGGGAATAGCGGTTACACGCTACAACGTAGACAGCTGTCAAGTCTATTGAAGAATCACAATTATTCACATGCCTGCACACTTTCAAGGTACTCTGGATTGGGGGCAGCATGTGGCACATGTGGCAAGAGGTGGTAACTTGGCAGAAAGAGTTAAAAATCCAAAAAGCAATCCTGGACACCATTGAAAGTGGAGCTAAATCACCAAGAGGGGGTGAATTGGGGATTTGGAAAATCTTTTCGAAAGTTTTGTTTTAGAAGCGTTGGAAAAGGGTAAAACAGAGAGCAGAGAAGAACACAAAGGTTTATACTGGTTTGGTCCAACTCTATGACCTACATCCAGCCCTCAGGCTCCCTGAGTATTTCACTATATCAATTGATTACACCCTCTGTAACTCAAGAGTAATTCTCTCACTAGAACTTACTCCCCCTTACAAGTTGTAATCAATGAACCCCAATCTCCAAGTCCCCTGACTTGAGATTGTTTACAATTAATGAAATCTCTTAAAGAGTAGATAATATTAAACATTGAAGCTCAATAGTATCAAAAGATACTCTGTATAAGTAAACTTAAGGGTAAATGAAGACAACACTTATGATCTTCTTAAAGCAATTCTAAAACAGCTGAAATACACTAGCAAACACGTTAAACATATCAAGTGAAGTTGATGAATGATATTAGAAAGCATTAAGATCAAACAAGAACATTTTCATAGATTTGACAGATTAGAATTTTCAGCTACTGCGATGCAAACTCGAGTTTGTGTATCAATACTCAAGTTTGACACTGTGCACTTAAGTATAAACTTGAGTTTCCATATCGATACTCGAGTTTCCTCCTTCTAGAGAGGAAAGTCATGATTTCAGTTTTGGAGCACCTTTTTTAGCTTGGGACCAATACTCGGGTTTTTAAGCAAAACTCGAGTTTTGAACTTTTAATGAATATATGTCCAAAACCTCAAAACTTGAGTTTTCATTCAAAACTGGAGTATTGAAATTAGTGGAAAATATCGATGCTATCTGTATGACCAAAACTCGAGTTTCCATTTTTAACTTGAAACTCAGTGAGATCTTTTGTTGTTTCAAAACTAGAGTTTCCAAAACTGGAGTTTCTCAAACTAAAGTTTATAAATGTATAGTGAAATAGTGATCATCTGTGTTTTGGCCAAAACTCGAGTTTGCAAAGCTATACTCGAGTTTCTGTTTAAGGTATGAAAACATTTGAATTTGGAGCCAAGTAGGAAACTGGAGTATTCATTTCACACACCTAAGTTTTCATATGTTTAAAAACGTGAAAACATTTTGACCTCCAAAACTCGAGTTTCCAAACTGAAACTTGAGTTTTCCCAAAATTTGGAAAAACTTAGAGAATTTGGAAATTGGAATTTCATTCTAAAACTGAAGTTTTGCAATTCCTTTGGAAAATATTGAAAAGTCTCTGTGTGACCTAAACTCGAGTTTGTCCTAGTGAAAAACTTGCAATGCTCTCTGTAAGGCCAAAACTCGAATTTCCAAATAGAAACTGCAGTTTTACCTTTGTCCACTAAAATTGTGCTTTTCTCTATAAGGCCAAAACTCGAGCTTTGATCCTGAAACTCGAGTTTACCTTAATCAGTAAGTTTTTCAATTTTTTGAAGACAGACTTCAATTTTGATTTTACAATTGTTTGTTATCATCAAAACACATAGAAAACTAACAACCATAAAAACTGAAGCATTGATACAAACTTGGCAGATGCGTCAGCAGGAAAACAGAAAGTTATCTTGAATCTTGACCAACACAGCAGCTGAGCATTAGAATAGAAACACAGTTGAATAAAATCCGATATAAAGAAGCAGTTAATCTCGGCATCTCAGAGGCTTGAAATATCGAGCTTAGGGGCAACTGTTATGGACTAGTGAAATGGGCCTTATGAAGCTAGGCCCAACAGAGAGGCTTTATTACAAAATCCCCCTAATCAGGTAATACATTAACTCTCTTATAATCATGCCTATGATCATGCATAGTACAAGTAGTGGAGCATGTATGATCTGAATGTGGAGGCGCACTACCAACAAACAGAGCATTAGGCAGAAACCCTAGGTAATCCCTATAAATAGGAGATTGCCCACAAGGTACACAGAGTTTGATTCATCTATTTTATATTTTGTTCCACTGTGCACACACTCCAGTCCTTTGGTTATTGTCATTCTTGTGTAGCACAGTGATCTCCAGAAACTCAGTTATATCTTCTTCATAGATACCATTGAGTAATATCCTTCTCCTTGGAGTTTAATACCCTATATACAGCTTGGAGATTATATTGATCCAACAAAAATAATCACCAATTTTTTGAGGCTGGACATATGTGTTTTGTAACAGAACACTTTCTAAAGGTATAATTGAGATAAGTTTGAATAATAAATACACACACATCCCTGATAGCCCTTATCTAAAGAATAATTATATTGCCCAAAAAAAAAAAGGTAAGTTATATACAATATTTTGGTTTCATATATGTTTAATTTAATCAATCAAAGAAGCTTTAAGGTAACTGGTTCCTTTCTGTATGTGCATTTAATATATTCTCTACTTCTAATTGTTAATTTCGTGAAGAGTTACACTAGCATATATTACTCACACATGTATTTATTAATGTGTTGTTATGTTAAAAAGTCACTTAAATTTTTAAGGGAATAATCAATATATTAAATTAAATATTTACTAAATATTTTGTACCTACCTCCCCATTATTAATTTACAAAATATTGTATAACTACTTTTGTTATTATATCGTGCGGGTGAGATGCTATGTATTTATTAATATGTTACGTAAAAAAATCACTTAGATCTCTAAGGGAATAATCAAAATATTAAATTAAATATTTAGTAAATATTTTATACCAACCTCCATCATTATTAATTTACAAAATATTATTTAACTACTTTTCTAATTATATCACGTGGGTGAGAGGCCATGTGTTTGTTAATGTGTTGTTATGTTAAAAGTCACTTAGATCTATAACAGAATAATTAGAACATTAAAATAAATATTTACTAAATATTTTCTACCTACCTCCCCATTATTAATTTTTAAAATAGTGTATGTGTCACTACTTTTCCTTTATATTGTGCGGGTGAGATGCAATTTATTTATTAATATGTTGTTTACAAAAACTCTTGCAACGTGTTTACGGGTGTATGTCAATGCTACTCCTTTATAATTTATTTTCCTTTTCCTCTTGTTCCTGGCGTAAGTTAATATGCATTAGTTTTTTGTTTTTTTTTTCTCCCCATGTTAAGCTTTGCAATTTCTGTGTGTTTCTATACTACAAGCGTTTCACTGAACCGCCTCAAAATTCGTATGTGACACGCTGTTTAGGATTCTGTTTCTCTCGTTCATCTTTTACCCTCGAAGCAAGAGACCCATTCAATTAGAGTAAGGGAAAATTACATTTTGGTCCCAAAGACTAGAATTAATTACAAAAAGGTTCCGTGCCAGAATTCTATTACAAGGATTTTTTTGTAATTAATTGAAAAATTCTCAATCCGTATTTACAACTGAAAATGTTATATTAACAACCGAAAATATTATATTAACAACAAAAATTCTCAATTGAGAATTGAGAATTTTTATTGTTAATATAGCATTTTCAGGTTTTAATATAACATTTCCAATTGCAAATACGAATTGAGAATTTTTGGAGTTAATATAGCATTTTTAATTGTTAATATAACATTTCCAGTTATAAATACAGATTGAGAATTTTTCAATTAATTACAAAAAAGTCTCAAAATGGGTGGGACTTTTTTGTAATTAATTTTGGTCCTTGGGACCCAAATGTAATTTTCCCTTAGAGTAATGAAAGAAAAAGCCAAACCACACACGTTACACACACCGTCACCCTCCTAATTACAGTACGCAACTCTCACTTGGGATGGGAGTTAATAAATGACCTTCTTCACCGCATCTCTTGTGGCTTGGTGCCTGTCCCATCACTTTGGTAAAGTTTAGCCGTTTGCTATCCAAAATTAGTCTTCCATTATTGAGAGTCGAGGGACCTAGGGCCAAGGACACGTTAAATTTTGAGATAATTAAATTTCTATGCTCATATAAGCCATCTTCAGCATCCTATGAGTAGTTACTGTCATCATTGGCTTGTATTTGCGGTTGTATAAGCCTTTTTCTTCAGCATCCTATGAGTAGTTACTGTCATCATTGGCTTGTATTTGCGGTTGTATAAGCCTTTTTCTTCAGCATCCTATGAGTAGTTACTGTCATCATTGGCTTGTATTTGCGGTTGTATAAGCCTTTTTCTTCAGCATCCTATGAGCAGTTACTGTCATCATTGGCTTGTATTTGCAGTTGTATAAGCCATTTTCTTCAGCGTCATATGAGCAGTTACTGTCATCATTGGCTTGTATTTGCAGTTGTATAAGCCATTTTCTTCAGCGTCATATGAGCAGTTACTGTCATCATTGGCTTGTATTTGCGGTTGTGGGCAAGGAAGTAACCAATACGACCTACTTAAATGGCCTATGTCCACCCTAGTCTCTCTCCCCTCATTCATTTTCTTTCCACAAACCACAATCCACGCACTACCATCTCTATCAGGTAACTATGTTGATCATTTTTATTTAATAAAATCAAATATTTGGGGTATCAACAACCACAAAGATTCGTATTGGATTAATTAATCACGTTAAAGGTATAATTGAGACAAGTTTGAATATATAAATACTCACACATATCCCTGACAGTCCTTATCTAAGTACAATTATATCGGCCAAAAAAAGTAGTTATATATACTTGTCGTTTCATACATGTTTAATTTAATCAATCGAAGCATCTTTGAGGTGGTTACTTTCCTTTCCCTATTTACGTTTAGGGCCCATTTGTGTAAAATATTCTCAGGCCAAGTTTAAATTTATCACATAAGTTCAGATTTATCATATAAATTTGAATTTAATCATATTTTCTTGCCTTTTATATAGAAAATAAATAATTTATAAAGGGTAAATATATCCGAAAGCGTCTTTATTCGCGTGGGAACTTGGGTTACCAGTAATTTTGATGGTGTATTATCTTCTCATCTTTAAAGAAAGATTGGTGGGCCGGGGGGTCTAAAAACTTGAATTCCTAGGAAATTTAGACATAAAAGTGTATCAAATAAGGAATCTTACTTATATTCCCTTCCTTTTCCACATGTTCCGAGTACCAAAGGTAGCAGTGAGATTGCCACCGGTCACTCTCCCTAGTACAGGTGCTGAGCCTGTACTATGTGCCCCTTAGGTCATCATGCCTTTGGATTAGGGATGCGGCATGGCGTGCGAAGAAGACAGCTCCATACAGCAAAAATTAGACATAAAAGTGTATCAAATAAGGAATCTTACTTATCTTCCCTTCCTTTTCCACATTTTCCGTGTACTAAATAGAGATATATTCTCTACTTCTAATTGTTGATTTGATGAGGAGTCACACTCGCATATATCACTCCCACATGCAAAGCTGGTGGTCCAACACGTCGTGTGGGAGTGATCATCTTGTGTGAGCGATGCTAAATTCTCATGTATGGATGATGATGGTATTTTTCAGCTTTTTCTTTACGAGGAAGGACGTTGCGTCACTTTATTGAGGGGTGGACAACACTTAACAAAGTTGAGAAGCTGGTGATCCCACACGATGATCGTGTGGGACGCTTTTATAATAAAAGAATAGACACTAAACTAACCATATACTGTCATAATAAAAGATGGACACTACACTGACCATATACAAAACACACACACACACACACAAAGCTTCTCTCAAAGATATTGATTATTGTTCAATCCATTTTATAAGTTAACATCGAGCAGATGTATATTATATATATGTGTGTATGTATTTATAATACAAACTTATTGAACTTGGCTTCTTGTAAGTGGTGGCACCAAAAAAAAAAAAGATCATGGAGATTATAAATATTTTAAACTGATCGGTTTTCAAACATTATGACGTAGGTTTTTAGAGAGAAGAACATGAAATAGCTGTGGGTGAGTAGGTTTTTAGAGAGAAGAACATGAAATAGCTGTGGGTGAGGAGTTATAGTAGAAACGTATAGATATAGTGATACACAGTAAGTATAAAAGGAATCAAATCAGTTTTTTTTTTTTTTTTGGAGGTTATATTAAAGAGAGTAGAAACAAAATTAGTTGTTAAATGGAAGCTAGCTCCAATTAATAGGTTAATACGATGGTTAAAAGTTGCTTTAATGAGCAACTTTTCCTTGGATGTTATATATAATGAGATATGCATGAAAGAAGTAAAACATCGTTTTGCTTTTTCTTGGCCGTTTTCTTATTATATTGGTGAGACCGTTGGCCATTTTATAAGTTAATATTGGAAATTTGGACAGATTTATAATACATATACATATATATAATATATGTATATGCCACCGGTCTTATTATATATATCGCTGAATGAAAGACGTTATAGGAATAAGATGTTTGAGGAGAACGTTTTGAGTTGAAAATAAAAATAAACCATGACTAGACTTCAATAGTATTTAATAATATTGAAATTTAAAGAATTTTAACAACCAAATAATTTAGTTTAGAGGAAAGAATAATTCTTATGGACCAATCCATAAGAGATATGCATTTCATGAGATATAATTTGATAGTGACAAATACCAAAATTTTCCAAATACACACCTTTTATTTTTATTTTTATTTTCAATTCCTCTTTCATTTGTTCCAATATCTTTATTTTCATACCAAAAGTATTAAATCTCGAATTTTTTAAAAGAAAAAATCTACGTCAAATTCAACTAATAATTTATTATGGAGGTTTAAGACTTTTATGAAACTATGTATGATTCAATCAAATTATTCAATGACTAATTTTTATCTGGAATGCATGAAATTATTGATCAGCCAAAGACATTTGTAGAGAATGAAAAACAAAAGGCTAAAACCATCTAAACCCTAAATCACTAATACTCCACTTGATAGTTATTATAAGTAACATCTAACTGTGGGCAAAAAAAAAAAAAGGTGGGCAAAGAAACAAAAAAAAAAAAGTAACATCTAACCACCTTATTATAACTAAAAAAATGGCATATGTCCGAATAAAATTTTTTTCTAACTTAATTTTTATTTAAGATCATAGAGAATCACTATATTATTAGAGTTTAAGTTCCCCTTTAGTAGAATTTAATGGGGGTAATTTTTAGAAGAAAAAAAAAAGTTAATTAATTACCTACTAAAGTGACTTATGTTCGGTGATATACTAATATCTACATAATTCTTTTTAGAACAAGATCAAATAACTTCATACTCTCTAAAAAAAAAAAAAATACTAATCTTAACCTTAGTGTTTGATTTCACGTTGAAAATTATTATTCCACAAAAATATTATTTTCACGGAAGAAAGCCAACTATCCTTGCACTTTGACTAAAACTATAGTTTTATTAGTTTTAATATGAAACTAAACACACATATTAAATAACGCGCACACACTTTACACCACACCCTTACCCTCCTAATTCAAGTTTGTTTTTACTAATTATTAAATAACGCACACATAGTTGCTGTTGTGGGGCAAGGAAAGTGACCAACACGGCCTAAGTTGAATGTTTTTTATGCGCTTTTCGTTCCGTGACATGCACTTCGTTTTACTCTATAAGCTCATGCCACATACAACTTACTTTCTCTTCCTCAAATCAAATGTAACATCCCAAATTTTGGGGGTTGGAATTTAATATTTTATGAGAATTTTAAAAAAAATGGTTAAAATAATTATGTGAATAGTTAGTGAAAAATTTAAGGCCTTGTTCTTCCTTAATTTATTTTAGGAAAAGACTAAGTGAGGAATAATTTGCAAGATATAATTTTGGGTCTAAAACATTAGGAATTTAATTTCTAAGGCCTAGGAAATTGAGAATTTCCTTGTTTTGTAATTAAACTTAATTGCAAATTAAATAATGTATCAATATAATAAATGAAATATGGGCTTATTTGAGAGATATAAACCTATCACAATGGAAACACCTTGGGCCCAAAACGTGGGATGAGTTTAGCAAGTGCAAATCATACTACAGATTGTCCAAAACACAACATACCCAATTATCTAACTATGGCCCACGTGAGGAAACATGAAGCATCAGCAAAATGAAGTTCAACCTGAGGTGGAAAGATGCAGAAGTTGTTTCGTCCTTTTAGTTCACAACTCCCATCTCTCATTACTTCTCATTCGGCCCATTATCTCCTCCAACCCAACCCAAATTACTCCACCATATCTGTTTCTCTTATTCCAGTGCGTAAGAAACGCAGAAGCTTTGAGATATTAACAAAATCAATACCTCAGTATTTTTCCAGCGATGATCACATGAAATGTCAGCCAAGCCATACTCCACTTCTTTGTATTTCGGTAAAGTATGGCAGCAGCTCCCATACTCCATTGTCCTTCCGCGTCTGCAGCATCACAACAACCCACCATACTCCACCATCTCGTGTTTTTCAGCGACGTTACTGCTTCCGGAAACACAGAAAGATAATCCCATACTCTACTGTCTCGTCTGTCCAGCAAGCTTTAAGCCTTACGGTCTTCACTGAAACAGAAAACGGAAATACATAAAAGAAAGATAGAGAACGATAGAAAGAGAGAGAGAGAGACCGATAGAGAAGAAGTGAGGCTCTGTTCTAATATCAGGAAAACAGGGGAAGGAAGTAGCACTCTACCCATATCTCTTCAGTCTGACCTTTGTAGGTAAGATACTAAGTTTCCTTTCCTTTAGTTTCTTTCCTTGTTCCAAAGCAAATAGAGGTTTAACAATAGGCAAATGAAAACCGAGGAGTTGCTGAAAATTGAAAACGACGGTGCTGTTGATATCATGTTGTCTTCTCTGAAACTTGTTGAGTGGCATCGGTTTAACGGTCTTAGATATATATACACACACACACACCTTACTGCTGCATGCGAAGGAGTCTTCGGTTATTTTCTTTTTGCATGGTGTTGGTGTGTTTTGCTGCATGAGTATATATATGTGTGTGTGTGTCGATGAAGCAAAGAAAGGAGTTTTCATGATTTAATATATGTATATATGCCATCGTCTTTCCCTACTGTCATCATTTCCCATTTAGTTTGTTGCACAGAGAGAGTTCAAAGAAGTATAAAAGAAGGAAAACGCTGAGCTACATGGAAATATAAATATTAAGCATCTGTGAGTATGTATGTATTAGAAAGGAAGAAAAACGTTGATGAATCTCGGATCTGTTTTGTGGTCATCGTGTTTTGTAAGCTTGCTGAAATTGTTAATGTTCTTCTGCATGTGTTAACGTGGAAGAGAATATTTGAATTGGACAGATATATATATATATATATATATATATATATATATATATATATATATTTGCTAAGTGAGAGGGAAGGAAAGAAGAAGAAGACGTGTATCTGCATTTTGTTTCCACTGGACATAAATCTATGTATGCATATATTACTTTAATGCCATGAAAAACATTTCAAAGTTGCTGATGCATGTTGTTCGTTTTATATATATATATATATATATATATATATATATATATATATATATTTTGCCTTGAGTCTGTGTAAAAAGATAAGGAAGTACCCTCAATAAATTGCTTACTGTGACAATAAAAAGATGTGTGCATATAGGACAAAAGAGGGAAACTAACCTAATATATAATTGTTTTGCATGCCCTACGTCATTTTGTTGTTTGATCAGTTGCAATGGTTTTAATCCTATGTATGTATATATGCTACTGTTCGAAGAGTATAATTAGGAAGGAAGAAAAATGAAAACGTTGCTCTGGGTGTAGCTTTTTGTGTGTGTGGGTTCAATATATATACATGTACTGTTGAGAAGGAATAGTGAGGCATGATTTTATATATATAGATATATGGTCTAATGCATATGAAAGTGTATATAAAAAAAAATATGTAAGAGTTGTTGCATGTACTTTAAGGAATTCGTTGTCATGTCTGTATGTAATTTGGAATATACATGTTTACACACACACACAAAACTAATGAAACAAGATATAGTTATTAAATACTAAAGCGTTGTTGCATCCCTATGCGTGTGTGTCTATATATATATATATATATATATATATATATATAAACATGGAGAATTATTAGAAAAACATTGAAATAATGATAATAAAAATAATAATAACAATAATAGGATAATTATAATTAATATCAAGAAAAGAAAATAAATAATGTCATTATTAGAAAAGAGAGTTGTTAATAAATAACAAATTTAGGGTGACAATGGTTTCTTAAATTTTTCAGAAATTCGCCCATGTAGAGTATTCAAATTTTATTCGTGTGTGTGTGTGTGTGTAAATTATATTTTTTTTATATGTAGAGTATGAAGGAGTTTTTAACAAATATCAAATTGATTATGATAGATTAATTTTTGGCGTAACTTGAGCTCTCAAATTAGGAGCAGTATGAATTAGTTAGCTCTGGTAACAGGTAACCACTTTCCACTTGTTATGATTATTATTATGTTGTTATTGAGTATTTGTTAAACTGATTATGATTGTTTTAAATAAAATTGCCTTGTGGAATTTTATGAGTTAAGTTTTGTGCAATTATTTATCATGATATTTATGGAATGGGAAGAATTGGGAAGTAATGAAGATTAGGTTAATCCACCACGTGGTGAGGCCTCCATTGGTGCACAATGGTTGGCTTTCTATTGTTCTACCAGTTCAATGAGGGACTTGCCCACCAGTTTAAGAGGGCTTACGACACCCCACCAGTTCAATGAGGGGAAAAGACCCATGGTCTCGGCTGTGTGCTCTAAGGATTTTGGCCGGTTCTTATCACATGATCAGTGAGCTTTTGGAGTAACCAGTAATACGGATGTAACTTAGCCCATGGGTCTAGTCAAAGTGAAATAAGGCGGTTCGGCTGGCATGTAGGGAATGAGTATCTTAGGAATTGTATTAATGAGAAATAGAGATAGTTATTTTATGATACTTCATTATGATATGAGATTTTTCATGATATGAATATTGTTAAAAAATATCGCTAATATTTTATTTATAAATTGTTCCACTTGACACCTCACTAGCACATATTAATATTCTTAGTAAGTTGGATTGATGGTTACCACATTTTTCAGGTAAGAGCTCAAACCCAAGTCCTTCAGGGAAGGCAATTGAAGCTTAAACTACTCTGCTAAAAGTAGTGTTTTTTTCTATTTTAGTTTTGTTGGATGACTGTATAATGCCACATTAGAACATATTTGCATAACTTGATATCCTGTGGGATGTTTATTTTAATATTGCAGTTTATTAGGTTAATTATCTATCTAAAATATGGTTGATTTATTAAATATAAGGGAGGATGTTTCAAGCTCGTTCCTTGCCTGAGTTGCCTCACACCTTCCAGCCGCTCACTGTACTCCGGCGACTCTCTTCGTGCTGTTCGCTAACGGTAAAACGTAGTATTTTGAGGCTAGTGTTCTTTTGGGTTTTCTTCGAAAAGCTATTTCTCAAGTCGTGCTTTAAGTTAGTTACCTGAGGTTTGCTTCTTTTTTTATTTCATTCCTTTTATTTTGATAACAGTTCTGCCACCAATGTAAGTTAGTTGGGCTTGAATGATAATCGTGAAGCATTTGGTTTCTTTTTATTGATGTTACCATAAGTATTTGGTTTTTTATTGATGCTCTGCCCTTGCCTTGAAAATAGCTCTGCCAGACTGCCACCAATATTAGCTATCGTGCCCCCTCAACATCAACCAATCCTCTCTCTCTCTCTCTCTCTCTCTGTGCCCATCCTTTTGATGCGCTTTTCGTTCCTTGACATGCATTTCGTTTTACTCTATTTAAGCACATGCCACATTGACTGTTTCGCGAAAGCGACGGTATCAGTGTTGTGAATGTCAATGAATGTTAGAGTAAAGCTTTGTTTGGGAGTTCCAGAAAAAGGAAAGGAAAGGAAGTGTTTTGATAGTCCCTTCCCTTAGTTCGGAGTTTTAAAAATAACAGAGGAGGGAATAAGAGATTTTTACAAATCTCCCAAAACTCTCATTCTTAAAAAAAATGAAGTTCCCCCCAATACAGAGGGTTTCAAGAAGGAAAATAGATTAGTTATATTTTTACTTTCGTTTAAATAAAACACTCTCGTTATTTTTGATTTTTTTTTTCTTTTCTATTGTTGGAATGCACACGAAAATGTTTTTTAGAGAGAAAAAATACTTTTTAGAGAGAGAAAATATTTTTTTAGAAGAAAATATATTTTGAATATAAAAATTACATAAATAATTTATTTTAAAAAATTCAAATTTAAATTTATTTGTAAAGTATAATAATTATATTAATTTTTAAACAAAAGATCAAAATGGTAAAAATAACTTATTAATCCTTCATTTTCCTCCATTACTATTTTTTTAACTCCCAAACAAGGGGAGGAAATATCTTTCATTTACCTTCCTTCTCCTCCCCTTCAAACTCCCTGCATCTCTTTCCTTTCCTTCTCCTCCAAACTCCCAAACAAAGTCTAAATGAACCCTTACTGGGGAATGGGGTTTAAGTTAAGTTGTTTAAACCAAAAAAAAAAAAAGTGAATGCCTTTGGCTGAGAGAAATATGAATAAGTGAATAATAATAATTTGGAAGAAGAATTCGACCCCAAGTAAAAACATGGGCAAAAAGATAGATTTTGTTCCATCTAAACCTTTGTTTGGAAGTTCCATTTTGGAGGGAAAAGAAAGGAAAGGAAGGGTTTTGGTAATTCCTTTCCTTATTTGGGAGTTTTAAAAATAAGAGGGGAGGGAATCAAGGATTCTTATAAATCCTCCAAAACCCTCATTCTTTACAAAAATGAAGTTCCCCAATATGAGGGGTTTTAAGAGGGAACATGGATTAATTATTTTTTTACCCTCGTTCAAATAAAGCACTCTCGTTATTTCTGATTTCTTTTCTATTCTTGGAATGCATACGAAAAATATTTTTTAGAGAGAGAAAATACTTTTTAGAAAGAGAAATGCTTTTTTAGGGGAAAATATTTTCTAGGGAGAGAAAATACTTTTTAGAGAGAGAAAATGCTTTTTACAAGAGAACATATTTTTAGAGAGAGAAAATACATTTTAGAGAGAAAATAATTTTTTAGGAGAAAATATTTTCTAGAGAGAGAAAATGCTTTTTAGATGGGAACATATTTTTAGAGAGAGAAAATACTTTTTAGAGGGGAACAAATATTTTCTAGAGAGAGAAAATTCTTTTTAGGGAGAGAAATACTTTTTTATGAGAAAATATTTTCTAGAGAGAGAAAATGCTTTTTAGATAATAACATATTTTTAGAGAGAGAAAATACTTTTTAGAGAGAGAAAATGCTTTTTAGATGGGGACATATTTTTAGAGAGAGAAAATGCTTTTTAGAGAGGGAAAATACTTTTATAGGGGAAAATATTTTTAGAGACAGTTAATATTTTTTAGAGAGAGAAAATACTTTTGTAGGGGAAAATATTTGTAGAGAGAGAAAATACTTTTATAGGGGAAATATTTTTAGAGAGAGAAAATACTTTGTAGTGGAAAATATTTTTAGAGAGAGAAAATACTTTTGTAGGAAAAATATTTTTAGAGAGAGAGAGAAAATACTTTTTTATGGGAAAATATTTTTAAAGAAAGAAAATATTTTTTGAATATAAAAATTACGTAAATAACTTTTTTTAGAAAATTTAAATTTAAATTTATTTGTAAAGTATAATAATTATATTAATTTTTAAATAAAAGGATAAAATGGTAAAAATAACTCATTAATTCTCCATCTTCCTCCCTTACTATTTTTTTAACTTCCAAATAAGAGGAGGAAATATCTTCCATTTTCCTTCTTTCTCCTCCCCTCCAAACTTCCTATATCTCTTTCCTTTCCTTCTCCTCTGAACTCCCAAACAAAACCTAAATGAATGAGGCTGTAGCAGTAGCGGTATATGAAGGCTGGTGAGGAATAATTGAGAGGAGACAGATAAGGGCATGAGTGATTCATAAAATATGGGAGCAAGTTACCTTATTTGGACTGCTCCCCATTAGCACTGAAAGGCGCAGCTTCCCTCCTAATTAAACCCTAGATTTCCTTATCCTGTATTACACTACAGGGTTATGAATTTTTTTTTTTCCATTTTATGCCTCATTAATTTTATAAATTGTATTAATTAAAATTTTAATTATTTTCTTAAATCTTGTAATTTGATTACTAGGCTCTTCTAAGTAGGACGAGAGAGAATAATTTGAAGTGTACTTATCAAAATAAAGAGCCAACATGTCATTTCACTAACGATTACTTGTCTATTTATTGACATAAACTTGCTAACAAGGCTTAATTAATATAGAGAACATGAGTCTTTATTAAAATTAACAAGTAAAACTTATTAAAATGATAAGTTTAAATGTTTAATTAAGGGTTTGACAACTCCAACACCAGTTGTAGTAGATGGAATTTTCTTAAAAATTAGAGAAAGGCATTTTGGTAATTGACCATGAAATCATAATGTTAATTAAGTCATTTGCCTATCTGGTCTCTTCAACTTTACCTTGTTCTATAGGAGAACGTGCGTTTAAAGTCCCTAGATTTTATTAAATGTTTTTTTGACCATACAATTTATACTATTTCGTATACTCTTTTGGTCGAAAATTTATGAATTAGATAACTAATTCGTATACATTTATTATCTGTTATCTGTTACCTCTCTCTTTTTCCCGTCACGGGTAAAAATGGAAAACAATAATTAATTACCATGTCAACATATTATATTTTTGAATTTGGACCAAAATTTTCTTCTAAAAGACTTCTTATATTTTGGATTGGTTGTAGTGCTTAACAAACCTATTTTCTTGCTCAAAAAAGGGTATCACATATATATAATATAAAGTGGGAATCAAATCACGAACAGGATACCACCAACAACATGTGTTAATTATTAAATTAAGAATCATATTCTTGTATTATTTTTATTCTATGTTCATTATCTTCTTCTATATATATTACTGAAGCATCTTCTTATTTGTTCTTTGGAAGCTAGCTTGTGGGAATGAAGAAGTTCAAAGCCCACATGCTCATGGTTTCAACCCAGATAGGCTATACTTTGTTGTATTATATCACTGAGTCTTCCTTCAACCATGGAATGAACCCTCACGTTTACGTTACTTACAGGCATATTGTGGCTTCCATTGCCATATTCCCGTTTGCTTACTATCTAGAGAGGTAATAAATTTGTATTTCTCTTTCAGTTGTTGAGTTTGGATTGAGTGAAAATAACTTATTGTTGTCTTTTATCTAAATCTTTAGTTCAAATCTTATGAACGAAGAGAACTACGATGAAAGAGTTTTACAATGTCTTACAGAGCTAACTTAATCCGAACATGAATTAGTCAGTAGTACAATAGCCTTAAAACTTAGTATGGTCAGTCGGTTAGATTAGTGAGCTGGTTAACTAATTCTATAGTTGGTTAGATAAAAGTTTTGAATGGGTTGATTGGGTTTGATTTTATATTTTTTTTTCTTTGCTGAGCATGTGAAATGAGGTTGTTTGTAGCTTAAAAAAGTAGTTAGTCATATTTGTGTTTTAGTAATGAACTATGCATTATTTTATTACTTGTCGATTATATATGAAAATTTTATTTACCTGTAGATTAATGTTTTTTTATTTAAATATTATTCTTCTCAAGGTTATATATGAAAATCTAGTTTTTTAGTAATAATGAAAGAATTCTATTCATAGGAACAAAAGAAGCAGATCTATTCTATACCCGATAAGTAAGAATACGCAATGGTGGAGGGGGGAGTTGATTATTTTATATGAGTGTTTATATCTTTTTATCCGTGAATGTAGACATATTTGTTCATCACTCAAAAAACCTATACGTAATAATTTTCCTTTAGTCACTTGGTCTTCCTTTTGTATTTAGGAATTTTTTTTTTTACGAATTTATTCAATCTATAAATAAAATATGATAAAGCTATAAATAAAATATGATAAAGACCAATCATTAGTAAGACAATAAACCCATTGTTATGGTTCCGCATTAAAGCGAAATACACCCTTTTTTGATAAATAGAACCATCTGATTTGATTCATTCTCAATAGCCACGAGATGATCATCTTAGGATGATCCTTTTGTCGACGGATACTCCTATTACACTCGTAGTCTCTAAAGGATGAGAACCAACTATGTAGCATCTACATCGAGAATTCAAGTATTGTATACGTCATTTTTTTTGTATGTTTTAATTAAATTAAATTATTTTAATAGTTATTGGATTAACACCAGTTCAACTACCATTAGGCCATTGACCCTTGAACATTTGTCTGCTCATAATAAATAAATAAATAAAAATTTCTATTGACGACACCTGGTAAGTTTATTTGTGTCACTTTTTTTTTATTGATTTTCATGCAAAATATGAGTTCCACATGGTAAACCAAAAGTTTGAGATTAATAAATAAAAATTTCTATTGACAACATCAACATGGTAAGTTTGTGTCACGTTTTTATTAATTTTCATACAAATATGAGTTCCACATGGTAAAACAGAAGTTTGAGATTCAAAATTTCAATTTGCAGAAATATGGGACCAAGGATGACAATGGCTCTTTTCCTGGAAATTTTCGTGCTTTCAATGCTGGGGTAAATACAAAGAAATTAGTCAACATTTTTACGTAACAATATTGATAATATGGGAGAGTATAGGCATTTATGTTAACTTGGCCAATTTTTTCATGGATTTTCTAGGGTTAGTTTAACACTCAACATGTATTTTGCAAGCCTAAGATATACTTCTCCAACCTTTGTTGCTTCCATACTCAACATCATAGCTTCCCTCACCTTCATCATTGCAGTGATACTCAGGTTAGATTTCTTTTTTTCTTTGTTCGGTGATCAAAATTATACTAGTAATTAAGATTAAGCTCTTATCCTAAAGCCTCATTTAGTCACTTAACTATTTTTAAGGGTTATATCCTTTTTATTAAAATAGTAGTGTATAGTTTAAACAACTTGATGGCACTCACCTTTATCATATATATGTGTGTGTACATATTTATATATGTGTGTGTGGGTGCGCGCTATACATATATGTATGTATATTTTTGTATGTATCCATACAAATGTACATTATGTTACATGTTCAAATGTTTGTGTGTGTGTGTGTTTAATTTGTCTTATGATCATTTGATATAGGACTTTTATACTGCACAAAATAACATTGCCAATCTAATAAAGAGACGGCTTTCTTTTCAAATCTTTCATTAATCAAAAAAGCATTTCTACAAGACTCTTACACCTATTGTTGTGGAGGCAATATAAATAGTGTGACTGGTAGCATTTTCATAAATAAAATGTGAGATTGGTTGCTTTTTATACTAATTAAAATAACAAATGATGCATACTTTAAATTATTTAATTTGTTCAAATATTTTTTTTCTTTCTACACTAGTTACATAAACAACTGGTTTAGAGAGTTACTCTCTACACCAGTTGTAACTCTCTAAACCAGTTGTGCAACTGATGTAGAAAGGTAAAATCTGTTTTTTTTTTTAAAAAAAAAAAAAATTGCTTTCTCCACCTATTTTTGGGTTAATTATGAATCATTTTCATTTTCACTTGTTTAGCCTTGATCTATAATTTTGAGTTGAATAATTCAGGTTGGAAGTTGTTGATTTTCATCATCCTAGAGGTATAGCAAAAGTTCTTGGAACCTTGTTATCCTTAGTTGGTGTAATGACAATGACACTGTTCAAAGGTCCAATTATAAAGAATCTATGGGATCAGCCTCTGATTCAAATTCATGCAAAATCAGCCAATCCTATTCATGAAGATTGGTTGAAGGGTTCAATTCTCGTTGTCTCAAGCTGCTTAACATGGTCTCTTTGGTATATCATGGAGGTTTTGATCTTCACCTTTCCCATCAACTTACTATATATGATTTTGTAGGGTTTGAATTATTTCTTAGTCAGAAGTTATAATTCATATTGCTTATCTTGGTTCCATACACTTGTAGTACAACTTTGTGTAACATCCTAAAAATTACAGCCTTTAGATCAACTATTTCTCCTCAACGAAGAGTGCTCTCGCCACAATGAAATGGCTTAAATTAAAAGAGTCTCTTTGTGCCACTCGCTTCAGTAGTTACATCCCTCACGGAAGCAAGTGACACAAAGAGACATATTCACCGGAGTAAGTAACGCATAGAGACATTCTTAATTTTAGTGTTTTTTTTCTCCAACAAAGGCACATGTCACTGAAGCAAAATACTCAATTTAAGGAAGTTTTAGGGTGTTATTATACTTTGCAAATCAAATTAAAAACCCCTCACATTTTTATTGTTTTAAAAAATTAAACTAAGATATCATTCTCTCTCACACACACACACACGTGTGAGCGTGTGTATAGATTGGTACATGCACATATTAGTAGACGAGCCCTTCAAATTAAATCCAAATGATTCATTTAATATTACGTGCACATATTTTTTTTAGATTTTGTGCTATATGCAAGAATATATGTGTAGTTTATTTAAAAGTTGCAGTGAAGTGGGGGGAAAATGAGAATATCATTTATGTTTCAAACAAGGAAAATAATATATTGAAAAATCTCATAACTTGTCAATAATAGATCTTTCACTTATCAACAGTAGCTCTTCACTTGTCAATGAGGACTTTTTTAATATTATTTTTTATGGATGGGATCTTGATGATATTTCCCAAAAGAAACAAAAAAGACCCAGTTACAGTGAAGAAGAATGATGTAATTAAATGTGAAAATTGCAGGCTAAGACCTTGAAAAGATTCCCAGCCCAACTATCACTAACAGCTTGGATGTGTTTTGTTGGAGCAGCACAATCAGCTGTTTTCACAATAATAATACAACATAAGCCATCAGCTTGGGCCATAGGTCTCAATATTGACCTTTGGTCTACCATTTATGGTGTAAGTATCATAGTCCACCATCTTCTAAAGTTGCAAGTTAATGGGCCTTTATATATATAGCCTTATATTTAATATAAGTGTTAGCTTAAGGGTTTGTTCTAGTTCTAAATATAATAACTCAATCCACTTTGACTCCTAAATTTATTATAATTTTTCCCCCAAACTATTCCTATTATATACAGAGAGTAAAGGAGGCTTTTATCATTGAGGATAATGAATAAATGTGGTATTTTAGAAAAGCCAACATATATTAATTATAAATAACTAATTTTCTTAACATATGAAAACTAATTATTTAACTCCTGCAATTTAGATCAGGAGGAGTATTTTGTTCTAGTGCACAACAAACGTTTGAATTGAAAGGAACCAAATGTAATTTTTTGATGATATATGAATAATCAGTACAATGATTAATGGCAGGGCATTGTCGTGTCTGGGATGATAATCTTCATTCAACTATGGTGCAATGAGCAAAAAGGACCAGTTTTTGTCACTATGTTCAACCCTCTCTCTACAATACTAGTGGCTCTTTTAGCATACTTTGTCTTTGGTGAGAAACTTTATTTGGGCAGGTTGTAATAATTTATCTCTCATCTTTTTTCATTTTTGTAAGTAGTGGATCAACCTGTTAAGTCATACTAATACTCACTCTAATCCTAAATATAAGAACTAGTCAAGAAGTTTATTTTGATTCTAAATAAAAAACTTGGATTAATCTCATCTATCTCTTATACTCCCTCTGGTCTTTATTATAAGGCACCAACCACCATTTCTCACAAACAAAAAAATGGAAGTTAAGTCATTAAATTGGTTCAAAAATAATAAATATTTCTAACTTTACCCCTACTTTAATGATGTAATTTAAAGAATTAGTTAAAAATGAGGGTATAATTGGAACATAGTAATAAATGAATTGGTTAAAGATAGTTGATGCCTTATAATAAACACCAAAATATTTTGGTAGTTGGTGTCTTATAATAAAGACCAGAGGGAGTATTAGTTTTTTCTCCTCAAAACTATCCTTAATTACACAATGTTTTTAGGTAGGTTACGTTAGAGAAGCATGGTTGCTAAGCGACATAGAAATCATGTTCTATGTTGTTTATCTCACCCACCTGAAGATAGATTACCATACTATCATATACCATCATCTACTAGCCAACGTGAAAAGTCCTCGTTGACCAATGTAGAAAGTCATGCCTATAGTAGTGAGAGAAAACTCTTAGACCATGTATTTTAAGAAAACACACACACACACACACTCAATTAATGAACTTACAGAATCTCTTTAATGAATGTGAATTAGTTTCTATATCTTGAAAGATAAATACCAATAGATTTTGACCATCTATATCACATCAAGATCTATATAGCCTAACGGCCCAATCACTACTACTAAAAAAACAAACATAAATTAAATTTGAAGAAGTTTGGAAGAGTAAGTTTTGAGATAGCAATTAAATTTCTATACTCACATAAGCCCTTTTCTTCAGCATCATAGGAGCAGTTACTGTCATCATTGGCTTGTATTTCTTGTTGTGGGGCAAGGAAAGTAACCAACACGCTCATACTCATCAACAACACTAAAAAGTCACCCAAAATCATGTTCAAGGTGAAGCCTTTTTTCCCTAATTCTAGTGTCACCTTGCTTCTCTTCCATCCTTATTTGTTGTCCTTATTCGCCTACATCTATCATTTTGTAGATTTGTGGGTCGAGTGGAGGCTAATGAGGATGAACACAAGTGTCGTTGGATTTTAATATTTGTATTTTTACATTTTTATTTATTTCATTTGTTGCTACATTGTTTTTTTCCCCTTACGTTACTTATTTTATATATTTTTAGTGAAAAAATTTGTCAATTTTCACTACCAAATTTTATTTACTTTTAATTTAATGCTCTCTTCAGTGAATTACCAAGCAACAAGCGCTGTTTCCCCCTTCATTCTCTTTCTCCCTTTATTTTATTTTTTTTCATTTTTGCTATTTTTTTCCCCCTCGTTCATGCTCAAAGTTCAAACCTTCATCTCCCTTGTTCATATTGTTATTTATGCTCACTAGAGGACTCAAGAGGGAAGATAAAGTGGAAAAAGCCAACTTAAAAGTGTTGTAGTAAGCATAAAAATGAGAGTATAATCAAATGGACTTGTATACATTTTATTTGTTTGTTTGTTTGTTTTATCCTTTTCCTCTGAAAGGGCCTTTTGCTATCTTACATTTGCACCGATAATAGCCTACATGGCATTTAGATGATATTATACACAAATGATAAAAGCAAATCAACTTAAAATAGTTTAGGGGCCAAAATTGTTCATAAGCTGCAAAGGATAGCTTTTTGTTTAAACCAAAGAAGGATCATCTTGAGTTTTTTTTTTTTTTTTTTTAAAAGCACTTATAGCCTTCTATTAGAGATAATCTCGTTCGAGACAATATCAGATACTAAATATGGGAACTTCTCCTAGCAGGAATTCAAAGCTATTGATTGCACTAGCTCATTTCATTAGATCTAACCCTGTTGGTTGTACAAACAAAATCACTGCCCAACACAACCCTCCTAACAATACCTCTTTTGGGATCAAACTCAGACACTTGTATCTTCCTAGCATTTATATGAAAGAGAGAGGACAGCTTTATTTGACCTTTCACAACTAATAATCTGTTTGCATCATCATCTTCACAACCGCGACCCAATAAAATCTAAAGCATTCATATGTAATTTCAAATGTCACGTCAAATAAGGGTATTCCACATATCAAGTAAAAGCACAATTTTTGTTTTTCTTTGAAAGTCTCTGTATGGCGGATTAGTAAGTACTCTACAGTGAGCAGTAACTGAGTTTGGAGCTAACACAAGCAGAGAATGATCAGATGACATTAGCTTCATCTTTAAGCTTGTCAATGAGCTCATCCACAGAAGAAACAAGTATCCCAGCTTTTCTCTTAAGGGGTTCAGTAACTTTAACAACCTCCAAATCAGATTTAATTTCCACATTCAACTCCTGTGGAGTGAACTTCTTTATAGGCTTTGATTTTGCTTTCATTATATTGGGAAGTGTTGCGTACCTCGGCTGGTTCAGTCTCAGATCAGTGCTGCATCAAGAAAAATGTCAAGAAACAAATCATACTTGTTAACATCAGTACTGTTCTGTTATTATATTATAACATTAGTAGTTATAGCTTATGTGGCACAGACACTAACAACATTGACACAGATTACTGGATAGATCCACACACAAACACTATGGCACGGCAAACTTAGATCACTCTCATACCGTTTAAAAATTAGTATTGTGCTGAGTTTGAGTGGAAGGGATTTTATTGACACGGATTACTGAATAGATCTGTGTGCTGAGATTTAAATGGAGTATTGGACCTAATAAATATGAGTAAAAGGACCTAAGTTTTGTCCTTGAGTATTGGACCTAACAGATATGAGTAAAAGGACCTAAGTTTTGTCCTAAAATATAGACACACACACACGTGCACTCACTACTCTTCAGTAAGGCACTACACCTCACTTGAGAAATGAATACAGCAACAACAAAACCTCATTCCACTAGGCAGGATTGGCTACATTGATGCACAGCGTGCTCTATCGAAAATCACTTGAGAAATGAATGATACAGGGGGAAAAAGATTCAGAAGCCCTTCAAGATTTCAGTTTTGTCAAGGGTTGAATGTATATTATCCAATAAATAAATTTAGAAACAAGATGAAAATAGAAAAAAAGGCGTCTTAGATCAACAAGGCACACACAAATGCACCAAAGGGAGGGAAGGTGGAAAGGGCAAAGCATTTCAAGAACCTGTATTACTGTTATAAAACATACAGTACTTAAAAAGTGTGAAAGTTTAATACTCACGTGATTACTGCTGGTAAATTCAAAGAGAGGGTCTCAATACCATCATCTACCTCTCTGTCCACTGTGGCTACCTGTTTCTCCTTATCAAGGATAACCTACAGGGAAGAAGCAGCCAATAAAAAAAAAGTTCAATTGCATGTCAAAAAATAACTTAATAAATCATTATAAAGGCACAGAAGACAAATCTGCATGAGAGGTACAGCTAAATTCTTTCCACACAAGATGTATGGGAATCAAATATTTTAGCAAAAATCAGAGAATTGAGTACGTGTTTGAACTAAACTTTTTGTTATGTATCTTCTCTAACAAAATTGATGAAGCATAGCTGATGGAGACTTGGTAGTATGGGATCCCAAGTCCCACATCAAGTAGAATGGGATGCTCAATGGGGTATTTAAGTGGGTTGGTTCTCCCACCTCAACAGGGTAGGGTTCCCCATCCCTCTTAGCTATCCATCAATAGCAAAACTTAATGAAGACTGAACACTACAGAAAAAACAAAAAAATCCATATCGATCTCACAATCGCAAATATAGAAGGTTGACCTACATTTTTCCATAGAAGCAAAGTGACTAACACACACAATTCATTCCAATAGCTCAGACTAAACTATGACAAAAGTATTGTGATATACTTCAGAGTTGGAGAAATAAATGATGAAAAATTATGACAAAAGGACAGATATAAGACGAATAATTATCAAGAGCAATATTGTAGAGACCAAAAAAACAACAAACCCATCTAGTCAGATGGAGACTGCATATTTTCACAAGGACAGATTTTTCCTAAGCCATTGCAGCCAATGCCATACGAAAGAAATTTCTCATATCAATTAGTTTTCATCCAACTTAATGCTTGTGCTCCCTGATCTAGGTTTTAAGAAAAAAATCAAATGATGCATGTTTAATGATTTTTTGGAGGCTTCACAAGCATTATTCCTAACAAAATAAGGAGGGATATTTACATGCGAAGTAGGAAACAAACATAGAGAACATGAAAACATTTGCTAATTCAATAAATCGGATTGGAGCTTCAGAGAAATCCATTATCACAACCAGTGTTCAAATAAAATATTTGCATGGGTTAAACAAAGGAAGTAATGAACATGGAACACAAATATGAATTGTCCAATACAATTATGTCACTCAAGCAAATCAGAGCATATGAAAGTGTCAGTAATGAACATGGAACTCTGGCCTTAGAGAGAGAGAGAGAGAGAGAGAGAGAACAAGGAACAACTTAATCAAAAATCAGGAAGATGGACTAACTTTCGAAGCAAAAGTCCCTTGAGGCCAGTTGAGAAGCCCTGCTATCATCTGCCCTGTTTGATTGCAGTCATCATCAATGGCCTGTAAGCAGCACAAGAAGAAGAAAAAAGGATGTCTGATAATCATCCAAATGTTCTCAATAGAATCAAGTATCAAACACCAACCATAAATAAATTTTCAAGCACACATTTAATGTAAAATCAGGTATCATCTTTCATAGAAGGTATACATTTAATGGAAACTAAGGTATAATTTTTCAAGTATACTTGACAGTTAGAATTATATTTGACAGCATAGAATAGAAGGTATCATCTTTCAAAAGTTGGTGGCACCAAATCTTTAAACAACAAGATGATGAGTATAAGTGAACTCAACACCACATATTATCCTAAAGCTTTAAGGTTTTTTCAATTATATATTCTCATCTCCAACCCAAATTCATCTCCCCATAACAAGTCAATTTCACTCATACTAGACATCCCAACAATCTCTCCTTTTGACCATACTTCATCAGTTTCGTGAGAGGAGGATCCTGGAGGAATTGATTAACTGCTGTTTTGGTTTGGTAGCGTTTTATTTTAGTCTTCATCTTTACTTTGTGTGTGTTCTATTAGTCTTATGTAGTGTGTTTGTTGCTGCTGTTCGATTTTCTGTTGTTGCTTCGCTGTATTTGAGTATTATAAGGCCTTGTATTCTTCCTTCACAATGAAAGCACTAGTGTTACTTAGACCCCACTCCCCGTGGGGGAAAAAAAAATCTAGGATTGCTGGGAATGAAAAGCACCAGAATACAAGATGCACAGGGAGTACTTTATCCCAATTTTGGCCGCAAAGGATTGTTTTGTCACATCATAACTTGGGATTAATAATTTATAAAGTTGGTCATTAGGAAAATATTAAAACTTTTTATAAAACTGCGACATGATATATGATGAAATAAAACATAGTAGAATAGAAGTGTGCTTTCCTCTTCGATTCATAATCCAAAACAGTATCAAATCCACGATTTGTCATGCATTTATAACTACAGTTTCTAAACTACCCAAAAATTTTCAAGAATTTCATCATATCAAAACACAGATGTACTACCTGTTTACCAAGAAGTAGAAGTCCAGGTTTTTCAACCTCAACAAGCGCCCTTAAGATCTTAGCCACGGAGAGTGGGTAAAGAGTTTGATTGAACTCCACATGAATACCCCTATCTGCACCCATCGCAAGACCCGTTCTCAGAGTATCCACACACTGGGAGGGCCCCATACTCACCGCCACGACCTCCGACGCCAATTTAGCCTCCTTAATCCGAAGAGCCTCTTCGAGCGCGATCTCGCAGAAAGGGTTCATCGACATCTTCACGTTCTGTGTCTCCACACCTGTCTGCAACATTGCTTCGTTTTACAACTAAAAACATTGTGACAGCCTGAAATGTAAATCGATTATACGCTATTGAGGCAATTTTAGTTCGCACCTTATCGGGTTTGACTCTGATTTTGACTGCGTAATCTACCACTCTCTTGATCGCCACCATTATCTTCATCTTGG
Organism: Acacia confusa; assembly: GCA_037074495.1. Taxonomy (NCBI): domain Eukaryota; kingdom Viridiplantae; phylum Streptophyta; class Magnoliopsida; order Fabales; family Fabaceae; genus Acacia; species Acacia confusa. The sequence goes on from CM073514.1 coordinate 20,215,883, forward strand.
ATTTGCAGTAACTTTCTTGGATGATAATATGTGTCGTGTCGTCGAATCGCTCTGTTTTCACTTTTCCGGTGAAGGGGTGGTGATGTCCATAGCTGGGAATGTCACCATTTTGCAGAATATTTGTGGAAGGCAGGAAGAAAATGGATTATTCAGAATATTTTTTCAGAAGCAAATTTTAGTATATAATCTTACATTTATACATATATATTATTAATAAATATAATAATAAATATTTATATGGATACAATTTTAAACTTATGTTAGACCATCATTAGTAATAAAAATCAAATATGCAAAGATTTGATTGGAATAATGGATTTAATGAATAAAAGCAAACACGTAAATATATATATGTCACTATTTATTTATTTTTTCGGAATAAATTTTTTATAAATCAATTTATTTTTCAATGGACTAAATTAATTTCTATATATAATCCAACAGGGAAAATACACAGTTCAACAGCTATATTTTATGACCGTAATACAGCCATTCTAATAATCATCAATTATAAATAAAAAAATTTAATAGATCATACAATTCGTAAAGTTATAAATAATATTATATTACATTGAACTCGTACGTAATTTGATTAATAGTTAATAGTTAATATCATATACTTTTAAAAAAAAATTACAAGATTTATCTCTAATTTTTATATCAATAAAATAATTAACATCATTAAGAATTGCTTACTCTTACTATGTCAACCTTTATTTAATAGGGTAATTTAATCATAAAATATTAAACTTTCATTCATTTAAAATATTTATTAAACATATTTTATAAAAAAATCATTAAATTACTCATAGAAAACACCAAAATGCTTTATATTTTTTAATAAATAATAGAAAAATGTCTTATAATTAAAAAAAAAGGGATAAAATAAAATATTTTAAAGAGATAAGATAACCACGTTGGTTTGGTTAAGACGAGGCAAGATGGTATGGAATGCAGCAAAAGCGAAGGCTTTACACATTTCTAATAATTCTAATGGATTTTTTTCTCCAAAATAATTCTGATAGATTGCTTTAATAATGTTAGAAATACAATTCGTAAAGTTATAAATAAATATTATATTACATTGAACTCGTACTTAATTTGATTAATAGGTAATAGTTAATATCATATACTCGTTTTTTTTTTAAAAAAATATTATAAGGTATTTATCACTGATTTTTATCTCAATAAAATAATTAACATCATTAAGAATTGCATACTCTTACTATGTCAAATAGTTAATAGGGTAATTTATTCATAAAAATGTAAAATCTTCATTTATTTAAAATATTTATTAAACATAAATTTAAAAATAAAAACTCATTAAATTACTCATAGAAAATACCAAAATGCTTTATATTTTTAAATAAATAATAGAAAAATGTCTTATAATTAAAAAAGGGGATGAAATAAAATATTTTAAAGAGATAAGACAACCACGTAGCATTAGTTAAGACGAGATAAGATGGTAATGTGGCAAAAGTGAAGGCTTTACACATTTCTAATAATTCTAATGGATTTTTTTTTTGGCCAAAATAATACTAATAGATTGCTTTAATAATGTTAGAAATCAACAATGTTATTAATTTTATCCTATTATTTATTATTTAATAATTTATGCCATTTTTTCATTTACTTATATTTATAATTGGGTTAAAATGCATCTAGCACTTTTAGGTGCTTTCCAATATCAATATCCTAAAATAATAATAATAATTTCATTTTTAATGATACTCAATGTCCTAAAATTTTTTATGCAATTTTGCTCAAAAGCTATAATTGCATAGGGTGGGTATTAATGGGAACTTGGAAGAAGCCAACGGAACAATGGGCCCATGCTTCTCTGGATTGTTTTGTTTACATCTTTTTGGTCTAGCCGCCAATGTCATCTAACACGGCACGTTGTTTCATCTTACTCTTTTTCCCCCCGAAGATTTAATGGGGCAGGTAATAATGGCATGAGGATATAAGTAAAATCAACCAACATTTAGAGAATTTTCATGTCACTTGACCATATGGGTTATCGACCATTTCATCCTATACTTGAAAGGGAATTATACTTTCAACCCTCCAATAATAATACTCCATTGTTTTAGATATGTGAGTAAGATAACTAATTTATAAAAATTAAGAAAACTAATTTAGTTATTTTAAAAAACATATGTTGATTTTTCTTAAATACATTCTTTTAATAATTTACATTGAAACTACCACATATAGAAAGTACCATAATATGTATAATTAATAGAGATAGTTTGAATTTTAAGATTTGAAGTCAAGAACAATTGGGACGCTCACATTTTCTCTCAACCTTGGAGGCTTTTCTTCACTCTCACTCATCTTCATGCTAGGGTGCCAGTACCTCTCTCTTCGAGGCTTGCCAAAGGGGAGGTCATCTGGTTAGGGATGGATTTATTGAGGGCTTCAATTTTTTGGTTCTTTGAGTATATTGGTAGTCGCTATAATGTTGACATCATAGTTTTCATCGAAACTCAGTTAAGTGGTAACAAGGTTGAAAATGTTATAAAGAAACTAGGATTTAATCAGTGGATTCGTGTAAATGCGATTGGATATGCTGGTGGTATATGGTTATTATAGAATGCTAAAGATGTCAACATTCAATTATTTCTTCATCTACTCAAGCCTTACATATAAAAGTGTGTAGGTTGGAGAGCTCTCACATGTTCTTCCTATCTTGTATTTATGTTGAACCAAATTACCATTTGCAGGAAAGCCTGTGGACCAAACTTGTGGATATCAACAATTCTATCAATGGTTCTTGGCTTGTGATAGGAGATTCCAATGCTTACTTAACAAGTGAGGATAAGACAAGAAGATTTGAACCCAACTGAAGATCAATGAAGCAGTTTAGTGAGTGCATTTTACAAACTAACCTCATTGAAATTGAGGTAGTGAGTGATCACTACAAATGGGAAATGAAGCTTCTCAAGGAAAGGATTGAAACATAGAATGGAATAATTATATCCTTTCACTAAGGTGCATCATGTCAACAAATTTGGTTCCGTCCACCATCCTACCCTTTTACGAATTAAGCCAATTACTCATTGCAATCATCCTAAACCACCTTTTTGATGCCAAACAGCTTAGTTCCTTGAATAGGGATTTGAGGATGTAGTAAGGAGATGTTGGGATTTGGAGAATTGGAAGGACAAGGTTAACTTGTTTGCAAAGGAAGCTTAGGAGTGGAATAAAACTAAGGTTGGCAACATAAGATCAAAAAGGCATAATATCCTTAAACGAATAGAGGGGTTTGAAAGGGCAAGGAGAAGGGATGACTAACATTTAGTGCAAATTGAGAATGAGTGTGGAAAGAATACTACAAAGTTCTGACTTAAGAAGAATCGCTCTGGTATCAAAAATCTAGATGAAACTAGTTAAAGTTGGGAGATAGAAATAGCAAATTCTTCCATACTACGACTATTATTAAAAGGAGGAATAGAATTGAGGGCCTAAAAAGTCTAAGGGTGATTGAAGTGTCAATCAAGAGGAGCTTAAGGATCAAGTTGTGTTTTATTTGGAATTTTAGCACATAATTGGGGGATCTATTTGTGAATTGATAAAAGGCTTCTTTCAAAGCCTAACATGTGTGAACAAAAAAAAAAACCAACCTTGTTCTCATTTTGAAGATTGACAAGCTGGAACCATCATGGATTTTAGGCCAATATCCCTTTGAAATATATTAGTTACAAGGTGATCACCAAACTCATCATTCGCGACCTTAGGGGCATACTAGGGAAATTGGTTGGGAAGCATCAATGTAGTTTCAAAAGTTGGTAGGCAAAGTAGCAATAACATAATCATTGCTCTAGAAGTTATTCATTAGATAAAGCTACGGAAAGGTAACAAGGGATGGATGACTGTTAAGGTGGCTCTTGAAAAGGCATATGACCGCCTAGAGTGGTCTTTCATTCATGATATTTGTCATGTTGTTGGTATTGAGGGGAGACTATGTGAAGCACTTATGGCCTACATTACTAATTCATCTTTCCAAATTCTATGGAATGGGGAAGTAATAGATACTTTCACTTCTTCCTAGGGCATTAGATAGGGAGATCCAATCTCTCCCTACATTTTCACACTATGTATAGAAAGGTTGAATCATATTATTACAGATGTTGTTGAGGATGGATCTTGAAGGCCAATTCAGCTCAATACAAGGGGACCTAGGATATCCCCCTTGTTCTTTGTAGATGATCTCATTCTATTAGGGGAAGCTTCAAAAATTCAAGTAGAAAAAAATGTTGAATTGCCTACAACTCTTTTTGTTAGTTCTCTAGATAACTAACAATTGTAAATTCAAAAATATTGTTATTAATCTAAGTACAAGACCCTTTCATGATTAAAAACTGTCTTGTTGACTAACTGTCATTTTTTGTGACATATGACTCAAGTCAACCATGTATAACTCAAGTCAATGATGTTTGATCTAAACAAGAAAAAGTCTCGAGCTATAGTGACTCGAGCCAATCTATGATGACTCGAGTTATAGCTCTTATTTAAAATTGAAAAAAGTTCTCCAAAGCTTCATGACTCGAGTTGGTCTTCTGTGACTCTAGTCACCAAAATGAATTTCAAATTCAACTTTTTTCAACAGTTACTCGAGTTAGTCACTTAATGACTCAAGTTATTTATTGTGTCAAAACTTTTCATAAGATCAAACCCGACAACTTTTTATCAGAACTTATATGACTTGAGGAAGACATTGAGTAACTCGAGTTATACTATGACAGAGACGCTCTCAGATGATTTTTTTGAAAATACTTGACTCAAGTCAATTTGGAAATGACTCAAGTCAAGGTGCGTTTATAACTCCGTTCCTCATAAGCCTATCATGTATGACTCGAGTCATTAATGTAATTACTCAAGTCAACATGTCTTCATAACACTGTCTCTCAGTTGTTACTCATGGATGACTCGAGTCAGCTCCACTTGACTCCAGTCATGTAACTCGAGTAAGTGATATATGACTCAAGTCAATGTTCTAGAAAATGAAAAACATCATGTTCATAATATTTAAATCATTGATTATGATATGAATACTTCATATTGTCACTCATTACTATTTTTAATTATGTTTAATCAATTTGTTAATGAGTTTTAGGGCCCGTTTGGAAACCTTCCAAAACCTAAGTTTTGCGTAGTACGAGGTAAGTATGTGAGAGGAGTTTTGCCTCGGCTTGCGTGAAACCTAGATTTTGATGGATTGCCAAACAGGCACTTAGTAAATTTTGATATGGATTAACATCAAATTGCAAGAAAGCAATTATGTATCAGAGCATTAAATGCAAAGCAGAGACAAATGCCAAAATTAGGCAACCAACTAACTGAGCAACGTAAAGCCTTGCAACCATTTTCTTTCCACTTCCATTGTTGAATCTTAGCAGACAAATGGAACAAGGAATGCCAAAAGGAATGACGGCGCTGATTGAAGAAAGAAGACGTGTGAGTAACGATTAAGTTTAATCAGTCTCATCGGTCATCTTCATTAATCTCAATGGATAATTCTCAAGCTTATCAACAGTCATTAATGTCAACAACTATAAAATAATTCTCCAGCTACTGAAACTCTGTGCATTCAATTTGTGAAATTAGCATTTATTGTTTCTAATCTTTGAGCAATATCTTTGGATATAAACATTTTTCAATGATTATCTATCTGCTTTTTTAAAGAGTCTCAAATTCATCATTCTTGTATTAATCTCAAGGTTGTGGAACCTTTGAGATTGTCATTAGTTGGTTACAACTTGTAAGGGGGAGTAAGTTCTAGTGAGAGAATTATTCAAGAGTTACAGAGTGTGTAATCTATTGGAAATTATGCCCTATGGGCTAATCATTATATAGCTAAAACTAATTAAGATATCGTATCTTAGATTTAATTTATGAAGATAAATCAAAGATTTAATTTTCAGATAAATATATAATATCTCAGATTTAATTAAATTGAGATATAGTATCTTAGATTTAATTAAATATCTCAGATTTAATTTATAAAGATAAATTAAATCTGTAGACTTTTAATTTGGATTAAATAAATAGATTAGATTAGATTTGTTGGACATATTTAATTAATGTTATTTAAATCTAAAATTCGAATTTAAGATTAATTGAGATTAATCTTGAATATTTTTAATACGGCCTGCCCAATTACGGTTTTAGAAACTCTATAAGAGATATTGATCTAGTGGTATTAAAGTAAGAGAACAACCGCAAAAAGAAAACCTTAGAGGAAAGACGTGAGACACGAAGTAAGAAGGCGCTAGCACGCTGCCATTAGTATTCGAGGTTATTCGTGTGAATATCAGTAGAGGAAGGCGATTCGAAGAGTCGACTTCTGCTGATCGAGAAGGCAGCCCATCAATTCAAATAGAACAAGACACACTAGTTCGACATAGGTATGATTCGGATTCTTTGAACCTTGATTCAAATGTTGTTGAGCGATGCTCGAATGAGATTTGTAAAAGTTTTAATTCCGCTGCGTGTAAGTTTTAAGATAGTGAAATCCCAAAGAATTTGAGGACTGGACGTAGGTCAAGGATTTGAACTAAACCAATATAAATTCCTGGTGTCTGATATTTCCTTTTTCCTCTTTGTTTATCCATGTGTTTACTTGTGTGATTCAGAGATTAAATGAAAAATTTTAAATCACTCAATTCACCTCCCTCCTTAGGTGATATTCTACCTTTCACTTTTGTGATGTATTGAAACAAAAAGGTTAATAGGGGAAACACTAGAGTATGCTTTTCCAAGAATGTGCATTTCTCTAGAGCACTGGACTGAAGCTTGCGTATGGGGATGGGACTGGTAAGGGATTTGGCGAAGTACTTAGGAATCCCTCTGATCCACAAAAGGGCTTCTTATGTCACCTTTGCTCCTACCATGGAAAAGACCCAAAATAAATTAGCTACTTAGAAGAGAGGTTGTCTCAATCTTGTGGGATGGGATACTCTTATCAAGGTAGTGTTATCTACATTGTCATCCTATCACATGGAGACTATGTTACTTTCTAAGGGTTTGCCAAGAGACCTTGAAAGATAAAGTAGGAGTTTCTTATGGGGCCAACAATGAGGAGAGAAGGAAATTACATTTGTTATCATGGGACCTAGTAAAAAGGGATAAAAAAATATGGTGGTTCAAGACTATAGATTTGAGCAAATAAAATTAGGCTTACTTAATGAAGCTGTGTTGGAATCTTTTGAACAATAGAAAAGCTTTCTGGGTCCAAGTCCTAAGAGAAAAATGTAAATGTGGTGTTGAAGCTATGCCTACGTTGACCATTTTAGTTTCTTCATGAAATCCATGCTTGCTTGTGTTTTAAGTTCCATTTGACCCACTCCCCTCCTTGTAAGAAGATTCGATGCATGCTGAGGGACTGGACAAATGCTAGAGTTCAATGGGTTTCTTTGGACAACCCATCATTATAGGAGAAACTCTCCTGCTTATAAGGAAGGGAGTGCAAATGGAACTTAAAACACGAGGCAAGCATGGATTTCATGAAGAAACTAAAATGGTCAACCCTATTTGGTTACACATGTTGGGATATTTGGGTATCAAGATGTAATCACCTCTTTGCAGATGAGATCTTAGCACTGGTCATTAGATAATGGATCATTTCTATCAAGCGTGTGCAGATAAGATTTGTTAGGAAAATGCAAGTTCTATAAAGGAGAGTAGGTGCAACACCATAGCACATAGGAGACACTTGGGGACTACATGAGACTCGAGGTGGATGGCTCGATGTTGAGTGACAAAAGAAGTGAATGAGGAGGAGTTTTACAAGATCACCATGCAGGATGGGTTTTTGGTTTCAGTAGCAAACTCAAGATGGCTCCACCGACTATTGTGGAACTGATAGCAGTTATTCATGGTCTTAATATCTTATGGGTCTTAATATCTGGGGCTACAATAAAATATGTGTTTTCACGGATTGTATTAATGTCATTAACTTGTTAACTAGAGGTGTGTGAACAACCACTCTTTTAGGGATATTGTGGATGAGGCCCAAACTCTTGTTTATAAAGGCTATCAAATTAGCTTTTTCCACTTTTGTACGAAGCAAAAGATTGTTGTTGATAGGTTAGCTAGGTTTTCTCATTAGTTGGTTGGGATTTTTTGTTTCTTTGATCAACCATCACCTACTTTAGAGGAGGAAGTGGTCGATGAAAGAGATTAGTTTTGTTTTTTTGTGCCTCCTTTGGCTAAAGTATACTTTTAATATGTTAAGTAGAGCCAGGAAATCGGACTGAGCCAGTCAAGCCTGCCCGTTTAGGCCCTAGCCCTTCAAGGGCTGGGCCTAAAAATTTGAAGAGATAAACGAAATTGGCCTTAGAAGGCCACAGGCCAGCCCGTTAGGCTCGACAATTTTTTTTTTTTTTTTAAATTGAAGTTGAAGTTAGGCTTAGGCGCTTCAAATACATGATATTTTTACTTATGAAGCAGAGTCTACCACAGTTAGTGAAGCACAATCAAATATCTATGACATTGATGATAGCGATGAAGAACATGTGTAATCATCTGCTGTTAGTGGTACGTTTCTTATATTTTATGTGTTTTATTTATAGATAGTAATGGATTGTAGACAGTAGTTTATTTTTTTATTACAAACGGATGAATGTGTTCATTTGTTGGATAATTTGTGTTGTTTGGATATTAATGTTGATAATATTTATTTGATAAATTAGAACTTTAATTGTTGTATTTTACTGATCATATTTCTTTGAAAAAACGGATAAAAAATAGTTAAAATTTGAAATAGTAATTTCCAGACCCTAGAGGGCCGGCCTCTGGCCCTGGTGCTCTCGGGCCGGGCTTCGAAAAACATGTGTTTTTCTTCTTTCAAACCATGGAGGGCCGATCTTGTTAGGCTCTGGCCCTTTAAGGACCGACCCTGATTCCTAGCTCTAGTTTTAAGTTTCATATAAGGTGTAGTTTTAGTCCTATATTTCAAACACCGTTAATGTTATTAACGAAAAATGTTAACATAAAAAACTCAAGTGACAATTGTGCAGATATTTAATTACACATTCATCGCTTAAATTTATACACTCATAATTTGAGTTTTCTGCGTCAGCATTATTTATTAGCAATATTAACGGCGTTAAAATTATATCATAAAAATATAATTTATAAAGTTAAAAATAAATAAGATACATTATACTACATCGGGTCTTAATTATAAGACAAAGTTGATTTTTTTTGAGGAATTAAGGAAGCTAAATAAGTTATTTAATCTTTTCATATTTTGTGTATTTTTAGATTATATATTAGTTTATTAGTTAAACTAATTAATTTGAAGAAAAAAAATAAACATAAAAATATTCTGAAGTGATTTAATTAGCTTCCTTAATCTCTCCTAAAAAGTCAATTATATCTTATTATTAGGACCGGAGGGAGTATAAACTTTAGCTATCTCTTTTTTTTTTTTTTTTTGAGATAATATTATCAAGTTCTCACTGAAAAAAATCTCTTATTTTTTAATTTTTAATAATAATAATAATAATTGTTGCTGCTGTTGTTGGTTGGTTGGAGAAAAAAGTCGTACCCCAAATCCATCCAATCCATCGAGAAGGCTTCATGGCGAACCAATTTGACGCTCCGAGGCTATTATCGGTCTCCCAAATTCAACTTCCAAGCCCTTGGTGAACATCTTCACTTGGAGATTGGTCAGCGTCACTCTCCTCACCCCTTTGTTCTATGTTTATCACTTACCTTTCGTCTTTCTCCATTCTGCATTTCGTCAAATTTTAATCTTTTGCGTCTTATCTGTTTGATCTTTTGCCTCGGAGAAAGTGCATGTGTTCCTGACTTCTTCCTTAAAGGGTTCGTCAATAGTCTTAGTTCAAAGTATAATCTTTCGTGATGTTAGGGAATCAGTCAAATTGAAGTGTTTTTTTCTCCAATATATTATCTTTTAGACGCTGTACAGTTGAGTCCTCTTAGTGTAATTATTATTTTTCTTCAGAAATTTGCTCTTAAGCTACGACCTTGTAGTTCATGCTTTTGAGCTATCCATGTCTTCTAACTTCTGTGGTTTCAGGAATGAATTGTGTTTCGAATAATGTCTCTGGTGGTACTGTGCTGCTCAGTAAAGGGATGGCTATAACCCCACAAGAATCATTCAAATTTTCCTTAAATCGAAAGCCCAACCTATCGTCTGGTCTTAGTTTTCTTAATTCTTTGCAGGTATGTCGGGTCATTTGTTGATTGTAGATTTGAGTGGAGGATTTTTGTGAAGCTGTTAATTGAAGTTTAATTTATATGGCTCATTTTAGAGTTGAGCTCAAACTAAAATTAGTCACTCTACTTCTTTTTCTTGTTTGTGTTTTATGCTTGATTTAGGCAGTGGGAAAAGCTGAAAATGAAATGCTTTGTTTAATCTTGTCAAGAAAACTGTTCAATTCATGAAACTATACATATTTGTAGAGATGGCAGTTGTGTGCTTATAATTCAATTTTTTTTCGCTGTCTTGTACAGTATAGTTGCGGCAAGATTAGTGTTCCTATAAAGATTAGAGCTCCACCGCATAATTTTTGTCAACATGCATTAACCATAAGAAATGAAATTCCTCAAAATGCTGATTTTCCTCGGAAATATTCAAGAAAGGAGAAAAAACCTTTTCCGACACCCATTGTTGAGCTGCGGCGAGCAGCTAGGGAGAGGCTAAAGAAGATGAAAGATGAACCAAAAAGAAGAGCATTACCACCTCCAAAGAATGGGTTGCTGGTGAAGAGCCTGATCCCAACTGCTTATAATGTATATAATGCAAGGATCACTTTGATTAACAATCTGAAGAAGCTGCTTAAAGTGGTGAACGTGCATGCTTGTGGGTAATTAAATTACTCGATATCTTCTAGCAGACTTTTGGCTAAAGTAGAATTTGGCTTATGTAAAATCTGGGAAACTTCATTTGTATGTGCTTTTACAGTGATTCAGCAAGTGTGGTATGGAATTCCATTGCTGTTTCTCTCTTTTTGGTTGGATAACTTCTTCATGCGGCTTAAATAGTTTCATTAACAGTTATAAGGGATGCTTAACTTATAGCATTGCTTTACCACGATAAATTTTAGTTGTTCATTGCACTGTCATTATTATAGCTCCAATATATGTTATTGTCCCCAATAATTTACCATTTTCCTTGGTAAGTTGATATGTATTCACCTTAGTTTTTTGGGAAAAAAAATCAAATGGTTGGATCATAAGATATTATGGTGACGTTATGACGTTTGATGGTATGGTTCATTGGTAGTTTAATTTCTAGTAGTTCCCATTGCTGTCTCCTTCATCTTTAGCAAGCATGTTCACTGCTTGAACCCTTTAATGGTATACATAAACATACCTCCTTAACAGTAGGCTGACTCTTGATGATTACGCAGGAATTCAAATAGCTTGTCTCTCCACATTGTCAAGAGTAATTTAGATGTTTACTGTTTATCCTCTATATGCATTTTCAGCTCTACCTGTAAGAATGTAGAAGGCAGAATAATTTGATTTCAGTTCTCAATGTGCAATTATCCAATGTGAAGGTTTTTCATGCTATCTTGTCTTAATGTACTTGGCTATAATTTTGTGATTCATCTTTGTAAGTTTCTAATATTTGGTTGATCCATGTTCAATACGTATTTTTTTTTTATTCACATATAAACATCATTATATTTCCTTTATGTATGCACTTAGTTGATTCTGTTGGCGTTGATGTTCTAGTGCAGGTGGTGCACTGATATCCATGTAGGACCTGTTGGACATCCTTTCAAGTCATGTAAAGGCTCGAAAGCTAATCTCCGCAACAGTCTTCATGAATGGACAAATGCATTTATTGAAGACATATTGGTGCCAGTTGAAGCCTATCACCTCTATGATCGTCTTGGAAAACGTATTCCTCATGAAGAGAGATTCTCTATCCCCCGAATTCCTGCAGTAGTCGAACTTTGCATTCAAGCTGGTGTTGAAATTCCTGATTATCCCACCAAAAGGAGAAGAAAGCCTATAATCCGCACGGGGAGGAAAGAATTCATTGATGCTGATGAAAGTGAACTACCAGATATAGTCCCAGAGGAGCCTGTGAAACCATTACTAACTGAAATCCCTGATTCAAAAGTAGCAGCTCCATCTAGCGAAGAAGAGACTGTTCATCTTGCTGAGGAAGCTCTCGAAGCATGGGAACAAATGAGGAAAGGAGCCAAAAGACTAATGAGAATGTACCCTGTGAGGGTTTGTGGATATTGCCCAGAAATTCATGTTGGTCCATCGGGCCACAAAGCACAAAACTGTGGAGCTCATAAACACCAACAACGTAACGGGCAGCACGGTTGGCAGGCTGCTGTGCTCGATGACTTGATACCTCCAAGATATGTGTGGCATGTCCCTGACGTGAATGGACCGCCATTGAAACAAGAGCTTCGGGATTTCTATGGGCAAGCCCCTGCTGTTGTGGAAATATGCATTCAGGCTGGCGCCTCTATACCCGAACAGTACAAACCAACCATGAGGCTGGATGTGGGGATCCCATCAAATGTTAAAGAAGCTGAAATGGTAGTTTGAGATGAATTACTCTTGTAAATCTCAACAGGGTATGGATTGTGAAGGATATGCACTATATAGGATGTTAATGGAGGACAATGAGAATTGTTGCAGACATGGAGAATGCCTCTCTTGGTTTGTGCTGGCTGGGGATTATTTTGTGGTTAAATCAGCATATGGTGTGAAATGCTAGCCTCTGAATATTATAGCAGGAAGTGCGGTTGCTTGAACAAAGAACATGATTCAAGCTCTCCTGTAACCTCTCCTGGACCATGAGATGAAAATTCAATTTCTGGATCATTTTTTCAGGCAAGAGAAAAATTATTATTGTTGCCTAGTGTCACATTACCTCAAAAAACTTGAGAGAAACAGTTATGCCATGATTTTAATGAAAATACTCTTATGACTAAGTTGAGTTGTTCAGTGAAGAGGGAAGAGAATATGTCTCCTCTAAATCTCAAGTGTATGACAATGGAAATGGCTCGGATTTTTATTTTATTTTATTTTTTATGAGAATCAAATAACTGATTTATTTCCTTAATAAACATAGTATCACTAAAAGGAAATGTTTATGTAAAATGTGCTAGCTGCCTTCTAAGAGCTTTTATATGCAAGCTAAGTGCCCTTGTGAACGCCCTCATTCATCGTAAACAAGGTATTATTATTTTGGGGTAAATCTATCATTGCAAAGAATAAAGGAAATGAGGATACTCCCAAAGTCCCATAATAGTCATTTCTTGCTATTGAAAAACTGTTAGGCTCAAAAACGAATTACATAACTTGTGTCAATTGGACGTTCAATCAGTTTGGAAATAAACAAGTTCACATTCAACAAGTTCATTAAGAAAATGAAAACAAATATCAGAAGTATGACCACAGGACCCTGTAAATATAAATCTTTAAGGGCTGGGTCTATATGTACAAGAAGTTTTAGGGGGGTGGATCAGTACATCAAATCATGCTTCCTGTTTTCTGGCATCTCCACCACATGCACAAAAGTTACAGAAGAAAGTACAGTCCAACGCATAATGTGCACATTTTTTTCCTGGAAAAACAAGAAGGGGATGCGCCTAGATAGATTAAAAGCAAAGCAGTAAAAATCAAACACCAAACATACAAAAAATTACAGGGCATATAAATTAAACAAAATCATAGCCTCTATCGATGGTTTTGTAGCTTAGTGGAGTGATGGCTCCTAGTAAATGAGAGGTGGGTTCGATGGTGTTTCTAGTCTCAGACCATAAACACCTGTTTCTCTAGATTATAACGAAAAGTCACAGTATCTATTTGCAACAATGGCAGAGCGGTCTTGATGCCAAGCTTGAAGCAGAAAATTGAAGAGTCACAGCCTTTTGGCTAGGTACTTTGCCAAAGAATCAACAGGCTTGGTAGAATCAACACTTCCAACTCCTTGATTCCTTATCTTAATACGAGCTAGGTAATCGACTGCAATCCATGGGAAACTCAGCATCACTCTATTTCCATGATCAACGGACTTGTCTTGAAGATCAAGGGACTTCTTCACCCATTCAGGATGATATGTGACCTGGTACCAGGCTGATGCCTTCTGCTCATATAATAAATGTATTTCTTCATCATTTAATTCTTCCATATTTGAATTCAGTTTCTCAAAATTTTGCCTAAATTCTTTCTTCAGGCCACTGTAGGCATGCTTGAGCCTTTCTTTAAGATCCCCTTGCTTTTTGCTGGTGTATTTGGGCATGGACCAGATCTGTCCAGTTACAATTTCTTCTTCTCTTTTAACTTTGTACTGACTAAGCAGTCCATTCAGCTGACCATCATAACAGCACTTCTGCTCCCATGCATCATTAATAAACTCGGCAGCGCCGGGGACCTCAAGACTAGCATCATAAGGTATATCATCAGTTACATGCTTCAAACTAGTGCTATCCAAATCTTCATCGTAACCATCTCTGATTCGCCGGTAAAGCCTACCAAGGATTTTCTTGGATTTATAGGACTGGTGTGACTCCTTCCCCATAAAATCAGGGTATTGTTTTGGTTTCAAACTATAAGGCATAGAGACAATCTTTCCAGTTTTCGGAAAATCAACAGCTGTGGCTGCTAACTCAGCCAGGGTTATGCAATTCGGATCCATTGCGCCATCCTCACTGAGATCAGCATGTACCACATGTGCATTGCAGATTGCCCCCAAATTCTCAGTTACCATATGTTTAACAAAAAATTCTATAATGTCCTGCAGCATGTACGATAACAACTTTTACAACTTTAAGGAATTAGTGATGCATTTATAGAATGCATATAAAGTATGTTCAAAGAGAAAAATCAAATTAAAATATGGCAGCCCAAGATAAGTTCAATGATAATGCACAGTGAGCTCATAGAGAATTTCAAGAGAACACACATGCTGAACACCTTTAACACTCTAAAGCACATGACATTGGCGTCTCAATCATAAAAATCAATAGTTATGTGCCTTTAGTCTTTCCAATTTCAAAGGTACACAGAACAGATTATTATAAGTCATTTCTACCTTTTATTTATATTTTTTTCATTCTTTACTTTTTATACATTTCAGCAATGACCTAAAAGAACTTTGAGACAAAAGTTTGAATATGGTTCCTATAAAGAAGAGGGTGTCAATAAAATGACAGCAATGTGGCTGCAGCATTAGAAGCTCCAATTAATAGTTATAGGCAGAAGATTTGGGGTTGTGGGCATCACTTTATGCAATTGTCTTGATTTATAGATCACAAGAAATATGCCCTCAATATTTACTTTGTTCACTTTAGGTAAGTTCTTAACCTTTGCATGTTGCTTTATTTCTTACAAAAGAATGATGGTCTAATATGCTATATGAAAGATATTAAACAGTTATGTTGAGCTTTGCCCGTGTAAAACATGTAACATAAGAGAAAGATGAATGAAAGAACACATACTCGAGTAGTAACTCGACGTGCCAGAACTTTGCTTTCTGCAGATACATAGTCCATAGGAGGCCAACTCCTCTTACTGGGTGGAATAAGATTCTCATCCCATGTGACAAAATAGAGGTCCCCATCAAGGTCACTTCCAGAAGCTTCATTTGTATGGGGTCTATCACCCTTTTGGGGAAAAACAAGACAATCATGTAAATGATGTAAACAAGGAGCATCAACTGCTTCCAAAATTCTTACATCTCCTGGGTGAAGACAAGGATTTTTAGCCATAACTACAAAACCTTTAACTACCTGCAGGTTCTTTGTCTCTTTAAATCTTGAGCCATGCTTTGCAAAACAATTTTCAAGAGAAGGGTTAGAGACTTGAATGAAGCACTGTCCTTGTTCAAGCACACCCACCTCATCTAATACGCCCATCAACCATTGCCCAGATGAAACAAAGATCCTGGCCTTTTCTCTAAGGCCCCGAAGCTGTGCGGCACGGACAGATGTTAATATGCCTCTAAGATGAGGTTCCAATTCAGGATTAAAACCAACACTTAACATTATTGCTGCAGCACTCCCATGATCAGCACAAGACTTCATGAGAACATCAAAAGCCACATCTACATCCACAAGCATTTTGTTTAACTTCAAAATCATTTCCTCCTGCATGTTCCAAAATACTTCATCAAGCACATTTAGTGCTGAAAGCAATGTCACGATTTGCCTATTAAGGAAACCAGGTTGAAACCGAGTCCAAGAACAGATCTCCAAAGTGGTATGGGTGGATTCAAATTTTTTCATACTTGGTCTCAGTAAGAGTTGGGGCCCATCCCCTTCAGATGGCCAACAGGCTACAACCCCTTTAAAACCAGCATATCTGATCTGATATGCGGAGGGCGAATCATCCAATTTCAATTTATCAGCTACAGCTCTTGTGAGATCAGGTTTAATAATACCGATTCCGTCAGAGAAATCATAAATATTCCTCTTGATATCAGGTATTGAATCAACATCATGTGCTGCAACCTCCACAGTCGCATATGTAGATGAGAAGCACTGTCCCATCCTCGCAGCACATTTTGCAACATTCCTTTGATTAAACCTCCCCATCCAATTTCTGATGCCATCACAAGTTACGCTCTTTTCTTCAGCAAAAAACCATGCAGAACGGTCTCGTAGTTGATTGGAAGAGAAAGCCAAAAATGAATATTTTCGGCCACACAAATGAAAACCATTGTCCAAGATTGTCTTCACCCTTCTATATATATTAGTCTTTTGTGGGAAGGAATTCGATGTGATCTCCTTCACTATGGGAGCAACGAAATAAGTTAGAGCAGATGAATTGATTGTCTGCATGCCTTCATCCATAAATGTAACTCTCAAGAATCGATCTGCGACTTCTTTGTATTTCCTTAGAACCCTATTGGACATTTCAACTTCTGGTGGCAGACAATAAGCTTTGGTTGGGGTGATGACCAGTCTACGAACCTCTGCAATATCATCTGACTGTTTAGAGACCTGGTAAAGCTTAGGATTTCTAAGCAACCACTCTTGGACTTGTTTTAGCCTCTTGGCTGCATCAAATACCAGTCGCTTGTAAGAACATAAGTGCTTGAGAGCAGCCACATTGATCTCCTTAGGCCGATTTCTCAACAATTCAAAAAAGCTATCTGACAACCTGTGTTGATTGAATATGCCTCTGTGCATAATTGCATTAATCAAGAACATAATGTCAAAGGTGATGCCTTTTTGAAAATGAATACTGAAGAAAGGATCTTGCATGTGAACCCCATAAAATGGTTCATTCATTGTCCTAAGAGGCCGGTTAAGTAAAATCTCTTGGACTCTTTGGTCTTTTAGATACTCCATAGCCCTCAGCAATTTTTTCTGATACCTGACTGGCATAGAAATTCTGTAAAAATTACATCGGCCAAGGGCCCCACTTGGAGTAAAATCCGTGGTTCTGATCCAAGGATCATCATCATCTAGCAAATCATATGTAACTGACTCTTCAATGTCATCATCTGCAGTTCTGTACCAAACAGATGGTGATGAAGCCAGCTGTAATAGGATAACTAAAGATGCAGATGATGTCTCATCATATCTCTTGATTTCATTTATATCTCTGACCAAGAATCCTACCTGGAAGTTGCACTTGATCACTGCTTTTTTATCTATACCTTTAAAAGAGAAAACAACATCTTTGTTGAAACATATTTTGCACATGGCATCAAATGGATCTACCAGAAGGTCGACCCCTTTATCAGGTCCTCTCCAGGCAACATAAAAGTTCTCTGGGTCAACTAAACTGCCAATTTCAACAAGAACATCAGATAACTTATAAGGAGTTGTGTTTCTCCTCCGTCGGTTTAAGAAGTAGGGATTTTCAGATCCCAAGCTAACCTTTAAATGTTGATGCTGCAAAAATAGATCCAAGCGGCCAGCAGCATTATATGCCTCAGATACATATTCAGGAACTGCAAAATGCACAAATGCATGAGGCTCCACCTTCTTATAGCCATCTGTTGTTTCAATTTTCGCTGTGTCAGTGATTGAAAAATCTGGATAAGACTCTGAAGGGGTCCAAGAAGTTTTCAGCCGACACCTATCTACAAGTCCAATTTTATCTTCCAAGTATGTAACAAGATCTTTTGCTTTGACCTTGCCATCAAATCCACCAATGCTAATTTGAGTAACTATACTTTTTGTTGCTCTTCCTTCTAGCTCCATTTTTGGGTAGTCTGCACAACATATATTGCACATTTTTGTCAGTTACATTAGTTTTTGAGGTTGCCACCCCCAAACAATAGCCAATAAGAGAGGAGGTGTGGGAGACTACATTTCTAATAAGCTTGTTTATTAAAAGTAACATTCTTGCACTCCCAAGTATTGAACTATTGAACAAACACATAAACAAGATATCTGAATGCGTGATGAAGAAGGAAGACTATAGTTGGACGCAAGTCATATTTATAAAGATGTAATCAACGCACAATCCACCAAATATAGTAAAATCGACAATGACAATAAGACAATGAGAGAGACATGGACAAGCACATACACACAAAAAAAGTAAATTAAATTTCATACACAACTGAACACTTCCAGTTCTACAGACTGATTTTCCATGGTAGAGTTATTAAAGTGGATAAGTAAATATGTCGAGAGAGAATCATGGCACATAGTAAATTGCAACCCCCTCCTTTCTTTCCCCACTACAAATCATAAGTTTATAATACGCAAACTAGTCAATAATAGCCACTGAAGGCCAACATTGGAGAACAATTTTTCTACGTTTGTTGAGCACAGAAACTTAACGTCACTCTAAATAAGGAACAAAATCTAGGGTATATTCATATAACTTCCCATGAACCAAAGGGCAGATGACGACTGACAAAATCTGGAAGCGATATCTTAATTACCTACTCTACTTACTCCTCCCTCAAGGCCAAAAGCCCAAAAAGAGAGAGAAAATTCGTTCAGACAGAAGCAAAATATATTTACAGCAGTAATATGAGGTGCAAAGTTAATGGCAATCTACGCGCGAAAGTTCTATTACTCTGAACAATTTGGGCGCACATTCTTCGCACGTTCGTCGGATACAAGCTGATTTCCAACTTGCATAGATTGACCTAAGCAAACAGACCAAATCTTACAGCACCCAAGTAACCTTAAATACGCAACGATCATTGGTAATAAAATCCACACTTACAACTAGAGTTAAAGCCCCCAAACTACATTAAAATCCCAAAATTTACAAATTACACACGACAGATAACATCGTTGAACCAATCATTCGATACCCATTGATAAGAATTTGAGTTGAAAAGCAAGATGGATTCACATTATGCCAGAAAATGAGAAGAGAAGAGAGAAAACAACCTGCCGATTCAGTTACTAGCTAACACGAAACTGTGGAGAGTGCGAAGGAAGTGCCAGTCTGAGAAGAGGTAGTGAGTGAAGGAATTGAAGAAAGGGATAGTGCGATTCACTAAACTCCTAAGTTTAGGCAAAGGATCGCTTCTGTGACCTTACTCTCACTCTCTGCGTGATGCTCTGCTATGCTTGCTTTTTTTGATTTTTTTCCGCCTTGATCAGTACCAGGCTCCCAGTACAATACAAGCCGTCTGGTGTGTTAGCTCAATTTTTATTTTCTTATATATATATATATTCCATTCTTCTCAGGCAAGGAATTGAGCCATTGAGGGGCCTAGGATGAGAAAGCAACGTGCAAACCCCACATTACCAAGCTGTAGTTTTTCTTCTGTTTGCAAAAGCTGGTTAGAGTTGTCACATATCCTAAGAGATCCGGGACTAAACTCTTAGGTTATAGGTTTGATCCTCTCTGCCGTCGTTGGAACTCCTTTGGTAGGCGATCTTGTAAGTCCCCAGTAAGTGCTTATAGAGCCCGGGGCCGTACCTGAACTTGGTGGGGGACTGGTGTCGAACCCCTCCAAAACTTTTTTTTGTATAAAAAAAAGTTGCTTATTTAAATTAACGAAAAAACTATTTTCTTAATATGATCTACAAGTACTTTATTTATCTTTATTATAAGATATTAATTAATAAATATTATTGATTGTTTTTATAAGGCACTTCCGTATCTACTCAAATTTAATAAAGGTAATGGAAGAAAGTAATAATTAACATGATATTTAAATTTAGTGTTGTTGGTAAGAGCAATTTTGAAAATCATTTGAATTTTAGGAAAATTTTAATATTTTTAATTGTTTTTATTGATTCACGAAAATTAATAATTAATTTTTTATAATAAAAATATGAAAAATACAAAATTAATATGTTTAAAGAATTTTGGGTTCTCAAATCTCAAAAGCTAATTCAGCCCCTCCCCAAGTTGTCTAAACTTTATAGACTTCTCTTTTTTGTTGATTCTTGTTCTTTAACTAAATTTATTATATATATTCAGAGCAAAAACTAAATTTATTATATTTAGTTGGCTTTTTTTAACTTCTTTGTAAAATATTTAAGTTACTGATGTCATCTTGTGTTTTCATTAAAAAAAAAAACTTCTGCTTTGTTATTTTAATTCACTATTAATATTAATTACTGAAAAGGGTAAAAAGAAAAAAATAGTCATCAATTTACACCAAAAATATAAAAATAACCATAAACATTTTTTTTTTTAATAAAAGTAACTATAAATATTACAATTCCGTAAAACTAACACCAATATGTTTCCCCTTTGGCCAGCACCAGAATCCCAGTACAATACAATACAAGATATTTGGTGGGTGCGCGGTGGGGATCAATTTTTTTTAATATATATATATATATATATATATATATTCCATTCTTCTCAAGGAAGGATCTCATCTAAGAAGGAATTGAGGGGCCTAGGACTAGGAAGAGAAGGCAACATCCAATTATCACCACATTATTCGAGTTGTCTCTCTCTTCCGCCGCCGCCGCCCCCGCGCAGAACACCCAAGTCCTCTAGACTTTAAGCTTGTTTGAGATTATTATTCTTCATTATATAAATTGAGATAAAACTCTTCTCGTACATTCATTTTGTATATGGTAAATTATGATTAAAAAAATATTTTTAAAGGCTTCAATCATTATTTGAATCAAGCTCTTTATAGACTTTCTACTTTGTTATTAGGCAAATTTTCCAAAGTAACGAAAAAAAAAATTGTCAAATTAGGACACTGTGCAAACATATTACTAAATTAGGTCATTTTGACATGGTACCACTGTACAAGTGGCGTCCTAGGTGGCGACGCCACCTATTTTTTTTTAAAAAAAAAGATTCTTTTAGCTGCTGCAGGCAACTGTTGTGACAGGGGGCTAACTCCCCCTGTCAGATTTTTTTAAAATTTTTTTTAAAATATTATTTTATATAATATAATATATAATATATATTATAAATAAAATAATTATTATATATTAATAATTATTATATTATTAATAATATTTTTTTTTATATAATATATATATTATTAATAATATATAATATGATTAATATAATAATTATATATTAGTATTATTTTATATAATATACATTATATTATACATTATATATATATATTACATACAGTACCCAAGGAAGAAGCAACCCAGATTGAAGACAACGATGACGTACCGAGAGCTAGCTAACCAGCATTTGATTTGAGAGGAAAAAAAACATAAAAACAATAGGATTGTCGAGGAAGATGAGAGAGAACATAAAAACATCGGAAGAAAATATCGGACAGTTGGTGAGTTTTCTAGACAGATCAGTGATCTTACTGAACGAAAGCAAATATATTATATTATATATAATATAATATATTATAATAATATAACAATTGAACGGCCAAGAATAATCATACTCTTTTACTTTTCATTGCTGTCTGCAACATCATCTTCCTCAACAATCCTGTTGTTTTCATGTTTTTTTTTTTCTCTCAAATCATATGCTGGTTAGCTAGTTCTTGGTACGTCATCGTTGTCTCCAATCTGGGTTGCTTCTTCCTTGGGTACTATATGTAATATATATATAGTATATAATATAATGTATATTATATAAAATAATACTAATATATAATTATTATATTAATCATATTATATATTATTAATAATATATATATTATATAAAAAAATATATTAATATATAATTATCATATTATTAATAATATAATAATTATTAATATGATAATTATTAAAAATATATATTAATATATAATTTGAAACATCTACTATTTAATTAACTAAATAACCTTATATTACTCAGAGTTAACCAGAGTAATCATATAATAGGATTTAAAGCGGAATTTAAAATTTTCAAAATATGACAGAGCATGCATTATGAGCCATAGAGTGTGGCAATATACAATACTCCATTCATACTCACAGACAAACAGAAGCCCTACTTGGTCAAAGTAGACTAGGCTTCCGTAGTGTTTCCGAAAGGACTTGGGCAGATATGGTAACCTGGAAAAATTTTGTAACCATCAGTCCAGCTCATTACGAATATCGATAAGTGCTAGTGAGGTGCCAAGTGGATTAAAATAGTTCAACTCAAATAAACGATTCATCAACATCCTCATTATATAATATCACATAATGCTTTAGTATCATGATCGGATGTAATATATGCAATACCCAAATACCTCCCTTTACGCCAGCCGAACCGCCTTATTTCCCTCCGACTAGACCCATGGGCTAAGTTACATCCATATTACTGGTTACTCCAAAAGCTTATTGGTCAAGTGATGAGGACCGGCCAAAATCCCCAGAGCACCTGCCCCAGACCATGGGTCTTTCCCCACTTTAATCCAGTGAGGTGTCGTAAGCCCTATAAACTGTGGGCTGGTCCCAATCAACTGGTGGGACAATAAAAAGCCAACCAATGTGCATCAATGGAGGCCTCACCACGTGGTGGTAAATAAATATCACATTTCCTCTCAATCCTTCCCTTTCCCATGATTGTCATGATATTTCAATGCATATAATTTCAGTTCATAAAATCCACATGGCAAGATTTATTTAAAACATGCATAATCAGTTCAGAAAAATACTCAAAAGCAGTATATCGATATCATAATAAGTGGAAAGTGGTTACCTCTCGCCCAAGCTAATTACTATTAGCACACTGCTCCTAAACCGAGCTCAACACACTCCACAATTCAATCTATAAAATCGATTCACTAACAATTAATAACCCTTAAAAATTCTACATATTCGAAATTATAACTTATAATTCCATAAACTTAAAATATACAAATTTTAATAATAAATTTGGAATATTTGAAGTTGCAAATTATGATGGTACTAAATGAGGGAGACCATTGTAAATATTAATTCTCCTTTCAATCCACTATTAATAACTCTCTTTTTCCTATTTATTATGCATGAGTAATTTTCTAAATTATTTATTCCATTTCTACTAATAGAAATTATTACTATTTTTATCATTTATTTTTTTTCCCTAATAATAACAATTTCTATTTATTATTAAATTTCTCTGTTTATATTTAAACTCTAAATAGTAACTACTTACACTTCAGAACCACACTTTATGTGTTCATAAAAGAAATCCATTACTTTAATGTATACATATACATATAGAAAAAAAAAAAAAAAGCTTTTGTTTGTTTTTAATAATCATCACATGGCAAGGTAAGCAACATATATATAAGATTTACTTTCAGCTTTGAATAAAATATAAATAACTAGTGTATCTTCCTATGGGGCCACGTTTGGATAGTCATACACACACATAAAAATATTTCTTTCTCTTCTACTTAAAGATGAGGTTCCAATGTGTAATAAAGAAAAATATGATTTTATATTATACACACACACACACGCACTTAATGCACACACAGCAAGTCCGCTTGATTAGTTACATGCAAATATATATATATATATATATCAAAAGTTCTCTTTTGTTCCAAATGCAAACATGCACATATGCCGACGTAATACACACACACACATACTACAATGCCCAGGGTTTCCTTCTCTTTTCAAACACATTACATATATATTAAACCGCAAAACGAATGGACACGAGGGCAGCAAAAGAATGTGTAACTATGATAGTTACCCACACACCGCCCCCTATTTCCACGTAGTTACCGGTTTTCTTCAGTTTTCAGTTACTTATCCTTTATATATATATATATATATATATGCTACCTATCTTTCTCACATATTCACGGTTTTTCTTTCTTGTATGCTTCCCATGCACCTTACAAGCAGTGAGTATACTTATATATCTATATATATTTATAGTTCAACGTTTGCCTTCATATTGCTTCTACATATGACCACAAGAAACAGATACATGGTTTACCCAAACAACACCAATTTATACACACCGATGCCCCTGTTCTTATTTCAGTTTTCAGTGTATTCAAGTTTTATTTCCTAAGGTCAAATATCCACACTTTTCGACGGGAAGCTGATAGAAAATAGGAGGAAAAGGAGTGTCCATGGTTTACCTTTGTTGGTTAGCTTGTACGACGAGTAAGGGTGACTGGTCCTATCCTCGCTCAAGCCTCACGTTGAGCCCTTGACTGCTGTTTCTGTGCTCTGTTTCTCGGCTCCTAAACAGAGGAAGAGATGAGTTTCAGTTGGAAACTCTCTCTTGATCTCACTCTCTCTCGCTTCTCTCGCTGCTCCCTCGCACTCTTGCTTACACTTTTCTGCTTCTGTTTTTCTGGTGAAACCGAAAGAAAACGTGGAGGATGGATGAAAGCAGATGTATATATTGGAGGGAGAAGCAGTTGGTCGGTAAGTAAGGACCATAGGATAAAACAGCGATGGGCTCGAGGAAGATAAAGGATCTGATTTTTCGCTGATCCTCTGCTCTCCTTTATTGTTTGCGTGTTGGACTTCGGTTTAGTTGTTTTAATTGTTTGTTCGGTTTATGCTTCTAGTTTGGTTTCTTTTATTGTACAGGAGTCGAGACAAATGAAATGGAGAAATGAATGATTATAGGCTGCTTGGGTTCATATTGGGTTTGGGCCCGTAAGTTGCTGGCCATGAAGGGAAGAAGCTGATGCATTTTTGCTTCTGATCTTCCTATGGAGCTGGAGAAAGGATTGGTTTGAAATGATTATCTCATGAGGACATTATTGGGCTTGACATTGGGTTTGTATTTTGGTTCATGGGCCGTGGAAGATAAAAATTAGATGAGCCACACTCTGCTCATGATATTGGGCCCAAGATACCAAGGCAATAATGAGTCTTGTTTTTTTTTTTTTTTAATATGAAGAAATGAGCTTGGATATATGTATATAAGTGTATGGGTATTTTCTTGTAATTATTTTCTTGGGTTGTTGTACTAGGAAGTAAATTCATAATTTTAATTATTTAATTTTTTTTTTCACATAATAACTTTAATCATTTGACCCAAAATAATCATTTCCTTGAATCCATCATTTTTCCCAAATTAATTTAAGGAAGAGGATTCTTCATCTCAAATAATTTAAGTTTGAAATTTTGAAGACCAAAATAAAAGAAATTTATTATTAAATTTCCTTATAATGTTCAAGTTTTAAATTCCCAAATTTTGGGATGTTACATAATTATTATATTATTTATAATATATATTATATATTATATCATATAAAGAAATATTTTTTTAAAAAAATTTAAAAAAATCTCCCCCTATCAGAAAAGTTGCTGCAGGTAGCTTTGCTGCCTGTAGTAGCTAAAAGAAATTTTTTTAAAAAATAAAAATAAAAATAGGTGGCGTCACCACCTATATAGTGGCGCCATACATGGTGTCATATGACGTGACGCCACAAAATGGCCTAGTTTAGTAATATGTTTGTATAGTATCCCAATTTAACAATTTTTTTTTGTTATTTTGGAAAATTTTCCTTGTTATTGGGAAGTAGCCAAAAATAATAATCCTTCCCGTCCTTTTTATAAGTAATTTTCTCTTTTTTAGGGATGATTCATAGTATAAAAAATTTTTATCTTGTGTCTCAATATTTAAACTATTTTTTTCCTTTTATACCCCTATTAAATATATATTTTATATTAATATCTCCCACTCACCACTAATTCTTTTTCATCTTATCATTTTTACATATTCTCTCACATAGTTTGTACTTATTCTTTCTTATATTTTTATTCATTTTCTCTCATATGCTCTTTTCATAAAAAGGGGTATATTTAGAAAATACTCCCTCTAATCCTTATAATAAGGCACCAAGTCAATAAAGTTGTCCTACAATTTAAGCAACTTCTAATATTACCCCTACTAATTGCTCTAAACTTTAATATCATATTAATTATTATGGGCATACATAGGAAAAAATAATTAATACACTTTGGAAACAAGCAATTGCCTTATAAAAAGGACTAAATATAATTATAAGTTGTTGCCTTATGATAAGGATTATAGGAAGTATATGATATTTTGGACACATTTATTGTTTTTAACTAATCTTAATTGCCAGCTCGTTTGACGCAATCAAGACAAAAGTTGCTTGTAAAAAGGATAAAAGGGAGTACAACTTAAACTTTAAAATCTCATATCAATCTTGTTGCTTATAAGGATATAACTATTAACTATAAAAGTGTAGCGATTAACAACTCATTTTAATAGTGAATCTTAGATTTGAAATTTTGAAGTTCAAGTAGTACTCCTCTGGTCTTTAATATAAGACGTATATATCTAATTAAATTAGATTAAGAAAATTAGTTAAGTTAGTTAATATGACACATATTTCTAAAACACCTTAGTCGCCTATCTCCCTTAATTTCCTCTTTCTCTCCCCTCTTTGATTATAATTGAGAGAGCATCAATAGGGGTAAATTAGGAAAAAATTTATAAATATGAAAAATATTTTTTATATTTAGAACAAAGATGAACTTACTAAATATGTCTTATATTAAAGAATAAAGGAATATTTTCTTATGTACTTATTACACACACACACACAGATGAAGGAAGGTGTGTTGTGATGGCCTAAAGGGGGAAGGTCTGAGTCTATATATGTAAGAGACTCTATAAAAGTATTCATGTATGAAAGAGAACAAGTATATTTCCCTCCATCAGATCATTATTGGTCAAAAGTTGGTGATCTATCTTTAAATACACACACACTTGTGTGTGTGATATGTACATATATGTGTGTGTATTCCACCCTTCTCAAGGAAGGAATTGAGCCATTGAGGGGCCTAGGAAGGGAAAGCATCATCCAATCATTACCTAAGTTGTAGTTTTTCTTCTTTTTGCAGACTATGTATGTTTATTTGAATGTGATGGAAGATGTTTTTTTAATATGATCTATGTGTATTCCCTCTTATTCTTATTATTAAGAACCACCTAACAAATATTATTGAGTCCTTTTTATAAGGCATTTGCAATGTTCTAATGATCATTTAATTTATCTTTTCATGTCTGTACATATTTATTTAATAAAAGTAATGGGAGAAAACAATAATTAATATGATATTTAAATTTAGTGTAGTTAGTAAATATAATATTGAAAATCATTTAAATTTTAGAAAAACTTTAATGTTTTTAACTATTTTTATTAGTTTATAAGAATTGGCAGTTAATGTCTTATACTAAAATAAAAAGGAATACAAGATTTTGTTTGAAGAGTTTTGCTTAGTAGTGCTTCTCAATCTCAAAAGCTAATTGAAACCGGCTCCAAGTTGTACAGACTTTATAGACTTCTCTTTTTTTTTCTTCCTTTGTTTTTAAACAAAACTTAATTTTGGAAAAGTCATATTAAGATCTCAATTAAAGAAAATACTATCAGAAAATTCTCGTAACTTGTTAATGACAAGTGAAAGAGTAATTATTAATAAATGAAAGAGTTACCATTAACAAGTTATGAGACTTTTTTTATATTATTTTTTAATTAGGAACTTAGTGCCATTTTCTCCTTAATTTATTGTTATTTTAATTGACAATTAATATTAATATTAATTACCGGAAAGGGTTAAAAGGAAAAAAAATCATAACTTATACCAAAAGTGTAAAAATAACTATAAATTTCTTTTTTGGTTTTTTTAACAAAAGTAACTATATAAATAGTACAGTACGGTAAAAGTAAAAGAGATTGACAGAAAAATACCACTTAAACTACAAAATCCTATTAGCAATAACAATAATGAGATTAGCAAAAATAGTAAAACAATTGACATTCATTTTATTAAAAAAATCACTTATTTAAAATTTTAAAATTTAATGATATGTTGTTAAAGTAACACCAATATTGTTACCCCTTTTGGTCACCACCAGAATACCAATACCAGTGTAATACAATACAAGATAATTGGTTGGGGTGCGGGAGATCAATTTTTATTTATTTTTTTAAAAAAATATATTCCATTCTTCTCAGGGAAGGATCTTATCCAAGAAGGAGTTGAGCCGTTGAGGGGCCTAGGGACTAGGAAGAGAAAGCAACATCTGATGATCCAATTACCACATTTCTCAACATGTTTCGCCTATCCTTTGAATTGTCGGAGGATCTCAGCCTATATGAGCTGTTTATATAGTATTTAGACAGTTCAAACTTATTTTTTTTTATGGGATGATTTTTAAACAAAAAAATATTATTTTTTAAATATTAGTTAAGAAATTATTTTTATTTTAGATTATCTACTAATTAAAATATTTTTTAAAAAAATAAAAAGTAAAATAAATAAATAAATAAATATAGACCGTTCATATTCATATTACTTAAGGGAATGCGTTTCCCTGCCTATCCTTTAAATAAGTAAGGGTGCTCAACCCACCTAGGCTGTTCAGATGGCATCTCAACATTCCATATTTAATTTTTTTTATCTGGTGATTTTTAGATGAATAAATATTAGTTAAAAGATTATCTTTATTTTATATTTTCTATCTATTAAAATACACCTTTTTAAAAAAAAAATAAGAAGTAAAAAAAAAATAAACCGACCAAATCCCATCTAGACGGCTCATATGGGCTGAGTGCCGATAGGTAGGGAAACACGTTCTATTACTCAAGTTGTCCCTCTCTCTTTTTGCCCCAGAGCACCTAAGTGGTCTAAACAGCACCTAAGTGGTCTAAACTTTATAGACTTCTGCTCTATTATTGGGAAGGAGACAAAAAAAAAAAAAAAACCTTTATCCTATCTTTTTTATAAGAAATTTTCTTTCTCTTAAGATTAGTCCTTAATATAAACAACTTTTTATTTTGTGTCTCAAAATTTAAATTACTTTTACCTTTTATGTCCCTATTAAATACATATTTTACATTAATCATCTCCTACCCACCACTAATTCTTTTTCATCCTGTCATTTATTACATTTTCTCTCTCTAAGTTTATACTCATTATCTCTTATATTTTTTATTCATTTTCTCTTCTATGCTCTTTTCATAAATATGAGTATATTTGGAAGAAACATGATATTTTTGACACATTATTTTTAAC
Organism: Acacia confusa; assembly: GCA_037074495.1. Classification (NCBI taxonomy): domain Eukaryota; kingdom Viridiplantae; phylum Streptophyta; class Magnoliopsida; order Fabales; family Fabaceae; genus Acacia; species Acacia confusa. The sequence continues at coordinate 20,245,201 of CM073514.1, forward strand.
TAATCTTAACCACCAGTTCTTTTTACATAATCAAGAAAAAAGTTACTTGTAAAAAGGACCGAATGGAATACTATTTGAATTTTAAAATCCCATATAAGTTTTGTTGCCTTATAAGAATAAATATTAACTATAAGAGTGTCACGATTGACAACTCGTTTTAGTAGTAACTCACTAATTTGAGATTTTGAAATTCAAGTGATACTACTCTGGTGCCTAATATAAGACATATTTACAAAATTTGATTAGACAAAAGAAGTCAATTAATATGAATGTATTTTCTAAAACACACTTATCATCTCCCTTAATTTCCTCCTTCCCTCCTCTCATTAATTATGGTTGATAGAGCATCAATATAGGGAAATTAGGAAAACATTGATAAATATGAAAATCATGTCTTATATTAAGGATAAATATCAACTTTTAAAAATATGTCTTATATTAAGAAATAAATGATTATTTTCTTAAAATCTTCTCTTTGTTATTTTAATTAAATATTAATATTATATTAATATTAATTACTGATAACAATCAGGGAATCTCATTATTAGGTGCGCAGAAGATTAGAATACATTATTTTATTATGAGCTCATAGTGACTCTCTATAATAATAAGCTAGATATATTTTCCAAATCACTTTATTGTATCCTCATCATTAAGAACTTCATTTATGTTTCATAAAATAATATGTGTTGTTTAACTTATTTATTGAGAATATATATGTATTTATTAATTATTAACTTTATGTATCAGTCTCTCGCTAAAACAACACAAATCTAGTTTTCATATATAAAGAACTAAAAATATTTTTTAAAAAACAAACTTAGACTGTTTTTATTCTCCGCTAAACCAATGCCAGAATGTGATGCAGACCATGGCGGCGTAATTTCAATACAAACATCTCAGGAGGCTTTTTAAGTGAAGTCAACTTCACAAGAACTCACCGGAATTCTCTTTTCTCTGGCGTCCCTTCCGATCTGCTCTGTTTTCTTATCTCACGAACTGGTAAATGCGATGCAGGTTCTTTCCGATTCACCCATTCCCAAACCTCAATACCGTTTTCTTCCGAAGCTGCTCCTCATTTGAACTGCACTTTCCACCTTCACTTCAAGTAGATCTCCAACTCCTTGGGGCCTGTTTGGCATGAGATATTTGAAGAGGGGGGAAAATTTTTAAGAGTTCGTTTTAAGAATGTTGGAGAAATTGTGTTATAAAATTTTAGTAAATAGGAGATATAAGATTAAAAAAAATGAAAAAATTAATTTAAAACTTTTAACCCTACTTTTTTCATTTTTTAAAGTTTAACTTTAAATTTTTTTCCCTGGGTAAAGGTGTAAAAATGCACAGTTATAAAATTTTAGTAAATAGGAGATATAAGATAAAAAAATGAAAAAATTAATTTAAAACTTTTAACCCTACTTTTTTCATTTTTTAAAGTTTAACTTTAAATTTTTTTCCCTGGGTAAAGGTGCAAAAATGCATATTTATTTTACCCTCAAAAGCGCTCAGCACCATATGTTTTTTTGGAGAGCAAAAGTAACTACATGGTTAAGAAAATAGAGCAAAAATCTCACATGCCGTTAAGGACCAAACGTTTGATCGTTATCTATAAGTAATGTCTGTTATTAGAGCTGACATGACATTGGTTTGATTTACCCATTAAATGCGCACCTATTTCTCCTTTGTTCTCTTCCATTTCTCCATTAAAAACGCAGAAGGCCGTTAAAGACAGCGAGGAAGATGATAAAGACCTTCTCTGATTCTCCTTCATCATCACCTTATCTCTCCACTTCACTGCCCTATCTTGTTGTTGGCAACATCCACCTTCATCTCCATCGTCACCGCGATCACTACTCCTCCATTACCACCGATGAATCTTCAAAAAATCAGAGGGGGCGAGGTTTTCGGACAGTGAGTGTCGTGATTTTGCAAAGGCAGGACGACCACTGCACCTCCTCCTTCTTCTTCCCTTCTTCCTTCATTCCTCCACCTTCCTCTTCTTTTGTCGAGAGAGAGCTCGAGCTTTGGTGAATCGACAGTGAGAGAAGAACACCATCACCACCACCACCACCACCGTTGGACCTTTAATTTCACTCTTCCTCTCCACCGTCACCCTCTTCTTTTCCAGCCATTGTCAACCCATTCCATATCCTCTTTTTTCATTCTTTCCAAATTCCGGCGACTTCCAACCGTTGTTTTTCACTACCACTGTCACCACCGATAATACCCTACTCTGTCTCACTGCCATTTCTTCACACCTTCATTGTCCATATCCTCTTTTTTCATTATTTCCAAATTCCGGCAACTTCCAATCTTTGTTTTTCACTACCACCATTACCACCGATGATCCCTTGCTCTGTCTCACTGTCATTTCTTCACACCTTCATTGTCGGCGATCTGAAAAAGAGAGGAATAGAGCAGCGACATGAAGGTTGAAGACCAGAGGAGGGGCATCATTTTTGTTAGTTCTCAGTGTTTTGATGATAATAAACACAAGGTTTTGCTTCAGTAATATTGTCAAAAGAAGAAGTTTACACAAACTAAATAATGTTCCCAGTGTGTTGGCAGAAGCTTACTTGAGCAGGAAGATTAATACTTGAACAACATATCAGTTAATAATAGCTGATATAATAGTGGACTATGCTTGAGCAAACTAAGGATAATGCCCGAGCATCATTGTTCAAACAGAAGGAGAAACATTTTAAGCAGATATTGCTCGAGCAGACAAATCGGGATACTTGAACATAGTGCTTGAGAATGGTCTCTTTCATGCTCGAGCAAGAACGATTAACAATGGAAAATGCTATCTGTCAAAGTGTTGCTCAAGCAACAGGTAAGTAATGCTCGAACATTGTACCCGAGTAAAGGTAAGTTGTTGCCCGAGCATAAGTATTCATTTCACAAGTTTGCTCTCTGTCTCACTTATGCCCGAGCATAAGTGATTTATTGCCTGTGCATGTTACCCAAGTATATTTCTCTAACATATGATAGTTGAGTGATTTCTTTCAGTAAAAACAAATATTACTCGAGTAAGATGAAGTAGTTACTCGAGTATGATCAGCAATCAAATACCTGACATGATAACTTGCAATAGTACTCAAGTATTAAAGATTGCATACTCGAGTAATGTTCAAAATAGTATCTGTAAGAGTTCTCTGCATGAATACTCAAGTATTAAGTTAGATCTACTCGAGTATGATATATCATCTGACAAGAAACACTTCTATAACAATACTCTCATGCTTCAGTTTATTATTTATTTGAATCTCCTCATCATTCAATATTTCCTGTGGTACCACTAATCATATTTCATGTGAAATATTGCAGAAGAATAATTTTTATTCTAACCATTATTAAGTATCATTGAGTTTTGTGGAAAACAGGGGAAGCAAGCAGTATAATGCCCATACCGAATGAATTTCTGAACATTATATTTAATCTTATCATCTGACACTTCACTGAGCACGACAACCTGGAAAGAGAAACATTATGAAATGGAATCCTCTGTAAAAACTAGAAGGCGTAGAGACACGAATATTCTCAACGGATACATTTCACTAGTATGACAATCTGGACAAGAAGAATAAAGTACGTGGGAGACAAGAGATGATGGAAATGGCATTGCAAACATTATCCAAAGCCTCCACTTCACAACGGACACACTTCACTGGTATGACAACCTGGAGAGAGAAACATTATGAAGAGGAATCGCCTGTGATAACTAGAAGACGCAGAAATTTGAATATTCTCAACGGACACCTATTCGAATCTTCTCAACGGTCATCATCCTCTACTCTATATAATGAGAAGCTTTCAAACAAAGACGATGACGAACAATCAGTGATTGAAACATTCTGCCTTGACTTGTATTCATTCTTAGTTTCTTTCACTCTTAGAAATATTGAGCTTCAGTGATTATCATTGTTTACTCTAAGAGAGAGTATTTCTGATTTGTTGAAATCATTTGTTTGTAAGAATCTCAAGTCGGGGGACTTGGAGATCGGGTGTACAATTACAACTTGTAAAGGGGAGTGAGTCCTATTGTGAGAGGATCATCCTAAGTTACAGAGTGTGTAGTTGTACTTTGTGTGGGTGTACGATTACAACTTGTAAGGGGGAGTGAGTATTAGAGACAGAGGATCATCCTGAGTTACAGAGTGTGTAATTGTACTTTGTGAGTTAGTGAAAAACCCAGAAGGTCTGGGGACTGGACGTAGGTCAAGGGGTTAGACCGAACCAGTATAAATTCTCTGTGTCATCTCTCTTGATTTTCATTACTGTGTTTTATTCTACGTTCGTCGAAAAGAATCTTCATAATCACCTATTCACCCCCCCTCTAGGTGATATTCCGCCTTCAATTTTCAAGCTAGAGAGAGAGGGAGAATGGATGATGGCCTTCCTCCCTCTAGTCCTCACCAGCACTTTGTTGGCGGTGGTGATTAATGTGGAGCACAGTGGTGATGATGAAACAACCACCGTTTAATTAACTAAATAATCACATAATTTATCAGAGTTGTCACTTAATAAGAGTCAAATAGTAAATAAAATTTTTGCGGAATTTAAAATTTTCAAAATATGTCAAAGTATGCATGATATGCCCTAATGTGTGGTAATATTCAATCATCCAAAATATACAACAAAAGAACAGAAGTCCTACTCTTAGCACAGTAGACTAAACTTCTGTTTGCTTCCTTAATAGACCTAGATCGGACTGGTCACCTGGAAAAATTTTGTAACCATCAGTCCAGCTCATTATGAATATTAACATGTGCTAGCGAGGTGCCAAGTGGAACAATTTATATAACCAAATATTAAAAATATATCTCGAAAGATATCACAAAATCTCATATCATAATTGAAATATCATAAAATGAGTGTTTCAATTTCTCAATTTACAAAAATTCATAAATGTCCTCTTCATAAAATACCACATAATTACACGGTATCATATCTGGGTATCACAATTCTTTTTGAACTCAATTCCCTTCCAATCAATCCAACCAAACCGCCTTATTTCCTCCGACTAGACCCATGGGCTAAGTTACACCCATGTTACTGGTTACTCAAAAGCTCACTGCCGGCCAAAATCCTCAGCGTACCTGCCCCAGATCATAGGTCTTTTCCCCACTTTATCCCAGTTAGGTGTCGTAAGCCTATCACTCTGGTGGGTAAGTTCCCATCACTCTGGTGGAACAATAATAAGCCAACCATCGTGCACTAATGGAGGCATCACCATGTGGTGGATATAACTTTATCATCTTCTCCCAATTCTTCCCATCCCAAAATTATCATAATAATTTAATAGGGAAATTTCTTGAATAATTATAATAACTATGTCATCATATATTAGCTCTCAATTCATTTGAATGCATGTATTTCAACTTATAAAAATTCCACATGGCAATTTTATTTAAAACAATTATAATCAGTTCAACAAATACTCATAAGCAGCACATCAATAACATAATAAGTGGAAAGTGGTTACCTCTTGTTCGAGCTAACTACTTTCACACTGCTCTCAAATCAGGGCTTAACACACTCTCCAGATCAATCTATCACAGCCAATTTACAAACAATTAATAACCCTTAAAAATTCTACATATTCAAAATTATAACTTCTAGCTAAAAATATACCAATAATAATACCTTCACTATCTATTTCCTGTGTTATTTAATTCTTGATTCCTAATGATAATGACACATTATTATCATTCTTGTATTTTATTAACTTGAATTCTCCAAAACATGGTATTGACATCTTAAATAGACACTAATTACCATATAATTTTTAATGTTTTTCATGGTTTCCTAAAGTATATGTTATTGATTCCCTATTATAATTGATGACATTATTATTTATTTTCCCTTTAATAAAAATAATCTTATTCATTTAATTATTAATTATTTCTTCTCATAATATTATTTAATGATTTCCTTTATTCCTTAATCCCTTTTCTAAATTGTATCTTTTTATCTATCTTTATTTTGTAAAAGATATTATAGGTGAGATAATATAGGGATTAATTGGTTTAGATCCTATTATTTAGGAACAATTTAAATCAAATCCCATCTCTTTGATTTTTTTGATATTATATGATTACAATAATTCCTAACATATTTGTTTATGCTTTAAATCACAATAATAAAATAAATGTCAAATTATTATTATAAATCATGATCTTTATTATGGCTTTTTGGAATATGATATTAATCATAGATAGGAATTAAAATCCTAAGTCCAATAAATACTCTTTACTAGTAGAAAGATTTAGAATTATTATTTAACAAATATTTTAGCTTCAATAAAAATATAACTCTTACACGCACACACACATATACTTATGCACGTTAGAATCTTTCTTATTGGTTCCCATATGCAGTGGTGAATAACAATTGAAAAAGTAAGGTTTTGGGATCTTTAAATATCACCCAACACCTTGCTATGCCTCTAGCTGATATACGGGTATATTTATATGTTGTCTTAGTTGTTGATTCCAACGTATAGAGTAAGTAGAAATTGAATATGCAATAAACAGAACAGTATAGCAACAATCTGTGTTTAACAAAATATAACATACAGAGAGCATACAACAAGTCTGTATCATTTGAAAAAGTTATAAACGAACTCACAAGACTGCCGAATATGGTTATGAACTATGCAGAAATCCGGTCCCAACTTTCGTTGTTTCCTTAAGACAATTTTGCTCCCTCTATGGATGCCACAGGTTTCTAATCAATTGCCTCCCAGGATAGAGCAGATTGTTCGTCTCCAAAAAGATGACTCTATTTGTCTGAAGCCCAAGCGAATCCAACGAGTCTGCTTCCGGAACACACAAAATGTTTATGCAAAAAGAGTGTATGCAGAGAAGAAAGAATGTAAAAAATTCCGTGACTAGTCTGTTGCGCGAACTGGTATGTTGTGCGAAAAGACACACTAGAACGGAACGAACAAAGGCGACATGCGTCTGTTGCCGGCGAACTGGTGTGTCTCATGAACAGACGCACCAAACGGAGCTAAACGGGTCGACGGGTCGTACGAACAGACGCGAATAGACAGAGCTGAACGAGTCGTACGTAGCCGCTGGAAAAAATCGGAGAGGCACAACGGAAATAAAAATAAAAGGATTATTTTATTCAAAAAATAATTTAATAAAAAATTATTATTTTATTTCACACGCGCGGACCGGACCAGGCAGGCGGCGCACGCGATCGACCGACCGGACAGAACCGAGCCGAAACGGCCAGATGAATGGTGGTGGCGTGCGCATGTGTGTGGTGGACCAAGGGTTGCCTAAGTCCTCACCCCTGCACAAAAGTAGGTAGGCCCAAAGGCCCAACTAGTAGGAGCCAAGTTGGGGCTTATATACTCTCCAACTTCCCTTCTCCTAACCAATGTGGGACTTAGTACCACACACACAATCCTTCTTATTTTTCCTCTTCTTTTCCATCCTTCTTCTTATTCATAAACTATGGGATTTCTTCCTAAATTCCAACAATCCCCCACAAGGATAAGAAGTAAGTCCACCATGACCAAATGCAAATGATCATGTATGCAAAGTGCGGTTCCTCTACGAGAAACAACTGCATCGAGAAAGGTAGGGGTTGCCTTTGAACCTTCTCTTGTAAAAACCTATCGGATATACTGGTCAATCAGTGAACGTGCTGTCTTGAACTGTTGACCTTTTAGTGTATACCAAGACAATAGGAGTCACATAGTTGCTCCTCTAGCATCCTTGGTTCTCATGTTGTGTCCATTTCGGCCTTGGACACCGCCTGGTTCTGCGAGTGTTCTAGAGAATCGGCCGTTTTAAATTCTCATAGAAGAGGCCCACACTTCACACTCACATAGGTGATTCCTTGTGATGTAACTCAACATACATCATTTGAACACATCAGATTAAGAAACCATTAAAAGCTTAAAAGCTTACCCTTAGATATATGCACTGTCTTGTCTAAGAATGAGTATGAGTTTAAAACTCCACAGTGTTAACAGTCGATCATCACTTAGTTGTCTCTTTGAACCTAGTTCATGGGATCTCCACTCTTCTAGGTAGAGTTACCGCAATAATCAACAATGGATCGGCCTTAAACCCATTCCTTTGGACAAATTTCTAACTAACTTTCTAGGAATCCCTTTAGTCAATGGATCCGCTATATTCTCTTTTGATTTCACATAATCAATTGAGATGATTCCATTTGAAAGTAGTTGTCTAACGGTATCATGTCTACGACGTATATGTTTAGACTTGCCCTTGTACATAACATTCTTGGCCCTACCAATAGCTGCTTGACTATCACAATGTACACACACTGCTGGTACTGGTTTTGACCAATTTGGAACGTCCTCAAGAAAATTACGAAGCCATTCAGCTTCTTCACCAGCTTTATCTAATGCAATGAATTCTACTTCCATAGTTGATCTTGCAATGCAAGTTTGTTTGGATGACTTCCAAGACACAGCACCACCACCAAGGGTGAATACATATCCACTTATGGATCTTGTGTCATTAGAGCTGGTGATCCAATTTGCATCACAATACCCTTCTAGCACTGTAGGGTACTTCTCATAATGCAAAGGAAAGTTTTGAGTTTGCTTTAAGTAACCCAAAACTCTTGTCATAGCTCTCCAATGAAGCTTATTTGGATTACTGGTAAAGCGACTTAACATGCTTACTGCATAAGCAATATCAGGTCTAGTGCAATTCATAACATACATAAGACTGCCTAGCACTTGAGCATAATTCTTTTGCCTTTCAGCTTCGCCAGTATTTCTCAACAGTCGCAGACAAGAATCTATAGGGTTTGACATAGAAGTTATGTTTAAACTCTTGAATTTCTCAAGAATTTTAGCAATATAGTGTGCTTGCGATAAAGCTAACCCATCAGAAGTTCTATGAATTTTAACTCCTAAAATAACATCTACGAGACCCATATCTTTCATGTCAAACTTACTGGTAAGCAATCGCTTAGTAACTTTAATCATTTGATTATTACTCCCTGTTATCAACATGTCATCTACATAAAGACATACAATGGCAAACCCATTTTCAGTATTTCGAACGTAGACACACTTATCACATTCATTAATACTAAAGTCATTTGATAACATAACTTCATCAAATTTCGCATGCCATTGTTTTGGGGCTTGTTTAAGTCCATAAAGGGACTTTATTAAGCGACAAACTTTTCGTTCTTGTCCTGAGACAATAAATCCCTTAGGTTGTTCAAGATAAATCTCTTCCTCTAATTCACCATTTAAGAAAGCTGTCTTTACATCCATTTGATGTAATTCTAACCCATTCAATGCTGCTAATGCAATCAACATTCAAATTGATGTAATTCTTATAACAGGTGAATATGTATCAAAGTAGTCTAGGCCTTCACGTTGTCTGTAGCCTTTTACTACTAGCCTAGCTTTGTACTTATCAATAGTGTCATCTGCTTTCATCTTCTTTTTAAAGATCCACTTAGTTTCTAATGGCTTATTGCCAGGAGAAAGGTCAACCAATTCCCAAGTGTGGTTTGACAGAATAGAATTAACTTCACTATTGATAGCCTATTCTCAGAATGGTGCTTCAGGAGAACCCGTAGTCTCTTCATAAGTTCGAGGCTCATTTTCTAACAGATAAGTCAGAAAATCAGGCCCAAAGGATGTTGAAGTCTTTTGCCTAGTACTACGTCTTAGTTCCTCCTTTCCAAGATTATCATTAGTCACAATATCCTGAGATATCACTGTGTTGTTGTTATTATTATTTATATTATACGGAAATACGTTTTCAAAGAACGTAGCATTCCTTGACTCAATAACTGTATTCACATGGATATCTGATACATCGGACTTATAAACCAAAAAATGATATGCACTACTATTATGTGCATAGCCAATAAACACACAGTCTACTATCTTAGGTCCGATTCTTAACCTTTTAGGTTTAGGAATCTCAACCTTTGCCAAGCACCTCCACACTTTCAAATATTTCAAGGAAGGTTTCTTTCCTTTCTATATTTCATATGGTATGCTTTGTATCGTTTTATGAGGCACTCTGTTTATTAGAAAGTTGGCCGTTAGAATGGCTTCCCCCCACAAATTTTGTGGTAAACCGGACTCATTTAATAATGCATTCATTATCTCTTTCAATGTTCGATTTTTCCTCTCTGCAATCCCATTTGACTGCGGAGCATAAGGAGCAGTTGTCTGGTGTATAATACCAGATTCTATATAGAATTCCTTAAAGGGGCCCTCAAATTCTCCCCCACGATCACTCCTTACAATTTTAATTTTCTTGTTAAGTTGATTTTCAACCTCAGTTTTATATTCTTTAAATGCAATAATAGCCTCATCTTTACTATTAAGCAAATACACATAACAATATCTACTGCAATCATCAATAAATGTAATAAAATATTTCTTATTACCCCTAGATGGTATAGATTTCATATCACATATATCAGTATGTATTAAATCTAACAACTCAGTTGATCTTTTAACAGAAGAAAAAGGTAACTTAGAAAATTTTGATTCAATGTATACTTGACATTTATCTTTATTTGAACAATCAACTTTAGGCAATAATTCTAAATGAATTAATTTCTTAATTGACTTATAGTTAACATGTCCTAATCTTTGATGCCATAAATTAGAGGACTCAAGCATATAGATAGAATCAATATTATTATTAGTAGTACCGTTATTGGTGACAGTTATTACATTAACTTTGAAAAGGCCCTTACTAAGGTAACCTTTTCCAACATACATATCATTCCTAGAAAGTATAAACTTATCTTAAACAAATACAAGCTTAAAACCATTCTTGCTTAAGAGGGATCCAGAAATCAAAGTCTTGCGAATGTCAGGCACATGAAGCACATCATTAAGTGTCACAACTTTTCCAAAAGTCATCTTCAACACCACTTTTCCAACACCTTCAACCTTTGAATTAGAAGAATTTCCCATATATAGTTGTTCATCTTGCTTCGCAGGTGTATAAGAAGAGAACATCCATTTGTTTGCACAAACATGTCTGGTTCCACCAGTGTCCATCCACCATTCCTTGGTATTTCCAACCAAGTTATATTGCATTACCACTGCTGAAAGACTCATATTATCAATCATATCAGTAATATTATCAACTATATTGGCTTCGGTGTTCTTCTTCTTGAGATTCTTTGGCTTTTTACAATCCTTAGCACGGTGGCCAAGCTTCCCACAATTGTAACACTTGCCTTTGAATTTCTGACCTTTGCTAGGGCCTTGTTTGGAAGATCCCTCATTAAAGCGTTTTCCTTTCTTGGACTTTGGACCATGTTCCACAATGTTGGCCTTTGAAACTATAGGGTTGTTGCCAAATTTCTTTTCAAAAATCTTGTTGTCTTCTTCTATTCTCAATCTTACAATCAAATCTTCAAGTGACATCTCCTTACCTTTGTGCTTGAGGTAATTCTTGAAGTCTTTCCAAGAGGGTGGTAATTTTTCAATAAATGCAGCAACTTGGAAAGATTCACTAAGAGACATCCCTTCTGCATGAATCTCATGCACAATCAATTGTAGCTCTTCAACTTAACTTACTATTGATTTAAAGTCAAGCATTTTGAAATCCAAAAATCTGCCAACTATAAACTTCTTCAAGCCAGTATCTTCAGTTTTGTATTTTTTGTCTAGACTCTCCCATAGTGCTTTGGTTGTTTCCAAAGTACTATATACAGTATACAATTTATTATCTAGACCATTGAGAATATAATTCCTACACAAGAAATCAGAATGCTTCCAAGCATTTGTCGCAGCAACCTTCTCCTTATCCAACGGTTGTCCTTCCTCCAATTTTGGGGCATCTTCAGTGAAAAAACGAGCCAAGTTCAACATGGTTAGATAGAAAAATATTTTCTGTTGCCATCTTTTAAAATCGTTTCCGTTGAACTTCTTTGGTTTTTCACCATGCAATGGAGCAAGACCACTTGGGTTAATCAGATTGGTACTTGTACTTGCCATTTTTGTTGTTAAAACAGAAACTTCGATTAATCATATAGATTAATCCACAAACAGTATAATAATAATATTGACAAAAACTAAACACATATTCAATTCAATACTACTACCAATGTGCGAAATCAGCTACGATATAAATTTGCTATACAATGATTTCAATATCAAATTTATCTTAAGATTGTTGATTTTAACGTATAGAGTAGGTAAAAATTGAATATGCAGTAAACAAAAGAGTATAACAACAATCTGTATTTAACAAAATATAACATATAGAGAGCATACAACAAGTCTGTATCATTTGAAAAAGCTATAAACGAACTCACAAGACTGCCGAATATGGTTATGAACTATGCAAAAATCCGGGCCCAACTTTTGTTGTTTCTTTAAGACAATTTTGCTCCCTCTACGGATGCCACAGGTTTCTGAGAAATTGCCTCCCAGGATAGAGCGGATTGTTCGTCTCCAGAAAGATATCTCTGTCTGTTTGAAGCCCAAGCAAATCCAACGAGTCTGCTTTCGGAATGCACAAAATGTTTATGCAGAAAGAGTGTATGCAGAAAAGAAAGAACGTGAAAAATTCTGTGACTAGGGGCCCCTATTTATAGACTCCGGAAAAACATGATCAGATGGACTTGTCTGTTGCGCGAACTGGTACGTTGTGCGAAAAGACACACCAAAGAACGAACAGAGGTGACCTGTGTCTGTTTCCGGCGAACTGGTGCGTCTCACGAACAAACGCACCAGACAGAGCTAAACGGGTCAACGGGTCGTACGAACAGACGCGAACAGACCGGGTTGAACGAGTCGTACGCAGCCGCTAGAAAAAATCGGAGAGGCACAACGGAAATAAAAGTAAAAGGATTATTTTATTCAAAAAATAATTTAATAAAAAATTATTATTTTATTTCACACACGTGGATCGAACCGGACCAGGCGGGCGGCGGCACATGCGCGGGTGTGGTGGACCAAGGGTTGCCTAAGTCTTCACCCCTCCACAAAAATAGGTAGGCTCAAGGGCCCAACTAGTAGGAGCCAAGTTGGGGCTTATATACCCTCCAACTTCCCTTCTCCTAACCAATGTGGGACTTAGTACCACACATACAATCCTTCTTATTTTTCCTTTTCTTTTCCATCATTCTTCTTATTCATAAACTATAGGATTTCTTCCTAAATTCCAACATTGGTTGCCTTTTTCCTTCTGTTTTCTGCACACACACAGCATATAAACTCACGTTCTCGTCTCTCTCTCGTACAGTAATATACACATATATACGTATACATCTAAGCTTACACTTAAACACAGATATAGGTTTCCCATGTTCAGCATGCCTTCAAGCTCTTCTCTTATATATATATATATATATATATATATACACGCTAAAGTCTTCTCCTTTTCGGGTCTTGGCTGTCATTATATTCTCTCCTTTTAAGCACGCCGTGGCTGTTTATCTAATAACCATACAGTGATATATATATGTGTGTGTATCCATTAAAGCTTCTTTCTTGTTTTCTGCAGTATACCCATGCAGCAGAAGTATGAGAACCCAAGGGACTCGATGATGAATACAGAAGCAAGAAAACAAAATGATGACAGCCAAGACATGACAGCAAAAGGAAAATAGAGCAACCCGATGGTAGAAGACTTACAAGGCGCTGGAGTTTTCCTCTGTTTTTGACGGTAAAGAATAGAGCAAGGCGTGGTGTTCTTTTCTCGGTCTCTCTCTCCTTCTCTCTATCTCTCTTCTCAACTCTCTCGCTCTCTTCTTCTTCCTCTTCTCTCGGTGTCTCTCTCTATCTTCACGTTTTTCTGTTTCTTTCTTTCTGTCTTCAGGTTTCGGTGAAAACGAAGAGGAATGAATGAAGAAGGAATGGAATGAAGACTGTACATATATATTGGCGGGTGAGGAGTTGCTTGGCGGGTAAAGACCAGAGGGTATTTGGCTCGGTGCTCAAGAAGCAAGGAGGTTCTGAGCTTGCGTGTGGCAGCTGGTTTTTCTCTTCCTGTAGTTGCGCTGAAAACGCTGAATGATTGGACTGGAAGAGGGAGAGAGGATAATGGATTGGGTTTGGAGGAGGTTTGGGCCGAAAGGAAAGGCGAGGTCTTGAGTAGAACTTGGCCGAACCAAAACTTCTGGAAGTTCTCTGCGTTTCAATGATTCAGAGAGAGGGAAGAAGGCAATCATATGAATGAATGAATTTTCGATGGGCTGCCTTCATATTTATATTGGGCTCAATGATTTGTTCTCCCTTGGGCTTGCTTCACGTGAAGATAAGGAGAGAAAAAGAAGTTTGGAAGGAATGATTTTATTTTTATTTTTTATTTTTGATAATAAAGATGGCTAATAAGCCAATAACATTAATTAAAGGATGAAACAGCAGGGAAAATAATTCCCAAACAATCTTGACTTACCCAAGCCCTAAAAAACATAGGGCAATCTCTCAAAATATAGAATTGGACAACCCCATTTTTGCTAGACCATCAGCTACTCTATTACAATTCCTAGAAATATGATGCAGAGAAATCCTCCAATCTCAATTAAGAAGCTCTTTGATGTTATCCATCAACATACTTGAAAGAGGAGAATCATTAGCAGCTAAGTTTGAGATGAGTTCCATTGCATCAGTCTCTAGAATCACTTGCTTGAAGTACAAGTCCCATGCTAGTTTGAGTCCTTCAAAAACAACCCATTCCTCAGTTGTGTAAGCATTGCAGATTCCAAGATTTTTGGAAAATCCGGCTATCCAATGTCCATTATGATCCCGAAGAACTCCTCCACATCCATCCATGGAGGAGTGATTTTATTTTTATTATTTGAGGGTTGAGATGGTGTTGATAATTTGGGCCACATGAGGGTGATGAGTTTGGGCCCGAAAAGACAAAATGAAATTGATGGATTTTGGTTTTTAATGTGAAGAAATGGGCTTGGGATATAGGTATATAAGTGTATAAGTATTTTCTTTGGTTGTATGAACTAGGAAATAATTTCATAAATTTTAATTAATTAATTAATTATTTATCTCAAACAATGACTTTAATCATTAGGTTTAAAATAATCATTTCCTTAAATTTATCATTCTTCCCAAATTAATTTAAGGAAGAGAAGTTTTTATTTTCAAATAGTTTAATTTTTCAAATAATTAAATTTTGTAATTAAGAAGTCCAATTTAAATAATTATTATTTAAATTCCTTATAATATTCGCACTTAGGTTCCCAAATTTTTGGGATGTTACAGATGAGGGGAATGGAGTTGAAGGTTCAGGTTCAGCTCTCCATTCTCACACTACTCTCCATTCTCACACTATGGTCTGAACATTTGAAAATCGTCTGGTGTAAGGTTGAGGCGAGCAGGAGAAGACACTATGTTTATACGTTTTACCAAAGGACTAAAATGAAAATTATAAAAGTTCATGGAGGGACTAAATTGAAATTCATTGAAATGTATTTGGAGGCTGAACTGTAATTCATAATAACTCATAACCTAGTCAACATCCACGTCATCATTCTCAATGTAGAAAAAGTCAAACAAACAGTCCATGTGTAGTTTTGCTCCATTTTCTTAACCATGTAGTTACTTTTACTCCCAAAAAAAGCATATGGTATTGAACACTCTTAAGGATAAAGTATATGTGTATTTTGCACCTTTACCCTTTTTTTTCCCTTCTCTCACTTTCTCTCTCATACCAAACAAGAAACTGATGAGTCCAGTTCCTCTCCCTTACTTTTGTGTCTTTTTCCTATCCTTTACCCAATACCACATCATTTTGGGTATTTTTTTTTCAAAAATAACATTGAGCACATTGAAATATTTTTTTTTAGTGGCATCCACTAGCCTAAAATAATTTTTGATGTACTGATCACCCTCACATATTGTTTTAATAGTAACTATTCCCTCCGATCCTAATTATATTATAAAATTTGTAGTGTAAATTGCACTACAAATTTTATAATGTGTCTGTTTGGATTTAGCTTCTACATCTGTGGGATGTGTTTTTTAGAAGGAAAAAAAAGCTTAATGAGAAAAAAGCTAGATGTTTGGGTAGGCTTATTTCTCACTAGGTTTATACCTAAAAAGCAACTTTTTTTTTCCAGAAGCTAAGGAGGGGAGCCTCAGGGTGGAGCTTCTGACTTTTTTTTTTTTTTTTTTTGCATTACATGGGAGAGAGAAAATAAGAGAGTGGGTGTGAGGGAGGAAAGGGACAATGGTTTTTTTTTTCGTTTGCTAGAAATATCTTTCTTTTGTTAATTAAGGAATTTTATTATTTATTAATTTTTTTTAACAATAATTAATTTTTTTTTAAATTTAAATTTAAATTTTTATCTTCAATTAGTGCAATATATAAAAAATAATATTAATATATGTAATATTTAATAAGATTTATGTTATTTTCCATCTCAATTAACTTTTCAAATAATACTTCACATACGTTTCCATTTGTAAAAAAAACCACTATCAATTCAACACACAAACCAAATCTACAACCTGATTTTTTTTTCTACCTAGCTTCTGTAAAAGTCAGATAGAAAATAAGCCACCGCTCTCACTACCAACTCAAACAGGCCCAATATAATTATGACCAGAGGTAGTGCTATTTAGCAAACTAGACTTTGAAACATTTTTCAGTAGCATTTAGTATCATAAATTAATTTTTAGCTCACTCAACATCTCAAATAATTTTTTTGATAACGCCTAGTATCCTAAAATAATTTTTTTTTACATCTAAAACTCAGCAATATTTTTTTCATTAACACTTTCCATCTTAAGTTTAGACTGCTATTTGTTGGATGCACAAAAATGTATTTTAGGATACAAGGTTTCTGAAAATAAATACTTTAGGTGTTGAATATTATTTTTGAAAAAGAAAAAACCAAGTAAAGGAGAGAAAGGAAGAGGAGCCAAACTCTATATTGATACTTATTTGATTTTAAATATAGGATATATATAGATTTGAAACTCATAGATTTTTTTTTCCTTTGTCAAGAAACACACAGATTTAGGGCTTGTTTGGGATGGCATCAGATGCTGAAAAAAGTCTAGCGAAAGTGAAAACCTTATTTTTGTGTGTTTGACATGGCTTCAACATTTGATGAGCTTTTGGTTGTGAAGTTGCTTTTTGGCTGAAACTAATGGGTGGAGCTTTTGATCTCATCAAAGTGACTGCTGAAGTTGCTTCTTGCAATGAACCAGCCTCAATATTTATCTTCAACACAAATGAATCATGTTTGTGATGAAATCAGAAACCAACTTGTAGGGATAGGTTTATTATCATTGTGTTGCATTTTTTTAATGGTAATTTTACTATTTTATTTAGCAAATTTATATTTATTTTTAATTTTTTTTAATCTCAAATTATCACATTCTATACAACACACACACACACACACACACACACACACACATGTATGTATGTATGTATGATTCCTATTCTTTTTAGTCATTTTCCATTTCAACTATCTTTTCAAAAGTTATGCTAAACAAGTGCCTATAAGGAAAAAAAGTCATTTTTGTCTCCACTATTTCAAACAGGGAGTAGATCCTTTACTCATCCACTTTCTCCTCATCCCTCCTTATCCCTCATAAATACCTAAAATGTTAAAAGAATAAAAGGTCTCAACATTTAGAGAAGGAGGAATTTATGAGGGATGAAGAGGGATGAGGAGAAAGTGGATGGGTAGAGGATCCACTCCCTCTCAAACAAAAATCATATCAGAAAAAATCCAATAGAAAAAAAGCCCATAAAAAAAGTCCAGCAAAAACATAAAAAGTCATTTTTACCGTTACTATTCTAAACGGGCCCTTGATAATAGAAGAGAGGATTATAGCCATTACTAAGAATTTCACGACCAGGGGCACAAGCTGAAGCGACGCTGTTTTCAAATCTAGAAGCAATCTTAGCCATTGGATAGGAACTAATCTCAGCCGCCCAATGATTAAGAGGTTAGGGAATTCATGGCAAACCCTCATGACGACTGAACTTAAGGGGCAGGGATGGTGAGCATATTGTGACACGACACAGACGGCTGTGAAAAGGTGGTTTAGCATCGGAGATCATCGCATGGTGGTTGTAGGTGGTCAGTGGTAGTGACTATGAGAGGATTTGAGGTGGTAACTTGTTTAGTCCTTTAGTGGGTTACAAAACCGGCAACAAGGGAGGAAGCTTTTGAGACCAGGATTGAGCTCCGGCGAATGTGGCCGACAATGGGAGCTAGGACATTGTACTATTGTACTGTTATTAGATTATTGGGGGAATTACTATAAAATTCTAAAAAATGATTTAATTGTTATGAATATACTTATTATGTGGATGTCCATTGACTCCCGGTCTCCAAATATTACAAGATGACATGGGACCCACACATAGTACCATGCATAGTGATTTACTATTTGGTGAGACCCGCACTCAATTATACAAACACTCACGGGAAGTTTTTCATGTGAGTGAATAGTTATGTGTTTTGGGGAAAATTATATCAAATGACCCAGAGGTGAAAATTACACTAAAGTCTCATTTTCCTTTTATAAATAGAGGTCTTTTGTAACTGTTCATACAATAATGAAATGAGAATCTCTCTCTCTACTTTATCTCTCTAGAACCTCTGCTCTTCTTCTTATTTATTTTTATCAATTTTATAACACATTATCAGCACGAAGACTCTACCAAAGTAAGATTTTCTCACCATCTATTTCATATTTCCATTTTATCTATCTGGGATGATCTTAACCATTATATGAAATTAAATATCTATTCTTACCGATTATTTTAACATCGGGTTCTATGGTTAAGATTTGAGATTATTTACTATTTTATTACGTAAATAGTAATTTACTATTCACAGTAAATTTACCCCTTTTCAGTAATTTTTACATTTTATCCATTTGACTCCTACATGAAAGTCTAGATTAATCTTTCTGTAATGTTACCTTATTCATTATTTACAGTGAATAGTAATTTTACTATTCACGGTAAATTTACATTTTATTATTTACAATAATTTATTTATGTTTATATATTCTTCCTACTCCCTATTCATTTATTTCATGGTGGCGACATTAAGCTCTATTTGTAATTCTTTACTTACTGCTTTATTTATTTATTTCATGGTGACTATACTAAACTCCATACTGACTTTACTAATATTTACTTTATGCCACTAACATTTAAATTTATGTTACTAGCTTTTACTTTTATGTTCCTAACATAATATTTATTTTTATGTTGCTAACATTTATTTATCTTTTATGGTGGCAACACTAATATTAGTGGACTCCATCTATTTATGTATTTATTTACCTTTTATGGTTGCGACACTAGTATTAGTGGGCTCCATTTTAATTTAATTTATTTACTGTTTTATATCCCCCTCCCTTTTATTATTTATGGCAACCACACTATTAGTGGGTTTCAACTATTTATTTTATTTATTTATGCTTATATTTATCCTGACGATAAATTGTTAAAAGGCCACGAAGATATGATACATAAATTAGCCTGAGACCATGAGGAGGCATAAATTGGCTAGAAGTCAAGTGATTAATTAGCCTGAAGCTAATGAAATAAGTTGGCCTGAAGCCGGAGACAAGTTATGATACAAGGCTTGATCCATAAATTTTGTATGCCATCAATTGTATAAAGGCCTCAAAATTGTATATTTGGCATCTAATACTCCCTCAAATTATGAGACAGGGGTTTGTATGATCATGATTATTATTATAAATAAATATATCCAATTTGCTCTTGTAGAAGCAATATTGTGATAAAGTCAAGAAATATTGTGGATTAATTTCTTGCCATGATCAAATAGATCGGTGAGTTATGGATCATGAATTTTATCCAACTTCATTCCCCAAAGTGAATGAAGCAAATATATTATTATGGTTGTTTTGTGTTTTCTATGATTATAATAATTGTTGTGAATATAAGAGAAGAATATTCATAAACAAAATGATTAAACAAAAAGCAATATTATTTCAACAAAGTTTAATAGCGAGTGGCTCAACTCCATTACAAACCTTAATCATCTCATTTTGAAGATATTTAATGTCTTCTTCTTTTGCTTCTCTTGAGATGGGATCTAGATGAGGCAAAACTCTTCGTAATATCGAGATTTGCATCATTAGTTTCTTAAGTTTTTTGTGTGGCCACTCAGTTAACCCTCCTTTTTAATAGATCTTTTGTATGGTGTGAGTAGACATATTTAATTGTTCACTCGCATCATCAAGGGTTAAGTGAAAATAATCACTTAAATCATGGAGTGTTGTTTTCTTTATTCTTTCCCGTTGCTCCATTGTTAATTTATATAATTCACCCTGATTAAGGGATGATATATCATATGGAATATTAACCGCGGGCTGTTTTCGTTTATCTAATGGATTTTCAATGTTGGTTTGAAATGAACTCCGCGGTAGTTCATTTGGGTTTTTAGCCCATTCCGAACCAACACAAAGGACATCATGATAATCCAATACAGGATCACGCATCAAGTTATATCCTGATGCTTGTAAATCTATACAATACTGTGTCAGAAAATGTTTGATTTCTCCAAAATTTTTATTACTAAAATCAAACATTGGAAGCCTGTCAGTATTGTAAGATTTATCCTGTACATTTTCAAATAAAACAGCATGGGAAATCATACTTATCTTCCTTCCGTGAACTTCAAGTTTATGATATTGAAGTCCGTTGGTATGTATAATTTCCCGTAAAACATGACAACAACTACATTCCAATAAGTTAGTAGTTGTTAATTGGCTTGTAGTTGTTGTCTGAATGATTGTTGTTGGCTGGCTGGTGGTTGTTTGCTGGCTTGTGAATGCTGGCTCATTGATTGTTGTGACTATTGGTTGAACTTGATTGGTAGACTCCATCAGTTCGGCCATAGTTCTACACCTTTTTATAGGCCTTCTTGATGAACCTGCTTCAGTTGTACCTTCAATCCTTGTAGATTGAGGAAGAACACTTGTTCTTGGGGGAGAAGTAGGTACATTTGAAGCAGAAAGAGGAATAGTAGAAGGAGGAATAAACATCTCAAAAGGATTAGGAGATAACAAAGAAGTAAATGACATGTTGGGCTGATCATCATACAACAAAGCATCAAGTAATGCTGTTTCAGATGTATCAGAAATGGGGATAAAATTGCTAGGTCCTGCCATGGCAATAGAATTTAGAGAAATATGTGAGTATCTGGTAATTGATATTATCAGACGCTTGTGTGTTTGTGAGGCATGTTCGTTTGCCTTCTTCTATTTATAGTCGAATTAAATCCTATTGAATCTTTGCAGATTTGCGCAGTTCTGTTAAATCTCTGCAGATCTGCTCCCTATAAAGCATGAGCTTAGAACCTTTTTTACTTTAAATGCATACGACAATTCGAGTTGTTGCACCTGTGATTCCATAGTGATGCATCTATGATTACACAGTATTGCGCTCGTGAATCTGCAGTGATCCATCTGATGATTTTGTATTTAATATATATTTGTTTGTTAATCTGGAAAATGAAAATTTTGTTACCAAAAGTAACAAAATTATGCATTGATAATGCATTAAGAAATCTATGGAATTTTAATGAAATAGATATCATATATGCTATTATTATGGAATATTGTATGGAAATTTCATGAATTAATTTTTAAGGTCTCACACTTGAGGGGGAGAATGATATATATCAAGTGTGAATATTTATGTAATAATTCTTTGTGAATGTTTCTGTGTTGATTTCCCCAAAATGAATATTAGATTTGATGATAAATCATATGGATGATAAATCATATGGAAAGTTGGCATGACTTGTTTGATCATCCGAGTCATATATTATGTGCTGCTTGTTCTCAAATAGAAATAATTATTGGAAATGGATCTCTGGAAATATATCAAATTGAAAGATTAGATGTGAGATTATAAATCTGCAAAGTTTGCAGTGATGTTTGCAACTAGAAATTTGCAATATATTATGCGCGCAATTTTCCAGATTGAATGATCCAGAAATCATATATGAGTAGATCAATGATTATGAGAACATTGTTTATATATATTTGCAGCAATTATATAAGCCAACAAAATTCTCCCTGTAAAATTGGCTTTTGGTCAGGAGCCAGATAAATTCCATCTTAATAGTTTTGAATGTGCAATAATCCACTATAATGCACACAGATGGATATATATTGCATGATTTGATTAAGGGGAGAAAAATAAGCAGATTGGGTAAAAGAGATAAAGTGGAATGAATTATCATTGACTCATGTTGATCCTCGTACAAATAAATGTGTACTAAGAGTTTAAAATGACAATTCAGTTGCAGAGTTTAGTTAATCGAATGCCATAAGCATTCACTGACCTAAAGAAAGTGACAAAGTCACATGTCCCAACTGCAAATGCTCCTATATGAATTGTTATAAAGTACACCAGAAGTGTTGCAAGTCCATCGATTTTAAAGATAAAAATCCTCGAATGAAAAAAGGAGCTATAAGAATATAGATGATCAAATCGAGGATAATTAAGAAAAGCTTCAGAAGAGCCATCTCCTGAAGAGATGTTATCTCCAGAAGAGATGTTATTTCCATAATTGAATATTATGGTCCTAGAAGAGACCCAGGTACCTAATATATGTGAATATAAAGAGATCTCAATAAATGAAACCCGATGAGACCGAAAAATAAAGTCGACATTGATGATATTTATGTTTATATGATAGCATATGCTGTAATGAATGATAATGAGGATCATGAGCCATAATATATTAGTGTGTGCCAGAAGCACATGTTCCTGAAGGACATAAGGCGCTAGAATATGTCCCTGAAGAACTCAAGATGTTAGGAGCATCAAATTCTCGAGAATAATCAATTAAGTGAATTCATATATAGCATGAAGCATTTATCGTGCATGTGGTATTATTACCTGAATAAATATTTATGCACATGTATATTTATGATTTTACTTGAAAGATTTAGATCTTGCAGGTATACAATGAATACTTGATGATAGAAAGAATGATATGCTCAAAAAGACAATGAAGTAATGTGGTCATCAGGGGGAGTAAGTATGATGTAATTAAGAGGGGGAGACGATACACGCTGCACTCTTTTTCCCTTATCTAGGTTTTGTCCCACGGGGTTTTCCTAGAAAGATTTTTTTCTTTTTTTAATGAGGCGGTACTTAACAGTGTATCAATGGATGATGTACTCTTTTCTTTGGCTAGGTTTTTATCCCACTGGGTTTTTCTTAGTTAAAGTTTTTAACGAGGCACATTCATAAATGGACATCCAAGGGGGAGTGTTATGAATATACTTATTATGTGGATGTCCATTGACTCTCGGTCTCCAAATATTACAAGATGATATGGGATCCACGCATAGTACCATGCATAGTGATTTACTATTTGGTGAGACCCGCACTCAATTATACAAACACTCACGGGAGGTTTTTCATGTGAGTGAATAGTTATGTGTTTTGGGGAAAATTACACCAAATGACCTAGAGGTGAAAATTACATTAGTCTAATTTTCCTTCTATAAATAGAGGTCTTCTGTAACTGTTCATACAATAATGAAATGAGAATCTCTCTCTCTACTTTATCTCTCTAGAACCTCTGCTCTTCTTCTTATTTATTTTTATCAGTTTTATAACATTAATAACCCAAAAGTTTAATAATAGTTGAGCAGCATGCACTGAATAGGTTAATATTGCTCATTCGTTGTTATCACTTTTTAGTGGTTAAATCCTTAATTATTCAATTAAAAATATTTGACGAGAATTTAATTTGCTTGATTCATAAAACCGGTGTTTCAAATGTTTAAACTTGGCAGCTTTCCCTGCTAGATTTCGCCTTCAGCTTGAGGGCTAAATTCTAGTGGTCGCCAAGAGAACTCAAAACATTAAAGGCATTGCATACCCAAAAAGTAGACACTTGAAAAGGGTCATAAATAGAGCCAAAGCATTGAATACTCAAATGTTTGGAACGTATAAAGGCTAAAATACGTCACAGACCACAAAAGAATCTGTCCTGACTTTGATTACAAAAGCTGTTTCCTTGCAGTAACCATGCATCCAAAACATCCTTAACATTCGATAAATAGAACCCATAATGAAATATTCGGATGCGCTAACTTGGGTAGACTGGCCCCTTGGAAAGACCAAGGCGAACTTCCATCCCATGGTGCATGTCCGGAGGCCGAACAGATTCAGATTCCCTGGGATCTGCAGGCAACAAAAATGAAATTCAATGAGTGGTGCGACGAAAAACAGCGCCGTGGTTAGAATGGAGAGGAATAAAGTTCCGTTCTAATATTGTACTCCTCCGGTATTTAATATAAGACATATTTACTTAATTTAATTAAATTAGTTAATATGACATTTGAACACCCTACTTATCTCCCTTAATTCTCCCCATTCCCTCTTCTCAATTATTGAGGAGGGGGCATCAATAGTTGTAAATTAGGAAAAAACTGACAAATATGAAAATTATATCTTATATTTAAGACTAAGACTAACTCCCCGAATATGTCTTGTATTAAGTATCGGAACAGTAATAATCATATAGATCCAAGGAAGAGACTGCACTTTAAGATATTTTGTTTCCAAACAAAGGAAAAAAAGTGACAAATGAATAATTGTCCAACAATCTAGATGATACAGTAACATCTTCAATCCTCCCAGCCTTTCCCATCTCTTTTTATTTAACAATGGTGTTAAGATGCAGATAATCCTCTATTCAGAGGGTCGAGAAACTTGGGAACTTCAATAAGTAAATAAACTACGCCAACAAGATAAAAAGATGTGGGCTGATTATATTATTACCATTAAGATAATCCTCAAAACCAATGTGATCAAGACTCCCGGTATAAGCTTCCAAACCCAGCATTGAAGATGGAATAGCTCCTGGAGGTCTCTGGAACCTACGAGGAACAGTAGCAATAAACATCTAAAGAAGCAGATAAAAGCCACTAATAACATGGAGCCCATAGGAGGAACGGGTGTAAGGATGACAAATCACAGCAAGTAGCCAGGGCAAATACAGCATAAAAAAATCACAAAATTCCAATCCACTTAATCCTTCTTTATATAGCAACAATTTATGATATATGTGGAATCACTAATACCCTGGCAGCCTGCTTGTTTTCTAGGGTTCAGTGTTTTGTTTTTCACTTGGATAAAGACACATGACTCTTTTCACAACTACACAATCTAAGTGCTTACTTTGAGACGAAAGAAGCTGAAATATGCAAAACTTTCAAACCCAGACAACATGGCAACATTATTGGCCCACTGCCCCACCTATGGCAGAAGTCATGTATAAGCCAGACTAAGGCTGCCAGACTGTTGAGGTTTCAAGGCAGAGTTATCTTTGTTGCCAGGCCAGAACGCATCTCACTAACTGAGAATTAGGTCATGTGTGGGCCTGTAGGACTTAGTGCCTGTTTGGAAGTAACTGAAAATTTAGGTTTTGCGCAAGACGAGACAAAAATCTCCTCACATACTTACCTCGTACTACGCAAAACTTAAGTTTTGGAAGGTTTCCAAACATTACCTTAGTGCATCGATAAATGCCAAGATCAGGTCACATGGGTACCACTTCTTATAATGGCAAATGGCAGACTGTATGAACCCACAATGGCCATAAAAATGAATTGATCAGAACCCATAAGAACTGATAAGCCACAATTCCTTCTCTAATAATGCTAAAAGAATATTCATGCTCTCTAATTCTGGAGGCTTCTGGAATTAGGGCATGCGTTTGCATCCAATTTCAGCATGTTGTTTTAAGAATAGAGGAGATACAATTTGGCCGGGTTCCTTCTTTTAATCTTTAATTTGACACAAAGAATGAGATGATATTAATAAAATCCTGTAACATTATAAATTACATATAAAATACACATATTTTAGTGGAAATTTCAGGGTTAGACATAACATACCAAAGACAGGCAATAGAACAAAACATAATTC
The DNA here is from genome assembly GCA_037074495.1 of Acacia confusa. Taxonomy (NCBI): domain Eukaryota; kingdom Viridiplantae; phylum Streptophyta; class Magnoliopsida; order Fabales; family Fabaceae; genus Acacia; species Acacia confusa. The sequence goes on from CM073514.1 coordinate 20,271,120, forward strand.
ACATTAGAAGAAAATGCGATTTAAATTAGCTGTCCAGACAAGGATCACATGAACATATGGACACATTACAAAAGAATCTATATTTTCAAGAAAAGACATGGCATGATTGAAAAAACACAGATTGCAGGCCTGCTATGGAAAATATAGAATAGCCATTCCATCATATTCAAATATTTCCATATCCATATATCATTGGCAGAGAGGATGAATTCAGCAAAACTGTAAATATTTCTTGATAAGAATGTCTATTATATGATGCGGATTAATTAAGGTAAACTTAATTGACTTGAAATCCCATTTAACTTACTGTACGAACTAATGTGAGAGGAAAAAATGAGAAGAGGTACATATATGATAATACTTATCAAATATCAGGCTATCTCATTCCATTGCATACGGCATGGTGAGCATTAAGAAAAACAAGCTCTAGTCTCATCCACATGCACCAAAGAACAGAACATTAATAACCCACAATGCCATTTGTTTGATATTCTTCACATGCCGTTGCCAACTATCAGTCTCAAAAACGTTCAGATGAAACTAATTGCCTCCAGATACACACTACAACAAATTCAAAATATAGGACACTATCATACCTAGAAAGCATTTGCCTGTCCAGGTCCATCTTCAGCGGAAAAGCAGACCCATAAGTATTGATAATGCATTTCCTCTTCATCGTTTCCTGTGTTCTCCTTACCTAAAAATAAGGAGTGTAGACACTTTGTTACAGTGTAAACCATGATCAACACCAATACTTCTATAATTTTTATCATAAAAACAGCCAAACACAATTGACCATGCCACACTTTGTACTCTCTTTCAACCCTAATGGTTAATAATCATAAATTCCCAACTTTTCAGACCACCAAGTTTTTCATAACAATGATCAAAGAAAATTGCAGCGACAGAAAGCCTATTTGTGGAGAAAATCGCAATAGGGAGCAAAGCAACGAAATTAAAAGTATATCCAACCAGCAAAGCCCTAATAAAAGGGGAAAACTGCCAAATGCTTAAATGAAATTCAGCCGTGAGCCAAATGATACAGCTGAAAACCCTAGGAAAATTCATAATTGGAACTTCAAACACAAAATCCAATCAAAGAAATCCAGAGTAAGAGAAGAGAAAACGATTACAGATTCCTGAGCGGATTCAAGGGGATGAGCTCCAACGATGTCACTCTTGACGCCCTGAAGTCCTAAACGAAGCACGTCTTTTTGGACCCCTCCGATTTGGTGCGCGATAGTCTTTGTCACTTCCTCCATGCTTGCGTCTTCTTCCTCTGCGACTAGTTGGCTCAGCACAGACTTTCGTATCAAGCAAAAAATACGGCGAAATGAATATTGATTTATGAATTATATATTGGCAGAGAGAAGAAGCCAACGACGTCGTCTTTTATTCTTGCGGCTCAATTCAGCCTTAGCCGGGTGAGCATTCAGTTTTTGGGTTAAAACCGAATTAACCGGATTGTTTTAGTCCGATTTTTGGGTTAATTTGGTTATTGGGCCTATTTTTGGGCCTAGTCAGTTGCAAACTGGCCAACCAAAAATTTGAAAGGAAGAAGATTATAAAAAGAAAATTTAAATTAAATTAAATACCGACTAAAAAGAACGGGGAAAATTCAATTTAAAATAAAATTTGGTTCCATCCAAAAATCTTAAAACATTTTCTTGAAAGTTTCAAAATCTACAATACTTGAAACTTTTGAAATGGCATTCCCCCTTGAGACCCATGGTTCTTATGGAGATATTAAATACGACATAATTGGTATGAAAATTGTCATGTTCAATTTTAATTTAATAGCTTCTACATTTGTAATTTTAATATCAGAAAAATTAAGTGTTGAAAAAGAAAAATCCTTTCTAAGAGATTGAATATGTGTTTTATTTTCCCGTTGGATAGAAATGAATACTCATCTAGTTCTACTAATAAAAGAAGTAGAGAAGAAATTTGTTTGTCCTATTTATAAAACAGATGGAGAAATCTTTTATATGAATGTATACTTTTACCCTCCATTCATTATTATATTAAGTTATCTTTTATATGGTTTAAGGTATATTAAATAAGGATAAAATTATAAAGTTGTTCAACTTTAAAGATGAGTTAATGAAGTTTAAGCTTTTTTTTTTAATCTATTTTAAACATTTATAAATAAATTTTTAAAAAATTAAGAAAAATAGATGTCAAGAAGCGCATGCAAAATGCAAAATGATTGTTTCGTGTCCAAAAGAGAATAAAAGTTTTAGAAAAAGGAAGTACATGAATTAAAGTTTAATCTCTAAAAGCCATACAAGTAAGGGTGAGCAATGGGTGGGCGGGCGGGGCTGCCTCAGGGGGTAACCTGTGACCCGTTCGTTTATTTTACACGAGTACGAGGAACCGGGCCCGTGGTTAAACCTGTATAAAAATGGACATGGGTTAAACGGGTATTCCTAAACAGGTCTAGGGAACTCATTTATGGAATCTAGACCTTTTTCAAGTTTTTGGTCTATGTACTCGAGTCTGTCAAGCTCGCTGATGTTGGAAGGAAGTGCTTCCAGGGCCGAACATGCATATAATCGCAGGATCTCCAGAGTTTGTAGCTTTCCAAGCTCATCAGGCAATTGGACTAAATTGTGGTAGTTGGTTAGATTTAGATTTTGAAGTGATACCATCTCGCAAATGCTTGGGGAGAGCTTAGTTAAATTATCACAGTGATCAAGTGTGAGCTCTGAGAGGTTTGGGAAGACCTCAGATAAATCTATCATTCCACCATTCCCATCGTCATTTATCTTGCATAGGACTACAAATAATTTGCGCAAGCCAACAAATAATTTTTTTGAGCCAAATGCTCAAAAACTTGAAAATAGTGAAAGGTAGCGTATGATGCACTATAATTTATCAATATGGGGTTTGAGTTTGAGAGGGAAAAAACAAGAGCTCTGCCTCTGCTTGTTCGGTTCTTCCAGGAGAGTCCAAGCCTCCTCCCGTGACTCTGTCTCTAGTCTGAGCTAATAGCGAAAGGCAACAGCTAAGGGGGAAACACAAAAAAAAAACATGTAAACGGGTAACGGGCGGGCACAAGTGTCTGTGCCTAAATGAGTATGGGGCAACCCGTTACCCATGATGGGCCCAATCTGGGCGGGTTTTAACCGGGAAAAATTTCACGGGGCGCAGGCAGTTGTGCGGGTTGTACAAGAGCTAAGAGCTGTTAGAGTTTTATCCCCCACGAGCTACAACAGCTCAGAGCTATACTTTCACATCATAGATGATGAGGCTTGAGGTCATAGGAACCCCATCACTTGGCTCCAATCAATCGCACTTTAATCTGAAATCAAAACCATAAAATAAAAAATAACAAGATCATTTTTGGATTGCAAGAAAGAGAATTCCATATATGAAAAGAAATATGGCTTATATTCAAATAAGGATTTGTATAAATTTATTCATAGACAAAAATAAATCATATAAACTTTTTTGGTTTAACTTAAATGATAAATTATAAAAGACCTTATTTTATTAAAATTATACAATTTTATTTTTAATTAAGTGCTTTAAAAAAATTATAACTTCTACAAAAGTAAAGAATATGTAATTTTTTCTCTGCAAGTTGTAAAAAATGAAAATTGAGAAAATTGTTGTTTATTTTAGTGAAACTTAGAATTTTATGTTAGTTTTAAAAATATAACGTGTAAGAGAATGTAGGAGGGCATATAGAAGATTTTGTTAGAGACATTTTAGTATGTTTAATTTTATATTTTTGTATTTGATTCTTCTAAATAACTACAATTTTATAGTCCTTCTCTCTAAATATCCTTTCCTCTAGGTCCTTCATTCTAATTTTCTCATATTTTAATTATACACCACATATGATATGGTTTAATAACTTTTTTAACTTATTGAATCTCTATAAAAAAAGGTCCGCTTATAAGTTTTATATTTAGGACTAAATATAGTAATCAACATGTCAGTAATAAAAATGGTGAAAAAAATACACGTGAAGTTTTCAAAGTGGTGCAAAAATGTCCCTCCCATTTTGTGAACTAATGTTTGTTATTTAACAAAGAGTTAAAAGACATTTTTGCTCTAGAAGTTTTTGTGGAGGATCGTTGGACACCCAAAGATTTTGTTTTGAGTAATGTTACCCTGAAAGTTGCAAAATAGTAGTAATGTCACCCTCCTCTAACAAAACCAAACGGTTATTAACTGATTTGTGCTAAGTTGGTTGTGCCATGCAAGACATTATTCTACATATGACGCCCAACACCATCTTCTTCCTCATTAAGAAAACAAAAGAAACCTCTTCCCTTTCTTCTTCATCATTATTGGCATGAGCAATCAACAAAAATAACCTCAAAACCAAGTCAACAACCAACAACAATCTAGGGAAGGAAAACTAATCCAGAAAAACCAAACCTCTCCCCTTCCATTATCTTTAGTATCCATGAAAAATCAAAACCAAAAGAGTGGTTCGTAAAAGATGAGAAAACAAAGGTAGAGGAAGAAAACAAAAACAACAAAAAAAAGGGGTCATATGTTAGGAAATTAAACTTTGTTCATGAAGTATAAGTATCCTATATCTATTTACTTCCTTTAGAAGCATCCTTTTATTTCATTACCCAACATTTATCCCAAGTTTCTCTCAATATCTATATGCATTGTGGTGGATTGATAAAAATAAGCATTGTACATTCAAGATTTTAAAGATGAAATATGTTTGGCTCCTAACAAAAAACTAACTTTATCGAAAGAATCTTATTGGTTTGATGCATATAAGTGCTACAATATGAATGATTAAATATTCCAATATTGAAGTAGAAATTTTGTTCTTATAAGTATTGGTCTAACTATTTATTGAAACTTTAATAAATGATTTTTGGATCATATAATTTAAAAATTGTGCTCTCAACATAATTTATTCAAACTATATTGCAAACTTCATGTTGCAATTTAATAATAATCACACTGTAACTATCTTACAAATGCATCTATCAAATTTACAGAATATTTATATGGTTTATATGCTATTTGAATGGGCCATATATTTCAGTTTAATATATCTCCAGACATGTGGAAATAGATCCATTCCGAATCATAATTGATAATACTCTCATAATTAGTTGTCTTTGAAAACAAGTAGCACAAAATAATTCTTGAATTTTATAATATGCGGTTTATTCATGAAGAGTCTTTCGGTTAATCAATGGATATCAATACATAATATTTAGGGAAAAATTAATATCTCATTGTACAAATGTCTAATTGTTGTGATTCCAAAGGTTATGTGACGATTAATAAGTCTACTTTTAGAGAAAAATACCTCTCATGGTCAAACACATGTGATTTATCCTAGATTCATAAATCATTGCACACTAGTCCAAAAAACGTTCTAGAATTAAGGGTCGTTTTCAAAAATTAATAACTTCACATGTACTCCTCCAAATAAGGAATAGGACTTATAAAATTAAAGTTTGTTATGTCTAATTTAATTTTGTAAGGTTTCATAGCCATTGGATATTCTTTGCTTAGACAAAGGCACATCACAAGCTCACTGCCTTTTAAAAATTCAGTTTGCTAGCATCAAGGGAAATCTCTTGGCTCCTGGGTTTGATATTCGAAAAAGTCAAGTTCGTGACCGGTAGATTCCCAGGACTCAAACGCTATGTGGCGCGTTCTAGTATTGCCAACACAAAAGTAATTTTGTCTAAGTAATCATGAAGGGACACATGTTACTTTTCTATTTGATCAACACCAAAGTAGCTTTTTACTTGTCATGATAGAGGACACATGTCATCTTTCCATTGGACCAATATAAAAGTAACCTTGTACCTTGTCATGATAAGGAGATGTGTGTCATGCTCTTATTAAACCAACACAAAAGTAGCTTTAAGTTTTGTCATTATTAGTCATGATGAGAGGACACATTTCATGTTTCTATTACGTCAATGCAAAAGTTGTATTATCATTAGTCATTATGACTTACTCTAGTCATTATGACTTACTCTATTAAATTTATTTTAATAAGTTACTTTATTGGTGCTTACTTAGGATCCTGTTCGAGTTTTACTTAGGATTGCGACATGCATATCGAAACCTGCCAAATGACACCCTTCTAGAGTGTATGTGTGGGCCTTCACATGGCACCACATACTGGTTTTATTTCCCCAAAAACACAGGATACACTTATGTGTCTTGGAAATGCCATGTGCACACTATATTGGCACACTTTGTTCTACTAATTATCTTGTACCTTGTAACATAGCTGGGGGCATCTTTATACCCACCCAATGACACTATATAAGTGTTTTGAGCCCTTATGCACCACCACTTTAATTTCACGGCCTATGCATACTAGGTGATTACCTAGTATGGTCAAATCACATAGTCCTTGATAGCTATTCTATCTCTTGACATCCTTGGGACTCATCCCGAACTGAGCTTAGTCGTCTGCCTAATATATGCTTATCCTTAAGTATCTAGGCCCAAGATTTAGGATATTACACAAAAGCCCTTTGAAATCTTCAATTTATAGTGAAGTCCCATGGGATGTTTGGGTAATATATTTCAATTGTCAAAAGACCAAAAATAACCTCATTGATTAAATAATTGGGGTTTGAATTTGTACAAAAAGGCATTAAGGGTATTATGTCTTTTCACTATTGGAAAATATTCTCCAAATGTCCCACGAGACTTCATTAAAAATTGGAGGTTTTAAGGGACCTTGGATCGTATTTTATTTTACTTCGGACTTAGGTGCAATTTTCCCTAAAAACAATTCATCATTAAAAAAAAAATTAAGGTTATAAAACTTTAAGAAAAAAATTAATTATCATTTGCACAATATCTAATTTCTTCTAAATTAGCAAACTCAAAGTTATGAAAAAAAAACCCAAAAGATGAAATATCCTTCAAAGTGAATATTAGAGAACAAGGTGTAAATTGAATTTACCGTTCTAAACATTTCATCATTAATCATAATATCATATATCATTATACTGTCATTCAAAACTGAAGGTGGAATATCACCTAGAGGGGGGGTGAATAGGTGATTTCGAAAATTCTTTTTCACAGATGAAGAGTAAAAGGCAGTAACGAAAATTAGAAGTGATGACATAGAGAATTTATATTGGTTCGGTCCAACTCCTTGACCTACGTCTAGACCCCAGACAATTTGGGTTTTTCACTAACTCGCAAGATACAATTATATACTCTGTAACTTAGGATGATCCTCTCTCAATAGGTGAATTGGTGAAGGACGGTGGAGCAGCTGTGGGTACATGAGGGGCCTGAGAGGATTTAGCCTCATCATGTGCTTTGGAAGGAGAAGGTTCAGAAAATTCAGTTATAGGTTTTCTTTTCTTCTTCTGTGGCTTGGTGGAAGCTTCAGTGAAGGAGATGTGCATCTGGATCATATGTTGAATACCAAACATAACAAGAAATTTGATCTCATCAGAGGAAAGGTACCAGATGTTATGGGTCTGCAAAATATGAGACACCAACGATGGATATGGGATAGTGGCACTTTCCCTCACAGTGGCTTCGGAGATAAAGGAGTACATTTCTTCCACAATCCAATTGCCAAGGTTCCTTGGTTGCTTATGTATAATAGAGGCAAATTTTTTGAAGTCCTTGTTGACAAAGTGAGTAAAACTCTGTCCTTTCTGAACCAAACTTCTGCTATATACATACCAAACAACTCTGTATTAATCTTTCATCATAGTTGGAGAAATTTGAGTCTTTTTGGATCTATAAGGAATGTCAGGGAGTAAAATATGATCGCTTTTAGAATCAGTTAAGGTTGGAGGGTCATCAGGAGCATCAATTACACCGAGGATACAGTTTAAATTAGAAGCAGAGAATTTGATTTCCTTGCCACAAATTTTGGTAACCAACACATCAGGATCATCATCATGACTCTTGGATTGTAAATGCATGTTATAGTAAAACAGTTTAACAACTTTAGGGGAATATGGAAGATTGATACGAAGAAGTGGCATAAAAGGAAGCAACCAATCAGACAAGTCCAGATTGCAATTTTCTCTAAAATGAGCCAAATCCACATAAACAATGGGGCAAAAAGGTCGTTGGCCATAGTAATGTTCAAATTTCTTGCAGTTATCAATAGTGAGGTTATTCGTGATCATACCAACGGAAGGTTGAATGAGGGCTCATTGTTGCTTGGACAAGCCGGGTTCAATATTGTGGCTAGCCGATGGTTAAGACTGCTGCTTCGACGAAAGGGTTTTTGTGCTGGGTTCTGGGCTGATGGAAGGAGATGGAGAAGGGGACCTCTTTCACTTCTGTTTGTCCGAAGGCAAAGAGTGGGTCTTAAACCTTGTTTGATGAGTGGGTTGCTCTTCAAAGACCACTTTCCCTTTCGGTTTTGATGGTGACCCATATTTGACAGCGGATTTGGGTGATGGATTTGCCGATAACTTCGTCTTTTCTAAAGATTTGGTCTTGATTTTCGCCGAAGATTTTGTTTTGTTCTTCTTAGAAAGCTTCTTCGGTGGAGAAGGATTTTGTTTACCGCCCATGGTGCGAGCCATTGAGAGAATGATGTAGAGAGTAAGGGTTTGAACTAAAAACAGAGGACTTGAAAGCAAGAACAATGAGAAGGAACCGAAAGGGATGAGAGATTAGATTTTTGAAGGATGGAAGTGGAAAGAGATGGCAAAGGCAACGGTTGAAGCAGAATCGATGTCAAGAAGGTGAAATCGATTGGGAGGATTTGAAGAGAAGTAGCGGTTTGAACCAAGGAAAATGAAGAGACATAGAAAAGGAAAGGGGGAAAATAATAAAATATTTGCACAATTGCTCGGGCAAGATGACTATTGTGCTTGAGCATAGTGGCGGTATTAATAAAGAAAATAATAACTGAAATACCTTATTGATTCCATTTCTGATTTTGCTCGAGCATACTATGTATGTTTATTCGAGCATGGTTTACTCTGTTATTTAACTCTCGAACAGAGCATCCTGTAAAAGAATATCTAGACACTCCGATGCTTAAGTTAGTGTCTTTTCTAAATAAAGAATCATAAAATCAAAATAGATAAGAGAGTTACTTACAGTTCGTTAGGATTTACCATGCCCAATTCTCTCCTAATAAAGGTAAATTGATCCTTTGCTAAAGGTTTGGTAAAAATATCAGCAAGTTGCAAATGAGTTGGTATAAACATCACCTTTACGTCTTTCCTTTACACATGATCTCGGATAAAGTGATGTCTCACATCGATATGCTTGGTTCTTGTATGTTGAACAAAATTTTTTGCCAAGCTTATTATGCTTGTGTTATCACATAGAATAGGAATCTCTTTCAGATTGACTCCTAAATCAGATAATTGTTGTTTGAGTCAAAGGACTTGAGCACAACAACTGGAGGCAGCACCATATTCTGCTTCAATGGAAGATATTGCTATAGTAGTTTGTTTCTTTCTAAACCACGATACCAGTGAGCCTCCAAATAATTCACACTGACCACTAGTACTTTTCCTATCAGTTTTGTACCCAGCATGATCAGAATCCGAATATGTCACTAGATGCTCTGATTGACCTTTAGGAAACCAAAGACCCAATTCCTTTGTATCAGCAAGATATCTAAAAATCCTTTTGACATGTTCAGCATGTGATTCCTTTGGAGCGGATTGGAATCTTGTGCATATTCCCACACTAAATTGAATATCAGGGCGACTTGCTGTTAGGTACAATAGAGAGCCAATCATACCTTTGTACTTAGTTATGTTAAAATCTTTTCCTTTTTCATCAGCATCTAATGATGCAGTTGAGCTCATTGGTGTGTCTGCTTCATTACAGTGCTCAAGACCATACTTTTTTAGTAAGTCATTTAGGTATTTGGTCTGAGAGATGAAAATGCCATCTTTTCGTTGCTTTATCTGAAGACCAAGAAAGTAATTGAGCTCTCCCATCATTGACATTTCAAACTCATCCTACATAGTCTTAGAGAATTCCTTGCACAAAGATTCATTAGTTGATTTGAAAATGATATCATCTACATAAATTTGAACTATTAGAATATTACTTAGTTTAATAGATTTTATGAATAGTGTTGTGTCTGCCTTTCCTCTCACGAATTCTTGATCAAGAAGAAACTTACTCAACCTTTCATACCAAGCTCTAGGAGCTTGCTTTAAACCATACAAAGCCTTTTTCAACTTAAACACATGATCAGGATGATGAATGTCTTCAAATCCAGGAGGCTGTTCTACATACACTTCTTCTTGAATAAAACCATTTAAAAAGGCACTTTTCACATCCATTTGATACAGTTTAATGCCTTTAACACATGCAAAGGATAAGAGTACTCGTATAGCTTCCAATTTTGCCACTGGAGCATATGTTTCCTCATAATCTATTCCTTCTTCTTGATTATAGCCTTTGTTAACAAGTCTAGCTTTATTTCTAATTATAATTGCGGATTCATCTCGTTTGTTCTTGAATACCCATTTAGTGCCAATGACCGAATGATCTTTTGGCCTAGGTACTAAATCCCAAACTTGATTCCTTTCAAATTGATGTAATTCCTCTTGCATTGCTATGACTCAATCATTGTTCGAGAGGGCCTCATCAATTTTAGAGGGTTCAATGTGGGAGATGAACGCAAAAAAGGTAACTTCATTTAAGATTCCTTGTCTGGTTCTTACTCCTTCATTAACATTGCCTATCACTTGGTCCAGATGATGACTTCTGATATACTTCCAAGCTCTAGGTTGATTAGATTGATTGGGATTTTCAAAAACATTTTGAGGATCAGTTTCAAAAACATTTTCTAGATTGGTTTTATCAAAAGAAGAATTTTTTGAAAAGAATTGATTCTTATGAGAAAGTTCATCATCATCTAAAGATTTGTCAATAGGTGATTCACAGAACACAACATGAATGGATTCCTCAACACAACATGTACGTTTGTTGAAGACCCTATATGCTTTATTACGATTGGAATAACCAAGGAAAATACCTTCATCAGATTTAGGATCAAACTTACCTAAGTTTTCCTTACCATTATTGTGGATAAAGCATTTGCAGCCAAAGATATGTAGATGACTTAGATTAGGCTTTCGATTCTTGTAAAGCTCGTAAGGAGTCTTATTAAGCTTCTTTTGAATGTAGGCTCGATTTGAGACATAGCATGCTGTGCTCATTGCGTCTGCCCAGAATACTTGAGAAGTTGAATTCTCATTTAAAAGAGCTCTAGCCATTTCAGTAAGTACGTGGTTCTTTCTTTCAACCACTCCATTTTGCTGTGGAGTTCTAGGTGCAGAGAAGTTGTGATCTATGCCATGTTCATTGCAAAACTTGCTAAATACATGATTGTCAAATTCTCCTCCATGATCCGTTCTTATACCTAAAATACAAACACCTTTCTCGCTTTGCACCTTCTTGGCAAATATGAAAAACAGAACAAATGTTTCATCATTTGATGACATAAATATTGTCTAAGTGAATCTAGAAAAATCATCTACAATAACTAATGTATATAAGTTTCCACCCAGACTCTTAATTCTAGCAGGACCTACCAAATCCATATGAAGTAATTGAAGAGGTCGATTAGTTGAAATTTCACTTTTACATTTAAATGAAGACTTGGTCTGTTTACCCTTCTGACATGCATCACAAGTCATGTTGTTTTTGAAAGATACTTTGGGTAACCCAGAGACTAAGTCTTTCTTAATTAGTTTGTCTAGTTGAATCATGTTAACATGTGCTAACCTTTTATGCCATAGCCAACTCTCTTCCATATTGCTTATAAAACACTTATCAGATTGAATGGAAGGCAGGTTTAATGTATAGCAATTACCTTCTCTAGGAGCTTTGAATAGGATTTTCAATATGTTCTTATCAATCAGAAGATCATCCTTCTTAACAATGAGACACTCTTTAGCATAAAAAATAATCCAATTATTTTTGTCTGCACTTTGGCTGACACTTAGGAGATTGTGGCAGAGGCCTTCAACATAATAGACATCCTTAATTAGAGGTCCTTCTTTATCTCCAATTTCTCTAACTCCAGTAATCCTTCCAGATTGATTTCCACCAAAGGTAACCTTGCCTCTTTCCTTTGATCTCATTGCAACGAATTTGGATTGATCTCCGGTCATGTGCCTGGAGCACCCACTATCGATGTACCACTTGTTAGATTTGGATGCTTTCAGACATACCTACATTATGAAATGATCAAGCCTTAGGTACCCATCTTTTCTTGGGTCCTTTGGGATTAGTTCGAATCTTAGGGAATATATAAGTTCCCTTAGGTATCCATTGATAATTGCCGACTAGTTTAGTTCTTCCTTCCTTTTTATGAAAACATGATGATGTGCTATGACCTTTACGATTACAATAATTACAGTAAGCAAATGGATTTGAAAAATGAACTGATTTTCGAAAATAGTTCAGGTATGACTTTTCTCCTGCTTTCTTCTTTCCTTTATTTTTGTCATAAATGGGATTGGATTGTAACCAATGCCTGATCTATCATTTGTAAACCTTTGACCTTTTAATATTACATTAAGCATCTCACTACCCTTGGTGAATTTTTCAAGAGTTTTCGTAAGATATGAAATTCTTTTCTCTGAGTCAATGCATTCTCACAATCAGTGTTTGAAGTAAGATATTCAAGCTTTTGTTCAAGAGTTTCATTTCTCATTTTCAAGGAGGTGTACTTATGACTCACTTCTTCAAAATCTGATTGTAAGTCATTGTACTCAGCAATTAATTCAGTATAAGAGGGTTTAATTTGAGAATCAAAACAGTTTTTGCAAACCATGCTTTTGTTAGTATGTGAGATATCTTTATCTTGCTGCTCAAGCAATTTAATTTTCGTTTTGGAAGCAATTAGGTCTTTGGCAATTTTTGTAAATTCAGAATGCAGTTCATTATATTCAGAAAGTAGCTCATCATAAGTAGGTTCAGTGTCATATACCTCATCATCATTTGTAGATAGCTCTTCTTGCGAAACGAGACATATATTTGCAAACTCATCACCACTTTCATCTTCATCAGAGGAGCTATCACCCTAGATGGCCGACACATATGCCTTCTTTTTGAAAGATTGGAACTTCTTCTTCTTTTGATCTTTGCTTTTTAATTGAGGACATTCTGTTTTGATGTGTCCCGGCTTCTCACATTCATAGCAAATTATTTGATATTTTTCTCGTCTGTTGCTTGAACTTCCTTTTTGAAAGTGATTTCTGAAGCCTTGATTTTTCTTGTAGAATTTTTTGAAACGCCGAACGAACATTCCTATCTCCTCATCATCATCTTCATCTTCATCCTTTGAGTCTTTCTCTTTTTCAACTATCAATGCCACTCCTTTGTTTTTGTTGTCATTGACTTCTTCGAGACTCTTTTTGAATTTCAATTTGCTTTCATATTTGGATAAACTTCCAAATAATGCAGCAACTGAAGTCATTGATTCCCCTCGAGCTTCCTTTATTGTCGTTACCTTGGCTTCCCAATCCTTTGTCAAGACATTTAAGATTTTCCTGACTTGGGATTTTTGATCATAGGTTTTTCCTAACGCTAAGAGCTGATTAGTTAGATGAGTAAAACGAAGTTGAAACTCCTCAATACTTTCACCAGACTTCATACGAAAAAGATCGTATTCTGTTGTTAGAGTGTTGATTCTGTTTTCCTTGATGCCAGTAGTCCCTTCGTATGCAATTTCCAAAGCTTCCCACATTTCCTTTGCACTTGCTAGATTGCATACCCGAAAGTATTCCTTTCGAGTGAGAGTACTTTGAAGCATCAAAATGGCCTTGCTATTCATGATCACTTGGCGCATATCAGCTTCATCAAACTCGGATGGTCCTTTCGGAACCTGACGTTCTCCCACTTTCTTTTTGGGAACATAGTCTCCTTTTTCAAATACATCCCAGAGACCATATTTGGTTGCCATGACGAAAACTCTGAACTTAGTTTTCCAAAATGAGTAGTGTTCGCCATTGAAGCCAGGTAGACGACTGATTGAAGCTCCTTCAAGCAATATTCCATCCATGATCTATCTCGGGAAGTTATTCCCAACTGAGAAACCCTCCTCTGATACCAAATGAAGGTGGAATATCACCTAGAGGGGGTGAATAGGTGATTTCAAAAATTCTTTTTCACAGATGAAGAGTAAAAGGCAGTAACGAAAATTAGAAGTGATGACACAGAGAATTTATACTGGTTCGGTCCAACTCCTTGACCTATGTCTAGACCCCAGACAATTTGGGTTTTTCACTAACTCGCAAGATACAATTACACACTCTGTAACTCAGGATAATCCTCTCTCAATAGGACTCACTCCCCCTTACAAGTTATAATCGTACACCCACTCTCAAGGTCCCTCTACCTTGAGTTCACACACACAGAAAACAAATTCAGATTTAGACAAGAACTCTCTCAAAGAGTAAATTTACTATAATCACTGAAGCTCAATATTTCTAAGAATGAAAGAAACTAGGAATGAATATCAGTTGAAAAGCAGAATGTTTCAATCACTAGATCTGTCTTTATCTTCAATTGAATGCTTCTCTTTATAGAGAATAGAAAATGATGACCATTGAGAAGATTCGAATAAGTATCCGTTGAGTAGTGGAGCCTCTGGACATATTACAAAATGCTTGCCCATACTGCTTCATCAGTTCTGTCTCCCATGAGCGTTATTCTCCTTGTCTAGATAAGTCTGCAACTTTAGAGCATAAAGTGGAAGTACAGCTGGAAACAACCTTGGGACAATGTTAGTTCAATTACGTTCATGTATCAACGACTATCCAGACTGTGATCTTGCTTAATTAATCTTGATTTTTTTAAAAAATAAGATGTAGTTTAAATAAGATTAATCATATGTTCATGTTTGCTGTGTTCTTCATTCAGCAGCTGATCTATGTTCGAGTAAGAAGTATCGAACAATCACATGAAGATCATCACCCTGAGTATCATTGAGTGTGATGCTCGGGCATCAAGTCAATTGTGTTCGAGCAACATCATAGTTCCATTAGAGATCAGTTTTCTGGAACAGATTGATCACATGTGCTTGAGTATAAAATATGTTATGCTTGAATATGTTGCTCGGGCATTCCTATTCTTGTGCTCAAGTAACGTCAAGATTCTTTCGGATACTGATCACTGAAACACTTTGATTACAGATGCTCGAGCATGAAATATGTAATACTTCGGTATGTTGCTCGAGTAGACCTGGAACCATGCTCAGGCAATAGTTAGATAAAGAAGGAGTAGTTATATGCTCGAGTATAATGTACACCATGCTTGGATATCATGCTTGGGCAACACAATATTTATGCTCGAGTATAAGTGAGATAGAAAGCAAATTTGTTGAAAGGAATTCTTATGCATGAACAACAACTAACCTTTGCTTGAATACCATGCTTGGGCATGACTTACCTGTTGCTCGAGCAACACTTTGACAAAAAGCAATCTTTTCGTTAATAGACCTTGCTCGGGCATGAAGGAGTCTATTCTCAAGCATAATGCTCGAGTATGCTGATTTATTTGCTCGAGTAATTTCTCCTTACACTCAATCTTCTTCCGTTTTGATTGATGATGCTTGGGCATTATCCTTAGTTTGCTCAAGCATAATCTCTTGTCATATCAATAACTGTCATTAACTGTTATATTGCTCAAGTAATAACCTTTCCTGCTCGAGTAAACTTCTTGGGAACATTATTTAGTTTGATTAAATTTCTTCATTCGACAATATTATTGAGGCAAAACCTTGTGTTTGTTATCATCAAAACACCGAGAACTAACAAAAACATGTCATTTGGACAAAACATTACTCAAAATTTTCTACGTATTTATAAAATATACACACGGCAAGAATGCTTAGTTTTTCTCTTTTTTTTTAAAAAAAAAAAACTATTTCCATAGTTGCCTAACTTTAAGAACAATATTTAAATAATTATAATAATTTTTATCATCAGTAAATCACAATAAATTCAAACTAATGTTAATTAAGATCATATAAGTAAGATAAGAAAAAAGAAATTATGAATAATATAATCTCTTTAATTTGCACACAAATTGCACTATCAAATGCATCAATATTATGATAAGACCACCTTTTAGTTATTCAATTTTGTAACTACACTTTTGGCACTGATGACTCAATGACCACTTGTTTTCACTTTTAATGAATTCATAGCCATCTTTCTATATAATTCATAGCCATCTGTCTATATAGTTCATAGCCATTTGACTATATGGCTCCTCACAACCTTTACTCATAATTCTATGTCAATGACCAAAGCAATATACGTACTTTATGTACTTCAATATGGCAAGACATTGTTTTCTTCCATTGCCATGAATTTTCATTATTGAGTTTTAATGGTCAATCTGTATATTGTCCATATATATGTCTTTTGTTGGCATGAGTTATATCTTATAAACTTAGTCTTCGTGACTAGGATAAAATTCTCTCGAGTCATTGGCATTCAAGACATGGTAAAAGTACCATTTATAACCATAATATTATCAAGAGTTCTTTGCAAATATATGTCGTTTATTAAGATTATTATAGTGACCTTTTAAAAAGTATCATAACAACATATGCTAGTTAGTCTTTAAGACCATTATTTTTTAGTGGCATAATTATCTATAAGTTATTCTTCTTTGAAGACAATATATAGTAAAAATACCTTTTCAAGGCTATAAAGCTTTTGTGTTATTCAATATTTGAACCTTAATCCTTTAAGACTTTAATATCTATAATCAAGTCATCAAAGTAACACAAATTTTACTTTAATCATGCCTTTATTGAATCATATCCCTTCACACCATTTACTGAAATAACAAAATGGTCTTTTGCCTAAGAGCCAATATCTAAAGTGATATGGCTTTTGGTCATATGATCACAAATACGAAAGAATCATTGAAATGTCTTCTGCCCATCTAATAGCAAAATTAAGAGTATTATGGTTGCTTGTCATTCAATGAAATTAAAATAATACTGCATAATAAAAATAAATTAAGTAAATTCAAATTTATTATCATCAACAAGTAAAATCATATATAAATCACTCACACACACACACACTCTCTCTCTCTCTCTCTTTATATATATATATATATATATATATATATATATATATATATATATAATACTAATTAAGATAGATATAAAACTTAAATGGATTGTCAAGACATTTTAAACTTAAATTGACTCGAGCTAGAGTCATGCTTAACTCGAGTCATAAGCTCTTGTAAAATACTTTGATATATGATGTTGCCTCGAGCCTGTGAGAATTGACTCAAGCCATATTTTAAGGAGTTAAACTTATTTTAAAATTCAGAAGTCCCTGACTCAAGTCTATGTCTCTTAACTTAAGCATGCTATTTGAAATCAATTTTCAAATGAATTTGGTTAATTCGAGTCATCACTTAATGCCTCGAGCTAACACAACTTCAAATCATTTTGAAAAGATATCTCGAAGTCCCTTTATAAAAGGTGAACTTAACTCGAGCATATTATGATTAACTTGAGTCATGCACTTGAGTAAATGTTTTTAAACTCGAGCTAAATTCATACAGAGACATCTTCATTTAAACTTCAAACTTATTTCTAAAGAAGATGAACTTATGACTCGAGCCTATAATGGCTAACTCGAGTCATCTACTTGAGTTTGTTTGAAACTAACTCGAGTTAAATTATTTCTATTTTGCAATCACTGTATCCGTAAATCTTAACACTTCAAGTATGATTTTTTTATTTCATATCATCATTCATTATTGTTCCCAATTATGTTTAATTAGATTGTTAATGAGTTTTAGATGATTAGATGAATGACTAAATGCATATTAATAAAAAAAGCATTGATTACGTCACATGCATTAAATGCGTCTCCAGAAAACCAAGGACGAATTTGGTTAATCATTCCCTGGACATTCTGAAGGTATTTATGCTTTTTTTTCCTTATTTAAACACTAAATCATCCAACAACAAGAACACAGGGAATGTCAACGAAGAATGATGGCGATCATTGAACGAATTAAGCGCTGTGAGTAACAAAAGGTCTTCAAGTCTAATGGCTATATTGATTACTCTCAACGATGCATTGAAGGCTTCCAACGATCATTAATTGTCTTCACCAAATATAAGCTAAAGCATTCAATTCGTTCCACCCACCAAAAAAACACAAACGCTCAAACGATCAATATGCATTCATTCATTTAAGTAATATCTTTAGATATTTATAATCTTCAGTATTTATCAATTTGCTCTTTGAGAGAGTTTCATTTTTAATTATAAATCATTGTAAGAATCTCTAAGTATCTGGATTTGGAGATTGGTTATTCGATTACAACTTGTAAGGGGGAATGAATCCTAGTGAGAGGACTACTTTCGAATACAAAGTGTGTAATCAATTGAAGTGATAATGAGATCATAAAGTGTCTAGGGATTGGACATAGGTCAAGAGTTGAGATTGAACCAGTATAAATCATTTGTGTCAATCTCTCTCTCTCTTTCTCATAGTGAGTTCATGGAAAATTGAAAAGATTTTTTAATCACCCAATTCACCCCCTCTTAGTGAGATTTTGTCTTTCACAATATTGATAATGACAAACATAATAAGAAAGATTGAATAATAACAAACAACATAATATAGGAGTGACATAAAACAACACCATAACTTAAATTTGCACATGCATGATAATTGCGTGGAAGGGATAATTGAGTAGAGGGAAGCTAATAGAGAGTATCACCATATACCACAATAACATATTAATCTATAAAGAACTCATATCTCAAATTTTCAAAGAAAACTCGTATTAATAACATGTTAAGAATATATATATAAATTGAGACTAGAGAAATGAAGAGAGATAAAGGATAATTTAAGATAAAGAGAGAGCAACATCTTATTCATTTAGATGCAACCAAAGTGTGGTACGTAGTATTCTATTTATAGGCTCTCAACCTCAACAAAAAATTACAAAAACTAAATAACAAATTTATTCCTCATAGATATACAAATTATAATCTTTGAGTTATGTATATTGTAACCCTAGCCCTGTGGGGTCTTTATTCATCAGAGTTATTGCGCATAGACATCGAGATGATTTGAACGACTTAATTGTGGAATAAAAGTTTCTGAAGATAACTTAGTTTGAAAACATACGGAAAAATTTTTCATGATTCAAATTCATCCAATAGTTGGATGTTAATACAGTAATCCAAAATAGACAAATGATAAACGTTAAAGTACAGTCTAGCTACTCATATTTTTCCAAGAAGTTCTAACTACTGTAACCCTTATAGCTGCTTCTTGCCTTTTGATCCCGAACCACTACCTGTATCTTTCATGTGGTCTGGAGTTCAAATGAATGAACTCCAGGTTAACAGTTAATCTCATTTGTAGGTATGAAATGTAAATGATAGTATAACACATGTATAAGCATAGAATAATTCACAGTAAACAAGTTGCACTGTAACCACACTTAACGGCCAAGGATCGCAGCCCTTCAGGACACGCAGCCTTGTTCTAGGACACATAGCCCTATGAAACACGCAGCCTCAATCCATAGCTAGGATACAAACATGCAAATTATCTAGCAACCATGATCAATCATACATGCAATACACACATACATGCTAATAAGATAACAGTTATCCACCTCAAATTGAATCCTTAACTTGTCCGGTAGGTGTTGGGATCAAAAAATGTGTTAAGTTCTGCCTAAAAGCGTTTATCATTGCCATTAGTCATTTACTCGAATTGCAAAGAAACTAATTACATGAATTAGTTTAGAGGATTAATAATAGTTATTAATCCCTTAAAAATTTCCCTAAATATTATTATTTATTACTAATAATTAATAATAGTTATTATTACTATTATTATTAATCCTAATAATAATAATAATTCCTCATTTATTATTTATTCCCCTTTAATTAATTAATTTAATTATTTCTTTACCATTACTTTAAACTTGTTATCTTTTTCATTTAAATTAGTAGTTTACTAAATAATCAATCAGAGTTAATAGATACTAACCATCATATAAGAATATAATTTAATGTATTTATTTAATGACTTAGGAGGCAATCTTGAAACGGCGGCGTTTCAGCATCTAGAAGCAATCTCAACCATTTGCTAGGAACTAATATCAATATATATATAATAAAACTCATCCTGAAGCTAATCTCTTTAACGGCTTATCAGTGGCTCCTCTCAAAACACTGCAGCTAAGCCGATTGTTGACTTCGATTCATTCCTCGGGCTTCTCTTCAGTTGTGCCCTTTCTGCAACTTTTTTCTCTCTTCAATTCAGTGGCTTTGCTCCCTTCTTCATTCTCTTCCCAAACCTTTTCTAAAAAGTTGCTTTCTTCACCTTCTTTCCTCCTTGATTTAGATGCCTCTCTGATGCTCTCTTCTTTTTTCCCTTCCCCAGTCCTTTTCCCTCTAAAATGTTACAATCCTCGTCTGTCCCATAGATTCAAAATTCAAAATTTCACAATCTTCCTCCTTGGTCATCAGAAGAACAGGTATAAATTGTCAACCTAAAAGTGAATCGATAGTGTGGAGAGCGACAGCGAAGAAGCGCCCTGAAGGTGTGTGAAGTGATCAAGCATCTCTTCACTTGATTAAGCTGGTTGTCGAATGCCACCCATCGTTATCCGCCCTCTGACAAGTATTAATATTGACTGCTTTAGAATTTAGTTTGATAAATAATTTGTTGTAACTTGTAAAGTTTTTTATACTCACACCTGGTGTGAGTTTTATATCCTCGTGATTCATCTTTAAGATGGACCATTGTCGTTCTGTATGAGTTCTAGCCTCATTGTAAAAACTAGCCATCATAATCTAAGACTGATCTTTATCCAAGTTCTTCTTGGTTGTTTTCAGTGTGATTTATTCTGGATTATTAGATTCATGTTCTCTTACTAGCCTCTTCTTTCAATATTTTCAAACTATTATCTAACATCATATGTATCCTGCCAGATGCATTCAGGGGGTTAATCCAGAGGAAATATTGGCAAGGACATCTACCATTGGTCCATTGCTATTGTTTCATTCGGGCAACTGAAACTCCTGAATCTATACTAGCTGTAAGTTCACTTTGTTGCTTATTGCTTTACCTCCTTGCCTCAAGAAAATGCCTTTTGATACATTGTTTTTTTAGTAATTGAAGTCCTTTTTATTTCCTTGGATTGTTGAACTCTCTTGAAGGAGGCAGAGTCTGCTTTAAATGCTTAGATTCAAAACCCAATGTTTCATCGGGTCAGGGATGTGGCTCCAAACAAGGTACTGATAATTTATTATCACCATTATCCTTTGTTTGGTTTGAGGGGATCGGAGGGGAAGGGAGGAAGATGGAGGGATATTGGTCCCCTTTTGGATAATCATATTTTTCAGGAGGGGAGAAGAAATTTTTAAAAATTTTCCCCACTCTTACCTCGAAAACCTCACCCCCAAATCGGGTGGATTTGGAGGGATTATAGAAATTGGTGTGTCAGTGGACTAAAATACCCTTATAATTTTTCAATTATTCCGGTAATAACCCAATGCCTTTTAACTCGATGCATTGGAGCTCTAGAACCCTATTCCTATTCGGTAGCTTCTGGTTCGATGAGGCAAGAGCGAGAAGAGCAACGACGATCAAAGGTGAAGAGTGCCAATGAGTATCTCTCATAGCTGTGTTCATCTTGTTTTCTGCTCGTCCCTGGTCTATTTGTCTTGTCTTTGCACTTGTCTGTCGTCGCTGTTCTGTTTCTCTTCCGTTCTCTGTGTCTGTCATCGATGTAAGGGGGGAGGTAAAAGAGGAAAGAGAGAGCCTTTGAGGGGCTTCTAGGGTTGATTCACTCACTGTTCTTCCTGGCCATAAGAAGTGGGTTAAACCGTCAATTGCCAAAAACCTTGTCCGTGCCGAAGAATACTTTGCCAAGAAACATGTTGTTGCCACTGCTTGTTTTGAACCATCTTCAGCTTGATGTTGAACCAAATATTTCCTCAAACACTTGGAATTCTTGAATAGAGATGGAGAATGATGGCACTTTAGGAAAAACTTCTCTATCATTGAGCTTTGCTGAGATCTTTTTCTTTCTCTTCTTCAACTTACTTTTTTTTTTTTGGATGTTGAACTTCTTTTTCACATACATAAAGGGGAGTCCTTTTTTATTTTTTATTTTTCTCTATGAGGGCTTTCAAAAAGTTGTTCTTTTTTGGTTTCTGATGTTCAATTAGTTCTAATGGTGTTGAAGGCTTTTTTGCTTTCTTACCGTAATTTATTGTGGATTAATCATATGCCTTGATCATGGTTGAATAGCCATTCTCCCCTTCATGTAGCTATCTTTTGGATTAATCGTATTACTTGAATTGTTTGTTTGTTGTTGTGGCAGTACTCTCACCATCAACACTAAATAGAATTCATAACAAAACTAACTTTCATAACAGAAAATCTAATTCCTTTACTTCCAAATTCACTCAAGTCCAAGCTTTTTACATAGTCGTGGATCTTTTTATAACTTCTTTTACTATGAACAAATCTTGCTGGTATTAAGTGTTTATTTTTATTACAGAGAGAGAGATGGAACTTGTGATTGAGGCTGATAATCACTCGACATTTAATCTATATGTGTGTGTGTGTGTGTGTGTGTGTGTGTGTTTTGAATGTTAATTTTCATTTTAAGGCATAAAAATGTTGCTTATCATTCAACATTATTATACATTTAATAAAATTTTGAAAAAAAAAAGTAAAAGTTGTCTATATGAAGCTTCCCTCCTAAACCAAATAAAACTAATATTAAAATCTCTCTTATAACAAAATGGTAGAGTTGTCAATGTTAACAAAATTTCCCTCCCCTCCCTTATTAAACCAAATAATGTAACATTAAAATCTCTTTCTTCCTCTTCCTTCTAATCAATCCAAACAAGGTAATACTAAAATCCCTCACTCCCCTTACCCTCCATTAAAATCCCCCCTCCCCCTCCCCTTCATTGAACCAAACAGAGCCTTAAACTCACTTACTTAACTTGCTTAATTCCTTGATACATAGAATATGCATAGCTATCCACTAACTGCTTTATTTTTCTTAATTAAGCAGGTAATGTATTGTTTAAGCTTCAGGATTCCAGAGGCATGCTACAGTGAAGATGTTCGCTTTACATTTTGGTTAGCTTTTCAGTTTTATACCCTTTTCTCTTCAGGGTTCAATTGAGCCAATGCGTGTGCATGCACGGGAACATGACATTCCTATCTGACTCAGACCAGTGTGTTGAATCACACTCACACACTTCAATTTTTTGAGAAATAGAAGGCTGACCTAATTAATCCTCTTTCTTAATTCATTTTTCCTGGGAAGTGTTATATTCTAGATTTGTAGTACCCTTTCTACACTTTAAACGTTTAGCTACGTTAGTTCTGGTTCTTCTAAAGGCGAAATATTCCTTTTGTGGTTTGTTCTTTGAAATTGAGTTAGCATTTCATGACTTCTGGTTGTGTTGTTATACATACGGGTGTATGCATGCTCACATGAGTGGCTTCACACACAAACGTGCACGCACCCCCCACATGTATGTGTAAATGTATGTAGGTATTTCTGCCAAGTTTGTTCTGCAGACAGTAGGAGTGTTCAATCTTCTTGTTCGCAATTTTTCTGGGACCATGTCTATAATTGGTACCCTAGATTAATTGAGATTTCCAAGATATATTTCATATTTTTTTTCTTTATATGAAATAATACCAATTCCCAAGACATTCGGGACAGGGGTAGTTAAGCATTATACTCGTATCATAAGAAGCTACTTGTGGATTTCTTATTCATAGATGCGTTTACAGTTAGTTATTTTCTTTTAACATTCATGTAAATTAAGTATAGTATAGTATATGTTGTAGAGTGATCTGGAAATGCCCCATAGTAGTATACTAATGGCTGCGTTTTTTACTTCCATTGTGAGATGTATATACATGACAGTGTAAAAAAGATAAGAATGCACCTGCAAGGTTTCTTTTTCAAAAGGTTTCTTTAGGTACTCTATATTGTGCTAAAGTATGGAGAGAGGGACCTAAATAAAGGAAAAGGCATAAATTAAAAAAAATGAAAGGTTTGTAATCTTGCTCCCATCTTCCCTTTATTTTTGTCCTCTCCCCTTATTCTCATTCCTTATATTTTCATTTTAGAATGTAGTAGCCTTTGTTATTCAGCAGCTGTCCATTTGAGAAGGTAGAAATATAGTAAGGAGATAAGAGATGTGAGTAAAAAAACTTGATGATCTATTGTTTCAGCTTTTCCCTTCAACAACTATTCATTTGAGAAGGCTACTTTCACTCATTCTGTCATTGCTTTTCCATTGCGTGTGCTTCTCTTCTCCCAACCAATTTCATTTTGATGATCTATTGTTTCAGCTTTTGAATGTGTCAGAATGATAATAGCTTCTTTTTTGTTTGGTTTTTGGTAGATGTGATAACATGACTTTATCGTGAAATACAGTCTCTACTTTGAAAACATCATTGAAGTTATATATAATCTAAAATAGCTTCTTTTTTGTTTGGTTTTTGGGGTAGGATCATCTTAGTTGTATTTAACACAATAAAGTTACTTTGGATCATTGCTTTCATCGGAAAGGAGACTGTTTTGTTTCAGGTTTGGGTTCTTTAGAGGTTGACCATCCAAAATAAGGTCTGTAATTTTCCCTTAAGGTCATGCTACATGTCTTTCCTTCTAAAAGGAAACAACCTTCACTTTAGGAGTTTGAATTTGAAATTTACAGTTTGAATTTAACTTTAAACCAATCATTTTCAGAATTATGTCCGTTGTATAAAATGCACATACATAGTTTGAAGAAGAATAACGTTGATTCAACATGATGATTTGTTCTTTGTGAAAAAACCTTTGTTGGCTGTTGGATATGAGATTTTTCTTAATTACATTTTTCAAATAAGCACCTGGTCTTGAAATTTGGTTTATGGGGAGATGCAGGGATAATATATTAGCTCAGAGCTAAGCCTTCTGGTTTGAGAAGAGAAGGAGGCTTGAAATGATATATTTAGCAGGTAATCAGACCTTTGATTTGAAATCAGTAGGTTATATTAGCTTACTTGAAATCAGTATTATGCATGCAATCCTTCTTATTTTATTAAATAATACATTAGCTCACGTGAAAGAGGTACTATCCCCTGTTAAGTATTATGCAAGGTTTGATTGCACTTTTGTAGGCTTCGCTTTATCACTTTTAGTTTTAGGTTGCACTTTTGGGAATAGAATAAAGCTTACTTTATTTAGAAGTTGTGTTTCATTTTGCTAATTGTGCAAGTCTTCTATGCTTTAGTATATATAGCTTCAGGCTCAGATTAGTTCATTTTAAGTTCATGATTCTCAGTGGTCGCTCCACCTGGGTAAAGACTGAAATCCAAGTTGGTGGGATGTTTACTTCTGCTTATATACTTCTCAGTATATGCATTAAATTTTCTACATTGGCATAGAAAATTATATGTGACATGCTATTTACATGTTATGAAATTTCTCATTCTCTACTGACTTTTCATTAACTTGCTTTTCCATTTTTCTTGATTAGCTCAAAGCAAATTCCTTGGGGAAATGCAAAGATAATTTCTCATTCTTTTTATTGCCTTGCAGGTTCATACAAGATTATACATGTTCTTGAGAAATTTCCCTGTTCCCTGTCTTCTTGATTCTACAATTTGAAAAGTTGCATATAGTCATAATGTGTTTGTCATTCTTTTATTCCTTCTTCGAATAGAAGCTGATGTGTTAAAATTTGTTGGTGTAAGTGGATGTTATACTTCTCAATACTCGATGAGGATTCCAAGGCGGATAGATGCAGTGCAGGAAGTATGAAAGCAAAACTAACGTTTTATTTGATTTTATTTTGAACCTAGGCTTGGTCTTTGTATGTTGACTAAATTTCCCTCTTCGTGTGTTTGTGTTGCAGCAATATGTGTATATTCAGCTCTGTTCATGAGATTTGCATGGATGGTTCAACCACGCAACTATCTGCTGTTCGCTTGCCATGCTTCAAATGAGACTGTGCAACTGTACCTACTCTCCCGCTAGGCAAAGGGAAATGGGTAAGCAGTTGAGCATGTGATTGAGTCAAAACAACTATATCTTATTTAATTTTGTGTCTCTATGAAAGAGAGAGATTTTGGTGCAATTTTTAAATGTTTGTTATCAAGTTCTTCAATATGATAAATTTATGACGTGAAATAGTTTTGTTATCAAGTCCATCGTGGTGTATAGACTAGAAAATTATTTATATATTGCAGTATAAACAAGATCTTATATTAAAGACTGGGGTTAGTATTATATTTTTATTAAAAACTATAGCATTTGATTGTGAAACTCTATGCATACAATTGTGGTTCTACTTCCATTTCTAAGTCTGCGTCTATTGATATGTTGCTCCATTTAGGTACTTGTAAGAGAAGAAGGAAGAAGCTGCATCCAAGTAAATTGATGCTGATTTTGTTGTTATATGCTCATATGAATAAAATACCCTGCCTATGGGAGTCATGTAAAGCATTTTGCTTTTGATCATTTCAAATGCAAGAATGATTTGATTGTGTGTTGTTTTCCCATTGAGTGCACATTCTATTTTATTGATTATTCATAATTCTCAACAATGAGCTGTGAAATGACTTTGATTGCAGATTTCAACAGGTTAGAGGCTAGCGAATGAGTGGTGTTTAACATTATCAGATTATTTAAGAAGGAAAGGAGGGGTAATATGATTCATGCCTATTTTGTCTAAATAGTCAATAGTCAGCCTCCGAAAAAGAACATGTAAATGAGAAGGAAGTTGTTTGAATCAGATAGGATGGTGCGCTATTCTGTTTTTAACGTCATTTATGTATGAAGCCCATTTAAAATTAACTTTTGAACATCACAAGCACTGTGAAAGGAAACAATGCAGAGAAACAAAGAAAGGAGAAGGCATAAGAGCAGCAATGAATTTCCTAAATAAAAAAATGCAGGAACTTCTTTCTATTAGATGCAAATATTTCTTTCTATTAATGTAGTTAGGAAGTCCAAAACTATAGTCTTTCAATATAAGTTTATATTGGATTTCTTGGGGCAGAGATTGCATCATTAATGTTATTGTGATGCTATAACTCATTTCCTTCCTTAACATATATTTAGCTCCTTTTGTCCATTAGATGTAAGATGGAAGCTTTAACATGCCTTTCATGAAAATGTGCCCTGCATATTTGCGCTCTAATATTTTGTGGTCTCTTTTACAGGTTTATGAACCAGGAGCAACAATGGCAGGCAAATGCAAAGAGGCAATCCAGTACATCACTGCTTCTGCTTAATCATCCCAATTTTCAATGAGTGCCTGATTTTTTGTGTATTTTTCATGGGAACTCTGGAAATGATTATTGATTCTTGGTTTCCATTTGAAGTCCTGGAACTCAGAAATTTAGTGAGGTACAACATGGGTTTAGAAGAATTTTAAATGGGCTTCAACGTGGCCTGGAATGTTTTTTATCATGCTGACAGTCTTTATGTGCTGTCACTTAAGCACACAAGACAGTCTAATATATGTGTTTGTGGCTACTCTTTTCACAATTTACCGACATATTTGATACAAAGAATCTATGGTTGCTGAAGACGTACAGGCGAGGTATGGTGGTTGAACAGGAGTAGTAGCTATTATAGTTAAGTGGGGAGACATATTACTTGGGTTGAGTTTCTCTCTTTATCTTTTTCTAATCATCCCTCATAATTTTTAAATCATATCCATCCAATCAATCACAATACTATTTTAATTTCTCTCTCCTTTTCTCAATCAATGGCCTAAATGGAGACAATGAGGAAAAATGAGAAAGAAGATAATAAGAAAATCCTCTCCCATATTACTTGCTTTTTTAATTACAAATCTGATTTGATGATAATTGATTAGTTTATAAAAGATGTGCATAAGTATATTATATTATGTATCGTTCAACAAAAATAACTTTATCGCACTAGTTACATTGAATGAAGTACTTTATAAAAGATGTGCATAAATATATATATCCTTGTAAAAAATCCTGATTAATGTACATATTTGTAATAGATGTGAAAAAAAAAAAACCATCCACTTAACACATTTGTATAGATTTATGTATTTTATTAAATTAACATTACTCATAATTATCAAACATCAGTGATCCTACCTAAAAAAAAAAAAACAAAGCTTAACCTCTTCAAGAAAGTGAAAAAACACTCTTCTAGCAATGGTAACATAAGTGAGCTTTTTTTTTTGGGCGTAGACTCATTAATCCTAAGACTGATACTTTGTATCTTTTTTTCAATCATATAACAGTTGCTTGGTGAATGATCTTATCGTGGGATATAAGCCTTAGAGAATCCAATGTTATAAATTGATCTAACATTTTTTAGGATGATATTCTTTAATAATATATGAACATGTTGTGCAACTTATGTTGTTTTTTTTTCATGCCAAATGTATGTTTGTTTTGCAAAATTTGGCATCGCAACAAATGTATTAGTTTCTGACAATGAAGAAATATAGATTGTTTTAAATGTTATGAAAGTTTCAGAGTTTAGGCATGTTACATTTTCAAGGTTTTCAATTGGGGTTACAGGGAGTATGTTGATAGAGTTGGGCCGTATATTTGGCATCAAACAAATCTCATTAAAGATTACATGGTTTGATATGTTTAGTTGTTCTATAATGAGATTGTCCTCTATATTGCATTCTACTTTTTATGTCCTGATTGTTATTGATTTGTGTAAAATATAATAATTTATGATGCTATAATTAAAAAACGTTGTTAGAGCAGCAAACTTTTAGTCCAATCTATATAATATTTAAAATGTTTTTAAAAGTTTTACCTTTGTTTCCATTCATAGCCAACTATGACTCTTAGCTTTCATGTTTTAGGGAATCCAAAATAGAGTATAGACTCTATGTATAAAATATCTTAATTTAAATACAAATTTACTGTAGTCCAAAGGCAATGACATAGTTAATTCTTGAAGTTATTTAGTTGGATTTCTTTGATGTCTTATTTCAAAATTTCCACATATATCAATTGTTTTTCAAAAATAGTAGAGCTCTGAAAATCAATTTCAAATTTGCTCATTGCTCAATCTTCAAATTTAGATCAATATTTCATTTTTAATATATAGTCTAAATATTTCTTAAAAGTAAGATAATTGGATCACTTATAAAATAAAATTTGTTTGAGTAATGGGTAAATATTATCACCCGTATAAGCTCGTTAGCAAAGGATAGAGGATTTTCATCACATAGCCTCTCGACGTCTGAACTTGGCGGGGTTAGCGAGCATATTGCGGGTAGCGACACGGCACAGACGGCTGTGAAATGTGAAAACAGTGATTGAGCATCGGAGGTCAGCGCATGGTGGTCCTAGGTGGTCGAAGGTAGTGGCTATTGGAGCATTTGAGGCGGTGACGGTGTGATTAGTTCTTTGGTGGATTGCGAAACCGGGCGACGGGGGAGGAAGCTTCTGAGACGGCGATTGATCTCCAGCGAGGGACGCATGGTAGTGGAGGTTGGCCAACGATGGGGTTAAGACATTCTAGCATTATTAGATAATTAAATAAAAAACCTTTGAAGAAGAGAGTTGGATTTGTTTGATTCATAAACCGGTGTGTTTGAAATATTTTCTTTCTCGTCGTTGAAGTTCTCTTTCATTCATCCACCAACAGTTCCCCTGTCTCTTCTATTTTCATGGATGAGAGCCAGATGGAAATTCTCTTGCATTCAAAATCCCTTTTGGTCAAATTCAGGGTCTGTTCTCAACCACGCAGACATAAGTTCCCTTCTCTCAGCCTGCGGGAGAGATGGAAATCTTCAACTTGGGGCTACAATCCATGCCCGCATCATCAAGCAGGTATGGTCTTTTGATTTTGGAAGCTCGAATGGTACTCGCAATGCCCTGTTTATTTGGAACTCTCTCCTCGCTATGTATTCAAAATGTGGTGAACTATTGGATGCCGTTAAGCTGTTCGATCGTATGCCTGTTAGAGATACTGTATCTTGGAACACAATGATTTCTGGGTTTTTGAGTAACAGGGATTTTGATACTGCCTATAGTTTGTTTAAACAGATGCGTCAGTTGGAGTGTGATCGGTTTGATAAAGCAACTCTGACTACGATGCTATCAGCTTGTGATGGTCCTGAGTCTTCAAATCTAAATAAGATGATTCATGGTTTAGTATTTGTTGGTGGTTTTGACCGGGAAGTTTCAGTGGGAAATGCTATAATAACGTCTTATTTCAAATGTGGTTGGTTTAGTCATGGAAGGCAGGTTTTTGATGAAATGTCTGAAAGGAATGTCATAACCTGGACGGCTGTGATGTCAGGCCTGGTACAAAATGAATTATATGAGGATAGTTTAAAATTATTTGCTCAAATGCAGTGCTCTGGATCAGTGAATCCGAATTCTTTGACGTATTTAAGCTCGCTGACGGCTTGTTCAGGTTTACAAGCATTGAAGGAAGGTTGTAAAATTCATTGCTTGCTCTGGAAATTGGGAATGCAATCGGATATGCTCATTGAAAGTGCATTGATGGATATGTATTCAAAATGTGGGTGTATAGAATCTGCATGGAAGATTTTTGAGTCAACTGAAGAACTGGATGTGGTTTCCTTGACTGTAATACTTGTAGCTTTTGCTCAAAATGGGTTGGAGGAGGAAGCTATCCAGATTTTCATAAGAATTGTGAAGTCAGGGATTGAAATTGATCCAAACATGATTTCAGCTGTTCTTGGGGTATTTAGTGTTGACGCTTCTTTGGCTCTTGGCAAGCAGATTCACTCCTTAATAATTAAAAAGAATTGCATTCACAATACTTTTGTTAGTAATGGACTTATAAACATGTATTCCAAGTGTGGAGATCTCATTGACTCACACCGAGTCTTCCATCAAATGGCCGAGAAGAACTCAATCTCTTGGAACTCCATGATTGCTGCTTTTGGCCGCCATGGGGATGCTTGTAAAGCACTTCAACTGTATGAAGAGATGAGAGTGGAAGGTACAACTCCCACAGATGTTACATTTTTGTCTCTAATTCATGCTTGCAGTCATGCAGGCTTAGTTGAGAAGGGCATGGAATTGATGGAAAGCATGATAAAAGATCACTGTATAACTCCTCGGTCAGAACATTATGCCTGCGTCGTGGACATGTTGGGTAGGGCTGGGCTTCTTAAGGAAGCTAAAACTTTTATTGAGGGATTAGGCGAGAATCCCGGTGTATTGGTTTGGCAAGCATTGCTTGGTGCTTGTAGCATTCATGGTGATTCTGAGATGGGTAAATATGCTGCTGATCAACAACATTTTGCTGCACCAGACAGCGCGGCTCCTTACATTTTGATGTCCAATATATACTCTACAGAGGGGAAATGGAAGGCAAGAGCAAAATCTATTAAGAGAATGAAGGAGATGGGAGTAGCAAAAGAAGTAGGCATGAGTTGGATAGAGATCGAGAATAAAATCAGTAGATTTGTTGTGTGGGATAGGTTGCACCCACAAGCTGATATCATATACTGGGCTTTATTTGGTTTGTTGAAGCACATGAAAGATGAAGGATATGTCCCTGATGAGAGATAGATTCTTCATCACATGGGTCAAGATTTGAATGAATAGGCGCTGCTTTTATTCTGACAGTTCAATTTCTGGTGAGGACCATGGTCATGTTTGTGTTGAAAGTAGGCCAGCTCGAAAACATTTGTTCTAATGAATTGCATTCACAGGCAATTTGTGTGGTGTCTGCTTGTCATTAGTTATTGATTGATTCCATTGGAATTTGGATGGTGCCGCAAAACCCAATTCAAATCCTTTGTTCTAGGTACATATACTCCACTCATGAAATATCTTTATTTTATTTTATTTTATTTTTCGGAAAGCTTTAAATTATTATCATATATTGTTCTCTTCAACAATATTGCGTTAAATTGTTAACAAAAAAAATGCTACAAGAAAAAAAAAATGAAATCTGGCCATCAATTAAAGTAAGTTGAGCTAAAAATGAAATTAAAGGACAATGATGAAAAGGTAAGATAATTTTTTTTTAAAAAAAAATAAAAAAGTAGAGCTAGACAAAATTAAGGAATGAAACTTAACCTTAAGATAGGGCTGAGAAACTAAATTTGAACAGGATATATTAAAAAGTAATATTGAAGCTTAAGAAAGACATTAGAGGATTAAATAAGCTACATAATTTAAGGAACAACGGTGTGACTTGAAATAAATTGAGTGCATGGAATCATATATGACTGGATATGTTTATTTATTATTTTTTTTCTGAGATATAAAGTGCTTATAGATATTGAAGAAGCAGATATGACACTGGTCTAAATTTCTAAAAGTCACGCATATGGTAGTTTTGATTGAATATTGTTGATCAGACGTATAGTTGTTGGAAAGAAGATTGCAAAGCTGTGGAAACAAGGAGCCAGCCATTTTGAGAAGGATGAACATTGTCCCAGAAGATTGATTCCTCTGCATTCTCACATACTTTGTATTGCTTCTCTCCTTTCTTATCCACACTCCCACACCCCCCTCCACTCAAACCCACACAACATGGCTCTAATGGATTCATCAACGTTGAATTTCCTGCAAAAAGAACAAAAAAAAAAAGGAGGATGTAATAGATAATGGTATATTGAAAATACCAATCTTTGTATGATCTCAGGCAATTGTTTCAAGTGACTCGGTGTTGGTTCTCCTTTAGGGAGACATTCTCATCAAGCAAAATTTTGAATAACTCTAGAGATGCATTCAAACCTACATTCATGGATGAGACTATGGTTTTTTTTTTTTTTTTTAATATGTAGCCATTTGTATTTCTAGTTTTAGGATCTGATAGGTTTTTACACACAAAAATGCTGGTACTTTGCAAATTTTGTGCACACAAGTACTGGTACTTTGATTTAAGCCCTTCTGACTAATAAAATTCTTAACGGGGACTTTTCCCCCAGCCACTAATTTCCCCCCTCATTCTCAAATAACAATTATTAATATATATACATATAACACATACTACTTATTACAAAAAAGCACAAGAGAAAGAAAAAGAAGATTGGAGAACACACCAACACGTTTGTTCTGCAAGGCAGTAATAGCGTTGAGGAACGCACTGTAGAGATCTAGGGTTATGAAAACAGGTTGTCCTGAACCTAATGATTGATTGTCGTTCAAGTCTTGTACTTTTTGAGAAAGTAGATTGTTGTGATAAGTTGCCAGCTTGTTTGCTTCATCACTGCAATTCTGATATGAAGAAGTCACAGATTCAATTGGTAAACATCCCAATGGTGCCACTAACCCTACCGCTACTTTGCTCACTCCCAGACTGTGAATTCTTTCCAGATTCACTGAAAGTTGGTTCACAAGTGACTGAGCAAAGGCTGGTAAGTCCTGAAACAGAAAAATGTATAGTTTGAGTTTTCCCCCCGATTATCTGATATCCTGTACCTGATGAATTAGATTAAAGTATTATCTAACTCATATAGAAGTATTTGAGTTATTTTAATGCAATTATCTAATATCCAATACTAATAAGTATTCAAGTTCGAGTTCATGTAAGTATAAAAAATATTATTGGGAAAGTTACTCTTAACAATAATCGAATTTGATCCGTCCTATAGTAATATATTTTTTTAAAAAAAGAGGTTTGAGCATTATCATGTGTCTCAGTATGTCTCTACATAAATATTTTGAGTTTTTTATTCAAGTGTTTTTTTATCATAAGGATTTCAGTTGAAGTGATGTAAAATCAGCAAATAAATGCGCCACCCCCCCTCCACAGACAATTGGAGCCTTAATCATTGTTACACAAGCACATAAAGAATAAATTATAAAGTTTATTTTAGTTTTTAAATTTACATAAACTCCTATTAATTAGAAAATACAGAAAAAAATCTCAAATTTTGCTTAATTTATGCATGTCTTCCTTATTTAAAAAACACACACAATTGGAGCCCTAACTATTGAAAGTTACGATATACTTCTCTTAAGCTTTTAATAATTTAGTTTTTAATCAGGAGTTAGAGTATTTCACAAGAGTCCTTTTTTTATTTTGTAATTTTGTCTCCCACATTTTATTTTTAAAATATTCTGAAGGATTATAAATCCTATTACATCAATGCACTATTCATTGGCCATTTCTCCAAACCTTGCTTCCAATAGAAATTTGGGAAAATTGGGGATGAAATTCCCTTTAAGAAATTAACTGGGGAATGGTCCTTAAAGCATTTAGGTCATTGAATGTAAATAATTGTGATGGGAGAAATGCCAAATTACTCTTAGGGGAGGTATTTGCACATCAGGGTTGTTGATTTGCATCTTAGGCAAGGTATTTACTATAAGAAAAGGCATTTGCACATTAGGGAAGGTGTGTTTTTTTTTTTTTTTTTTGGGTGAAATGTCGTGGAAAGTATTCGCTAACTAGGGAATTTGCACATTATAGAAAGTATTTGCATATCAGAGAATTTGTGCATTAGGGGATGTGATC
Source organism: Acacia confusa (assembly GCA_037074495.1). Classification (NCBI taxonomy): domain Eukaryota; kingdom Viridiplantae; phylum Streptophyta; class Magnoliopsida; order Fabales; family Fabaceae; genus Acacia; species Acacia confusa. The sequence continues at coordinate 20,305,563 of CM073514.1, forward strand.
TACGTAATATGAAATGTATTTGCATACTAGAGAACTTTCACAATTAGAAATGTGATTTGCACGTTGGGAAATTTTCACATGAGGGAAGGTATTTGCACATTGGGAAAGGTGATTTGTATGTTGTGAAAAGATATTTGGATATTAAAAAAATGTATTTGCATATTAGAGAAGATGATTTGCATGTTATCACATTAGAGAAAATAGTTACATAATAGGGAAGGTACTTGCATATTCTATACATTCCTCAATAAGCATTATGAAATACCTTCCCTAATTAATATGCAAGTCACCTTCCTTTAATTTACAAATTCCTAATATGCAAATGTCTTTCTTAATATGCAGACCCCCCTCCATAATATGCAAAATTAACTTCCCTTATATGCAAATTCCCAAATATGCAAATCACCTTCCTTAGAGGGAAATGGAGGGGAGGGAACAATTTTACGAGTTGAGTTGAAGACAATTAGAGGAGTGGGTTTATAATATTTTAATAAAGATGAGATGTAATATAAGAAGAAGAAAATTTAATTAAAAAAATTTTAATCCCACTTCTCTATTTTTATTAAATCTGATCCATAAAAATTTTCTACCAAACAGCACCTTAATGTACGAATTCTCTAGTATGTAAACACGTTCCCCGGTGTGCAAAGATACTTTCCCAGATAGTAATTTGGTCTTTTTCCCATCGCAATTGTTTACACTCAAGGAACTAAACGATTCAAGGACCACTCTCTAAATAATTTTTCAAATGAGTATTTATCGTCAATTTTTCCTACAAACTTTATTATAACAGACAATATTATTTTTCTCATATTTTTACAGTTTTAAAATAAACACAAAACTTTTGTTTTTTTGGTAACAGTTATACATGTTTTCTTATGCTTTACATAAAATATAAAAAATAGTTGAACTTTCGTGACCCGTGAACAATAAAGAAAAACATGAAATAGATTTTTATTGTATATTAATATTAATATCAATGTAGGTGAAATTCGTGTAATTTCAAAAACACTCATAAATACTAATATACATAATCAAAAAGTCTGTATAATTTACTTTATGTTTTCAAGGTAATTTTGAAAACTCTTAAAACCAAAATAAAAGGTGAACGTGCAATTTTACTTTTAATTTAAGAGATATTGGTGTTATTTTTTATTTTTAAGAAATATATGTAAGTTTTTCTTAAAAAAACATTATTTTGATAAAATTTATGAAAAGATCTTCGCAATTTGTACCACTACTTTAGAATTATCCTTCTCCACATAAGTAGTTTAACTACCTATGAAACTCAGACGAATGATCATGCGTGAAGCAAATCAACGATCAACAAAACAGGCATTAATTGGTAGAAAACACTAAGTAGCTTAACTAACCATACATCAAACTCAAATAATAAATAATATTCACAACAAATCATAATTCGACAACTGGTGAATTATAAGAACCTCAATATTTTTAAGCTCGAGTATTGTGACTGAAAACCAAGCTGCTCTACTGAATATTAATTCACTGGTGATCAAGGCGATGGATTAAGAATCAGTTGTCCAATTGTTGTTAAACCAAAATCAACCTAATTATGATTAAAATATTATAATTTAATTAAAACGCACACAACCTTGAAAAGAGTAATATTTAAATAAAAACCATTAATATGCAAGTAAATGGAAAGATCTTGTATAAACCACATATAATCTTAAATAAGATATATAGTTACTAAAACACAAACATGACATAATACTACTTTTTAACTCAAAACAACATCGTTTTAATATCAATAAGGGGAGAAAAAGATACGTTAAATCCAACTTGGTCAAGATCATCTAAAACTCTTAACCACATTGGTTAGGAGATTGATTCATCTATTCGCTAGTAACTCAGGTTAGATTTCAACACCACTATAAAAACAAATAATAATGTTGAAAAATCCCTTTTTTTCCCATCTAAAATCTGAATTAACTGGCAGCATACGAGATTATTTGATGATTTATCATGTACAACAAGCCAGAAAAAAGGTAAATATATTAATAATCCATTAAACCAATACTGACCTTAGTGGATCCATTTTTCACCAAGAAAGTGGAATAATCATTGGAAGCAGCATTGACAAGAGCAATGGAAGATTGAAGGTCTTGTTTGTTGAACACATTTTGTTGAAGTAACTGTTGGAATAAGTCAATTTGGGAGGTGACGTTTGGTCCATCCACCATTGTCTGGAACACACCAGTCCCTCCATGACCAAAGTTCATTCCATTCGCTATCTCTGATTGGTTCACTGAGTTTCTTTGTTCATGTGGTATTGGAGATGTTATGTTCATAAACGCAGCTGCTTCAAGCCATGCATATACATATTTTAGAATGAATGATACAATTAGCAAGTAAAAGTGAAGATATCGTTTTTTAACTTTACCCAATCCTTCATTTTAATGAATTTTTTTTAATATATAAAGTTTCTATTTCGTCTTCTAACTCTAACGCCACAATTTTTGTTAACAAAAAATATTTTTTAAGAAACTACTGTAAGTGTCTTGCGTTTTCGAAACGAAACTGCCTGAAGCTCCACACAAATACACACACGTACTCAGTCAAGTATGTTTTGTTTCATGGTGAAAACCACAAAAACTATATAATTTTGATAGAATCGTGCAGAATGTACATACAGACATAAGTCCATATATATATATAATTGTTATTTTCTTTAAAATATCAAGAATTTAAATTGAACAAGCCTCCAACCAGTCAAATTAATTGAGTAAAAAGTAGGAGACTATTAAAGTTGTTATCCTTCATACATATATTGATGCCATGCATCCATAAAAAGTCATAAATTCATGTTTATCATTCAGTCATGAAATGAGACAAATAGTTACATGCTTCATGAGTCCCACCTCATCTGTATAACAACTGATTTTATTTTAATTTTCTATGGCAGAATCATCTTTAGAAATTCAAATTTTATTTTTTGATTTGATAGATGATATAATTAGGCGATTGCATTTGGTGTTATTCTAAATTAAGAAGTTTATATATGTTTCTTAAAAATCATAAAGCTTGAATTTTTACAAATGACCCATCTGCCATATAAGATTAAAATAAGATTGACTTGTTGTATTTTAATTAATCATAGTATAAATGAGGTGACGTTTATGAAGTATTTAAGTATTTCCCATGAAATGAAACCCCAAAATTAAGGATATTCCTTCTTTATTACTCTGCTCTCTATTATATACTCCCTTTGTCCTTAATAAAGTTCAAATACTAGATTTGTGGTTATCAAGAAAAAAAATTAAAATTACTTAAGAACATTAAGTATGTATATTTTTCCAACTATGTCCTTATTTGTAAATAGGATAATTGAGATAAATAATAAATACAACAATAAAATCAATGGGTAAAGTTGAAAAAAGTGTAATAAATGCTTTGATAACCCAAAATAAAGCTTATATTTGGGAACATACCTATTCTTAATTTTAAAACTTATATTTAGGGGTGGAGGGAGCACGTATGTATGTATGTATAAAATACTTTCAACTAATTGACAGAAACTAATGAATAACAATTAACTCACTTTTTTTTTTTTTATATATTGATAATTAACCCACTAAATATCTTTTAAGTTTTTTTTTTCCAAATTTTACGCCTATATATTAGTGAGATATTAAAGTAGAGAGGAAACATGAAGAACCACATTTAAGCAATAATTTGTTTTTTGTCAATGACTCATTCAAACATTAATTGCATAACCAGAATTGATAAATATATGCGTTATTGAATCTTCATGTCACTTATTTCAAGGACCTACTAATCTTTCTAGAGGATGCCCTATATTAAAAGAGATGAGGGATGGAGTAGTTTACAAGAACATTTGATGAACAAAAATAAAAATAAAACTGTTACCAGTTTAGTTGAGTTGATAATAAGGGTGCCCCCCCCCCCCCCCCAAAAAAAAAAAAAAAGACAGAATAGGAGAATTTGATATTTCTTTGACAAAACCAGTAAAAAATTATATGAGGGAAGTTTTTCATTGAGAAGGATTTGATGCAACTCAAATTTGAGCTACTAGTTAAAAAGGTATACAAAACAATATTCACAATAATAAATTGTAAAAATTTCTTCTAATCTTTTTTGTGAACATTAATTTCAAATTTACAGAAAAAGATAATAAACTACCTATATAATCAGAGAGGACACGACCATCACAGAACCTGCCGGCCGGTTTACCGGGAAAAGTGATGCCGTAGGGAGGTTTGAACGCCGGAGAGTTTAAGAAATTGCCGGTGTCAACATAGGAATCTCCAAAAACAAACAGCTTTTTCTCTGATATTCCTGCAATTACTGCAACATATATAAAAATCAATAACCAAAACAATAAACATTAAAAAGACATGGACATTTGAAGAAGGAGCTGGGGATATATTTTCATTATTATTACCGGTGAAAATGGCTGAGAGATTAAGCAGCAGAAAAAGAGAGAGAAGAGACGACAGAGGAGCTTGCTTCGCCATTGGTGAAGCTTGTGAAACAGAAGAGAACATTAAAATGGTGATGACACACACACATATATGAATTGATCAGGATGAAGAGTTGGAACTTTATGCCGTAGGCCCGTATATATGTGAAGAGGTTACGTGCTTACGTTTTCATGTTTGATCTGTCGGGACTCGGGAGCTTGAGACAAATATTTCTCTCTCTGTAATTACTTTCTTTTTTGTAATAAAATATTAGGAACAATTTTTTTTTATAAAAAATTTTAAATTAATCTTTTCAGTTTTAACCTGGTTAAATATATGACACTTATTATTTCTCTCAAATAAATTTTGACTCATTATTTTTCATGTACTATACTTCTTTATAAATAATGGTAAAAATAGAAAGTAAAGTACATATTTCACCGTATATTTATTATTCTTAATTAATATTTTAAACCGCATGATTTTGATAGTTATTTTTATAAAAAAAATCAAATAGAGTATTAATAGTCTCCCCTTCTCCCAAAACACCCAAATCCTTCCTTCCCTTTATTAATTACTTCCTTCGATCAAATTCTTAATATATGGCCTATTTGAAGGATTAATCACAACAATGTTTTGAAAATCATACTGGATGTTGAGTTAGAAAAGCCAACGAGTCAGGTTCAAACAGTTGGATCAGTTTAGCGGTTTGGTCGAACCGTTATTGTAATTATTTAATTACAATAATAGTATACTTCCTTTAGTCTTGTATATATGATTTTTTTTTTGGGAATAATCTATACCTATTTATTCACTTGCCCCTCAACAAATAAGCAGTAGGTAAGAAATAAAGTATTAAATAAGTTTAAAAAATAACCCATAAAATAAACATGATATATTAATTATTAACAAGTATAAAATATAAATATAATTTAAATTTTAAATTTTAAATTCTTTAAATAATTATCTTCTTTAAGAATAACCACGAAATTATAAATAAATATGTTTTATTTTCTTTATAATATAGTAAATCTTTAAATTTTGTATTAATAGAATGAATAGATATAATTTAATCCCATATTTAATTTAATTTTCTCCAATCAAAACTAACTTTAAAATAAATATTTAAAATAAAAAGAGATATTTTGGCCTTAAAAAATGAGATCCTAAGGCCCTGTTTGGTTCGCTGCAAATCAAGGAAGGGAAAAAGAAAATTGGATTTTCTCCGTTTGGTTCACCCTTTCCAAAGAAAATATTTTCAGACAGTGGACAATTTTCCTTCTTTCATGTAAAATATATTTTCCTTTCATTATTGGTTTATTGGTGAGAACTCATTTTCCAACGTGTAAATTCCCAAATAACCTCTTCTTTTTGCTCTCATTGTTTTGCACTTTGCCATTATCGTCCTCTTTGTCATCCTATTCACCATCAAGTCCACTAAGCAATCAATGTCTTCGATCATGATGATAGAGCGTGTTCTGTTGTAGAATAATAGATATTGGACTTAACCTATGATTTAATCCAAGGGGCCTCCGTATCATTGAGAGGGATCAAAGTCCATGTAGTTCGCTTGTACACAATAGGCTTATAGCTAGACATAATGAAGATACCAAAACTCTATTTCTTGGTGCTTTCTTTTTGTTGAAATTTCTGAATGGATAGTTCCATTGTAGTGTTCATCTTTTCTATTTTCTTGTGCTTTCTTTTGTTTGTAAAATGAATGCGTTTTGAGAGGCTAAATTTGGATTTTTTTTCCTGGTTTTATTAAGTCGGTCTCTTGGTAATGTATGTTGGATTTTAAGGCACACACAGTTCTTGTATTTGTCTTCTATTTCATTTAGTTAAGACTAAAGAGGTTTTATATTTCTTCTTCTTTCTGTGCTTCAATGGATATGAAACACTCTATTTCTTGCATCGAATCTTGAATGGTGCCGCTTATCATTCATTTTCAATCTATTCTTTTTCTCATGAGGCATTAGCCTGTTCAAATTGCGCCTTATATTGTGTTTCAAATGGTTTTATGGATTTCCTATCATGCATGCGTACTGTGAATTTATGGACATACAACGATTGTTATTTACATAACAATTTTCAATGATTTTTTTTTTTTTTACAAAAAAAAACCCCTGAAAACAGTCATCAAAGGGTCTTAAAAACAACACTTGTACATGTGCTTTAACAGCCCCCCTCAAGACAAGCAATGGCCAAAGAATTGTGAGGCTTGCACGGAGAAACTCAAAGCGAGGACCATGTAGTGGCTTGGTGCAAACATCAGCCAATTGATATTTAGGGATAAGAAAGTGAGATTAAGAGTTTTCGCAGCAACCCTTTCATGCATAAAAAGATAATCCAATTCAACAATTTTTTTTCCATCATGCATCACAGGATTGGCAGATAAATATGTAGCAGAGAGTTGGGGGTGTTAATAGAAAAACACTAACTTCTTGTAACAGAGATTGAAGCCATATAAGATCACAAGTCGCCAGGGCTAAGAGATGATCTAAAGACAGTATTTTTTTTTTGAGACAAGGAAATCAAATTATTATTACTGAAAAACATAGAGAAAAACCCACCAGTGGACCTTCTATCATCAGGGCACCCTACTCAATCAGCATCAGAGTAAGCTATAAAAGATGTAGATCAAGATTTACTGACATAAAGACCAAAATCAATGGAGTGCTTCATATATCTTAAAATTCTCTTAACAGCCGTCCAATACGTATCTCTAGGTGCATGTAAAAAATGACAAACCTTATTAACAACATAAGATATGTCAGGACGAGTAAATTAGAGATATTGTAGGCTCCCAACAATACTGGTACATAAATTAATATCTTCAAAAATATTAGCATCTAGAATAGATAATTTACTTCCACTAGCCATTGGTGTTCACATAGGTTTACAGTAAAGCATATTGGTCTTGTGAAGCAAATCAATGATTTATTTTATTTGGTTTAAAAATAGACCATTAGCGGTGGCTTGAGCCTCAATACTTAGGGGGAAAAAAAAATGCAAATCACTGAAGTCTTTGACAGGGAAATTGTTTACCAAAAGTTGAATAAGATGAGTAACAGAAGAGTCTAAGCCAATAATCAAGGTGTCATCCACATAAATTGATAAATATAGAATAGAAGAGGCCGATCTCTTAATGAAGAGCGATGTATCTGACTGAGAAGGGATGAATCCAAATTGGGTGAGACAGGAACTAGGACGAGAGAACCAAGCTTGTGGAGCATGCTTAAGCCTGTAGATAGATTTTTGAAGCTTAAAAACATAGTTAGGATATATAAAACATAGTTCCGAAAACTTGGAGGCTATATCACATACATGTCCTACACAAGAAAACCATGTAAGAGAAGGTATCATGAAAATCAATGCCAGGACTTTGATGAAAACCTTTCCCTACTAACCAGGCTTCTTATTTTTCTCGAGATCCATAAGCATTAAATTTCTTCCGGAGAACCCACTTGCAACCAATAATTAGGTAACTTTTAGGAGGAGGAACAACCTTCCAAGTTTGAGTAGTGATAAATTCTAATTTTTATATATTTTATCCCACCTTATTTTATTTATTTTGGGGATTATTTTAGGCTAATTTGGATATATTAGATAATATTTGGATTGTTAGCCAATTTTAGGAAATAATATAAATCTGAATTAATTATAAGATATTGAGTTTAAATTATTAATATTCTGATTGATATCTTATGATTAAATAATATCTCTTGATATATGATATATTGTGATTTTATAAGATCTTATAGTGCAGAATTTTTCAGTATAGCTAAAAGAAAATCCAATGGTGAAATTTTATAGGGCTACTTGAATTTTATTGGACTCAAGTTGGTACTCAAAAGCCCTCTGATCGATGGTACTTTTGTCGTTAAAGTGATCAATTAAACTAGGTCCTAATTAATTATGCAGTTTAGGGTCAACCTAGGTCATTCTCCCAAGGAGCAAGCTGTGGGTTTTCTTTAGGACTAATTTTCAAGTGATAAAAGATGCAGTAGAATGTAAATGGACCTAAACTAAAATGCTAAATACTACTACCTATATGCAATTAACTAACTAAATGTAATAATGCAATTGACTCTTAAACCTATGTTAGAATGAGACTAATATATATGAAATTGAATGCAATTTTTTGGGGTTTTTCTTATGAGAGAAGAATTAAAATCCTAATAAAAATGTCGATTAAATGCAAATAAAATAATAAAGGTCTAATTCAGTTATGATGACGAAGGGGACAACTTAGAAATTGCATGGAGTCAACTTTCTTAGCCTAATTCAATTAATTAAACCCAGGGGAGATTAATAAATTTAATTACCCAATTGAACATGGGAAACCCTCTAGTTCAATAACACATATTTTACTAGAAAACTCATAATAAAATAAGCGATGGCTAATTAAACCCATTAAAAACCAATCATAAAATAATCTTGAAAATCTTGTTTACAATTATCTAATTGAACAACCAGATAATTTACCAACTCAATTAAACAATTAAGATGATAAACCAAATTAACAATTAAATTAACAACGAAAACTCAATTACTAATTTAATTGACAATCTAAAGGTTGTAAACAAGAATCCCACAATAAGCATAAAACCTTAAATTATCAGTCTAATCCAGAAGAAATAAGTTTACAATTTAAAACTAGATTGTTCTCAATTAACACAACTCGAAATCATTTAAAACTAAATTATTTGAAGTCTGAATTAAAATGATAAAAAGAACAACACTCCCTTATGATCTTTATGTGTAAGCTCTAGGCCATAGTTTCCTCCATACTCCTCCTAAATTGCCTCCTTAAGAGCTTAAACTGCCATGAAAATTGTCCTCTTTTCTCCTAAAGCCAAACAATCCCCTTGCATGATGAATAAGCCACGAAATCAACAATCTGTGCGTCTATGGTGTAAGGAGAATGAATGGAATTAATCACTTGGATGGTGGGGTCCACGCGTCAATTGGAATGGAAGAATTAATGGGTATTGATTGAATCAAAATCTTGTAGTGTGCCTCTTTTTCTTCGTCTTCGGTCTGGTGATCTCGTGCGGCGTTCAACCTGTTTTCTTCTCACGGCGTGCCTGGCTCTTTTTCAGTCCTCAACGTGTGGCGGCCAGCTCCTTGGCTCTCCTTTTTATCTTGCGGCTCATCCCCTAAACCTAGCAGCAGTTAGGTTATTTTAAAAGGGAAGGGGGACTTTTGGATACTAACTTGAGCCCAATAAGATTTAAGGAGCCCAATAAAATTCTACCGTCAGATTTTCTTTTAACTTCCCTAAAAAATTCTGCACCATAGGATCTTATAAAATCACAATATATTATATATCAAGAGATATATTTGATCAGAATATTATTAATTTAAACCCAATATCTTATAATTTATTTATATTTACATTATTTCCTAAAATAGGCTAACAATCTAAATATTATCTAATAATTCCAAATTAGCTTAAAATAATCCCCAAAATAAATGAATAAGGTGGGATAAAAATATGAAAATTAGGATTTATCAACTCCCCCACACTTATCATTTGCACTCTTGGGCAAAACAAATTAAGACCAAGGGAGGATAAATAAAAACAAAACAAAAACTAAACTAAACTAAACTAAACTAAAACTTCAAAAATGAATGTTCCAATCACAAGCAATAAGAAAACAAAAGCATTTCAACACTTATCATATCCAAGTGATATTCTCATAAATCAAGGAAACAAACATCATGGCAATTTACTTGACAAAGGGGAACCTAAGCTAAAAATCCCTCACCAAGGATAATGTGTATGTCACTCTTCTCTCTCAAAAGTGTATAAGTTTGTGTTTACACTCAAATCCATCCCTACCTAGTACTCTTTCCATAGGCTTGACAAGAATCTAAGTTCTCCACCACTAATAAAGTAAGTGCATGCATAAATCCAAAGGACTTTTATTAGGTTGTAGTGGGGCTAATGTCAAGAAAGAAAGGGCAAGTGTTTGGAAAAACAAAGTTAAATATCTTAAAAGATGAAGAGAATGATAAATAGAGAATGTGGGATGCAAGAAATCGAACCAAACTTGAACTAAGTCATTTTTTCTTTCTTTTTTTTTTCTTTTCCCCTTTTTTTCTTTTTTTTTCTTTTTTTTTTCTTTCATATTTTTTCTTTTTCAATTTCTTTTTCTTCTTTTTCTTCTTTTCTTTTATTTTCTTTTATTTTTGTTTTTTTTTGAGATAACCTACCATATTTTTCACAATGACCTAGTTCCTACTTTTATGTATGTTCTTCCATCCACAACAAATATAATGCAATTCTCTTCAACTCTCAAGACATTCAAAAGGGTGGATTTTTTTTTAATTGACTATGGGTGTAGACAAACTAGAAGGAATATAGGCTCAAGGGGCTAAACGAATGACATATGTATAAAAAGGGTAGGCTTTTTGGCTTATCTGGCTAGAATGAAAATGAATGTCTTTATCATTTTTATAAATACACATGCAGAAAATATGGCCTCAAATAAGATTTAAATCAAGTTCTAGATCAAGTACAGAGATAGGGGTACACACAGAAAAAGTATATTAGGCTCAAAATCTCACTAGGTGTACATGATCATTAGCCTAAATTCATTAAAGTCAAATTCATTGCCACTTAGTTCACTAACTCAAAACATGATCAATCACTTTTCAAATAAAAATGCATCATACTAAAGTTACTTAAAACTTGAAATTTTCACATTCAACACAGTTGATTCCTCCCCCACACTTAAACATTGCATTGTCCTCAATGCAAAACAGTCATAGTATATCACAAAGACAAGTAATATGTCGCTCTACTCAACTCAGTAATATGACAATGAGTAATATGACAAAGCAAAATAAAAGAGTGAAGGAAGGAATACAACCAGGGTCTACGTGGTGTCACATAGTGTAGCAGCCTCCACTGTCTGAGTGGAGAATCCATCGAAAAACAGCTTCAAGCGGTGTCCATTGATAGTGAAACATTTTCCATTTGGTTCCCTTTTGATCTCCACAGCTCCATAGGGGAAAATATCAGTGACAACGAAAGGTCCCTCCCATCTAGAGCGAAGCTTTCCAAGCATGAGTTTCAATCGGGAAACATATAGTAGAACTTTTTGGCCCACTTGAAATTCTCTCTTCATAATGAGTTTGTCATGGATTGCTTTAGTTTTTTCCTTATAAATTCTAGCATTCTCATAAGCTTCTCTTCTTAACTCTTCAAGCTCTTGCAATTGCAACTTCCTTTCAATACCAGCACTAGTAAGATCGAGGTTGCCCCTTTTAATTGCCTAGTATGCCTTGTGCTCTACCTCCACTGGCAAATGACATGCTTTGCCATAGACAATCCTGTATGGAGACATGCCAATTGGACTTTTATATGCTGTCCGATAAGCCCAAAGTGCATCATCGAGCCTTTTACTCCAATCCTTTCGGTTAGGTTGCACCGTCTTCTCTAAAATGAGCTTGATTTCTCTATTGGAGAGTTCTACCTGACCATTTGTTTGAGGGTGGTATGGGGTGGCCACCTTATGCATCACCCTATAGTTACTTAACAAGCTTTGAAAACTCCGATTGCAAAAATGAGTCCCTTGATCGCTAATGATAGCTCTAGGAATGCCAAACCTGCAAAAAATGTGAGATCGAACAAAGGAAACTACTACAGAAGATTCGTTAGTACGAGTGGGGATTGCTTCAACCCACTTTGACACATAATCCACAGCCAACAAGATATATAGGTAACCAAATGAAGTGGGAAAAGGTCCCATGAAATCAATACCCCAAACATCAAAGACTTCACAGAATAATAAGGGTTGTTGGGGCATCTCATGCTTCCTAGAAATATTACCCACAAACTGACACCTGGAACACTTCTTACAAAATTCATGGGCATCACGAAATAGATTAGGCCAAAACAATCCACTTTCCAAAACTTTCCTAGCAGTACGCTTGGCACTAAAATGTCCCCCACATGCAAGAGTATGGCAAAAAGTTAAGACAGACTCAAATTCAACATCAGGAATACATCGCCTAATAATTTGATCACTACAAATGTGCCATAAGTAAGGATCATCCCAGATGTAGAATTTAACATCTCTCTTAAACTTATTCAATTGATGTTTATTCATATCATTTGGCAAAACAGATGCAACTAGATAATTAGCAATGTCAGCATACCAAGGGACAGAAACAATAACCTCACAGAGCCCTTGATCAGGAAAGTCATCTAAGGGTGAAGATGTTACCGCAGGTGTTTCTATCCTACTCAAATGATCAGCTACCATATTCTCTGCACCACTCTTGTCACGAATCTCCACATCGAAACTCTTGTATCAAAAGCAGCCACCTAATGAGGCGAGGTTTGGAGTCCGGTTTCTTAAACAAGTACGTTTTGCATATAGGTAGTGGTGTTTTGCATTCTAATTTAGGTCTATTTACATTCCACCACATCTTTTATCACCTGAAATTTAGTCCTGAAGAAAATCCACTCCTTGCTCCTTAGGAGAATGACCTAGGTTGACCATAAACTGCATAATTAATTAGGACCTAGTTTAATTGATCACTTTATCCAGAAGACATGACTATTGAGCATTGGTCTAAACTGGCAGTTTGCAAAAGCTAACTCAAGTTTGGTTCTTACAGAGAAGAAAGTCGCGATTTGGTCTTGAATGAGATTTTGAACACATGGCTAAACTCGAGTCATTTAGTGACTGACTCACTGACTCGAGTTTGAAGCTTTTATGAAAATCTTAATTTTAAGTTCACAGCTTCAAAACTGGAGTTTAGAACTGCAGACTGAAGTTTATAAGACTTGAAATATTTTATAGCTCTCTGTATGATCCAGACTCGAGTTTTGATATCCAAAACTCGAGTTTCAGTGAAAACTGAAACTTTTGAAATATCTCCATAAGTGTAAACTGGAGTTTTTAAATCAGTCATTTACTCGAGTGTTTTCTGTTTGAGCTAAACTCGAGTCACCAAAATCTTGACTCGAGTTTCAGTGTGAACTGAAACATTTGAAACATCTTTGAAGGCTCAAACTGGAGTTTAGAAATCATGTAATAATTCGAGTATTTTTAGTTTGTCCTAAACTCGAGTCTCCAGAAACTAGACTCGAGTTTCAGTGGTAGCTGAAGCTTTGAAAACTTCCTGTTAAGCTTAAACTGGAGTCTCTGAAATCAAAACTGGAGTTTACAAAATAAACAAGAGCTCGAGTGTCTCTGTTATAACGCAGACTTGAGTCTTCTACGTCTAGACTCGAGTTTCAGTTGAAAACTTTAAACTTGAAGACTTTTTTATTTGGTAAACTGGAGTTTGTGGATATGAAACTGGAGTTTTGAAATCTTGATAAAGCATTGAAGCTTCTGTTTGATCCTAAACTCGAGTTTCCAAAACATAGACTCGAGTTTACAGTTCTTAAGAATTTTGATTGCTCTCTGTGTAATGCAAACTCGAGTTTGTCTTACACAAACTGGAGTTTGGCCAGCTTTGTAAAAACTGAGCTTCTGTCTGTCAAGTCCAAACTCGAGTTTCGTTACCTAGATTCGAGTTTGCCTTGAACAGTAAGTTTTACAACTTATCAAAGACAAACTTCAAATTTAGTTTACAATTGTCAGTTATCATTAAAACACATAGAGCACTAACACCTCTCTCTAGTCCGTGAGTCGCCGCCTTGCATGCCCTGCCTCCGCTATTCTCCATCTTTGGCGAGCCGCGCCTCCTCTCCTCACGCCTTTGCCGCGCTGTGCTGTGTCGAGCTTCCTTCTCCTCCATCTTGGCCGAAACCCACACAAACCCAAGTTACTTACTCTTTGCAATACTTTAATTAATTTCCTTTCGTTTTCTTGGTCGAAACCCACTTTTGGTTTTGCAACATAGTCTACTTGATTGATGAATTTGGTTGCTCTCTTTGCTCTCTGGTGCTAGTGTTTGGCCGAAACCCACTTCTGGTTTTGGAAATAGACGTTGGATTATTCTGTGTTTATGTAGATTAGGAAGCATTATTCTATGTTTATGTAGATTATCTTGCCTCCGCTATTCTCTTTGCTCTTTGCTGCTAGTTGTTATTTATAGACACCTTTCCTTGTTCTTCATTTGTGATGAAGTGACTAAGTTAAAACTTACAGCAATTGAGTAACAAATGTGGGTTTTAATATCCCAGAAACACTGCCAGTGAGATATTTAGCATAATTAATAGTGACAAGTGACAACTCCGCCGATTTAATATTTTAGTATAAGCTAATTATTTTTTTGGAAAAAAATCTATTAGTCAACCCTCATGGAAGTAAAGGCTAGCCATGCATGGCCTCAGATTTCTTCAAGGTCATGTGGCTACGAAAATATTTAAGTCCATCGTTAAATAAATGGATCTTCATTAGCTTGTTTAATTTGATTAATTAATTTGTTTAATTCTAAGTTATCTTCTCGCACTATTTTTTTCCTTGATATTTTTTTATTCAATCAAATATAAAGCATTATTTCTATGTCATATTCCTTGTCTTTGACTTTTGTTTGGATTTTGGGTCCCTGTATCTATCTATATAGGAGGGTAGTTGGCACATAAGTGACTTTTTATTGCTGTTACTTACTTAACCTTAAAAGAATTTAATAAAGGAATGGCACTAGCTATGCTCTGCTAAATCAAAACTAATCAATCCATTTGACAGTAATTTTGCCGTTCAAAAAATTTGACAGTAATTTTCGTTAATCATTACTCAGAAATCATAATGATTGAGATTATTGCTTCAATATAGACGTTACTGGACTGATATAACTGTATGTACACGACTGAATCTGGATGGGGCCAATTGGATCCCATGACACTTGTAATCCTAGATCATTTATGATATTAAAACCCTCTAATCCAAGACTCCATTTTCATCTCTGCCATGCACTTCTAGAACAAACTAGGCCTCAGTTTTGGACGGCGTTCACGTTGTTCGCATGACGATGACAACCCTAGTCCTCAACTTGCAGCAAAAATTTGAGCGTCCCTCTTCGATGAGATCATGGAACAAGTACGGGGGGAAGTGCATTCTATGATAAAAGAGAAGGAGAATACAGAACGTATAGCCCACGAATCCCCGGCCTTCTTCCCTAGCAGCAAAGAAAGTTTTCACCTTCCAGATGTTGATGATGTTGGAGAACCTTCTCACACTCTCTACATGTTGATGTTGGCGAACCTTCTCACACTCCACAGGGAGGATATCCTTGCACTCTATATTTGGATGTCCCATACTAGCATATTGTTACTGATGCCATTGTTTACTCAGAACAAGCCACCCACCATAATAGGCAAATTCCACAAGATCAACGTAGGATGACTGTGACTAGTGTGCCAAAGGGGGAAGAGGAGACAACCATCCCGATTGATGATGAGGAGGTTCCCATACTAGGCCAGGTCATAACATCGTTCATCTTTTAGCCAAATCATCTTATTCAGATGGCGATGACACATCGAAGGGTAGGAAATAAATTACTGATTAATGATGAGGAGGTTCTCGATTGATTTTCATTGCTAACCCACTAATAATATGTTTTTTATGTTTTTATAGACTGAACAAGCTCCGAGCAAATTTCCCTACTTAGCATAGCTGCGAGAGCCGTACAGGGACATCGGGTTTATACACTTGGAGATGTGTACGGGCATTGTGGGCTTAGAAAAAACATATTCCATATCAATTGACAAGAAAGATCTGCAAGAGTTTATGGATTTAGATGATTTAGATATAGAATTTCTTCAAGTTGCAATCATGTAAGTCTTTTAATTTCCCCTTTTAATTATTGCATTGATCTTTTTGTTTTATATATTCAATAACTGTAGTTATAATGTTATTTCGATCATAGTGTCTGCCATAATATATGCGTTCAGAAAAGGCAAAGGGGTTCATATGGATTTTTGTTTCCTGCAAACACGATGAATTCCTCGGACAATAACATAGTCAGAAGGGGGCTTTATGTTGGTTGTATAATGGGAGAGTTGGGCTAGATAAGCACTAATACTTAAAAAGTATGTATTTTAGTTTTGTCTATATAAGATTTTTAAGAATAAATAGTTTTCTTGTCTTAATTTAATATTAATATGTACATGTTGTAGCAATCATTGGACCCTATGTGTTGTTTGTCCCAAAAGCAACATATGTTTTTGGTTCGATTCCTTAGGTGGCAAGTCAAATGAAAGCATCAAAATCATGTTTGCCAAGTAAGTTTATTTTTGTCTAAATCATCGATTCTTATTTTACTGAATTGTTTTTATGTCTGTTACTTTCCATTTTAATGATAGTGGTCTCAAGATGTTTAGAGAGATTGTTGGAGTTCAAGAGCAGGGTGGACCTAAGTGGTATCATCCTAAGGTAAGTAGTGTTAATTCAAGTTATTTCACTGACACAGTAGCTTTCGATGTGCCTTTATTTGTTTTAACAATTTGCTTTTTATTTATAGTGCTCTAGACAACCAGGGAGCTCTGAGTGCGAATATTACGCTATCAATTTTATGCACTCCATTGTTTCTGTGGACATGTTTCAGGTTTTCAACGCGTACGTTATCGCTCCGTGATTCTCAAATGATGATATTTTTGTTGTTGTACTTGAGTTGTTAGTTTATTATTGCATTCACTTCATTGGTTTATCTTATATACATTGATTTCCAATTTATAGTTTTTTGATACTCTGGATCCGTACTAGGAGGAAGACATCGATACGGTTCGAGACATTTTGGTTGGACATCTTCTTCAACACATTTAGGTTGACAGGGTATGGTTTATATGATATTGTCATGTGATGTCTAATGTATTGTATGTGAGCACTTTGTTGTGGACTTTGCTGTAGAATTGGAGCTCCTTTATAATGATCATTTGAATTGTATGTGAGCACTTTGTTGTTGGAGCTCTTTTAGAATTGTTCATACAATTACTTAGTTTGATATGTAAGGTGTAGATTAAGAAAATCAAAATTATTACAATCTGTGTCTTCTTTATTGGAAGCTGTTTATAAACTCAAAAGATGTATGTCTGCTTTGCTTTGAAAGGTCATAGATACGCTTGGAAAATTTTAATATGCATGTAAGTAATGTTAAAAAAAATAACTATAAGGCATACTAAAAACGTTTTAGGGTGTAAAATATCAATTTTTTGCGTCCTAAATTATTTTTAAGACGCCTTAATTGGATATTTGGCATCACGAATGCTTTAGTGGATGCCTTAATTTACCCTTGGCGCCTTAATAGAAAAGAGCCTTATATGTACACAGCCTTATAAGGCGTCCTAAATTTGCATTCAGGACACCTCATAAGGCGTCCTTAGTACATGTAAGGGCGCCTTATAAGGTGCCCTGAATGTTAATTCAGGATGCCTTATAAGGCGTCCTGAATTTTTTTCAAGGTGCCTTTTGTAGTCACTTATGGAGTCCAATTATGATCCTAGATCTCTTATTACATTAATTCATGTATACTTATTTAAGTGATGACGTTAACATATCAGAGTAAGTCACAACAAAGAGCGTACTTAATCGTTTGGACGATTGAGTAATTGATTTCATATGCACAGACATATGCTGGATAATTAAAATTCTTGAAGGAATAAAAGTGTGATACAACTTACATTTATTGCGGTGATCTCGGTTGACGTGTTAGGTTACAGTAATCCGAAAGGTTCAACAACTTCTACTTGATACTATTCCAAAATGCAACTCCTTCCGAGTCTTTACGTGTGTTGCTTACCCCTTTCTCTTGCTCCCGATCCTCCTGATCCTGAAGCTAGGGTAAATTCTGAGATTCAATGCGCATTGAATCTCAGGTAACAGTTAACCTTATGATCAAGTATAACAGTATGCATGATAGATATTCAGTTACATTTCAACATAAAACCATATATAGCACATAGCACATGTAATAGTTTATATCTCAACAATTGCAATGTTCACCTCTATATAGCACACAACACATATAAGGTTCACTTCTACATAGCACACAACCCATGTAAGGCCCACATAATTTGCACATAAACCAGTGTCACGCCCCAAAGCGTGTCCTCAATGCTAGGAAAACATCCATACAGTGTTACCAAGACTGTAATCCATTTTTACATTAAAGCTGAATGTATTTCAAATGGTGACCTAAGACCCAGTCTTGTCCATGACTATATGAATCATCACATCACATATAAAGCATACATAGCAGCATAAGAGTTAGAGTTAGAGTTATAGTACGCGTCCGTACCTTAGTCATTGGCGCTAGTGGTACGTTTACCTTTCGGTACCGGTTCCAAACCTTTCCAAGTATCCTAAAATACCATTACTACGTTATTTCTGTTATAATTAACATTCTAAGGAATTGCCTTGTCACTTATGACTCTTATACTCCTAAAAAATTTTATTCCATTTAGACCCTTTTTAATTCATTATAAATTAATACTAAATCTTGTTTATTTATTTTGTTAATATTTTTATTTTAATATAATTTTTATTAATTTCTTATCACAAATTTTTTATTTATCTATTCCCCAATTATATTTATTTTATTAATAACCTCCTCTTTCTTAACAAACACATTTATTTATTTATTATTAATTAATTAAAATTAATAATGACCAACCATTAGATGAGAATATAATTAAATGTATTTATTTAATGATTCTCATGGTTTCCTTTAATTGACCATAATGTAATGCTAATTATGGTTTCCAAATTATTTAACAATGTATTTTTTTAAAAAAAATTAAGCTTTAATAACCATACAGATGAATTTTATGGATAGCAATTAGAATAAAGATAAAATAACATCAAGCAAGATACATAATTATTCTCATACATACATAAATCCATATACACATATAACTAGATTTGATTAATTTATTTAGCTCCCAGGCACACTTTCATTTTCCTGTGTATATATGATCTCAACTAATTACACCACTTTCCCCCTTTTGTCTTATATAAATCAGAATTTTGTACCTGGTTCCCGACACACACATACATCAATATATATTCTCTTCTTTCTTTTTCTTTTAATCTTACACACACACACACACACACAGTCTCGGGTCCATGTATAGAACTTAGGATTTCAGCATAACAGCACCCACGTTCTCATTTTTCTCTTGCCGCCAAAATATATACATATTCATATACTCAACAGCTCCTCTCTTATTTTTTCTCCTTTCTTTATATATACACACGTACACCTATACACAACAGCCCCTCGTCATTCTTTTTTCTTTCCCTTTTCACGGTATAAGACAGTAAAAAATGTATGCATAATCAAACACACACTTCCAGTACTCCTTCTCTTTGCAAAAACAGTACCCATGCACATAAAGAAAGCACATACAACACACTTTTCTTTTCCAGACAGCGAACATACACACACGCACAGTAGTATATATATCTATGGTATGTTTTCCTTTCTTCTTTTTTCACAGATCAGCCATGTCTCAATGAAAATTTAATGATGCAGAAGAACAAAAAACACTTACAACCCCTACGTCCTTTCTTATCTCACAGTACACACATATAAACACTCATGCACATGTTCAACGTTTCTTCTTCTTCTTCTTCTTTTCAGTTTCAGCGTTTTTCTTATCTTATCCGAGCATCTTATATTTATATGGTTTCCCTCCCAAACTAGGATAAAAAGGTACCAATGACAGCACCAGAGCATCCACGACATGTACACATCTATTCTTAAGTTTATATTCTTCATTCAGTTAAAACAGCCCCTGTTTTATGCTTTCATTTCCAGTTTTGGTTTGTTTTCATATAGATTTATTTCGGATCCCTATAGCTTCTCCTAAGTGAGACCGTGAGAGTGAACAAGAGAAAAGGAAGCATGACCGTTACCTCAGCCAAGCGTTGAAGAGCAATTTCCTAGTTCAGCTCCTCTGTTTACATGACAAGGAACAACGATGAATATGCTTCAGTTTTTCTCCTCCCAACACCTCCTCTCTCCCTCTCTAACACTCTCTCTTTCCTTTCTATTCTGATTCTAAGTGTAGAATGAATGGGAACGACCAGCCTTTTATTAGGGTCCAAGGGGATCTTGCATGCATTGGAGGCCGACAGCTGGATCTTGACGTGTTGCAATATTACGCAATCCTGCTGCTGCTTCTAACGGGGTCTATTTCTCTTCGGTTTGCAGCTGATGGGTTAATGGATGATGGGTTGAGTCGGTTTATGGGCCGAAAGTTAATGAATGGAGGGAGTATGGGTCTTGTGTTTCGAAAAGGATGAGCTTGTTTGTTTCTGCGTCTGTTTCTCGTTGAGCCTGGATAGAGATACTATAGGATTCATTTGCTGCTAACATTCATTGATTCACATGGGCCAACTTTAACTAATGGGCTGGATAGGTTTTTGGGTTAAAATGATCTAATGTACAATGGCTCACTATTGCTAACCTGATGGGCTTCATTGGAGCCCATGGAAATTCTCATTTATTAAAACAATAATTTACTTAATTGAAATATCCTTAAAGAAATTAAATTCTTAGTTTCTTAGGCCAAAATTATTACTTTCAATTATCCTTTGAATTTTATTTTTTTCCCGAAATAATTTATGGAAAATACACTTTTATTTCCATAATTTTAGGTCTAAATATTCCTTATTTTAATTATTCCTTTCCCAAAATAAAGTAAGGAAAAAGAGCGTAAATCTCAAATAATCATTCTCATATATAAGTTTCTAAGCAAAAAAAAAAAAAAATCTCATATATAAGTAAGGCCAAATTTCATAATTTAATTCCATAAAATATTAAATTTTCAATTCCCAAAATTTGGGATGTTACACCTTTTATTGGGCGTCCTGAATAATTTTCAGGACGCCGAAATTCAACTTTTCAACTACCCGTTGACAAACGTCCTTCATATTTAGGGCGTTAATTGTGTCTTATTTAGGACATGTGCACATGTCCTCTTATATTAAACGCAGACTCAGAAGCCACCATGGAAATCAACATAGCCAATACTTATTGTGCCATATAGGAGTGAATTTGGAGATAGACTACCTAGAATGTAGCCAATTTTGGCTACAAATCATTGCTTCTGTCATTGTAGGAGATAGAGAGCTCCTATAATGATCAACCACATTTCCTCCTATACTAAACTCAGATTCAGAAGCCACAATGGAAATCAACATAGCCAATACTTCTCATACCATATAGGATTGAATTTTACATTTTTCAAAAGTAGTTTTCCACCATGATAATATCTAAAACTCAACTACAAAAGGGATTTCATCTCTTGAGTTAGTTGTAATATATTCATCTAATTTAGTTGAGAATTTGTTGATGTTCTTTGTTTCATAGATTCTAACCACTTATAACTAGGATCCTCTTCATCATCATCATCAAATGAAGGCAATGAAAGATATGTTGATGTACTTGTTGAGGCAATTCCTGATTCAATAAAAAACCAAATAGAGTACTCATTATAAGCAAGCATACTTCGGGGTCAATGTAAATAACATCAAACATATGATTCACACATGCTAGTTTATATAGAAAATATAAAATTACAACCACAAATAGCAATAGATTCATACTATCTGCTTGATTGCAATACTTATCATACTTCACCCACATGCTAGTGTTCATTTCTCCCAAGAAGTTATTAGCTTTATTTGTAACATTCTTTCGCAACATTTTCTAAACATGAGCAATTCTGTAGAAGCATTCATTTGATGTCACAAAAAGGAAACTTGAAAATTTCAATGTAATTTCATAGAAAAAAAAAACCTTCAAGAATTTGATGAAGACTTGTATTATCCCAATAATTTATAACATGACTAAAAAAGGCATCATGGTCGCGCCTGTCACCACTTAAAGCATCATGTTCTCGCTTAGAGCTTGAGTTGACCGAGCTAAAGTATGAAATATAATCAAAATCTTCATCACTCATTCGCCTAATACCTTCTGAAACTTCATGGAAAATTCCAACATTAAGCATGTTGAATTCCATTGAGGCGTTACATTAAGGCAAAAAATACTTTTGGTGTCTACTTTCTCTTGAGCCCAATTTTTGAATTTAAGAAATCGTGAAGCAGAAGAACAAACATATCTAACAACACTTTGAATGGCTTCGAAGCTATTTTTAATCTCTTTAAATCCTTTGTTCACCACTAAATTAAGGACATGGGCACAACACCTTAATTGTAGATAATCAGCTTTACACATAAGCCATTCCAACTCCTTAAATGCCTTTTAAGAGACCCCAAAGTTGTATCATTAGTTGAGGCATTATCCACGGTTGCTATGAAAACCTTCTCAATTTCCCAATCGAACAACCAATTCTCAATTGTCCTCCATATAGTATCACCTCTATGATTTTCAATCATGACAAAATTTGGAATCCTTTTATGTAGCTTCCATTATTCATCAACAAAATGCGTTGTTAAACATAAGCAGTTGAAATTTTGGTTCGATGTACAACAATCCATGGTAAGACAAACACGTTTAGCACTTTTCTTCAAGAATATCTTAAATACTTTAACTTCTCCAAGATAACACTGCGGCATATCCCTTGTAATTGTTGTTCTAAAAGGAGTTGGAAATCAAGGTTCAAACTGATTTAACAACTTCCTAAATGAAGGCTTTAATTCTAAATGGTTGCTTGTCACATATAATGAATTCAACCAAAAATCTTCTGCATTGCTTCTCATCATATTTATATAGGACCAAGGATCTTTACTGCATACTTATCCCACTAGAAAACATATTTAACCTGACTTGTTTTTTGTATCTATAATGACCTTATGTGGTTTCTATTACTTTTAGATATACATCAACATAGAGTTTGTTTTATGGTGATTTGGATTAGCTTTAGAAGTAGTATGACAATACTTGCAAATTACTAAGTGCTCCCCATTAGATTCTTCAATTGGCAATATGATAAAATAATCACATACCTCTTATGTGTGCTTAGTTCTCCATCTTTTTTCTCAATACCCTTACTTTCAACATTTGCAACTTGGGTAATTGGCTCACTTACTGTTGGTATGGGATTTGGAGAAGGAAGAATTAGTTGAGCCTAAGAGGGTTGCAACTAGGGTAAATATGAGAAAGGGAGCTTCTGGGCGATCTTTGGTCAGTGAATAGCACATGGTGAACGAGATGCTGAGATGAGGTACCATAGAGATAAGAGAGATTGAGAGAGATGAGGAGTGCCTAGAAGTGATCAAGCTTAGAGAGCCTAAGAAAGGTTCGCAACTCACGGTTAAGGCAAAAGTAAATATGAGAACGGGAAGTGATAATGCCATAAGCCCATAATGGTACCCTCAATGTGTCCGTCCCTCCCCCTTCCCTCCTCCAGATCCCAACAAACAATGATTGAACCTGTGACCCAGGTCACAAATGTTGAAAGTGTAGGTACTAAGAGAAAAGAAAGTGAACCCAATCACACATCAGAGGTATGGGATTATTTTATCAAATTGCAAATTGAAGAAACTAATGGGGAACACTTAGTAGCTTGCAAATATTATCATACTACTTATAAAGCTAATCTAAATCGCCATAGAACAAACTCTATGTTGAGGCATATCCCAAAGTGTTGATAGAATCTGCATAAGGCTAATACACATAAAAAACAAGTCATGTTAAATATATATTCTTGTTAGATGAGTGGGCAGGAAAGATCTTTAGTCCCTCATAAATATGATAAGAAGCAATGTAGAAGAGTTTTGGCTGAATTCATTACATGTGACAAGCAACCATTCAAAATTGTCAAAAAGCCTTCATTTAGGAAGTTGTTAAATTAATTTGAACCTCGATTTCCGAACCCTTCAAGAATAACAATCACAAGGGATGTGTGGCAGTGTTATCTTGGAGAAATTAAAGTATTGAAGACATTCTTGTAGAAAAGTTCTAAACGTGTCTACCTTACCATTAATTGTTAGACATCAAACCAAAATTTCAACTACTTATATTTGATAGCACATTTTGTTGATGAAGAATGCAAGTAGCATAAGAGGATTCTAAATTTTGTCATGATTGAAAATCATAGATGTGATACTATAGGGAGGACAATTGAGAAATGGTTGTTGAATTGGGAAATTGAGAAGGTTTTCATTGTAATCATGGATGATGTCTCAACTAATGATAAAGCTTTGGGATATCTTAAAAGACACTTAAGGAGTTGGAATGGCTTACCAGTGGCGGTGGATTATCTACAATTAAGGTGTTATACCCATGTCCTTAATTTAGTGGTGAATGAGGGAATTAAAGAGAGGAAAGATAGCTTTGAAGCCATTCGAAGTGCTTTTACATATGTTCATTCTTTTCTTTCACATATAACACCCGCCTTAAATACACCATTTTAATACATAAATATGTATACAGAAGCATACTATACATATACAAATAATTTATCCTTCAATAAAATAAATCTGGCGAGAGTAAAATCTCTTTCTATCTCCATCTATACACGCATGATCACCATCTTTGTTGTACTCCTTATATAATCTGCAAAATTAGCTATTCAAAAATATCCCTGGGATTCAAATGAATCCCAATAGTAACGTTAATAATCACTCACATAAGATGCATACATAGTACATGCAAGACAACCATCATTTATACATCCAACACATTCAGCATTTATGCATCTTATATATATACATACAATGGTAAATACATGCATATAAAAGGTACACATAGTATGTGAGAGAAGTGTTACTACCTTACTTGTATCCTTCCCTTTACCTTTCTTCTATGGCTTTCCTTCCTTCCTTCTCTCTCTCTCTCTCTCTCTCTCTTCTCTCCTTCTCTTCCATTCTCGCCTCTCGTCTGGCCGGTGTGTGCGTGAGGTGAGTTTATATAATAATGGAAAATGGGTCTTTAAGTGTAATTTTCATCTCTGGGTCATAACGTGTAATTTTCTCCTGGCTAAATTTTCAAACATCTCCCCCGTGACTCTCTTGGCCAAATGTGGAAAATAATTGTCTGTGGTCCTACTCCTTTATATATTATATTATATTATATTATATATTAATATAATATAATATATATTATAATATAATATAAATTTATATATATATATATATATATATATATATATATATATATATGTACACTTCTCTAACTCCTAATGTGAATGGAAGAAAACAAATTAAACACAAGGGTCCCAAACCTTTATATATTATATTACTTTATTATATAATATATTATAATATATAATATAATATATTATATTAAACACACACACCCTACACGGTGCACACACACTACATATACATATATATATATATATATATATATATATATATATTGTATATTATATATTATATATAATATATCATATAATATAATATTTTGAGATCCAAATAATTTTCCCCAATTAAGATCTTGGACTCATAGGGGCCTAGTAGTCTCCCAAAAATAAGCTAATTCTCAAGTCTTTAGACCCAAAATTCGGGATATTACAATTCTCCCCCCGTTAAATAAATTTCGTCTTCAAAATTTGAATATCAATACCTCTAATTCTCCTTTAAACCTCAAAACTTATCATCTTCCGTTGCGCAACTCTAATACATAAATCATGAATCCTATTACCAAATGCACTGCTTTTCATTTCAACTATGTTGTCTCATTTCAAAATTTTCACACAATGAAAATTTATGTGGTTGCAGTATTTTTTAGACAATTTGCATTATACAAACAGTAATAGTGTTATCATTTTTTTAAACTTAATCGCTGCCAAATCAAATTTTCATGAAAATCAATTTCAGAAAATATTCACTATCGATAAACATTCATGAGCTGTGTTAGTTCTCTATGTGTTTTAATGATAACAGAACATTGTAAACTTGTTGCTAAGATTCAAAAATGTTTAGAGATTGTTAAAATTGACTTAAATCTAATAATACATGCTAAACTCGAGTTTGGATGTTATAGACTCAAGTTTACATAAAACAGAAAGGATAATAAACGTTTTGAACTTGAGCAGACACGAGCCTGTCTTGATAGACTCGAGCCTGCGCGAGACAGAGAGCATATTTCATGATCTTATATTGGGCAAACTTGAGCCTAACATAATAGACTCGAGCCTGCTCGTGACAGAGACAAATTTCATCTTTTATAACTAACATAGACTCGAGCCTATTATGTTAAACTCGAGCCTGTGCCTTACAGAAAGTATGTCGCATTTCTAAATGTTTTAACTCAAGCCCATGTCTTACAGAAAGCTCTTCAAACCAGTTTTCTTGAGAACAAACTCGAGCCTAAGATTTTTAACTCGAGCCTGTCCCTTCCAGAGAGCAATCAAAGTTTTTCACGATCATAGGCTCAAGCATAAACTCATTGACTTGAGTATGTTTCAGTTTGAAAAGCATTTGCACAACGTTTTGGTGAAACAGACTCGAGCCTGGCTCAGGTAGAGAGCTGTCCAAGTGACAGGGCCCGAGCAGACTCGAGCCTATGCCTTTGTACTTAAGCTTCAACACGTTGAAAATAGCTCTAGACTCGAGCCTGTTTAATAAGTTTGTTCATGAGTTTCAGATTCCATGAACACATTTCAAGCTACAGATTCTCATTCTCGCTGAAAACGCTCAGAAGTGAATAAAATATTCAGGAAATCAGCTTTATAGCTAAGAAGTCCACTGAACTACCTAAAAGACCTTATCCTTAGACAATGGGAATATACAGACACTATGGCAGACAGTCAGACGTGGGCAAGCAATGGAGAGGAGCCTAATGTCTCAATCTGAACTCTCCAACGTCTCTCTTTCCAGCAGAAGCTCCAATGGTCTTCAATCTTCAACTCTATAAAAAGAAAGCTTCAGCAACTGGAAACACAGAGAACCCAGTGAACGAATTGGCTAAAGACTCTAAGCTTTCATCTTGTATTCATCTCATTAATCTTACACATTTACATTGAGCTTCAGTGATTATCTTATCCTACTCTTAGAGAGAGTTCTTGTGAAATTCGAATCAAACTTGCTATGTAAACTCAAGGTAGTGGGACCTTGAGTGTGGGATCAGATTACAACTTGTAAGGGGGAGTGAGTCCTATTGTGAGTAGATCATCCTGAGTTACAAAGTGTGTAATTGATCAAAAAGATAGTGAGAAATCCCAGACAGCCTGGGGACTGGACGTAGGTCAAGAGTTAAGATCGAACCAGTATAAATCATTTGTGTAAAGCTTTCCCTTCCTTACACTGTTTTATTTGCTTCTGCCCAGTTTTCAAAAGTTAACGAAAAAAAGTTTTTGAAATCCCCAATTCACCCCCTCTTGGTGATTTCCTTCCTCTACAAGCTAAATGTTTGTGTCATAACCAACTTTCATCTATAATTTCATACAGGTTTATTTTTCTTTTCCCTTTTATGAAAACACGAAGATGTGGAGTAACCTTTTCTATTGTAGTAGTTGCAATGTGCAAAGGGATTAGAAGTGTGAACAGATTTTTGAAAATAGTTCAAATATGATTTTTCTCCAAACTTCTTTCTTCCTTTCTTTTTATCAAGATCGGGTCTATAGCCTATACCTGATTTATCATTTGTAAATCTTTGCTATTTCAAAATCACTTTAAGCATTTCACTTCCTTGAGTGAATTTTTCAAGAGATTTTGTGAGATATTGAATTTTTTTCTCAAATTCAACACATTCTTCACAATCAGTATGTGAAAGAAACTCAATTTTTTGTTCAAGGAAAAAATTCTTTGTTTTCAAAGATGTATATTTCTCACTGGCTTCCTCAAAATCTGATTGCAAGTTATTATATTCAGCAAATAATTCATTATATAAAGGTTTGTCTTGAGAATTGCAATATTTTTCGCAACTGTGAGAAAAATATTTACTTTGTTCTTCAAGTAATTTGATTTTCTTTTTGGAAGCAATGAGTTCCTTCACAATCTTTTTGAATTTAGAATGTAGTTCATTATATTCAGAAAGTAACTCATCAAAGGTTGGTTCAGAGTCATTTACCTCTTCATTGTCTGATTCTTCTTGAGCAACTAGGCATATGTTTGCTGTTTGCTCTTCATCCTCTTCATCTTCATTAGATGAACTATCTCCCCAAATGGAAGAGACATAAGCCTTCTTTCTGAATGAGCTGAATCTTTTCTTTTCCTTCTCTTTGTTCTTCAGCTGAGGGCATTCAGATTTGATGTGACCAGGCTTATCACACTCATAGCATATGATAGGTTTCTTTGATTCTGAATTTGAACCACCTTTATAAGACTTCCTGAATCCTTGATTCTTTTTGTAAAACTTCCTGAATTTTCTGACCATCATGCCAAACTCTTCTTCTTTATTCTCATCATCTGATTCATTAGAGTCATTGATGGTTATTAGAGCAATTCCCTTGCTTTTACCATCAATTTCATCAAGTCCTTTTCTGAACTTGATTTTTCCCTCATATTTGAAAAAGCCGGAGCAAATCACCAAGAGGGGGGTGAATTGGGGATTTGAAAAATTCTTTCGCTCAATTCTGGAAATTAATCGCTGAAGCAAAGTAGTGCAGAGAAAGGGAAGAGAGAACAAGACACAGTAAGATTTATACTGGTTCGGTCTAACTCCTTGACCTACGTCCAGTCCCCAGACTCTCTGGGATTTTCACTATCACTCACAATCAGTTACACACTCTGTACTCGAAAGCTATCCTCTCACCAGGATACACTCCCCCTTACAAGTTGTACACTGATATCCCAATCTCCAAGTCCCCCGACTTGAGATTCTCACAGTAAGTGATATACTCAAACACAGTACACTACACACTCTGTAACTTGGGATGATCCTCTCTCTAGGACTCACTCCCCCTTACAAGTTGTAGTCGTACAATCAATCTCCAAGTCCCCCGACTTGAGATTCTTTACGATCAAATGATTAACGAAAACAAACTCCTCTAAGAGCAGATAATGATAAACATTGAAGCTCAAATCTCTCAAGACTATTTACAGAAGAATGAATACATAAATCTGATTGTTGCACACTGTAATTGTCTTGTATCTTGTCTATCTCAGTTCTTCTTCAAATCTGAATGATATTTATAGCTGTTGAAGTCCAATTTGAATGAAGAACTTGACTGTTGGAAGAGCACTACTAATTTGAACGTTGGAGGCTCCACTTCCAGAACTAGCTGTTGAGAATCCACTAAAATCTTCTTGATGGATGGATTCTGCTTTTGTCCAATCTGTTGTATACATTCTAGCAATGTGGGACTTAATTAATATGAAGATAATGTTGATGCCCCTGTGTAGAATGGGCTGTGCTTAAAGATGTATTAATTTAATCAAAGTTGAAGCACTTTATAAGACAGCATATTCTTTCTCTCTCTTGCTTTACCGCTCATGGTCTGAATCTTCACTGTTTACTTCAATAAATCATCTAAAACTTGCTAACAGACTGGTTAAAAGACGTTAGGAATAGTAGCAATTAAAGATATGAAGTATTAAGATCATTCAAATGATTTTCGCAAATTCGCGCCTTCTGGTTTTACAAATATGTGCGTTACAAACTCGAGTTTACAAACCCAGACTCGAGTTTGGAGTTCATCCAGAGAGCATCTTGTTTTGAAAGACTTCCTAAACTCGAGTTGATTAGTGACTGACTCAGTTTGGTTCTTACAGAAAGGAAAATCGCGAATGGCTCTTGGATGAAGTTTTGAGGCCATGCCTAAACTTGAGTCATTTAGTGACTGACTCGAGTTTAAAGCTTTTATGAAAATCTTGAGTTTAAGTTCAGAGCTTCAAAACTGGAGTTTAGAAAACGCAAACTGGAGTTTACAAAATCTGAAATATTGTTTAGCTCTCTGTATAGTCCAGACTCGAGTTTTGATATCCAAAACTCGAGTTTCAGTGTAAACTGAAACTTTTGAAAAAAAACTCTTCATATGTAAACTGGAGTTTTCATTTTTAAAACTGGAGTTTTCAAAACAGTCATTTACTCGAGGCTTTTTGTTTGAGCTAAACTCGAGTCACCAGAACCTTGACTCGAGTTTCAGGGAAAAACTGAAACATTGAAATACCTTTTGAAAGCCCAAACTGGAGTTTC
The DNA here is from genome assembly GCA_037074495.1 of Acacia confusa. Classification (NCBI taxonomy): domain Eukaryota; kingdom Viridiplantae; phylum Streptophyta; class Magnoliopsida; order Fabales; family Fabaceae; genus Acacia; species Acacia confusa. The sequence continues at coordinate 20,335,973 of CM073514.1, forward strand.
CATTTTCAAGACTGGAGTTTAGAAATTATGTAATAGTTCAAGTGTTTTCAAAACAGTCCTAAACTCGAGTCTCCAGAAATCTAACTCGAGTTTCAGTGAGTATTCAAACTTTGAAAAACCTTTCATTAAAGTGCAGACTGGAGTCACTGAAACCAAAACTGGAGTTTACAAAGCAAGTAATAACACAAGTGTCTCTGTTTATCCTAAACTTGAGTTTGCTTAAAACAGACTCGAGTTTACGAATCTTTAGGTCTTAAACTTTTCTTGTAAACTGGAGTTTGGAAGGTTCGAAGATAGAGTTTGAAAACCTGATAAAACGTTGAATCTTCTGTTTGATCCCAAACTCGAGTTTCTAAGACATAGACTCGAGTTTACAAGTCTTTGAAACTTTTTGGCCTTTAAACTTTCTTGTAAACTGGAGTTTTAGAAAGACTGAAGGTAGAGTTTGAAAACAAGTTGAAATGCAAGTGTTACTGTCTTTGTTCTAAACTCGAGTTTCAAGACTTAGACTCGAGTTTACAACTCTTGTAAACTTTGATAGCTCTCTGTAACTCTGCAAACTCGAGTTTGCCTATGCAAACTCGAGTTTTGGCGTATTATGTTAAAATTTGAGCTTCTGTCTATCAAGTCCAAACTCGAGTTTAGCTACCTAAACTCGAGTTTGCCTTAAACAGAAAGTTTTACAACTTTCAAAGACAAACTTCAAATTAAGTTTACAATTGTCAGTTATCATCAAAACATCTAGAGAACTAACAATATTCAGATAGACTTCCAAAGAGAGCAGCAACTGATGTCATTGATTCACCACGTGCTTCTTCAATGGCTGTCACCTTTGCTTTCTATTCTTTGGTAAGAAAATTTAGAATTTTCCTTACTTGAACTTGTTGATCATATTCTTTTCCCAAGGCAGCAATTTGATAAATCAGATGAGTGAATCTAAGCTGGAACTCGCCAATTGATTCTCCTGACTTCATACGAAGTAAATCATATTCGGTCATAAGAGTGTTGATTCGGTTTTCCTTGATTCCAGCAGTTCCTTCATGAGCAATCTCCAAGGCCTTCCACATATCTTTTGCAGAAGGTAGAGTACAAATACGAAAGTATTCTCTATGACTTAGAGCACTTTGAAGGACATGAATGGCCTTGCTATTGAGAGTGACAAGTCTTCTGTCATTCTCAGTGTATTCTTCTTCTAGCTTGGGAGTTCTGACTCCATCCTCCATTGAGGTTGGTACATAATCTCCTTTCTCAAACACTTTCCATAGACCAAATTTAGTTGCCATGACATAGACTCTGAATTTCAATTTCCAGAATGAATAATGTTCCCCATCGAAACCTGGAGGTCTGTTGATGGAAGCTCCTTCAGGCAGAATTCCCTCTATTAAGATCCTTCTCATGATGTTAATCCTTTAAGAGAAGACCTTGGCTCTGATTCCAAATGAAAACCGGAGCAAATCACCAAGAGGAGGGTGAATTGGGGATTTGAAAAATTCTTTTGCTCAATTCTGGAAATTAATCGCAGGAATAAGATAGTGTAGAGAATAGGTGAAGAGGATAAGACACAACAAGATTTATACTGGTTCGGTCTAACTTCTTGACCTACGTCCAGTCCCCAGACTCTTTGGGATTTCCATTATCACTCACAATCAGTTACACACTCAGTACTCGAAAGTTATCCTCTCACTAGGATACACTCCCCCTTACAAGTTGTACACTGATATTCCCAATCTCTAAGTCCTCTGACTTGAGATTCTTACAAACTAGTGATTTTACAGAAACAAACTCTCTCAAAGAGTAGATATTGATAAACACTGAAGCTCAAATCTCTCAAGATAATTTACAAAAGAATGAATATAGAAATCTGGATGTTGTTCACTGTAAATTCTTGTCTATTTTTCTTCTTCGTATCTGGAATGTATTTATAATTGTATAAGCTCATTTTGACTGGAGAATATAGCTGTTGGATGAGCACTACGAATTTAACTATTGAAGCTCCACTTCCAACAATATAGCTGTTGAGAATCCATTGAAAATATTCTTGATAAAGCTCATCTGTTTTGGTTTCAACTGATGCAGACAATATTGCAATCTGGAACTTAATTAATATGAAGATAATGTTGATAACCCTGTGTTGGAATGGGTTGTACTTAAAGTTGTATTTGTTTAATCAAAGTTGGAGCACTTTAAGAGACAGCATATTCTCTCTCTCTTGCTTTACAACTCATAATCTGAATCTTCACATTTTCCTTCATTATATCATCTGAAACTTGCTAGCAAACGGGTTAAATAGCATTAGAAACAGTAGCAATTAAAGATATGAAATATCAATATTAATGATGAAGTTTTTGCAATTTGGTGCCATCTGATTTTACAAATTTGTGCATCACAAACTCGAGTTTACAAAGTCAGACTCGAGTTTGGAGTTCATCCAGAGAGCAAGGCATTTTAGAAATCTTCCTAAACTCGAATTGATAAGTGATTGACTCGAGTTTGACTCTTACAGAGAGGAAAGTCGTGAGCTGGTCTTGGATGAAGTTTTGAACACATGTCTAAACTCGAGTCATTTAGTGACTGACTCGAGTTTGAAGCATTTTTGAAAATCCTAAGTTTAAGTTCATAGCTTCAAACCTGGAGTTTAGAAATGCAGACTGGAGTTTACAAAACCTGAAGTATTGCATAGCTCTCTATATGGTCCAGACTCGAGTTTTGATACACAAAACTCGAGTTTCAGTGAAGACTGAAACTTTTGAAATATCTCTATAAGTGTAAACTGGAGTTTGCATTTTTCAAACTGGAGTTTTCAAAATAGTCATTAACTCGAGTGCTTTTTGTTTGAGCTAAACTCGAGTCTCTAAAATCCAAACTCGAGTTTCAGTGAAAACTGAAATTTTAAAATATCTTTGAAGGCTCAAATTGGAGTTTCCATTTTCAAAACTGGAGTTTAGAAATCATGTAATAACTCGAGTGTTTTTAGAGTGTCCTAAACTCGAGTCTCCAGAATCCAGACTCGAGTTTCAGTGTAATTTTGAAACTTTGAAATCTTTTAGTTAAGTGTAAACTGGAGTATCTGAAAACAAAACTGGAGTTTAGAAAATAAGAAACAACTCGAGTGTTTCTGTTTAATCCAGACTCGAGTTTCCAGTGAAAACTGAAACTTGAAGACTTTTACATTTGGTAAAACTGGAGTTTGTAAATATGAAACTGGAGTTTTGAAAACTTGATAAAACATTGAAGCTTCTGTTTGATATAAACTCGAGTTTCCAAAACAAAGACTCGAGTTTACAACTCTTTAAAAACTTTGATTGCTCTCTGTGTAATGCAAACTCGAGTTTATTCACACAAACTGGAGTTTGGCTTGCTTTGTAAAAATTGAGCTACTGTCTATCAAGTCTAAACTCGAGTTTTGCTACCAAAACTCGAGTTTACCTTGAACAGTAAGTTTTACAACTTACCAAAGACAAACTTCAAATTAAGTTTACAATTGTCAATTATCATCAAAACACATAGAGAACTAACAGAGTATTCATGTAATATCGCAATATTGAAAGCTTAAAAACTTCAGTTGCTCTCTGTATGACTCGATACTCGAGTATTCAACACCATACTCCAGTATGGGTTTCTATTTTGAAACTCAGAGAGAACATTAGCCAATATTAAACTTGAGTTCCCAAAACTAGAGTGTTCCAAACTGAAGTTTGTATGTGTAATAAATGCTTAAGTCATTTTTGTTTGGTCCAATACTCGAGTATGTAAATGTCATACTCGAGTTTTCATTTAAAAGTGAAAACATTTGAATTTTGAAACCAAGTTGAAAACTGGACTTTTCATATTCCAAAACTTGAGTTTTCAAAACTGGAGTTTTTCAAACTAAAGTTTGCATTTCTTTTGAAAAATACTGAAGAGTTTCTTAGTCCTATACTCGAGTATGCAAACCAATACTTGAGTATGCTCTGATGGAAAACTTGCGATGCTCTCTGTATGGTTCAATACTTGAGTATCCACTAGGATACTGCAGTATTGCCCTTAGTCATTCGCATTGAGCTTTTCTTTGAAAATCCAATACTTGAGTATTGCTACTGATACTCGAGTATTGTCTCAATCAGCAAGTTTTTACTTTCTTGAGACAACTCTTCAAACTTGGTTTTACAATTTATTGTTATCATCAAAACCCATAGAGAACTAACATATTTTTCCCAATATTAAAATCAAATAGTAAAATTTCACAAATAATAGTACAATTATGTTTTACTTTTAGAAATTATCAAATCTAAACTTTAAATTTAATTGTACCCTCTAGCATAACTATGAATTGTCCCATTAGTAGAGAGCGAGGTAATCTCTCTCTGGGTCAAAACTTGCACCTCCGTCTACGGAGGAAGAGGATGATCTGCTAGCTAGAAGTTCTAAAAAGATTAAGAATGTCGTTCCTAACTTGGTTGTTAACTCATCCACTTAATGGCTGAAACTTGGTTCGAAGATGTTTGGATTTGCACCAGGAGCAGTGTCCTATGTTGATAAGCTTAAGGAGACACAGGGAGAAGTAAAGACTCAGTTGGAAGAGATGGGAGGAGCTACGGAAGACATCTCCAATGACTCTATGTCTAAATAAGAGGGCGACAATGAATCTTGCTGTAAGATAGTAGAAGACCCTGAGAGGAACTTCCCAAAATTCATTTTCTCTGGGAAGATGAAAAAGAGGATGTACAAGGCCTGGAACAATTCTGTTATCATTAAACTCATAGGTAGAAGTATTGGATACAAGGCCCTTGAAGTTAGAATCTAGGCGTTGTGGGCAAAGCAGGGTGTAACCAAATTGATCAACATTGGTAATGGCTTTTATGTGGTGAAATTTTCCAACAGAGATGATTTTAAGTATGCCTTAACTGGAGGAGGATCATGGATGATTTATGATCATTATTTGGTAGTGAGACCTTGGGAACCGTTGTTGACTCATCTATAGCTACCATAGATAAAGTCGCTGTATGGGTCTATCTTCCTAGTATTTTTCTAGAATATTACGATAGAGAAGCCTTAACCTGTATTGGCGATAGAATATGAGAGATTGTAAAGGTAGATATCAATATATCGTCCTAGCTGAGAGGGCATTATATGCCCGCCTCTACGTTCTTGTTGATTTGATGAAGCAGTTGATGTCAGGCTTCTCATTGGATGGTAAGGAATACTTTTTTGAATATGAAGTTCTTCATATGCTTTGTTCCTATTGTGAAATTTACGGTCATCGTCAGGAGTTGTGTCCTTGAAAGAAAATGCAATCTGAGTATACAAAGGAAAAGCAACCTTCAGAGGATATACATGCAAAAGGAGGAGGATCCGTGCTAGAAGGTTGTTCATAAGATCGGAGGCCAAGGAAAACAGAAGAGAAAACAAATGAGGAGCTCCAGCAACCTCCGTCGGGTTCTTGATTCACTCTTCTTGCTAATATGGAAAAGGTGAATCAACATGAGAAGGACCAATTGAGGAGTGAGGTAATACTGGGGGGACTATCTGAGGTATGCCAAGATGGTGCTAAGCGCACTAAGAATGCACGGATTGAGGGGCGAAAGAAGCCTGTGGCCGATAATACGAAGTTAGTTGATCGAAGGAGTAAGGGGGCAAGGATTGTCTCAATAGTACAACAAATGAGGGCTTGACGAGTGGACAAAAGGACAAGAGAGAAGAATACGGTTGAAGAAAAAGGTGGGGATAATGTTATGAGATTATAATGGGTGAAGAGCTGATGGAGGAGGAGGGACCAAGGGTTGTTGGAATAACTGTGGTGAATCCAGAGTCTCATTTGGAGCATAATTTGTTATAGAAATTTCCACCTGAACCAGGCCAACTAGTTGGGCCTCATGTTGATACTAGGCTAACCGATGGTGAAGCCCAATCGATTAAATCCCCTCCTTGTGTTCAGATGAATATTGGGCCTGGTGAGGATGAGATGGTTCCCGAAACCCAGCTATAGTCCTGGTCTTAAATTGTGCTAATTTGTTGGATCTGGCTATCACCCAAGAGGGGGGTGAATTGGGTGTTTGATAAAACTTTATGAACCTTAAAAAAATTTTTGCAACTAATTGAAATCAGTTCTATGACAATAATCAGTTATCCAAATATGTATACTGGAAATATAAGAGTTTAGGGAAGAGAGTATGCAAACTATGATTTATCCTGGTTCGGTCCAATCCTTGACCTACGTCCAGTCCCCAAGCTTCACTTGAGATTTTCAATCCACTATTTGCTTTGAGCTTGATTACACGTTCTGTACTTGAAGTAATCCTCTCCCTAGGATTCACTCCCCTTACAAACTGTAATCAATACACTTGCTTGATTACACACTCTGTACTCGAAGTAATCCTCTCCCTAGGATTCACTCCCCTTACAAGCTGTAATCAACACAATGTGTTTCCCACTCAAGATCACCCAATCTTGAGTATCTCTCAAATAAACTAATTAACAATCAATGTTCTCTCTCATAAGTGAATATGAACACTAAAGTACAATACAGATTATCTCACTCTCTAAAATGAATTATATAAGCAATGAAAACAGAGAGTGTATGACACAAAACTTAGATTCAGAGTATTGGCATATTTAACAATGTAGGCTCACGTCTCTGTGCTTACTCATCTCTGTTGAATCCTTCTTCTTTTATAGTTGAAGAAGACTCTTTGAATGCTATCTCCTGAATATGATAGTTGGAAGTGCATTGAGCATTTTTCTGTTAGAAGTCCACTGCAGAATATAGCCGTTTGAAATATGGCCATTTGGAAGTCCACTGTTTTTTGCATCCCTGTTTTTAGCTTTTGGATCCAATAATGGCTGACAGTCTTTTTGATCTGGAGAATAATTAATTTGAAGATAATATTGATCTTGCTTTATCAATATGTGACTGTTGGAAGACCACTGAGAAATTTGACGTTGGAAATCCATCGAAGCTATTATTCCTTGAGATTCTTGGATTTCTGCTTTTTGGTTTCTGCATTAGTTAAGAGTCAGAAAGATAATTAATTGAAGGATAATATAAAATATCTTCTTATTAGAATGGGCAGCACTGAGACTATCTCATTTCTTTAATCCAAGTTGAAGATATTCTTTGACACATGAGCTGGCATGTCGTGGCGCATCTCGTCTTTCCAGCGAAGCAACATGGAGCTTTCACCTTTTGATCCATACTTTGATTTGAACATCTGAAACTTACTTGTAAATTGGTTAAACAATGTTAAGAATAATTGCAAGTGATGATATGAAGTAATGAGATCATAATCAATGATTTTCATTTTACGAGCACGGTGATTTTCAGATGTTATCTTCGCATGATGGCAGTACTTGTTCATTACTGGAGTCATTTAAGTGTCAGTTGCTTTCTGTCTTCGATTCGCTGGTTGGTTAAAAAGGTCACTACAAGCCACGATTCACTGGTTGAAGTGCAAGATGCTCAAGGTGAGCAATTGAAGACTTTTGCATGAGAAAGTGGATAAACTTTCAAAGCTTATCCAAGGCAAGAAGGAACCTGATCCCATCCCTCATCCCTCAACCCTCACCTCACACCTCTTCATCTTCATCCTCCACAAAAAGCATCCCTCTTCATGTATCTCACTCACCTCCTCACCATTCACCTCCATCTCCTTACATCTCATCTCACACTGCCATCTTACCTTCTCCAACTCATCCATCCTCATCACCTAGGCCACATTCTCCTATCCTTGACATTATTCCATATATTCCTCCTGTTCCTCAATCATCTCCTATACTATCATTTCTCTTCCATCATCTTCAGATTCCTCCTCTCACAGTCCACCTCCACCTCCTCCCAATGTCCCTCTCCTCAAAACAGCCTTGCCTATTAAACCCATTACCACTGTCCCTGCCTCTGCTCCACCCCTTTCTGATGATGCCAAAGGGGGAGAAGAAAAGTGAAGAGTGAAGAACTGTTCTGTTTGTTTTGAGCTTTTTGTTATTTTAAGCTTTGATGTTGTCTTTGCTTTTGTGTTTCTGTAATTTAAAATTTTCAAGTTAAGCTAGTGAATTTTTCACATATCTTGAGCAATATGCAATGAATCATGAACTCTTATAATTCTTAATTCTGCTCAAATAAAACTAAGTTGCCATGTTCAATCTCTATTTCTGAAAATCTCAAAATCTTTGTCAAATTAAGTTTACAAATGTTGTCATCATCAAAAAGGGGGAGAATGTTGGTTCTCTATATGTTTTGATGATAACGGAACATTGTAAACTTGTTACTAAGGTTTAAACATGTTTAAAGATTGTTAAAATTGATTTAAATCTAACAATATAAGTTAAACTCGAGTTTGGATGTGTTAGACTCAAATCTACACTTAAAAGAAAGGATAATAAATGTTTTGATCATAAGCAAACTCGAGCCTATCCTGATAGACTCGAGCCTGTGCATGACAGAGAACATATTTCATGACTTTTATGTTGAGCAAACTCGAGCCTAACATAATAAACTCGAGCCTGCTCGTGACAGAAACAAATTTCATCTTTTATAACTAATACAGACTCGAGCCTATTATGTTAAACTCGAGCCTATGGCTTACAGAGAGCATGTCGCATTTCTTATGTCCTTAAACTCGAGTCTAAATGTTTTAACTCGAGCTTATGTCTTACAGAAAGCTCTTCAAACCATTTTTCCTGAGAATAGACTCGAGCCTAAGATTTTAAACTCGAGCCTGTCCCTTCCAGGGAGCAAACAAAGTTTTTCACAAACATAGGCTCAAGCATAAGTTTATTGACTCAAGCATGTTTCAGTTTGAAAAGCATTTGCACAACGTTTTGGTGAAACAGACTCGAGCCTGTTACTAATAGACTCGAGCCTGGCTCAGGCAGAGAGCTGTCCAAGTGACAGGGCCTGAGCAGACTTGAGCCTAAGTTTTTAGACTTGAGCCTGTGCCTTTGTACTTAAGCCTCAGCACATTGTAAACAGCTCTAGACTCGAGCTTGTCACTAATAGACTCGAGCCTATGTGCTTCCTCAAAATATTTTCAAAGATTAATCACGATGAACTTTGTTATACAAAGGATAAACTCGAGCCTATCCATTTTATGCTTGAGTGTTCATGAACAGACTCGAGCCTATCAGTCATAAATTCGAGCCTAACAGATCTCTGTTATAAAAGTCGCGCTTTTTACTCCTCAGATTCAATCTTATGTATTGTTTTACACTTAAATGGAATTACGAATCATTATATATATGTTAAATAAGTTTGTTCATGAGTTTCAGATTCCATTAACACATTTCAAGCTACAGATTCTCATTCTCGCTGAAAACGTTCAAAAGTGAATAAAATATTCAGGAAATCAGCTTTACAGCTAAGCATCCACTAAACTGCCAACAGAGCCTTATCATCAGACAAAAAGAATATTCAAACACTATGGCAGACAGTCAGACGTGGGCAAGCAATGGAGAGGAGCCTAATGTCTCAATCTGAACTTGCTTTTAACGTCTCTTTCCAGTAGAAGCCAAAATGCTCAACGGTCTTCATCCTTCAACCTTATATATACAGAGCTTCAGCAATTGGAAAATATAGAGAACCCAATAAACGAATTAGCTAAAGACTCTAAGCTTTCATCTTGTATTCATCTCATTAGTCTTACACATTTACATTGAGCTTTAGTGATTATCTTATCCTACTCTTAGAGAGAGTTCTTGTGAAATTCAAATCAAACTCAAGGTAGTGGGACCTTGAGTGTGGGATCAGATTACAACTTGTAAGGGGGAGTGAGTCCTATTGTGACAGGATCATTCTGAGTTACAGAGTGTGTAATTGATCAAAAAAGAGATAGTGAGAAATCCCAGAGAGTCTGGGGACTGGACGTAGGTCAAGAGTTAAGACGGAACTAGTATAAATCATCTGTGTCAAGCTTTCTCTACCTTACTCTGTTTTATTTGCTTCTGCCCAAGTTTTCAAAAGCTAACGGAAAAGTTTTTGAAATCCCCAATTCACCCCCCTCTTGGTGATTTCCTTCCTCTACAGGTCTGTCAGGCTAAAAGGCTAGGCCAAGGCCTCTTATGAGGCCTGTTTTCTCTTAACAGGCCAGGCCCAAGCCTGATAAGAGGTCTTTTAGGCCTGTCAGGCCGGCTTATTTATATTATTAGTATTAATTTATGTAATTTTAGCATGTTTTAGCCTGTTTAAAGTAGGTCTGTTTTTTGCATGTAGCCTGTTTTTTATATTATTGTACTAATTTATGTAATTTTGGCATGTTTTTTACTTGTTTAAAGTAGGCCTGTTTTCGGCCTGTGGCCTGTTAACTTAATTAAATAAAAAAATAAAAAATAAAAAAACAGGCCTTAACAGGCCACAGGCCAGGCCTGTATACATGCCAAACTCAGGCCAAAAAATAGGCCTGTAACAGGCCACATTCCAAGCTCAGGCCAGTATGTTATAGAACAGGCATGGTCTATTAAGGGTGAAGCCTGACCTGGCCTGACCTATTTCCACCCCTATGTGAGAGTGAGAGAAATGAATGTAAACACCATCGTTTAAAGCAATAGGCAACCACATATATAAGAGAAAAAAGGTTAACATTAGTTGCCTATCCTTATGTGCACCTAGAGGTGAAAAAAGATTAGGCTCCTATTAGGGACTTATGATCTAACATATTTTAAGCCTAACTAACTTATTTAGTAAATAGGTTAGGTTTCTATTTAGGTCTATTGTTAAATCTATTTAATTAAATAAGTCAAACTTATTTTCATAAGACCTATCCTATATGTTTAGTGACATGACCAATTTAGTTTTTTTAATATATTATTATGCATAATTATACATAATTTAATATAAATTAATTTTGTAAATTATTTTTAAAATTAAGAACTTAGGCTTAATCTTTCACATTTCATTATTTACATATAAGATTAATATTTTCATATAAAAATTGATCACATCTACTTCTCTTCTCTTTAATCACCCAAGATAGCAGTGCTAGTTCTTTACCTCCTCCTTAGGGATGGAAATAAGCCAGGCCAGGCCAGGCTTTGGATAAATAGGTCTGAGCCTGTAATAGAGGGGAAAGGCCTAAGCCTAAATACAGGCTTTTTTTTAGGCTCAGGCCTAAGCCTTCATAAGGCCTGGTTAGGCTTGAAGCCTTTTTAAAGGCCTACTTACAATGTAGGCCTTTAAAAAGGCCTCATATTACAGGCCTTAAAGGCCATAATTAATTAATATAATAATATGTATAAAAATATAATTAACTAATTATATTTAAAATTAGAATATAAGAATGAAAAAAAATTAAAATTGTGTTATTTATATGATATAAATATTATTATATTTATTTAATATGTAAACAGGCCTGACCTTAACAAAAAAAGCCTGGCTTATTTACATATTTAGGCCTTTAAATAGGCCTTGGCCTGACCTTTTTAATAAACAGGCCAGGCTGTAGGCCGCCTGATAGAGGTTTGGACTATTTTCATCCCTACTACTCCTTGATTTGTTTATTTGGTGCAACATAATAATGGTAGTAAGTTTAATTAAGTGATGCATAAACAAAAAAAATTCTAACAAGAGAAGTTTGTCTCATTTTCTGAAAGAAAAACAAAAAATAAAATCTAATTTTAGATGCAACTTATCTTTAAAAAAATATATTTCCTTAATCAATAGATGATTGATTTTTCTTATTCAATTTATACTTGCTTAAGCAATTGTTGTCACTATGTTTTTTTTTTCTTTTCTCTTACTAATTCTTTAATTTTATCTTAAAATGAATCTCTAAACTTTTAAAATATAACGTAGGCTTTTTAAATATTCTTAGTGAATTATATATGAATTTAAATATGTAGACTTTAAATATATTTAAAGGTTTATATTTGTTGAGAAAAAAAAAAAGTTTATATTTTAAGTGGGACTGTAACTGTATTAAGCCTTTTGGGAGACTCATGCTCAAATTTTGGATCTCTAGGTCCAGACCTATTTTACTAAAGCTCAGCACATCAAGATTCAAGAGGTACCCAAGAGAAAATGAGCACGTGGCCCTAGCCCACCGATCCCCGTCTCTACTCTCTTCCGTCTCTCGTTTCGTCGTTCTCCGCCGTCGTAAGACTCGGCGCTTCTGTCTCAGGTCGCCGCCATCCTCCCCTTCTTTCTCAGCTCTCACCGGGGTTGTCACAGACGTCGTCTTCCTCACACAGCTGCCGTCTCTATCGCTCTCACAGTCTCACTTGTCATCTTCTATTTTTCCTTCGCACCGATCACCGTCTGTGTCTCAGTCTCTCCTACATCCCTCCTCTTCTCATCCTCCGTCCGCTGGAGGAGACAGTAATGGCGAACGACGCACCATGTCTTCCTCAAGAAATCATCACAAATATTCTGGTACGACTTCCGGTAAAATCGCTTATCCGATTTCAATGTGTGTAAAGACTGGAAGAATCTGTTCAAAACTTCATCTTTCATTGCAGAACACCTCCACCATTCAACCCAGCAAAACCCTTTACTGGTTGTCGATTGTATTATCTCTGAATCTAATCATTGGCACCTATGCTCTCTCAATCGTGAGATGCATGTCCTTGAATTTCAGAATCCAAACCCACATATCATTGATTCAGAGATAGAGAGTGTCTGCTCCAGTAATGGCCTGCTTTTGGTTGAACTCGTTGTTGAATCTCGACATTCCTTTTGGTTGTGGAATCCCTCAATTAGAAAGGTCAGACAAGTGCCCAACTCTCATAACAATAAACATTCTGAACGTGGGCGTTATACTGTAGGATTTGGGTATAGCCCAATAGTTAATGATTACAAGATTGTGAAACTTTTTAGGTCGAGTTATTTGACTATTCAAGTGGAAGTTTATGCATTAAGAACCGGGTTATGGAGAAAAGTTGGACTTGGGAACTTAGAGGGTGTAGATGTTACCAATACCAGTTTCGCATGTAATGGAGCTGTCTTTTGGTTTGGGCAACAGGGAGATTTTGCTGTGATAGTTTCATTTGATATAGCAATGGAAGTGTTCACGTTGATACCATTTCCTACTGTAACTTCATTTCCTATGTCTTTTTTAAATAGTCTTACTATGTATCAGAGCAGACTTGCTATGCTTTCTCCTTCCCTGGATGAAATTTTTGAATCATATTCGATACATTTGTGGGTGTTGGAGGAGTCTACAGATCCAGAGAGATGGATTTGGATTAAATTATATAGTAGCAGACCCAATCCTCACAATTTTAGCATTGGTCCAAATATTATTTGGAGAAATGAAATTGTCTGCAGTGCCCGCCCAATATATGAACCAGAGATTCATGAATCACAAGTTCTTTTGTGCAATCTCACTACAGATGAATTCAACATCTTTGCCATCCCAAGACGTAGCCATTTTGTGAACATGTTCGAATATGTGGAAAGTCTTGTACTACTTGACAACATTCACGTTTGAAGATGAGTGCAGGTTAGTAAAGTGTTGAGTCACCTCTGTATTTGTAGGTTATGACATCCCTGTATGTACATTTAAGGGATATCAATGAGCCATATTGATGATACTAATAATAGTGAAGAAAAATGCTTTTTGAAATTAATGTATACATCATATGTGCGCGGTTCCATTGTCTACACAGAATTTTTATTCTGTAGTCTAATACCTTAAATCCTGAATGTTGCTGAAAGCAGAGCCCTTTTGGTGACTATGGCAGAAGATATTGCTACTCGTCTTCATAGACTTGTTGATGTAACGTGGACTGCGAAGCTGCTACTTGTAATGTTAGGGAAGGATTTGTAATATTTAATGAAAACGAATGCCATATACTAGTGACCTGCCTGTTTTCAGAGATCCAATTTTGGTGCTCTCAAATTTTTCCTTTTAAATTGTGTAAGTTTGCTTGGAAAGGCATCACGCGCGCGCGCGCACACACATGGTGCTCTCAAAATTTGATTTTAACTTGTGCAAGTTTGTTTGGAAATGCATCACACACACACACACTCTCTCTGAATTATGATATGACACTTGTTTGTGTTTTTTTATGTAAATTTTGAAGAATAAAACAAATATGTTTTCAAGGGATGTGCCTGCAGCTGGAAAGAAGTGGCTTTTCATTATAACAAGTCATCTTTTCTGTTGAACTTTGATGATATTTAAGTATGCATCTTTTTATATATTTATGTATGAAGAATGATGTACTATAGGATTCTTAGAACCCAGTCCTCTCAGATCATGTGTTCGGAACTATGGGGGATGTTCTGTTTATCTCATGAGATGGTTATCTCTTCTTGTATTGGCTTGTTCATGGACTGTTATTTATGCCGCCTTAGCATATTATGACAGTGAATATGTTTAACCATTGGTCTTTTATAGATGTAAAATCCTTTGGTAGAAAACGGGACCAAAGGAGAAATATGCTATAGAGTTCTTATGGTCCTTGAGGCATTTGTTTTCTTTCTTCTTTTTTATTTTTCGATATAAGGAAGATGCCTTAAAAGGCCAACAGTACAATAATCAAATTACACATAAAGGGAAATAAATCCCAAACAATCTTGTTCTTCCCAAATCCGCAAACGAACTGGGCACGCATCTAAAATATCAGTCCTAGTGATGCCCATTTTGGTTAAAGCATATGCAATTCTGTTGACATCTCTTGGAATCAGGCGTAAGTTAACTTGCCAATTTCTTGTAATCATACTTACCCAGGGAATTAAACCGCGTTGCGGACGCTTTGGCGAAGGAAGGGATTTCTGAGTCTATAATCTTAGATGCTTGTCCTATTCATTTAAGGACTTGGGTTTTGCAGGAGAGTTTGGGTCTTTTAACCCTGCATTTGTCACCTCTTTGGTTCTGGCTTTTTAGCCTAATCCTTTATATATATATATATATATATATATATATATGAACTCCTTAATCGCTAGTTATATATATATATATGAACTCCTTAATCGCTAGTAATAACTGACTCCCCCAGTACTCTAATTATCATGTAAAATCATGTTGACAAGCTCCATGGCATCAGATTCTAAGCTAACCTTCTTAACTCCCATATCCCACCTTAAAAACAGCCCATTCTTCAGCTACACGAGCATTACGCACTCCAATTTCTTTCGTGAACCTAGCTATCCATTAACCCCTGCAATTTCTCAAAATGCCCCTACAACATGCTTTAGATGTCCGCATAGCAATTGCCTTGTCCACATTTAATCTGAACTAACCATTAGGTGGTTTTGCCCATGTCAGATTCTATGAAGGAAGTCGCGACGTGGAAGAATAAGTTACATCAGGTTCGTGAACCATTGCAAAACGAGTCCAAGACAGATAAAAATAAGGAGATTAGTGGGTTTTCCGAGGGATAAAAAATATGTAGGTTCCTCCATTCCTATAATTTCCAATGGCAACTCCAAAAAACATATTCCAGTCATAACCCACTCCTCTGCCTATGTTCCCTCTTAAATTCATTTCCATCCACTCTCTAAACCCCACATAGAAGAAGGAAGACTATTGGAAACCTTCTAAAACTTAGATTTTGCGTACGAGGGAAGTATGTGAGAGGAGTTTTGTCTCGGCTTGCGCAAAACCTAGATTTTGGGTGTTTTCCAAACACCCCCTAGATATGTTTTGCGCAGGGGCAGTCACTTAAGATGTGGAGAGTGTCTTATATTTCAGACTTGCAGAATCCACAAAGAGGCGAGGATTGAGACCAAGTGCTTCTCCATAGATTAGTCAAAAGGTTATTTAAAAATACTTTCCTTGCAAAGACTCTAATTCCCTCAGCCCTATTCCAATTCCTAATTTCCATATATATCTTGGATCTTAGGTACTGTGGGTTTTACTAAATAAAGAAGTAGGCACTTTTAATGGAAAAGCTACCATAACTTGTTAGACCCCATATTATAGCATCATTAATTGCATCAGGTCTAGGTGGTAAAAGCTAGATGCAAGTCGTTCGATTACCGTAGGCTCTACAACAGGCACCAGTTTCGCAAGATCCCATGATCCATTCAGCAACCAATCTGCAACTGAAGAAAGATTTTTTTCCACTGATAGCTGCCTCGTACACAAATCCTTAAGCTTTAATCCTTCGGACAACCAGGGATCGTTAAAGAAGCTTACCATCAGCCCATTCTTTATCTGCCATTTAATTCCCAAGTCAATAACATCTTGAAAACTTATGAATTTCCAAAGATTTGAGTCCCCTGGACAGAAAGTTAAAAGGGATTCTCCTTCCCTCATCATATATCTTTGTTGAAGGATTTCAGCCCATAGGCCAGTAGCTCTAAGGAATCAGATTCTCTCAGGATCCCCCCCTCAATATCTCTCAGTATCTGTGTATCCTAACAGTCCAAAAATCAATTTAACCATCTAGAGAAAGACACATCATCTATTTTTAAGATTTTCATCTTTACTGCATACATATAATAGTTTTTACTTTGTGCAGTAATTTGAAATAAATGAGGTTGCTCTCTTTGCATTGTTAGATCGATTTTTAAACGATCAGGATGCATAGATTCTAAGAGATACTGAGAGGAAAGATTTTGAGAGAATCCGGATCTGTAGCTCCAATAGTCAATTTCCAAGCAAGTTTGGCGCCACAAGCTCGATTCATAAAAGGGAGTTTTCTGAAACCTAGGCCACCATAATCCTTTGGTCTTGTGACATATTCCCATCTAATTGGATGGAAGCAGTTAGACAGTCCATCATGCTCTCAAATGAAGTTTCTCTTTAGGCACTACCTCATAACAAACACTCCTTAGTAGTTTTGCAACATGCATAGAACACAACGGTATGGTGCTTAACATAGACTTTGCTAAAGTAATTCTCCCTACAATAGTGTCACACCCCTCTGAAAATGTGTCACACATTAAAGCATTATAACGCAGCACGGAGGCAAAATGGTTTAGGTGTAATATACTGATAATATATTACAAATCTTAGTTATAAATTCTAAACATAATTACACAAATTTTGCTACAAATATCCCTCGACCAATCTGGAACCAGCCTGACACCCTCCATTTTCTAGCATCCACCTCATTGTCTAGGGAGCCTCGTATGAAACACTACAATTCACAGGTAGTAACAAGAGCTGGAATCCTGAACGATCCCAGAGTAACAATTAATCTTATGTACAATCTATAAACAGTATATGATATCTAACCACAATTATAAAAATAACACTACGACATTCAGCATATATCACTCACAGTCACATAATGTAACACAACATCACAAATAATGTAGACTGCAAAATGCATGACCCTACAAGTCCCGAATCCGCTGCATTTGAAACAACAACAATAACTGGGCCTCGAACCCGCAACCACTTAGTGCAATAAATCGTGTCCGAGACACAAATCACAATCATGGTACAAATTAGCATACACAGATATACAGAGTACATGAAATTAGAATTACTACTTGATTGCTTATCAACTATTGATTTAGCTCTTGTCTCTTTAGTGGCTCCGGCAAGTAATAATTTTTATACTTTTACTATTATGAATGATGTTCCTTACTTATGCAAATTCTTCATAATTCAAATAGTACTGTAATTAATTATCATTTTATGCCCAATTTATGGCTAAAAGTCCTTTATTAATTGCAAGGACACAAATTAATTAGCCTTGACTTTTATGACTCCCATTTTTTGGACATTTTCTTAAAACTATCCTGAATTTTCAACAACTTAGAAAATTCATAATTAATTGTACAAATGTCCAATTAAGGTGTTTCCAACAGCTATGTGATCCTTAATATATCTATATTCAAAGAAAAATGTTACCAATGGTCAAAAAATTTGTATCATTCCCAGAATAATTAAATGTTGCCATTGTCCATATTTAAGTTCAAGAATCATAGGTTAATCTTGTAAAATTCATATCTCCTTGCACAAAACTCCAAAAATTACAAATAACTTATTAAATTAAAGCTCTATGTGTCTTCTTTAAATCTAGGAAGTTTCGTAGCCATTGAACATTATTTACTTATTCAAAAATTGTCCACAAGTTTGCTATCATGCAAGAACCACCAAAGTAGTTTTAGAGTTTTTGGAAATTGTATATTTCAAATGACTTTCTAACTCATACCCTTCAACATATTTTAAACCTATTTAGATAGTTGGGCAAAACCTCCCTTTAGGGTTTGAGGTTTCCAAATCATCATAGTACAAAGAGAAATAACCAACAACAAGCTCAAGAACATCTTTTTACCTTGACTTTGGTTTGTGTTTTTAGAGCTTTCTCTTTCTCCTTGGCTCTTCAATATTTTGGCCTCCTCTAGCAAAACACCATACATAAGTTATTTATTAGAGCTATGCACTTATATAAGGGATGGAAAGAAAAGTTTAAGATGTTCTAAACAACCCACCTTGATCCTTGGCTTCTCTTTTCTCTGATCTCTTTCTTTTGGGAAATTTACCAAATTAAAAAATAAAAAATAAAAAAATATCAAAATAAGGCACTATGCAAATATATTACTGGATTAATGCAGTTGGTGGCGCCATTTGACACGGCGCCACAAGTGATGCCATGTCATCTGGCGCCACTAACAAAGTGGCGCTGCACAGGAAAACGCCATTAAGTGGCGTCTTCCACGTTGGTGCCACATGTGGCGTCAGTTTGACTGATGCCACAAAGTGGAGCCAGGTTGACTGACGCCACCTGGTGTGAGTCAGGTTTGACTGACGCCAGGTGGTGTTAGTCAAAGCTTTATTATTTTTTAAAAAAATGTTGATCCACATGGCGCAAGGCATAAGGAGGGAAATAGAAAAATAGAAAGAGAAATGAGAGCTGCGTTGGGGGCAGAAAAAGGTAGAAGAAAGGTGATGTCTTGTCTTTTATGAATTTGTGTTTCCCTATGTGCTTGCAATTTCTTTATTTTCTGACCTACACGTCTTTCAACCTTTTCAACCATCATCACCTTTTTCTTATATATTTTTTATCAACACAATAATAAATAATAACTTCAAAAGTAAAATATTCTTACAATTATTAATTTTATCTTAATTATACAAACATTCACTCTATTTCAATTAAAAAATATTTTTAGCATCTTATTAAGTATTTAAAATATTCTTAAAAAATTAATAATAAATATTAAGTATTTAAAATATTCTTAAAAAATATTATAAAAACATTCACTCTATTTCAACCTTTTCAACCATCATCACCTTTTTCTTATATATTTTTTATCACCAAAATAATAAATAATAACTTCAAAAGTAAAATATTCTTACAATTATTAATTTTATCTTAATTATACAAACATTCACTCTATTTCAATTAAAAAATATTTTTAGCATCTTATTAAGTATTTATAATATTCTTAAAAAATAGCTATATTCAGTAAATGAGGAATTTGCTAAATTTAAAAAATTTACCCTAAAAACTAAAATTTTAATTTATTTGAAAATGAAGTATTTAACATATCCAAGTAAAAAGACTTTTTACCTTTTCCGGTGTTTTTCTAAGACTTAAACTCGTATTTGTTCTTCTTATTAAAATAAGGTTATTTAGTATCTCAATCATCAGTAACTAAAGAAATTAATGTTTGAAAAAAAAAGAAATTTAAAATGAATGAGGCAAACATTGTCCCAGAAACGTCAATTTCTACGGATCATCCACGTCTCCAACTCCGTACACCACTATTGGATATGTTAAATACCTAAAAATATTTTTTAATTGAAATAGAGTGAATGTTTGTATAATTAAGATAAAATTAATAATTGTAAGAATATTTTACTTTTGAAGTTATTATTTATTATTGTGGTGATAAAAAATATATAAGAAAAAGGTGATGATGGTTGAAAAGGTTGAATGACGTGGGGTCAGAAAATAAAGAAATTGCAAGCACATGGGAAACACAAATTCATAAAAGACAAGACATCACCTTTCTTCTACCTTTTTCTGCCCCCCCAACGCAGCTCTCATTTCTCTTTCTACTTTTCTATTTCCCTCCTTATGCCTTGCGCCATGTGGGTCAGAATTTTTTTAAAAAATAATAAAGCTTTGACTGACGCCACCTGACTCACGCCAAGTGGCGTCAGTCAACCTGGCGCCACTTTGTGGCGTCAATCAAATTGATGTCACATGTGGCGCTAGCATGGAAGACGCCACTAAGTGGCGTTTTCCTGTGTAGCGCCACTTTGTCAGTGGCGTCAGATGACGTGGCGCCACTTGTGGCGCCGTGTCAGATGGCATCACCAACTGCATTAGTTCGGTAATATGTTTGCACAGTGCCTTATTTTGGTATTTTTTTATTTTTTATTTTTTAATTTGGTAAATTTCCCCTTTCTTTTCTTCTTTATCTTCCAAATCACCATAGTACAAAGTTATTTATTAGAGCTATGCACTTGCATGGAAAGAGGGGCAAGAGGTGTTTTAATATTAGTGAAGAAGTCCTCCTTGGATCCTTCTTGCTAATTGACAAAAAAACCCTTACTTTTATCTCTCACATGTGACAAAGTGTGACTTGCTTCTTGAATTTTCTTCCCTCTCATAACTTGGCCAACAATATGTTCATGTTTAAGTTCTTTTTATTGCCTTGAACATGTGTCAATTTATTAAAATTCATTCTCTTCCTTGTCGTCTTTTCTTATTGACCGAAAATTAGAAAGTGTTGAGGAGAATTACACTTTACTCATATTGACCCCTTTTCCTTATCTTTTGTCTTGTTTTTCACACTTCTTTTCTCTTATCCCTTGGTTGGTAAAATTTATGGCTGTTAAGGGAACAAATGTGGTCTCATTTAAATCCTTAATTTTCATGCTTAGGTGTCCTCTAATTCCTCAATTTATTTCCCTAACAAGACAAAGTGTCATAAGGAGTTTTAATTATGTTGACTTTTCCTTTTGTACCATGTGTTTAAACGTCAAGGCTCCATTAATTTCTTTCTCCTCCTCCCTTAACCAAACACATCATCCTCCTAAGGCTCCTTGTTTGCTTCCAATACTTGTCATTTTCCTTGCCATACACTTGGCACAAATTATGATTATACACAGTAGCTCTTAATACACTTTTTAAACTTGCATTATTGTCTTGCCTTTGCTTCCTCTCTTCCCTTCTTGCCACTTGGCTGGAAATTAGGGCACTTTGGAGAGGCTTATTGATCACATTTCTTGAATTTTTTTCACACAATAAGCAAAGTTGGCAAAATTTGTCAACCAATTTTGAAAATTCATATCTCTATGTACACATGTCTAATTGGAGTGATTCCAAAGGCTATGTGACCATTAGAAAGTCTATTTTAAAGGAAAAATATCTTCCATAGCCAATCATAGGCTAAATGTTCCAGAATCAACATTTCGTACATGCTACTCAGAATTTTGTTCTAGATTACAAGGCTAACTTCAAAAATTCATAATTCAATGTATATGTCCAATTGACCTATATTACATATCAAATTAAAGTTTATCATGTCTACTTATATCCTGAAATTTTATAGCCTTTAAATTTTACATATCAATTCAAAGTCACGTCACACAATGACTTCCTCCCCATAAGTCTTAATCTGCCCGCATCAATGGAAATTCCCTTCATAATATTTGTCATACTTCCTGAACTAGGCTTAGTCGTCTTCCTGATATAGGTTTATTCTCAAATATCTAAGCCCAAAGTTCAATATATTACAAATAGAAAGACTGATGGCCTTCCAAGTGACCAATTTTGAGCGAACATGTTCAACAACATAATTAAATGTTTCCTTCATCTTCCTATTCCAAGTAAGAGGAAAACCAAGGTATCTTCTAATTTCACTTTTAATTTGCGCATGAGTCTTATCCTTTATCCTTTGCTTAGTCGTAAATTGAACTCTCAAAGAGAAAAAAAGGGATGATTTAGCCCAATTTACCTTCCCCCCTATTGCCTTCATAAAGATATCCAAGCTATTCATCATGCAATCAGTTTGCGCCTCAAAGGTGACAACAAAAAGAGCACATCATCTGCAAAAAGTATATGTGACACTTCTGGTCCTTGCTTGATAGCATAGGTAGGCTTCTAAATCCCATCTTTTACAGTGTCATAGATTATATGGGAAAGTCTATTCATGCATAGAACAAACAATAATGGTGAAATTGAGTCACCTTGTCAAAGTCCTTGGCTAGGAGAGAAATATTCAGTATAAGCTACATCACACATAACATTATATGAAACATAGGAAACACAGGAGATAATTAGATTAACAAAAGCATTATCAAATCCTACCTCCATAAGTAAATGTTTCAAAAAGTCTCAACGGATTCTATTAAATGCTTTTTCTAGATCTATCTTCATTGTCATAAGCCTATTCTTACTTCTTTTTTGTTCATAGTATGTAGAAGTTGGCCTGCTATGATGTTATCTGGTATATCCGCCCTTTAATGAAGCATGCTTGAAACAATGATATGATATCATTCATTACACCTTTCAAACGTAATGTAATCAATTTGGTAATACATTTGTAATGAATAGTACACAAGGAAATTCGGCAGAAGTGGCTCACCAATTATGGGTTTTCCTTTTTGGGAATTAAGGAGATGAGTGTTCTGTCAGAATCAGCTACCAAAGCAATACCTTGAAAAACACCCTTAATAAATGAGCATATATAAGGACTAACTATATTCCAGTTGGATTTAAAGAAGATGGGGGGAATCTATCAGCTCCTGGCGCTTTGAAACATCCCATAGAAAAAAATGCAAATTTAATTTCCTCATCATTAGGTAGTCTAGATAAATCTGCCAATGTCTAGTGATCTATAGATGGAAAATTGAATCGAGTGTGCAGAACTGATAATTCACAGCTATTTTAATAATATAGATATTTAAAGTAGGATACTACTAGTTGCTGTAGTTCCTCCTCACCTTCAATCCATCTGCCATTGTCATCCTTGAGAGTAGCAATATTATTTCGCCATCTTCTTATTTTCGTTTTTAAATGGCAGCAACGAGTGTTTTGGTCTCCCTTTGTGATCCATTCCAATTTAGATTTCTGGAACTACTTTATTTCCTCCAATTTCAGCTGGCGTTCTAGTTCTTCAGGCAATTGAGATTCCAAGTTGCACAGGAGCTTATAGTGGGGATAAGCATTAGATCTTTATATAGCACCCAACGAGCCATAATAATTTTTTTTTTTGGCTTTTCTACTAAGTCAAACACATCTCTGTTCCAATCGGTAATCGATTCTTGGAACATAGCTAGAGATTTCTTGATGACATGTTCATTAGTCCAGGTATCAGATAAGAATTCCTAGAATTTCTCATGTCTAATCCATATTGCCTCAAATCGAAAGGGATGATTCTGTAGCCTGCCTCCGTTAATGTCTTCAAATCTCAGAAGAATGGGGTTATGGTCCAAGAACTTGGACCGAGAGAGAACACAGAGGTTGTAGCTCGAGAAGGCCATTAAGAAAGCTTCATTAGACGATGCCTAGTCTAGTAGCCCAGATTGTCGTGAACAGTTAAATATATGAGGCCCTTTCCAAGTAAATTTTGGGTCGCTGAAGTTCAGATCAGATAGATGATAGCTTTGAAGACGGTCATGAAATAATTTAATTTTTGAATCAACAACTCCGACACCTCTAATCCTCTTAGGAGGAGAGAAGATATCATTAAAATTGCCAATTAGCATCCAAGTCCCTGAAATTGATTCAGAAAATTGCTTTACATCAAACCAAAGTACCTTTTTTTTTTAAAATCAAGTGAGGTACATTGTACATAGCAGTCAAGAAGAATAGGAGCTTTCCGCGAACAAAGTAGCAGAAATGTATAAACTGCAAGTCAGTTCGGAGTACAAAAATGTTGACTTGGCTTTTCTTCCAGGCTGCGACCATTCCTCTCGATCTATCAATAATAGGAACGAAAGCAAGTCCATCAAGACCTAGAGTAATAAAACACTGGAATCTATCTTCTTTGTCACACTTTATTTCAGACAAAATTACAAGGGGAGGACGAGTGTCTCTGCAAATTAATCTCATGTGTTGGATGAGACCTTTCCCACAGGCCCCTTTAGAGTTACAATATAGGATGTTGTCCATTAGGCTTAAGGAAGCAAGATAGCTTGATTAATGTATCTTGAAATAATGCGCCCTCGCCATCCCATTGATAAATCCTAATTTTATGTATTTTGTCCCACCTTATTCATTTATTTTAGGGACTATTTTAGGCTAATTTAGAATTATTAGATAATATTTGGGTTGCTAGTCAATTTTAGAAAATAATATAAATCTAGATTAATCATGAGATTATTGGGCTTAAATTAATATTCTGATTATTATCTTATGATTTAATATTTCTAAATATATGATATCATGATTTTATTTAATTTCTGCCAATAAAAAATATATTAGAATATCCTGTAGTGCAGAATTTCAAGGAAGCTAAAAGGAAATATGACGGTGGAATTTTATCGGGCTCCTTAAATCCTATTGGGCTCAAGTTGATACCCAAAAGCCCTCTTCTCCTACCCTTTTAATTAACCTAGCAGTTGCTAGGTTAAGGGAAGCAAGCTTAGACGCAAAAGAAGAGTCGAAGGACGCCACACGCAAAAGGCCGCAAGCACAACGCGAAAAAGATTGAGATTGAATCACGCTGGAATTGAAGGAATATCCATTAATTCATTCTTCCATCCACGCACAACACCTTCAATATCCATTGATTCGACTCACTCACGGGACCCACATCTACTGAATATTCATTGATTTGCTCACAGTTTCCCACGACCATTGAACTGTCACTACTGTTTCATAATTCTTTACATGGTTATGGCGTTTTTAAGGCTTGGTGTTGAGAATATCTACATGGAAGCCTAAACTCTTTTGGGAGATAACTTGGGAGGAGCATGGATGAAGCTAGAGCCTAGGGTTTACATTTGAAGACCACAAGGGAGTGTCTTTCTTTTTATCTATTTAATTCAAAACTTGAGATTATTTAGTTTTAAAGGATTTCGAGTTGTATTAATTGAGAACAATCTAGTTTTAGATTGTAAACTTATTTCTTTTGGATTAGATTGATAATTTGAAGTTTTATGTTTATTGTTGGACTCTTGTTTGCAACCTTAGGATTGTCAATTAAATTAATAATTGAGTTTTCGTTATTTATTTAATTGTTAATTGGGTTTATCATCTTAATTGTTTGATTGGGTTGATAAATTATCTAGTTGTTAAATTGGATAATTGTAAACAAGATTTCTAAATTATTTTGGAATTAAAGGTGTTGGATTTTAATGAGTTTAACTAGCCACCACTTATTCCATTATGAGTTTTCTAGTGGAATATGTGTTATTGAGCTTGAGGGTTTTCCAAGTTTAAATTAGGTAATTGAACTCATTAATTTCAATATCTCATTAACCTCCCTTGGGTCTAATTAATTAATTTGGGCTAAGAAAGTTTACTCCATGTGAATCCTAAGTTGTCCCCTTAATCATCATAATTGAATTAGATCTTTATTATTTTATTTGCTTTTCATTAATCTTTTCATTAGGATTTTAATTCTTCTCTCATAAAAAACCCCCCAAAAATTGCATTCAAATTCATACAGATTAGTCTCATTTTCATATAGGTTTTATAGTCAATTATATTAGTACATTTAGTTAGCTAATTGCATATAGGTAGTAGTATTTTGCATTCTAGTTTAGGTCCATTTACATTCTACTACATTTTTTATCACTTGAAAATTAGTTCTAAAGAAAACCCACAGCTTGCTCCTTGGGAGAATGACCTAGGTTGACCATAAACTGCATAATTAATTAGGACTTAGTTTAATTGATCACTTTAACGACAAAAGTAGCACGATCTTACATCTTAGGTCTCTTCCACTATGTAACAATCTGGGTAATCTGTAGACAACCCATCCCAGAACTTCCCAATTAGCCCAATAGGAGCCTTAGGGTCTCCTGATCATCATGGGTTGTTGATGAAAAATAGGTACATCTGGTATTCCATTGTTTATGGGTCCTATTGTTGAGATTCATACACACACAGCGGAATAAAATTTATACAATAAATTACGAATCCCAAGAAGAGGATCTATCAACAGCGTTTAAATCGGGTTAGTTTTAGAACTCGTACCTTTCTAAAGCTCGTGTGCATCTCATTCTATTTGAACTGGTGGGCTACCTTCTCGATCAACAGAAGTCGACTCTTCGAATCGCCTTCCTCTACCAGTATCCACACCAAACAGCTTTTTAACACGAACGTTGGCGTGCTAGCGCCTTCTTACTTTTTGCGTCTTACGCTTTTCTCTCTAAGGTTTTCTTTTGCGGCTACTCTCTCTTATTCTAATACGACTAGATCAATGTTCTTTTATAGAGTTTCTAAAACCCTAATTGGGCCGTATTAAAATATTCAAGATTAATCTCAATTTATCTTGAATTCGAATTTTAGATTTAAATAGCATTAATTAAATCTATCTAATAAATCTAATCTAATCTATTTATTTAATCTAAAATTAAAAGCCTACAGATTTAATTTATCTTTATAAATTAAATCTAAGAAAAGATATATATATCTATTTAATTTAAAACTGTTTAAATTAAATCAGATATATGATATATTTAATTAAAACTAAATCAGAGATACAATAATATTCAAGATTAATCTTAATTAATGTTGAACTCAAATTTTAGATTTAAATAGCATTAATTAAATCTATCTAATAGATCTAATCTAATCTATTTATTTAATCTAAAATTAAAAGTCTACAGATTTAATTTATCTTTATAAATTAAATCTGAGAAAAGATATATATCTAACTAATTAGATATATAATTGATTTATCTTCATAAATCAAATATAAAATATGATATCTCAATTAGTTTTAGTTATATAATGATTAGCCCTAGGGTATAATTTCTAACACTCCCACTTGCACTAGGTGCAATCATTATATATATATATCCTCCCTAGATAAAACGTATTCATTGATTCTTAGACATATCTAAGATTCAATGAATTTAGACACTATTGCTCGTGTTGGGCTATTCTTGTGTGTGACCCTGTAGGCCCACATGAGATTGGCAGTGGGCCAATACTGTACCTGCCCACAAGTCGCAAGCGGCCTCTAGCAAGACAATGCGACTACCCAATACATATGGGGATCGATGATACGATACAACCTATCGTATAACCATGTCACGTCCCTTTTGTCACGTGATAATTTGGTCAAGGATGAGGCATGGATAATGTCAACTTCCTTTTCTTGACCATTACTTTCTCGATTCTCGAGTAGTCTAATAATTGAAATTGAAACTCCTTTCAATTCAGTACGGCCGTACATTTCTTAGACTCACTCATCGAGGGGCCCAGTATTATTTCTCTACAAATGTGAGGGACAAATTCCATCTTGACCATTCACATTCCTCCGCATGTAAACCACTGATTCTGATCCAAGCCTTTATCATCACCCGGTTAAAGGTAACTTTTGATTAGGTCAAAAACCAGTGACTCATCATGTAGGAATTCATGATGATCTCAGGTCATAGGGCATTGTGACGCAGTTATACATGAGATAATCTTTTGACTAAATCCATGCAGCTTTCTCATAGTGAGTCAGTCCAGTACCTTATACTCTTACAAGTGCCCATAACTTTGATTCGTATCTCCATACCTCATCAAAGTCATACTGGTCTTATCTCATCTTTGCTCCCGCTTAGATGACCGACCAGGGACATTTAGGATAATCTATAAGATATATCCAAGGATACAGTTATCAATATAAACATGCAAATAAAATGATAACTAAAGGAGAATACTTTAAATAACATAAACGTCCAAAATACAATGAGTTAGCCTTTCCAACAGAATTCCACTTGCACTAGGTGCAATAATTAATTACTCTAATTCCCATTGTCCAAACATGACGCTCATGTTTTGCTTGTGCAAGCGGTTTAGTAAGAGGATCAACAATATTGTCTTCTCCTGGTACTTTGCATATTTTTATGTCACATCTATCATTGATTTCTCTGATAAGATGAAATCGCTTGAGTATATGCTTGGTCTTTTGTTGTGACCTAGGCTCCCTGGTCTGCATAATAGCGTTGCTATTGTCACAGAACAAGTCTTATTGGATTTAAGATGGTAGGAACCACCCCAAGTTCAGTAATGAACTTTCTAATCCAATTGGCCTCCTTAGCTGCATCTGATGCTACTATATACTCAGCTCCTATTGTAGAATCAGCTACAGTGCTCTGCTTTGAGCTCTTCCAGCTTACCGCCCCACCATTCAAGAGGAATACATATCCTAATTGCGATCTTCAATCATCTTGGTCAGTTTGGAAACTTGAATCTATGTAACCAGTTAGATAGAGCTCATCCTCCAAGCCACCATACACCAAGAATAAGTCCTTAGTCCTTCTTAAGTACTTAAGGATATTCTTGACAGCAGTCCAGTGACCCTCACCGGGATCTTGTTGATATCTACTGGCCATACTCAAGGCAAATGACACATTCGGTCGAGTACATAACATGGCATACATGATAAATCCAATGGCGGAGGCATACAAAATCTTACTCATGTGGTCTCTTTGATCTTGTGTACAAGGACACAAATCCTTACTGAGATGAATAGCATGAGACATAGGTACGTTACCCCTTTTAGAATCCTGCATACTGAACCTATGCAGTATCTTGTCTATATATGTGCTCTGACTTAGGGCTATAGCCTCTTGGATCTATCTCTATAGATCCTGATCCCTAAGATATAAGTGGCTTTGCCTAAATCTTTCATTGAGAAAGACTTTCCTAACTAAGACTTGACACTCTGCAAGGTAGGAATGTCATTCCCAATGAGTAGGATGTCATCAACATAAAGCACTAGAAATACAATTGTGCTCCCACTAACCTTCTTGTAAACACAAGGTTCATCCATGTTCTGTATGAATCCAAACTCTTTGACTACTTCATTAAAACGATGATTCCAACTCCGAGATGCTTCCTTCAATCCATAAATGGATCTTTGAAGCTTACATACTTTACCAAAGTCCTCTAGATGCACAAAACCCTCAAGTTGTGTCATGTACACATCCTCAAGCAGCTTTCTGTTAAGGAAGGCTGTTTTGACGTCCATCTGCCATATCTCATAGTCATAATATGATGCAATTGCAAGAAGGATTCTGATTGATTTGGCCATTGCAACTGGGGAAAAGGTTTCATCATAGTCCACACCATGAGTTTGAGTGAATCCTTTTGTAATCAGTTGTGCCTTGAAGACATTTACTTTGTCATCCATGTCAGTTTTCTCTTTGAAAATCCACTTGCACCTAATGGTTTTTACACCTTCAGGTAGATCGACTAAGGTCCACACCTTATTGTCGTACATGGATCACATTTCAGACTTCATGGCATTAAGCCATTTCTTGGAGTTGGGTCCCACTATAGCTTCTCGATAGATAGTTGGTTCATTGTGCTTAATGAGCAAAATATCACGACTTCCGGTAATCAGAAACTCATATCTCTGAGGTCGTTGTTGTGTTCTATCAGACTTTCGTGGGCCTTGTGTTACTTGAGTAGGCTCAACAATTTGTTATGAGTCTTCTCCATTTTCCATCTGTGGTTCTACGTTGTCTTGTAGCTCTCGAACTTCTTCGAGGTTCACTTTACTCTCACTGGTTCTTTTAGAGATGAACTCTTTTTCCAAAAAGATACCTTCGCAGACAACAAACACTTTGTGATCCGTGGGATTGTAGACATAGTATCCCTTAGTTTCCTTAGGATACCCCACAAAAAGGCATTTTGAGGATCTGGATGATAAGTTATTTGAGGTTTGTTGTTTAACATAAACCTCACATCCCCAAATTTTAAGAAATGACAAATTGGGTTTCTTCCCAGTCCATATCTCATATGGTGTCTTTTCAACTGCCTTTGATGGAACACCATTTAGTGTGAACGCAACTGTTTCTAGAGCATAGCCCCAAAAGGACAGCGGAAGCTCTGTTTGACTCATCATAGACCGAACCATATCTAATAGAGTTCGATTCCTCCATTCAGAAACACCATTCCTTAAGATCCTTCACATTTATACAAATGCGAGAACCACATGTAGTATCTAATACCCATGTTGAAGATGTAGAGAAGTGAATATCTATGACATAGATACCTGAAGCGATAGCCCCTTTATCCTTCTAGTTATTTTCCAGATCTTCAAGGTGGAGTTTGCAGTTCCTCTTCCAATGATCGATTTCATTACAGAAAAAGCAGACCCCATCCTTCGGAGGTTTTGCCTTCTTGGCTGCAGGTTTAAGTTCAGGCCTGTTTGACTCATTGGTCTTACCAATTGAGCTTTTACCCTTTCTTTTGCCCTTATCTTTCTTAAGAGTAACAATCATCTCAAAGACCTCTACATGTTTCAAATCTCCATCGAGGTCTGGAACCATAGTGGCAGGCATCAGGCATCCTACATCCATAATCATCCAGATGCTTTGTGTAAGCATCTTTATGAGCTCTTAGAGCTTTAGCTACTGGCTCATCAGGAATGGGTCGATCGATGAGATGCTCCTTTCTTTCATGTTTGGGATCAATGCTTAAGTTCCCAAACAAGTTCAAAAATTTTGTCTCATCGAGTTTGTCCTTCTTAAGGACAGATCACATTGATGGTGTGGCAATATTGTTGGACGATATGATTCTACAACTAATATATACAAAGTTTAAGTAGTAACCTCCCACTGAATTAAGAACCCTCATTATAATTAGTGGGCTAAGATCCATATTTGGCTTAAATTTAAGTCCGCTTTGGCAGGACGCTTAAAATCAAGTTATTTAGGTAGGCAACTCTTTTGCCAATTACATCACATGTAACTCTTAGATCTTTATGGAATTTGATCATCATATGACCGGCACGTTTAATCCCATCTAATGCCTTGAGATCCAAAACCGTTTTGATAATCTCAATTAAGTCAAAACAATAATGAATGTTGAGTATTACCATTACTCACTCTTGTCTCACCAAGATAACTCAAATGCATCTATTTTGGTGGAACATACAAATGGGTGATCTAGGTTTTGACAAGTATTCATTTATTGATGGCATTATGACTTAAGATTTTATTTAGAGGGTATTATCTAATTAATCCTATTAATTCAACTTATATGAATGCAATCACTACAGTATCTCATATAATCTCTAAATTAATAAGAAGTAATCTAATGAAATCATAATTAAAACTCTAAATTAATTATGAGTGATCTAATCAAATCATAATTAAAACTCTAAATTAATTATAATGATCTAATCAATTCATAATTAAAACTCTAAATTATTTATGAGTGATCTAATCAAAACATAATTAAAACTCTAAATTAATTATGAGTGATCTAATCAAAACATATTTAAAATTCTAAATTAAAACTATGACACAACATGGCTCATCTAACCTTAAATCCTCTCAAGCCAATGGGAGGACTTCTCTAAATAATAAAAGAAAATACATAAGGAGAAACCTCGTTTCACATACGAGGGGAGTGAGATGAGAAGATAATGTACATCAAGAATATTTAGAGAGAGACATGGCTCGCAGACCATATTTAAAGTTACAACAATTGTAAAATCTAGAGCCATGTTGTTCACCATACCCAAACAACACATTGAAAGGTAAATTAAAACATATTTTAATTCACGATTAAAATTTTCTAATTTATATTATATTATATAATACATATAATATAATATATTCTCCAATTTAAATTATATTATATAATTATATAATATATTATGATTTCAATTTCTTTGCTACAAATAGCTAGTCACGGCTTTCTAATTCATTTGTTTTATAATACGACTAGATTAATATCTATTATAGAGTTTTTAAAACCCTAATGAGCCATATTAAAATATTCAAAATTAATCCAATTAATTTTGAAATTCGAATATGAATTAAAATAATATATATTAATTAAATCTGTCCAACAGATTAATCTAACATATTTATTTAATTTTGAATTATAAGCCTACATATTTAATTTATCTTTATAAATTAAATCTAAGATATGATATCTTTCTATTCAATTAAATTCAGATACTATATCTCAATTTAATTAAATATGAGATAATATATCTTTATTCGAAAATCAAATTTGAGATACAATATCTCAATTTATTATAGTTATTTAATTTATCTTTATAAATTAAATCTAAGATATGATATCTTTCTATTCAATTAAATAGAAATACTATATCTCAATTTAATTAAATCTGAGATAATATATCTTTATTTGAAAATCAAATTTGAGATACAATATCTCAATTTATTACAGTTATTTAATTTATCAAATAAATTAAATACTATATATAATGATATTATTATCTATAAATAATATCATTATTACTTTCAAATTTATATTATATTATAATATCATATAATATGATATAAAATTAAAATAATATATTAATTAAATCTGTTCAACAGATCTAATATAATATATTTATTTAATTTTGAATTATAAGCCTACATATTTAATTTATCTTTATAAATTAAATTTAAGATATGACATTTTTCTATTCAATTAAATTCAGATACTATATCTCAATTTAATTAAATCTGAGATAATATATCTTTATTCGAAAATCAAATTTCAGATACAGTATCTCAATTTATTATAGTTATTTAATTTATGAAATAAATTAAATACCATATATGATGATATCATTGTCTATAAATAATATCATTATTATGTTCGAATTTATATTATAATATAATATCATATAATAAGATATAAAATTAAAATAATATATTAATTAAATCTGTCTAACAGATCTAATCTAATATATTTATTTAATTCGAATTATAAGCTTATAGATTTAATTTATCTTAGATTAAATCCGAGCATGATCGTTCATTCCGAACGTTTCAGAATACGACCTATACGCGAACTCAGCGTGATCATCCACGTTCTGAACAGAAACGGCCGCGATAACTAGCTATTCATAGAAACCCTAAGCGAATAATCAATTTACATACTTACAGGATTCAGTTTAAACATATATATCACATATACATGTAGAGAAACTCAATTTAAACGCACAATTGATCTGCCTCTGATACCACTGTTGGGATTCGTACACACACAGCGGAATAAAATTTATACAATAAATTACGAATCCCAAGAAGAGGATTTATCAACAGCGTTTAAATTGGGTTAGTTTTAGAACTCGTACCTTTCTAAAACTCGTGTGCGTCTCGTTCTATTTGAACTGGTGGGTTACCTTCTCGATCAGCAGAAGTTGACTTTTCAAATCGCCTTCCTCTATCGGTATCCACACCAAACAGCTTTTCAACATACCAAACAGCTTTTCAACACGAACGTTAGCGTGCTAGCGCCTTCTTACTTTTTGCGTCTTACGCTTTTCTGTCTAAGGTTTTCTTTTGCAGCTACTCTCTCTTATTCTAATACGACTAGATCAATGTCCTTTTATAGAGTTTCTAAAACCCTAATTGGGCCGTATTAAAATATTCAAAGTTAATCTCAATTTATCTTGAATTTGAATTTTAGATTTAAACAGCATTAATTAAATCTATCGGATAGATCTAATCTAATCTATTTATTTAATCTAAAATTAAAAGCCTACAGATTTAATTTATCTTTATAAATTAAATCTAAGAAAAGACATATATATCTATTTAATTTAAAACTAAGATACTATATCTCAATTTAAATTAAATCAGATATATGATATATTTAATTAAAACTAAATCAGAGATACAATAATATTCAAGATTAATCTTAATTAATGTTGAACTCAAATTTTAGATTTAAATAGCATTAATTAAATCTATCTAATAGATCTAATCTAATCTATTTATTTAATCTAAAATTAAAAGTCTACAGATTTAATTTATTTTTATAAATTAAATCTGAGAAAAGATATATATCTAACTAATTAGATATATAATTGATTTATCTTCATAAATCAAATATAAAATATGATATCTCAATTAGTTTTAATTAT
This sequence comes from Acacia confusa, assembly GCA_037074495.1. Taxonomy (NCBI): domain Eukaryota; kingdom Viridiplantae; phylum Streptophyta; class Magnoliopsida; order Fabales; family Fabaceae; genus Acacia; species Acacia confusa. The sequence continues at coordinate 20,369,811 of CM073514.1, forward strand.
ATAATGATTAGCTTTAGGGCATAATTTCCAACACCTATAGGATCATGCTCCTGAAATGTTAGATTATCCTTTCGTTCATCAGCCACCTTTGGTACCTCGTATGTAATCCTTAATGCCACACAACTTTTAGCCTCTCTATGTACTGTTTCTCTCGTACATTTGTGTTTCCTCAGTTCTTATCGGTCGAATAGTCTCGCTGCTAGCACTAGGTGAATTCCTACTCTTTGTTTTTTTTAGTCCCATCTTTTTTCACCCTAGCATTTCATACAAAGGTAGTAGTCTTCAGTGGACCTTGGACATGCAATGTCCTGCGTCTTTGGGATCATCTTCCTACTATCTTCTTGTTGGTCTCTGACGTCTCTTTCATCATTGGCAACTTGTGTCTCGTCAGCCAAAGCATCATATCTCGAACCCCTGTTTATTGTTTAAGGGTTCCAATTGGTTTCTCCTTCCCTACATGTTTTTTTCTATGTAGTTTTCGCACTACTTGACACAAATCTTGCTCGTTTGGATTAGTATACGCAGTGGCTGGAACTCCACTATTTTCGTTATCACTACTTGCTTCAGTTTTTTCCCCTGTTCTTGCTGCCCTTCCTCTATATGACAATCTCTAGGTTTAAGGCCATAGATACTACATCTTGTGTATAACCAGTGAAGGCCTTCATACTCCAAGAACAAGAAGCAGTCTTTCATATCTAGTGAGACTACGGGCATTAGTGCTTACCTAAGTCTACCGGTACACATATCCTTGCATAGTGTCCTCGGAGTTGGCAGGAGATTTTAATATCAATTTTGATAGTCTCCCTAATTTTATTGTCAATCCAAGTTAAAGCATCATTGTCTTAGTATTCAAGAAAGACATTTGGCATCCTAACCAATACTGCAACCTTGTCAATGGCAGCTCTCATTGGTTGGAATTGTGGCTCCCATAGTTGGACTGTAAGATAATGGCCAAAGAGCATCCAAGGACCACCCGTTAAAGCATTGGTGTAATCTTCCTTGTTCGATAGCTTAACCACAAAAAAGCCATTGCTAATATTGATCAAGCTAATAACTCCTCACTTTGCCTATAGGAATTGTATAATTGATAAAAGCAACATGTAGCCAACATTCTTTCCTAACAGTTTAAGAATAGAGCTCTATAGAGCCATTTCTTCATTTTTCTAGAGAAGGAAAAGTTTGGGAAGTTGCATGATGGATCTTCCTTAATGTTATTAAGGGGCTAGCATCAGGGGCGGAGCCACACTAGGGCAAGGGCCCGCAAGTGTAGACATAAACTTTAGGTTTTTTTTTTTTTTTTTTTTCCTTAATGAAAAAAATAGACGTGTGACCCTCAAGAGGAAATCCTAGATTCATTTTTGCGTTGCGGCTAGAATCCATGAGGAGGTAGTTTGTATTGCCTTGGATCATAGAACCTGATCCAACTTCCCTAGATGATTGAAAACCCACACAACCTTGCTCGATTGCTGATGGTGATGCCTAAAACAATCAGATTGGCGATGATTAGTTTCTTCCGTCATTGGTAAATTGCCTTGCTTTTTGGAGGGGAGAATGATAAAAGAAGCTGTAACCTCCATGGCATTCTAGAAAAGGAGATTAGGTTCTATAACTGATATGCTCTTTTCCATTAAGAAACAATCCGATCCTCCATCCTCAACCTGGTAACCAGCGGCATCTTGAGAGCAATAAAAAATTTCATTAGCACCGTCTAAGTTTAATTGAACACTGTCCATGTTGAGACCTTCACAAAGGTAATTAGCCTCAGAAATCCCAATATCCTTCGAATCGTGACATCCTTTCATCTCATAAATTTCAAGAGGAAAAAAAACTTCAATCGCGTTTGGTTAATTAAGAAGGATAAAGCCGTTCTAATAAGAATGATCAAACTTAACAGCCTCACATTAATCATACTTTTAACTATTTTAGTACTTCTCATAACCAGAAAAACAGAGTACAAAAGTAAAACAAATGAAAGCCTTTGGCTAGAGGTTAGAGCCTTAAGGAAGTAAAACTGGTTGATCTTTGCAGTAGGGCATGAAATTTGGATTTTTTTTTAAGGATAGAATATTGAGCCATCTCATGTTCATACTTTGCACACGATTCAAGTTCGCTCGACTTGTCACCGAAGGATGCATCATTGTCATCTAGTTGCACCAAACACTGGCTTTGGCTCTTAGGCAAAGAATTAAACGATCCCCAACTATGAGCCAAACCTAAACCACCTGAAATAGAGTCAAAAGCAAAAGGCCAAATCCTACACATGTCAACAAAAGAGGGACAACCTGTGTAACTAATCAACATTATACGCTGCGCAACTGCTAGTGTTGAGGGGGTTTTTTTTTTTTTTTTTGCAATGACTTTTGTTAAGGATAAGTTATGTAATTGGATAAGTGATAATTGGTTTAATTTATGTATGCTAACTTATGTTGAATGTGATATGTTTGATAAGATTAATGATAAAGATATAATGCAATATTTTCAAGGAATGAAGAATCAAATAATGCTTTTATAATTATTGTAATAGCTTAATTGACTCTTGATTATTATTTTCTATATTAAGTCGAAATTTTCTTTTCTTTTCTTGTTTATAATCTTTTGTTTTTTATTACATTTAAAAAAAAATTCGAGGGCAAATTGTGCATACACAAACTTAAAATCTTAACTCCACCACTAGCTAGCATCATATTTGTTCGACCTTATATCATCCAACATGTCCTCCTCGCTCTCAGAGTCACCGTTTCCCATGGCGTTTCTGTTAATGCCTTTTAGCTCCTCAGCAAATGATGGACCAGCCACCCATTGATTCCCTTTTATCACCTCCCAGCTTTGCCCATTCGTCATTCTTATTGTTCCCTTCATTCTTGAGTTTTTTTGAACTCCGGTGTAGTAATATGTCTTCCTCCTTTGAAGGAGAGAACTGAGCGGGAACCTTCATAGAGAGCACTAGCATTTTTCTTCAAGTACCTTGCATTTGTTTTCTTTAGTTATGATTATACTCATACTCTTGATTGGGCCACTTTCGGCTGCTATATTGAATGATCTTCAGTGTTTTCTCACAAGGCGTCTTCAATATTTCCACCATTATATTTAAGACTTGGGAGCACTACTTGTTTGTGTGTGTTGTATATAATCCAATACAAGAGTGGAAATATGCTATGGTTCCAATTTTCGCACTTTCCTTCTACGACAGATTTGATGACTAAGTGGCTAATATTGTTATACGATATTTCACCTTATGGCCTTTCTCAATTTTCTTACAAAAATAATTGATGCTTATCTTTATTGTTGGATGTGCAGAATTAGTAGAAACCTCATTCTTATGTTAAAAAGATGACCGGCAAGAGTTTTTAAAGCTTTGGAAGAATTTGGTGGGAAAAATCCTAATTAAATTCAGCTGAAAAATGTCAAATTAAAATTTATGCCAATACTTTTAACAAATTCATAATCAAGTTAATACCCCTTATTATGAATTGCTGAATGTTGTTAAGAAATCATAATACTCATACGGAGTTAGAAAAGAAATGCAAAATTTTAAAGCCTTTGAAGAAGAATTTAGTGGTTACGCAATGAAAAGTGTGATTGGAAAACCACATCACAAATTGGGAAAAATCTCAGCTCTAGCATAAACACACCATGCAGAATGAAAAGTGTGATTGCACAAAACACAAATTGAACGAGTGTACTGAAAAACCACATCACAAATTGACCCTAATAAATCAACAAATTGTTTTGGATGTTTTTGAGATAGGGAAAATTCCAAGACAGTTAGATTAATCATATTCTAATTTGGGTCATTGAACATAAAAAGTTATAAATTAAGTTATATGATACAATTATAATTTAGAAATTGGACCAAATTACATACATGCCCCTTAGTTGATATATCCAGGCACCTCAAAAAATTAAGCTAGAAGCCAGAAAAAAAAAAACAAAAGAAAAGAAAAAGACATGAACAATGGTTTTTACAAACCTACAATTCCCATGGGCATATAATAATTTCGTATTGTATTATTATTAATAACAAATGAAAAAGTTTGTGATGAAGGGGCTAGCAGATGTATCACACCATGTTCAAACCCCTTTGAATACGGTGCCTTGTGGGAAATTTATCAAAATAAGAATTGTTTTTTTTTTAAATTATCAGAATAAGGCATTGTACAAAACATTTACCAGACTAAGGCAAGTAGTGGCATCGCTTGACATGACGCCACTAGTGGCGCTAGATTACCTGATGCCACTGGGTAGTGGGGTCGCCACATGTGACGCCACTAGTGGCGTCTTTCAGTTTGACGCAAAAAATGGGAAAACACCACATTAGTGGCGTCGAGTAGATTGACGCCACTAATATGGCTTCAGGTAAAAAAAAAATAAAAATAAATGCAGGGCGTCAGAGGGCGTGCTTTGATGCCCTGCTTTTTTTTTAAAAAAATAATAATAATAAATAAAAATTAATTGATGCAATTGCAGTGTGTGTATTCCCTTTTAATCTCCTCTTCTATATAACACAAACACACACACAAACTCACACAAATACATATCAGAGGGCTACGAGAGGGTTGTGTGAGGAAAGAAGGAGAGGAGAATAGAAGGGTTGAAAGCTATTTTAAAGTATGTCATTTATCTTATAAGATTATTTAGATAGCTAAACTAGTTTCTTTTCAACAAATTTTCTTTATAAAAGTTATTCTATGTATTTTTTTTCTTTCTAATGAGGATAGTATTGTGTTGGTTAGTAAAAATTTTGGAGTTAGAATTTTGGGGAAGTTTTGAGTTTTGAAAATAAAAGACTGTATTTATGTAGTGAATGTTTAATAGTAAATTCTAACCGGTTTAGATTTATTATTTGTTTGTTGGAGAAATTTAAAACTAATTTTTCTATTTAAGAATTTAAGATTTTTGTATTATAGGATATTTTTCCCGATTAAATGTTGTGTAAATAGTTTATTTCAATTAATATAGATGTTATGGAAATTTTAATCGAATTAGTTTTGAAATTTGAGGACAGATTTATCATTTCCGAAATTCAAGGACTGATTTGTCATTCTTGAAATTTGAGGACTAATTTGTCATTTTTGAAATTCAAGGATTGATTTGTATTTTCCGAAGTTTAAGGACTAAAATGTCATTCTGATATTTAAAGGACAAAATTATTATTTTTCAGTTTTTATTATATAGTACATAATTAATTATTTTGTATGTGTGACAAGTCATTAGGGCCGGTAGGAGGAGCACTCAACTACTCTTTAGGGTCAGCTTTTGTACATACGTGCTTACCTCATGCGCCTTTTCAGTGGATTTTTGTTGTGTGACAAGTCTAGCTCAGAGGTACCTTGTGATAAGAGATTGCTGACCCCTTGCAAAATAACCAAATTCAGTAAAAAGATTTGTAGTATAAGGAACCTGGATCATTTCCCACGGCATTGCAGTAGGTTTCAATAGTAACAGAAATAATAACAGTAAATGATTGGGGGATTTTTTTTTAATGCAATTAATAAGAACTAAAACAGAAACAATAAAGGAAAACGAGATTAATCAGACTAAAATGACTAACCCAGAACCAAGGATTCCATAAGCTTCATCAGACGAAAATAAAACACCGAACTCGTGATCGATTTTTGGAAAAACCGAAATCTCTGCGTTTATCCAGAATTTCCCTTAACTGAACAATCGTCCAAAATGTTTTTGAAACAGTGTCGTGACACCGAACAATCACACAATAATCACTTAAACCCAGTTCGAATTTTGTCCTTGGGATTAATCGATCTGAGTTTTTAATCAAAAACCCAATCCGAATCCAGAATCGAATCCGATAAAAGAAAACAGAAACGAGTATAGATGTTAGCGATTAAGCACGAGTCCTCTGGAATATGGAATCCCTAATCCATGGGTTAACCATAGAGGTTTAGTCGAGCATAGAGGAGAAAAATAGCGAAGAACAGATGAAGAACATTTCAGAGAATTTTAAAAGTCTATGTATGATCTCCAAAAGTCTCAAAACGAAAATAACAAAATTGAACCATTTGACCTAACCTAAAATGGCAAAATGAAATGGGGCTCCAAGTCATAAAACATCCTGCCCAAAAGAAATAGACTAAAATAACAAATAGGCCTTTACAAAATTTGGGCCCAAATAAAAAATATAGAAAAATGTCTTTGACTTTAGCTCTAAGTTTGACCATTCTTTTGTTCAAATTTGCCATCAGAGTCTTCATAACATTTGTAGCTCTTCGAATCATCTGAAATATGAGAAAAAAATGAGGCTAATCCGATGTCTGGTTCCAAGGTTATGGTTAAAACAATGAAGCATTATAAATCTGGAATTTTTATCATGAAAATGAATTAAATCCAAATAAAAGCCCAAAGCCCAAATAAGCATTAAAGCCCATTATTTATTACATAACAATCCAAAATTTCTTACCCAATAAATACAAATAAGTCTATAAAAGTATTCAATTATCACCTTGCCGATATATACAATTAATGGGCAGTGACCTTACAGAGACTGCTACATACAGTTGGGGGTCTGTTGTACTCGCTATACTGTTTCACGGCTATGTCAAGCCACGTTAGCTTCAGTGAAAGATATTGGGGTTGTTTTCTCTCATTGCAAATATGGGCATGGTCCAGATTTCCTGCCATATCATTTCCTATTCCACCAGTTAGTAACGAAGATGATCATTACGGACGCAGGTATAGAAGCAGTATGATATAATGAATATTTTGATTAATTGGAGTAGTTGAGCAATTACATTCTTATTTGCAAGTTGTTTCACTAATATTTTTGTGTTACATATTGCAGGTTCAATAGTGTCGTGCGGTTATTGCATCGTGATCTAAAGACATATTGGATAGAGCTTGACCAGATGGGTCGCGATGATATATGTATAATAAATTTGAGATTATGGAACAAAAAGAGTAAACTAATTCATGTGAATTGGGAGCCATATAAGGATGAGTTTATGGGTGCAGATTTTCACATGTAGGACATATGGAGGGCGGTGACACCCGTACTTGCTTTCTACATTGTTGAGATGCACCAACCTGACCGCTGCATGTGGCAATTTGGCATGCAGCAACATATCCCTAACCCTGCGTCATAGCTTAAAGGTGCATATGATCTTACGTTACGCGGTAAGATGATTGAAGATTAGGAAGTCAAGATGGATCCATTTATTCAATATTGGAACATGCGACATATGCGCATCCAGACTACAAATCCATCGAAGGGGCCGACTTCCTTGAACTTGGAGTACATGACGTGTTACGTATTGATCTTGCTTCCATTTTTTATGCTATATATTTCATCTTATTATCCATAACTTATTTCAGTAATGTTATTTATTTCATTGGATAATTGCAAATAGATGGTGTATAGTGGATTTGGTGGATGAATTCTCCACAATTTGATGCCCAGTACAGTAAGAGGCAGGTTCAGGTGGTTTGTGACCAGTTACTTGGAGCACTTAGAGAGTTGGGATGAGTTGCTGAGCCTGGTCCCAGTTCACTAATGGGACTCTTAGCTTGTGTACCCAATCCCGCTTTAGAGGTCCCACCTCGTGCGAAGGAGGGACGGAGACTGGAGAAACATCAACCGCATAATACGATGTAGGTATATGAGATACCCCAGCCTGGTCTACGTGGCGGAGGTGTATATAGACCACCTATAAGGCCCAATATGACCTATATAGAGGTTCTGTGGTACCCATAGAAAGCTTCAAGAGAGATGCCAGAACAGGGGCCTCTGATATGCCAGCATAGGTGCATCCAGTGATGCATGCACCGATGCCTTCTTACCCATAGCCAGAGACGATGTTCGCTTCGCAAACTATGGTTCCTTACACATATCAATAGCCATCCCAAAGTTCTCAGACTAGTTTTCCATCATTCAATGCATATCAGCCTCTATATGGACAAGGTTTTATTGGATTCAATGCCTATCAAGCTCCATATGGATAGGATTTTACTGGCTTCAGTGCATTCCGTCATTATGATCATGGACAAGGTTACAGTGATGCAGGGAGCACAAGCCGAGTAATATGGGATATCGATATGAGCTACGAGGGTACATGTCGAGTGATATGTCAGGATCTAGTTGGAGTCCATACTAGTCAGGTCACCACATAGGCAATGATGGAGGTCACCATACCAATGACTTCATACGAGCAGCTGCTGAGGATTTCAATGTTAGCCACAATCTTGATGCATAACGTAGACCTGATGATTTGCATAGGAACCCTGAGCGTGATGCGCATTCAATACCATGGCCTACATATACTCCACCCTGAGCGTATTGCGTGTTGGAAACATACATTGTTTTCTATTATGTTATATTTTCTACTTAATTTGAGCATGAATGAAAAATATTATTCCTGAAATTCATAATTTTCATTATGTAAGTGGTTCTTATAATTATTTATGAAAAAATTAAATTCGTATGATTATAAGAATAATACATTTATTTATTTATTTTTATCAAAAAAGATTTTATTTTCAATTAAAATTAAATAATGAATGTCGATTAAATATATTGTCCAACCAAGGCTCATGTATCACTACATTAACTAACTATTTGTGCATTTTTCACTCATTGACACTGTTTTCTAACAAAATAAGCTGAATTTTTCTTAAATATTATTGTATTTAAGTAGCTACGTGCCTTGTAGGACATGAATGCTTATTATGTCCAACCTGTTTACATATAGTACATCTAGTTTGACAGGAGCTAAGTTGCACCTCCACCTCATCCATTTCATTACGAATGCAGGTAGATTTAGGGCACCCCATACCACGCAATTTTAATTCATCAGGGATAATCTTTGGTCTAGGAGCAAGTGGTATTCCTTGTTCACTACCGATCGGCTGAAATGATGAAGAGTAAACATACATAATATAGTAGACCAAGAATACTGGATCCATGTACTATTAAGCATCATGGGATATAGCTGAACATGAAGCAATTACATGACTATATGGGAATTTGAATGCCTGAAATTTCTCACACTGGCATTTCCCTTTGGTCAAGTTCACCGAGTATGTATCGCCCTGATCATCAACTTCAAATGTGGTACACACCACATTGAACTCCTGAACACACATCAATGTTGCTCGCTTTCCATTCTTTGTCTTGGCTTCTCCAATAGCACTCGAAAAATGATTTCCGGTCATTGCATCTTGTTGTGCTCTGGTCTCTCTCTTAACCCAGTAACGAACAAGTTGACTATATGTGCATCTCACTAACAATGTTATTGGCATGTTCCTAGCTCCCCATAAAACCTTATTAATTGATTTAGATATATTAGTTGTCATATGACCGTATCTTCGTCCGCCCTCATCATAACTCTGACACCATTTCTCTTTTGGAATTCTCTCAATCCATGGCCACTTTACTACTGTGATTGCAGAAAGGGTCATACAAAAGCATTAAAGTGTATTTTGCTTGGCATATATGCTATAAAAAAGACAGAAAGACACACATTATTGGGGTATAGTAAAGGAGAATATGAAAGTCACTGCACATCACTAGGAGTATATTACATATCTTCTTTAACTTTTTCTTCAACTCTTGGTCCTTGAAGCAGGTAACAAAATTGCTTACAACATGACAATGCAAAACACATGGTACGCATTAGGAGGCTGCTAACTAGTTGCCTCATTCCTGATTACTGATATTATGCTTTTGTGACGATAAAAAAATGAGACATAGACCAACCTTATTGGTAACATATAGTCGTATGTTAGACAAAAAAAATACTCTGATGCTTCCTTTGTTTCACCTTCAATAATTGCAAATGCAATCGGCAGGATCTCATTATTTCCATCTTGGGCAGTAGCTATAAATAATGTCCCCTTATACTTACCATATAAATGTATACTGTCCACCTGTATGACTAGTTTGCACCAGTTAAACGCCTCACGACATTGACCGAAAATCCAAAAGGTACGTTGAAAAACCCAAACCTCATTAACAACCCATTGGTCAACAATATATGGTCAATGTTGAATATTATAAACAGCTCTCGGGGAAAATAAACACATCTACTCGAACCATCTTGGCAAGAACGCATATGACTTATCCCAATCACCATAAATCTTAGCTATTGCTTTTTGTTTTGCCTTCCATGCCTTCCTATAAGAAATATGATAGCCAAACATTCTGGTCACCCTTTCTTGAATCATGACCACAGCTACCGAAGGTGTTTCCTTGACCATGTCTGCAAAACCAATCACAAAAATTGTACACTAGGAATGTTATTTATGTTCACTGACAAATATGAATAAATTCACTTTAGCACAAATGTGCATTGTACCTTTTATGACCTCAAAAATAATCTTAGAATCAAGTTGTTTGTGATCCTAGGAGAGAATTGTGCTCACACAACTATGATTTCCAACCCATTTAGTCACCACCCAAGTGTTGTCATTCTTCGATTTAATTGCTCTTACTTTCTAAGCGCAACCTTATTCATAATTTTGAAATTTCATTGAGAATTTGGTTGTAGTACTCTTAACTACCGCAGCTTCATGATGTTACTTCATACAATAATGTTTTATTACGGCCTGCACATCATTCTTGGACTTGAACTCCTGTTTCACATATAATCCGTCTCCTATTGCCCATGGACCCTGGCCTAAGCCTTCAACATCCAGTATATCCTCATGGGTGTAATCTTCATCAACAGCCTTATAATGCGGAATCTCATTCCAAAATGGTCTAATATTTGCATATTCACAAATAATACAATTTATGTGAAAACATGTAAACTAATAAAAAAATAAAATATATAATAATACAACTCTGTAACTAACCTGATGATTGTAACATACTATTCTATTATGGCATAACATTACCATAATATTTTGTCATCTGTATCACTATCATTTTGATCATCGTCATTTTCTAATAAAGTATCTTTATCTTCTTCCTCTTGCTCCTCCTCATTGTTAGGTTCATCTACCATATAATTGCTTTCTTATCCATGCGCAACGGTTGATTGTGTTGGATAAGGTGTACCAGAATAAGCTATATAATGTGACTGATTACTAAGGTCGAGTCCATGAATTGGTATTGGTACACCTTCCTCTGATGTTTTAATATCCACATATAACTTAGCAAATTAGGACGTAGGGTTTTCGTCGAATGTTTAAAAAAAAATCCAAATCCTTATCATCGGATTTCTCAAAACCTTCATATTTGCAGTTTCCACAAGGAACTCTAATAATCACTGAAGATATTACCTGATCTTGTTACAGCTTTAGCTTCTGACGAATCTTTTCATTTAAATTTACAGCGGACATGCCTCGAACAATATACATTGCTCGTTTTTCAACTTCAAAGCTCAATCCGTATGCACCTATATTTTTAGAACCATTATAATATACAAATGAACGAATTTGATTTATTTTTATTTTTTTGCTTATATTATATTATGGAAAAGAAGAACAAATTATAGATAAACCAAATAACAACACAAATTGCAACTAAGTAGAAGAAGAAACACAATGTATATAAGGAATTAAAAAAAGAAATGAAGAAACAAAATGTGATCAAAAGAACAAAAGGAACTGCAAGAAATGGGCAAGGAGGAAGATTGAGAAGGACTAGTTTTCTCTTGTCTCTCCCTCTACTTCTGCCGATATGTGTGTGTGTGTGTGTTTTATAAATAGGGCATCAATTCTTAATTCTTTTTTAAAAAAGTTAAAGTAGGGGCGTGCTCTGACACCCCCTGCCCTGCTACAATTGCAGCGTTACAGACGCTGCAATTACAACTTTCATTTAATTTTTTTTAGAAAGTAGGGGTGTGTCTCACACCCCTGCCCAATTTTTTTTTCACACAGCAAGGGCGTGTCTCACGCCCCTGCCTGATGTGACACCACTAGTATATATGATGCTACTAGTAGCGTCTCTTCCCATGACGCTATTGACGTAGTGGCGTTAGGTGACACGACACCACTATGGCGTTGTGTTAGGCGACGCCACTAACTGCCTTAGTTTGGTAATTGTTTTATACAATGCCTTATTTTGGTAATTTTTTATAAATTATTCTTATTTTGGTAAATTTCCTGTTCCTTGTTCTTGCTGGCTTGCATTTCAATGGGTACTTTCCCTAATTTTTCTTATAAGTATTAGTTTCTATACTTATAATCCATTAATTATGAGCATTGCAGATACTGACTAAGTGATATATAAGTTGTCACAAAATACAAAATAAACTTAAATAAAGTAATGAAATAAAATTTATTTATTGTAATAAAAATCATTACACCCTTAACCTTCTCTTTTTATTTAGGGAAAATTCCATTAAAATATCATTTGAATTTGCACAACTCCCAGAAGTCTTCCGAATTTGTAAACAAACTGAGAGGTACCAAGGACCTATGAAGGATATGCAAATTCGAGTGAAATTACTCTTTTTCCCATAGTTTTAAATAAATCAAAAAAATAAAAACACCCTCGCCGGAGAACTACCGCCAGAGGGTCGCCGGCGACTAGGCCCCAGCCGCCGTCACCGCTAGCTGGGCGCTGGACCGCAGCCACTGGCAGGGGGTGGGGGTTTTTTTTGGGAGTTTAGGGTTTTTTGTTTTGGCTATTGGGCCTCAGCCAACATCGCCTCTAGTTGGGCGCCAGACGACAGCCACCGACGGGGGTTTTTTTTTGGGTTTAGGGTTTTTGGTTTAAAAAAAATTATTCATTGAAAGTGTGAGGGGTGGGGTTCGAACCCCAACCCCCCACACATCCATACAACCAAGTGGCCTAATAGGCCACTTGGTTCCTTTAACACACACACACACACACACACACATTAACAAATATATATTCTTCTTAACATTTTTTTAATGATATTTACAAATCCTGAAATGAGAATTACAAATTCTAAAACCAGAATTACCATTCCACAAACGGAATTAACAACGTTTTCTACAGGGATCCCTTTTTTTACTCTTTGATGCATGTGAGTGAAAAAAAATACACTATTACAAATCTTGAAACGAGAATTACTATTCTACAAACGAAATTTACAACATTTTCTACCGGGATCCCTTTTTTCACTCTTTGATGTATGTGAGTGAAAACAAAAAAAAATGCACTATTACAAATCCTGAAACAAGAATTACAAATCCTAAAATGAGAATTACCATTCCACAAATGACATTTACAACTTTTTTTCAAGTTTACATTTTTTTCCTCTTTAATGCCTATGAGTGAAAAAAATGCACTATCACAAATCTTGAAAAACTAATTACAAATCCTAAAACGCCAATTACAAATCCTGAAACACCATTTACAACTTTTTTAATTATAAAAAAGGATCATTGAAAAAAAGTTGTAAATTCGTTTTTGGAATGGTAATTCTAGTTTCAAGATTTGTAATAGTGCACTTTTTTGGTTTTCACTCACATGCATCAAAGAGTAAAAAAGGGATCCCTATAGAAAACATTGTAAATTCCATTTGTGGAATGGTAATTCTCATTTCAGGATTTTTAATAGTGCATTTTTTTTTTTGTTTTCACTCACATGCATCAAAGAGTAAAAAAAAGGATCCCTGTAGAAAACGTTGTAAATTCTGTTTACGGAATGGTAATTCTCGTTTCAGGATTTGTAAATACCATGAAAAAATGTTAAAAAGAATATATATATTTGTTAATGTGTATATATATCTATTAAATGAACCAAGTGACCCAACTGGTAGGCCACTTGGCCCCATGGATGTGTAGGCGGTTAGGCGTTCGAACCCCACCCCCTACACTTTCAATGAATTTCTTTTTTAAAAAACAAAAAATCCTAAACCTCAAAAAAAAAATCCCCTACCCCCTTGCGCCCATCTGGCGGCGATGGCCAACGGCCAGCCTCCTGTAGGCCTCCAGCGAGGGTATTTTATTTTTTATTTTTATTTAAAACTAAGGGTAAAAGGGTAATTTCACTTGAATTTACATATCCATCATAGGTCATTAGTACCTATCAGTGTTTTTATAAATTCGGAAGACTTCTGGGGGTTTTACAAATTCAAATGGTATTTTAATGGAATTTTTCCTTTTATTTATCTAGAATATCTAATATAATTTACTTTGATTTGTTCCCCTTCAATTTACTTTAATTTTAGTTAGACTCACGTAATAAAATCATTTTTTTGGGCAATTAAGGCCCAACACTGGAAAACTAGACAAATATGAAACAGTACTAGTCAACAAACCCAAGGAACTCAACCCGTGTCCTTCCACCTCACCCCTCTTTGTCAATTCTGAAGACAACACCGATATGCGTTGGCACCTCAGGGAAGAGTTGCCTTGCTTCGGACCCCGCTAGGAGGCCAGCATCCTCTTCCACAAAACTGCACTGTTTTGTCAAAGCAATAAATCCCATGCCCTTTTTAATAAATATTTTAGGATATTGATAGCTATTTAAAAGATGTTTCAGGATACTAATCAATATTTAAAAAATATTTTATGATCTTGAAAAAATATTTTAAAATCTTCACAAAATAATTTAGGATATTGATTGATACTAAAAATATACTTTTATAATCTTGAAAAAATATTTCAGAGTATTGATTGGTATAAAAAGAATATTTTAGGATATTGACTAGTATTAAAAAATATTTTATGATCTTAAAAAATTATATTATGATCTTGAAAAAATATTATAAAGTACTAACTGATACTAAAAATATATTTAAGAGAAGTATATTTATTGATCATAAAATAATTTTTCAGGATCATAAAGTATTTTTTTAGTATCAATCAATACTCTAAAATATTTTTTCAAGATTTAAATAATTTTTCAAAATCCTCAAGTATATTTTTAGTATTATTCCGTAACATGAATTAATTTTTTAAAATTATAAAGTATTTATTAATACGGCCAATATCATAAAATATATTTCTTCTATCTGTCCTGAAACATTATAAAAGAATAAAAAGGGACATGAGCTTTTTGCCAAAACGGGGCATTTTGTAAGAGAGGATGATAGGGGTTGAGGACCCGAGCCAGTTCCCTCCCAGGCTCTCCAAGCTCGATCACTTCCAGGTGCTCTTGGTCTCTCTCAAACTCTCCACTCTCCACGGTGCCTCACCTCGACATCTCATTCACCTCATGCTATTCGCTAATTGAATATCATCCAGATGTTCCCTTTCTCACATTTGTCATAGCCATGACCCTCTCAAGTCTCCTCAACCTTGATCACTTTCAGGTTCCAGTTGCTCACTCTAGTGCTCCTCATCTCCCTCATCTCTCCACGACACCTCATCTCATTCACCTCGTGCTATTCGTTGACAGAAGATCGCCCAGAAGCTCCCAAAAAGTTTTTAATCTGCCAAAAAATTCATTTCTCTTGAAGCTTCGAGGGTTCCCGAAAAATTCATTTCTCAGCTTTAAGGGTTCGAGGGTTCTTTTGCATTCGTTGATTTATTAGTTTATCATCTACCGAAAAGTTCACGTCATATTCTATGGTTAAATGAGCAACACTTCATTTCTCTTGAGGCAACACTTGCACTGTGATTCTGAAGCATTTGTTGTGTTTCATGTACCTGCACTTTGTAGTTTTTGTAATGTCAACATGTGAAGTTATAAATAAGAAGTTCATATTTAATTATGGATTAAGGTGTGATTATCCAACAAAGTATTATGTTATGAGCAGTTGTCACAAAAATGTTTTGAAGGTATCTTAAATATCAACCATCAATTAAAAATGAGAAAAATTTACCAATCAACAATTAAAAATAGAAATTATCATAGTGACGTTAAAATCAGGAGTTACATCATTTTGTTTTGGTGCTCAGATCTACCACCTTCATCTTCTCAAATTTTCCATCTTTGAACTAGAGCACCACGGACTGAACTAAGCCGAGACTTCGACCATTCCCTCCCACCTTCACCTCCTTCCTTAGTGGCGACAACTCCCTTCTTCATCTTCACCAGTAAGATACAACCACCACTCTTTCATCCACCTGCTTCTTCATTAGAACTATATAAGGGACACAGAGTAGAGGTCAAAACAGACGGGGCACCATAATTGCCCCTTAACCCAAAAAAAATTAAGAACACAGAATATTAGGCCAGTAATTTTTTAGCATCTCATGGAATTGCCCTTCTATATAAGCAGCTCTCCATACTATTTCCCTTATCGTCTAAGTGTGGAGTTGTATTAGTAATTGAAATCTGGCTAGTCACATTCTTCTGATTGTTGGTCTGTGATCACACTTTCAATCGACGAAGCATCGATGGGGTGAATAGTGATGGAACTGTTCGCAAATACGATGCCCATGTAGCGAAAATTTTTGGGCATTGTGCACGAGAGAAAAGGGGATCAAGTAGCGAGAAGCTGCTACACTACAAGGAATTGAGTTTCCACTATGTGATCCTAGGATTTATGTCCTAGGATAGGGATTTCACAATCCAGAAATGGAACCACCAGTGAATAATCGATCTATGGAGGGAAATACTAAGATGAAAATTTCCCAAGGAAGCACACCAAACTTGGAATTTTGTCAATGGCCAATTCAAGTCCTAACACCAACGAATCTCAATTATTCATTTGTATAGAGAAAACAGAGTGGTTGGATGGGAAACATATGGTGCTCTGGTTCAAAGAAAAATCTGGTGTAGAAGGTGGAAGATGAAAACACCAAACGGAGTTACCCTTATTTTAACATCACTGTGATAATTTCTACTTCATTATTGATTGGTAAATTTTTCTCATTTTTAATTGTTGGTTGATATTTAAGATACATTCAAAACATTTTTGTGCTAGGTGCTTCTAGCATAATACTTTGTTGGCCAAGCTGCACCTTAACCCTTTAATAATCGAAAGTGGAGTTGAATGTATTCATTTATACCTGTCTGGATGAAGAAGAAACAAAAGTGTGGGTACATGTTCATTATAAAGTCACATGAGGTTTGCAAGTTTTAGCTGATAATACTCCCTAGTGCAAGTTTTTTTTTCCTTACTTGAGACCTTGTTCAACTGTACAAGTCATTGAATTTTCTTCTGATTGCCAATCTTATGTTATTTATCAATTCTATTTCACATAAGTAATATATTTATTTCAATATTATTTTGCTCATATTTTGTATTTTATTATCTTCCCAGTCTTTTGTATGTTAATATTTTGCCCAAAATGTTGTATTTGTCTTCCAATTCTAATTTTGCCCAAAATTATAGGTTTAATGAATGATTGAGATTCTTATACATAACCATCCCCTATTGAAATATATCATGGTGCTTCAACTCCTATTCAAGCACCAACCCTTACAGGACCAAGTTAAACCCCAACTCCTAATCCTAGTGGACTTGGTGAAGCTCCATCTTATAGCCCTCGTCCTCCTCATGCTCCAGCACTCCCTCAATTAGGGGTGTTCATAAGCAAGGTTAGACAGGGCGAGGCCATTGCTCAAAGGATCAGGTTAGATAAGATGTAGAAATTGGAGGATTTGGGAAGAGAAGAACAAAAGAGAGGAGAGGGAAGAGAAATCGGGTGATGCTCATTCATTTATCTTAACAAGCATAGGATATAATGGATAGTAGTATGCCATATGTAGGCAATACCTTTAGACCTACTAATCCTAACTAACTGTCATTGGTGATTAACAACTAACCAACTCTAACTTCCTAACTAATTAAATAACTCTAATATTTTCTACGTTTTACATATCAATACCCCCTTCTCAAAAACATCATTGCCCTCAAGGATGATTGACAATAAAATACAAAATCTAAAGAACAAAAAATACAAAACTTAAAAAATATAAATTTGAATCAATAAAAAACATCCCCTTCAAGAGCCCACTTCTAGTTAGCGTTTCTCAAAGAACACACCATTGATTAATGGAGAGTTTCCTGGTTTCTCTTCAGCTGTTGTCTTATACCAACAAGAGAATTTTTTCCCCAACACAGAATCTTATTAGAGTGATTTTGAGTCTTTCCTTTGTTTGAGTCAACAAGGTAAAGGTAAGGAACACATAATTAATCAATTAAATCGGATGTGAGAACCAGAACTCGACAAAGCAGATCAACGAACCAGGACCCGACGAAAATAGGTGCAAAGCCTACGATGCACATAAATGATGACATAAATGAGTTACTAGAAGTCGATGACATGAGCGATGTCTAAAACTGATGAGAATCTGACGAACACCCAGAGTCCAAAGTTCCGACGAGGATATAATGATAAAGTAGCACCATACTCAAAACTAGTCAACAAGGCCGACAACAATCAGAATCCTAATGAATCAAAAACATGCCATGCTAATTAGAAACCAGAGGCTGATAGAGAACCAATGATACAATGAACCCAAAATCAATCGTGCTGTTGCTAGTGATACAAGACTGAAGTTCCTAATTTTTCTTTATTATTCTTGAACCGATAAAGAACCAAAAGGCATACAATTGCAAGCAAAGATGGAGAATTTAGAACCTTTCTTTGGATTATTGATTGTTCTTGCAGGTGACTATTTTTTCGGTTTCTTGACTGTTGCTTGAATTCAAGTTCGAGCCATGAGGAAGAAGAATGGCCCAGGCTTGATTCGAAACTTAGAGATTGAACAAAAGTGACTCAAGGAAGACTCGGTTTTGATACCTCTGTTAGATAAGATGTAGAAATTGGAAGATTTTTGTAAAGAAGAACAGAATAGAGGAGAGGAAAGATAAATCAGGTGATGTGTATTCATTCATCTTAACAAGCATATGATAAAATGGATACAATGGATATAGGCAATGCCTCTAGACCTACTAATCCCAACTAACTACCATTGGTTATTAAAAACTAACTAACTCTAACTTCCTAACTAATTAACTAACTCTAATATTTTTTATACTTTACACATTAGATCATTGGACAGTAAAATGCAGCTTAGTGCCCAACCCTGCCTGATGAAGCCCTAATATTTTCGAGCTGAGTAGGATGGGCTTAATTGTGAGTGGTGATACCTTCCCACACCCTATGTGGAAAAAAAATTCCAATTATACTTGATAAACAATATTGCAAACATCAAATGTAGTCTATTTCTATACTTTGTAATATTCCGAAATAAGTATACAACTTGAGTCTTAAAATTAAAAAGACTACCATAAGTTTTAACAAATAGTCAAATACCCATACGTGAAGAATTAAATAACATCCACAATTTATTAAATACAAGGTATTAAAAAATTGTAATTAAAGCCTTATAGTCATCCAAAAATCCAAGAGGTTGCATCAAGGCCCCAAATTGTCAAAAGGATAAGCGTATGGAATTACCTACAAGAAAACAAAAAAGAAAGCATATGATTGTATGTACAAGTAACAAGTAATTTTAGGCTCTTAGCCTTAGTTTGAAGGTCGCAAATTGCCTACTCTAACCACCACTAGCCAATCGTGACCAATACATCCCCCCTCTCCAAGTGCAGCATCTAGGAAGAAAATAAAACAACAATTACATTATAGATTAAGAAGTAATATATGCTTTTATATGTGTGCATGTATGAATTTTTTAGCTTTAGAATTAAAGCTTACTTGCAAGTTGAATAGCATTTTCCGTCTCATCAAAATCATCTAACTCCCCAAACATGTCAACAAATTCAGAGATAGATTGCTCAAATTGTAGCCAATTTTGGCTACAAATCAGTGCTTTTGTCATTTCAGGAGATCGATTACTCTTATAATGATCAACCACATGTCTTCTTGTACTAAAGGAAGACTCAAAAGCCACTGTAGAAACTGACATAGCCAATACATCTTGTGCCATATGGGAGAGAATTTTTTATTTTTCAGAATTAGTTTTCCACCTTGATAATATCTAAAACCCAGTGGCAGAAAGGATTTCATCTTGGGTCAATGGAAATATATCTATCTACTTCAGATTGAGGATATGTGTTCTTTGTTTCATAAATTCTAACCACTTATGACCAGGATCCTCTTCATCATCATCATCATTATCAAATGAAGGCAATAAAAGATATGTTGATATACTTGTTGAGGCAATTCCTAATTCAATAAAAACCCCTGAAGAGTACTCATTAAACAACCAATACAAACAATCTTTGATCATTTCCTTTATAAGTAAGCATCCTTCAAAGTCACTATAAAGGACATCAAATATATGAGTCACATAGGCTAGTTTATATCGAGGATCTACAATTATAGCCACAAATAGTAATGGATTCATATTATCTACTTGATCGCTATACTTATCATATTTTACCTGCATGTTAGTGCTCATTTTTGCCAAGAAGTTGTTAGCTTTATTCATAAAATTCTTTTGCAACATTTTTTGAACACGAGCAATATGGTGGAAGCATTCATTTGTTGTCACAAAAAGAGAACTTGATAATTTTAATGTAATTTCAAAAAAGACCTTCAATAATTTTATGAAGACCTTGGCATTATCCAAATATTTTATAATAGGACTAGAAAAGGCATCATGCTTGTGCCTGTCACCACCAGAAGCATCACACTCACATTTAGAGATTATGTTGCTTGAGCTTAAGTATGAAATATAGTCAAAATCTTCATCACGCATTCGCTCAAATACCTTCTGAAACTTTATGGCAGATTCCAACATTAAGTATGTTAAATTCCATCGAGTTATTACATCAAGGCAAACAAGGCTTTTGGTGTCTATTCTCTCAGCTTTCACCTAATTCTTGAATAAGAAAGTGTGATGTAACATCCTAAAATTTTAATTCAATATTTTATTTTTGAGTAATACGAAGTTTAGAGAAAATTTAGAGTGAAGTTATTATTATTATAATATAAAAGAAAATTATATTAGAAAATAGTATTATATTAATATTAAAAAAAAGAGAGAGATTTGTCGGAGGAAGAAGGAAGAAAGAGTGAAATTTAAAATAATACATACATACATACATACATACATATATATATATATATATATATATATATATATATATTATAATATTATTATCTTTATAATATTGTAATTTTATATAATGGGGGGAGGTGGAGGACGACGGAAGGAGTGTGAAAAAGTATGTGTGAGTGTGTGTGTGTGCGTATATATATATATATATATATATATATATATTATTAATATAATATTATTATATTAGGGGGGCCTTATTACTTTTTGAAAAAAATGGTGAGAGGGTTACCTACCATAGAAAAAAACAAAGAGGAGGCATCCATCATTGTTGAAAGAAAAAGGGTGCGGTGCCTACTATGTTGAAAAGAGGAGCAGGCCACCATTTGCGAGAAATGTCGTTCTCGCCTAATGTTTACGTGGTAGGAAGGCTCTATATATATACCCACCTTAGTTTGAAACACACACACACTTTCATTGTCTGAGAAGAGCGTGAGAGAAAAAGAGAGAAATAGTGTAGTGGAGATTATTTGGGGATGTTAGAAGATTCTCATCAGGAGATTTAGAGTGATTTTTTAGGATTATCTGTAAGTTAGGAGATAACAGGTAACACTGAATATTCTTCCATATACTTGTGAATTGTGTATGATTATTAATTATTTATTTTTATGGATTGATTTATATATATGTGTGTTATAATATTTTATAATAAAATGTCGAAATTATGGTTTTGTTCCCGAATAAATTACGATTGTGTTCCTAAATAAATTACGAATTGGTACCCGCATAAATTACAGTTTTGGCCCCGAATAGTGATTTACTATTTGCATAGTAATTTATACGTATTTTTGAACAGTGATTTACTATTTGTACGTGTATGTATTTTTGAATAGTGATTTACTATTTGCATAGTGACTTATGCGTATTTTTGAATAGTGATTCCCAGATTTCAAAATGATTATTTGTCCCAGTGAAATAACATATGATGTTGATTTATTATTTTTGAATAGATATGTTTATCATGGCGGCTGTATTTGATGGGATGGAGTTAGGAGGGATTTGTATGATACTATTTTAACACCATCACTCGGTGCATAGTGGATGGTACTTGTCAGGGCCCCTTCTTCCATGTTATCCTCTGGTCGGGATTGCATTGGAGTTGTGGGACACATGACACCTCCTTAGTTGTGATTAAGGAGGGGAGCCATAGTCCAGGCTTAAGCTCTATACCTTTGGCCGGGTGTATCTTAAGTTTTGGTGAGCTTGGGACATCTCAGTCAAATGATATGTTTCTGTTGGATCATGTGTTAGCCTATGGTTCCAGTCAACGGTATAAGGTTGGAAGGAGATATAAGGGGGTGCATATTGCATTATTTTTCATGGATTACAGATTTACAAAATGTTAATACACACTTACACTTATATAGAGTAAAAGTTTTTTGTATGAAAGATTTTATGTATGTATATATATTTAAATATTTATAATTAGTTCCTACTTTTTGTCATATATAACTTGCTTGTGTACGGTAGAAAATTTCAGTAGTTAGGAAATCTCATCCCACTTTAACATTTTTCAGGTGATTAACTTAATAGGGAACGAGGGAAGGCACCAATAGAGTGAGTCCAAAAAGCTCTTCTATACTCTTGTTGATTAAGTTATGTTATTTATATTTGTAGGGAAGCGTATTTTGCCTTAGTTGGTCAGACATCACGCGTGCAGGGGGTTAGGCCCTTGGAATTGCAGTTGTAGACTGGGTTCTCCACAGTGATGGACTGTCATATTGTCAAATAAGTGTAATGATACTGTAGTGGATTATGTATAAAAGATTGGGATGTGCCGCTGTACCGAAAGGTTGAAGTGGTGGCGAGAGCTTTCGAATATTAAATTTTCGAAATTAATAGTCCCGCTTGTAGAGGAAGGAAATCACCAAGAGGGGGGTGAATTGGGGATTTCAAAAAAAAATTTTCGTTAGCTTTTGAAAACTGGGCAGAAGCAAATAAAAATGTGTAAGGAAGAGAAAGCTTTACACAGATGATTTATACTAGTTCAGTCTTAACTCTTGACCTACGTCCAGTCCCCAGACTCTCTGGGACTCTTACTATCTTTTTGATCAATTTCACACTCTGTAACTCAAGATGATCCTCTCACAATAGGACTCACTCCCCCTTATAAGTTGTAATCTGATCCCACACTCAAGGTCCCACTCCCTTGAGTTTACACAGCAAGTTTGATTCGAATTTCACAAGAACTCTCTCTAAGAGTAGGTTAAGATAATCACTGAAGCTCAATGTAAATATGTAAGACTAATGACATGAATACAAGATGAAAGCTTAGAGTCTTTAGCTAATTCGTTCACTGGGTTCTCTGTGTTTCTGGTTGCTGAAGCTTTCTTTTTACAGAGTTGAAGATTGAAGACCATTGGAGCTTCTGCTGGAAAGAGAGACGTTGGAGAGTTCAGATTTAGACATTAGGCTCCTCTCCATTGCTTGCCCACGTCTGACTGTCTGCCATAGTGTCTGTATATTCCCTTTGTCTGAGGATAAGGTCTTTTTGGCAGTTCAGTGGACTTCTTAGCTGTAAAGCTGATTTCCTGAATATTCTATTCACTTTTGAGGTTTTCAGCGAGAATGAGAATCTGTAGCTTGAAATGTGTTAATGGAATCTGAAAATCATGAACAAAATTATTAGACATATATATAATGATTCGTAATTCCATTTAAGTGTAAAACAATACATAAGATTGAATATGAGAAGTGAAAAGCGCGACTTTTATAACAGAGATCTATTAAGCTCGAGTTTATGATTGACAAGCTCGAGTCTGTTCATGAACACTCAAGCATAAATTGGGTAGGCTCGAGTCTGTCCTTTGTATAACGTGATTAGTCTTTGAAAATATTTTGAGGTAGCGCATAGGCTCGAGTCTATTAGTGACAGGCTCGAGTCTAGAGCTGTTTTCAACGTGTTGAAGCTTAAGTACAAAGGCACAGGCTCAAGTCTAAAAACTTAGGCTCGAGTCTGCTCGGGCCCTGTCACTTGGACAGCTCTCTGCCTAAGCCAGGCTCGAGTCTATTAGTGACAGGCTCGAGTCTGTTTCACCAAAACGTTGTGCAAACGTTTTTCAAACTGAAACATGCTAAAGTCAATGAGTTTCTGCTTGAGCCTATGATCGTGAAAAACTTTGATTGCTCTCTGGAAGGGACAGGCTCGAGTTAAAAATCTTAGGCTCGAGTTTGTTCTCAAGAAAACTGGTTTGAAGAGCTTTCTGTAAGACATAGGCTTGAGTTAAAACATTTAGGCTCGAGTTTAAAAACATTTAGAAATGCGACATACTCTCTGTAAGGCACAGGCTCGAGTTTAACATAATAGGCTCGAGTCTATGTTAGTTATAAAAGATGAAATTTGTCTTTGTCACGAGCAGGCTCGAGTCTATTATGTTAGGTTTGAGTTTGCCCAAGATAAGATCATGAAATATGCTCTCTCTCTCGCGCAGGCTCGAGTCTATCAGGAAAGGCTCGAGTCTGCTCAAGTTCAAAACATTTATTATCCTTTTTGTTTTATGTAAACTTGAGTCTATAACATCTAAACTCGAGTTTAGCATATATTATTAGATTTAAGTCAATTTTAACGATCTTTAAACATGTTTGAATCTTAGCAACAAGTTTACAATGTTCTGTTATCATTAAAACACATAGAGAACTAACATAGCTCATGTCAATATGTTCCAACTTGATAAATTACTGAAAAAGAATTTAGTTACTGGTTTGCGAAAACTTAATTTCAAAAAGGATATGATCTGTGATGCATGTCAAAAAAGAAAGCAAACTAAATCATCTTTCAAATCAAAAACTGAGGTTTCAACTAATAGATCACTTCAATTGTTGCATATGGATTTAGTTGGTCTTGCTAGAGTAAAAAGTTTTGGTGGAAATTTATATACTCTAGTGATAGTTGATGATTTCTCAAGATATACATGGACTTTATTTTTGTCTACTAAAAGTGAAGCATTTGATCAATTTGTTGTTCTTGCCAAGAAGGTCCAAAACGAGAAAGGTTTATTTATTGCAGGAATACGGACTGATCATGGAGGAGAATTTGAAAACCATCTCTTTGAGAAATTCTGTGATGATATGAGGATAGATCATAACTTTTCAGCTCTAAGAACTCCTCAACAGAATGGAGTTGTGGAGAGAAAGAACAGAGTTCTCACAAAAATGGCAAGAGCAATGCTGAATGAAAATCAGACCTCCCAAGTGTTTTGGGCAGATGCAATGAACACAACATGCTACATCTCCAACCGAGCATATCTCAGAAAGAAGCTCAATAAAACTCCATATGAGTTGTACAAAGGAAGAAAGCCCAACTTGGCACATCTACATGTTTTCGGATGTAAGTGTTTTATTCACAAAAATGGTAAGGAAAACTTGGGTAAGTTTGATTCTAAGGTAGATGAAGGTATATTCCTTGGCTATTTATCTAAAAGTAAAGCATATAGAGTATTTAATCATTCTACTAGAACTATAGAAGAATCAGTCCATGTAGTTTTCTGTGAAACCAATCTCAACAAATCCATGGTTGATGATGAGGATGAAATTCAAGATCAGCATGTTTCAAAAATTCCTTTTGTTTCAACAATCTCTGAAAAAGATTTCAAAAAAGAACCAGAAATTGAAACTGAACATATTTGTGAAAATTCTGGTCAAACTCAGCCAAAAGCTTGGAAGTACAGTAAGAGTCATCCTCTGGACCAAGTTATTGGTGATGCAAATCAAGGAGTTAGGACCAGAAGAAGTATTTTGAATGAAGTTACTTTTTCAGCATTTATTTCTGAAATAGAACCTTCTAATATTGAAGAAGCTCTTTCAGATAATGATTGGGTGATAGCAATGCAAGAGGAGTTATATCAATTTGAAAGAAATCAAGTTTGGGACTTGGTACCTAGGCCTAAAGACCATCCAGTCATTGGCACTAAATGGGTATTCAAGAACAAACATGATGAGTCTGCAATCATTGTCCGAAATAAGGCAAGATTAGTTGCCAAAGGCTATAATTAAGAAGAAGGAATTGATTATGAAGAAACTTATGCTCCAATGGCAAGATTGGAAGCAATAAGAGTTTTTCTAGCTTTTGCATGTATAAAAGGTTTTAAACTTTATCAAATGCATGTAAAATCAGCTTTTCTAAATGGTTTTATTCAAGAGGAAGTTTATATTGAACAACCTCCTGGTTTTGAAGATGAATTTCATCCAAATCATGTTTTCAAATTGAAAAAGGCTTTATACGATTTAAAACAAGCTCCTAGAGCTTGGTATGAAAGATTAAGTAAATTTCTCCTTGATCATGGATTTGTAAGAGGAAAGGCAAACACTACTTTGTTCATAAAAAATAATAAACTTAATGAAATCATAATTGTTCAAATCTACGTAGATGACATAATTTTTGGTGCTACTAATGATGTTTTGTGCAAGGAATTTTCTAAGACCATGCAGGGTGAATTTGAAATGTCAATGATGGGAGAACTCAACTATTTTCTTGGTCTTCAAATCAAGCAACGCAGAAATGGCATATTCATTTCACAAACCAAGTATTTGAAAGACTTTCTCAAGAAATATGGTCTTCAAGATTGCAATGGGGCAGACACACCAATGAGCTCAACTGCTGCCTTAGATGCTAATGAGAAGGGAAAGAATTTTAACATCACAAAATATAAAGGCATGATTGGGTCTTTGCTCTACTTGACAGCGAGTAGACCAGACATTCAATTCAGTGTAGGGATGTGTGCTCGATTCCAATCAGCTCCAAAAGAGTCTCATGCTGAGTATGTTAAAAGAATTTTCAGATATCTGAATGATACAGAAGAATTGGGATTATGATTTCCCAAAGGTCAACCTGAACATTTGGTAGCATATTCAGACTCAGATCATGCTGGATATAAGACAGATAGAAAGAATACAAGTAGCCAATGTCAATTTCTTGGTGGTTTGCTTGTCTCCTGGTTCAGCAAGAAACAAACTATTGTCTCAATGTCATCAACAGAAGCTGAATACATTGCTGCTTCAAGTTGCTGCTCTCAAGTACTATGGTTGAAGCAACAACTTCAAGACTTGGGTATGCACTTCAAAGAAATCCCAATTTTGTGTGACAACACAAGCACAATAAGCTTGGCAAAGAATCTTGTCCATCATACAAGAACCAAGCACATTGATGTGAGGCATCACTTTATTCGAGACCATGTTCAGAAGAAGGATGTCAAAGTGATCTTCATTCCTTCTCATCAACAGCTAGCAGATATTTTCACCAAGCCTCTAGCAAAAGAGCAATTCACTTTCATAAGAAGAGAATTGGGAATGGTAAATCCCAATGAATTGTGAGTTTTCCTCTACCCAATGTTAGTTGATTAAGTGTTTTGATGATTAAATTGTACTAACTTAAGCATCGGAGTGTTTAGATGTGTTTTTGCAGGGTATTTGATCACTAATGTTTACTGTTAGTATGAAGCAAACTCGAATTTAAAGAAGTAAACTCGAATTTAAAGAAGTAAACTCGAATTTATCGGGGAAAGAAAGCAACTGAGTTTGAGGAACTAGCCCAAACTCGAGTCATTTAGGGATTAACTCGAGTTTGCGCAAAACAGAAAGCAACCTGAATTCCTGAGGAGTCTACAAACTCGAGTCATTAAGTGGGTGACTCGAGTCTACAAGAGACAGAAACCAACGTGAAGTTTTGAAGCAGTTCAAAACTCGAGTCATTAAGTGGGTGACTCGAGTCTGTAGCAGACAGAGAGCAACTGAAGTTTTGAAGAGACTCCAAACTCGAGTCAGTAAGTATTAAACTCAAGTCTTGATGGGGATTTAAGGATTCACACATACATCCTTGAAGTCCAGGTAAGCCTAAACTCATGTAAACTCAAGTCAGTTAGAGTGAAACTCGAGTCTAACAAAATATATACATATATATGGGTTTGCTGCGTCTGTTTATTTATTGTTCTCAAAACTCAAGTCTTGCCCTAAGATTTTCTCTCGTCTCCTATTGCTTCATCTCCAATTCTCGTTCTCTCTACCCAAAAATGGCCTCCAATCAGCCTTCAAATCAATCCTCCTAACCTTTCCAAGATGCAGAAGGTTCTAAATCTTCATCTCTATCTCCTCTTCAACGACAACTGAGGAAGAAATCCATCCCTGTCCACAGACCCGTGAAAAGAAAAATGATTCCGCGGAAGTTTGCTTCAAGGATTGATAAACAAATCCCAGGCGTGCCCCATACCTCCTCTGCTGCAAAAGGAATTTCAATACAAGAACCAACCGAGGAGCAATCAAGAAAGCAATTGGAACCTGTTTCTGGAAAAGGAAAGGAGAAGGTAACAGAGCCTTCAAAAACCTCCAAAAGAAAATGAACCGACAAGGGTCAAGCATCTTCCAAGGCCCAAACATCTGCTGTACCATCTTCTGCACCTGAAACTGATCAACCCTCCAAGGAACCCCTATGGTACCTAATGCCCTTACTAAAATCTACAACCATGACTCTCCTCCACCTGGTTTTATTACTGTAAACACTGTTCTATCAGATGAATCAGGTGCTAAGTTCAAAGAACATTTTGTCAAAAAGCCTATTTGCCCAGTTGTGTCAGTAAATTTTGATAACTTGAAAAAGGAGTGTAACCTTGATATTCACCCATGGTTAAATCAGTTTGAACCTCTCCTTTCAATCTCTGCCTCTTATACTCCAAATATTGTTAGAGTCTTCTATTTTAATATGGATTGGGACAATTTGATAGACTGTGATGAAATTCTAGTTGAGGAGAGATTGTCTACCACAGTGAGAGGAGTAAAAATCATCATTTCTACTGCTATCATCAATATCATCTTACAAATTGAAAATCCTCCACCTCCCCACTCATTCAACTACACCAATAGGCAGTGTTTTGAAATCTTAAAACCAAATGAACCTGTTTCTGAGGCTCAATTGGTTTATCTTCATATTTCTCCTGCCTCCATGTCCCCTTTTTATCGTGTCTTATGGTACATTTATTCAAGGAATCTGGTTTAGAAGGGAGGGAACTTCACTCATTTCAGTCAGAGAGATTATCAACCCTTCACTGCCATTGTGGCTAAGCAACCAATCAATGTGGGTCAATGGGTTTTCGACGAAATGGTGAAGTTCAAATTTGGATCCAGAAAATCTTCCCATGTTCCCTTTCCTTCCCTCATTTCTGTGATCCTCTATTATTTTCAAATCTGGCCTCTTGGTGGTTCTAATACAATCCAGAAACCTCCTGAGTTCGGGAAGCCTTAATTGCACTTGATGAAGATAAGTTTTGATGGTGAAGGCTTTGGACATTCAAGGGCCCCTTCAAGGGCACGAGCCTCTTATGCTAGAGCTCAAGAAGCTCAGCCAGCTACTCCTCCACCTCAGCCTCCTCTTCCTTCTGATTTCATTGCCAAAATCCAGGAAATTGTGGATGTTGCCATCACTCGACTAGCCACAAACATTGAGAATGAGGTTGGCAAGATTGTTTCTGAATTGACCAAGGCCAATCATGACACAACCGAAACTCAGGATGCCATGAAAGTGCAATTAGATCTGATTATGAGGCATTTAAACATCTCTACACCTGCATCTATTTCTGCACTAGTGACCACTATCATTACTCCAGTTGACCCCACTCCCTCTCAGACCACTCATCCTTCAACTCTTCCAGTTGATCCTACACCTTCTTTTGCTGATGACAAAGGGGGAGAGAAAACTGAAGAGCAAGATAAAGGGGGAGAGAAAGTAGATGAAAATTGATATGTCTTGAGTTTATGATGTGTCTATTTTATTTTTTGCTTTGTTTTTAAGTCTGTTCATTTTCGAGTCTGTATTAAGTACTTGGTGTTTTGAATGATGCACTTCTGTTTAATGGTTTAGATGTCAAGTTTAATTTGGTTCACTTTGCTTCTGCTTATTCATCTCTGATATCCTGTTTTGCACCTCATAAGCACATTTTTGCAACACACATTTCAAAATGATAAAATTAATCAAAGTTTGTGAAAATTCAGTTTACAAGTGTTGTCATCATCAAAAAGGGGGAGAATGTTAGTTCTCTATGTGTCTTGATGATAACAAACAATTGTAAACTTAATTTGAAGTTTGTCTTTGGTAAGTTGTAAAACTTATTGTTCAAGGCAAACTCGAGTTTTGCTAGCAAAACTCGAGTTTAAACTTGATTGACAGTAGCTCAATTTTTACAAAGCAAGCCAAACTCCAGTTTGTGTGAATAAACTCGAGTTTGCATTACACAGAGCAATCAAAGTTTTTAAAGAGTTGTAAAATCGAGTCTATGTTTTGGAAACTCGAGTTTATATCAAACAGAAGCTTCAGCGTTTTATCAAGTTTTCAAAACTCCAGTTTCATATTTACAAACTCCAGTTTTACCAAATGTAAAAGTCTTCAAGTTTCAGTTTTCACTAGAAACTCGAGTCTGGGTTTTGAAGACTCGAGTCTGGATTAAACAGAAACACTCGAGTTGTTTCTTATTTTCTAAACTCCAATTTTGTTTTCAAAGACTCCAGTTTACACTTAACTGAAATATTTCAAAGTTTCAAAATTACACTGAAACTCGAGTCTAGATTCTGGAGACTCGAGTTTAGGACACTCTGAAAACACTCGAGTTATTACATGATTTCTAAACTCTAGTTTTGAAAATGAAAACTCCAGTTTGAGCCTTCAAAGATATTTCAAAATTTCAATTTTTACTGAAACTCGAGTCTGGATTTTAGAGACTCGAGTTTAGCTCAAACAAAAAGCACTCGAGTTAATAACTATTTTGAAAATTCCAGTTTACACTTATAGAGATATTTCAAAAGTTTCAGTTTTCACTGAAACTCGAGTTTTGTGTATCAAAACTCGAGTCTAGACCATACAGAGAGCTATGCAATACTTCAGGTTTTGTAAACTCCAGTCTGCATTTCTAAACTCCAGTTTTGAAGCTATGAACTTAAACTTAGGATTTTCAAAAATGCTTCAAACTCGAGTCAGTCACTAAATGACTCGAGTTTAGACATGTGTTCAAAACTTCATCCAAGACCAGCTCACGACTTTCCTCTCTGTAAGAACCAAACTCGAGTCAGTCACTTATCAACTCGAGTTTAGGAAGATTTCTGAAATGCCTTGCTCTCTCGATGAACTCCAAACTTGAGTCTGGCTTTGTAAACTCGAGTTTGTGACGCACAAAT
Source organism: Acacia confusa (assembly GCA_037074495.1). Lineage (NCBI taxonomy): Eukaryota > Viridiplantae > Streptophyta > Magnoliopsida > Fabales > Fabaceae > Acacia > Acacia confusa. The sequence goes on from CM073514.1 coordinate 20,400,814, forward strand.
TTGTAAAATCAAATGGCACCAAATTGCGAAAACTTCATGATTAATATTGATATTTCATATCTTTAATTGCTACTGTTTCTAATGCTATTTAACCAGTTTGCTAGCAAGTTTCAGATGATATAATGAATGAAACAGTGAAGATTCAGATTATGAGTTGTCAAGCAAGAGAGAGAGAATATATTGTCTCTTAAAGTGCTCCAACTTTGATTAAACAAATACAACTTTAAGTACATCCTATTCCAACATAGGGTCATCAACATTATCTTCATATTAATTAAGTTCCAGATTGCAATATTGTCTGCATTAGTTGAAACCAAAATAGATGAGCTTTATCAAGAATATTTTCAGTGTATTCTCAACAGCTATATTGCTGGAAGTGGAGCTTCAACAGTCAAATTCGTAGTGCTCATCCAATAGCTATATTCTCCAGTCAATATGAGCTTCTACAACTATAAATACATTCCAGATACAAAGAAGAAATATAGACAAGAACTTACTGTTAGTTCTCAATGTGTTTTGATGATAACTAGCAATTATAAACTTGATATGAAGTTTGTTTTTGGCAATATGAAAATCTCACTGTCAAAGGCAAACTCGAGTTTAGGTATATAAACTCGAGTTTGAGACTTTACAGAAAGATATTCAATTTTAAATAAAAGCCAAACTCGAGTCTGCATAGACAAACTCGAGTCTGTACAGACACATAAATGAATCCAAAATTTTCACATTAAGCTAAACTCCAGTTTGCAAATCAAACCTGAAGTCTGGAAGATACAGAGAGCACTTAGAATCCCAAGCAAGCCAAACTCGAGTCTAGATTCCCTAACTCGAGTTTAGAGAAAGGAACCCAGAAAACTCAATAGACTCCCAAACTCTAGTCTGGCCTTCCAAACTCCAATTTGCACTTGACCCAGATAAACCTCAAATATTTCAGTAGTCACTGAAACTAGAGTTTGCTTCCCAAACTCGAGTCTAAACCATACAGAAAGATCATTCACTTGGCTACACTACAAACTCCAGTCTGGAAAATCACGAACTTAGGCTTGTTCTTCAAACATAGACCCAAACTCGAGTTGGTCACTAATTGACTCGAGCTTAGCTTCCTGCCTAAAGTTCCATCCCAAGTCCAGAACCCGACAGTTCCCTTTGTAAAAACCAAACTCAAGTTAGCTTTTACAGACTGCAAGTTTAGACCACTAATCAACAGACATGCTTTCTGGATGAACCCCAAACTCGAGTCTGGAAGAACAAACTCGAGTTTGCATCGGGCATTTTGAAAAATCAAATGATGTTGATCTGCGAAATCTTAATGGGTCTTCCTGAAATTATTTCCTCATATGATATTATTGTTTCTAATGTCCTTAATGAAGTTTTGAGTGTTTTTCAGATAAGGTTTAGCCAAGATCAAGGTGAGATCAAGATCCAGGATAAATGCATTAAATGAGGAACCTAGAACAGGGCTGATCCTTCTCCCTTATCCCAGATGTTCAGCTCAGACCGTTGTAACTCATAAGAATCATCTCAAACAGTCAAATTGAGTTAAAGGAATGACTAAAAATCTGGAAGACCTTCTGCAACAACAAAATTCCAAGATTCCAGCTAAGAATTCAAAGAACAGAGCAAAATATGCTACTGCCATTTTTCCAGAATTGCAGCTGAACATTAGAGAAAGAATTGCAACGGCTAGCTCATCCATTCAGTCTATAAAAGGCTGTGAAAACTCAAAGCAAAACACACACAACGAAGCTATCTTGATTATACTTTGAAATTTGAGTCTGTATTGTTATTTTCAACCTGTTCTTCAATGTTTATCCTTATCTACTCTTTTGAGAGTTTGTAAATTTTTGAAAGCATTTGTTTGTGAGAACTCAAGGTTGTGGAACCTGTGAGTTGGGTTGTTCAATTACAAAGTGTAAGGGGGAGCAAGTCCTAGGTGATTAGGATTGTGTCTGGTCTACATTGTTGTAGTTGAAAATCTGTTGAACTAGTGGAAACACCCAGAAGATATCTGGGGACTGGACGTAGGTCAAGGTTAAGATCGAACCAATATAAATTCCTTGTGTCAAGCTATTCTTCTCTTACCTTCTTAACATTTACTTTCAAAAGGCTTTGAAAAAGAATTCAAAAGTTTTTTTAAAATCCCCAATTCACCCCCCTCTTGGTGATATCTTCCATTTTCATTTGGTATCAGAGCCTGGTTGTCTACTTAAAGGATTGACATCCTAGACATAAAGATCCAATGGAAGGAATTCTACTAGATGGTGCCTCAATAAACAGACCACCGGGATTTAATGGTGAACACTACTCATTCTGGAAATCCAAATTCAAAGTATTTGTGATGGCCAGTGAGTATGGTCTGTTGGAAGTTATTGAGGATGGCAATTATGTCCCTACAAAGAAAGTAGGGGAAAATATTGTACCAAAGGTAAATGCAGAATTTGATGAAAATGATCAGAAGAAAGTCGTCCTTAACAGCAAAGCTATTTTAATGTTGCAGAGTGCACTAAGTCAAAAGGAGTACTTTCGCGTTTGCAATCTGCCCAGTGCCAAGGAGATGTGGGATGCATTGGAAGTGGCCTACGAAGGTACCTCAGGGATCAAGGAAAACCGGATCAACACACTCACCACCGAATATGACCTACTACGCATGAAGACTGGAGAATCAATTACTGAATTCCAACTCCGATTCACTCACTTGATCAATCAGTTGTCAGCACTGGGAAAGGTATATGATCAAAGAACTCAGTCAAGAAAAATTTTGAATATACTAACCAAAGATTGGGAAGCTAAAGTAACAGACATAGAGGAAACAAGAGGAGAATCTATGCAATTTGTAGCTGCTCTCTTCGGAAGCTTATCAGAATATGAAGGGAAAATCAAGTTCAGAAAAGGACTTGATGAAATAGAAGGGAAACAGAAAGGAATTGCCCTCAAGACTCACAAGGAAGATAGGAACTCAGATGATGAAGAAATTGATGATGAAGAGATCGGAATGATGGTCCGAAGGTTCAAGAAATTCTACAAAAAGGATCAAGCCTTCCGTAAGTCATACAAGAACAACAACAAGGAAACAAAGAAGCCAATTGTTTGCTATGAATGTGACAAACCCGGTCACATCAAATCTGAATGTCCTCAGCTAAAGCACAAAGAAAAAGAAAAGTCCAGATTCAGGTCTTTCAAGAAGAAGGGCTTTGTCTCTGCTATTTGGGGAGATAGTTCATCAGATGAAGAAGAAGAAGATGAATAAGAAACAACTAATCTCTGCCTAGTTGCTCAAGAAGAATGTGTCAATGAAGAGGTAAATGATCTCGAACCTACCTTTGATGAACTACTTTTTGAATATAACAGTCTTCGCTCTGAATTTAAAAAGATTACAAAAGAACTTATGTTCTCAAAAAGAAAAATAAAGGATTTAGAACAACAAGCTCAGAAAACTCCATCTTCTACTTCTGAAAAGGCTTGTGAAAAACTTACTGAAAAGGTTTGCGAAAATTTCTGTATTTACAGAAAAGAAATGACTATCTTTCAAAAACTCTAGAAAAATTCACTCAAGGTAGTGAGATGCTTAATGTTATTCTAAAACAGCAAAGATTCACAAATGACAAGTCTGGAATAGGTTACAAACCTGATCTAGATAAAAAGAAAGGTAAGAAAAAAAATGGAGAAAAGAACTACTTAAGTTATTTTCGAAAATCAGTTCACTCTTCTAATCCATTTGCCCACTGTAATTATTGTAATAGAAAAGGTCATACTACTTCTGCATGCTTTCATAGAAAAGAAGGGAAGGATAAACCTATAGGTAATTATCAATGGGTACCTAAAGGAACATATATGTCTCCTAAGGTGCAAACTAACCCAAAAGGACCCAAGAAAAGGTGGGTACCTAAGATTTGATCTTTCATAAATTACAGGTATGTCTAAGAGCATCAAAATCCAGTAAATGGTACATTGATAGTGGATGCTCTAGACACATGACAGGAGATCAAACCAAGTTTACAACAATCAAACACAAGGATGGTCGCAAGGTCACATTTGGTGGAAACCAGTCCGGAAAGATAGCTGGTATTGGAGAGGTTGGTAACAATAATGGACCACAGATAAAAGATGTCTACCTTGTGGAAGGACTATGCCACAACCTCCTTAGTGTAAGTCAAAGTGCCGATAAAGGTAATCTAGTTATCTTTAATTCAGAAGAATGTTTGATTGTGAACAAGAATGATCTCTCCCTAGACAAAGTAAGGTCAAAAGCTCTATTCAGGGCACCAAGGGAAGGTAACTGCTATACCCTTGAACTTTCAACTGATTTACTTTCTGAAAAATGTTTGATGAGTAATTTAGATGAAGGATGGCTGTGGCACAAACACTTAGCACATATTAATATGTCCCAACTTGATAAACTGTTGAAAAAGGATTTAGTTATTGGTTTGCCAAATCTTAATTTCAAAAAGGATATGATTTGTGAAGCATGCCAAAAGGGAAAACAAACTAAATCATCGTTTCATTCTAAAACTGAGATTTCAACTAATAGACCACTTCAATTACTTCATATGGACTTAGTTGGTCCAGCTAGAGTAAAAAGTTTTGGTGGAAACTTGTATACTCTAGTAATAGTTGATGATTTATCAAGATATACTTGGACATTATTCCTATCTGTTAACAGTGAAGCATTTGATCAATTTGTTGTATTTACCAAGAAGGTTCAAAACGAGAAAGGTCTATCTATTGCAGGAATCCGAACCGACCATGGAGGAGAATTTGAAAATCACTCATTTGAGGAACTTTGTGATAAAATGGGGATACACCACAACTTCTCCGCTCCAAGAACTCCCCAACAAAATGGAGTAGTTGAAAGAAAGAATAGGGTCCTCACAGAAATGGCAAGAGCAATGCTGAATGGGAATCGGACCTCTCAATTGTTTTAGGCAGATGCAATAAACACAGCTTGCTACATCGCTAACCGAGCTTATCTCAGGAAAAAGCTGAACAAGACTCCATATGAACTCTTCAAGGGAAGAAAGCCGAACATAGCTCACCTGCATATCTTTGGATGCAAATGTTTTATCCACAAGAACGGTAAGGAAAACGTAGGTAAATTTGATTCCAAGGTTGATGAAGGTACATTCCTTGGCTATTCTTCTAGGAGTAGGGCTTATAGAATATACAATCTCTCTACCAAAACTATAGAAGAATCTATCCATGTTGTTTTCTGCGAAACCAACTCTAACAAATCCATGATTGATGAAGATGATGAAATTCTGAATCCTCGTTCTTCAAAAACTTCTTCCATTTTGGAAAATTCTGAAAATAACTTACAAAGAGAACCAGAAGCTGAATCTGAACATACTTGTGAAAATCCTGGTCTAACCCAGCCTAAGGCTTGGAAAAATAGTAGAAGTCATCCACTGGACCAAGTCATAGGTGATGCAAGTCAAGGAGTTAGAACCAGGCAAAGCATCTTGAATGAAGTTACCTTTTCAGCTTTTATTTCTGAGATAGAACCCTCTAAGATTGAAGAAGCCCTTTCAGACATGATTGGGTGATAGCAATGCAAGAGGAATTACATCAATTTGAAAGAAATCAAGTTTGGGACTTGGTACCCGGCCCAAAGACCATCCAGTCATTGGCACTAAATGGGTATTCAAGAACAAACGTGATGAGTCTGCAATCATTGTCCGTAACAAGGCAAGATTAGTAGCTAAAGGATATAACCAAGAAGAAGGAGTTGACTATGAAGAAACTTATGCTCCAGTTGCAAGATTGGAAGCCATAAGGGTCCTTCTAGCCTTTGCCTGCATCAAAGGTTTTAAACTATATCAAATGGATGTAAAATCAGCATTTCTAAATGGGTTCATTCAAGAAGAAGTTTATGTTGAACAACCTCCTGGTTTTGAAGATGAATTTCATCCAGATCATGCTTTCAAACTAAAGAAAGCTTTATATGGCTTAAAACAAGCTCCTAAAGCTTGGTATGAAAGGCTAAGTAAATTCCTTCTAGACCACAGATTTGTAAGAGGTAAAGCAGATACCACTCTATTCATTAAAAGTAACAAAATGAATGAAATCTTACTTGTACAAATCTATGTAGATGATATAATTTTCGGTGCTACTAACGATGCTTGTGAGTTTGAAATGTCAATGATAGGAGAGCTCAACTATTTTCTTGGTCTTCAAATCAAGCAATGTAAAAACGGGATATTCATATCTCAGACTAAGTACCTAAGAGACCTACTCAAGAAATACGGCCTCCAAGATTGTAATGGAGCAGACACACCAATGAGCTCAACTGCTGCCTTAGATGCCGATGAGAAGGGAAAAGACTTCAATATCACAAAGTACAGAGGCATGATTGGATCATTACTTTACTTGACAGCAAGCAGACCAGACATACAATTCAGTGTGGGAATGTGTGCTAAATTCCAATCCGCACCTAAGGAATCTCATGCCAAACACGTGAAAAGAATCTTCAGATACTTGCGCGATACAGAAGAATTGGGGTTATGGTTTCCCAAAGGTCAACCTGCACACTTGGTGGCTTACTCTGACTCAGATCATGCTGGATACAAAACTGATCGGAAAAGCACAAGTGGACAATGTGAATTCTTTGGAAATTCACTTGTCTCATGGTTTAGCAAGAAGCAAAACACAGTAGCGGTATCCTCAACTGAAGCTGAATATGTTGTTGCATCAAGTTGCTGCTCACAGGTCCTATGGCTTAAGCAATAGATCCAAGACCTTGGAACTCATCTGAAAGAAATTCCAATTCTTTGTGATAACACAAGTACCATCAGCTTAGCCAAGAATCCTGTCTATCATACCAGAACTAAGCATATTGATGTCAGACATCACTTCATTCGAGATCATGTTCAAAAGAAGGATGTCAAAGTATTATTCATCCCAACTCATCAACAGCTTGCGGATATCTTCACAAAACCACTTGCAAAAGAGCAATTTACCTTTATTAGAAGAGAATTGGGAATGGTAAATCCCAATGAACTGTAAGATATCTCTACCTCAATGTTAATTATGTGTTTTGATGGTTAACTGTTACTAACTTAAGCATCGGAGTGTTTAGATATGTTTTTACAGGATGCTTTGTTGCTAATAGTTGCTAATGATATGAAGTAAACTTGAGTTTGAAACTGAGCCCCTGTAAACAGGCCAAACTCGAGTCTGGCACCCAAACTCGAGTTTATCGGGATAAACAACAAATGAGTTTTTGGAGTCAGGCCAAACTCAAGTCATTAAGTGACTGACTCGAGTCTACACCATCCTAAGAAATCCCGAAGTTTATGAAGAGTCTCCAAACTTGAGTCATTAAGTGAGTGACTCGAGTCTGCATTTCACAGAGAGAAATATGGAAATCAGAGGTGACCTCAAACTCGAGTTAGCTTATACAAACTCGAGTTTATCGGGGTTTCAAGGATTCACAGCTGCATCCTTGAAGTCCAAGTAAGTATCCCACTCTTCCAAACTCGAGTTTGGCTTGTAAACTCGAGTCTATCGGAACTCTATATATATGTGATTGCTGTGACTGTTCATTTTACAACTCTCAGACTCAAGTTTGCCCTAGAGTTCTCCGTACTCTCTTCTTCATCTTCGAATCCACCTTATCTCTCACCACAATGGCTTCAAATCAACCATCCAGACCTTCTAATGATGAAGAACCCTCGAAATCATCTTCCCCTTCTCCTCTTCAACGAAAACCTAGGATAAAATCCATTCCTACTCACAGACCTAGAAGAGAAAAATTGATTCCTAAGAAGTTTGCTTCAGGAATCGATAAGCAAATCCCAGGGATCCCTCACACTTCCCCCGGACCGAAGGGCATTTCAATTCAAGAGCCCACTGAGACTCAATCAAGGCAGAAACCAGAAGCTATAGCTGACAAAGGGAAAGAGAAGGTTGCTGAACCTTCAAGGGGGTCCAAAAGGAAGAGAACGAGCCAAGCATCCTCCAGAGCTCAAGCCTCTACAAATCCTTCTTCCTCTGATCAGCCTGAAACTCAAACGGTAACAAAAGCTATCCTTGAAATTTACAAACACAATTCACCTCCTTCTGATTTCATCAGCCAAACCACAATCCTGTCAGGCGAACAAGCCATCAAATTCAAAGATGAATTTGGCAAAAAACCCTTCTGTCCAGTAGTGTCAGTTAATTTAGATTCTCTCAAGCAGGAGTGTAACCTAGACCTCTCCCCTTGGCTCACCCAGTTCAAAAACCTCCTATCCATCTCTGCACACTATACCCCCAACATTGTGAAGTTGTTCTATTACAACATGCAGTGGGGTACCTCAGAGGAAGATGATCAGATTGTGGACAAGGAGATTGTAACCACCACAGTGAGGGGAGTAAAAATCACCCTTTCTGCTTCTATCTTGAACTCCATCCTAGATATTGAGAATCCTCCCCCTCACCACTCAATAGAATACTCTAATAGGCAAATCTTTGAGATACTGAGACCAAATGAGCCCATCTCTGCAGACCAGTTACTTTCTCCTTATTTCACCCCAGCCTCCATGTCACCAACATTTCGTGCATTGTGGTACATCTACTCCGGCAACCTCGTCCAGAAAGGTGGAAACTTCACCCATTTCACCAAAAGGGACTATGCTCCCTTTGTAGCTGTTGTGGATAGAATGCCCATCAATGTGGGCCAATAGATTTTTGAAGAGATGACCAGATTTAGGTTTAGCTCTAGGATAACATCTTACATCCCTTTCCCTACTCTCATATCGGTTATTCTTTTCCACTTCAAAGTTTGGCATGTAGGAGCCATAGATACTATAGTCAGACCTCCAGCTTTTGGGAAGCCACAACTGCACCTCATGAAGATCAGCTTTGATGCTGAAGAGTCTAGCCAATCAAGAGCACCCTCCAAAACCAGAGCTACCTACTCTCGAGTTCATGAGGCCCAATCAGCTCCTCCACCTCCTCAGACTTCCTTTCCCTCAGATTTTGCCACTAAAGTCCAAGAGATTGTTGTTGCAGCATTAGATACCTTTGCTGCTAAAGTGGAAACTGCTATAGGAAAGATTGTGTCTGAGCTCACAAAGACAAATCAAGCCTTGATTGACACACAAGATGCCATGAAAGCCCAACTTGACCATATCATACAGCATCTCAATATTCCTACTGATCCAACCACCACTCAGACTTCTCATCCTTCTACTCCTCCAGTTGATCTCACCCATCCTATTGATGATGACAAAGGGGGAGAGAACACTTCAGAGCAATCTTGAGTAGTCTAGAGTTTTTTTTAAGAGTTTTAAGTCTTGAGTTGTAACTGCAAATTGCTTAACTGCTTATCCTCTTCTTGTTACTCTTATGTTTGTAAACTTGTTTTTTTTTTCTTGTGATTGCAATCATTTGTGTATTCTTGCTAAATCAAATGACAAATGATTGACTTACCTTGATTTATGCTTAACAACTTCTAAAATCTTGAATTGAATATCAAATTTCTGAAACTTCAAAGTTTACAAGCGTTGTCATCATCAAAAAGGGGGAGAATGTTAGTTCTCAATGTGTTTTGATGATAACTAGCAATTGTAAACTTGATATGAAGTTTGTTTTTGGCAATATGAAAATCTCACTATCAAAGGCAAACTTGAGTTTAGATATATAAACTCGAGTTTGAGACTTGACAGAAAGATATTCAATTTTAAATAAAAGCCAAACTCGAGTCTGCATAGACAAACTCGAGTCTGTACAGACACATAAATGAATCCAAAATTTTCACATTAAGCTAAACTCCAGTTTGCAAATCAAACCTGAAGTCTGGAAGATACAAAGAGCACTCAGAATCCCAAGCAAGCCAAACTCGAGTCTAGATTCCCTAACTCGAGTTTAGACTAAACAGAAAGGAACCCAGAAAACTCAATAGACTCCCAAACTCTAGTCTAGCCTTCCAAACTCCAGTTTGCACTTGACCCAGATAAACCTCAAATATTTCAGTAGTCATTGAAACTAGAGTTTGCTTCCCAAACTCGAGTCTGAACCATACAGAAAGATCATTCACTTGGCTACACTACAAACTCCAGTCTGGAAAATCACGAACTTAGGCTTGTTCTTCAAACATAGACCCAAACTCGAGTTGGTCACTAATTGACTCGAGCTTAGCTTCCTGCCCAAAGTTCCATCCCAAGTCCAGAACCCGACAGTTCCCTCTATAAAAACCAAACTCAAGTTAGCTTTTACAGACTGTAAGTTTAGACCACTAATCAACAGACATGCTTTCTGGATGAACCCCAAACTCGAGTCTGGAAGAACAAACTCGAGTTTGCATCGGGCATTTTGAAAAATCAAATGATGTTGATCTACGAAATCTTAATGGGTCTTCCTGAAATTATTTCCTCATATGATATTATTGTTTCTAATGTCCTTGATGAAGTTTTGAGTGTTTTTCAGATAACGTTTAGCCAAGATCAAGGTGAGATCAAGATCCAGGATAAATGCATTAAATGAGGAACCTAGAACAAGGCTGATCCTTCTCCCTTATCCCAGATGTTCAGCTCAGACCGTTGTAACTCATAAGAATCATCTCAAACAGTCAAATTGAGTTAAAGGAATGACTAAAAATCTGGAAGACCTTCTGCAACAACAAAATTCCAAGATTCCAGCTAAGAATTCAAAGAACAGAGCAAAATATGCTACTGCCATTTTTCCAGAATTGCAGCTGAACATTAGAGAAAGAATTGCAACGGCTAGCTCATCCATTCAGTCTATAAAAGGCTGTGAAAACTCAAAGCAAAACACACACAACGAAGCTATCTTGATTATACTTTGAAATTTGAGTCTGTATTGTTATTTTCAACCTGTTCTTCAATGTTTATCCTTATCTACTCTTTTGAGAGTTTGTAAATTTTTGAAAGCATTTGTTTGTGAGAACTCAAGGTTGTGGAACCTGTGAGTTGGGTTGTTCAATTACAAAGTGTAAGGGGGAGCAAGTCCTAGGTGATTAGGATTGTGTCTGGTCTACATTGTTGTAGTTGAAAATCTGTTGAACTAGTGGAAACACCCAGAAGATATCTGGGGACTGGACGTAGGTCAAGGTTAAGACCGAACCAGTATAAATTCCGTGTGTCAAGCTTTTCTTCTCTTACCTTCTTAACATTTACTTTCAAAAGGCTTTGAAAAAGAATTCAAAAGTTTTTTTAAAAAAATCCCCAATTCACCCCCTCTTGGTGATTTCTTCCATTTTCACTTACAGTGAACAACATCCAGATTTCTGTATTCATTCTTCTATAAATTATCTTAAGAGATTTGAGCTTCAGTGCTTATCAATATTTGCTCTTTGAGAGAGTTTGTTTCTATAAAATCACTTGTTTGTAAGAATCTCAAGTCAGGGGACTTGGAAATTGGGAATATCAGTATACAACTTGTAAGGGAGAGTGTATCCTAGTGAGAGGATAACATTCGAGTACAGAGTGTGTAACTGATTGTGAGTGATAGTGGAAATCCAAGAGAGTCTGGGGACTGGACGTAGGTCAAGGAGTTACACCGAACCAATATAAATCTTGATGTGTCTTGTCTTCTTCGCCTATTCTCTACACTATCTTATTCCTGCGATTAATTTTCAGAATTGAGTGAAAGAATTTTTCAAATCTCCAATTCACCCCCCCTCTTGGTGATTTGCTCAGGTTTTCATACTCTGGTTTTGATATTTTGGGGAAAATCCTATCAAGAGTCCAAAACTCGAGTATTAATTTAATACTCAAGTATTGGCTTAAGTTCAACTAAAGCTCCAAAGCTCAAATTGTAAGTTTCACTTCTAGAAGGAGCATACTCGAGTATTGATATGGATACTCAAGTATGGCTTTAAGTGCATAGTGACATACTCGAGTATTGATGCACAAACTCGAGTATGGACCGTGACAGTTGAAAATTTGAATTTACGAAATCTGTGTAATGTTTGTTATTTGATCTAAATGCTTTCAGATATTAACCATCAACATTACCAGATATGTTTGATATGTTTGCTAGTGTTTTTTAGCCAATGTACAGATGGATTAAGCATATTTTCAATGCTGACTTCACTAAAGCAAAAGAACTGCCAGAGCATTAAATGAGGAGCCACCTAACTTGCTACATTTTCGTATAATAAGCTTTACACGATAGAAAAAGGATAAAGAGACATTCACCTACTTAAAACCCTGACATTCCAATGGCTATAAACTTAAGGGACTCAGCATTTATCCTTCAAACACAAAGAATGAACAAAGTGTAGAGAGAAAAGAGACCAAGTTGCTTGTAATAGACATAAATCTTCTCCAACGGTCATATGATTGATTGCAATGGTCATTAAATATACTCTAAGTATAAATAGAGCAGCATTCAATTCTCTTTAAGAACTATTGAGCTGTAAATCGAAAAAAGCATTAAATTTGTTCATTTATTATTGTGCTTTCTGTACAGAGTATCGGTTGATACTATCTAAGCTTCAGTGTGCATCTTATCTACTCTTTTAAGAGAGTCTATTACTTGTATTCTTTTATTGTAAAGAATCTCAAGTCGGGGGACTTGAAGATTTGGGAGTCTTTGATTACAACTTGTAAAGGGGAGCAAGTTCTAGTGAGAGAATTGCTTCAGAGTTACAGAATGTGTAATCAAGAGACATAGTGAAATACTCAGGGTGCTTGAGGACTGGACGTAGGCCAAAGAGTTGGGCCAAACTAGTATAATCTCTTGTGTTCATTTTCTCTTCCTTGCTCTCTGGTTTGTTCTGCATTATCACCATAAAACAGAACTAGCGAAAGAATTTTCAAAATCCCCAATTCACCCCCTCTTGGTGATTTAGCTCCACTTTCATTTGGTATCAAAGGAAGGTCTTCTTAAAAGAGCTTAACATCTCGAGAAGGATCCTCATGGAAGGTATTCTACCTGATGGAGCTTTGATCAACAGACCACCTGGTTTCAGTAAAGATCATTATTCCTTCTGGAAGGCCAAATTCAGGGTGTTTGTCATGGCTACTGATTATGGCTTATGGAGAGTATTTGAAGTTGGGAATTATCGTCCAACTATACTTATAAATGGCCTAAGAGAGCCTAAGCCTGTGGAAGACTATGATGACAATGACAAAAGGAATACCACTCTTTACAGTAAAGCGATTCTCATGCTTCAAAGTGCTCTGAGTCAACAAGAGTACTTTCGAATATGTACATTTCCTACTGCAAGAGAAATGTGGCTTGTACTGGAAGTAGCTCATGAAGGAACCGCAAGAGTAAAAGAAAATAGAGTCAACACTCTCATGACTGAGTATGATCTCCTTTGTATGAAGCCAGGAGAGTCTATCATTCAATTTCAACTAAGGTTCACCCATCTGATTAACCAACTTGCTGCATTGGGAAAAATATATGAACAACCAGTTCAAGTAAGAAAGATTCTCAATATTCTCAACAAGGATTGGGAAGCGAAAGTCACTGCTATTGAGGAGGCTCGAGGAGAATCAATGACCTGTGTGGCAACATTGTTTGGAAGTTTATCTGAATATGAAGGAAAGCTCTAGTTTAGAAAAGAACTTTATGAAGTTAATAATAAGGGCAAGGGAGTTGCTCTTAAATCAATCAAGGAGGCCAAAGAATCAGATGATGAGGATGAGGAAGATGAAGATGAGGAGATTGGTATGATGGTCCGAAGATTCAAGAAGTTCTACAAGAAGGACTAAGGTTTCAAGAAGGCTTATAAAGGAAGCTCTAGCTTTAAATCAAAGAAACCAATCATATGCTATGAGTGTGAAAAGTCGGGCCATATTAGATCAAAATTTCCCCAATTGAAGAATAAGGAGAAAGAAATGAAGAAATTCGGCAAATCCAAAAAGAAAGCTTATGTCTCAGCTATTTGGGGTGATAGCTCATCGAATGAGGATGAATCTCAAGAGGAAGAAAAGGCCAACATTTGTCTGGTTGCTGAAGAAGAATAGCAACACGATAAAGACAATGAGGTATATGATTCTTAGCCAACCTATAATGAATTATTTGATGAATATAATCTCATCCAATCTGAATTTGAAAAATTGGCTAACAAATATCTTGATTTGAAAAGAAAAAATGTAACTCTTGAAATGCAAGTAAAAAATCTTTCTACTCCTGAAAATTTAATTTGTGATGATTGCATTAATTTAGAAAAGAAAAATTCAAATCTTACTAAGGCACTTGATAAATTCACTAAAGGTAGTGAGATGCTCAATGTCATTTTAAAATAGCAAAGGTTTATAAATGATCAATCTGGAATTGGTTATAAACCTGTTTTTGATAAAAGAAAAGGCAAGAAAAAAGTTTAGAGAAAAGCTCTATACGAGTTATTTTAGAAAAAGCACCCATTCTTCAAATCCTTTTGCACACTGCAATTACTGTAACAAAAAAGGTCATTCAACATCATCATGTTTTCATAGAAGAGAAAAGAAAAATAAACCTATTGGAAACTATCAATGGGTGCCTAAGGGATCCTACAAGATTCCTAAGACACATACTAACCAAAAAGGACCCAAGGAAAGATGGGTACGTAAGACTTGAACATTTGTGAATTGCAGGTGTGTTTAAGAGCATCAAAGTCCAACAAATGATATATTGACAGTGGATGCTCCAAACACAAGATAGAAGATCATTCAAAGTTTGCTATAATCAAACCTAAGACTGGTGTCAGAGATATATTCGGTCGAAATCAATTTGGAAAGATCGCTAGCATTGGAGAAATTAGCAATGATAAAGGGTAGTTCATCAAAGATGTCTATCTAGTAGAAGGACTTTGCCATAATCTCCTCAGCGTAAGTCAAAGCACCGATAAGGGTAACTTAGTCATCTTTAATGCTGAAGAATGCTTGATTGTAAAAAAACATGATTTTCCTCTCGAAACATTAAAATCAAAAGCTTTGTTTAGAGCTCCTAGAGAAGGAAATTGTTATACTCTAAACCTATCTAGTTGTAACTCTGTTTTTGAAATTTGTTTTGTAAGTAATTTGAATGAAAGCTGGCTATGGCATAAGCGTTTAGCACATGTTAATATGCATCAGCTCAACAAATTACAGAAAAAGGACTTAGTCTTCGGTTTGCCAAAGATCAACTTTAAAAATGATGAGATTTGTGGTGCTTGTTAAAAAGGCAAACAAACTAAGTCATCCTTTAAATCCAAAATGAAATTTCAACCGAAAAACCTCTTCAACTACTTCATATGGATCTAGTTGGTCTAGCTAGAGTAAAAAGCCTTGGTGGTAATCTTTATGCTCTAGTTATAGTTGATAATTTTTCAAGATTTACATGGACTATGTTTTTGGCTTCTAAAGATGAAACATTTGATCAATTTGTTGTTTTTGCCAAGAAGGTCCAGAATGAGAAAGGTATTTCAATTGCAGGAATTCGAATTGATCATGGTGGAGAATCCAACAATCATGCCTTTGAAGAATTCTGTGACACCTTTGGAATGATCATAACTTTTTAGCTCCAAGGACTCCACAACAAAATGGTGTTATGGAGAGGAAAAAGTGGGTGCTCACTGAGATGGCCAGAGCAATACTGAACAAGAACAATACTTCACAAGTATTTTGGGTAGATGCAATGAGCATGACTTGCTACATCTCAAACAGAGACTACCTTCGGAAAAAGCTGAACAAGACCCCCTTAAGCTGTACAAAGGAAGGAAGTCAACATTGACTCATCTTCGCATTTTCGGCTGTAAGTGCTTCATCCATAATAATGGTAAGGATAACCTAGGAAAATTTGATCCCAAAGCGGATGAAGGTATATTTCTTGGTTACTCAAATAGAAGTAAGGCTTATAGAGTATTCAATACTCGTACTCGCATTCTTGAAGAGTCAATGCATGTTGTATTCAGCGAAACTAATTCTAATAAACCTCTAGATGATGAAGAAGAAAATATTTTCAAAAAACAATTCTTTTCAAAAACTACTATTGCTTCTATAGAAAACTCTAAAGATGTTTTTGAAACTAATCCTCACAATGATTCTAAGAATTCAAATCCATCACAACCTAGAGCCTATAGATTTATTAGAAATCATCCACTAGATCAAGTGATAGGCGATGTTAATCAAGGAGTAAGAATTAGAAGCAGCACTTTAAATGAAGTAACATTTTCAGCTTTTATTTCCAATATTAAGCCCTTTAAGATTGAAGAAGCCCTTTCAGACAATGATTGGGTGATAGTAATGCAAGAGGAGCTTCATCAATTTGAAAGAAATCAAGTTTGGGACTTGGTACCTAGGCCTAAAGACCATTCGGTCATTGGGACCAAATGGGTATTCAAGAACAAATGTGATGAAGCTGCAATCATTGTCTGTAACAAGGCAAGATTGGTTGCAAAAGGCTATAATCAAGAGGAAGGTATTGATTATGAAGAAACTTATGCTCCAGTGGCAAGATTAGAAGCAATAAGAGTTCTTCTAGTCTTTGCTTGTGTTAAAGGTTTTAAACTTTTTCAAATGGATGTAAAAAGTGCTTTCTTAAATGGTTTTATACAAGAGGAGGTGTATGTAGAACAACCTCCTTGTTTTGAAAGCAAACATCATCCTGATTATGTTTATCGTCTCAAGAAAGCTCTTTATGGACTTAAGCAAGCTCCTAGAGCTTGGTATGAGCGATTAAGAAAATTCCTTCTTAATCAAGGATTTGTTAGAGGGAAAGCTAATACAACACTCTTCATAAAGAGTAATAAGCTAAATGAAATTTTAGTTGTACAGATATTATGTTGATGATATAATTTTTGGTGCTTCTAATAATGCTTTGTGTGAAGAGTTTGCCAAGAAAATGCAGGGAGAATTTGAGATGTCCATGATGGGAGAACTCAATTACTTCCTTGGTCTGCAAATTAAATAGAAGAAAGATGGAATCTTCATCTCTCAAACTAAGTATCTCAATGATCTGCTGAAGAAGTTTGGGATGGACAATTACAATGGTGCTAACAAGCCTATGAGTGCTATAGCTTTTCTAGATGCAGATGAAAAGGGCAAGGATTTCAATATAACAAGGTATAGAGGAATGATAGGATCATTGCTCAATTTGACTGCTAGAAGCCCAGACATTTAGTTCAGCGTAGGAATGTGTGCCAGATTCCAATCTGCTCCAAAAGAGTTTCATACTGAAAGTGTAAAAAGGATCTTCAGATATCTTGGGACACAGACTCTTGGCTTATGGTTTCCCAAGGGGCAACCAAAACATCTGGTGGCATACTCAGATTCTGACCATACTAGATATAAGACAGATAGAAAGAGCACAAGTGGTCAATGTCAATTCTTTGGAGGCTCACTTGTATAATGGTTCAGCAAGAAGCAAACAAGTGTTGCTATCTCCTCAACCGAAGCTGAGTATGTGGTTGCCTCAAGCTATTGTGCACAAGTTCTGTAGCTCAAACAGCAGCTATCAGATCTGGGAGTACATTTGAAGGAGATCCTTATATTATGTGACAATACAAGCACAATTAGATTGGCCAAGAATCCAGTGCAACATACTCAAACCAAGCATATTGATGTTCGATATCATTTCATAAGGGATCATATGCAGCAAAGGAATGTAAAAGTCATGTTCATCCCCACTCATCTTTAGTTGGCTGATATTTTCACAAAGCCATTAACAAAGGAGCAATTTAATTTTATTCGTAGGGAATTGGGAATGGTAAATCCCAATGAATTGTAAATTTTGATTTTAGCAAATTTCACATTCAAATTTCAAATGTTAGTCATGGTTTTTGATGATTTTCTTATCACTAACTTGAGCATCGGAATTTGTAGTTTAATATTTTTGCAAGATGCTCAAAAAACTTGAGTTTTGCTGTCAGGAGTCGAATACTCGAGTATTACAAGCAAAACTCGAGTATTATCAAGACCATCAAAGATTGGAGAACTTAGAGAAATCACATACTCGAGTACATAAGTGATATACTCGAGTATCCCAGCAGTCAAAAAGCAATTCATTTCGATAAGAGGCGAATACTCGAGTATGAGGAAGAATACTCGAGTGTTAATCGTGGAAGTTCAAAGGTTCTCGGTACACATTTGAAGTCCAGGTTAATTATATTTTAACTATACTCGAGTTTAGAATAGCATACTCGAGTATGTGGTAGTTCAACTATATATATGCGTGAAATCATTTTTGAAAACAACTGTTCCAAACTCCATTTTTCCCTAGAAATCTTCCTTGCTCTCAACTCTCCTCGTTCTTCTTCGTTCTGTGTTTTCATTGCCTTTAAATCCTCTCAAAAATTCCTCAATGGCATCGAAAAGACGAGTTCAGGAACCCAAGGTCCCTACTATTTCATCAGAGACTTCAGAAGGCTCTCAACCTTCATCTCCACGTCATCCTGAAAAGAAAAGGCCTGCTCCAAGATGGTTCTCTTACCGAGCAGCAAAGAAAACTACAACCTCGTCTACAAAGGAGGTTCCTACCCCTGAAATTCTTTCACCAACTCCTCCTTCTCATCTTGTATAAATAAAGTTTATTCCTATACATAGGGCTAAGCGAGGAAACGATTTTCTTCATCGGCTGGGTGTTAATATTCCTGAAAAATCTTCAAGCAAACCTCCCAGAAAACCTAAAGCTAAAGGAGTCGAGATAAGAGAACCCTCTTCCACTCCTCAGAAGAAGAAAACTGATCCTACTGCTGCAACTCGCAAGGACAAGCTAAAGAATCTCTTTGCCATTTCCTCCACAAACCAATATTTCTACTGAATACACTTCTTCTTCTTCTGAGCTTCCCTCTACATTGTCTGAAATAAACAAACATGATTCTCCTCCCGAGGGCTTCAATACCAACAATGCAGGTATTTCTGTGGCTTCGGTAGAAAAATTTAGGAAGATATATTTCAAGAAAGAGTTCTGCTCTCTAGTCTCTGTAGACCTAGAGAAAATCAAAGAGGAGTGTGGCATAGATTTATCTTCTTGGTTATTCCCTTATATAACCTATTTGTCGATTAAAACCCCTTTCTCTCCCACCATTGTCATGATCTTTTACTACAACATGATCAAAGAAAATTTGAGAGATTCTGCAGACAATGTTGTGGAAGAAAGTCTTTCAACTTCGATAAGGGGTGACAAAGTAACTATTTCTGCATCCATTTTAAACTCTATCCTTCAAATAAAAAATCCACCTCCTGCTCCAAAAATTAGCTATTATAATATTCAGATCTTCAAAATCCTGAGACCTGGTATTCCTATCCTTGATGACCAGGTTGACAAATTAACTTTCACTCCTATGGAAATGTCCCCAAAGTATCGTGTTTTATGGTACATCTTTTCAAGAAACTTTTTGCAAAAGGGAGGCAACTATACCCATTTCTCCCAAAAAGACTACCCTCTGTTCGCTGCATTCATCAATAAAGTGCCTATTAATCTGGGAGAATGGCTCTTTAAGGAAATTTCTCATTTCTGTTTTTCCTCTCGATCGGTATCCTATATACCATTTGCTTGCCTTGTGTCTGTGATTCTCTTTCACAATAAAATTTCGCACATTTCCTTTTCCGACACCCTCAAATGGCCAATTAGTTTTGGAAGGACACAATTGAACTTTATGAAAATTGTCCCTGAAGAAGGAACTAGCCCACTCAAAAAATCTTCCTCCAAGAAGGATACTACTCCCTCTTCATCTTCTGCTGATCCTTCAAATCCAAATAATCTAAATGCCAAGATTTAGGAACTGGTCGACAAAGCTGTTTTTGACATGGCTAAGAAAATTCAATCTGAAGTTGGGCAGACTATTGCTGGTCTTTAGCAATCACAAACTCACCTTGCAAATGAATAGACTATCTTGAAAATTCATTTGAAGCAACAGGATGCAAAGATGGATCAAATTATGAGACTACTTGGAGGATCATCTACTCATCCTTAACTGCTTTTCCACCCGCTTTTGGAGATGACAAAGGGGGAGAAAAATAGAAATCAGAAAATAGTTTAGGAGTTAGTCCTGTGCTGAAATGATTGAAACGTTTTGTAAATCCTTTGGATCAATTTATTCTATCTCCTGACTAAGTTTTCTTGTTGTGTTTATGTCTTAGTTTATGTTTTTAGCAACTATGAACTTCTATATTTAGTGTTATACTGACTTTATGATGTGTATGAAATGCTTATGTTATAAATTATGTTGGATGATATTGCATTGAATTTATGCTTTGCATAATTGAATTGGATATAATTGTATTGAATTTGTGCTATACATCTAAATGAAAAACAAAACTAGTGCATATCAATACTAAAGTATCAAGATTGTCAAAGGTTTTGTCAAAAACATGTTAAGAATATATCTCACAAAACCTTTTCCACAGAAGACTTTTTCAAAGCTTAAAAGTTTCATAGTGTTTTTCGAAATCTGGAGAAATTCTGGTTTACAAGTGTTGTCATCATCAAAAAGGAAGAGAATGTTAATTCTCTATGGGTTTTGATGATAACAATCAATTGTGAAACCAAGATTGAAGAGCTATCTCAAGAAAGTAAAAACTTACTGATTGAGACAATACTCAGTATCAGTAGCAATACGCGAGTATTGAGATTTCAAAGAAAAGCTCAATGCAAATGATTAAGGACAATACCGCAGTATCCAAGAGGATACTCAAGTATTGAACCTTACAAAGAGCAACGCAAGTTTTCCATTAGAGCATACTCGAGTATTAGTATGTATACTCGAGTATAGGTCAAAGAGACTCTTCAGTGTTTTTCAAAAGAAATGAGAACTCCAGTTTAGAAAACTCCAATTTCGAAAACACAAGTTGGAATATGAAAGTCCAGTTTTCAACTTGGCTCCAGAATTCAAATGTTTTCATAATTAAGTGAAAACTCGAGTATGATGTTGACATACTCGAGTATTGAGTCAAGAAAAGATGAACTAAAAATTTATTAAACATACAAACTTCAATTTCGAAAACTCCGGTTTCGGAAACTCCAGTTTCATACTGGCTAGTGCTCTCTCTAATTTTCAAAATAGAAACCCATACTTGAGTATGGTGTTAAATACTGGAGTATCAAGTCATACAGAGAGCAACTAAAATTTCTGAGTTTTCAATAATGCGGTATTGTTTGAATACTCCGGCTTTGATGTTTTGGGTAAAAACTCTTTAAGAGTCCAAAACTCGAGTATTGGTTGAATACTCGAGTATTGGCTTAAGTGGAACTGAAGCTCCAAAGATGAAATCGTGAGTTTCATCTCTGGAGGGAAAATACTCAAGTATAGTCTTAAGTGCATAGTAGCATACTCGAGTATTGATGTACAAACTCAAGTATGGGCCGTGACAGTTGAAAATTTGAATCTACGAAATCTGTGTAATGTTTGTTATTTGATCTAAATGCTTCCAAATATTAACCATCAACATTACCAGATATGTTTAATGTGTTTGCTAGTGTTTTTCAGCCAAGTTTCAAGTGGATTAAGGAGATTTTTCAGTACTGACTTCACTAAAGCAAGGAACTGTCAAAGCATTAAATGAGGAGCCACCTAACCTGCTATATTTTCATCTAATAAGCTCTGCCCGATGGAAAAAGGATAAAGAAACATTCACCTACTTATATCCCTGACATTCCAATGGCTATAAACTCAAGGGACACAACACTTATCCTTCCAACACAAAGAATGAACAAAATGAAGAGATAGAAGAGACCAACATGCTTGTAACAGACAATAATCTTCTCCAATGGTCATATGAATTTCTGCAACGGTCATTAAATATACTCTAAGGATAAATAGAGCAGCATTCAATTCTCTTCAACAACTATTGAGCTGAAAATCGAAAAGCATTCAATTTGTTCATTTATTCACTAGCTTTTTTGTATAGAGTATCTACAGATACTATCTGAGCTTCAGTGTTCATTTTATCTGCTCTTTTAAGAGAGTTAATTATCCATATTCATTTGTTGTAAAGAATCTCAAGTCGGGGGACTTGGAGATTTGGGAGTCTTTGATTACAACTTGTAAAGGGGAGCAAGTTCTAGTGAGAGAATTGATTCAGAGTTACAGAGTGTGTAATCAAGTGACTTAGTGAAATACTCAGGGTGCCTAAGAACTGGACGTAGGCCAAAGAGTTGGGCCGAACTAGTACAAACTTCTGTGTCTCACTCTTCTTTCCTTACTCTCTGTTCTGCCCTATCCGGTTTCCATTTGAGCAGATTTTGCAAAAATTCTGAAAATCCCAATTTACCCCCTCTAGGTGATTTAGCTCCACTTTAAGATCTTTCCCTATGCTAAATAAGCAGCTATCAACCTCCAGGTACTTCATACATATTTGTACCACATTCTAGTGCCTTAAGTCATTCAGGTCAATCGGTACCATATTCTAGTAACTCAATTTGTTCAAATCAATCTATACTATATTATAGTACAATAATTCATTCAAGTTAATTCAAATGTATAAAGAATCAATTCAACTATCAAGTTGAATTATTAGGTTACAGTTCAGTTGCTAGCAATCCTTTGGATGCCCAATCAATTCTTAGGTTCATCAACCTAATTCAAAAACCTTGACCATACCTAATAAGCATGCTAGAATCATCATGATTCATAGCCTCTATTATATCCTCACAACAGTTAGACACTATCCTGAAATATCCCTAAAGCAACAGTCATCAAAATTGCAATTCAACTCTTAGAACCTCAACATCAGCGAAGTTGGGAAATCATATTTCCTCAACAATACTCATCGTACATACTAGGATCGCGATTCATAGTTCCTAGTCTAATCCTTGAAACATTTAGATAATGTCCTCATGAAATCAACATTATTATCGAGGTTCTAATTCTACTTCTATCCTTAATATCACAACATTCACAAGGTTCCTACTTTCATGTGTTGGAAGCCAAAGTGCAACCTTAATCACATTTCAACCTAAACATTATTCCAGCTTAAATCAAATTCAAGCCTACCATGAATCTTTACCAAATTCATTCTAACATTCTCATGGAATCCCTAAGGATTACCATATTTTATACCTCAAGGCGCTCAGGTCTTAAATCAAGAGGTTTCAAATTTCTCCGATACTTCCTAGCAGGTCACCCATCTAGAGATTTCTCTTATCAAAACACGCTTAACCACAAAGTTCTGATAGGATATGGGGTATTAGTGCCTGTACAATTGTTAGTTCTTAGTTTGAGTTTTGATGATAACTTAACACTTGTCAAAATTCTGTTTTAAGACAACTCGAGTTCATGGTTTAACAACTCGAGTTCTAAAGGTTTTCTCAAAACGAGCTTAAGTTAAAATTGTTGTAAACTTGAGTTCTCAATTAATAAACTCAGTTCTCCTTCTGAAATGATTTTCAACGGATATTAATTTTTTAATCAACTAGAGTTCATAGCTCAACGACTCGAGTTCATGGCATAAAACTCAAGTTCTTAAGTAATGAACTCAAGTTCGTGGATTCTGGCTTGCTCCAAACTTCAAATGTTAAAAAGCCTCAAGAACTAAAGTTTCTTCATAAAAGACTCGAGTTCAAAACTTGAGTTCTTAAAATGCAAACTCGAGTTCTTCAGGTCTAAAGAACTTGTAGTTTATTTGAAATGTTAACAACTAGAGTTCTTGGTTAAGAACTCAAGTTGATAACTTCAATTCAGCTTTTGTAACTTGAGTTCTTTGAGAATCCAAATTAGTCTTTAAATTACAAACTCAAGTTCTTATAATGTCAACTCGAGTTCTCATCTTAAAGAACTGAGGCGTTTGAAGTTAAATCACATAAACTCGAGTTCCTTTCTACCAACTCGAGTTTGAGACTCAAGTTCATTATTTGGAAACTCAAGTTCGTGTGAACGATGGCGTCAAGCTGTTGTCTGCGAGGCTTCAAATGAATCAATCTTCAGCTACTGCTTTCTATGATTATTAAGAATTATTCTTAAGATGCTTTTAACCCATTTCTTAGTGATTTCAGTTGGTAAATGAAGATTTAAACCAATAGCATCATAAAGTAATACTTGTGTTAGAGGCATTTAATGCGAAGCAAAAAAACAAAGTTGCAGATGGAATGAACACCAGAGTAGTCAAAATAAGCCTTGTTGCAGGTACCCATTTTGGCGAAAGAACTCTACTATCTACATAAGTCAACTTCCTTTCAAACCCAAGGGATTTACTAATAACAATGAGCCGAAAGCTACGAAGGCTGGAAAACTCAGTCTAACAAAAAACATTATGAGTCTAACGGAAATATGAAAATCTCTCAACAGTTATCTTCTCAAGTCTCAACAATCATCTAAGGAAGCTGATATATAAGTTCGAAGCATTTAATTCACAACTTACTGAAACTTTGCACATTCATTTCTCCATTATTGCGATCAATTGTTTCATTAACTTCACTTAATATCTTCATATATTTATTGTTCTTCAGTGTTCATTTATTATCTACTCGTGAGGAGTTAAGTTATTAAACATTCATATTATTTTTTGGTTGAAGCTTAAGGTTGTGGAACCTTAAGTGTGGGTGTATGATTGCAACTTGTAAAGGGGAGTGAGTCCGAGTATGAAAGGATCATCCTAAGTTGTATTCATATTTTGAAAAGTTAATGGAAATCCCAAGGTGTGCTTGGGGACTGGGTGTAGGTCGAAGCATTAGATCGAACCAGTATAAATTGTCCTGTGTTAATTTCCTTTCTCAGCCTTTGTCTTATTAGTGTTTAAGTGTGCTTTACGAAAAGATTTTTTAGATCACCTATTCACCCCCTCTAGGTGAGATTCCATCTTCACAATTCTGTGTATCACTGGGTATCAACAACTCATATATGTACTAACCTTAGTACAACATATCTACCTTCCCAAAAATGCTAAGTACTATCTCCATAGGAAATCCCAAGGTATGCTTGGGGACTGGGTGTAGGTCGAAGCATTAGATCGAACCAGTATAAATTGTCCTATGTTAATTTCCTTTCTCAGCCTCTGTCTTATTAATGTTCTAGTGTGCTTTACGAAAAGATTTTTTAGATCACCTATTCACCCCCTCTAGGTGAGATTCCATCTTCACAATTCTGTGTATCACTGAGTATCAACAACTCATATATGTACTAACCTTAGTACAACATATCTGCCTTCCCAAAAATGCTAAGTACTATCTCCATAGGGAAACATAAGTAATACCAGCGTGTGAGTATAACTCCCCTAGGTATTTTCGTAACATAGAGTAGGGATCTAAAACATATCCCAACTAAACATTAGTAGCTTTAGGGTTAGTGACAAAATCCAAATCCTGTGCTACCTTATCTATCTCTAAAGCTTCAACTCACCAGAGCTCGAACCCTCTTCCACAGGGTACTTGTCACTATTGCTTTGTTTCCTATTACCATAGCTACCAGAGCTATTGCTCTGATACCACAAATGTCTTAGTAGCGCCTATACGACATGGCCACATCTAGTACCTGTACTCAATTCTATAACCAATTCTTGATTTCACCGTCACTTCTACCATGTAGATGGCACCAAACACCTCTGATCAAGAATCCGAAACTGTAGAAATTTTTCTCTCACTGAGAGGAACAATGTTAAAGAAGGTCTCGGGAGCTTGACACACCAATTCAGACACGAAATCAGTGTTTCTCTTTCCTTTGCCCCTCCCCTTCGTCCCTCACCTTCTCTCTTTTGGCCTCCTTTTCTTCTTTCTTGTATGCTAGCCAAATGGTATGAAAAAAAAAAGAGACAATCAATGGGCTGGTTAAACAAGCTAAAGAAAAGAGAGCTGAGGTGGCGACTTCCTCAATAAGCTAGAGACATGCTTGGCCAATAAGTCAAGGGGAGAGCGTGAGGTAGTGCCACTTTTTGTTAGGGAAGAGAAGGGACTGATGAATTCCCCTAACTCCAGGGTTCAGAGTTTGGAAAAGTAAAATACGTGTCTGGACTGGAGACAAGTGGATTCCCCAAAGTAAAATGCTAGGTGTCATGTTTTGGTGTTGCCAACACGAAAGTGATCTTGTACTTTGTCATGATGAGGGGACATTTATCACATCCCTATTGAAGCAACATAATAGTTGTATCATCGTGACTTACTTTATTAAAACTACTTTAATAAAGCTACTTTATTAGTGCTTACTTGGTATTCTACTGGATTTCACTTGAGATTGCAGCACACATATTGAGACCTGCCAAATGACAACTAGTTAGACTCTATGTGTATGGGCCTCCACATGATGCCACATACCGGTGTCAATATCCAAAAACGCAAGGCACACATATCTACTTGGGAAATACCATGTGCAAATTAAACTATACCAACACATTTTACTCGACCAATTGTCTCATGACTTATAACATAAACTGGGTGGTTTCTTTCTACCAACCCAATGGAATCGTATATGTGTCATGTGCCCTTCTGCACAAATACTTTACTCCTATTGCCTACGTATACTAAGTCCACTACCTAGTAAGACCAAATCATATAGTCCTTAAGAGCCTTCTTATCTCTTGACATTCTTGAGACTCTTGCTAAACTAGACTTAGTAGTCTACATAACTCAGGCTTATTCTTTAGCCTTTAGTCCCAAAATTTGGGGTGTTACAATGACAACTTGTGCCCTCAGCAGATTTAACTTTTTCGATGACTGAAAATAGGAACAACATGGATTTATCTTTGGAAGCTGGATCTGTCCATGGCGATACCAACAAAAACTCTAGAGAGAAACGCTATTTCATCGTTATTGCGCTTAATTCCCAATTCTAGATATTTGGCTATATGTGTTTGTATATATATTTATGATATTTTCTTATTGCCTGAATTGCGAAATAATCTATTTATATTACTTCATAATGAAGGCTAACTCTAAAAAGAGCATGATGGTCTAGGGTATGAGAAGTCTATATTACTCAAATAGGAGAAAGCATGGAAATTCTTATGAGAACTTTTGAAAACCTTATCCGCACTTGTGAAACCTTTATCAGAACTTGTGAAACCCTATTCATACTTGGGGTTTTATATTCGTAAGTCGTGAAATTTTGGAACATGTGAAATTTTTTTGAGAACTTGTGAAAACCTTATCCAATCTTGTTAAACCTTTAACATAACTTATGAAACCCTTATCAAATCTTGTGAATTTTGATTTGCAACTTGTGAAATTATTTAAGGAAGTTGTGAAATTATTTTCAGAACTTGTGAAACTTTATCCGAACTTGTGAAACCACTATTAGACCTTGTGAAATTCTTTCAAAAACTAGTGAAAATCTTTATTAGAACTTGTGAAACCCTTATTAAATATTGTGAATTTTGATTTGAAACTTATGAAATTTTTTAAATAATTTGTAAAATCCTTTTAACAACTATTAAAAATGTTATCCGAATTGTGAAATCTCTATTAGAACTAGTGAAACCCTTGTTGAACCTTGTGAATTTTGATATGCAACTTGAGATATCACAAGTAAAAATAATCATCTTTTTGAAAGTCTAGATCTTCCTCAGGGATTGTCTTGAGCTTGGTAGTACTTGAAGACCTTCCAAGGAATTCTAGAAGAGAAGGTACCAATTTTCAGATAATAGATTTTTTAGATAATTGATTTTATTTTAAAAAAAAAACAATTTGTTAATCCTTATTAGTTTCCGAAGTAGGGAAAATTGAGGTAAATAGTCCGATTGAAAATTATACGAGTGAGAAGGATCACAAAATTTTTTATATACAGAAAAAATTGATAAACTATAAATTTTGTACATATATTGATTACTGTAAAATATATATATATATATATATATATATATATATATATATTTGTACGTATCAGTATCCTGTAAATTTTTTCCAAACAAATGCCCTCATTGGATTACCACCCTCATTGGACAGACCGTTTAGAGTTTTTTGCCATGCCTTCCAAAAGATGGTTTTTTCCTCACCCAACAGGAGTTCTTGGAGAACTATTTTTTTGTTTACTTTGTTGGAAATTTCGAAATTCTAGAAACAAATGGCTGTTTGCTGATGCTTCTTTCACAGTGCAAGGAAGTGAAACTAGCCTTAGCATTAGTTCATCATGCTTTGAAGGCCCTCTTTGGTAGAAAGTAATAGGGGGGTTTGTATTTGGATTGGTGCTGTGATTGTCCATTTTGGCATGTTTAGCATGAGTATCTCAACAATCCTGACACTACACAACACCAATTTTCATGAGATTGCTTATTACCACCAATACAGTATTGGAAAATCAGTCTTGAGATTTAACATTTTTTGACCAAATTGCCCCCCTCACCCCATCCCCTATTTTTTGTTTTCTCCAGTGTAAATATCTTATTTGCAACCTGGTGCTTATTTGGTGAACCAAATGCTACCGCAGTAGTTCTTTTGGATGAAATGATATTCTTCCATTCACTCAAAACAGATCGGCTGAAAACTTTTAGTCGCAAATGTTGAAAGGCCAATACAAAAATGGTTTAACATACTTTACTGTATTTACGGTTGTTTTTCTTATATAAACTTTTAAATATAAAATTTATACAGACAAACATCACATCATAACTCAATCTATATATGGAATTTATGTAATGCGTTTCCAAACAAACTTACAGCATACGTTGGAGATGGACTCTGCCAAGTCCTATATCATGCAGCCTACACAAGTTAAAAGAAAAATTTGACAGCACCATAATTGGATCTCTAAAAACAGGCAGATTACTAGCATGTGGCTTTCGTTTCCTTAAATATTACAATTCCTCCCCTAACATTACAAGAAGCTGCTTTGCAGTCCATGTTACATCAATAAGTCTATGCAGAGGAGCAACAATATCTTCCGCCATAGTCATCAAAAGGGCTTTGCTTTCTGCAGCATTCATGATTTAAGGTATTAGACTATAGAATAAAAATTCTGTGTACATAATGGAAATGCACATATATGATGTATACATTAATTTCAAAGAGCATTTATCTTCACTGTTGTTATCAATATGACTTATTGATATCCCTTAAAGATGTTCACAAGATAATACAGTTAATCAAAACAGAATATTAAATAGGGATATCGTAACCTGCAAATACAAGAGGGGTTTCAATTGAATTATATGTACCTAATGAAGTTTATCTTTAGGTTATAGTATATTTTTAGGCTTTTAAGTTTTACATGAAATATACTTTTAGTCTTATTTGACTACTCTGAAACCAGAGATATATCACGTGTTAAATATGGCTTATCGATATCCCTTAAAGATGTTCACAACATAATACAGTTAATCAAAACAGAATATTAAATAGGGATATCATAACCTGCAAATACAAGGTGGGTCAATTGAATTAGATGTACCTAATGAAGTTCATCTTTAGGTTAAAATATATTTTTAGTCTTTTAATTAAGTTTTACATGAAGATAATTTTAGTCCCTTAACTTTATAAGTATATTTTTATATACTTTATAAGGTGGGTCAATTGAATTAGATGTACCTAATGAAGTTCATCTTTAGGTTAAAATATATTTTTAGTCTTTTAATTAAATTTTACATGAAGATAATTTTAGTCCCTTAACTTTATAAAGTATACTTTTGGTCCTATAATTTTAATACATTTAATGTTGTTAACAAAAAATGTTGATGCAGTAAACTCAAACGATAACTAATAGCATTTAATTAAAAAAAAATTAGATATTGTTCAATTCACACATATTTAGAGGTGCACAAAGTCGAATCATGCCCAAGTGTTTAAGCCAAAAGCTTAAAGCCAGTGAGACACAAGTGAGCCAGTCAATTTACACATATTTAAATTTTGAGATTAATAGCATTTAATCATACACCCATGGTCATCATCACTTGAGTTTGCGGCGCCAATATTTTCTTTTAACAACATTAACAATGTTAGAATTATAAAACTAAAAATATATTTTATATATTTAAAGGGACTAAAAATATATCTTATGTAAACTTAAACTTAAAAAGACTTTTAGTCTTATCTTTATAATGGATGAAGTACAGTCAATAGCACGCAATAGTGCTGTAGCGCTAGTTGCAGTGCATCAGGTCGCGCCCGCGTTGCGCGATTTCAAATTTTTTTTACAAAGTAGAGGCCGATAAGTCCATCCCAAAACAAAGCCCAAGTACCCGACCCGAAGACGATAAGAGATTTAGGTCTAGTGCCACGAGACACAACTCACGCAAGTCCATTCGAAGAGGCAGGGACGAGATCATTTTGAAGACGACAATATCTACGAAGATGACGAGATCACAGGACGTTATGATTTCAACAACGTTCTGAGTTCTGTCGTCTCGGTCTGATAGTGGTGTTTCGTTCTGATATTGAATTATTGATATTGATAATAAATTAATAATTAATTTCCGAGTTCTATTGTCTCTGCCTGCGCTTTCTGACTTCTGATCTCAACAGTGTTCTCACTACAATAAATATTTATGGCCTTTAAAAATTAATTTAAGGTTGAATATTTTTTTATAAATTAATGTTTTGTTTATGGCTTTTAGAGACTTAGATGATTTATTGTTTAATGATGAATATGTTTTAAATTTTATAAGTTTACATTTATTTTTGGGTTAAAATGTAAAAATACACATGAGCTTTTTTTCCAGAAGCGCCCAACACCACGTACTTTTTTTTAGAGTAAAAATATACACGTGGTTACCATTTTGGAGCAAAAGTCACATCTCATCGTTAAATTACTGTTCACTGTGATGAGAGAGACAGAGATAAAGTGAACAATAATATAACGGCGGTGAACAGTAACTTAACAGTGGGATGTGACTTTTACTCCAAAATGAGAAAAAGTTTATATGTATTTTTGCACCTTAACCCTTTTATTTTTGAGTATTTATGTGTGTATCTTTGATGTAGTTGTCATCCTGCAATGCGCTATACCACTATAACATTTTTTGGGGCAACCGCTATCTGGGATTGACTACTATGGTACATATAATGTGGTACTCTAGGAATACCTAAAAATTTCTCTATTCAACATGATATCACTCCTGATTTAGAATCATCAAACTTTTACATTATGATTATTTTAATATCAATATTCAAGTTTGAGGAACTAAGTTGCAAGCTAAGTATTATTATTCACTTCCCAACCAAACTACCTAAGGAAGAGTGTAGGAAATAATAGGAGTTTCTGTTATGATCTTTTCTGATGTTAATTAGCTAGTAAACACTATCCTTACTTTGCAATAGTTCTAAAATTGGACAAAATTTAAAAAAGTTAAGAAAGAGAAGGAAATGTTCACAAACCTGGTATCTTACTGAAATAAAACAAGGACAAAGAAGCAAGAGTCTTGAGCTCAAGATCTCCACTCCGCAGTATTCCTTTCATCTGATAGATGATGGCTGGGAATGCAGGAAGGGGTGAACTAGAGTTACTTAGTAGAGAAAGTCTGGAACCGAGCCATGCAACTGTTAGTAAGCACACCTTCACCAAATCCAGGTATCTAGAGGCTAAACATCTTGAAATGTTCTTCAAAAATGGGCTTTCTCCATCACCAATCAACAATTCTAACAAGTTCACCAGCCACACTATATCCTTTTCATCTTCATCTTCCTATGGTTTCATTTAAGATATCAGCCATGTTACATCATGTAACTTATGCAAACAAAAACATTTCAATGACAGTGCTAAATTGTTCTGCATAAGAATTAATACTTCTAGAAGCTTGGCGCTAATTTTATTTGGTCAATGAAAAAAGCATACAGCTTAATGGCTGAAGGAGTGCGTAACTGAAATACTGAGGTAAGCATCATAATTACATGCATAATACAAAACTTTCAGGAAATCATAGCAATGGTTACTCATAAATGTCAGGCTAAAATTGCAGCCAGTACCTCAAACTATTTTTGAAGCTGCAATAGCAATCTAAAATATTTAGAGGTGCAATTTTGATCCTAAAGCAATTAAATTTGAGCAATTGTGCCCTTCTCTCTAACATAATGTTTAATGGTTAACATGATATTAATGCAATTAGCAACAAAAAAAAAAAAAAAATCACTCTTAACTAAGAATGAACTTGGTTTTAGTGCTAAGTACTGAGTTTAACTCTCTCAACTCATCAGATTTGGACTGAGATCTGATTTGGACAATCCAAATCTAAATTTTTAAAAGTACATATTTTTAATAAAAATTATTTTAATGGGTATAAAATCTAAAATAAAGACAATATTTTAATTAGTATTATTTTAAAAAACGATATTTTATTTAAAAAATCTTCATTTAAAAAAAAGAAAGAAACTCAACTCTGGACCTTCTAAAATCAGATCAAAATGGTTTAAATTTGATGAGTTCGGAGAATGCAGTGCTTATAGCACTCAAACCAAGTCCGTCCATGAATACTTCGCTCAACCTTTCCAAGTCCATCCTCTCTGTAAAACCAAAATTCGCCTTCGAATTCTTCCCCTTTGTATCACATGGCCAGATTTAAATGCACTCTGGCCGCTTATATTGGGGATCTATGTGATGTATTTTAGATTGAGCTTTCACCTTTTTTCTCTCTTTTTTTTTTTTTTTTTTTTTTGCAGCAGACTAAATTGGCAGAGCTTTCACATGGAGACGGAGGTTTAGTATTTGGAATTTGGTGATTGTCTGGTTGGTTGCAAGCTATGGGCAGCAAGCCTTTTTTATGGGAAGCTGCACTGGACGGAGAGAATGGTTATTTGGTGGAGAAGATGGTGTCATGGGAATTTGGAGAGGGTGTGTGATGGGTCCATAGTAAGTGAAGCCACTTTTTAATTCTAAACGGGGTTAATATTCTTTGGGTGAGGGACACGATTGCTCTAATTAAATTACTTTAGGATCAAAATTGCAAAATACTTTAAGGTGCTAATTGCACCTTCAAGAATAGTTTGGGGTGCTCGTTGCACCTTTACCCTAAATGTTAATATGGAGGAGAAAAGGACATGAGAAACAATGAGATAACTTTGGAAAGCAAACATACCAATGATATTAAACCCTCTTCTTCATGCTCGTAAGCATTGACTTCTGAACTATCATTTTCATCTTCATGTTGCTTTAAAATGTCAGTCTTGGCTTCTTTCTTTCCTTTGGTAGCAAAAAGTCCTTTCAAAATAAGCAATGCCTTACAACACTTTTCTTGGACCTTGTCATCGTGTAAGCTGGCATCAAGAGCAACTGCAATGACATTCACTGCCTCCTCTCTGTATATGCTATGTGTTTGAGGCTTAGTCTTCGGCGATAAGTTGTCCTAGCCAATGGAAGAGATTGAATTTCATACCTCACACATTGGAAAGAGGCCTTAATGTAGAGAAAACAAACAGCTATATTTAGCAATAACTTTTTATACATAACTTCTCCATTAGCAGTCAATGTGTACTTTCCGTTTTAATTTTGCAAACTCAGTTACTTGATGCTTCTTTTGTTCCTTTCCAACCATCAAGTCTGCTTGCATGTCATTTAGTTTATGCAAGTAATTAATTAGAAAGGTCATTACTTTCTGATATCTAGCTTATATAATTTAAAACGTTGCAAAAGATTTGGACTCTCCCATTGTCAAGATTCTTACATTAAATGTATTAGGATTGTTATGTTGTCCGATCCATTTATACTTTTATTGTCAGACAAGTCAAGATTGTTTCTGATGGTACAAGGAAAATGTCATTGAATGAATATGGTGGGAAAACCAGAACAAGGTTAACAAGACTATTGGAACATACCAGTAAATCGAAGTGCAACAGAAGAACTGCAACAAGGGGTTGTTGATGCAGAGAAGAATTCTTAAGAAACAAAAGTAGAACATTCATTGTGTTCAATACATCTGGACCAGCAAAGTCACTTAAGAAGGAAATAGCATCATTTCTGCAACAAAAATATTAAAAAGAACAATGTAATGTATAACTGAAAGGAGCAACGTTAGTGACCCTACGAACTATAATTAGGTAAGAAATTCCAGCACTACTAAAGTGCCTCAACAATTTGTTCAACGTGATATCACCATGATATAAAACTAATTATCCTTAGGGTATGAAAAAGAACAGAATCATTTATCCTATCAGAGTTTTTAAAGTCATCATATTGATATAAGGATTCCATCTTTTAGATCAAGTGGTTCATTGACATGATATGAAATTCTAATTGATCAAAACATTTAGAGCACAACCCCCACAACCATAAGGTTATAGTTAATTTTCAGTGCAAAGTACTATTTACCTTCGGTAGTTGTAAGATTGTACGGTATGCATTTCAATTTCAATGGGATTTCATTTCATCAACATGTTAGAACTAAACAGCATTTTATCCCTTGTTTAGTACTAGTACAGTTGTACTGGTAATTTAAGCATAAACAATATGCATAAATCCATATGCGCTTATGCCTCTTCTCAACTTAAATATCTACATCTTTCTTATTTGAAGTTTCTTTTATGAATTTTTCAGTAGTAATGATTATAGAAAAGATCAGAATTAAAAATTCAACCTTTTATAGGTGCTTTGCCAGGTATTCTACTTTATATGAATAAGAACTATTTTATTCTTGGAAGATAGTGATGCTTTGTTTGTGTAAGATGCCAAAAAAGATTAGCTTTAACATTTCAAATTTAAAGATGAAAAAAATACTGGAGTATGACAGCAGCTTTAATGGAGGAACAACATATTTAATGATAACCCTTTAAAGAGTTAGAAGTGGTGGAGAAAGGAGTTGATGGAGAGAGAATGTTATCAAATGAGGTAAGCCGGTAAGGCATTCAAACTGAGTTGTTTCTCAACTATCAAAGACAAATATAGGGTTTATGTTTTTTCTTTTGCCGTAGACATATGAATAAACACAGAAAACATGAAGAGTCATATGAATAAATCATTTATTTCATCTATAAAATGTAGATATAAAGTTGGGGTTTCTTTGTGTCATTTTCTCTTACAGATAGCACTACTCTAGAAGACCCAAACTAAAGCATTAACAGGAAAGAGACCCAAACAAGTGAGAGCACCGGTAATATAATAAAATTTTAAATTAAAGGTACCAGACAAAACCTAAGAAATCTAGAAAATAATGATAATGCTCACCTTTTAAGAGAAAATAATTCAGCAAGCAATGGAATTGCGGTTGTTCTTGGGGCAACATCGTTGCTGCAAAGAAGCTCTAGAAGAAATTTTTTGTCAATGTTCCTTGCGATCTGATATATGCAACTTGAATCTGCTTCACTGCAATTTAGCAAAAGTGCCAACGCACGTGTTTTCTCTTCAACATTTCCCAATTCAAGCCTCCTAAAAATAAATGACAGAAGCCCTATAGAGATGAGTTGTTTGACATAATTTCTTTTGTTTGATCCATTCAATGAAGTGAAGAGACTCTCTAAATTAAAAATAGCAGCTTCATCATGTTTCAACTTATGGCTTTCATTGTCTGCAATTTGAGAAGCAAAATCCAGTATATGATTAATTTGCTCTGACTTCCAATTATCAATCAAACGCTTCAAAACAAGGTTAGTTAATGGCATCGCAACACAATCTAAACTATTTCCAGACACCGGGCAAGTTCTGTTTCCCTTGTCAAACCAGGCATTGATGGCTGCTCGTTCATAGGTTTGACCAGTCTCAAGGGTAGTTGGTTCCTCAAATAAAGTTCCGGTCAAAGGACAAATGAACTCCTGTGGAATAGTGGGAAAATATAATCCTGCAACAAAGTAGTTATGTACTTCATTCCCCCTCATCCACAAAATGACGATGGAATAAGACATGATTTCTCATGGAACTTGAATTAATGAAATGTAATTATTTTTCACCTTTAGGAGAAGAAGTAGTCTCTATTGGCTGCATGCAGATAATAATGGTTTAGATGAGGTCACTAGAATAAAAAATAACAGAATGCGCTATCAAACAATAGAAATAGCTAAGAGTACAATACATTTACAACACAGCTGGAGACTGATTCCTCACTGGACAGTGAACCAGTAGACACAATAAGACCAAAATGCCTCTTGGCATCTTGCATGCCTAAAACAGATCCTGTCGCCTTGCTAAGGGTGACTTCATTAGTGCTCTCATGTGGTAGATCATATAGCAATGAGGTTCCTTTCTGCTCCAAAAATGTAAAAAAATATTATATACGAATGTGAGGATATGTTAGATGCAGAGTAAGAGAAGAGATAAACTAATATGTGACTCCGATTGACAATTTATTGAAAAAACCATATCATAAAAATCATAATGCAACTGCAAATGTATTCCAATAGTATTGTGGAGCAGAAAGAATAATCTGCTCACTTTATAAACTTGATGTTGTAAGTGCACATTATAATCACGTGGTTAAAGAGAAAAAAAAAAACTACACTAATGCACTCTAATGTTTGGCCAAAAAAAAAATGAACTCTGACGCATGAGATGAAAAGAAATAATAAAAATGAGACTCAAAACATACAGTATGGAGCTCAATAGCCAGCGTCATCTTCTTAGAATCTTCTTGAGTATCTTCTTCTGTATATTTAACCATTTCAGAGACAAATGCTAATTTTTGTTCAGCAATGGATGAACTGCATGAGTGTCTCATGTGGTTGTGTAAGTTATCTTCTATGGCATTATCTTTCTCTTCTTCAATTCCAGCTTTACTCGAGCCACCAAAGACAGAATCATACAGTTTTTTGCTAACCATTGTCTGAGGTGAGAATGAATCAACAGGTGAAGCTGATTCAGAAGATTGACCAAGGGGACTTCCATGGTGACTTTCTGAAGCAGATATTGATGGAATGGTGACAGAAGGAACTGATGGAGCTTCTGCACCTTCAGTGAGCCAGTTCTTGTAGTATACAGCAAATGAATATGTCCCAGAATCCAAATGCTCATTATACACTTTTTCAAGATTCTTTACTTTTCTTGTTCTGCTTGGCATATCCAGTAGCATATGAACTTCCCTTTTGTACCATGCCTTCAAATGAGAAAGATGTGGAGAAAATAAGTACTCCCACAATTCAGGCAGCAATGTTGTTCGCGCCTGAGAAGGTGAATCACAAAACACTTGCAAAAGATGCTTTGCCGATACCTTACCTTTTCTCTGTATCTCGTAGACAACACTGAGGTAAAGATGAGCACAGGCTGACAACTTATAATTAGGTATCCCACATGTAAAACCATACTTCAATTCATTTAAGCTTAGACCTGTGATAATGCTTAGCTGCAAAGAGGTTCTTTTCAATTCTTTTTCAGATACAGATTCCTCAGCAGCTTGTTCTATTGTATCAATTGCTTGTTCAAGGCTTCTTATGACTTTGATCTCAGTACTGTTCTCATCTTCCAGTTCAATGAAATTCAAGGAGGAAAAACAATTGTGACGTAATGTGCTCCGAAAATCTTCATCTTTTAGAAAGCGTTTTATATATGCATTTAGAATAGAAACAACTGCTTGTACAGCAACTTCATCGAGAGCTACATCAGCCGGTGTCTGCAAAGCATGCCCATGATTTTTTTCATAAATATTTTCAAAGCTTTCACTGCTTGATTGACTGTATGATCTCTCCTGCCGCTTTATATTCTTCTTTATACTTCCACTCAACTGTCCAACCTTGTGTGTACTAGAACTGCTGCTATGCCTCTTATCCAACTTTGCATCCTTGAGTAGCATCCTGGGCCACTTATCCCCATTCCTAAAGTCATTCAGATACTCTTCTTTCCCTCTATTTGCAATTGTCAATTCATTGGAATAAACATCTTTAACTCTGTCCTCTTGCTCACCTACCTCGATTATCTCATTCCTAGGTTTGTGTCCTAGTGGTTTGCTATCAAATTTTTTACTTAACTTCGTATTGCTGGAAGATTTCTCAACAATGTCATTCTTCAATCCCTCATCCAAATTCTCTCCTTCAGCAAGATTATCCCTTGGTCTACTGCTCTGAGCAGTATCTCTATTTAAAAAGTCATCCCCAATCCGATACTGTGAGACATAAGATTTCGTTCTCTCCACTCTAATTCTGTCCTCTGACACAGATAGCCTCCTTTCCTGGTCCCTGATAGAGTAATGACGTAATTTTTCAGGATTAGACTGGAGGGAAGATCGGGATCTTGCGAGCCTTCTACTTCCCTTGAACCCTTCTCTTGCTAGGAGTTCCTCCAAGGATGAAGCCATTTATCTTGGAAATTATATCTCTACAGTAATCTTCACAAGGAAAAAAATCCGCGCAGAGAATAATTTCAATCCATAAGTTAAAATATGTTGATTGGATGGGATCCCTGCCTGTATACAAAGAACAGAATTGAAAACAAAAATGAAGTTATAAATATCTTTCTCAATACTCAAAATGCTGTGAACCCCATGACCAGTTAACGGTTAGTGTATGGAAAAGAAAATAAAACAGATAACGAAAGACGCAATTCTAATCATAAACATTCCTGTTCAACTAAACATAAAATGGTGACGTTAAAGAAGTTTCAGAAATGATATTCCTATTA
Organism: Acacia confusa; assembly: GCA_037074495.1. NCBI lineage: Eukaryota > Viridiplantae > Streptophyta > Magnoliopsida > Fabales > Fabaceae > Acacia > Acacia confusa. The sequence goes on from CM073514.1 coordinate 20,439,044, forward strand.
TTCATGCTGACTTCTATCACAAGTTAACAACAATTGTAGATGAAAAAAGAATATAAAATGGATTTTAAAAAAACGAAGCAATAACAGTAACAAAATTCCTGTTCGCCAGACATGAAGTTAGGATGCAAGTATGCAACATGGAAATAAAAGCCAGAATCTGTAACTAGGATCAATTTCAGAAATAATGTTTGCATTATTCATGCTGTCTTCCGTCACAAGTGGAACAAAAAATAGATAAAGAAAGACGCAATATTAATCAGAAACGTTCCTGTTCGCCTAAACATGAAGCTAAGGGATAGCATCGAACAAATATCGAGCCTGTAACTAGAATCGATTCCAGAAATGGTGCTCTTTTGTACTATTCATACTGGCTTCTATCACAAGCAACTGTTGAAACGGGAAAAAACATAAAACGGACAAAGAAAGTCGCAATAACAATCACAAGCATTCCTGTGCGCCTAAACACTAAGCTGAGAGACAAAATTAAAGAAATATTAAGACCTGTATTTAGATTCCACAAATTGTTCTTATTGGTTATCCATGCCGAGGCTTCCATCACAAGTAAACAATAACAGCAATATAAACAAAGAAGATAAAACAAAGAAAGACGCACCACGCAGAAGATTCAGAAATTTCCGTTCATCCGAAATCCAGGAACGCTGAAGCAAACACCTGCAATCCAATCGATCTAGCAGCGATTGAGTCCCCGAATCCAATAGAAGAAAGTTGAGAATAATATTCGAGAGAATGTTGAGGAAGAGAACGAAGGAGAATGGTGATTGGAGAAAGTCCATGACGAGCGTCGTGCTGTAATTAAATTAATGAAGGAGGATTGAGAGAGGAAAAAAACAAATAGAAAATAATGAGAAGAACAACAATTGGCTACAAAGAGAGAATTCTGAATGTTCAGGTCAAATGGATTGTTTGAGGAAAGATGATTATTTGAATGTTTCAAGCTTTCTGACTGGTGATTATCAAGCATTTGTTTAATGGATTTGTTATTGGCCGGCCGTTGCAGGTTTTAACGCTAGTGAGGGCTCACTATCTTATTATCTTTTTTTTGAACAATCACTATCTTATTATCAATGGACGCTCATCTACTAACCTTTTATGCTTCTTCTTCTTCTTACCTGGAGATAGAAAATTTTTGGTTAGCCTTGAATTTTGTCCGCAAGTAAACACCAAGGAGCGATGAGTATATGAAAATAATGTTAGTGGTTGGTAATAAAGTTTTATTGGCTTGGTCGAATTTGCTCTTTCTTTTTAATATTTTGGGTGCTATTTGAAAAACTTTAATACTTTAATTAGGGGGAGGTCACATGTTTGATCCTATTTGTTCTAATTTAAGCCATCATTGACTACCCTTGTAATCCCCAAAAATAATTTAGGCCAAGTTAGATTAGCATTTTTTTTTTTTAACTTGAGATTAGCATCAAATGAAAACACACCTAGTTTTTTTTTTTTTTAATATAAAAGATATCTGCATTTAAACTGATAAAACATAAGTTTCAAACTATCGGAATACTATACAAACGTCACACAAAAGGTATTGTAGAGTCCTACAAACATTTCTAGTTTGAGTAATTATTTTTATGTGTGATGCATGGTTTAACCATCTTGCAATGGATAGGACAACGATTGGGATAATCAACAGGATTTTGTAGGAGGATAAGAGTCATTGCTTCATGAAGTGCCTGCAGCTGCAATTGAAGGATTCGAAGTTTAATTGGAGGAGCTAGCAACCAGTGGTGAAAGTAAAGATTGTTGAAAAAGATGGTAATAGAAATGGCATGCCCACGTTTGTTAGTGTTAGTGTTATTGAACTTGAAGTAAACATCCCACTTACAAGAACAATTTTGTAGGATAGGTTGCTAGTTTTGACATTGTTTATGAAAAGTACCCTCTTGTAGTTGTCGTTGCATCAGAAACTGATTAGTGAGGGAACTTGCTTTAGCTTGTGCTAATTTAATAACCTGCAATGGAGAAATTCTGGAACCTGCATGGCATAGTTTGTTTCGTGCAAACCATAGAGAATCTAAAATATGAAAAGGTAAATAGGCCAGAAAGGTGTTAGGGTCATTATGGCTTATCAACCATGTCGTTATCCAATCTTGTAACCTTTTATTAGGGATCAAGTCAATCCTAAGACCAGCATTACAACCAAACCAACAAGATTTGGAAAAGAGACAATATAAGAACATATTTTCTAAAGATTCATCATTGTCATTACAAACAGAACATACATTGGTAGAAGCCAAGTGTTAATGGCGTAAGAACTAATTGGTGGGCAAATACATCTAACAAACTTCCACAAGAGCAATAGAATCCTATGAGGTAAAGACAAGTTTCAAATTAAAATACATACCTCGTTAGCTTGATTGATTAGATTAAAGGAATCTATATACGTCCCAAACAATATATATTCCTGAATTATTAGAACACCATCTAATGATATCAGGGGACCTAGATAAAAGAACTGAGTGTTTTAAAATTTCTTGAACCACTTGCCCAAGGTAGAGTGAGGACAATAATTGGATATTCCAAGATCCATTAGGGTGCAGTATAAGGTTAGATACCCAAAAAAGAGGATATGCCAGATCACATTGCTGCAAAGGCCACCAAAGCTGACTATTAAGATATATAGAAGTACCCTCACCCACTTGCTAGGTAAGATAGTTAGTAACAATATCACCCAATTTAAGAATATTTTTTCACAAGTATGAACTATTATAAACGGGAGTAAATATACAATTATGCTCAAAATCCAATTATTTTTTTTAACATCAGTGTACTAAGCAAGGAAGATTTGTTAGATATGACTCGCCACAAATGCTTTGCTAAGAGTGCGGAATTAAAGGCTTCTACTTGGACAATTTGGATACCACCATTGACATAATTCACACCATGGGAGAATGTGAGCCTCGTTTGAAGTTTCTGTTCAACCCCAAAAGAAAGTTGCCATCTTTGTTTTTATTGCATGACATACTTTAGAAGAGAACTTGATTAAAAGAAATTTGCAATATCCAATTTGATCGCACACCAATAATTCAAGACAGCAGTAGGCATTCTATTTATGAGATACACAGCTGTTGAGAAGGCTTCCCACGAATAAAAGGTAGTCATGGAAGCATGAGCCAGAAGTGTAAGTCCAGTTTCTACAATGTGGCGATGCTTGCGCTCAACACGACCATTTTGAGTAGAGGTATATGGACAAGAGTGTCTAAAAATTATTCCATGTTCATCAAGAAAAGATTGAAAACTTCTAAATTCACCTCCCCAATCACTATGTACAACCTTAATTTTTCAATCAAATAAATTTTCAGCCATGTTTTTAAACAGCTTAAAAGCTGATAATGCTTCTCCTTTAGTTTTTAGAGGATATGCCCATGTGTGTCTGCTGTGATCATCAAGGAAACTTATATAGTAATGATAACCTCCAACAGATTTGATTGGAGAAGGCCCCCAGAGATCAGTGTGAATTAAATCTAGAGCTTGAGAGGCACGAGTCTGTGAAACAGAAAAAGGAAGTCTATGGGACTTGCCAAGTTGACAGGAATCACAAAAATTAAACTCTTCATTAGATGCAAAGGAAACATTGCAATCATTGAGTATTTTATGTAAAATAACTTTACTTGGGTGTCCAAGTTTTCTATGCCAAACTTCTAGAGTAGACAGAGTATTTCTAGAGCTATTACTCTTATTACTAACAGAAACAAAACCAGCAGCATCAGCATGAACTAAAGAGATAGCAGCAGTAGACTTTTAGGTTGGAATCACAAGATTATTGATTCTGTATAGACCAGATGTAGAGCCTCTGGTGGCCTATCCTTGCAGCAAGACATTATGCTGCTTCTTGTCCTTCACAAAACACCCATGTGAGTGAATCTCAACAAAAATATCTTTATTGACACTAGTCAGTTTAAAACCACTGATAAGTTTCTTAGCCATTCTAGGGGCAATGAGAACATCATTCAGATTCAGAGTTTTCAGTGGAGAAGATTTATCACATAGTAATTTTGCATTACCAATACCAACTACAGCAACAGAAGCACCATTACCCACAGACACAGAATATATACCTGATGGAGCCTATGGTGCAACATTTTCAGAGTTGTTTGTAACATGATGTGTAGCACCAGTGTCAAGATACCAAGCTGGATCATCAACAGTGTCAGCAGTAGCTATGTAAGCAGAAGCAGAGTCAGGCCGACATAGGCTTTTGAAATTCTTGTCAAAGCGACGATAACAATCAGCTGCTTCGTGACCAGATTTGTCACATAAGCCACAATGGACTTTACACTGAGATGGATTGCCATTACCACCAAAATATCCACAACCTCGGCCACTTGAGGATCCTCTACCTCCATGTCCTCTGCCACCACAGCCTCTACCTCTACGTCCCCAGTTGTGAGATCATGGCTGTGAAGATGAATAAGTCTGAAACGATAGGTTTGCAAATGCATTTGATAGATTGGAAGTTGAAATGTTGCTGAGTTGCTCAAAACGAGATTCAAAGGTCAGAAGCTTAGATTGAAGCTTTGCCCAAGAGAGAGTCTCTTTCTCTGAAAGAGTAACAACTATAGGAGTATAATCTAAGTCTAAGCCAGCAAGCGTTTGGGTGATTAAATCTGTCAGAGACAACGAATAGCCAGCCAACGTGAGATTATCAGATAAGGACTTCATCTTAGCAAGATATTCACGCATCGTGAGGGACCCTTTTTTGAACTGGTGAAATTGGCCTTTCAACAAGGTGATTTTGGATTTGGTGTTAGCATCAACCAACTGAGTGACCGACTTCCAGAGAACAGCTGAGGTTTTGCACGAGGTCATTTGGGAGGCAATTTCAACTGTCATTGTTCCAAAAAGCCAGCCCAATAAAATTTGATCGATAGAAACCCAGTCATCATACATGGGATTCGGACACACCTGTTCCTTAGAATCGAAAATGTACTACGGCGGAGGGGCTGTTGTGCCGAGAATATGACCCTCAAGCCGGTGACCTCGGATAATAGGCATTAGAGTAGACTCCCAAGTGAGAAAATTGTCGCCGTCCAGCTTGACGAGATTAGCCTGATTAAGGGAGTTAAGCAGAGGGGTAGACTGAGTGGGTACCTGAGGGGAGTAAGCTACTGAAGGGAATATTGGGAAACCAGAGAGCGAGGCATAGTTGGGATGGTGTGGGAACGATGGTGGGATTTGGAGGAAGTTAGAGGGTGAGGAGGTCAGTGAAGAGGAAGGAATATAGGTCGAAATGGGCACAGCTGATGGAAAGAAAGGAGTTCCGGCGAAGGATGGACAGGAAATATAAGATGGAAAAGTCGTCGAAGCAAATGAGTTGGTCGGGAAGGGTAAAAGTTGTGTGGAACGAGGAAGAGAAGAAGAAGAAGGTATGTGGGAGCTGGTTGAAAAATAAGACTGAGGCAGATGGTGAGACCCGAAGGAGACAGATGGTAATGATGAAATGGAAGAGTGGGAATAGCTGCGGTGGTTGAAAAAGAGGACTGAGACAGATTGAGGTGACCGTTGAATCTTGAGGAAATGGAAGAGTGGGAATAGCTGCGGTGGTGTGAATGGGATTAGGGTTTGTGGATAGGGTGGAGGTGGTGGCTAGGGTTGATTGGTTTGTAGGATTCCCAGGAGTTGCCATTTCTAGCTTTTTGGCTCTGGTACCAAGAAAGGAAATATGCAAAAGGAATAAAATAATGGTCAGGCTGAATAGTGCCCCATGACCAGTATGTTTCTATTTATAAAATCAGAAGCCAATTACATAAGGACAGGTGTTATGTGAGATTATTCTAGAATACAATGCAATTACATAATATACATAATGAAATAATTCTAACTTTCCATCTAATAAAAGCCTTCCAAATGTATTAGTCTTGAATGTCTTGGTACTGTAGGAAGGAGAACCAAAATTTTTGAAACCGGAACGATTTAACCCCTTTTATCACATAATGGGATTGAAATAACAAAGGGGAGTGATTCAAAGCATCTATCGGCAAAACTTGGAGGGATGATGAAGGAAAGGCCTGCATCTATAAAGTATTGCAAAGGGCTCTATCCAATTTATCCTTAACATGATCCACTTCTTTGCAATTATCACACCAAGTAAACCAACCACTAGGAGATGGAATGTCAATGATGTTACAGACAGGGTATTTTGAGAAGAGATTGCACTCATAACAGGAGAAGAGGCGCTAAATTTATCACATAAACCTTCATGCTCCAAGGCGGAGTTTTTTCCCACCAAGTTTTTTTGACAATGAGAGTGTGCTAGAATCCATTTTTTGTTTGAGCAAATATCTTAATAATTTCATAGTCTTATGAGACGATATATACTAGTGCAAGTACATTTACATGAAATCATCTCTACAAATGTGGAGTGTTGCCACTCTTATGAGATGTGGTGAAATCTCTAAAGCATTTGTTATGCACCAGGCATGCGCAAGGCTATTTTAACACGCAAAACTGTCGTTAATAGTAGAAATGTTTTGATATAATTTAATCATTAATGCCTCTAGTGCACATCAAGATTTGTTAGTTCATAGTGTGATTGATCTAAGTCTGGCTCATAGTTCTAAGGACCACCAGATATAATGGTTATATTCATGTAGGTAATACAGTGGGTTTCTTTGACACGTGGGGGATAATTGTAAATATATGAATACATGTGTGGGTTTGTTAAATAAATTAGTCCCACATTGTTTGGGAATAGTAGAGTATAAGCTTATATATATAATCACATTATATAGGGTTTGTAAAGAGGCTAGAGGAGTGGGCTCATGCACACAATAGACCACCAAAAGGCAAACCCAATGAAATATGGAGAAAACCTTGCTAAAGAATGGTCTTTTTAATCCTAGGGAGTACCAGCTTTCTTGTTACCGATGTTAGCGGAATAACTCTATAGAACAATATTCTCATACACGATTTAGATCATCCACTTCTTCTTCGTTCTTCCAGATTGCTCATGAACTATAACAAGAAGCAGGCAGCCAGATAATAGAAAAAGTACTTGACCTATCATAATATTATTGGCTAGCCAATGCACACAAGAATTTCTCAAAATATACATGTCCTACTTGAATTATTTAGAATTGTTTCAAATTTAGATGGTCATCTTTGTTAAAAACGGTCAAAAAAAAATCCTTTTTTCCTTTCACAATCACAACGCCGAAACGTGCTCCACAATTGTAACACCACTCTCCCAAGTGCAACAAAACAAAACTCCATTGGTAAAAAAAAAATCTCAAGCTATATAAATTGAAATGGTCAAATTGATTGAAAAGGAAACCTAGGCAACCAAACAGCATACAAAGTGGGGGAAAAAAACACAAAAGAAATTGAGATTTACAAGGTTGCATACAAAGTGAAAAAACCAAAAGAAATTGAGATTTAAAAGTGATGTCCAAATGAGTGATTCAATATCAATGGGATCAATGTATCTTTGTCTTGTGGATTGACAACTTATATGTGTGCACTTCTATATAATTGCCGATAAATTTCGTTTGTTACCCTCCATAAATTATGATTCGGAACCATCATATATGTGAATACTATATATACTCAGTTACAAACTGTAATATGTATTGATGACATATATAACAATTATTAGTTAATAATTGTAATATATTGACTTTATTTTCATTATATATAGTTATTTTTATTTTTATTGTTAATATTTATTATATAAAATACAATATAATCATTGATGATAACAAGATAATAATATTAAAAAAAAAATTTATTTTTAATACTCAAACTTCAATACATTATATAGATAAACATCATACAATTTAAAATAAATTAATCACTTATACACTCTAGAGTATTATCTTATAATTTTTTTAATTCTAAAAGAAAATATATTAAAAAATTCTTCAATATTCTCCAATAAGTTTGTTGTAGATTGTCGACCACATACTAGTACTTTAGAGTTCCCATAACTGCCAAAGGATAATATAAATATGAAAATCAGAATATATATATATATATATATATATATATATATATATATATATATATATATAATACACTTGGAAAATATTAAAACCTAAGCAAATCTTGGATCTAATTCAACAAATCATATTTCATCATACCTGCTAAAGTTTATGAACATGAGAGGGAGAACATTCAAGTAGATCCTTATTACTAAAAATTAAGAGAAACAATTATATTAATTTTAATCTTTATAATCTAGTGTAATCATAAATATTTTAACAACAATAAAACCATAACAAAAAGTTAAGAATTTTACTTCATCGTTTTTTTCGTACCCTCTAGTTTTCTTATGTGTTTTCTTCTATTTTTTATCTTAAAACCAATAGTCATAATCACAAATTAATCGCTTTTTGTCTGCAATTATTCTTCCTAGATAATTCAACGACCTTAAGCCACATCTAGTGAGCTCTCGTTATATAAAAAATAAAATGAAACTAAAGATGTTAATTGAAAAGAAAAAAAGAAAAGAAAGAAAGAAAGCTTACATGAGGAATAAGCATGAGAGAAAGAAACCGTAGAGTGAAGATCAACGTTGGTAGTAGGGGACAGAACTCGTAGCGATAGAGTAAAACCAATGGAAAGAAGAGTATGAGACTCATTAGAAAAGCTAAGAAACGTTTAAAAAAGAAATTGGAAGAGTTGCGAAAAATAAACTTTTGTTTTTTAAATCACACCTCCTTATATTTGATAGTTGCATAATCCCACTTTTTAAATGAAAGAATATTTAAACATTCTCTGTGAAGAACCTTAATATATTGTCCATAATATTAATTACTATATCAATAAAGAATTTATTAATATGTTGCTAGACTACTTAACGATTATTTATGAAGAATCATAATTCTTTATGAAGAATCGTAATGTGTTGTCCAATATTTTTTATATTACAGGATACTTAACAGGTCTTTATCCCACTTTTTTATATTAAATCATATTTAAAGGTTTTTTTTATGAAGAACCATACTATATTAACAAATAACTTTTTTTTTTTTTATAGAATCTCATGTTCTTATATATAATGGTTATCATTTTTAAGTGTTAAATAATCTTAAAAAATATATAATAGTTCTCTATGAAGAACTATCAAGTATTATTAAATAATTTTTTTAAGAATCCCGTCTTTTTATATAGGATGTTTTTATTGATAACTATTAAGTATTCTTAAGGAATACATAACAGTTCTTTATGAATAACTATCAAGTATTATCAAATAAACTTTTTTTTTTCAGAATCCGTCTTTTCCATCTCCTTAAGATATTGATAGATATTATATATTATACTATATCTTAACATATTATATTTATTTTTAAAGTATAAATGTGAGATATTATTATATATAATTTTATAACTATATCTTAACATTTGTGTTTATCTTAAAAGTATAAATCTGAGATATTATTAGATATTACCTGATATTTATAATCATACTTTGTGATTAATTATTATAGCCGTTATCTATTTGTTTTTACTGATATAATATGGGAAGATAAATCATTTATAAGGGTTACATAACAGTTGTTTTGTAGTTTGTCACTAAATAAATAGCAATTATTAACTACAACCATTATTTTTGTGTTTTCGCAACTTCTGCATCTCAATACATGACAATGCACATATTTAACCATATATTTTTAGCTTTATATATTCTAGAAAAATATTTTTAACCATAACATACATGACTTTTATTCACTCTAACCATTAATTATTAAGTGTTACATACAATGGTAGAACCACAAATTTTTTTTAGCTCAAGTTAAAAAATAAACATATTGAACTATTTACTAAATAATATCACATAATATTGAAAATATAAATAAATAATAACTGACAATTATAAATCAAAACAAGATATAAGATAATACTAACCTTTTCAGTATGTGTCTCAAATAAGAATTTTACTTTCCTTTCACGGCCCAAGCAGGAATGAACTAAATATTGTCTTGAAGATATCACAAATACAAATATAATAATTATATGTATAATGAAATTTAATAAAATTATTTAAAATATAATCAAAGAAAAAATGCATACCTAAAATTGTAGACGACACTCTCTTAAATGGACAAAATCTTCAAAGATAAAATCAGTAGTAAATGTTTTAGCAAACTCTTTTTCAAAATACACATCTAAATTATTTGTCAGAAAGTCATCTTCCTTCTTGTTTCAAAACCTTGTCTTTACAATTTTCTTTGCTAAGAATGCATGTTCACTACTTGCTGATGAAACTAGTGGTGTTAAGATAAGACGAATTAGTCTATCAACCAAATGATATGAAGTTGTCTTTCCTGTCTTAGCCAATCCTTGACATAATTCATAAAATGAAGATAAATTTTATAGCTTAGGATGTTTTGGAATGTCTTTATGGAAATGCTTCAATTGACAATTCAAATTAATTCTCTTATGTTCAGAAAAATCAAGAGGATAATACTTTTTTGTAAAACTACAAATACCATCAACATTAAAAGCTTTGTAACCTTCCTTTGATCTAATGAAGAGCTAAGTGAAAAAAGTTTCATTGTTTGCTCATTAAACCTTATATTTAACTCTTGTAATTGAAAGTCAATGGTTGATTTGAAAATATCAAAATGATAATGATGCTCAATAGTTATTTGAGCATGTTTTTTATGACCATGACCTTCAATTTATTGAGCATTAAAATCTGTAATATCTATTTCAAAAAGTTTGGAGAAATTAACAACACTTTCAAGCATTTGTTTTTCCAATCATCATCTCTTAATTCATTATAAAATCATAAGGCAACCAAATAATAAATTCAAATTGATTAAAATTAGCTATTCATCATCATCTACATATATATAATCATCTATTGTTAAAACTCAAAACTCTCCCAAAATTATAACATCAAACTTTTCACTAATCAACACAATATTACCCTCATTAGAAAGAAAAAAATATGTAGAATAACTTTCATAAAAAGAGTGAGGTGAGGAAAAAAAAAGATTTTGAGTACCTATTTAATCCTTGAATGAAGATGAACAAAGCCAGAACCCAGAAGTGGAAGAAGTTTAATGCCTCTGGACTGTCTCATACACACAAAGAAAATGACAAAGGAAGGTAATGTGTATTTGATTTAATACCCCCATCATGTGCAAGCTAAAGGGTCACGGGTCCCTTCAATTATTGTTATCATTTTTTTTAACAAGACACGGTTCTTTTTTAAGAAAAATCAAAACAAAATATAAGATTATACTAATCTTTTTAGTAGTTATCTCAAACAAGAATTTTAATTTCCCCTCACAATCTAATAAGTAATGACCCAAACATTGTCTTAACAAAAAAATAAGCGTAATTATAGAGAAGATAAAATATTAACTGGGGTCAAATTATTGGCTAAAATAAAATATTATATATATAATACATATATATAAATATATAAGATAAGAGAAGGTCAGCTAAGGTCAAAATTCCAACTAGCAAAGATGTAGTTCCGCCATTGGTTACCTATACCCGAATTTGTAGCACTAGTGATCACGATAAGGAAAAGAAGATGAAGAGAACGGATTTCTCAAGGCATATGGCAAAATGGTTGGGCCCTTTTTGAATCAAATTAAAAATAAAAGAAAAAACTCAAAATGATATATCATATGTCGTGTATATTATTATTAGATGATATGATATGCAATAAATTGAAAAATATAAAATTTTGATATAACGCAAATGGTTAACTTAACAATAATTTTAACCATGAGAGAGTTGATAATTAAAATATAAAACATTAAGGTCCTAAATTTTAATTTTCAAAAGTTATAGGGAGGTATACAACTTAGTCAAAATTCAGGAAATTTTTGTACATTTTAGTCTAACTAATATTATATGAAGTAATTTTATTTGGACAGATTTGAAATCGCACTTTAAACACAAATTCAAATATAACCCAAGCAATTTTTTATAAGGTAGGTACAAAATTGCACATGTGTTTTTATCTGAGAATTGCTTAGCACCAATTGTTTTTTTTTTTTGTTAGACGCAAAAGTGAATACATGGTTACAAATTAGATACAAAAATATTATTTGACCTTTAAATTTGATTTTTTTTGCTGACTGGATGATGATGTGGCTTTCAAAGATGTAAAAATACATATGTGATTTTTGACAAAAAGAGTGTTCAACACCAAATACTTTTTTAGGTGCAAAAACACATACATGGTTTGGCTAAAAAAAAATCATTTGACCATTAGTTTGACTTTTTTTGTTTGACGGGACAATGACGTGACTTTTAAAGCAAGTATGTGAAGAAAAAAAAACCTATTAAAATTGAACCATCGCAACGTTGGCTAAGGTGTATCAGACCACACTACCCCCCATTGTCTCAGAAATAGCCCTATAAAACTCTTACAGCTAAAGTGGCGTGTGGATGAAAAATATATCCATATTGGACAGGTTGTGATTTTCAGGTTCAATGTTGTTACAGGGGTGAACATAGGGATAGAGATGGTGATATTAATTCTTTCCAACTCAGACTTGCGACGAGTCGATATGTTTTTTTTCCAAATAACTGCTTTGAAAGCCATGTCACCATCCATTTAGGGGGCAAAAAAAAAATCAAACTAATATCAAACGGTATTTTTGGCTAAACCACATCTATATTTTTGCACTTAAATAAAAGTACTTGGTGTTGGGAACTTTTTTGGCCAAACCACATATGCATTTTTACACCTTTGAAAACCACATCTTCGTCCAGTCAGCAAAAAAAGTTAAACTTAACTGTCAAATGGTATTTTTGTACCTAATTTATAATTAAGTAGTCACTTTTACACCTAAAAAAAACACTTGGTGTTAGATACTCCATGAAAAAAAAAAACACACACACATATATATTTTTTCACCTTATCTCTTTTTATATATGAATGGACTAACCTCACTATTCAGTATATTCACTGATTTTTATTTACAACTTCATGTTTATTATTTTCAGTGAATTGCATGTATTTCACATAAAATGTAGAGTTAAGGTGCAATTTCGCCAATAAACTATTGGCTCATGAGCAATTTCGCCAATAAGCTCTCTAGTGGACCAAAATCGCCAACAAACTTTTAAAAACGTAAAATTTGCACAACGCTATTAACGTCCGTTTTTTGCCTTCATAAAAAAATTACAAAATAAGACCCAGATGTTTATGAAACTATATTTAAGCCCAAAAAAATTTTAAAATTTTTATTTTAGTCCCTCCACGTACTTTATGTAGAGGAACTAAAGTGAAAATTAAAAAAAAAAATTTGGGGTGGCAAGATAATTTTCTAAAACTTTGGGTTCTTTTTTGTAATTTTTGCAGGGCCATCACTACCCCTTAAAATCTGCCGCTGGTTACATATCTTTTTTTTTTTTGCGTTAGCCTGGTCTGTGGCCTATTAAGGAGGCCTGTAATTATAAAAATTTTATAAGCAGTCTAACAAACCACATGCCTCACTTCAAAACAATCCTATTTCAAATAGAGTAAAAACAGACCTACTTTAAATAGGCCGAAAACAGACCTACATCTAACAACCTGTCTGAAGTAGGTCTATTTTTGGCCTATTTAAAGTAATTATTTTTCGCCCTATTTGAAGTAGGCTTGTTTTAAGGTAAGGCCTGTGGTTTGTTAGGCTGGTTACTAAATTTTTAAAATTACAGGCCTCCTTAATAGGCCACAGGCCAGGCTAACGCCGAAAAAAAAGAACACAAAATTGGGGGTAGGGATGGCCTCCTTAATAGGCCACAGGCTAGGCTAACGCCCAAAAAAAGAACACAAAATGGGGGGGGTAGGGATGGCCTCCTTAATAGGCCACAGGCTAGGCTAATGCCGAAAAAAAGAACCCAAAATTGGGGGTAGGGATGGCCTCCTTAATAGGCCACAGGCCAGGCTAACGCCGAAAAAAAGAACCCAAAATTGGGGGTAGAGATGACCCCGTAAAAATTATGAAAAGAACCCATAATTTTAGAAAATTATCTTTCGGCCCATAAAATTTTTATAATTTTCACTTTAGTCCCTCCATATAAAGTACATGGAGGGATTAAAATAAAAATTTTAAAATTTTTTGGGACTTAAATATAGTTTCATAAACATTCGGGTCCTATTCTATAATTTTTGCATGAAGGCAGCAAATAGACGTTAATGACGTTGTGTAGATTTTACGTTTTTAAAAGTTTGTTGGTGATTTTGGTCCACTAGAGAGTTTATTGGCGAAATTGCTCATGAACCAATAATTCGTTGGCGAAATTGCACCTTAACCCTAAAATGTACAATAAATCATGTTATTTATAGCTTCCATATGACTAATTGAGTAATTCTATTTTTTTTTTTTTTAAAGAAAACAAAACCTTCCTAATGATCATTGAGGTATTATGTGCATGATCACAACAAACCCCTCAACTAACTTCTATATTTAGAATTGGGGTAATAATTTATAAACAAAGTCAATTGAAGAGTTGGTTTTTTAATACGGACAAAGGCAAAGTCTAGGAGCTATTTGGTATGAGGGAAATGGACAAAAAATGAATAGAGTGAAGAAAATTCAAAGTTAGATTTTAAAAAATTAGAGAAGCTATGTTAAAATATTTTAATTAATTTTTCTCTTGCTCTTTTATCTTATATTTTCTCTCTGATAAAATTTTGTAACCCCACTTCTCTAATTTTTTAAACCTCACACGTACAAGTTTTTTCTCCATTTTCCTCCCCCACCAAATCTCGTACCAAACAGCCCTTTAATATATATATATATATATATTGATAATAAGAAGAGGCTAAAAGCCAAAAGAATAAAATTACACAGGAGGGGAATTGAATCCCATATCCACCATATCAACTAAGGACCTTAGCACCATAAGGCATTCACTTAAGAAGCTAGATCTAGAAAGTCCCCATTTCGCCAACGCGTCTGCAACACAGTTCAAGTCCCTAGGAATATAACATATTTCCACAACCCAATTATGAGAAATCAGGTCTCTAATATTCTGCACCACCAAGCTACCAAACACAAAAGAATTATCGTTCAAGCAGTTAACAAGCTCACAATCATCAGACTCAATAATAAGTTTTCTATATCCAAGGTCCCAAGCAATCAACATACCCTCAAAAACAGCCCATTCTTCAGCAGTCCTAGCACTACATATGCCCAGATTCTTAGAAAAACCAGAAATCCACACACCTCTATAATCTCATAGGACACCTCTACAACCAGCCACAGATGTACTAACAATCACTACCCCATCCACATTCAGTTTCATCCACCCCTCAGGAGGGGCACACCAACATTGAGCATCAGCCTGGTATGGAGGGAATCTAAAACACACAGCAGGGGATTTTCGAAGACCAGCAAACCTCCTCCATATATGCAAGATAATGGCATGAGGGTCTATAGGTTTAATAAAACCAGCCTAAAAAATGGCAGCATTACGCCATAACCATAGCTTCCATATAAAGATCCCAAAAATAAGACACCAAGCAGGACCCAAAATAGAACTAAATCTTCCAACCAAATTCATATACAGCCAATCCGTAATACTTAAGGAGAAGAATTGGGGCACATACCTTTAAGGAATGAACTTCAGCCACAATCTTTTCGCATTTATACAATCCCTTAGCACATGCAAGCTATCCTCAACTTCCCGATTGTAGTACCCGCATAAAGCCGACTGAGAAGACCAGGAACTCCTCCAATCATTAGTAGGGAGACTGTTAAGAGCAACTCGCTACATAAAAACTCTAATACGCTCAATTCCCTTCCACTTCCAGACATGGTTCAGCAAGCTACTTCTTAAGTGCAATGGATTATTTTCAACTAGAAAATAGGCGCTCCTTATCAAGAATAATCCATTACTAGAAGGCCCCCAAGTTAATACATCAAAATCTGCATTAGAATTAGGAGGGGGCTGGGAGACAAGACGTTGAATAATATCAGGATGAACAATCCGTAATACTTAAGGAGAAGAATTCTAATGCCTAAACCCAAGTTAATACAGCCAATCCGTAATACTTTAGGAGAAGAATTGGGGCACATACCTTTGAGGAATGAACTTCAGCCATAATCTTTTCGCATATATACAATCCCTCAGCACATGAAAGCTATCCTCAACTTCCCGATTGCAGTACTCGCACAAAGCCGACTGAGAAGACCAGGAAATCCTCCAATCATTAGTAGGGAGACTGTCAAGAGTAACTCGCCACATAAAAACTCTAATTCACTCAATTCCCTTCCACTTCCAGACATGGTTCAGCAAGTTACTTCTCAAGTGTAATGGATTATTTTCAACCATAAAATAGGCGCTCCTTATCGAGAATAATCCATTACTAGAAGGCCCCCAAGTCAATACATCAAAATCTGTATTAGAATTAGGAGGGGGCTAGGAGACAAGACGTTGAATAATATTAGGGTGAACAATATTAGTCAATCTATTCACATCCCACAAGCCATTTACCACCCAATCCGCCACATATGAAGACGACTCTTCTAGCGACAAGCTTCTGAAACAGTGGTCCTTAACTTTTCCTTCAAACAGCCACCTATCTTCAAAAAAATTGACCATTCTACCATTATGAATCTACCATCTAGTACCAAGATCAATAATATGCCCTTGTGAGGAAATAAATTTCCACAATTTAGAATCCCCAAGCCTAACAGACAGCAAAGAATCCGCATCCCTAAGCATATATTTCGCATAAAGAACCTCTGCCCACAAACCCAATTCACCCATTAAAAGCCTCCAGGCTAACTTGGCCCCACAAACTATATTAAAAGATTGAAGACGTCTAAATCCCAATCCCCCAAATTCCTTTGGGCGGGTAATATGATCCCAACCCACCGATGAAATTTATTCTGACTACCTCCATGATCCCAAATGAAATTCCGTTGAAGCTTCTCAACTTGTAAACACACTCCTCTAGGAATTTTCACCACATGCATAGGATATAACGGAATGGACCCAAGAACTGATTTAGCAAGCGTGATACGACCTGCCATTGAGAGTGTTTTAGCTTTCCAGGTGGAGAGTTTTGACTGAACTCTATCAATGACATACTGAAAAGTTTCTCTACTTCTCCTACTTTTGGTAAGGAGGAAACCCAGATACCTCCCAATCTCACAAGAAATCAACATGTTAGATGCTTCTCTAATAGCCTCCCTAGTTGCAACTGAGACTCTTAGAGAGAAAAACATGGATGATTTTGATCTATTGACTCCCCCCCCAATGCTTCCGTAAATCTATCCAGACAATCTAACATGCAATTAGCCTGCTCTAGAGAAGTTGATCCAAATAGAAGTAAATCGTCCGCAAACATAAGATGAGAGATTTTAGGCCCATTCCTAGACGAAGCAATCGCTTTCCAATTACCACTCTCAGCTTCATCACAAATTATATGAGATATTTTATCCATGCACAAGACAAATAGGAGAGGAGACATAGGATCCCCTTGCCGAAGACCCCTTCCTGGCAGAAAAAACTCAGTTTTAGAACCGTTCCACAACACATTGTAAGATACAGAAGAAACACAAGACATGATTAGGGCTATGAAGGACTCCTCAAACCCCACTTTAGCAAGAACAACTCTCAAAAAGTCCAACCTTATTCTATCATAAGCTTTTTCAAGATCAATCTTCATAGCCATGAGCCCTTTCCTACTCCTATTTTTGTGCATAACATGCAACAATTCTTGCCCAATCACCAGATTATCTTGAATATGTCTCTCTTTAACAAAACTAGCTTGAAAAGGGGAAATGATATCACCTAAAACGCCTTTCAACCGCTGAACGATAATCTTAGTTACACATTTGTAGTGAACAGTACAAAGGGAGATTGGGCGGAAGTGGGAAACTGTTAGTTCTCAATGTGTTTTGATGATAACTAGCAATTGTAAACTTGATATGAAGTTTGTTTTTGGCAATATGAAAATCTCACTGTCAAAGGCAAACTCAAGTTTGGGTATGTAAACTCGAGTTTGAGGGTTGACAGAAAGCTGTTTACTTATGCGAAGAAAACCAAACTCGAGTCTGCTTGGACTAACTCGAGTCTGAGGAGTTACAGAAAGCAATCAGAAATTTTCACAACAAGCCAAACTCCAGTTTGCAAAACCAAACCTGAAGTCTGGAAGATACAAAGAGCACTCAGAATTCCAAGCAAGCCAAACTCGAGTCTGGATTCCTAAACTCTAGTCTAGACCAAACAGAAAGACACTCGAGTTCCAAGCCAAGTTACAAACTCCAGTCTAAAGTTACAAACTCCAGTCTAGACCAAACAGAAAGATTTGAATAGTTTCAACTCAAACATAAACTCGAGTTTAGGACAAATAGAGAAACACTCGAATTTCTACCATCTTTCCAAAACTCCAGTCTGTCTCCTAAACTCCAGTCTGGAAAATCACGAACTTAGGCTTATTCTTCAAACATAGACCCAAACTCGAGTCAGTCACTAATTGACTCGAGTCTAGGAGCAGGACCAAAATTACATGCCAAGTCCAAAGCCCGATAGTTCTCTCTGTAAAAGCCAAACTCGAGTTAGCTTTTACAGACTGCAAGTTTAGACCTCTAATCAACGGACATGCTTTCTGGATGAACTCCAAACTCGAGTCTGGAAGAACAAACTCGAGTTTGCATTGGGGATTTTGAAAAAATCAAATGATGTTGATCTGCGAAATCTTAATGGGTCTTCCTGAAATTATTTCATGATATGATATTATTGTTTCTAATGTCCTTGATGAAGTTTTGAGTGTTTTTCAGATAATGTTTAGTCAAGATCAAGGTGAGATCAAGATCCAGAATAAGTGCATTAAATGAAGAACCAAGAACAGGGCTGATTCTTCTCCCTTATCCCAGATGTTCAGTTCAGACCGTTGCAACACATTAAGATCACTTCAAACGGTCGAATTAAGATCATGGAATGGCTAAAAATCTGGAAGACGTTCTGCAACAACTAAATTCCAAGATTCCAGCTAAGAATTCAAAGAACAGAGCAAAATATGCTACTGCCATTTTTCCAGAATTGCAGCTGAACATTAGAGAAAGAATTGCAACGGCTAGGTTATCCATTCAGTCTATAAGAGGCTGTGAAAACTCAAAGCAACAGATACACAACGAAGCTATCTTGATTATACTTTGAAATTTGAGTCTGTATTGTTATTTTCAACCTGTTCTTCAGTGTTTATCCTTATCCACTCTTTTGAGAGTTTGTAAATTTTTGAAAGCATTTGTTTGTGAGAACTCAAGGTTGTGGAACCTGTGAGTTGGGTTGTTCAATCACAAAGTGTAAGGGGGAGCAAGTCCTAGGTGATTAGGATTGTGTCTGGTCTTCATTGTTGTAATTGAAAATCTGTTGAATTAGTGGAAACACCCAGAAGGTATCTGGGGACTAGACGTAGGTCAAGATTGAGACCGAACCAGTATAAATTCTGTGTGTCTAAGCTTTTCTTTTTCTACTCTTTTATTATCCATTTCTTAAGCTTCATTTTTAAGAGTTGAAAAGAATTTTTAAAATCCCCAATTCACCCCCCCTCTTGGTGATTTCTTCCACTTTTAGAAACGAGACTAGGAGACTCTCTTTTAGGAATCAGAGAGATCAAAGTCTTATTAGCTTCCATCAACAAAGAAGATCCCTGAAACACCCCTTTCACAAACGCACATAACTCAGGGCCTACCTTGGACCAGTTCCTTTTGTAGAAAATTGGGGGAAAACCATCATCCCCTGGAGGCTTAAAACTTCCCATTGAATCCATAACACTTCTGATCTCCATATCCAGAGGGACTCTATCCAGATTTCTTAAGACGGAGTCCTCCACATGGGGAAACTTAGCATGCGTCATTATGATTGGAGGGGAGGTTGAATCATTTGTAAATAGCAATCTAAAATAATCAACAACCAAAGCTCTCAACTCTTCCTCCTTGTCAATCCACTCGCTAGCCTCATTCCTAAGAGCCACTATTCTGTTTCTTCTGAACCTTATTTTCGAATTGAGATGGTAATACCGGGTATTCCTATCTCCATCATTAATCCACTTAACTCTTGATTTCTGGAACCACTTAATCTCTTCAATCTTAATTAAATATTCCAATCTCTCTTGCTGCTAAATCTCTAAATCACAGAGAAAACGAGAATAAGGGTAAGGAAGAACACTGAATTCCCTTTAAACGAGCCAGGGTCTAAGCCTTTTGAGCCTCTAGAGAACCAAAAACATTCCTATTCCAAGGCAAAGGATATAGTTTGAAATTACTGAGGGCCAAATCAATGCTTCCCCTAGAGGACCATTTATCAGATAAAAGGCCTCAAAACTATCATGTTCAAGCCACATGGCCTCGAATCTAAATGGCTTAATACTCCAATAATTATTGTTATTATTCTGTAAACAAAACAACAGAGGATTATGATCAGAGAAGGTAGTGAGAGCAAGAACCTGAACATAGCAACCACCAAACAACTCCAGGAATTTAGTATTGGCAAGAACCCTGTCCAGCCGCCGGTACAGTCTAGGACAATTGGGTAATTTAGGGCCTCTCCAAGTAAATCTAGGGCCAGATGATCCCAAACCAGATAGCATACAATCCTGAATCCTTTGTCGAAAAGCTCTCATCCAAATCTCATTCGCAGTAGAGCCACCGATTCTTTCATCTAAAGCCGCTATATCATTGAAGTCCCCTACAACGGCCCAAGGAGAGGAAATAGATACCGCCATAACTTTAAGATCAGACCATAACACCTGCTTCAACATCAGACTCGGCACTGCATAGACAGCCGTTAAGAGGAAGTCTGAAAGACCCCCAACAGAGCAATTAAAATGAAAAAACTGTCTATTTAAATATAACACCTCCACTTTGATCCTATCCGACCTCCAAGCTGCACAAAGCCCACCAGAACGACCAATACTAGGAATGAAAGCAGAACCATAAAACCCCAACGAGTCCAGCCGGCTGAGGAAGGAAGCACTCTCCGATTTCGTTTCAACAAGAATCATAAGATCAGGGACAGAATCTCTCCACGCAAGACGAAGATTTCTGATAAGTCGAGAGTCACAAGCCCCCCGACAGTTCTAGTAAAAGATTTTTGCCATTACAAAAAATTAAATTAAATATACAGACACTGGGCTTCAACACCACAAGGCCCAAAATTAACAAGCTTGAGGTTTAAGCACCTAAGAATTAGCGGGTACGCCCACCGTCTGCCCCTGGCCCACATCCTCCATCTGACAAACAGAACTCTAGGCCTCCATTGATTTTGACATTTGGGCTTCCTCTTCTCACATATCATCTGGGTCTGGAGCCAAAGAGCCTGCCCAAAATTTTCCTCCCAATTTCCCCAAACTCTCATCGGGCCCAGATATAGTGTGATGAGAGTTCTCAACTTCTCCCTTAGACTCAACACACATAAATTCATTTCCTCCTGTGGGCCCCTCAAGCAATAAAGACTTCCCCTGGTCACCTATCACTTCATCGTCACTTTGCCTTACCACAATTAGTTCCCCAGCTGACAACTCCAACGTCTCATCCTCCTTAAACACCTTTTGCATCACTTCCCTAGATCTTTTCTCAGACCTACTGCTATCACCAACCCTCTTCCCTCCAGACTTACCCTTATTTCTCCCTTGTTTCCTAATCCCACCTCCACGATTTTCCTCTTCCCCAAGAGCCTTGAAGGTACGCCTAGCTTCAACAATCGTACTCTGGAGAAGATTGACATCCCCTATAGCCTTACCACCTACCTCCTCACCATTATCAAGAACTTTCAACGATTCAAACCTCGAACCACCGCTTCCCTGCCCAGCAATCACCGGCCCTTTCTCCTTCCCCCCTTTCCGTTGCCGGCGAGGTTTACTCACCACCTTCCAAATATCAACCCCAGAGGAACAAGCTTCAATAGAGACCCCATCATTCACAGCATCACTCGCCTTTCCATCTTGAGTTGGACCACCTGACATATTTGAACTCTTCCCCTCCTTACATTCACTTTTAGTATGCCCATAAAGACCACACTGAGTACAGAGAAGATGGAGTCCCTCATACTCCAAGTAATAATCAATGTCATCTAAGGTAAAACCCGACATCAACTGTTTATCTAAATCCACTACTACACAAATACGGGCGTAGTGACCACGCAGGTGTCCCGAAGTATTCATATCAATCTTGATAATCTCCCCAATTCAATTACCTATCCAGGTGAGAGCCCTTCTATCATAATATTCCAGAAACACACTAGGGAGTCTAACCCATACAGCAACCTTATTGATAGTAGCCTTCATTGGTTGAAATTTGGGTTCCCATGGACGAATCGTTAAGTAGTGATCAAAGATCATCCAGGGTCCTCCGGTTAGAGCATTAAAATGGTCATCATGGTTCGTGAATTTGACAACAAAAAAGCCATTGCCAATATTAATAAGATTAATCACTCCTTTCTTCGCCCACAAGGATTGAAGAATAGATAGAAGGAGCTTGTAGCCAATATCTTTTCCCAGTAACTTCACAATCACAACTCGGTCCCAGGCCTTATACAACCTACTCATCATCTTCTCAGAAAAGGAAAAGGTAGGGAAGTTCCTATTAGGATCCTCACTAATAATGCAAGGAGGTTCAAGCACCTCCTGCCTAGAATCTACATTACCACTTCAGGAATATGGATATCCGAAATACCATCTTCATACCCCACAGACATGTTAACCTCCCCAATATTATTAATACCTTGTAATTTCTCAGCAAAGGATTGACCAGTCAGCCCTTGTATCTTCCCCCCCTCTCCCAACTTAGGCCACTCGTCATCAGTAATCATCAGATTGTCATTCTTCATTTTCTTCAAACTACGGTTGAATAAATCATCCTCCTTACTAGAGGAAGAGACCCCTTCGGCAGACTTCTTAAGAGCAACAAAGACATCGCGCTTTTACTACTTTCGGTTGTCCTTCAGCTAGCAAATCATAATTTTTAACAGCCCTTTAATATAAGAGAAAGGATCAAAGGAACAGGTCAAAAAACAAAAACATAACGGAAAGGAAAGAGGTTTGGGCAAGCACATTCCAAGTCCAGTCCAATAAGGTCGATGCACAACAGGCATGTTAATTCTAAGCTTCTTTCGCGAGCCAATCAGCGCATTCATTTACTTTTTCGATTGTAACCAAAAAAAAATAAATAAATAAAATTTACTTCTTCGATAGTATATACATCTCTAAATCCCGCATGATGAATGCTCTAATTTCTTGTACAGTTATATATAAATATTTTAGCCAAAATTAAGAAATTAGTAATGATATAGGGTAAATTAGTAAACGGATATTTTAATATACATTTTAATGAAAAAAATACTTTTAGAATATTCTCAATGAAGTTTATACTTTGAACATAAGCATATTAAGATAAAACACTAAGGAGTTTAGAGTATTGAGAAGAGATTAACTTTAAATTTGAGTTATAGAGAATGCCTAGAGTTAAAGGGTTTTTACAATCAAGATTGAATATATGCATTATAAGCTAAAATATACTTTTGTTCCTTTAAGTTTTACATTGAGTATATTTTTTATCCCTTAACTTTATAAAGTATACTTTTTTTTCCTATATTTTTGACATCGTTAATGTTGTTAATGAAAAATATTGATATAACAAACTCAAGTGGTGACTGTGCAGCTAACAAAGCATATTTTAGTTTTAATTTTTAATATAATATGTTTAGTTATTAAACTAAAATAAACCAATAAATCATTGAAAATGAAATTGGTGTTTTGATATTTAGGTTGTTAAACTAATATATTTAGATAATTAAATTAATTTTTTTTAATGAAATCATGATTTTGATATTGAATGCTTCATTAATTTTTTAGAAGTTTTTCAATTTACACATATTTTAAATTTAATATTCATTAGCATTTAATTACACATTATCACTAGAGTTACCGTTTTCCATTAGTAATATTAACCTTGTTAGAATTAAATGACAAAAAGTATACTTCATGTAAACTTAAAGAACTAACCGTATGCTTTAGCTTATGTTGTAATTTTAATAAAAGACAGAGCAAAAGAGATTTGGAGGTTAATTTGGAAGAGTAAATAATTCTACAAGTGACAAAATTTAAATATTTGGAATAAATTATATAAAAATATATTGAAATTAATAGATATGTTAATCATAAAATTTAAGTTGGGTGGTTTAAATAGAAAAAAATATTAAAATTATTTATGATCAGAAAATACTTAAAAAGGTAAAAGTTACTACCTCCGTCCCAAAATATAAACAAAATTTGTGAATGGTTGTGTTTCAAAATATCAATTTCATTTTAGGTATGTCAAAGCATTTATTGTGTTTTTTTTTTCCCAACTTTATCCCTTATCTATATTTGTTGCATTTATTGTTTGTCACACACTTATCCTCTTTACAAATAAGGGTATAGTTTGAAAAAAAAAATTTATACATATTTATTTCTCTTGACTAATTTTAACTATTTTTTGTAAATACAAATTAGTTATTTGAAGCTTATAATTTGGGCGAAGGGAGTACTATATGATAGTGAATGTTGGGTTTTAAAGAGATAATACAAGCATAAAGTAGCGGTAACTGAGATAGATATGTAGTTAAATAAGAAAAGATAAGATTAATAACAAACATAAACCAAGAAGACTTTGAGTAGCACCTATTGAAGATATGATAAGATAATAGAAAATCATCTAAGGTGATTCAAACATGTACGAAAAGTGCCATTCAATGCATTAGTAAGAATGATAGATCAAACAATATGAAATCCTATGAAAAAGAATATAAGATAGAATTGAACATTTAATAAAAGGGTTAAGGTGCAAAAATGCACATGTGTTTTACTCTCAGAAGCACTCATCACCAAGTACGTTTTTTAGGTACAAAAGTGCACATGTGGTTACAAATTAAATGTAAAAATACTGTTTGATTATTAAGTTTGACTTTAAATATTAAATTTGACTTTTTTTTTTCTTACTTTCAAAAGTACAAAAATACACATATGGTTTGGGAAAAAAAAGCACCCAACACCAAGTGTTTTTTTTTAATTCTATATTTTTATTTCAATTAAAGGAAAATTATTATTTCTCTAGGTATAATTCCTAGGAGGCCAAATTTTTTCTTCTGATTTATCATTTTGGAAAGGGGGATATACTCAATGGGTAAAAACTGAAAAAAAAATTTTATTCCCATAATTTAGTTTTTTTATAAAAAAATTCCTTATTAAATTTTCTAATTAATAATTGATAAATGAGTATTTATAAGTCAACTTTATAACTATAAGTCTATAACTTTCCTTGATTTATTTTTATTCATCATATAAATAAAAATAACTTATTTGGAGGTGCAAATGTTTATATTACATATTTCTTAATGCAATAAAAATTAAATAATATTATTCGGTTTTGATTGAAAGTTATTTAAATAATTTCTAGTTCAATTTATTAGATAAAAAAATTAAAATTATCTTCAATTAAATATAATATTTATAATATCAAATTTTAAATGTATAAATACTCATTTATTAATTATTAATTAGGAAATTTAATAAGGATTTTCTAAAAAAAAGAAAATAAGATATGGAAATAAAAAATTTGAATTTCCAAAAATTATACCTAGAAAAATAATAATTTTTCTTTAATTGAAATAAAATTATAAAATAAAAAAAATTGATATTAGGCGCTTTTTTTACCAAACCATGTGTATTTTTGTACCTCTAAAAGTAAAAAAAAAAAAAAAAAAAAGGTCAAACTTAACTGTCCAACGGTATTTTTACACTTAATTTGTAACTACATGTGTACTTTTGCACATAAAAAAACACTTGGTATTGAACATTCCTTAAGGTAAAGCACATGTGTATTTTTACATCTCATCTCTTAATAAAATTCTTGATCAACAATTTATATAGATGTTATTTAATTGTTGATAGAAAATAATGGTGATCTCGTGTTTAATAATAATAATAATAAGTATTTTAGAAAAACTATAGTGCAATTTGTACTATTAACTACTTCAGAAAATTTATTTTGGTAAAATTGTTAACAGTAACTAATTAAAATAATTTCCTTAATTATTAAAATACTATTTATGACGGGATGATGTTGGGAAAAAACACATTTGAGGAAAGACACATATAGTGTAGGTCCCACCATGCCTTACAATCACCATATTTTCCCCCGTTTTTTCAACTCTTTATTTCGTCTCCTTCCATTTTCCTTCCTGTTAGCAAAGTTGACCTGGGAAAACACAATCCGGTGGCGTTCGACTGGATTTAAATACGGGCATTTTCCTGAAACAAAAAAACCTGGGAAAGCACAAAATCCGTTGGCGTTCGACTGTATTTGAATACGGGCATTTTCCTGAAACAAAAATGGTAAGAAACAAGACAAATTAATTGACTCAACACAAGCAATATCTGTTTCTTCGTGTTCTTAAAAAACGCACAACGGTTCCCATTGTATCAATGTCTTCGTTTCTTTGATTTCACTCTCTCTCACTCTTCATTTTCTCTTCGTCTCTACACCGGCAAGTAGCTCATGGTTCTAACAATGAAGTTCATCTTCGGACTTCTAACATTTGTCACTGTCGGCTTGATCATTGGTAATTATGGTTGTTTGGTGTGACTCTTGCATGTGATTTTCCAGCTGAGTTTCATGATGTTTTCTTAGGAAATGAGAAATAGTGCATTTTGTTTTATTTGTTTGTCTGTACATTACTAACTTACAAGTTCAGGATGATGATCATGATATGAATTCATGATGGCTTCCTAACATTCAGTTTCTATTTGATGGGTAATTTCTCAGTTCCTGGTTTTTCTGCTGTATTGTTCACTGCGGAGTTACTAAGAGAAATAAACGATGTATCCCGGGGAAGAAATAACCAAGAAGTAGACCCCGCTTGATGGGCCCACGACCTTGTTCCTCCATAATAAAAATTTTCATGCATTTGTTGTCTTTCACCTTAAAATTTGAGCAAAAAAGATGAAAGAGGTGAAGCCAAGTCCTAATGTATTTAAGTTGATGAAACATCCTGAACTGGGGAATTTGTTCTTTTGGACACTTTTCTGTCTTGCCTTCCTGGAAAATTTATCAGCTTCCAGGAAACTGAATGCACTATCCAACTTTTGTTTATATTCTCCCCTTAACTGGAGAATGATATCTTCTACCTTGATGTTGAGCGGATAACAGAAATAGAATGATGATATATGTCAAAATATATTGGATTACTGATTAGCAATTTCAGGAAAGCTTGGCACAATGGGATCATATGAATGAATTGTTTTCTGTTTTGGAATTACAGGCTCCGTCTACCAATTGACACTTTTACGACACTTGGAAGACTCTCATGGTAAACACCTGCAATCATTTTCTTTCATATTGGGGCTTAAGAATCTTCGAAGATGTTGAAATTGTTCTGTTTTGTTACACACACATATATACTTTCCACTATTGCATTTTTATTTTGCTCTGTATCAAAATCTTTGTCCTTCCCTCTTTGATGAAGTGGAACTGAGATACTAGTTTTACATCCTTTTTCCTGGTGTCTGTTTTCTTACTTTTTTTGGGGAATGATTTTGATTTTTCTTATAGCCAATGATCATGTCATATTTGTACTAGAATGATTTGTGGTTTGAAACCTTTAGTCATATTAACTGAGGTTAGGCCAAGTAACCTGTCTGGTATAGATATGAGAGATGTAATGTCAGAAAGATTTATGGTAGAGATTTTGTTTCAATAACCCAAGAAACAATCCAAACAAGAAAATGCTTCCAAGGATTTTTAAACATTGTTATGCTAATGCCATGTTATCTTGAAAGTTACATAGGATTAAAATCCTTAAGGTGGAGATGAAATAGTAGCAGTTGCATGAGGGCTTTTTCAGAATGATCACAATGAAGGCCTGGGCCTATGGAAATGTTTTAATGCTTGTGATAGTAAGAGTCTTCAGCAATGAGGGGAGTTTATAGAGTGGAAATCATATTTGGGAGGCCTCTGGGACTTTTATTGGTAAATTTGGAGGTGGGGTAATGGTAACTTCTAATTGTAAAAAGATAGTGATAGGCTGTGAGACATGTAGTGACTTTTGGCTGGATCTGGGAGATTTGATACAAAGGCACAGGGTATGCAAAGCTGCGTAATTCTGCTGTACCTTCAGAACCCTTGAAATTGGGATTTAAAATTTAGTTGTTTAGTCTCTGGGAGTATTTTATTATTATCCTCCTTATAGCCTAACAGTTTCATTTTACGCACAGGCACAAAGTCTCCAAGAGTTAGAAGACTGCACCAGAGGGACGGTTTCCTTCAATTGTCCAGAGGTCAGTGTCTTAGATGCATAAAACTTTTATGTCTTTATGTAATTTCTTGTTTTATACCTTATGGGAAATGTTGCTGTCTGTCAGGGTTTTAGTTTCAAGGCTCTTAATTCTATTTGGGCTGACCTAATAGATATTGATGCACAAAGAAAGAAATAAATCCAATGGTGCATAAGTAATCCTCGCATAGCATTAATAAAAAAACGAAGACACTGAAACATTAGCTCAAAAGAACTTTGCAATCTGTATGTGGATCTTGGCCAAAATATTTCCCATTGTGAATCCATGACGGTAGCTCCCAAAAAATTCATTTTCTAAATAAGTTGACTAAATAATGTTTCTTTCTTCCATTCCAGAAGAAATAAGCTTCTTACTATAATGTTATTGTTACAATATGTGTAAATACTAAATACTAGATGCTATAGGTGTCAACACTAACTATGCCCTAACTTTTTTCTTCCCGACCATTGCACTTCTATTCATTTGAAATCATTTTTCTTGATCCAATATATGTAGCGTGCAAGTATTCCACCTCTCATTATAACTCTTTATTTTCATTTTTCTTAATTTATAATTTCCAATTTTCAGGTATTCCGTATTGGAAAAATGACAAGGAAGTGGAAATCTTACGTCTTGGATATGTATGTAGATTTCTCTCTTGTTTCCACTAACTTTTCTTGTTTGTAAGTTATTCCGTCTCTCTAAAAGAACTATCAACCTCTGATAAAGTAAAAGACACTGTAACTATTGGAAGTGTTTTGTAGTTTATGGTCTAGCTACTAGGAAGAGATTTTTGTTTATAGTCCTTCATTATGATTTGCACATATGTAGATAGGCTGTGGTATTCAAAACAGTAACTAAATATTTTTCTTTTGGATAATTCAGATTGTTCTATGATCATCAATCCTGTATTCTCTTTGTCAACAATTTAATATGTCAAGATTGTATATTATGAACTTTGTTACCTTGACATCTTTTGATTTTTGTCAAATAAAGTCTAAAACACCATTTTGTCATGATTGCACTTTGTTGCTGAAGTAGAATAAGTTATTTATTTGTCAACGGAAATGAACTTTTAGGCTTGTATATATGGCTAAAATATGATATATGGATTGTCTCTCCATATATTCTAGTTTTTAGTTAGTTTATACATTCTCTCAAACTTGTTGGTTTAAGTCGTTTCTCATTGTTGTGTTAGGGTAGTTGATTTGTTTGATGAAAACCTTGATTTTGATTATTCTCCCGTGCTCCTAATTCTGGTTGTAGGTCAAACCTGAAGTTCTTAGCTGGTCTCCTCGAATCATTTTACTGCATAACTTCCTAAGCATAGAGGTATTGCCTTTTATCTAATTGCCAAATTATATATATTATTTGGGTTCATTTTATAGATTAGAGGATCAATATTGTGGATAAGTCTATGCTTTTCCTTTTTCCTCCTTTACCGATAGATGTGCATTTTTTGGTGTGGCTAGCAGACTCAGTTCATTTTAAATCAGTTCTGGCAAATAGTGTCAAGCATCAGCTGTCACTATATTGCAGTTTCTCTGTTCATTTGTACATACTTTAATTTCTCCTGACAAAGCATAATTTTGGTGGATATTTTTCTAGTACTTCTCGCATGGTTCTGCTAGCTGTGAACTGTGATGTAGTATAGGCTGTTTTTGTTGTTTTGTTGGGCAACCCCCATATAAGGTCTTCTGATGGTGTGGTACAAGAAAAAATCATGACTATTAAAACAATAACATCAATACTATTAAAACAAATTTAGCTTCTGAATAAAGTTTTTTGATGATTATAACTTTACAGATGAAGGCCATTTACGTATAAATTGAAATTTGAAGTTATATTTCCTTTACAGGAATGTGAGTATCTTAAAGCTATAGGGCACCCTCACCTTCAAAATTCACAAGTGGTAGACAGAGAAACAGGAATGGTACAGTGGTTTTATTTTGATTAGTTTTCATTATCGGGACATAAAAAATATGAACTGGGATGCCTATAATTTTTGTGTGGTCTTCTATGATGCTTTATTCATTATATGTGAGAAATGAGGTTAGCTTTACATTTTTTCTGTTTAAACAAGCGTGAGGCATGTTGGGTATGTTTTGTTGGCCGGTGCTCTAAGAAACTGTAGGGCGCTGTGGTTGGAAACTCAGATGCCACTTAAAAAAGTCACACTAGCATTGGAACTAGGGATTCCTTTCCTCTCCTATCTCTTATAACATTAGAAGCTTGAAATAAAAGGGGGAAAACCTTTTGTTTGACGATCAGCATCGTTGATGACATTAGCCTGCACAATTATTATTGATATAGGTAGAGTTAAAATTGTTATAATAAATATGACAACAAATTTACACTCCATCCACTAGTGCATCTGGAATAATTATGTAACCAGTTCACGCCAAATTTTCACAATCCTAGCTAGTCTGAGCAGCTACTGTAACATGACCCAAAGAGACAATGTTAATTTTCACAATCCTAGCTAGTGCGAGCAGCCACTGTAACATGACCCAAAGAGACAATGTTTTCTCATAAAGGGGGTAGCAGCTGAAATTTGTCATTGAATATTCTTGCATATATCTCCAGCTATAAACACACAAAATATCTGCAGATACCGTACAACACCAAAGTATCTTTCCTTCATTACATCTCCAGAAAACCTTGATGATGACTTTTTAGGGAGTAAGAGAAAAGGGAGAGAAAATGAGGGAAAACATTACAAATCCGTGATTATTCCCTTTCTAAAAGAAGTCTTTTCTATCTTGTCAACTTCTCTATTGTCTGTGTTCTTCAAATAGGCATTGTAGTTTGCAGCCTGCCAAATAGCCTCTCATCTGATTTTCCTTCATCATTCGTAGAGTGTCAAGAGCAATGTCAGGACAAGCTATGGTATGTTCCTGAGTTCGAAAGATAGAGAACACCCAATGGTGCAGGTAGGTTTGTTCACATAGCAATTTGTTTAGGGGAATGTTTCACAGTTAACTTGATTTCATACCAAAAATATTCAAGTCATACTATTGTTAATTGCTAAAATTCTGAAACAAGGCACAAGTACAAAAGAACTTGCTTCTACACCCCTGCCCCCATGGGGCCCACAATGTACTACCACGCACCTACAATCTGATCTCTATATATTTGTCATCTTGACGTGCCTTTCTTCTTGTGCAGCCTTTTTTAATCTTAATGTTTCCATCATTATATTAAAATTTTAGTTCCCTTTAAAATCATTGTTTTATGCTCGGGCTTAAGTTGCATCATGGGAAACCTTTTCTTTTTGGAGAGGATTAATAGACCACTTTAATAAAACATGTTTAACTATCACACCCAGGCAATTGAAAAAAGAATTTCAGTCTATGCTCAAGTACCAATTCAAAATGGAGAGCATATTCAAATTTTGAGGTAGGATATGACTTTATTTCCTCCATTCTTTTCAAACAAAAAGGAGTGACTTTCCTGGTACCTAGGCTAACATCTGCAGAATCACAGGTATGAGAAGAATCAGTATTATGTACCCCATAACGACTATTTCACTGATACTGTAAGTTTTGTGCCCTCCTTTTTTTCTTTGCCATTTTGTAATGATAAGAATTTCCTTGAAGTGGCTTTAATTAAACCATTTGCTCCTTTCTTTTAAATTCTTGTTCCAAAACAGTACAACTTGAAACATGGTGGGCAGCGGATAGCGACAATGCTTATGTATCTAAGTGACAATGTTGAGGGTGGTGAAACATATTTTCCAGCGGTAAACTTCTTGCTTCTTGAAGTCTACCATTTAGATTATTTTACCTCATTATTAGATGATAGATATGAAGCTGATGTGTAGATCATCTCCATAGTGTCACAAATATAGGTTCCTTTCTATCTGAGATAAGGAGTCATGTCTGATTTAAAACAAATAATGGTGTGTGTGTGTTTATCAGTTTCTATTCTAAGTACTATAACTCCTAACTTTATAAGGAGACCAGTAGTTAAATGTTGAATGAAACACAGATATAGAGATGACACTGCATAGACAGGAAGGATTATCATTTACTTGTCATTTTTAGTGTTGCATATTGAACATGGACAGACTCCAGAACTATGTAGTTTAAATACGTACAAGTATTGTACTTGTCTGTCTGTTTTAAAATTTTCTTAGTGGTTTCTAGTTGATAACATCATCATCATAAATGTTGGGATGACTGCTTAAATCTATGTTTATATATAATATAAAATCTACATGATGCTGGACTATCGGCTCACCTTAGATTCCATCCAAACTATGGACCCATAATCCGGTTCTTACTTAAATTTAGGGAATTCATGTTAATGTTGTTTTAACTTTTTTTTTTTTTAGATATGTTTTTGTTATAAGGTTATGATATCCTATCCTGTAGTTACAAAATTGTGGTTCTTTTAATCATGTCCTGAACGAATTATGGATTCTACATTTACACGTCTCAGTAAATTATCTCTTTATAGTTCAAACCAGTTATGTTAATGAAACATTTTTTTTAATTAAGATATGACTCGTATTACTGTTATTGCTATTGTTATTAGTATTTTATCTATACTCAACCTTTTACTTGAAACATACAATGATCTGGTAAGATAGCTGCTGTAATTTGCCAGACTTGCCTAAAATTTTGATTGCAATCTCTTGCAAGGAGATCCTCTGGCTGTTATTAATATACATAAATGCATTGCAGGGAGGTTCGGGTGAATTTAACTGTGGTGGGAAAAGTGTTAAAGGGCTCTCTGTGAAACCTATTAAAGGAAATGCAGTACTTTTCTGGAGTATGGTTAGTATTCATTTTTGCTTTTATAAGAGCAACTAGGCACATTTTTCTGTGCAATTCTGATAAATGAGTTCCACTTTTCATGCTTATTAATAATGTGATTTTCTCTTGATTTTACTCCCTCTAGTCCTTAATTCCTTATTATAAGGACCTTTCTCATAGTCCTTAATATAAAACCCTCTTGTCCAAAGCAGTAATCCACCCCCCCCCCCCAAAAAAAAAAAAGACCATTGCTTTGATACTCATTAACCAATTATTACAATCTCATAACTCATTAAATCACATCTTCTAATTGATGAAATTCACTGACGATAATTTTTCTAGTTGAAAAGTATGAACTCATTTTAACCGAATTCCTTTATCCATGTAAAGTTGTTATTGGGTCCTTATATTAAGGACTGGAGGGAGTGTTATATAAGGCATTACATAATGACTAACCATTACAAGTTTTATATGCTAATTTTAGTTGATATTTCCTCTGGATTTTAATATAAGAGCTAGTTAGGAAGTTGGATTTGGTCCCAAATATAAGATTTCAATCCATTTTGTTTCCTTTATTTATCATTTTTCTTCTAAACTAATTTATCTAATTTATGAAATGATATAATTCCTTCGTCCCTTATTATAAGCTTCAAATTTATGTACCCTTATTATAAGCTTCAAATTTATGTATTATAGCTGGCCCAGATAAAGGAGAAGTGTTGTGTTAGGTTCTCGATAACCAATGTAAAACTTTTGTTGAATCTTTACGAACATGAATCAATGAAGACCAAAGAGAACGCTCAATGAGATTATTGAGTGATATCTCCTAGTCAAGCAATTTATCTTGAGATTTGGTTTTTGGCCGAGCTCAATGGTGTCGTTTGATCCACGTGACTGACCCCACCTAGTGGGATAAGGTTATGTTGTTGTAATGACTATAATCTAATGTCATACGGTTTTTTTTAGGAAGATCATATTACATTACATTTGTTATAATTTATCATATTACATTACTTTTGTTATACATTTTCTTAATCTACTCAACTTAGTTAAATAAGGTAGTGATATGTTCATTTTTGTATTAGTTTTAGGGAATTTTGTGTTATGCATTAAAGTTTTACCAAGTATAGTTAGACTATAATTTAAGAGAAATGTATGTCAATATGAAGTCCTTTTTAATGGGATAGAGGAAGACAAGAGAAAACACTCAATAAAGTTATTGAGCAAAATCTTTTGATTAACGATTTATCCAAATATTTGATTGTTGATAGAACATAATGGCTTTGTTCAATCTATATAGCCGATCTCACCTTGTAGAATAAGGCTTTGTTGTTGTTGTTATAATATGTATGTTCTCAACTTATGTAAACCTCATGAGTGAAAATAAGTAACATTTATTAAAATGTTTTGGTGTGTTACTTCAGGGACTAAATGGAGAATCAGATCCGAAAAGTCTTCATGGAGCATGTGAGGTACTTTCTGGGGAAAAATGGTCTGCAGTAAAGTGGATGAGACAGAGAGCTTTCCCTTGACTTATATGTTCACCATCTCCTATAAATATAAATTAATGATAAAAGGGTTCTCCATTGTTGGAATTTTCCCTTATACTATAGATTAATGATTGTGATTTATTCTTGACAAATACATAATGAAGTTAGATATAGCTTTAATTAAAAAATAAATAAATAAAGAAATGAGCTTTAGTTAATTTGTTAATATTACTAGTAGAGCTACTGTAGAGATGGGATATCATTAAGCATATTGTCCAAACGATTTCTTGAGATATTTCATTTCACTGTAAAATTACATCCAACCTAATTTACATTTTTTAAAAAACAATAAAAAAATTATATAATCTATTTATTTATTTTTGTTATATTGGAAGCATTTAAATATCTTACTTCAACTTGCATCCTACCATTGCTATTCAGTTAGCCCCAAGTGGCCTATATTTATTTTCACTTTAAAAATTTGATAACTTACTATTCAGGAATCACAAGTACTATTTCAGTATTTTTGCCGTTTTTTTTCTCTCCATACTTTGCTATAACATTGATATAATATGAAATATAAACATTCTAACAACTCATATTATTATATAAATCATAAATAATATCGGGCATTTTTCAGGCTATGCAACAAAACCCCAGTTTTATATCAAAATGCACGAGTTAATAGCAAATATCACCATGAAAGTTTAAATGTTAGACTATCATCTAATAAGAAAATGAAATAAATCTCTGAAATAGAAAGAATACTTAAAGTAAAAGAAATCACTCACCAACCCCCTAAAATGGCACATAATTATTGACCCAGGACATGAACTCAACTTGATTACTATTATTATTATTATTATTATTATTATTATTATATGTACTAGTTGACACCAACTGATCCACTTGAAACATCTTCATCATATTTTGATTTTTATGATCATGCATCTTCCTCTTCCGAGCTCGCCGGTTCTGAAACCAAGTGTACACATTTGTCTCAGAAATCTCGCCGTGCTGACTCAACACCGCCGTAATCTCCTTAATCTTCTGCTTGTCTGGACGAGATCCGTCGCCTTCCTCAAATAAACTCTCCAGAATCTGAATCTGTTCTCTTGTCGGAGTCCATCGCCTTCTTTGGCCACCATGCAACATCAAGGGCTCTTTCCGGTGTACGTTTTCGACTTTAACTTCTGGAGGAAAAGAAAAAATACTCTAATTATAATTAGAATGTTTGTTTATTTATTGAGAAGATGAAAAGATTTTCTTTTTTCAATAGGGGAATGACACTTGAGAATGTTAAAAGGGATATAATGACATGTAAAGCTAGACCTTAGTTTTGAGAATGAGTTTAAAAGAAAATAATATTATGGATAAAAATACTCCTGACAAGTCAAAAAGTTTCTAAATTTTGATGCATATATAACATGAAAATATTAAAAATAACGAAATTTGAAATAATTTACAGCTAATTTTTTTCCCCTGAACTCATTCTTTTTTTTTTTTTTCCTTTTACGCCCAAAATGCATGATTTTTTTTTTTTGAGAAATAAAATAAAATTATTCTTGTTCCATATTTTTTTTTTTGGGGGGGGTATAACTTCTTCTTGTTCCTTCCATTTGTTTCCTTATGTTGGTGAACTCTTCAGATCACATCAGCTTGGGGAATGGGGGTGACAAGATGTGAATTTTACTTTTTTCTTGTCTCATTCTAGTATATCTTGTTTCATATTTAAAATAAAGAAAATATTATTATAACAAAATTATCGAAGTATAATTGATACATAATTCATTTTATACACGTTATAAATATTGTAACTCAATCCTTAAATTTTGTAAAATATGCAAACACTTCTTCCCATCAACACACCAATATTCATACATAAACTTATTAGAAGTTATTTACAAAATACCGAACTAACAAAATAGAAAATTTGTGACAGAAAACTTTTCACTGTAAATTTTCGTTGCAAAAAATTTATGATAAATCCTTGTGTTGGATTTTTCGAAAGAAGTCAAAAAAAAAAAAAAAAAAAACCACCAACAACAACAACTCGCTTAAAACCTAT
This sequence comes from Acacia confusa, assembly GCA_037074495.1. Classification (NCBI taxonomy): domain Eukaryota; kingdom Viridiplantae; phylum Streptophyta; class Magnoliopsida; order Fabales; family Fabaceae; genus Acacia; species Acacia confusa. The sequence goes on from CM073514.1 coordinate 20,475,602, forward strand.
CCTCTCCATTATAAGTATATAACCTAGATAGCTAATTTATGAAGATTAAAACAATATTTAAATCACTTGTAAAAGAAGCGTTTGCTTTTTCTAAAAAATCCCATTGAGCCATTCACATTGAAAGCTACTTTTGGTTAAAACCTATTTAATATATGTAAGCAATAGGGGATAGCTAGTTTTGTGAAGAGAATTATAAATTGAAAGATAAAATGAATAAAGATATTACATGTAGAAAAAAACAAAAAATTAACCCACTAACTAATAGAAAAGAAGAAAGTAGTTACGAAACAATCTAGTGTATGGGTATCTATATAAAGATGAACAATACAAAATGCTCTATGATGTAAAGCTTTTTTGCTTTAGGTTTTTAAGAATTATTGCTATGATATAAGAAGAGTTTTATCTCGGTTTGTAAAAAGGTAATTAAAAAAAATATCTTTTTGATGCTTTTCAAATAAGCATCTAGTTGTTTACTGACACCAACACCCTCAAAGTCGTTGGTTTGATTCTACTTATCCATATATAATTGGAAAAAAATAAAAGTTACAATAATGAAAATAGAAGAGTAAGCGTATGTGTAGGGAATGAGAAAGAAACCTGGAAATGAAAAATCTGGCAAAGGTGGCTGAAGGGTGAGACAGTAGTTGTCAGCAAGCAAGTCACATATGTAGTTATATAATGCTATTTGCATTCTTAGTGTCTCTATTTGTTCATCACTCATCACCTTCTTCATATAATTATTTTCCATCTTCTTTATTTTTCCCTGCTTTCTGATTTTGTCTCTCTTTTTCTTTTTCAGTTCTTCTTCTACGCAATGGTATATATAGCTAGGGAGACAGAGACTAGAGAAGAACCCTAGTCAGAAACAAAGAAAACTTTCCTATTTTGATTTGATGGCTTGCGGATTAAGTTTAGAGAACATATCTAAGATTGATTTTGTTTCTCTTTTTTTTGCAAAATTAAGGATCCCATATGATCTTTTTGATGATTCAATATTGGACTATGTTTGAAAGTCGTGCCGTTATTAAATTATCATAATTTTTGGTAATAATCAAAATTAAAAATAGTAGGAGTACTCGTAGTAGGTTTAGTAAAATTAAAAGCGCTGTGTTTGTCATATAAAGACAGGATTTTGGTACAAGGGATTTAGAGAAAAAGGGGAGGGAGGAAAAATTGTAATAGTTGAACTATAAAAAAAATAGTGAAGTGGGATTAAAATTTTTTAATTAATTGTTTGTACTCTTATATGTTACATCTTTCCTTTATAAAAATTTTAAAACTCCAATTTTCCAATTTTCTTCAACTCATAAAATTTGTATTTCCCCTCCCCTTGTACCAGACAACCCCTTAATCCAAAGACACAAACAAAAAAGAAATGCAAGAGTGCAAGACAATGTTGATATTTTTTATGCATGAAATAATTTTATAAATTTAATTTAAAAATATTAATCAATTAGTCACTAATCACGCCACTCCTATTTTTAAGAAATTCTCCACGTATACTTTAAAATGTTTATAAATAAAAAAAAAAAGTCATTTTTAAGAATTTAGGAGTTTTTTTTTTTTGCCAAAAATTTAGGAGTAGTTGAATAAAATACTTCAACTCCCTTACATGTTGCGTAAATTACATGAACCCCTTTCCTTAAAATCATACCCTCAATTTCATTATTTTCTTAAAAATAAGTAATAAGTAACGTGAGTTTTAAATATAATAGTTAGATCTATCTAAATTTTGATAAATTAAATCATGATTTGTATGCAATTTCTTTTTATTTTTATAAAAAGGTCATACTCCTCTAAAGCTTAAGAATAAAACCCCAAAAAAAAAAAAAAAAACTTTAACCAAAGCTAAAAAGTGGAAAAAAAAAATCAATTTTAGTTCTCTAACTTTATATATATTTTTTGAATAAGTACTGAATTCATTCCACACCAAAAAAATTACCACCTAACTTCAATTACACCAAACAACGAAAAGAAAGAACCATACCTAACTTCCTTCATAAAGCTCCATCTCTTGTCTCAAAGATAGAGGTTGATCAAGAATATTAAAGTTAGTTATCATATATACCATGCAAATACTTTGTTAAATAATTAGCATAATGCAGTTCCTCCTTGTACCTGTCTCATCCATATCTATCAATCTCTATGAATAAATCTCCTAATCTCATCAATGACGTCTATTAAAGGATGGTTATATACACACCCTCGCCAATAGCCTCTACACAATCATAATAAATGCCCACAAACTTGTACCCTTTATTTCAAAACAAGCGAACGGGTTTCAGAATCTCAAAACCTTCACAATTGTTGGAGGGACTCCAAATTCATATTTCATGCTCGTTCAAAAGATGAGCATGAAGTGCTCATCTCTAAGAAAATGAGGCTTTTTTATATTTTGAAAAAAATACCCCATGCATTAAAAATTAATTAAATTAAGATACTGCGTGTTGAAAAAATATTTTAAATATTAGGTGTCACTAGAAAAATATTTAAGGATACTTGTGTTATAGGAAAAATATTTTTAAATGCAGGACTATAAATTAATTAATTTGAGATACTATATGCAAAAAATATTTTAGGATACAACATATAGTTTAATCAAAATGTTGTGTTATAAGAACATGAATGTCCAGTCACAATGAATCGGTGTATTTTTATATTAGATTTGTTCAATCTCTAAGTGGTCTATACGAGATTTAACACCAAGGAGAAGGAGATTACTTAATGATATCTATGAATAAGATACCACAGAGCTTCTAAGGATCACTGTGCTACACTATAATGATGGAGGCCAAAGGAGTGGGGTGTGTGCATAATGAAACAGAATGTAGAATCGATGAAAGAACCTGTGTACCTTGCGGACAATCTCCTATTTATAGAAATTACCTAGGGTTTCGGGCCACTGCAGTGTCTGTTAGTAGTAGGCCTCCAGTTCAGATCATGCTTCCTCTACTATTTGTACTATGCACGATAATAGGCATGATTATGGGGGAATTGATATTTTACCTGATTAGGGGGATTTTGTTATAAAGCCCCTCCATTGAGCCATGCTTTTCGGAGCTCATTTCACTAGTCCATAATAGTTGCCCCCAAGCTCAGTATTTCAGGCTTCTGAGATGTCGAGATTAACTGCTTCTTTTTATCAACTTTGACTCAGCTGAGATGCTGTATGACCTCGGATTTTCTTATTTCGGTTTGCTTTCTTACCTCGGATTTTACGCAATCTGAATTCTTGTCCCAATGCTCAACCGCTGCTAATTTATATCCGACATATTTCCTTGCTTGCCCCCTGGCACGTCTGCCGAGTTTGCATCAATGCTTCGGATTTCATGGGGCCCAGGATTGTTTTTTGGATCTTTAACTCATCCTGCCAAATTACCACTTCATGCCCCTCCAATCTAGGGTACCGTGAGAGCATAAACATGCACATAGTCATGACTTTTCAACAATCTTGACAAATGTCTGCGTTGCAGTGTATAACCGCTGCTCTCTCTTGCTTACCACGCCAGCCGCCTTTGGTTTTCGTGCTCATTTAATGCTCACGTCTCTTCGTGCCATTCATCATTGCACTTTTTATGGTTTTTGAAACCTACTGCTTTGCGGTTGCTGACGTTGATGACGTCATCGACCCTGGCTCTTCAAATTCATAAATATTGATGCTATTAACACCGCCTCTCCAAATTCACAATGCCTATACATTCTTAAATGCCACATTGTTTCAATTTTTTACGCTTAAAAGCTCTCGTCTCCTCCAAGCAACCACACTCTCGTGCCACCAGCTGTGACCAGAACCCTTCTTCTTCTCCACGCTTTTCAGATCAGGAAAAAACTTCATCGCTTATTTGCCTTTTCTTCATACATTCTGCTATTCCTCTTCTGTTATTTTCCTTCCTTCAAGCTGTGTTCTTGGTGTCAGGGTGGTGTTCTTTGTTCCCTAGGTTAGACTATCTGTTTTCACCTTGCCTTTCACCTTGCCTTAAGAACCGATGGATCAAAACCCATAAATTCCTGTAGATATGTACAGTAGGCTAATTCCTAAAAAGGATAGGAAGATAATCAAACAAGTTTCTGAGAAAACGGCTTACTAGTTTTGGGCTGTTTCTTGTTTTGAGGAATCTGTTAGGGCAGAGTTACTCAAATCCACTAGTAGTGGGAGTAGGATTGTTATTCGTAGATCCTCTCTTCCCTCTCCTACTTCAATAGATATTGTTCCAGTTTCCAACCTTTCTTTTCCGACCCTGAACCCAAGATTAACTCCACCGACTTCTTCCTCTTCTCAACATTGCCCTTGCAATGGGTGTTGCTTTGAGTACATTACCCTTGCCCAACTCGGTCGGTAGAGTGAAGCTAAGGCTACTCTGGAAAACTGCGGACATGGCCCCAAAGAGCCTTTATCACCTAAGTCCCTTGGACTGGCTTCCCCAATCCGTGGTCCAACGCATTGTGATGCTTGTTGTCACAAGAGCAATGAACTCGCCAGACTTGACCAGGATCTTGAGGCCGACATGGTGTTGGTCACCTATCAACATAATCCTGCCTTTCCAGCCACTTTAGATGCTCCTAACCTTAGTCAGCCAGGGATGGTGTCTTTACCTTCGCACAGAGGTAGACTTTTGACTCGTGCTATTTCTATTTTATAGGTATAGATGGCATTGCCCTTGCGTCTTAGTGAACAGTCGTATGCGAAAGAGTCAGGGCCTACTATTGTTGTTCACAGTTCGAGGTCCCATGTAATAAGCAATGTCGTGATGCCAATCAAGAGCAACAACATGACCTCGGCAGAATTTAAGGGTCCCCGTTTGCAGATGGGGAGGGGTATACGATGTGCTTAACCTTAGATAGGGAATCTGTAGCCTCTTGGAGAGTTAGGGATTCCGATCCCTACTTCTTTTTCCTTTATCGAGACTTACTTACCCGCCTTAGGGTAAGATTGCCTTTTTCCGACTTTCAAATCCACCTTCTTAACCACTTGCGCCTTGCTCCTACTCAGCTTCACCCCAACGGCTGGGCCTATGCCCTAGCCTTTGAAGCCTTGTGTAAAGAACAGAAAATAACTTGTACAGTACCCCTTTTCTTTTATTTCTTTTCACTTATGGAGTCTAATAAAACCAAAGAGGAACCTATAGAATTTTTATGGACCACCCTTAGAGGCGTCCGAGATAGGAAACTTTTTAACCCCTATACTGAGTCGTTCAAACCCAGCTTCTTCAAGGTTGAAGCTATTCCTGGACAACAACCCTGGTTTATTGAAAAAACCGATTTCATGTTACCTGAGGAGAGATTCCCCCTCTATTGGATGAGTGATCATTTTGACCTATCTCTCAAATCCTTCAACCCGAACCTGAACAGTTTTACTCCTGATTAGCAAAAGGCAATAGAATTCTTATTGGAGCTTAGCAAGACTATGGGACCCTTTGATGCCACCGTCTCTATAAAGAAACCTTTGCTTAGGAAAAAGAAGTCTAGTGCAAGTATGAATGTGGTTGTAGTCGGATTGTTGCATTATTTCTCTGATGTTCAATGTCGAATACTTACTGACATTTTGTGCTTGTTTGCAAGATTAGAGATGGGGAGAAAACCACCATATTTGAACAGGCATGAACGACTAGCCGCTGCGCAAGATGTCAGCTCTAGTAAGAAAAGGGGATTAGCCGACACTAGCCAAAGCTAAGAGCAAGCTCCTCAGAAGAAGTCTAAAACCACTCAAGCTGCTGCTGCTCAGCAAACTTCAAGTAATCCCACGCCGACTTTGATTGCTTCAACTTCTATGCCAATCGCCATACTATCCTCATCCTCAGCCCAAACAAAAACCCAGACTTCGGCGTCGCCCCCATCCCTGGTCAATTACCTTGCTCGGTCATACCTATAGGACAACGAACTTGACAACAATGTTCAAATAAGCATTCGCCCTCCGGTGATCTTTTTCAAGCCCACGACTATCACGCTGGCTAAGGACTGAATGCTCGTTTAGATAGAGAATGCTGCCATCTGTGTTGCGGGATTAGCCCAGTCCACTGCTCACTTCAAAAATAAATGGGTGGACACGGTGGCCGAGTTGAAGGCTGCAATTGCCGGAAAGGAACTAGCGATCAAGACGTAGGTGTTGGCAGTGGTTAAAGCAGCTGAAGAGGCGAAGGATGAGGCCCTCAAAGACGAAGTTGCGTTTTCTTCTCTTTTATTCTTCAATGTTCAGCTTCATTTTTGGAATTTTGACAGTTGCATATTTTTCTCCATTCTTTCAATTCTCAGTTAGAATCCTGGATTTAGTTGTTGCAGATAATCTTCCAGATTTCTTGTTATTCTATAATCCGTATTTGACCGTTGGAGAAATATTTAATTGACCTATAACGGTCTGAGCTACACATTTGGGAACAAGGAGAAGTTTCAAGCTTGTTCTTGGTTCTTCATTTAATGCATTTGATCCAGTTCTGATTTCACATTGATCCTTGCTAAATTCATCTGAAAGATATGAACATATAAATCAAGTATATATCTAATGATTCGCAGCTTAATATGCGAGTGAATCAAACTATAAATCCACATAGGATAGACATAGAATCTCGCTGGTGAAACAGAGTTCTGATAAACTCGAGTTTAAATCATGTAGGCTCGAGTTTAATCGTGATGTAGACTTTCGACAGCTTTCTTTCTTGGCCAAACTCGAGTCTATAAGTTCCAGGCTCGAGTTTGCTTCATTCAGGCGCGTTTCAAGTCAAGGATAGGCTTGAGTCTACATAACCATATTCGAGTCCATATTTTTGAAATCTGTTTGAATACTCTCTGTGAGGACCAAGCTCAAGTTCTTCTTATTAGGCTCGAGTTTGCTTTCATGAGTAATAAAGAAGGAACTCTCTATAACATATAGGCTTGAGTTAGATAAAATATGCTTGAACCTCAAAGTGTCGATATGCTCTCTATAAGGCATAGGCTCAAGTTTATTATATTAGACTCAAGTTCAACTGAGGGCGACAAAACCTGTTTTGCTCTTTGTAACCTATAGACTCGAGTTTAAGGTAATAGGCTCGAGCTTAAATCAGATAAAAACTTGACACTTGCTCTCTGTCACGAGTAGGCTCAAGTTTACCAAGAGAGGCTCGAGTTTGCTTAAGTTAAGAACACTTATCCTTCTGTACGTTAAGTATGAACTCGAGTTTAACAAAGTTGGGCTCGAATTTTACCAACATCATGAGGATCAAAGTCAATGTTTATTAAACTTCTACCTTTCTTTGAACTTTAATAGTAAAGAGTAATTCCTTAGTTTATAATTGTCAGTCATCATCAAAACACATAGGGAACCAATATTCTCCCCCTTTTTGATGATGACAACACTTGTAAACTTTGTTGACAGAGATTTTGACAATGAAACTCAAGTCAGACTCAAATGCTTAGATATTCATGTCAAATAACTTAGAACATTCATTGTATCGAGTTCAATATTAAGTTGATCTAAGATGGTATCACGATAACTTCAATACAATCAAAATGAGATATCAGACAAGAAAATTCAATACATCCAAAGTGAGGTAACAGTAGCAGAACAAGTAAGGCTCGACATAACATGTAAGAAAAACTAGTAGACTCTAAGTTCTGCTCTAGACTAGGATCTCTTCACTTTTCTTCTCCCCCTTTGTCATTAGCAAATAGGGGTGGATTGGAGGCAGGGACAGAGGTGATGGGTTTGATAGGTAGGGCGGTTCGAAGAAGAGGAATTGAGGTAGAACAAGGTGGAGAAGATGGATCATATGATGGGGAGTCTGGAGAGGATGAGAGAGAGATAATGGGAACAGATGTAGAGGTAGGAATAGGAGGAACATATGGTATAATATCCATGATAGGATGGGACTGCTCAAGTTGAGAAAGAGGATTAGTAGGATAGTATATAATGTGAGTGGGAGAGGAGGGTTTAGGAGGGGAAGGAAAATGGTGAGAAGGCAAGTTTTTTGTGGAGGAAGAAGAAGGTGATCTTTTGACTATGGTAGATGGAATGGTTCTGGAAGGACCAGCATGTTCTGGAGTCTGCAATAGTTTTTTGAGTTTGGAATTGACAGACAGATACAGGGTGTAGATATCCCCAATCTTGACCTTAAAGTCATCAAAATGTCCTTGAAGAGCTTCTACATCATCAGCAGCATCCTCAAGTATGTTCGCATTCTCATCTTCTAATTCTACCAACTTGTCGTGGCTTTTGGTTACCTTAGAAACCAACTTTCCAACTTCGGTCTCAATTTTCTCAGTAAGTTCATGGTATTGGGCTACCATTATGACTTGGAAGTATTTGAAAGCTTCTGATACAACATGGGCTACAAGATCTTTCAAATAGGTGGCCATATTAGCTGAAAGAGAGGATGGAGGTGGAGGTGGAGCTAATGGGACTTCATTGACTCTGGATTTTGGAGCTCTTGAATGAGATGGAGCCCTTGACTGTCCTGAACCCTCTTCCAAGTTAATTCTCATGAGGTTTAGATGATGTTTCCCAAAGACTGGGTTGGAACAGGTTGTTCATTGGGTCAAGTGCCATATCTTCTCATTGAACAGAATTACTGAAACCAATTATGGAAACGGGATCTGGGAAGAATGTCTTGAAGCAAACCTGAATCTGAACATTTCTTGAAATATCCAATGCCCAACATTTTGAGGCTTCTTGTCAATGATAGAGGCAAAGATAGGGAAATCCTTCTTTGCAAAGTGTGTAAAGTTGCCACCCTTTTGCAACAAGTTCCTAGCATAGATGTACTAGATAGCTCTATACTCAGTAGGCATGGCAGCTGGGGCAAAGGAAAGAATTTTTGCTGAAGTAGGGAGGGGTTCATTTGGCCGAAGTAGCTTGAAAATTTCCTTGTCACTGTATCAATATTTAGTAGCAGGTAGAGGGTTAGAAATTTGCAGAAAGGAATTCAAGTAAGCAGGAGTAATGGTGAATTTTTGTCCTTTTAGATTGATGGTCATTCTCTCTTCTATGAGAATTGCTTCTTCATCTAGGATGTTATCAGATTGCATATTGAAGTAGAAGGCTTTGACAATTGATGGATTGTAAGAGGCTTTAATGGATATTAGCGTTTCAAAAGGTTTTAGCCAGGGAGATAAGTCAATATTGCATTCATCCTTAACTTTTTGCAAATCAACTGAAACTACTGGACAGAAAGTTTTGTAAGAGAATTGTTCATTGAACCTGGTGGCTTCTCTACCCTGAAACTCTATTGGTTTATCAAAGAAATCCTTAGGCTTGGAGGGAGTGTCATTAATCTTGAAAATTGCTGGGAGTTCTGCAGATACCATAATTTTCGAGTGAGATTTGGAAGGAGTAGCTTTAGAGGAACTTTGATCCTTGCTGGTTCCTTTAAAATCAGAAATTGAGACTTTTGATTTCTTTTTCTTGATCGGCTAGGCCACTTCAGTAATCTTTTCTTTGTCCTTCTGATAAGCAGTTTCAAGGTCTATGATTTTCTTCTTAGGGCTTCCAGTGGGTTCTTGGATAACCAGTTTCCTCGGTTTGATAGTAGGAATGGGTTCATTGGTAGCAACCCTAGGAATCCTGCTATCTATCCTTGTCTGGAGCTTCTTGGGAGCGAATTTCTCCCTTTTAGGTCGTTTTTGGAGAGGCAGAGATGTAGAGTTTGTAGCGGAATCAGTTGAAGCTTCGGTTGTAACAGAGTTGGGCTTGAGTTTTACCAACATCATAAGGATCAAAGTCAATGTTTAGCAAACTTCTACCTTTCTTTGAACTTTAATAGTAAAGAGCAATTCCTTAGTTTACAATTGTCAGTTATTATCAAAACACATAGGGAACTAACATTATCTCCTCTTAGAATGTGCTTTACCACTACCTCATCAAAATCGGCCATGATTGACTTGACTTTTTTGAGATACTTGACGAGCAGTGGTCCTTTAGCCTGGTAGGATCCATCTATTTGAGATGCCACCAACTATGAATCCATAGGCACCTGCACTCATCTTGCCCCGTTTTCCTTAGCTTGAAGTAACCTGGCAATGAAGGCCTCATATTTGGCTTAGTTGTTGGAAGTTTTAAAACTAAGGCTAAGCGAGTGTTTAATGGATACCCTTTCCGCTTTTTCCAGAATAATATCGACCTCGCTTCCCTTGGCGTTTGATGATCCGTCCACGAACAACTTCCATGGGGCATCCTCTTGAACATCCCCTTCACTCGATGGAGTGAGTTCCAATAAGAAATTAGCCAAAGCTTGAGATTTGATTGCATGTCGAGCTTCGTAGATGATGTCGAACTTGGATAGCTCAATCGCCCAACTTGTTATTCTTCCTGTCAAATCGAGTTTGTACAATATCTGCCGGATCGGCTGGTTTGTCCTAACCACTATAGGGTGGATGTGGAAATATTGTCGTAGCCGTTGTGCAGTAGTTAACAAGGCGAAAGCCATCTTCTTAAGCTTCTGATATCTCAGCTTGGTGCCTTGAAGAGCCCGACTTACAAAGTATACCAGTGTCTGCCCTGCTTTTGATTCTTGCACTAAAGCTGCGCTCACCGCTTCTTCACCAACTGTCAAATAAAGGATCAAGGTATCCTCAGGCTTAGGTCGACTTAATACCGGTAGGGCTACCAAACACTGCTTAACTTTAGCAAACGCCACATCACACTCCGCACTCCATTCGTAGATAGCCTCCTTTTTTAGCAACTTGAAGAAAGGAAGTGAATTTTCCACACTCTACACTCCATTCGTTGATAGCCACCGTTTTTAGCAACTTGAAGAAAGGAAGTGAATTTTTCGCCAACCTTGGTAAGAACTGAGTTAAGGTGGCAACTCTTCCTGTAAGCACTGCACTTCTTTTCTGCATGTCGGAGCTTTCATATCCAACATGGCTTGGCATTTATCAAAGTTTGCTTCAATTCCGCGGTGAGTTAGCAAGAGACCCAAGAATTTGCCCGAGGGAACACCGAAAGCACACTTAGCCAGATTAAGCCGAATCCGATAAGCTCTCAACTTGTCAAATGTTTGCTGGAAATCGTGGACGTGCCTTACCAAATCTACCGACTTTACAATCATGTCATCGTTATACCCTCCACATTCTTTCCCAGTTGGTCTTCAAAGACCTTGGTCATCATCCGTTGATATGTCACCCCGATGTTCTTTAGACCGAACGCATGACATTATAGCAATAATTATCTCTCTTTATAATGAATGTTGTCTTTTCTTGATCCTCAAGATGCATGGAAATTTGTTTGTATCCTGAATATGCATCCGTAAAAGACAAGGGTTGAAACCCGGACGAATTGTCTACCAATTGATCAATGTTTGACATAGGAAAGGCATCTTTAGGATATACCTTATGCAGGTCTTTGTAATTGGTGCAGACCCTCCATTTACCATTGGGCTTCTTGACCAAGATGACGTTAGACAACATGTTGTGTACTAACTTCTTGGATGAAACCAGCTTTCAGCAGCTTTTTAACGTGCTCTTCAAGAGCAACTATTCTATCCGGGCCGAGCTTCCTCTCTTTTGGGCAATTGGGGTGGACTCCGGTCGAACCGCAAGTTTATGACAATAGAAGTTAGGGTCTATCCCCAAAATGTTGGATGGTCCCCAGGAAAATATGTTAGAATTTCTTCTCAAGCATTCCTCCAGTGTAAAACAAACCTCGGAGTCCAATGCCTTGCCGATCTTGGTAGACTGTCCTGGTTCATCGCCCAGGGCTATGTCTTCTAATTTCTCGATGTGCTCCGCCCTGGGAACCCTTTCTTCCTCCCCCATGTCCAATTAAACCAGATGGATGGACTCCTTTAGCTTTTCATTGTCTTTCTCAGGGGCTCGGAAAGATGATGGGTCATCTTTACTTCCTTTAACCGAGTCGTAGTAGCATTACCGAGACTCCTTTTGGTCACCACAGACCATCATGATTTTGTTTCTTTTGTTAAGCATCTTCAACTTCTGATGTTTCATAGATACTAACATGTCCCAGTTATGTATTGTCGATCTCCTCAGGATTATGTTATAAGGAGATGGGAAGTCTGCAACTATGAATCTGATGACCTTTGACCTAAAGGCCTCTTTTGTCCCCAATGTCAATTTCAGGTCTATATAGCTCTTGGGCCTAGTGTCTTGACTATCAAAGCCTGTCAAAGTCGTCTTACAAGGTTTCAAATCCACCGGGTCAAATCTCATCTTTTTGAAAGCCTCCCGCAGGATTATGTCTATGGCACTTCCATTGTCCATCATAATCTTTTGAACTCGGCAATTGACCACGGTTCCTGTGATGACCAGGTCGTCGTGATGGCCTGGAACTACGTCCTCTAAATCTGCTTTTGAAAAAATTAACACCGGGAGTTCTACTTTATTAGATTCTTTCTTGAAACTTGGGCGATCTCAGATTGTCAGAACCTCCTTCAAGTATTTCCTTCATTGATTATGCGAATCCCCTCCGCCCCCAGGACCTCCACTAATTATGTTGCAATCTTAACACTGGGAGTTCTGGTTTACTAGATTCTTTCTTGAAACTTGGGCGATCTCGGATTGTCAGAACCTCCTTCAAGTATTTCCTTCATTCATGTTGCGAATCCCCTCCACCCCCAGGACTTCTACTAATGACGTTGCAATCGTACCTCACCTCAGGGAATTCATCATCACTTTCCCCAAGTTTCTACCCTTGGTCCCTCTTCTTTTTATTTGGACTTCTATTTCGACCTTCGCTTGGGCGTTTATTGCCTTGCCGCCCTTGTGTTTGTTAGTTCTCAATGTGTTTTGATGATAACTAGCAATTGTAAACTTGATATGAAGTTTGTTTTTGGCAATATGAAAATCTCACTGTCAAAGGCAAACTCGAGTTTGGGTATGTAAACTCGAGTTTGAGGGTTGACAGAAAGCTGTTTACTTCTGCGAAGAAAGCCAAACTCGAGTCTGCTTGGACTAACTCGAGTCTGAGGAGTTACAGAAAGCAATCAGAAATTTTCACAACAAGCCAAACTCTAGTTTGCAAAACCAAACCTGAAGTCTGGAAGATACAGAGAGCACTCAGAATTCCAAACAAGCCAAACTCGAGTCTGGATTCCTAAACTCCAGTCTAGAGCAAACAGAAAGACACTTGAGTTCCAGGCCAAGTTATAAACTCCAGTCTAGAGTTACAAACTCCAGTCTAGACCAAACAGAAAGATTTGAATAGCTTCAGCTCAAACATAAACTCGAGTCTGTCATTGTAAACTCGAGTTTAGGACAAATAGAGAAACACTCGAATTTCTACCATCTTTCCAAAACTCCAGTCTGTCTCCTAAACTCCAATCTGGAAAATTACGAACTTAGGCTTGTTCTTCAAACATAGACCCAAACTCGAGTCAGTCACTAATTGACTCGAGTCTAGGAGCAGGACCAAAATTCCATGCCAAGTCCAAAGCCTGATAGTTCTCTCTGTAAAAGCCAAACTCAAGTTAGCTTTTACAGACTGCAAGTTTAGACCTCTAATCAAAGGACATGCTTTCTGGATGAACCCCAAACTCGAGTCTGGAAGAACAAACTCGAGTTTGCATCGGGGATTTTGAAAAATCAAATAATGTTGATCTGCAAAATCTTAATGGGTCTTCCTGAAATTATTTCATGATATGATATTATTGTTTCTAATGTCCTTGATGAAGTTTTGAGTGTTTTTCAGATAAGGTTTAGCCAAGATCAAGGTGAGATCAAGATCGAGAATAAGTGCATTAAATGAAAAACCAAGAACAGGGCTGATTCTTCTCCCTTATCCCAGATGTTCAATTCAGACCGTTGAAACACATTAAGATCACTTCAAACGGTCGAATTAAGATCATGGAAGGGCTAAAATCTGGAAGACGTTCTGCAACAACTAAATTCCAAGATTCCAGCTAAGAATTCAAAGAACAGAGCAAAATATGCTACTGTCATTTCTCCATAATTGCAGCTGAACATTAGAGAAAGAATTGCAATGGCTAGCTTATTCATTCAGTCTATAAGAGGCTGTGAAAACTCAAAGCAACAGAGACAACGAAGCTATCTTGATTATACTTTGAAATTTGAGTCTGTATTGTTATTTTCAACCTGTTCTTCAGTGTTTATCCTTATCTACTCTTTTGAGAGTTTGTAAATTTTTGAAAGCGTTTGTTTGTGAGAACTCAAGGTTGTGGAACCTGTGAGTTGGTTTGTTCAATCACAAAGTGTAAGGAGGAGCAAGTCCTAGGTGATTAGAATTGTGTCTGGTCTTCATTGTTGTAATTGACAAACTGTTGAATTAGTAGAAACACCCAGAAGGTATCTGGGGACTGGATGTAGGTCAAGGTTGAGACCGAACTAGTATAAATTCTGTGTGTCTAAGCTTTTCTTTTTCTACTCTTTTATTATCCATTTCTTAAGCTTCATTTTTAAGAGTGAAAAGAATTTTTTTAAAATCCCCAATTCACCCCCCTCTTGGTGATTTCTTCCACTTTCAGTGTTTGGATCAGGTATCTTTGTAGCTTGCCTTCCCAAATAAACTTTTCCATAGCGTCTCTTAAGTCCCAACACTGCTCAGTAGTATGCCCGTGCTGGTCATGGTATTCACAGTACCGCGATTTGTCCAAAGTGGCTTTGTTTTGAATAGGCCGAGGTCGCTCTACTTTCTTCATCGTGGTTAATGCAACCTCCCTTCATATATGCTCCCTGGTACTTTCAATGGCGTGTACTTGTCGTACCTTCCCTTTGCTTTGCTTCCTCGAGGTTTATTGTCCGAGAAATGTCCTTGAGGATCATGTCTAGATCCACCCTGTTAATCCATGCTCTTTAGTGGCGGAATCTTGACTCACCCTTTATTACGTAGGCTTGCGATTTCCAGTTGCTCCAACTCCAGGTATTGCTTTGACCGATCCCGGAACTCGGCCAAGGTACTCACATGTTGCTTAATGGAAGATCTTTTCAGCAGGGAATCATCATCCAAGCCGGCCATGGCTAAATGCAAGTGCACATCTTCTTTTAACCCCGGTACTTGTAAAGCGACATCCTTGAAACGATCGAGATATCGCTGTAAGGTCTCGTTTGATCCCTGTTTTATCTGTTCGAGTTGAAACTCAGTCTTGGGCTGCTTTCTGCTAGTTGCAAAGTTCAGTAAAAATTTTTGCCCGAAACTATCCATATCCTAAATGGATTTCTGTGGTAACGAGTAGAACCATAATTGTGCTGCTTCTCATAGTGTTCCCACAAAAAGCCAAGGTACAATAGGTCTTTTGAAACCTTTGACCATTATTTCCATGTTGAAGTTATTAAGATGAACCTGCGGGTCCTGGGTCCCATCGTACTTCGGCAAATCTATTGAGTCAAAACCCTTAAAATATATAGCTGCCCTGATTTCGTCAGAAAATGGGGTTGGATTCCTCCGCTGCATACTTTAGCTGACACTCCCGGATTGGTCGGCTTCATTAATGTCGCGCTTTCTTTGCCAGTATCTTGGCCTTCCATTAGTTACTTATCTACATCATTTACCCTGGTTTGCTCAGCACTGCCCTGAGGTATGCCCATGTTTTCTTATTGAGTTGCCATGGTGATACTAACCTTGCTGGGGTTACTAGGATCTCGGCCATTGTTTTATGCTAGCCTTTCCAACTGCCTGACGCGTTCTTTCAACCAAATCATTCTCTGAATTTCCTCCTCGCGAGTTCTACCTTGATTTGCTTTTCTTTTCCTTGATCAGGGTAAGGTACCTCGGCACTCACTTATGCCGAATTTCGGCCTTTTACCCTGCTAGGACTAGCAGCATCCCTGCCCACATGTGTTAGTTAAGGACCATGGCCTGGTTACACCTAGTGTTACCTCGGCTAACGCTTTGGTCGTCACACTCTTCTCAGCCCATTCTATCATCAAGTATCTGTTGTAGCCTTTGTCCTTCTTCTTGCCTCCAAATAGCATCTCAGCGCTCCATATTCTCCTGTAAACGTCGGATGTCATCTTCTCTATGCAATCTGTTGCGCTTTTCCATTTCCTCCATTTGTCTAAATAATGCCTCCATAGCGTTTTGCAACAAACGGATGTCGGGTTTTCGATTCAGAACTCCCGCGGAGGGTTTTATGATTGGAGTAGCGGTTGTATCTATTGGATAACTTAGTTACTGGGCACTAGAGAGGTTCCAATGTTGACCATTTCGTCCTCTGTTTCAACCTCAAGTCGGTTGTAGTCAGGGACCACAGAATCCTCATGCTGCATGTATTGTTCAGGATTTTGTGGTGGTTGCTGCATTGGTGGATCCTGGCAGAAAACCTGACTTCGGCTTCTAGTGTTTTCCATTCTCAGTGATCTTGCTTTGGGAATCAAATTTTAATGTTCCCTACGGTCGGCGCCAATGTTCTATTATAAGAACACGAATGTCTAGTCACAATGGACCGGTGTATTTTTATATTGAATCTGTTCAATCTCCAAGGGGTTTATACGAGATTTAACACCAAGGAAAAGGAGATTACTCAATGATATATATGGATAAGATACCACAGAGCTTCTAAGGATCTTTGTGCTACACTAGAATGATGGAGGCCAAAGGAGTGGGGTGTGTGCACAGTGAAACAGAATGTATAATAGATGAAAGAACCTGTGTACCTTGCGGGCGATCTCCTATTTATAGAGATTACCTAAGGTTTCGGCCCACTACAGTGTCTATTAGTAATGCGCCTCCACTTTCAGATCATACCTGCTGCACTACCTATATTATGCACGATAATAGGCATAATTATAGGGGAATTGATATTTTACCTGATTAAGGGGATTCTATTATAAAGCCCCTCCATTGGGCCCTACTTTTCGAAGCCCATTTCGCTAGTCCATAACACCAAATAAATGAAATACATAAAAAATAAAGAAATGATCTCCACCTTAAAATTAGAAAGATGGGCACCTCATACTCATATTTTAGATGTACATGAAATATGAAACCAGGCTCTACATAGCTTCCAACTAAAACCACCACACTCTGTCCCTCTTCATCCTAAATGACCTCTCCTTCACTCCAATATTACCATTCCCTATAACTGAACCATCCACTTCGAGCTTGATAACTCCTTCTGGGTGATAGTTGGCACTAGAGAAATTCATAGAAAATGTAGTAAATAATGGGTATTGCCTCACCAAGCCGTAAAAAGGAAATTATATTGGGAAAATACATATAGGGGCCTAAGATAGCAACTTATTTTAAAAAAAAAGCCCAAAGAACTTTCATATGTTAGAAAAGGCTCTAGGGCCTTTTTTGATATGTGAATGTGTAGCCAAATGACAAAAATAGCCTCAAATAAAATAACAAAAGAGAAGGGAAATCTCGGATTCAATCCCCCTCTCTCACTCTCGCGATTGTCTCTGTGCTCTAGCTCTCTCCCACCTGCTCGACTGTCACTCCATTGTCTCGCGATCGTCTCATCTCGCTGTCAGAAGGTTGTATATTGCTATTCGTCATCGTTTTTTTCAGTCGGAAGGTTGGGTGACTGAAAAGTTGGAGCTTCACCTCCTTTATGTTATTATCGGGTAGGAGATAGGTAAGAAATCCTAAGATTGTGATAAAGATATCTTAGTCACCATGCTTCTTTGTTTTTAATCACTGTAGGGTTGGATCAGTAAAATATTGCTGTTTTTTAGCATGGAAACATAGGGAAAGGTCTGTATTTCAGTGGAAATGGTTGAAAGTAATCAAGGAATGAAGGATGAAAAAACGTTGAAATTTGATAATTGTTAATACCTATAGTTTTAGTTGTTAATACCTTCAGTTTTAGTTGTTAATATGACTGTTTAACATGTTAATACGAGCTTAATGTGAAAATGTTGTAGGGGACATTTCTCTATTTTTTGGGCATGGAAACAGGGGGAGGTTTGTTTGTTAGTGGGAATGATTCAATATGAAAACACCGATATGGGATAGTTGTTAATACCTTCAGTTTTAGTTGTTAAAAATGATTTTAAAAAACTAGTCGTTATAAATAAAAATAAAAATAAAATAAAATGACATTTTAGTTACGACGACTAGTTTTTCAAAACCAGTCGTTGAAACTCAAATTTTGGTTGTGAAAATTTTGAGTAGTTGTTAATGGGGCTGATATAATTGTTAATAGGAGCTGATGTCACTGTTAATTGGACTGATGCAGTTGTTAATGGGACTCATGAGGGAGACAAATTACGACTAGTTTTAAAAAACCAGTCGTTGAAACTCAAATTTTGGTCGTGAAAATTTTGAGTAGTTGTTAATGGGGATTGATCTCATTGTTAATGGGGCTAATATAGTTGTTAATGTAGCTCAAGAGGGAGACAAATTTATCTTTGAGTTTCAATGACTGGTTTTTCAAAACCAGTCGTTGAAACTCAAATTTTAGTTGTGAAAATTTTGAGTAGTTGTTAATGGGGCCGATGTAGTTATTAATGGGAGCTGATGTCGTTGTTAATGGGGCTGATATAGTTATTAATGAGGTTATGAGGGATACAAATTTATCTTTGAGTTTCAATGACTGGTTTTTCAATACTAGTCGTCGAAATTAAAATGTCATTTTATTTTATTTTTTATTTTGATTTACAGTGACTGGTTTTTCAAAATTAGTCGTTAAACTCAAATTTGTCTCCCTTATCAGAGTTACGATGACTAGTTTTTCAAAACTAGTCGTTGAAACTCAAATTTTTCATGACCAGATGAGATCGTGTCGCCGATAAGCCACATTAACAACTACATTAATCCCATTAACAATGATGTCAGTCCCCCATTAACAGCTACATCAGCCTCATTAACAATGATATCAGCCCCCATTAACAGCTACATCAGCCCCTTATTAACAGCTATATCAGCCCCCATTAACAACAGTCATATTTAACAACTAAAACTGAAGGTATTAACAAATAAAACTGTAGGTATTAACAATTATCTCGTATTAGTATTTTTACATTGAATCATTCCCACTAAAAAACAAACCTCCATTTGTTTCTATGCCCAAAAAACAGAGCAACCTCCCCTACAGTGATTTCACATTCAGCTTGTATTAACAAGTTAAACAACCATATTAACAACTAAAACTGAAGGTATTAATAACTTAAACTGTAGGAATTAACAACTATCAAATTTTAACGTTTTTTCAACCTTCATTCCTTGTTCACTTTCAACCATTCCCACTCAAATACAGACCTTTCTCTCTGTTTCCATGCCAAAAAATAGAGCAACATTTTACTAACTCAACCCTACAGTGATTAAAAATGAAGAAGCATGGTGATTAAAATATCTTTATCACAATCTTAGGATTTTTTACCTATCTCTTACCTGATAATAACATAAAGGAGGCGAAGCTCCAACTTTTCGGTCACCCAACCTTCTAACTGAAAAGGACGATGACAACAGCAATATACAACCTTCTAATGGCGAGACGAGACAATCGTGAGACGATGGACTGACAGTTGAGCAAGTGGGACAGAGCCAGAGCATAGACACAATCGTGAGAGTGAGAGAAGGGGACTGAATCTGAGATTTCCCTTCTCTTTTGTCAGTTTATTTAAGGCTATTTTTGTCATTTGACTACACATTCACATGTCAAGAAAGGCCTTAGGGTCTTTCCTGACATGTGAAAGTTCCTTGGGCCTTTTTCGAAAATAAGGGCCTATTTGGCACCTATTTGGTAAAGGGAATCAGTGGGAATGGAAAGAAAGATTGGAGAATTCCCTCGTTTGGTACGCATTTTGGGCAAATCTTCCCAGAATTCCATCTTCCCGGGCCCACCAATCTTCCTTCACCTGTAGGAAGATCAAATCCTACCAAAATTGGTGGGATTTCAACTTCCCATGTCACATGTCTGGACAAATTTACCCCTCAAATTCAAATTTGGCGGGACGTTTGAACTTGACGAGAACATTCAAATTTACGTTCGAACTTGGCGGGAAATTTTTTTTTCATAGGTTCGAACCTAATAAAAGCATATTTTTTAAAAATATATTTTTTCAAAAAAAAATATTTTTCTTTTTTATTTTGAACTAATTACTCTTGAGGGTAAAATAGACATTTCCTAATTCTTTACCAACCGCTACCTCTTCATTTTCTTCCTACCAAACAACTCATCTTCCTTCAAACTATCTTTTCTCATATTTCAAAATCTTTCTTTCCCTCCTCTAATTTCCTTTCCCTCCTCAAATTTTCCTTGTACCAAATGGGCCATAAGTTGCTATCTTAGGCCTTCATATGAATTTTCCCAATTATATTCAGTTCTCCAATTTTAATACCACCATTAATTTTAAATAATGATTTTTTTGGCAATAAGTATTATTCTAATTCCAATAAATTAAACTTAATATGTTAACGTTGACGAATATTTTAGCAACGTTTAAAAAAATTGAATATTTATTTTTCTTTTATGAATATTGGATTAGAATATTAAAATATCTCTCTAGTCCCTATTATAAGGTACCAACTACTATTTCTCACAAACCAAGAAATGAAAATTAACTCATTAATTAGATTTAAAATTAATAAATACTTCCAACTTCACCCCTACTTTAATGATGTAGATTTAAATAAGTCAGTTAAAAATGAGGGTATAATGAAAAAATAATAATAAATGAGTTAGTTAAAGTAAGTTGGTGTTTTATAATAAAGACAAAAAAAATATTGATAGTTGGTGTCTTATAATAAAGACAGAGTACTACTTTATGAAATTAAATGAGCACAGTAAAATTTTATTTAATATTAAAGCATAATTCTTTTAACAAAAAATATGCGGGAGCACAACTGTAAAAGGGGGGAAATTTAGAACAAAATCCGTTGGCGTTTCAGGATTAAATATTGGAATAGCGGTATGATCATACTTCACCGAAAACAAATCAGAGTTTGAAAGCGAAAGGAGGAAGAAAAATCAAGCAAGCAATGGGCAATCAAAGTTGTTTCTTCGTGTACTTAAGGGACGTCCTACATTTGCCATTGAATCTGTGTCTTTGTTTCTTTCCGTACTCTTTCATTGTACATTTTCTCCTGGTTTCTGCACCAGCAACTAGTTCCTGGTTTCTACCACCATGAAGTTCATCTCTGGACTTCTCTCATTCGTCACAGTCGGCTTGTTCATCGGTAAGGAAAAAAGCCCCCCAAAAAAAAAAAATTACATGCTCATTATAAATTTAGGTTGTTTGATGTGACTTAAGCATGCATTTTTCAAGTTGAGTTTCGTGTTGTTTTTTTACCAAACAAGAATTAGTACATTTTGTTTATTTGTTATGTGAAGGTGATTAAGAGTTCAGGATAGCTTTTTAACACTTTGGTTTTTCTACCGTATTGTTCACTGTGAAGTTACTAAAGAAAAAGAAGACAAATAAGGGGGAAGAATCAAGAAATGGACCCCACTTGATGAGCCCACAACCATGTTACTCCATAATAATTTTTTCCAGATTTTTGTTTTTTTGGTTATACTCCTAAAAAATTTGAACAAAACAATGAAAGAGGTGAAAGCTAAAGTCCTAATGTATCCAACAATATGAAACAGCCAAAACTGGGGAATTTGTTTGTTCTTTTGGAAACTTATCTTCCTTGCCTTCATGGAAAAATTATCAGCTTCCCAGAAACAGAATGAAAGTCCCAACCATTTGTTTTTTTGGAGAAAGGAGAAAGATATCTTCCACTTTGATGTAGAATTGATAACAGAAATAGAATGTTGATACATGTAAAAAATTATGGATGACTGATTAGCAATTTCAAAAAAGATTGGCTAAATTGTGAATGGATTGTTTTCTGTATTGGAATTACAGGTTCCTTCTCTCAATTGGCACTTATACTACAACTGGAGGACTCACATGGTAAACATGTGCACTCATATTATGTCACACTTGGGCTTAAGAATTTTTTAAGATGTTGAAATTGTCCTGTTTTGTTACATATAGACTTTATACCATCACATCATTGTTTGGCCCTTTATCGTTATAACTATTGAAATGTTTGTACTACCCTGTTTGTTTAAGTGGAACTGATATAACAGTTTTACTTACTTTTTTCTAGTGTCTGATTTTTATTTTTTAATTTTTTTGGTATGATTTTGATTATTCTTATAGGAAATAAGCATGTCTCAGATTTGTACTGACTGATATTTTCCCCCTATTTAAGACGTCTACACTAACTGTGCCCTTCTTTTCTTTTGTTCTTTTTTTTTTAAAAAAAAATGTTGGTGGAGCTATTATGCTACTATTCTTTTGAAAAATATTTTTTCTCGATTTTGCATATATACAGCTTGTCTGCAGCCTGCTTCATGATTAGAACTCTTTCTTTTAATTTTTTTTAATTAATATTTTCTGATTTTTCAGGTATTTCATTATGGAAAAATGACAAGGAAGCAGAAATCTTACGTGTTGGATATGTATGTAGATTTCACTTTTGTTTCCTCTATTTATACCTGAAGTTATTGTTCTTATTTGAAAGTATTTCAGTCTCTCTCTATTTGTTGGAAGTATTTCGTAGTTTTCGGTCTAGACACTAGTAAGAGAATTTTCTTAATATTCCATAATTCTCTTTTGGACATGTATAGATAGGTTGTCATTTTCAAAATGGTAAATTGGTAATTATCTATTTTCACTTGGATAATTCAGATTATTCTAGAATTTTCTTTACATCAACCCTGTGCTCTCTCTGTTAATAGCTTAACATGTGGAGATTGTATACTATGATATTAAATACATTAAAGGTTATTGTTTTTTTTGTCAAATAAAGTTCAAAACACCACTTGGTCCTGATTGCCATTTGTTTCCAAAGTAATATAAGTTATTTCTTTTTTAAATGTAATTGAACTTTTAGGTTAGTGTATTACTAAATTATGATGATGCTTTTTATGTTGATTTATGGATTGAATGAATTTGAGTTCCTTTTTGTTATCTTTTTTGCTTGTTAGTGTAATAATTTACTATGATAAAATTAATCGAACTCATCTTTCTGTTTATTCTAGTTTTTGATCAGTTCATTTTCTCCTTTGCTCCTAAATATGGTTGTAGATCAAACCTGAAGTTCTTAGCTGGTCTCCACGAATCACTCTACTGCATAACTTCCTAAGCATGGAGGTATGCCTTTTTTTTTCATTGCCAAATTTTCTGTATTAACATGGTGGATTTGGTTCGTTTTATAGATTCGAGAATCAATATTGTGGCTAAGTCTATTATTTTCCTTTTTCCTCAAATGTGCATTTTTTGGTGTGGCTAGCAGACTCAGTTCATTTTAAATCAGTTCTGGCAAATGGTTTAATTTCTCCTGACAAAACATAATTTTGGTGGATCTTTTTCTGGTACTTTCTCACTTGGCGCTGCTAGCTGTGAACTGTGAAGTAGCGTAGGCAGTTCTTGTCTCCTAATGGTGTGAGACAAGAAAAATCATGACCACTAAAAACAATAACATTAATACTAATGATTTTTAACAAATTTAGCTTCTGAATAAAGTTGTTGATAACTGCAACTTTTCAGATGAAGGCCATTTACATATTAATTGAAATTGAAGTTTTATTTCCTTTACAGGAATGTGAGTATCTTAAGGCCATAGCACACACTCGCCTTGAAGAGTCATCTGTGATAGATCCAAAAACAGGAATGGTACATTGGTTTTCTTTATTTAGACATCCAAGATATGATTTTCTTTTGATGTTTTCTATGATGCTTTATTCATTAGATGTGTGAGATGAGGTTAGCCTTACATTTTTTATGTTTATACTAAGGTGTAGCGTGAGGCATGTTGGGTATGTTTCCTTGGGCAGTACTCCAAGAAACCACAGGACACCATGATTGGAAAGTCAAATGCCACTTGAAATAGTCACACTAACATTGGAACAAGGGTTTTCCTGCCTTTCCTAGCTCTTATGATAATCTGCATCATTAATGACATTAGCCTGCAAAATTAGTGTGGGGATATATGTTAAAACTTTTATAATAAATTCAACTATGTACAAATTTTCATTTCAGCCGGTAGTGCAGCTGGAACATAACTAGGTCGGACCTCATTTTCACAGTTGTACTTAGGGTTCATAGCTATTCTAGCTTGACCCAAAACAACAATATTTTCTTTTAAAGGTGCAGAAACTGAAATTTGTCGTAGAATATTCTTGCATTTATCCCCAATTATAATCATTAAAACATCTGCAGACACTGCAGAATGCCAAAGGATTTTACCTTCTTTACATCTCAAGAAAACCTTGGTGGTGAGTTTTGAGAGAGTATGAGAAACCATGAGAAAATGGAGAGAAAATGAGGGAAAACGTATGAAGCTTTGATTATACTACTTCCACCAATAATTTTTTATAGCCTATCAACTTCTTTATTGTCTCTGTCCTTCAAACAAGAATCTTAGTTTGTGGTGCATCTTATCTCCACTCAAAAAAAAAAAAAACTTGCATCTTATCTGACCTGCCTTCATCTTTCGTAGATTAGGGAAGGCATTGAAAGGACAAGCTACGGTATGTTCTTGAATTCTCAAGATAGAAAACACCCAATGGTGCAGGCAAGTTTGTTACCTAGTAAATTTTCTTATTTAGTATTTTATATGAATTACCTCCAACTATTATTTACACCCAACATTTTCATTTTAATTCATTACATCATTTCTTCCTAGTCATTGAGAAGTTATTTTCAAAATTTTTGGAGTTGAAACAAGGGGAAACAAAGAACTTGTAAGAACTGATGGAATTGAATACATTCGTGTGATTACAAAAATAGGTAAGATTTATTTGAGATGATAATTCAATTATAAGGTAATGATTTGCTGACTTGATACCATTAAGTGATGGATTGGCTAGACAGAGTAAGGCTCTCCTCAAGGCATTAGTCTTTGCTTACTTCCCTAACAAATTAATTTCCTCTAAACCAACTTGAGCTTTGTACCTGCCACCTTTTATTATTATTATTTTTTGGTAGAAAGTAATTGAGGATGGAGAGGATAGCATGAAGAGTATGGTTGTTTAGATTGTAATTTGTTTTAGAAAATGCTTTATAGTTTTATGATTCTGATCCTCAAATTTAATATAATATTTGTGGTGAAGTAACTTGATTTCATTAAAAAATAAAGTCATACTATTTTTAATGTTAATTGCTAAATTTCTGAAACAAGGCACGAACATCTTACTGTTTTTTTTTTTCCCACACCATTCCATGTATTTGACATGTTGACGTGCTTTTCTTCTGGTGTGCCTTTTTTTTAATTTTTTTCTGTTTTCATTATTATATGAAAAGTTGTTTCCTTCAAAATAATTATTTAGTTTTGCTTTATGCTTTCACTTGAGTTGCATTTCTGGTTATTGATTTGTATAATAATGAAAACCGTTTTCTTTTTGGTGAGGATTAATTGAACATTTTGATAAAATCATGCTCAATGCACACATCTAGGCGATTGAAAAAAGAATTTCAGTCTATGCTCAAGTACCAATTGAAAATGGAGAGCCTATTCAAATTTTGAGGTAGGACAAGTTTATTTTCATCCATTCTTTTCAAGCAAAAAAGACTGAGTTTTCTGGTCCCAAGGTTGACATCTTCTGAATCACAGGTATGAGAAGAATCAGTATTTCAACCTGCATCATGACTTTTTTCCTGATACTGTGAGCGTTATTCCCTTCACTGCTGTCTTTTCCATTTTTGTACATAAGAATTGCCTTGAAGTGTTTTAAATCAAACAATTTGCACCTCTTTGTGCCTTTTCTTTTGTTTTCACAACAGTACAAATTAGAGGAAAGTGGGCGGCGAATAGCGACAATGCTTATGTATATAAGTGACAATGCTGATGGCGGTGAAACATATTTCCCAATGGTAAACTTCTTCTTGTAGTCTTTCATGTACCCTATGATATGAAGCAGATGTGTAGATCCTAACAGAGTTGCAAATATAGGTTAGTTTCTATATGAGATAAGGAGTCTTGTTTGATTAAAATCGAATGTTTGTATGTGTGAGCCCAGCACTCCTGTGTCAGGCTTTTCTCCTAACTCTGCAACTCTACTACTTTTTATTCTTCCTTTAACTTTCAAAGTTGGATTCCACATCTATATCTTCAGTAACCAGTTAATTGCAAGGATACTAAGTGTTTTATTATCCTTGCGCTTGGCCAAATTTTCAATTTTCTGAACCATCATGCATTTTTCTGACAAGTCTTTTGGAGAATATTTTAATGGACAATGTGTGCCAATGAGTTATCTGTTAGACAATATCAATTTCACTTCCTACTGTCAGAATAGCTAAATGCTGAGTGAAGCATAGATAAAGAGATGGCATGGCATGGACGGGAAGGATCTTCAATAGTTACTGCTTGTCATATTCTGTGTCTGTTACTAATGTGTGACTGACATGGACAATTCCTTTTGCTTGAGTTATCTTTTGTCAGAGCTTTATTAAGTCCAGAATTTTGCATGGTGGTATCTGATTGATAAAATAATTGTTCATGACAATGTCTGGTTGAGCCCTTAAATCTACATCCATATATAATATACAAAATTTATAAGAAGTCGCACTATTCATAAGCTATGAGCAGTCTGGCTGACCTTAGACTTTGTGTGAAGCATGGGCCCATAATCTAAATCTTAAACTTGATTAGACTCAAAATGCTCATGAGAATGTATGTAGTTTTTATAATTTTTTGTATAGATTTTTATTATAAGGTTGTGATGTCATATGAAGAATGACTCTTAAAGAACAAATTTGAGAAATCACAATGAGGATTGAAGGAAAGAATGGTATTCCAGGATGACTGCTTTAATATGCTGGCATCACCTAAAACTGTGATTGGAATCTTTTGTGAGAGGATGCTCTGGCTGGTACTAACACACATGAATGCATCGCAGGCTGGTTCAGGTGAATGTAGCTGTGGTGGGAAAATTCTCAAAGGGCTATCTGTAAAACCTAGTAAAGGAAATGCAGTACTTTTCTGGAGTATGGTTAGTATCCTTAGTTTCTTGTTATATGGAGCAACTAGATACATTATTCCGTGCACTTTTGAGAAATGAGTCACATTATTCATGCTTACCAAGGTTATTAAACCCGGACCAATCACTGAATTGGTCAAGGTACTAGGTCAAATTGGAGCTAATCTGGAGAGAAAGTAAAGATTTTAAGGTTATTAATATGAAATTCTAAAGAAAATTAAAAAAAAAATTGCTTTTTTTTAAGTGAACTGGGTTGATGCCTAGACCAAACCAGCCAGTCCGGTTTGGGTTCAACAAATTGGACATTTAAATTAGTGGAAATTTTTAGGAAAAATTCTAAATAAATATTATTTAAACTTGGAAAACCCCAAAAAATCTGTTGCAAATGAAATGACAAATAGGTCTTAAAGGACTAATATAAGATTTTGAAATTGTTAGAATATTAGGAAATAAATAAGGAGATTAAGGATCCCTTGATTCTCTCCTAGATTATAGCATAGCATGATTATAGCTGATTTGATTTACTTCTTAATTATTCATAACTGTAATCCCTGATCTTCCTCCCCTAATCTCTCCTTCTTAGTCTATATATTGTAAGCTATATGCATCTGAATAAAATCATCAAATACAAAGTGTTTTATGCCTCTGAAATTCCAATATGGTATCAGACGAAGTAGCCTTCCATTTGAAGGCACAGAGGCATCAGTTTTTCTGATCAATGTCGATGGTCACAGTGCCCAGAATCACTGAAACGAAGGTCAAGTCCCTTTTCTTCACCAAATCTCACTAATCCTCACCGGTGTTGTGCCTCATCAAGATCGTCGGCCACCTTACATTGATCAGGAGCCACGATCACAGAGAGAGAGAGCGAAACACGCAAGAGAGAGAGAGAGAGAATAGAGGAGAACGACGACTTCAGATCTGACCAACGGACGGCGCGTTGCATCTCACCGCCACCAGAAATGGAACCGCCAGGCGCCGATCGGCGGAAACCTGCAACACAACAGCCATCTGAACGGCGCGTGACCTCCACGCGCAACCACACTCCTAGCACGTGACGCCCACGCGTTGCCATGAATAGTGACTTCCGGCGACATTTTTTTTTCTTCCAGAAACATGAATCCCTCGCAATTTCCTTCTATATTTGGACCAATTCCTGAACAACTC
Source organism: Acacia confusa (assembly GCA_037074495.1). Classification (NCBI taxonomy): domain Eukaryota; kingdom Viridiplantae; phylum Streptophyta; class Magnoliopsida; order Fabales; family Fabaceae; genus Acacia; species Acacia confusa. The sequence goes on from CM073514.1 coordinate 20,503,570, forward strand.
ACCGGAACATTCCCTCTAGCCTTTATGTCCGGTACCACTTCTCAAACTCAAAATTCTTCTTCTTCTTCCACCACCAGTACTATAGTATCAACCAGAACCACGGAACTACCATCTAATTTCTCAGAAAATCACACTATGGTTATTAACCATAAGTTTAATGGTCAAAACTACCTCCAATGGTCACAAAGCGTGCTAAGGTATATTTGTGGTAAGAGAAAGGAGAAATATATTAATGGGGCAGCCCCTCAACCAGCCCCTGATGACCCAAATTTTGACACATGGTTTGCTGAGAACAATAAAGTTATGACTTGGTTGTGTAATTTGATGACTTTGGATATCAGTGAAGGTTATCTGTTTGCCCAAACAACAAAGGAAATATGGGATGCCGCTCGTAGAACCTACTCTTCTCTTGAAAACACCGCTGCATTGATTCATTTAAAGAGACAACTCCGTGATCTGAGACAAGGTAATATGTCGGCAACTGACTATTATAATACCTTATTGAGACTGTGGCAACAATAGGATTTATTTGAAGTTCATCCTTGGAAAAACCTCGATGATGCACAATTGTACAAAAAGATCGTGGAAGAAGGAAGGATACATGATTTTCTACTTGGTCTAAATGATACTTTTGAAGAGATAAGGGGCAGAATCATGGGGTTTAAGCCCCTTCCACAACTCTTTGATGTTGTTAACTTTGTACAATTCGAGGAAAGTAGGAAACTCTTGACCAGAAGTGGACCAAGTTAAATCGAAAGCTCAGCACTAGCAATACAAGGACCACACAGAGAACGGAAAACTAATAAGTGGTGCAATTATTGCAAAAAGAAGGGCCACATCAGGGAAGAATGTTGGAAACTCCATGGAAAACCTTCTGGTGGAAAATCAAATGTCCAAAGTCACCTAACCATGTCCGAATCAAAGGTCGAGAATGACGATCGCCTGAGCTCAAAAGAATTACAGATGCTTCGCAGGATACTCGACAAGCAACATAAGTCCAACTCTGTTCCTAGTGTCAATCTGGTACAATCAGGTAATTCTATTGTAGCCCTCAACACTATGATGACTAGTGAAGATACCTAGATTGTTGACTCAGGAGCTACAGATCATATGATTGGTAACAAAACTTTATTCCACAACCTTAAATTTTGTCATGAACACCTCAAAGTAAAAGTAGCTAATGGTATATTCACACGGGTTGACGGAATTGGCACAGTTACTTTATTTGATCAGTTGGCAATACATAATGTTCTGTTTGTTCCTGAACTCACTTGTAATCTAATATCTGTGAGCAAGTTGACTAGAGGTCAAATATGTTGAGTAATTTTTTACGACAGTTTATGTATATTTTAGGATTTAAAATCGAGGAGGACGATTGGGACTTCTAGAGAATGGGACGGATTGTTCTACCTTGAAGATTTGAACTCAAAGAATAAAGTTGCATTGAGGGACGGACGAGCGATGGTTAGCTCAAATTCTCACAATAATGATGTATTTTTGTGGCATTGTCGGTCAGGCCACCCTAGTTTTGATTATATGAAGCATATGTTTCCAAGTTTATTCAATAAAAATTCTGTTCCTTTTCATTGTGAAACTTTTCAATTTGCCAAACAAACACGATCTTCATATCCCAAACAGCCCTATATCCCTTCCGCACCATTCACACTAATTCATAGTGATATTTGGGGTCCTGCCCGACTACCTAATCTCACCCATACTCGATGGTTTGTTACTTTCATTTATGATCACACCAGAATCACCTGGGTATATTTACTAAAAGACAAATCTAAAGTAGCCACAGTGTTTCAAAACTTCTATACCTTTGTGCGCACCCAATTCAGCACTTCCATTAAGGTACTACAAAGTGATAATGCGAAGGAATACATGAGTAAAGCCTTTAAAGAATTTCTTGATCATCAAGGAGTTCATCACCAAACTTCTTGCCCTTACACCCCTCAACAAAATGGAGTGGCCGAGCCAAAAAACCATCATCTTTTGGAAGTAACCCGAGCCTTAAAGATGGAGCGGAATGTACCTACCATATTCTGGGGTAACGCCATCCTTATAGCCGCCTACCTCATTAACCGCATGTCTTCCAAAATTCTCAATTATGTCACTCCAATTCAAACACTCCTTAGACTCTTCCCAAATTGCCCTCTAATCAATTCATTACCTCCCAAGGTTTTTGGTTGTGTTGTATTCGTACACAAAAAGGATGGTCAAAAATTTAGAGCCCGAGCTGACAAATGTATATTCCTTGGCTACTCCTCTACTCAAAAAGGGTACAAATGCTACTGTCTCTCTTCCAAGAAACTTATAGTCTCCCGAGATACCGTGTTCTCAGAAGATGAAGCATATTATCCTAAATTACCCATTCAGGGGGAGTATTCTGACATTGAATGGTTAATCTTGGATACATCTAATCCCAGAAGCTCCAGCTCACCTGACATACCATCACCTAACCTTATAGCCACTCTTGACTCACTTGCTCCCACAAATCAGCCTAGCCCACCTCAACCTGAACCCAATGAACTGGAAACACATGTTGAGATCAATCCAAGGATGGATGTTGAAACACGACAAGAGGTAGAGTTTAGCTCAAAAGTTCAAGCTGAACCGGACACTAGTAGAACTATCTCTCCCATTCAAAGGAACAACCATGAATCCAATCCGGGATTAAATCCTAAAGAATCGGGTTGGCCTATTGCCTTGAGAAAAGGGGTAAGATCGTGTACTCATCATCCAATTCAACGATTTGTTTCATATGGTAATCTGTCTGCAAAAATGTGAAGTTTTGTTGTACATAGTGCACAAATAACCATTCCAAATACATTTCAACAAGCTATGGCCGATCCGAATTGGAAGCAAGCTGCAGAAGAGAAATTGAGGGCACTCAAGGAAAATAAAATGTGGGAGATCACGACTCTTCCTAAAAGGAAAGAAACCAGCAGGATGTAGGTGAATCTTCACTCCGAAATTCAATCTCGATGGCAGCATCAACAAATACAAGGCAAGACTTGTTGCAAAGGGATATACTCAGACATACGTGATCAACCATCAGGAGACATTTGCTCTAGTGGTCAAGTTCAATACAATTCAAGTACTTTTATTACTTGCAGCAAACTTGGATTGGTCACTATACCAACTGGACGTGAAAAATGCATTCCTAAATGGCAACCTAGAGGAGGAATTATACATGGAGATTCCAGATGGAGTTTTAGCTCCTAATAACTCTGTGTGTAAGCTAAACAAGTCATTGTATGGCCTGAAACAATCTCTGAGGGCATGATTTGGTAGATTCACCAAAGCAATGAAAGGACTTGGATATACTCAGGGACAAGCAGATGACACGTTCACCAGACGTGTTAATGGAAAAATCACCATATTCATTGTCTATGTTGATGACATAATCATTACAGGAGATGATGAAGAATCCATTGCCCAACTAAAACAGGACTTGTCGATGGAATTCCAGGAAAAAGATCTTGGACAAATGAGGTATTTCTTAGGCATGGAAGTAGCAAGAACCAAGAAGGGCATCAACGTCTCTCAACGCAAGTATATACTAGACTTGTTACATGAGACGGAAATGTTGGGCACTCAGCCAAAAGGGACACCAATGGAAGAGGGATGTCACCTAGAGATCAAGCCGCAAGGTGTTCCTGCTAATGCGGAGAGATACAGAAGACTTGTGGGAAAATTAATATATTTAACCCACACACGCCCTGATATTAGCTATGCAGTTGGGATAGTAAGTCAATTTATGCATCAGCCCCAAGAAGAACATATGGAGGCAGTATACACAATCTTGATCTACCTAAAGCTTAACCCTGGAAGAGGAATATTCTTTAAGAAAGGTGCTACCAGAAACATAGAAATCTACACTGACGCAGACCATGCAAGAGATAGAGAGACCAGGAGGTCAACCACAGGGTACTGTACATATGTGTGGGGAAATCTAGTTACCTGGAGAAGCAAGAAACAGACAGTGGTGTCAACAAGCAGTGCCGAAGCAGAACTACGAGCCGTCAACAAAGGAGTATGTGAAGGAATCTGGATTATACGATTACTGACGGAGTTGGGAATTCAACATGATGGACCAATGCAACTTTGGTGTGATAACAAGGCCAGCATTGAAATGGTCAAGAACCCAATCTATCATGATAGAACCAAACATGTTGAGATAGACAGACACTTCATTAAAGAAAAGATTGAAGCAGGCATTATGACACTGTCTCACATAAGATCTGCAGACCAGATTGCAGATATCTTGACTAAACCACTAGGCAGAACAAAGTTCGAAGGGTTTCGAGGCAAGCTAGGAATGATCGACATATACTCTCCAGCTTGAGGGGGAGTGTTAGAATATTAGGAAATAAATAAGGAGATTAAGGATCCCTTGATTCTCTCCTAGATTATAGCATAGCATGATTATAGCTGATTTGATTTACTTCTTAATTATTCATAACTGTAATCCCTGATCTTCCTCCCCTAATCTCTCATTCTTAGTCTATACATTGTAAGCTATATGCATCTGAATAAAATCATCAGATACAAAGTGTTTTATGCCTCTGAAATTCCAATAGAAATGTTGTGCTTTTACTAAAATGCACCTAAATTTTTTTCCAAAAAAAAAAAAAAGAAAAACCCCTCATTGGCAGGCCTCTGGCGACCAACTGTTGGAGCTCCAGTGGCAACTTGAATAATGTAATTGATTACTTGAGCTTCGTAAGCTTTATCAAGTGTCGTTAACAAGTTGAATAAAGGCAATAACAATTTGAGTGTAGCCATTAATAATTTCAGGAGCCCAATTTGGCAATTGCTATACTTAAGTTGTCATTGCCTTTATTTAAGTTGTTAATGACACCAGGTAGGATTTATGGAGTTCAAATAGTCAACCCCTATACTAAAATAGTCAATCACATTACTCAAATTGTTAACAAAGTGTCGGTGGTGACGAGTGTTCTTTCTTTGTAAAACAGGCTTGGGAGGCATTTTGCTAAAAGTACAACATTTCTTAATTCTAGAATAGTCCTTACAAATCTATTTGTCATTTTCATGTGTTAACATACTTTTAAAGGTTTCCCAAGTTCAAATGGTATTTATTTGAAATTTTCCCAAATTTTTACATGTCAAATGTGGCAATATACAAATAATTTAATGTTTTGCACAACGACAAAAAGTTTATTTTCAACAACGACCTCACAATTTTACTCATTTTCTTGTTATTTTATATAATGCCGTAATAATTATGTGTTGCAAGTTCATGTCCTCCAGCATTGTGATTCAAATTACCTTTACATTCATATATTCATGTATTTGGAAAGAGATACATAAAAATAAAAAATATAATTGTTTATGCGTTCACATTCTATTTTCATGCCCTTTTTTTCTTTTTCTTTTTCCTTTTTCCTCTGCCTGTCCAAATACTCTATCTACATTTACTTTTGTGACTTTTTTTCTTGGCCATGTTTACTTTTTGAATATTGAGGATTTAGATTACTTATAATTATGCCATGGCTGGCTCAGCAAAAGTTTATTCCTAATGACCTAGTGTTAGTGAATATATATCATGCTTAGTATTCTCTCCGGTTATAAATATAAGAGTTAGTAAAAGAGTTTGCTTTCATATTAAATATAAGACTCTAATCCACTTTATTTTCCAACTTCATAATTTTTCCTTAAACCCGCCTTATTTTGTTTTGGCCAACATAAACTCTCCTTATAAATTGCACTTATTAAGGGAGTTTTCTATGAAAGAAGTAGTATCCAATGCAAATAATTAAAATTGATATTTTAGGGAAACCAACAATTTTTATACAAATAACTAACATTAACTAATTTTATTTATCTCTACGAGTTAGTTATTTAGCTCCTTCATTTAGGGTTGGAGGAAGTATTGTGATATGGAAGGAAAATGATGTAGACTTCAAGTATCACATAATTATACACAATTATTTAACTTTTAGATACTAATTTCAAAATACATATACTGTTTTCATTTTTGTAATAGTTCAAGAGAATTTAAATGCTCTGTATAAGCTTCACCAAGTAAAATTAGACAATAAGTTTAAGGGAAATGCGTGTGTGACCCCCCCCCCCCCCCCTTCTTTTTAAACTTCATGATTCAAAATAAGTAACAGTTTATTTGCTGGTGTTTTACACAGGGACTAAGTGGGCAAAATGATCCAAATAGTATTCATAAAGCATGTGAGGCACTTTCTGGGACAAAGTGGTCTGCAGTAAAGTGGATGAGAGATAGGGTTCATCTCAATTAATTATACAAGTTTTCTTCATTGATGGAATTTTCCCTTCATATTTTGTATAGTGTTGTGCTCATATTAGTGACTGGGAATCATTACACTAGAGACCACATAAGCATACCGTACGAATTTGATGTGTGTTTGGTTTCACTTTAGAAAATCAAAACTATTTTCCAAGGTAAAACGAAACAGACCTTTCATAGTTGGTTTTGATATTTAGATTTGGTGAATGAAATGGGTTCCTCTCATTTTGTTGTGGCAAGAAAAAAGATACTAATTAGTTTGACGTAGCTATGCAATTTGGTCAATGGGAAGTCTTTATATTTGGATATTTAGATTGTAATGGGATTTGTTTTTTTGTTTTTTGATAGATCCATACAGATTAACACATGATTAAAGGAAACAGTTATAAATCTAGAAATGTAATATAAAATATCAGAGATAATTATTATTTTACAAATAATTGGTCAAGGTGTGTTCCCACAAATCTTTCTTGACAACATGTAAGTATTAATAACGTGACATCACATAAAGAAGAAATGGAGCAGGGGATGCTACCTGCAAACAGTGTGTGATTTTGTTTTTCAAAAACAATTTTTTGTTTTCAAAAGCAAAAAATCTAAGACGAAAACTGTTTTTAATGAATTGTTTTTTTAAAAGAAAAAACAAAAGGTTGGATTTAAAAACTAAGATGTAATATATATATATATATATATATATATATATATATATATATATATATATATATTATTTTCTTTTTCTATTTTCTATTTTTTGAGTTTGTCACTTATCCATTATCAATATCACATTACTAGTGATGACTATCGGCAAGTCAATGCTAGCAATGGTAGCCGCTACGTCATTTCAAAAACAGATTTTTTATAAAAATCTATTCAAATATTTTGTTTATTTTTTTCTTTCTTTCAAAAATTGTTTTTAAAAACAATGTTATAACATTGTTTTTGGAAAAAAATAGAAAACAGAAACAAACAAGCCTGTTACTGTACTGGACAAATTTCAGGTCAACGTTGGATGAAAAAACAACCATGTAGCGGATATACTACTCCTCTGGATCTTAAATTAAATGAGACCTATTTTATAGTATAATTTGCACTTATAAATTAGGGCCTAGATTTACGACATGAGGTAACAACTTTTCAATGGGTTTAAGCTAAAGCATTCCTATCCCTACCTTTGGGAGCCTGTAATTTCCATATTTTTATATGTGCAGTCAAATTTAGGGGCAAAAAGAATATAATAATATATTAATGGGCTACAATATAGTTTTAAGAGAAAAAGACAAGAAAATATCACTTAAATTTTAAAATTTTAAATCAGCAATTTCCTACAAAAATATATTGTCAATTTGTTGTACTCTTGTAGTTAATGCCTATACTTTTATAGGCAACAAAATTGATTGGAGATTTTGAAGTTTAAATAGTACTCCTTTGGTTCTAAAATAACTTATATTATAAATTGTACTATAAAATATATCCTATATTAAAACCCGAGATAGTAATTTCTTTTTGTCCCTCTAGTTTAAAAGAGAATGTATTGAATTGACTTGGGACGGGAAGCCATTGAATAAGGAGGGTGTATCATCTATGATTGTGAAGAACGGGTAGAGGGAAAATAGGCTTAATCAAATTTTGGGGTCTAGTTTTGTTTTTTTCTCACATTTATTTCCTCGCCTAAACAAGAAAAAACTCCAACTCTCCATTTTCTTTTCTTCTTTTTTTTTTTAACAGAAAATATTAATGAATTCAAGGTTTTTTCAGGATAGAAATTTTTTTTATTATATTTTCTAAAATATATATACTAATAATTTTAGTTTACTTTCTCTATTTTTTTTACTACCATAATTCTTTCACTATATTTTCCCACAAAGAATTCTCCTAAATGCCATTATTTGAAATTCAGTTAGTTCGCTCTATGTACCTGTCCAATGTTGCCCAATAAATTGTTGGTACCCCCATTTCCATTTTGAACTCTCCAGATACTTTGATATCAACTAGCAACCTTTCAAATTACTATATTATAAAGGATGGTGTGAACTATTTGAGTTAGCGTTACAAAAATATGTGAGTTAGCATTATAGATGCACGTTCACATAAGTTGAGATAAAGCTCCTTTCACATACTTATCTCGTATACTATAAATCACATTTTAAAAAAAAAAACAGCTTCTACTGCCAACCCAAACATTCACTTATTACAAGTTGCAATGGTTGATGATACTATTGATGATAACTTCTGAAGTTTTCTGTGAAGGTTTTAATTTCCATACAAGCAGCTCTTTTTCATTTGAAAATTGTTTCATAATGCCTTTGTAATACCCGGATAGCCATTATCTAGAAAATTATATTATAACAATAAAATGTCCAGTAATGAAGATTTTTGTCTCAATATATTATAGGATTAGTTTTGTTCAAAGGGATAAATTAAGAAAAAATTAAAGGAAATTTATTGTCGGAAATGTGAAAAATACCATTTAAGGCCATAAAACATTCCGAGGGAATTATGGAAAATTCAAAGAAACATGAAATAATTATGAAAAATTTAGAAAACACATTATCCATAATTTAGACAATTTAATAAAATATTTCCTATGAAAATAAAAAGAAGGAAAACTAAAAAAATATTCTAGAATGGAAATTGATTCCATAATTTTTAATATTTTACTTGAAGGGTGAATTAACAATGTTAACCAAATTGTTGTGAGGAAATAATTAATTTTAATTAAGAAAATTATTAGGAATTATTAAAGGAGTAATTAAGTAATTTTTGGAAATTTTACAAGGTCTAAATCCATGTGATTGATTAGGAACCAATAGGAAATTTTGGGAGAAATAAATATGAGATAAATAGGATATTAAGATTAATGGAAAAATTATAATTTTATATATATGTATGTGTGTGGCCGAAAATTAGGCCAAAAAGAAAAAAAAATAAATAGAAAATGGGAGGATAAATATGAAAGAAGATCTTAAATAAAATAATAATATAATTAAAACATGTGTTAATTAGATAATAATATAATAATCAGAGGAAAAATGAACAGGATAAATGATCACGGATAGAAAGTAATTCTGTTGTGAGATTCTGGGAATGAGTTAGGAAAAACCAAAATATATTATTGGTCAGTGGATTTTTATCCAGAAGTTAGTACCGACCGAAGTTATTTCTGAAACCGGTCGCGAATACCGAGGATTTTCGGCAGATAACGGAATGTCCTTACTGGGAGTATAAGGGAAGGATAACCCAGTATTCTTAAAGAGGAAGAAAAGACCTTCAGCGTATTGTTCTCGGAATTTTAAGGTGTTACGGAATTTCGTGAACGAGACACCGAATCAGGGATTTATCGGATAAAGTAAGAGGATGATGCAGCAAGGGTGACATCACTTTTGGAAGGGGGAGGACAGCCAAGACACATGGAAGGCCAAGATTAAACCACCTAGCAAAAGTGCGATCCTACGGTCAGAATTCAACCAGACAAAGTTCAGCGAAATTACGAAAATGCCACTCCTTTTTTCTATAAATAGCTCTCATTTCTCTCCACACCATTCTCTCTTGTGATTTTCGAAAATCTAGAGGAGAAGGAAGAAGGAGGAGTCCGGAGAAAAATCCCAGCGAAGCTCTGAGTAAGTCTTCGGTCCCTAGTCTTTAGTTCGGTAATTCTTTCGGTAGTTATAATAGGAATGCTAGAATAGTCTTTAATCTTCATATTTTAAGAATAAATATGATATTTATTTTAGAAATATGATAGAGGAAAGGCTATAGCAAGAATTTTGAGAAATTAAAGTCAAAACAGCGAAGCTCTGGCGAAATTCCGCCGAACAGTCAAATCAGGGGTAAAATGGCAATTTGTACCTAAAATGCCCGTTTTGGTTCTAAATACTCATATTAGTGATATTAACCTTATAGGATACTCGGAACACAGAACCGTTGTTTTCGCTGTTTCCGCTGTCACCGCCGTTGAGCAGCTGTCAAACGTGCCGTAATTTGACGGAAGTGTCAAAAATCGTCAACAGAGGTACGGATGCGTATTGTAACCTTAACACTTATGTTGCTTATATACATATATGTGATAGACATACTTAGATACTGAAACTCTGCTTAGGGTTGTCAGTTATACTTACAGCTTGATACAGATTATAGTCTTGATAATGCCGTTGGGTTTGCCTAGCGCTGAGGACACGATGGGCCGTCGTGGCACTGGATATGTGCAACCATTATGTGGGGCTTTACATACTGCTTTGTGCTTATGTTCTGCCAATATGTGATCATGCATCTGCTTTGTGCTTATGTAGTGATATACTGCTGTTATGTGAATATGTTCATGCTGTTATCAATATACTGTTATATTTGAGCATAAGGTTAACCGTTACTTGAGATCCAATTGGAAATTGGATCTCAGCTGTAGCTTTAGGGTCAGAAGTACAAAGGGGATGACAATAGAAGGCAGGTGTCCGGTGTAGGAGGGCGGAAGAAGTTTATCAGTTTATCTTTGTATATTCTGTTTAACACTATCTTCTTTTGGGATGACTGTATAAGAAAAAAAAAATTACACTATGGTTATGCATCTTTGGATTCAGATACTCAGTTTATGAAAATGCTCAAACTCTGATTACCGTGTTTGTTTGTTTTTTTAAAAAAAAAAATCCGCTATTTTAAGTGGGATGTTACAGCCTTGCTGCTGAACATCACATCACTTCTACTGAATCATCTCTCTGTTGAATGTTCTTCATCAAGTTTCATTAGTTTTGAGGAATTGCTTAAGGATACATTATTCAATCTCCAAAGGGATGGTCTTGTTCATTGAGTTTCTCAAATGATATGTCCTTTGGGCACTATTTGAGAGAAAAGTAATGAGGCTTTTCATCATGGAAAAAGAGACAAACCTTTGACAATAATTAGGGAGGTAAAACAAATTGTTAATTTTAAACTAACATCCTCAACTTCTTCCGTATTATAGGCCGAAATTCATTGTTGCTTCATGGCCACCTTTTTTTAAAAAAAATATTAATATTAGGGTCATTCCAATATCAATTTTTTACAATTTCTTAGGGACTCATTTTTGTTCACTAACTATTTGAAATATGTAAACGTAAGCTATTTAATATCATTATGTCTTTCTTCTTTTTTTTTTTAATAAAAAAAATACACACAAAAGCCCCATCACGGCGGGATTGGGGTATTTTTAAGGGGTCAATCAAAAAATTTGTAGAAAGGCAAAAACAAAAAATACAAAAACCGGTGGCGTTCACTGGGATTAAATGCTGGTATAGCGGTATTATACATCACTGAAAACAAATACAAGATTGAAAGTGAAAGAAAGAAGACAACACAAGCAATGGGCAATCAAAGCTATCCTAAATACACAATCTAATTGGAGAATTAATCTTCATCTTAAATATAAAATTAATTTATCATATTTATCAATATTTTTCTAATTTACTTATATTGATACTCTCTTAACAATAATTAAATAAAAGAGAGGAAGATTATTAGGTGTTTCAGAAAAAATATCTAGTAATTAAGTTAATTTAATAAAATTAGATAAATAATTCATATATTGCAAACTAGAATGGAGGGAGTAGTATGTAATTAATGCACCGATTTATAATATAAAAAGATATAAAAAGACTTATATGCCCTTGACTAAAAAAATCCTACCAACCACAATAATAGTCACCAGCTAGCATCAGGGGACTTGTTAAAAGATGCATTAGTAAAATTATTAAAACATGAAATCAACTTGTTATTTTCCAAATGATGTCAATTTATGAGAGCTTTTGTTTTTGATATTATCATCTGTTTCCACTATAGATGTTTCTTCTGGAACCCAAATTCAAGACCCTATTTCATATTCTTTTAGTACTTTAATATATATATATATATATATATATATATATATATATATATATATATATATTGGTGATCCTATAGTGAGATTCTTTCTTAAAGTAATGCATTTTATTTTAATAATGTGTATGAAAATATTATAATGTTAAGATCCAATTCCCCAGCAAGTTTTCTCGTAGGGACCATGAATATCCTGAAATTGTTAAAAAAGAAAAAGAGCAACATCTGTTTACGATTTAACATTAGAGCTACTCTACTCTTTTTTAACACCTCTAGGATGATATTTTAGAAAATGTTTACGGTTTAATACTAGAGCTACTTTACTCTTTTTTTTTTAACACCTTTAGGATGATATTAATGGGAAAAGCTTTCATATACACACAGCACCCACACAAAACCTTCGAAACAAAATTAGACCTTAACCCAATTTTACAACAATGAAAACTCAGTCATGATGATTTTTTTGAAATACACAACCAATTCTTGGTTACTTTTAGCGCCGTTTACAGATTGATAGCATCGCTTTTTACAGCCATGCCATCTACGACCACATTTGGGAAATAACATTAAATGACGTAAAAGCTCCATGACATCATTTGAAGCTCGAGAGGAAAATTTGATGTTTAAGATAGCATTGAGTTGTAATGGGCTTCTAGCCAAAAAGTAATTTCTAAAGAGAAATCAGTAGTTGTAGCTTCTGGAAAAAAGTCACTTTTGCTATTGTTATCCCAAACACAAATTATATCTACAATCTGAGTTTTAGAAAAAAGCCCATATAAAAAAGCTCATCAGAGAAAAATTTCACTTCTACCACCACTATCTTAAACAGATTTAATTATGAAGTTATGCATTCTTACCATAGCTTGAAGATTTAGAGAACACAATTGAACTAGACAAACTCATATAGCTACTTCGTGCGGTCCTTAATATAATATTCAATTAACTTTTTTAAAAATATTAAAGAAGTTAAATAAATTACTTTAAAGTATTTATATTTATCGTTTTTTTCCAAACTAATTTGTCTTATAAAGTGACATATTCTATTAATACACAATATATGTTATGATTAGTAATTTATTTGATTTCCTTAATCTCTTTATAAAAAAAAAAAAAAAACAACTATATTTTATAGAAGAATTGGTGGAAGTATATAGACACACACCAAGTCAATAATACCGTGCAGTGAATGCTAAACAAGGACTTTAAATATATACAAACTTCGCTACATTTGAGAAACATCATTTGCAGTCAACTGATGTCTAATCATCTAAGGACGAAAATGAAGTAGCCACAATGTTGGAGTGTCAACTTGAATTGGCTATAGAAATTACCTTTCAAATATAGGTAAATATGAGAGGGGTTTTGTCATATATTTGTGTGAACGAGCTCTTCAAAAGCAGATTCAAACTTGCCTATAGAAGTGTCGGCTAAAGCCTTGAAGGACTCATCTTACAATATGTACCACTCAATAATGAAGTTTGCTGAGAATTTATGTCAGGAATTTGCGAAAAGTTGATGATTCAAGAAAACAGTCTCATTGATTTGGATAGAGTAGAGGAAATATATAGGCAATTTATGAGAATATAAGGAAACAAATGGGATGAGACTGGTATTGTTCATATCATGTTTTTTTTTATTTCCCCGGCCAGACATAGATATCATTTTATTAGAGACAATTCTATTTGAGGTACTATCAGACATTAAATGAGAGTATATCTTCTCACCATCATTTGAACTAGGTTCACCACATTGGCCGGAACTAAACCCTTCCACAAGACCCAATCTCGTTAGTTGTATTCTCACTGGTCCTGGACACCTTATGGTTGCTTGGGTGCACAAGCTTCTTCAATAGTTGTCATAGAAGCACTTTTAAGTCCTTTCATTAATATTTTGGAGGTTGTAGACATTACCTCAACATTTTTTGTAAAAACATAGATGAACTTATTATAAGCCATTCATTACTACATTGAGTCATACTTTACATTCAGTTCATTGGCTCTTCCATATTTATGTGGAAATTATACTGACTATAGCTTATATACACTTTAATTGAGTTTGTATATATATACACACCACCACAATTTCAGTTAATAAGAATCTTACTTCAATTATAAATGTTCTGAATAAAACTGAAGAAAAAGAATTAATGGGATATATAGACAATCTGATTATACCAATATATAGCAAGACCATCATTATATATTTGTTTATATACACAAGTAGAAGGAGCATAATTTTGGACTGACATAATCCTGTCTCTTGATGATTTATTTCTATTTATTCCGTTGTTCTTTGTAATCCAATCAAACATTTTCATACATGAGCACCATCCCTACTTTATGGCATAAACCAAATCACATGAACATAGTGCATCTCTTCGAATTAGCACCCTAGTTTGAAATATCAACAACATTCCCAAAAACAAAATCAGACTCAGAAACTTAGGACACATTCCAAGGACTTGTTGGTTTTGGCAAATGAAAGGTGAGAAGGAAAACAAGTCAGCATGATAACCAATGTATAAATATTATATATCTCGTTTTGTGTACAACAGAAAAAATTAAAATATTCTAAGGAAGATGTCAATACTGGATTCTATGGCAATGACAGGGATTCCACGTGGTCGTTTTAGGAAGAACATTGAAGACATGTATCTTGGGAAGGCATCTTCAAGTTGATGAAAAAGGAGACTAACAAGAAAAAAGACTATCTTTCTGCCAAAACCAACAATTTCATCCTAAAATTAAATAGTGAATTGTAAGAATACAAGCCTAAAAAATCCACAATCAAGGGACGAATTCACTTATCAGAATCATTAAGCCTTCGTTTGCCTTTTGACTTAACAGCCAGATGACATGGCCCATAAAGACAGATTCGCATATCACCTTGGACCATTGGTTGATACAAGAAAGTCTTGAACAATTCCCAGAATTCATCCCTGCCAATAAATTATATATAAAGAAGAGCCAATCATATATAACTCATCAATTTCTTAATTTGTAACCCATAATCGAGGGAAAATAGATCATAGCCAAACCTCACTTGCGGCAAGGTAAACAAAGAATAACCCTTCACATCTGTGTGTATGTCAAGTAAAAGTACTTGTAACCTTGAAAGGCTTAGTGCCTCAATGTCAATGAGCTTCTTTATCCTGAAATAAAGAAGGAAGTTACACAAATATGTTATATACAACAAGTACTTAGGACTGTAAATTAAGTCAACAAATGAAATACTAGAGCTATTTGTTGTCTTCATATGAAGTCTAGTATCCTAAAAGATATGAAATATAACCAACCTGCTTGGCGTGCCACTTGCAATGTTAACACGGTTTTTTAGCAGGGAAACCTGCAGTCACCAAAGGAACAATAAGATGAAAGAGATATTTGGTGGGTCAGTATCAAAATCCCTAAAACCCCTCAACATAATAGCATAATAGGTGCTTTAGCATCTACCACTCTCCACTAGTCCTATTTATAAGTCATTTTTGAGAAAAAAAAATTTGGTCCTATCTATAAGTCCTCTTTCAAGTAATAAATGAAAGTGACAATTTTGCCTATATTAATTGTACCAATGAAAATAAAGAGAGAAGAAAGAGTTGAAAGATATATATTCATAAATGAGTACAAAGTTGAAAATTTACCCTATAATCATTGAGCTAATTACCTCTCCTCTCTCCTCATAGTATGTGTGATTTAGTTAAAAGGGATTTATAAATAGAACCAAAGTGATACTTTCAAATTTGACATTAGTTATAAATATTTGCAACGAAGATAGAAAGGCATATCACTGTGAACAGTTACACTACATGCTAGAGAGACCCCTATCCAAGATTTAAAACAAAACTAGGGATCAGACTGACGTGCAAAATATAAGAACCACTTAGCATAGCAAGTGCTCAGGCAAATATTTTGATACTTGGCATCATTCCCTAGTTTTTGTGACAAAAAAGGAAGACATCTCACTGAATCATTTGTAATACAATGAAAAACCACAACTAAAGATTTGGGATCAGACTGACGTGCAAAATATAAGAACCATTCAGCATTGCAGGTGCTTCAGAAAATGGTTATAAATTCAGCATCATTTCCCAAATTATGAACAGAAAGAAAGAATGAAAAGATTTCTAACCATGAATTTTATGCTGCAAAAGGAAGAGATAGGTTTTTCAGTACAATTTCTTTTTATACCTGTGGTTTTGGGACAAAAACATCGAAGAGATGCATCTTCAAGTTGATTTTGTTACGAGACTATTAACAAAAGGCTATCTTTCTGCCAAAACCAAGAAATCTCATTCAAAGATCAACTAGAGAATGTAAGAATACAGGCATCAAACATTATAATGAAGACACCTCACTGAACTTTGGAGAAAAACCACAATTGAAGACTTGGGATCAGACTGACGTGCAAAATATAAGAACCACTCAGCATAGCAAGTGCTTCAGAAATGTTAAATTTAGCATCATCTCCCAAGTTGAGTCGAAAAAAGGATATCTCATGGTGAGTTATATGATGTGAAAGTGAAAAATTTTACAATTACACAAAATACACAAACCACTCATCACAGAAAATGCTTCAATAAATTCCCTTCAAATTAGAATCTGTTCCCAAATATTTTGCCCCAAAAAAAAAAAATGAAATTCAACTGAATGGTATTTGCACATGAGAAAATATACCATTGAATATTTGGGATCAAAGTAAAATGCAAAATATAAGAATTGCAAGCAGGGTAAGTGCTTCATGAACTGCTCATACATTTTCCATCAGCAGCAGAAATGTAAGTAACAGATGGGGAAAAAAAGCATCTTTAAATACAGTATATGCTACAAAGTGGTAAGATCCACCATTTATAATTTAGGATCAGACTGACGTCCAAAATATGAGAACCACTCGGCATAGCAGGTGCTTCAGCATATATTTTCATATTTGGCATCATTTCTCTAATTGTGGGGAAAAAGACATTTCAGTGAAAATCATACATGCTATAAAAGTGAAAAAGCTCGATCATTGAAAACTTGGAATCAGACTGACGTGCAAAATATAAGAACCACTCAACATAGCAAGTGCTTCAGAAAATTTTTCTAAATTTGGCATCATTTCCCAAGTTTTATTACAAGTTATCTTCCTGTGAATGGTATATGTTGAAAATGAGAAAAGTTCCCCATTCCCAATTTTGGACAAAACTGATACAAGAACCCCTCAGCAATTGAAATGCTTCAAGGGACTAGAGTTCATAGTGCATATCATCGTGCTGAACTCATACACTGCCAATTAAATATTCATAATTAGCAAGACATAGAAAACTAGAAGTGTAAACATGATTACCTGCTCCTCAACCTTCATATGCTTTGAGAACAACTTTACAGCATGACAATCTTTTGTCAACGACCGAAAGCCCCTACACAAGCATATTAACTTTTTTCGTAAAACATTACATGTAGAAAAGTGATACTGAACAAGCCTGTCTTTTTTTAAACACTTGTATTGAGAGGGGGAAAAAACCACACCTTATAAGTTCAATTGATCTTATGGCAGATGAACTAATTATAATAACAGCTGGACTGCCAGCATCAACTTTTCCTTCCTCAAGCTGTCCTTCACATAGCACCTCTTTCCATGATTGACCAAAAGCCGCTCTGATATTTTCCCCCAAGGAGTTAACATCGTCATTTGAGTCTTGAGGTAACTCCAAAATGCATGACTCTGCAAAACGTAAACAGAGCTTCAATTCCCAAATACGGAGCGCTGCAGCAAGCCTCCAGAATGAAGAAATTTAATGATTTTCCAATTTAAAGTTAGTGCAACGGGTGAATTCTATTTTTGTGTTCAATACTTGAAAAATGGATATTAATTTCTACAATCAGGCATGCGATTACATTTCACCTTCTTTTTTTTGTGTTAACTTCCACATTTTATAATGCATCTTGAGTATTTTTAAGATGCGTATTTATATTTCCTTAATTCCTTGGCTATTTCTTAAAGTGTACGAAAACTTAGTAGTTCAGTTTTTCCCACTTCATGACTATGACAACCAAGATTCGTAGAAAAGTGTCGTCTTACATTATGAAGATAAGCTCTGTTGCTGGTCTAGTTCTCAATAATCTTGGAAAATAACATTTACCAAAAAAATTAGGGACAATATCACTCCAAGTTATGTTTTTAGTCTCTAGTAGTCTAGTTCCATCCCTTCTATTTGTTAAACGTTACTCTTTATTTTGAAAAATAAAGAAAAGAACAACAAGATGTTCTTCTCCCTCGCTCTTGAGATAAGGCATTTCTAACTCAAACTTTACATTTTATCGGGCCCAAAACTGAGCAATCAAATCAATGGCTCATTAGAATCAGAAACTGCAAAAAAATTAAAAAGTGTACCATTTAGCGACTCCAACTCAAGAGAAGAAAGTTGAACGCTCTTTGCAGACTGAAACTGATCAAGAAAGAACCTCAACTGATCTGAAGCTGATGCTAGCTGAGACTCCTTGACGCTTTCATCGTTTTGGTCGATCACAGACTCTGGTTTGCCCTTGTTTTGGACTGTGCCATCGTTGTTGTTCTTCTTCTTCTTCTTGATGACTTTGGTCTTAGCTAGCTTTGGAGCGAGGGTTTTAGGTGTGCTAGGGTTTTTGAGTTTGGACTTGGATGGCTTGTGCTCTTTCCGGCTACCCATGGCTGCCTTTTGCGATACTGCGCCATTGCTGTGTTTTATAGGTAGGGTACGCCGCTGTGGGAGAGAGAATCACGGAAAATCTGGTTTTAATTATTTTTTTTATACAATAATTATTTTTTAAAATATAGAAATTTTTTAGAATTACAATGAAGACCCACAAAAAGAATATAATAACTGAAAAGTTTTCGTGAGAAGTGATCAACCTAAATATGTTATCATTTACTACACTAATATCTGTCTTTACATAATCTTCAATTGTTATTAGACTTTTATGTAATTAAATACTTCAGCATGACCTTCATGCAATTATCTTATTGGTTAAACATTCAAAAGTAGTTGCATTACCACTTGTGAGTATCTTTTTATACACATGAAATAAAGGCATCCTAAATGCCAAACACTATTAGGCTCTTTTAACCCCACATCTAGCATTACCACTTGTGAGTATGCTTCTTTAATCAATACAAGTTTTTGTGCAAATCCTTGAGCAAAAAGTCATGTTTTATATCATATAATTTTATCATTTTTGTTTTGTTTTCACACAAATACCCCATTTGTATTAATGTAAACCTTCATTTGTATGGCTATGGGTCTAATATTGTTTCCTTAATCAAGTTTAATTTTGTCGTATTGGCATCTTATCAATTTTGACCCGTTGTCTCTTTCACCATTACAATTTCGAGTATATATCACACCTAATAGTCACAGCGAATAAATGTCATGTATGTTGAAACAGAGGTCACGCAAGAATATATAACGATTAAAAGTAACTATTAGTTATGTGCATTGTCATATTACAAGGCGGAATTTATGAAATCATAGAAATAACAGGTGTAATTAATAATCGTTATTTATGTATTGACAAAAATGATGGTGGTTCCTTCAAAACAACCATAATGTAACACTAACAAACAATTCATCTTCCAACATTTAATATCAACAAAAACAAAACATAATGGCCTTAAGAAACAACCGTCATTTAACATTTTCATAATCCTGTAACGTCATCAAACCTTTATAAGCTATAACCCTCTGTAACATCCTTTAAACCTATATTTAAACTCAAAAATTACTTGTGATTCTTACTATACTTTTATTTATTGGCATTCTCCTACTCTCCTTCATCATGTTAATTAAATTCACCTATTTTAATTTTTTTTCCTATAATATGGTGGTTGACATATGTAACCATGCATGCTTTAAAATAAAAATAAATGTCAAATACATAATGGTTATTAAGAAAAACTCGTCACTTATTAGAATACCACTTCAAATTCTTGACAATTATTAAAAACCAATCGTCACCATTTATAAAATATAATGATCTGTAAATGTAAACGATGTGATGGCTCAATAATCCACAAAACACTCCTTATATAGATGTCCAAAAACTGAACTTCATTTCCATTTTAACTTCTCATTGTCAACTACAAGCTTTTGTTTTTCTTCACCAAACTTATAGGCAAACACAAGAGAACTTTTGTTTCATTATCTCAGGACAAACTAAAAGATGAACTCCTTCCACAAACAAGTATTGAAGGGCTCGTCCACACAACCTATGAGCTCCATCATATGGTATAAGTTTACATGCAAGAGCAATGATGTCAAAAGACCCCTTCTCACAAACAACTATTGACGATGATGATTTTACAAAACCTGATTAATCATGATAATTTTACAAAAACATGATTAAAAAGTCATCATGGAAAAACCTTCCAACAACACACACTTTAGAGTCGAGGGCACAAATTCCACCCCGAAACCAACTACAAAAAATCCATAACTCTGGGCATAATTAACAAATAGAAGAATATATAGCCCACAAGTCTTACAATATTAAATCACAGAACAAAAGGTCTACATAAAAGAATTTTCACAAAATATATGATTGTGAATCCACCAAAATTTTTAGAGTGCACAAAATAAGATCTTTAGTCCAACAATAGTTAAACTGTCATTTTGAAACCCAATTTCAAACATTAAATATGATATTTTAAAAACATATGGGTCCTAAAATGTTAATATAGAAATCAATATAACACCCAACCAAAAAGAGGCCTATAAGGCTTATGACACTTATGCTTTTACTTGCTTCCCTTAGCCTCTAACAAAATTATAGGTCTTGCTTTAAAATATCTCTTTTTTCCCCTCCCTTCTCTCTTTCGCTCTCAATTCTCTCTCACCCTATCACGCCAGGCACACAGATATATATAAAAGAGAAGAGGGTTAGGTGTAATTATGACACCCTCCCCCCAATTATCCTTATTAGGGGGCAGCGACATGCTGCGTACTCCAACACACACACACACACACACACACACACACACACACACACACACACACAGGTCTTTATTATAAGGCACCAACCATAATTTCTCATAAACCAAGAAATGTGAGTTAAGTCATTAAATTGGTTCAGAAATAATAAATATTTCCAACTTTATCCCTACTTTAATGATGTGAATTTAAAGATTTAGTTAAAAAATGAGGGTATAATTGGAAAATAGTAATAAATGAGTTGGAGGTAGTGTACACACACACATATATATTATTTCTTCTTCTTTTCCAAACAATTATGTAATAAAAGATAAAAGAGTAAGAAAGATTAATTAAGAAATTTTAATCTCACCTCTCTAATTTTTTTAAACCCAATCCAAAAGAATTTTCCTCCCGACACCTCACCTCCACTCCCCTCATATCAAATTAGCGTTTCTCCATATTTCTTGGTGGTTTTCTTTAGTGAGTCGATATGCAAATTTGATCTAGAAGCTTTTGCTCATAAGCAATATTACCCCCTAAAAGGTTTATTGGGTTCAATATCGTCCCGATAGTTTCAAAACGCAATAATGTTAACCTACTATGTTAAATAGTAGATGTTAATTATTAACATTTTTTTAACAATAATGGATAACATTGCTCTATTTTAACTTTTACAGACCAACCTTGAACCTCAAAAAAATTTCATAAACAACCTTGCTCTTGAGTAAAAACAAGGGTAAATTTTCACTTCAATATTTCTTTGATTTAGTTCCATAATCGATTTATGTATTTGGGATTTTTTTTTTTTTTGGAAAAAAATTACACGTCACGTTACCATGTTTCATGTTCAAAATTAAGATAGTTTCAGTACGTGGCTGAATTTGAGGATTGGAGAGGGACCTCCCAAATCCTCTTAGAGAAAAGTAATAAACATATAGGAGAAATTAACTACGTTAGTATTGTTTCGTCAGAATTGCGGTATGAAAGTAGATAGAGAAGAGGGGGTCATTACAAAAAAAAAAACTTTAAATTATCCATGAAAAAAATTCAGTAAAAAATTACGAACGGAATTCCGTGGGTAATTATTACCCATGGAATTCTGTCGGTAACTGAAATTACCCATGAAATTATGTGGATAATGTCTTTTATCACGTTTTTTTCCCTCATAGACGTTTTCCCTTAGAAATTTAATTAGGGGAGGGAATATATTGTTAGCTCTTTATTTTCAAGTATCTTTTGAACCTAATAGGCCTGCCACACGCTTCATGCAGAAATATCAAATGACTTTGAGCGTACATGCGATTTAGCTCCTCTTTTTAACTGGGTTTATCAATGAATTTGGTAATTGATTTGCTAAAAAATCATAAAGGTCATTCTATAAATTATTATATCACCCTATATTATAAGTAAGATGAAAATTTAGTGGCACTCTCATTCAAAATGGACTATGGGCTTGCAAATTAAACAGTATTTCGTTCATTCCTAACATAAGAGTTATTAGAATCATTTGTTTTGGTAATGGATGTAAAACCTCAACTCATTTTGTCTCTCAAAATTATAATATTTTCTAACCTCTCCATATTGGCTATACATATATAGGATGGAGGTTTTCTATCAAATGACTAATATGCAATTGAAATGAATGATATGTCAGTTCTTATAATTTCACCTGATTTTTTTTTATCAAATTTCTATAAAACAAATTTTAATTTGGTCCTTACGAATTCCCCAATTATATGCAATAGTCACCATATGCTCATAATTATATGTTAATTAATACAAATGTGGGAGCTGAACAAGTGATGACTTGAAGTTGTCATACAATGAAATGATATATAGAATAAAATTTATTTATCATCAACATTCACACACAAATATTTGATAAGTGTTTCCTTGCGTAATGTCTATATATAATATATGTGATGATTTGCAAGTTGATTTTGATTTTATTTATACTCATATAATAATATTAATCTTGATATATTTGGAGTAAGAAATATGCACGAGTACAAAAAAAAACATTTTAAGATCGGACAAAAGAGGCCCCGTAAGACCGGACCAACGACCGGTCTCGTTCCAGGTGATCTTAAAAGTATGTAACTTTTAAGACCGAACCCAAACCAGTCTTAAAGAAATATTACAAGACTGGACATTAAAAACAATATCTCTTAAAAATCGCACTATATAGACCATACATATATTTTGTTTGGTCTTAAAACAAGAATTTATTGGACCGGGCAATAAACGGTCTGATATTAAATATATCACTTTCAAGACTGAACCAAATAACATCAAGTCTTAAAAATATATAACTTTCAAGACCAGACAAACATGTGCACCGGTCTCAAAAAAAAAAGACCTTACTATAACATATCATCGGTCTTAAAAATAATATTTTTAAGACCAGACTAAATTATTAAATGCGGTCTTAAAAGTTAGTCTTTTTTATAATATATTAGTACTTTTAAGATCGTAAGGAATAACATCCGCTCTAAAAAGTCTGACTTTTAAGACCAGACATTAAATGCACCAGTCTTAAAGGTTTGTCTTTTTTATACCGTTATTAGTACTTTTAAGACTGTAAGGAATAGCGTCCGTTCTAAAAAGTTTGACTTTTAAGATCGTACATTACATACACCAGTCTTAAAAGTGGAATTTTCCCCTATTCAAAACAAATTCGCCACACAATCTAGCATGTAAAAGACAGTACTCAAGCTATATATATATATATATATATATATATATATATATGAACAATCCTTTATAAATTACTATAATTGAATTGGAAATGGATACAAATATTATTCACCAAGCCATGAGTTATATTGTGGCATCGTAATGAATGTAGCTTGTTACAAGCTATTACAGTACACACCTAATAATAAATGAATGTATAATACAATAAGCTAGATAAGTTACGAATACATACAATGAGTTACAAATACAGTGTACAACACCTAAATGAACATATATACCAATTCACCTTGTTTTCATCATCGGATTCCCACCCGGCCATAACAACATAACTAACATTCCTCTTCTTTTGTAATAAGCTCATTTCGATCAGATCCTGCCGGAAATATAAAAACAAAAACAAAAGACAATCAGTGACATTGTTTAAGAACATAATTAAAAAGGAATTGAATATAGTTAAAAACGTAAATTAAAACCTTAAAGTTTTCAAAGAATTGTGCAGATGAATATTACCTTATGAATTGATAACTCTTTTATAAAGGGATATCCTCCCATATCCCTTCTTGATGATTATTTCTTATGCCGGGTTCATTATCCGCTTCATCTTCTTCGTTAATGTCTGGTAGACCCCTTGAAGAAGGAGTACTCTCAAGAAGACCATAATTTGCATCATTTTCCTCATCAATATCATGACCCTTTTTTCTTGGAGAGCTACAGACCACATTTTATTTTCTTCATCGGTGATATAGAAAACTTGTTTCGCCTGGTCTGCCATAATAAAAGGTTCATCTCCAAAACTTGTACTATTGAGACCGACTAATGTAAATCCTAATTGATCGATTTGAACACCATTATTGACATTAACCTACTTGCATTTGAAAATGGGAAATCTAATTAAGACATAGTCCACCTTCCAAATCTCTTCAATAACCCCATAATATGGCATGACTGCCAATTTAAGCCGCTTATCTTTCGAAATGGAGAAGTGCATAGATTCAGCCTCTAACATTACACCACTGTTCTAGACGGTGCTCCTATCATCTAGGGACTGTGTAAAATGTATAACTATTGATCACATACAAATTCCAACTGATGACATCAACCTCAGGACCACGTGCTAACCATTTGATTTTCTCAGAAATAGATTCATCTTCCTCGACCTTTTGTTTGAACCAGTTTGCAAAAGTTATGTTATGCTCCCTAATCAACCTTTGTTCAGTCATTCGGGGATTTTCTTTCCTCACAGCTTCTTTATGTGCAGCTATGTTGGCTTGAACTTCATCAACATTATTCAAGATGTATAAGTGGACTTGTGACAATTCATCAGGATCCACACTCTTTACTGAAGCCCCTCGTCTACCCCCTTCAACATGCTGACGTTTTGGAAGCCCAATATGTCTTACTTTGGCCAAATAATTTTGACAAAATTTCATGGCCTCTTCGGATACATACTTTTGAACAATTGATGCTTCTGGCAAGTATGTGTTCTTTATGTACCCTTTTAGGAATTTCATAGATTTTTCAATTAGGTACATCCATCATAAATGGATAAGGCCGCACAACTTTATCTCCCTTACTAGATGAACAATTAGATGAACCATGATGTCAAAAAATGCAGGAACAAAAAGTTTCTCAAGCTGGCACAATATCAGATATCCTTCATTTTGCAATTCATCCAATTGTTCAATCTTGAAAACTTTACTACAAACAGCATTGAAGAAGAAACAAAGCCTAGTCAAAATGTGTCGAAGATGATACTCGGCAACGCCTCGAATAGCTACTGGGAGTAGCTATTGCATTAATACATGATAATCATGAGACTTCTGGCCTACTAATTTCAAGTCCTTCATCGATATAAGCCTCTTAAGATTTGAAGAATACCCCGAGGGAACTTTTGTGCCATGTAAACACTCACAAAAACTTCTTTTCTCATCCTTAGATAAAGTATGAGAAGCCGGGGGACAATAAGTTCTCTTACCATATGGACTTGGATGTAAGTCTTCGCGTCTCCTCATTGCCTGCAAATCCAATCTTGCCTTCACACCATCCTTGGAACTACCTTGTATGTTGAGAAGTGTGCCAACAATGTTATCACATACGTTTTTCTTAACATGCATGACATCAATACAATGTCTCACATCAAGATTGCGCCAATATAGAAGATCAAAGAAGACAAATCTCTTTTTCCATATATTTGTTTCTTTTTTATCCTTTGTAGTCTTACCGAAGATGACACTTATATTTTTCACCTTTTCATATACTTGCTCCCTAGTCAATGCCACCGAAGCATCTTCATACTATTGGCCACCAAAAAAGGCTTTCTTTAATCGACGCTATGGGTGGCTCCATCTAAGAAATCTTCTATGTCCAAGATAAACTGTCTTTCTTCCATGTTGAAGTTGATGGTAGCGTGTGCCTTCTTCACAAATCAGACATGCTTTATGGCTTTTTATACTATACCCTGACAAGTTCCTATATGCTGGGAAGTCATTTATAGTACAAAATATCATGGTTCTCATTTTAAAGACCTCATTCTTGAAAGAGTAAAAAACATCGATACCTTCTTCCCACAACTTCTTCAAGTATTTAATCAAGGGCTGAAGGTAAATATCAATGTCATTTTCGGGTTGTTTTGGTCCCGAAATCAACATAGACAACATGATGTACTTTTGTTTCATGCATAACATAGGAGATAGTTGTAAATAATTAGGAGTACAGACCATGAACTATTTATGCTGCTAAGGCTTCCATAAGGATTCATGCCATTCGTGCTAAGAGCAAGCCTAAGGTTCCTAGGTTCTTCTCCAAATGTCAGAAATAATTGATCAATTTTCCTCTATTGAGAAAAATCAGCCGGAAGTCGAAGCTTTCCATCAGAAATCCTCTCATCTACATGTCACCTCAAATTTCTTGCATCATTTTCATTAGCAAACAAATGCTTGAACCTTGGTATGATTGGAAGACACCACCACTTTTGCAGGCCCCTTATTTGATTTGTATCTTGGGGTTTCACATATCGGACAATTTTTCTTATCTTCAAACTAATTTCTATACAATATGCAATCATTCGGGCATGCATGGATCTTTTTGTACTCCACCCTTAGTGGATAAAGTATTTTCTTGGCATCATAGTATTGATGTGGCAACACATTATCATCTGAAAGCATGTCTTTAAAAGCCTTAAGCATTTTTGAAAAACATTTGTCGCTCCATCCATGACGTGCTTTCAAGTTGACCAATTTCAATACAGCATTCAACAATTGGTATTTTTTACACTCAGGGTATAGTAGGGTCTTTGCATCATTGCACATATTACCATATGCATGTGATTGATGAAAAGCCTTTTCTCCTACATCACAAATGATGTCCTCTATGCGATCATCCATATCTGTGTCATTATCATTAAGGGGTACTTCACGATGTTGAGATGCACTTGACACTTTTTCACCATGCCATACCCATATTGTATAGCTCTTACAAAATCCTTCACAAATTAAATGTGTGTATATAACTTTAGGACTTACTCGCCTCTCATTCAAACATTCTACACATGGGCAATAAAACTTCCTATTATCATCATGGGCATTTCGTCTAGCAAATTCTATAAATTCCCTCACCCTATTCTCATATTTAACACTCGTCCGTCTTGCATTTCTTCGACTGTGATCCATAGTAGAAGACTTACTCGCCTCTCATTCAAACATTCTACACATGGGCAATAAAACTTCCCATTATCATCATGGGCATTTCGTCTAGCAAATTCTATAAATTCCCTCACCCTATTCTCATATTTAACACTCGTCCGTCTTGCATTTCTTCGACTGTGATCTATAGTAGAATTCCTATAGATGGAAAGGTTTAACATACATTATCCGAAAAAATAGAAAATTGCATATAAACTAAGCCAAGTTCAAATGCATATGCTCAATGTAGGTTATGTATTTATTATTTTATCTTTTATATGAGTCTGACTTTGCCCATTAAATGCAACACGAAGATCACTCGTGCACTTAAATGTATCACGTACAGTCAATCCAAGAAGCTAAGGAAATTAAATGCATGATGTGGAAAATAAATGCAGACAACAAAAGTTGTTAGTTCTCTATGTGTTTTGATGATAACTTGACAATTGTAAATTAAAAGAATAACATTTCATGCATTTACTAAGTTTTTCAGAAAAATGCTACTCCAGTAAGGTTACTCCAGTAGTCACTTAGCTACTCCAGTAACCCTTCGTTTTCAGTCACTCCCAGAACCAAAACCTGATAGCCCTTCGAAGTTACTCCAGTAACAATTTTGTTACTCCAGTAACATTACTCCAGTAGTCACTTAACTACTTCAATAACCCTTCACTGTCAGACAAGTTTCAGAATGCAAGCCCAATATTACTCCAGTAAGTCAATGACTACTCCAGTAACCTTCCAGACAGAAGCAACCTGAACCGAACTGACTCCAATAACAAATAACCTAGTCCAGTAAGATCTTAGACAAAAGCTAAATAAGCCTTAGTTACTCCAATAACAAGGATATTACTCCAGTAACATTAAAGGCAGAAACGTACTGAGAGCTAAGTTACTCCAGTAACTTGTAGTTACTCCAGTAGACTCGTGTCAGGAATGTTATCAGATGCAAAGTTACTCCAGTAACATGAAAATGACTCCAGTAAGCTTATGACAGAAAGTTATTCAGTTGTGTTATATGAATTAGACCACTCCAGTCATCATTTATTTACTGCAGTAACATATCTGTAAAGCGACTGAAATCTTAATTCGAACTATGTTAATCACCTGGATATTTATTGTTTCTATTGATTATTTTTCTTATCCATGACTAACCGTTTGATTCAGTAAGATTTAGTTAAGCTTTGAAGCAGAAATCTGAAGGTTTTGATTGCTGAGCTGGAAAGTGAAAAATACAGCATGGAGTTGCAGAGCACTTGTCGGGAATATATGCAAGTTGAATTAAATAATTTTAGACATTCCTTCTGCTGCCCATTCTAATGGAAGATGATTAATATTATCTTCAAGTTTAAATATACTTCAAGATAAGAAAGCCTCAGACCTCACTAAACCAAAAGCTGAAGATTCTCAAACGGTCAAGAATTAAGTGGGTGTCCAACGTCAGAATTTCCTGAAGTGCTCCAACAGCCATATTCTGATATGGAACATTCAAATGAACTTCCTCAAGTATAAAAGGAAGCTCAGAAACGCAGAAATATACAGAAGCTCAAGCATACAAGATTACATTTAGCATTTCAGTTTTTTTATAAATACTTTGAGAGAAATCTGTACTTCAGTGTTTATCATTATCTACACTTAGAGAGAGTGTTTTGTGTTGATAAAATCATTTGTTTGTAAGAATCTTAAGTCTGGGGACTTGAAGATTGGGTATATCAGTTTACAACTTGTAAGGGGGAGTGTATCCTAGTGAGAGGATAACTTCAAATACAGAGTGTGTAATTGATTGTCAGTGATAGTGGAAATCCCAGAGAGTTTGGGGAGTGGATGTAGGTCAAGGTTTTAGATCGAACCAGTATAAATCTTGATGTGTCTTGCTTCCCTCTTCTTTCCTTTGTTCATCCCTGTTTTAAAATACACATTCCAGAACTCTGTCAAGAAAAATTTAAAATCCCTAATTCACCCCCCTCTTGGTGATTTGCTTCGCCTTTCACATTCAACATAAGAGTGGACAAAATATCACGTGGGGCTGTAGCTTCATTAGCAGGGGCTGGAGCTTGGGGAGGAGTAGAAACATGTACAAGCTTCACTGGCCATGAGATGAAGCCTCCTAAGCAATCACTCACAAATTTCATTTGATCGGTTTGAAGAGGGATATGTGCATCAATGATCACCTCTTCAACTGACACCCTGACTTCATCATCAGCCATTTGTCGGTGGTGTACAGTTGATCCCAAGTTGTAGACATTCCTCCCTCTTGCAACCAATTGTCTGTCAGTATCCTCCACGTAGAGCTCAGGGTTCCGCTAGTTGTCCAACAATGCAGCTCCCTTTAGTGCTCTGCTAGACAGGTGGAGGTGAGTATGGCAAGGGAACAGTGCTCTCTCTATGAGAGCTGACAATCATCATCGTCTCCTCCTTCATGTTTTTCACCTGCTCTTGAAACATTGCATTTAATCAAGCTTCTTGCACAACTGCTTTCGCCTTTGCTTCCTCAGTTGCTTTGGCCAGTGTATGTTTCATCTACTCTTGGGTAACCATACTTTGTTTTTGGCGTTTGGATTTACCAAAGTATTCCTTCAGGCCTACCCATCCTCCAATTCCCCTTACACGCCCCGCGTGATCCAGTTTTCCAGTAGCAACGGTAAGAATATCTTTCCTCCCATCCGACACAAATGATCCTTCTACTTTTTTGATTTTGAGTTCTTCTTGTAAGATACAGATAATGAGAGCATAATTAGTAACAAAACATGTTTAGTAACTAAAAATTAATAAAATAATGATACTTACAATTCTTTCAACAACTACACGATCGTTCACTAAAGTATGCCCCGCCTTTCTTTTTGTGAATATACAACCATAACTCCTCACGGCGTACTAGAGATGGCGGTCGCGGATCACATATCTCAGAAGGATTGGGTTCAGCTTCAGCTTCCAATCTCTTTCACTTGGCGGCCATCAACTCTTTTTCAGCCTTTTCATATCCGTCGCGAGAATCTGTATGTGAGTAATCATTCTTTCTCACAATCTCTTGTGCTTGCTGCCTTCTTCTCTGTGAATCAAAATTGAAAACAACTATTAATTATGAATTATAGACCTCAAACACTAGTCAAATTCACTTCATCAAGTTTCAAGACTTTGTTAAGGAAGATGTAGAATTGTATAATAAATTGGGAGAAACAGAGGAAAGGGAGTTGCAGAACTACTGCCAACTCAGTCAATTCATTCATTCATCATAACTGGTTCCAACTCAATCAAGTTTCAATAACAACTTGCATATAAACCATTACATAGTTAACATACTAACTAACTAACAGCAATGTCTACGTGACCTACTATAACACAATACCTTCCTAAGCAAGCTAATTGACTAACGGCCTCATAGATGAACACAACAACATTTACATATCCGCACAGGTTAATACGTAAACAAGAAGGGACAAAAAAACTAAATATAGACTCACCAAAGCTTCTTTAGTAGTCCGCCTTTGAACAAAATCGTTGCCAAGTTTCTTCATCAAGAAAGACATACTTGGCGTCAGGATTAGGGCGAGACTCACCAACCAGAACCTCAGCAAAAATATATTTGTTTGCTAACTTGGTCTTAAACTTCCTCTAGCAATCAGCACAATACGACAATGTCTTGACTTTTAACTTCTCATTGTCAGGAACATTGTACGTAAGCTGGATAGAGACCCAAATAAGATCCTTCACCTTCTCTTTGTTGACATTTTCCCACTCGTCGGTCAAAATGCTAGGCTTGCTGCATGCTAGTAAGCCGACATAACTAGTATATCTACTTTTATTAGGGCCACAAGGAGCCAAATGTTCATCAAACTGTATATCGAGCTTTTGACTGGCAGTCTACGCTAAGGCAAGCTCTTTCAATCAGGTGGGGCCTCTTCTACCAACACGACGTGCAGGGTGGTTACGAGGAGGCTCACTCTGAGAAGAAGATGGTTCATTCTGACTAACACCAGTCACATCATCAACTGGTATTTCACGAACAAGACTAGACTCATTTCCTTCATTCATTTTCGAAACAAGAAAAGAGGTTGAGAGAAGTGGTGCAAGAGAGGAATGCCTGAGCAAATGAGAGAGTAATAGAGGATGAGAGAGTAACAGAGGATGGTGGCGGTTTGCAAGGAAGAGATGTAATGCAATAGGAAGAGGCGTTTTGTAACAAGAACAGGGGTTTCAGAGTTCAGACAGAAAGACGTAAGACGCATGGCAAGGTTTTGTGCGACAATATGTTTGGTAGTTTTAAGATCGAAGAAACAAAAATGACAATCTTAAAGGTTAACATTTTAGAACGTCCTTTTGTTATGTCCAGTCTCAAATGTAATAAACTATTAGTTTAAATTTTTTCGTTATTTAGTACTAGGCAGAAGTCACGTCTGCTCTTAAAAATATTAACTTTAAGAGCATCATTTATATATGTCCGGTCTTAAAAATTTTATACCATTAAATTTAAATATTTCCTTATTATTTTGCGCCGCAAAAAATATAAGTCGGGCTATACGAGATTTCTCTTTAATGTAATTCATATTTCAATTTTTTTTAATAAATATTTTAAGAGCGGTTGTTTTTTTAGTAACTAAATCGATGTTCTTAAAGGTTAACATTTCAGAATACCCTTAGTTTATGTCCGATCACAAAAGTAATTAACTATTTGTTTAAAATTTTTCATTATTTAGTACCGGACAGAAGTTACGTTTGTTCTTAAAAATATTAACTTTAAGAGTGTCATTTATATATGTCCAATCTTAAAAGTTTTATACCATTATTTTTAAATATTTCCATGTTATTTTGCACCGCAGAAAATATAAGTTCGGCTGTAGGAGATTTTTCTTTAATGTAATTCATATTTCAATTTTTTTTAATAAATGTTTTAAGAGAAGTTGTTTTTTTTTCAGCGGTCTAAATAATATATTTAAGACCTAGCAAAAAATGATATGGTACAAGAAATTCTTTATATTTACAAAATTGTCACCGATAATTTCTTTAAGACCGAAGTGTTGATTATCTATTGTAAATGAGACGGTCTTAAAACTCTTTTTTTTACTAGTGATGCCATCAACTACTATTGTCATTTCTCTTATAAATTAATAAATCAAGAATATAGAAATCAATGTCTATAGTTAAGGAAATTAGACTATAAGGACCCAGCAATAATAAAAACTACAAAGACTAATTCATTAGAAATGTGATAAAATTATAGGGAATTACGTATTAATTTTCCCTTTATTTTATTTCAGACATGTGTGTCAAACATCAAGAGAACTAGTTCAATTTATTTATTTATATATTATAACATTTTAGCAAGCTTGCTTAAATATGCATATACTTCATCCTGACCCTCCAAGTAGAGCCTTGAGCCTCCTCACTTCAGAAGGATTAATGAGAGTGATCGCGGTTATCAGACGAGAGGCTAAATCACTTGAAAAGAGTGAAAGGGATACATATTGAAAAGTAGGGTTTGGACTATTGTAGTTCACAATCGCCACAGCTGAAGTGTTTCCTGCAAATACAAAATAACAATAATAATAATAAAACATATTGACAGTAAATGCCCATAATTATAGATCATTTTCTACCTATATTAATATTATAGGAAAACACTTATGTCAAGTTTCTCATAATATTATGTTAATTTCTCTAAATACACCTGGTCATGTGTGTGCTATTTTTTTAATGTAAATTTATAATTAAATGATAATATTTCAGAAATAGGACATGTTACTATGGATAATGGGAGAATTTGACATAATAAATATATATAATATAACGAACTTATGGTTCTTACACACACACACACATTAGCCATTAAATAGAATATTTTAAAATAATATATACTCTGAAAAATAATTAGGTTCTTGTGGAATTATATATAATTTTTGTTTTTGTTTTTTGTCCAGTTTATAACATAACTATACCCACACGTTGATGAGAGGAGGAGCTTCCCGTATTATCATAAATTAAACCGACTATACTGCTCACAGTCTTCACAGACATATATCTGTATATATATGTGTCCTTTATATGATTAACTCGCGTGAATTATATCCTACTACTCCCTTGGTGTCTTGTTAATTATGAGTTTTAAATTTGTGAATAAACGCATCATAAAATATAAGCTTCATTTATTTGATTAAAAAAGAAAAATATACGCCTCATTTTAGGTTTGTCTAAGTATTTATTGTGTTTTTTTAAACTTTAATTATCCATGAACTTTATTGTGTCTCTCACTTTATTTTCTCTATAAATAAGGGTATAGTTGAAAAAAATACATATTTATTTCTTTTAACTCATTTTGCTTGTTTTCTTGATCAACATAGACCGTTATTCTGAAACTTAAAATAAGGGATGGAAGAAGTATTTTTCAAAGGATACCCACATGCTGATCATAATAAATAATGGCCTGTTGATGCTAAGAAAAAAGGGAAATGATCTTTGAGTATTTAATCACAAAGAGTCTTTGCGACAAGATCATCACAAGTTCATACGAGTATTAATATCAATATAAATAGTCAATCTTATTGAGAAAATTATAGAAACAAGTCCTAAATAAGTAAGCGGATTATTTTTTATTCGGAAAAAAGATTAATTATTCCCTAATCTTTGCAACAGGATCATCACAAATTCATACGAGTATTGATATCAATATAAATAGTCAATCCTTATTGAGAAAATTATAGAAACAAGTCCTAAATAAGTAAACAAATTATTTTTTATTTTGAAAAAAGATTAATTATTCTCTAATCTTATCATGTCAAACCTTTTGTATTTATAAGTACCAAGGAATCAAGGAATCATTGAGACATGTATGTAATTCTCTCATACTATTTAGGAGTTGTGGATCATCAATATATACAACAATAACAAACTTTATCTTACAAAGTGGGATCCACGACATGAATCGCACATCACTATATTAATAAAATAAAATTTATGATAAAAACATGATACTCACATTATGAAAACCGGCCATATTGATCATTTATCAGACTTTATTGAGATGCACATGAGAAAATGTGTCAGTAAAATATTAAATGTATAATAAGTTGTTTTATCCATAACCAATTAACTTGATGTAATTATAGGGCCTTAATGTCTTATAACTTATGTCTTATAACTGAGATTGTCAAACTTACGAATTTAAGCAAATTTATAACAAAGTGATGTAAAATCATATTGTAGACTCGAATTGTAAACTCATAAGATTTTACTTTTATCGATAAATATATATTAATAGTATACGATTAAATTATTAAAATATAAAAAATGACCACAATTTTATTTAATTGTACTTTATATCCAAATAATTGAAATTAAATCTATCAACGTTCATATATAATTTATCATACTCAACAAAAAATTTTGTACATAAACTTTATTTATAAAGTCATTGAGTCTAACCAAATAAAAAAAGTTAGCATGAGTTTAAAAGTGACTCGACATGATTTGTAGGTTAGAAACATAAAAACGGTAAACTTGATGTGTAAACTTGCATGTTTAACCAAGTTTACAATTATGACAAATTTGATAGTGACTCAACATGATTTTATGAGGTAAAAATGAAAAAAACGTAAATTCAAAGAATCAATGTGAGTTTGATAACAATGCTTATAACCTACCTGACACTCTTAGCCTTTCTTAAATTATTATTTTTTTTTTGGGGGGATATCGATGAAACTCATTATTTAAGGAGAGACAAAAAAAAATCCCCCTTAAAATATGTGATGAATCTAAAATTAGGATGTGTTTAATTTTTTTATAAAATTACCTAAATGTCCTTAATCAATCTCAACTATATTCATGTAAACGGTTATACTTTTCCCGTCAACTCTTAACAATAACAACTTTGATTTTACGGGATGACGACTACAACTAAAACAATTGCACAACAACTTATTCCCCTGGTGAACCTAAAAGCTGGATTTTTGGGGAATTAGTTCAAATTTAATGTAAATTAATGTAACTTATTATTCAAATCTTGTGTGATAGATGAACAAACAAGACCCCAGCTTGCGTCCTTAAATAAAACATATTTACATGATTTTATTATATTAAGAATGTTAGTTAAGTCAATTAATATGACATATATTTTCTAAGATGCTCTATGCATCTTCCTTAATTCCTTAATTCACTCTTTTCATTGATTATTATTTAGGGAGTATCAATAAGGGTAACTTAGAAAAAAAAATGATAAATATAAAAACTATACTTTATATTTAAGATAAAAATTACCTTCCCAAATTTATCTTATATTAAGAATATTAGGGAGTAATTCTATGAAATTTAGCACAATATACCTACCTTGATTGACATGGAAGTGTAGTAAGCCTTGAGGAAAGACAATACCATCCCCAGCGTTAAGAGTTTTCAAAAAGACAGTGTTATTGATTGAGATGAATCCAACGGTTAAATTTCCTTCAAGAACCAAAAGGGTTTCTGAAGCCCCAGGATGAGTGTGGATTGGTACAACACCACCAGCTTTATAATCTACACGAGCCAATGAAAGGCCTTGGCCATTAAGACCAGCAAGGTCTGAGACAAACACAGTTCTGAAACCAGTTTTGGTGAGGTTATTTGTGTTACTAGGAAGATTTAGACCAGAAAATACAAAGTCATCTATGGTTACTTTTTCTGGATTCTTGCAAGAATATCCTTCAGGGCTGTAAGGAGCCGTATAATTCGCGACACAGAATTCAAACATGGAGGTTTGAGAGGACGAAGATGAAAAGAGAAGGCAAAAGATGAAGAAGATAATGGTGATAATAATCTTCATGACTGCTTGATAAGATAATCCAAGTGTCAGAATGATCACCGTGTATGTATGTGTGTGTAAGTATGTATGTATATATATATATGTAACATGGGACGAAGGGATGAGAAGTCATTAATTAGTGGGGTTGATTGGTACACAATTTTTTTTTTTTTGGACTTTTTACACGAGTTGCAGTGGGATAGTGTGAATAGGATGCGATGAGATAGAATGCAGTAGAAATAAAGACATGGAAACGAGTTACCTACTCTTAACGATTAAAGCAAACCCTTTCATTTTGAATTCTTTAATTTGAAAGTCGGTGGCATTTTTGTAAATAAGATACAAGACTATTGGCTTTTTAGTACACTGGTTCCGTTAACAACTTGTGTTAAAGGCAATTTTTACACTAGTTAAAACAACAATTGGTGTAGACAGTGACTGTTTTGTTTTCCTCAACTTTTTTGTATTGGTTAAATACAACTATGTAAACAACAATTTTACACTAGGTCTACAGCCAACGTATAAAATCCAGGACTTTCTAAAACGATTACAAATTGGTATGGAAATCCTTTTTAATAACTTTAAACAGACATTTTTACACTAGTAGAATATCTGATATATGAATACGTGGCCTAAAAGGTTTTACAATTTTAGCTTTTTTTTTTTTTTTGCTCGGGATTTTTTTACATTTTTAGCTTAATTGAATATATATACTAGTACTTAATTATTAGGAGGATATAGCCGTGCTAGTGAGGAAGGTGGGCAAAACAGAAATTAGGCTTTCGATATACAACTGTCATTTGGATAAATGTTTTTATTTTTTTTATTTTCCTTTGGTTGAAAAGTAATGTAACTAAGCATATAGAAGGACTAAATTTGTTAAAAAGATCCAGCAACAGAAATAACAGTAGTTACGTTGATTCAAAATTTACTAATGTAAATCATTGTTATTTATACACTTTGCTTGTAAGTTAGTAAACTGCTTGCTAAAAAAATAGTTATAGTTGGTAGTGTACACAGAGAATTAATGATAATTTGTATTATTCATAATTTTTTGAAAAATATGACTCTTTACGCTTTTTATATTTTAGAAACACACCTTCTCATGCATTAATTAGTGTGTTAATATTCAAAATTGAACTTACGTAGAATGTAATGTAATATGTAAAAATTGTTTACCTTTTCCTCAAATTCTAAATGTAAGACTTAGTTAACGGATTTGTTTCATAGAAGCTCAACTTTAATTTTCTTCCCACATTAATATATATCTTTTCAAATTTCTCTTGTTAATTAATATATTGCACAATTTTTCTCAACCTCTTTATCTCCCACGTTCAATAATCTCCCTATCTTTGAGTGAAAAATGATTAAATGAGACGAATTTTTAGAAAAAGTAACATGTAATTTTTTACATGTTAATATGAAAAATAATTAACTCAACTAATTTTTTTAATATATGTGAATTAATTAACTAAATCATCACAATAATAACAACCTCCACTCGGGTGGCTCAATTGTTTCCTACTCCAATCCCAAGTCATTATTGAAACGGCGCTTTTCTTTGTTATCATCGTAGAAGAAAGGCAAAATATTATATGCTTTTCTTTGATATTTAATATTTTTATATTGAAAATTTGAAGGTGTTTTTTTAAATAAAATTAGATACCGAATTAAGAATTTCTTCATGTTGCCAGGGACATTGACCATGATTAAACTTATTACATTTCCTACAAAATCATAACGCTCAAAACTTAACAGTTAAATATAAACGCTATCAACTATAGTGATCCGGTGTAGATCACAAGTTGGGTTGGACTTGGCCCGGGGTGAAATCCCGGGGTCCTACGTACCACAGTGTGGATCAAAGTCCACGTAGTTTGAGGGTATACGACAGGCTAATGATAGCCAGAGGGGGTGGTGTGTGTGCTCTGTGTGAATAGAAAAGCTAGGATTTCAGAAGTGCGTACCTTGTAAGGGGTTTACCCTATTTATAGGCGTACCTGTGCCTTATTATAATCAGTTGGATTCATCCTTTATTTTAGGGATATCAAGATATGCGTTTTTGATAGATATTCTTGATACATAGGCGGTTATCATAACGATAGATATTTTGATAAAACCACTCCTATTTTTAAGGAAGCGGTTATGAGCATAACTGAAGTCATTTTGACTAGGCTCTTTAGTTATTGGGCTGGGCCCATTTATGAGATATCCGTAACAGTTGCCCCCCAGCCCGGTTGTTCAGGGCTCCGAGCAGCCGGGATGTACTTGTCAGGTTACGTCTTTTGCTCTAGTTCATCTCGTTGTCTTGAGGTTTTTGATTTCTAGTTCTTTTTCCGAGGTCGGACATTTTTGGTCCTCGGGTTACCCCCTCTGTCATCAATTTGCATTCCGGTTTATTTGAGTGGGACACGGGTGCCCCCCATCCCGGTTAACGCGGGTTGCATTCGTTTGCTATCCCGAGAGAACATTAATGTTTGGTCTTAATGTTCTATAATTTTGATTCTAGGCCGAACTCCTCCCATGCTTTCTCGAACTTCCCCTCTTTATTCGTGTCGGGTAGTGTTGATATTTCTATATCGTCTTACTCCCCGTTTACAGGTACCTTGTCCAGTTTTTCGTGGATCGGGACTTGTTGCCCCCAAGTTCGAGATTGCACGGGGAGTTAGGTCGGGCAACTGGGGTGTATCCATGTGGTCGGCCACGTGAGCATTTCGATCCGGGATCATTGTCCGCCTCATCTGTTGATCCAACACTCGTCTTATCTCAAGGCCACGAGTGTCATCATTGCCTTCTACTGATTTGATGTTTACTAGCCGGCCTCTGAGTAGAGCAACTGCCCCATTATCTTGGTTTTCGTATTTGCCTACCATCAGCATTAAATGTGCACGCCTTTTAACGTCCACGTCATTATTTGTGTATGGGCCCATTGGGCTTTTGACGGTTGAGTTTCTTGACTCTCACCCGCCTGCTTGTTTTGCTTATAAAAGCCTTCGACTTTCTGCTTCTTGCATTTTGAAAACTGCCAAACCTTGAATTTTCCTTCTTGAGAGAAACTTGCAACCAGTCACCCGTTCATCTTCCTCAGATTCCCATTTCTGCTCTTCGTGGCTTGCGCATTTCCTCTTCCCTTAACTTATTTCAAACCAGGTACTTTCCTTGTTTCCTTCTCTGGTTATTTGGCTGTGTTTTCTTCTTTCTTTCTCTATCTCTTGGTCTTTCTTTTTTCTGGGTAGGTTATTGTGAGTTCTTTCAAGTTTCTTCCCCTTTGGGTTCTGGCTTCTGCTTTGTTCTTGAACTTCTCTGAACTTCTGGTCTATTCAATCCTTTTTCTCCGTCTTTGGTTTTCGGTTTCCTGTTTAAATTCTATCTTCTCGGGATGAGCCATCAAGGTTCTCCTCCGCCTTTTAATCCAAATGCTTTTTCCCCGGAAGAGGCCGAGCTTATTCAGCGTATGCCTCCCCAGACAGCTTGGTGGCTGTACGAGAAACCTCTGACCGAAGAACAAAAGAGGGAAAACGTTCTCCGTGGTTATGGCGGAGAAGGTGGTAGTCAACCAGGTCGGTCTAGTCGGGTTAGGGGAAGGGCTCGAGGTCGGTCTGAGTCTGTAGAGCCCGAAAGTCTAGGCCGGGGGATTGCTGCCACTAGGGTTTTTTCTTCAGAGCCGCCCTTAGGAAAGGGTAGGGGGGAAAGTCCTCCTCTACCCGCCTCTTCCTTTCCTTCACGCGCAGAGCCCCTTATCTCCCTTACCCGGCCTATCGGCCCGTGCGAGGAGTGTTCCTGGCTGATATCTGAGGCCACGATGGTTGGCCGGTCATGGGAAGCTGACGAAATAGCTTCGCGATGCCGGCATATCCAACCGCGGGTTGTTGGAGCCATTTCTACCCGTCCCGCTTTACTATCTTTAGGTATCATTTTCGTTCCTAATTTATTTTTGTTTTGCCTTTTCTAGGTAGTATGTCAACTTCTCCGCGTCCTATCGAGGATTCTGGATCCGTGGAGTCAGCGGCCGTCAGTATTCCACGTCATATTGCTGAGAAGTATGACTGGGTCGCGACCGGGGTGCTGTCCAGGCTATCAAAAGCCACGACCAGTCAGATCGCCGAGCTCCCATTAGGGGACCGGGATCATTGTTCTTTATCTCTTCCCGGCCCTTCTGAACCGGTGTGCGTTGCCCGGGAAGGGAATGAGCGCTCCTTTGTCTTCTTCTACCTAGACTTCGTCAAAAAACTCGGCCTTCGTTTTCCATTTTCTAGGTTTCAAGTAGATCTCTTAAACATTCTTCAGCTGGCCCCTACTCAGCTTCATCCTAACTCTTGGGGCTTTATTATTGCATTCGAGCGGCTTTGCCGATTTTTGAATCGTACTCCCACCACCGGGACATTCTTTTATTTTTTTAACATCCAACGGGCTCGTCAACCCGGGGAGCCCGAAGAAAAGAGGGGTTGGGTTTCTTTCCGGGGGAAACCGGACAAGAAGCTTTTCCATGTGGCAATTGACACCTGAAAAGGCTTCAAGGCTTCTTTTTTCAAAATCAATGCTGAACCCGGTCATAAACCATGGTTTCTTAAGGACGTCGATTCCAGCTCGGTGGGCTTCTGTTTCCTCTGTATTGGTCGAAAGCTCACTATGACCAAGACTAAAACATATTTGCATCCTCCAATGATAGCCTAGAGCCAGCCGAGGTTGAAACCGTGATAGCTCTGGTTGACCATGTGGCCGAGAAGGATGTTATTGATTCCCGGATTTTTATCCGACAGTCGGTGGAGGAATTGTATTCACCGAGTATGGTTTCTATTGGATGTTCTTTGGATATATACATATATATTTATTTATTTATTTTATTTTATGTATGCCCCTTGTCCTTTCTGATGTATGTTATGCTTTTTGTAGTGCCCGACATGGGGAAGGCTTCTTTCCAAGAACTGGCCGAGAAGCTCCGGGCTAAGGCCAAGAAGAAAGGGGAGCCTTCTTCCCAGAAGAAAGCTGTGGCTGCTCCTTCGCCTGCCAGGACTACTGCTGAAAAGAGGGCTGCGCCCTCTCCGGCCTCTACGGATCTCATTCCGCGCAAGCGATCGAAGTCCGTGGCGTCGTCGATCTCGGTCGCAGAAGAGAATCCGGCCTCTGTTCCAGACGCCGGTGCTGCCACAAGCGTCCCTCCTCCCCTACTTCCTGGTAAGTCTCGCCTTCACTCGCGGGGTGAGGTATGGACTGATGGGGTCTCGGAGGAGCTCAAATACGCGGTGAAGCCTCCCAGCAAATATTTTAGTGGTGAGGCCTTTGTCGACTCCGACCTCGATCACCTGCAGGTCCTGCAGGACCACTTAATGGAGACGGCCGGCATGTTGGACGCTTATGCTTCTGTTAAGCATAAGTACGCCAGGGCTGCAGCCGAGATTGCCAAAGCTCGGGTTGAAAAGAAAGAGGCCGAGATCAGGCAGCGGGAGGCTGAGGAGGCGCGCCTGAAAGCTGAAGAGGCGCAGATAAAGGCGGTGGAGGAGCTATCAAAGGCCCTTGCTGAGAGGGATCATTTCTCCACCGAGCTTGACGCCAGTCATGCCCGGGAAGACACCCTCAATGCCTCACTGCACGCCCTGCAGGGTCAGTATGCGGGGCTGGTGAAGGACCTCCATCTCGCCCAATCCGACCTCCACGCTTCCAAGGCCGAGCTCGTGGCGTCTGCTGCCGAGGTGGATAAGCTGGAAGTCCTGGTCGTGGAGACGGCTGCTGAAGCTTTCAACGTATGCCTGGCCCAAGTCCGAGCTCTGAATCCGGATATTACGATGAATTTAGACGCTGTGGATTTCAGAGCTTCGGTAGAGGACGGGCGATTTGTACCAGCGCCGCTTTCTCCGGTCGAAGAGTCCGAGCATCTCGCGGAGGATGACCATGTTCAATTAGCTGAGGAAGATGCTCCGACGACCGACGCCCCTGGCTCTCCTGTGCCCGGCCAAGCCCAATCTTGATGCCGTCCTTCTTTTATCTTTTTTATTTTTTTTCCTTATGTGGTATTTTTGTTTTTCTGTAATCTGGGGCCTTTGCCCTCAAAATTAATATGACAAGCCGGTGTTCCCGGATTTTTCTAGCATCCTCAGCTCGTCCATCTTACATGTATTTATTTTCATCCTTTAAACCAAACTCGTGTTTTAATTCACTAGTTGATGAGTAAAGGGGAACGTAATCCGTGCACGAAGCTCGGTTCTTTATTTTTTTGACTTAGCCAAAGTCAAGATATATTGCGCAGAATCTGCTGGTTATTCAACCGACGTTTTAACAAACGGGCCACGCTTATTAATGGTCGGGCATTCTAAATAATAGACGATTTTCAAAAATCATCTAAGCACTTTATCTTGTAAAGTACCTTACCGAGATGGTAGCCAACTGCCACATGTTCGGGCCCTAATATCCTTTTTGAATAAGAGCCTAAACATTTCGACCTGATCAGGATCTTTTATGGCAATCTCACACCACCCCAGGGGACAGTTCCAATGCATCGTAACGTTTTATAAGATTTGTTGACAAATCTTATCATGACCGGGATCGCGAAACCCAAGTCTTTGTTTAATTATCTTGCCTTTATCACGACCTATCTTTGCATTGATTTCACAAGTAATAACTTGGTTGGCCCATAAATTGAACCACCTTTTTTTATTGATTGAAATAATTGGGATTACACAATTTAAAATCAATGGAAAATACTGCCAAAAGCAAAACAATGCGTAAAAAAAGGACGGTTCTCGGTTACCACCGACATCCGTTGAAAGTAAAAAGCGGTTCTCGGTCACCACTGACATCCGCTGTGCGTTTATTCCGAGTGCATCCCGGTCTCTAGCTGTAGTAAGTCCTTAGTTTGTCCGCGTTCCATGTTCGTTTAATGGGCGTGCCATCTAACGTCTCAAGGACATAGGTCCCGGGCCCCATTTTGTCTGAAACACGGTAAGGACCCTCCCAGTTTGCTGCAAGTTTTCCGTCCCGGGCATTCTTATTCCCGATATCCGCTCTGCGTAATACCAAGTCACCTTTATCGAATGCTCGTGGTCTAACTTTGCGGTTATACTTAGCCGCCACCAGCTGCTTCGTTGCCAGATCTCGGCAGTGTGCCGTCGTTCTCACTTCATCGATGAGGTCTAGCTCGGCTGCTAACTGCTTGTTGTTAACGTGTTCTCCCTCTTCCATGACTTTGGCTTTCCTCCATGATGTTTGCCCAATTTCAACCGGGATCATGGCCTCGCATCTATATGTCATTCAGAAGGGTGTTTCCTGGGTCGAGGTTTGGACACTAGTTCGGTATCCCCAGAGTACTGGGTATAGTTCCTCGACCCAGTTACTTTCTGCACTGCTCATCCGTTTCTTGAGCCCGTCAACAATGATTTTGTTGGCTGCCTCGGCTTGCCCATTAGATTGCGGATGCTCTACCGAGGCGAAATGGTGCTTGATTTCGAGCTCGGACATTAACCTCTGGAAACCTTGATCAACGAATTGAGTACCGTTGTCAGTTACGATCTCGGCAGGAATCCCGAACCTTGCAACAATATTTCTTTCGAAGAATTTTTGTATTCGAGCAGCCGAGATGGTCGACAGTGGTTCGGCCTCGATCCACTTAGTGAAATAATCCACCGCCA
This sequence comes from Acacia confusa, assembly GCA_037074495.1. NCBI lineage: Eukaryota > Viridiplantae > Streptophyta > Magnoliopsida > Fabales > Fabaceae > Acacia > Acacia confusa. The sequence continues at coordinate 20,547,383 of CM073514.1, forward strand.
CCACAAGCCATTTTAGTTGCCCTGCGGCCGGTTTGAACGGTTCAAGGAGGTCCATACCCCACTTAAAGAATGGCCAAGGAGCCGTGATGGTTTTCAACTCGGTCGGAGGTGGCCAGAGGATCCGAGCATGTTTTTGGCAGCTTTCGCACGTCCGTATGTGTTCTCTGGAGTCCGCGACCATTGTCGGCCAGTAGTATCCAGCCCTTAGGGCCTTCCGGGCTAACGCCTTTGCCCCCATGTGTTGTCCGTTTATCCCTTCGTGTATCTCTGATAGCACGTACTCGGCCTCTGCCTAGATTAAACATCTCATCATTGGGGATTGGAGGCCTTTTCGGTAGAGCTGGTCATCGACCACCGTGTACATTAACTCGGTCCATGCTATCTGCCTTGCTTCCCCGGGATCGTCTGGGCTAACTCCCTTTTCCAGGTAATTTAAGATTGGCTTTCGCCAGTCTTCTGCTGCCGCGATGACCATGATACACGTGGGCTCCTTGAGACTTTGTTGTATTACAGTTCGATTATTTCCCGGGTTCCTGGTGCTTGCTAATTTGGAGAGGATATCTGCCCTCGCATTTTCTCCCCTGGGGATGTGGGTGACTAGGACCTCATCGAAGTCGGCCATTGCTTCTCTGACTTTCCCCAGATACTTAATTAGCAAGGGTCCCTTAGCCGTGTATGAACCGTTGATTTGGGCCGCGACTAGTTGAGAGTCGGTAGAGAGATGAACCCTCCTGGCCCCATTATCTTTTGCCTGCGATAGCTCGGCTAATACAGCCTCATACTCGGCCTGATTATTGGAGGTTCTGAAGTGTAATTGCAGGGAGTGTTCCATGGCGACTCCTTCTGGGCTTTCGACTATGATCCCGGCTCCACTTCCTTTGGCGTTTGAAGAGCCGTCTATAAATACTTTCCAAACGTCAAGGGATGCTTTCGGGACTACCTCTGTTGGCACCAGTTCTGCAATGAAGTCGGCTAAAGCCTGGGACTTAATAGCACGCCGAGCTTCATATACTATGTCGAATTCGGACAGTTCGATTGCCCAACTCGTCATTCTTCCTGCTAAGTCAGGTTTGTGGAGTATTTGACGTATTGGCTGATTGGTTCGGACAATTATTTTATGCCCCTGGAAGTAAGGGCGTAATCTCCTCGCGGCAGTTAGGAGCGCAAAGGCCACCTTTTCCAACCTTTGATATCTTAGCTTCGAACTCTGCAAAGCCCGGCTTGTAAAGTAAATCGGTTTCTGTTCCGTCGAATCTTCTCTCACCAGGGCGGCACTTACTGCTTCTGGGGCCACGGATAGATATAATATCAAATCTTCCCCGGTCTCGGGTTTGGTCAGCACGGGTGGTGATGACAGGCATTTTTTGATCTTGTCAAACGCGGCTTCACACTCTGAGTTCCATTCTCCATGCCGTGCTTCCTTCTTCAATAACTTGAACAAAGGAAGAGCATTTTCTGCCGATTTCGGTAAGAACCTTGTCAGCGCGGCCAGTCTGCCAGTCAACTGCTGTACCTCTTTTTTGTTTTTTGGGGCAGCCATATTGAGGACGGCTTGACATTTGTCCGGATTGGCCTCAATCCCCCTGTTTGTCAACAGGAATCCTAGAAATTTACCCGCTGGTACCCCGAATGCACATTTAGCTGGGTTAAGTCGGATTCTGTGAGCCCGGAGCTTATCAAATGTTTCTTGCAAATCTTGGATGTGGTCGGATCGCTTAACTGACTTTACGATCATATCGTCGATGTAAACTTCGACGTTCCTACCGAGTTGTGCCTCAAACACTTGATTCATCATCCTCTGGTAAGTAGCTCCTGCGTTCTTCAGTCTGAAAGGCATGACATTATAGCAGTAATTAGCTTTTTCCGTGATAAAAGCTGTTTTCTCCTGGTCTTTAGGATGCATAGCTATTTGGTTATAGCCGGAATACGTATCCATGAATGAGAGCAGCTGGAAACCCGAAGAATTGTCCAGCAGCTGGTCAATATTTGGCATGGGGTAAGCATCCTTGGGGCATGCTTTGTTGAGATCGGTGTAGTCGGTGCACACCCTCCATTTGCCATTTGGTTTCTTGACCATTACCACATTTGACAACCACGTGGTATACTGGATTTCCCTCATGAATCCCGCATCCAGCAGTTCTCTTACATGCTCGGTTAGTGCTTCCTGACGGTCCGGTGCAATCTTTCTTTTCTTCTGCGAGACCGGCGTATATCGTGGATTTATGGTCAATTTGTGACAGCAGAACGCCGGGTCCACTCCTGGTAACTCCGAAGGTTTCCATGCGAATACGTCCTTGTTTCTCCATAACAGCTTTTTGAGCTCGCTTTTTTCTTGCTCGGCAAGTGAACTCCCGATCTGGGTTATTTGTCCGGGATCCTCTCCTAGTTGGTAGCCTGTGAGCTCTCCATCAGGCTCAGTTTTCATCAACCTTGCTTCTTCTCTTACATCCAGCTCTACCACGTTGACCGAGCTTGGCGTAATTGGCGCTGAATTTCGAGTTCATTTCTGCTGCGAGCTGGATGTTCCGGGTTCATTATTTTTAACTGTCGAGAAATAGCATTGCTGGGATTCCTTCTGATCACCTTTGACGGTGACGACTTCACTGTTCCGACTTACCATTTTCAGCTTCTGATGCTTAGTTGATATGAGCATGTCCCAACTATGAATGGTTGGTCTGCCTAAGTTTATATTGTAGGACGAAGGGAAATCCGCTACAATAAACTTGACTCGCTCAGTCTTAAAGGCTTCTTTAGAGCCCAAGGTCATTTTTAGTTCTATACATCCTTTGGGATTTGTATCCTGTCCGTTGAACCAGATTAAGGTTGTCCTGCACGACTTTAGATTCTCTGGGTCGAGGTCCATGCGCTTAAAAGCGTCCCACAGGATGATATCCACCACGCTGCCAGGATCGATGAATATCTTCTTTACACGGCATTTTCCCAGGAGGCGGTTATAACCAGTCCGTCTTGATGACCCGGGATTACGTCCCTCAGATCTTCCTGAGTAAAGAACAGCTTAGGAGGCTCTTCTGTTTGCGATGGCTCCGGCTTGAAGGTTGGTCGTCCCCTGATGGTTAAGACTTCCCGAAGGTATTTCTTCCGCTGATTGGCGGTATCGCCGCCACCTCCGTAACCTCCACTAATGACATTGCAGTCAAACTCTGCTTCCGGGAACTCGTCCTCATTGTCGTGCTTTCTCCGGGCTTCTACCGGTTTTTTCCTCTGGGAGACCGGGCTTGTACTCCAATCCGTCTGCTTGCGCTTGGCTTTCTGCCCCTGTGTTTTGATAACGTACTGACGTAATTTTCCATCTCGGATAAACTTTTCCACCGCATCTCTAAGGTCCCAGCACTCATCCGTTGTGTGCCCGGGTCCATTGTGGAATTCACAAAATCGTGTGCGGTCCAACTTTCCCTTATTATAAAGTGGTCGGGGTCGCTCTACCTTCCTCATCTCGGTCAGGGCTACCTCTCTCCATAACTGTGAACGAGGGACATTTATTGGAGTATATCTCTCATACTTCCCCTCATGCCTTTGTCCTCGTGTTTTCTGGTCCGAGTTACGGGGTCGGTCTCTTGCTGCCCGGTCCTTCCCTTTCGGAGGTGGGCTTTTCTGTCTCTCTTTTCCCGACGCGTTGGCTATCTGCATTTGCTCTATGTCCAGATACTTTTTGGCTCGTTTATGGAATTCTTCCAGTGTCTTGATCTCGCTAGATATGACCGATCTCCCCATTCTGGATTCGCTATCTAAGCCCGAGATGAGCAAGTGTACGTGGACGCTTTCCGTTAATCCTTGGATTTGTAATGCGGCAGCCTTGAAACGATCCAAATACTTCTGAAGGGTTTCACCGGGTTGCTGCTTGATTCTGTCCAGCGTGTAGACCGATCTGGGTTGCTTTTTGCTTGTCGTGAAATTCAGCAGGAACTTCTCGCTCAGGTCGTTGAAGTCGGTAATGGACTTGGGAGATAGAGTCCGGAACCAAATTTGGGCGGCTCCTCGAAACGTTTAGGTGAACAGCCTGGAAATGATTGGCCCCTTGAATCCTCGGACCAGCATCTCAGTGTCGAAAGTGTTCAAGTGTGTCTGGGGATCCTGACTTCCGTCGTACTTAGGGAGGTCGGATGTATTAAATTTCCTTGGGTACTCAGCTTCCGTAATTTCATCTGAGAACGGGCTGTTGTTTTGTCCTCCATCCCCATACCACATCTTGTACCTGCCGGAGTCTTGCGGATTTCCCTGATTGTCCGAGGTACGGCTGTCCTTCCTATGTGCCCGGGCTTGATCTTCCTGACTCGCGTCCCGGTGATTATTTTGCTGAGAATTTTTTGTTGAAACTATTCGGCCTTGCCCGGGATGGTCCTCCTGTAGGGGATCAATAGTTTGGTGATTGGTTTCTTCGTCCTCATTCTACTGATCATCCCGGCGTTCCTCCTGAAGAGGGTCTTGTAAATGTTTAAGAATTTGGTTCATCACCTCGGTCATGTGGTCAATCTTCTGGTTCTGAAGATTGTCGCGTTCTTCCACATTCTCGATCTGTTTCATCATTGACTCAGCAATGTTATGTAGGAGCCGTATGTCCGGGCTTCCAATCTGAAACTTTGAGGGACCAGCGTGGTTAGTATTTTCCAGCGTTTGGCCTGCTCGTCCATCCAGGTTCGAGTCCGGGGACTCCTCCATTTGTTCCTGATTAACGCCTTGAACGTCCTGCTGTTGGGTCTCGCTAAAATTTTGTTCCTGACCTTGCTCATGTGCATGCGGGTGGCTTTTGCTTCTGGTATTAGCCATCACGGGTCACGGGAATAGGACTTTACAGTCCCCACGGACGGCGCCAATGATCCGGTGTAGATCACAAGTTGGGTTGGACTTGGCCCGGGGTGAAATCCTGGGGTCCTACGTACCACAGTGTGGATCAAAGTCCACGTAGTTCGAGGGTATACGACAGGCTAATGATAGCCAGAGGGGGTGGTGTGTGTGCTCTGTGTGAATAGAAAAGCTAGGATTTCAGAAGTGCGTACCTTGTAAGGGGTTTACCCTATTTATAGGCGTACCTGTGCCTTATCATAATCAGTTGGATTCATCCTTTATTTTCGGGATATCAAGATATGCGTTTTTGATAGATATTCTTGATACATAGGCGGTTATCATAACGATAGATATTTTGATAAAACCACTCCTATTTTCAAGGAAGCGGTTATGAGCATAACTGAAGTCATTTTGACTAGGCTCTTTAGTTATTGGGCTGGGCCCATTTATGAGATATCCGTAACACATAGAATGTCCCCAATCTAAAGGTGCACAAATGAAATTTTCATCTATATTACATATTTTTTGTTGTCACTTCTGTTGGAAATTATGCCCTATGGGCTGATTATTAAATAACTTCCTAATTTGATTTATGAAGATAAATCAATGATTTAATAGATATCATATCTCAATTAGACAATGATTTAATAGATATAATATCTCAATTAGACAAATTGATTTATGAAGATAAATCAAATCAGTTGGCTTCTAATTTGCATTAAATAAATTGATTGGATTGAATCAATTAGACAGATTTAATTTCCAATTCAATTTCAAAATTAATAAGATTGATTTTGAATATTTAATGCAGCCCATAAGGGTTATAAAATACCCTTAGGTTGTAAGTAATTTGATTACTACACACAAGAGAATTCAAGAGCCACAAAGAATCCTTAGAAGAGAGACGTGATGTAATACCCTAATTTTTATAATACATTTAAATATATATTTAGACAAATAATACCTATTGAAAATATGTGAATATGAGGTCTCAAACACCTTGTATTGAATTTATTAGGACAATGTCTTCTAAGAAGAAATAATTTACAAATAGGTCCCTGAAATATTTATGGGTTATAAAATACCTTGAAAATATTATAAAGAGACAAAATATTTATTTGAAATAGGGAAGAATATTGTCCCTAATTTAGGTAATTTATTAAATTATTACCTTGGAAAAATTAAAGGAGAAAAATAAAAAAGTATTAGGGGACCATATTGGACCCCATGATTTTTAATATTTTGCATAATGCATAAATTATCAATTTCAGTAAAATAGTTGTGAGAAAATAATTAATCTTAATTAAGAAAATTGTCAAAGTGATTAAATAAGTAATTAATTATTGATTGTTTAAACATGAATAAAAGGGAATATCCAAAGTTAATTATATGAAACCCCTAATTTGATATTAATGACCAATGAGGGGTCAAGGTTGGCATAAAAGAGTGTTGCTAATTAATTTAGCATAATTAAGAAGTATATTAAGTAAATTACAAATATCCTTAATAGAATAAGCTTGCACTAATTGAGATTAGTTGCACAATTCTTCAAGATGATTAGAGACAAACTAAAAGAGGGCTAATTATATTTAAAAATAATTAAGCCAAAGAGAATGAAATAATATCTTAAGTAATTAAGTCTAAATCTTCATATAATTGAGTTAGTTAATGGCAAAATATAATTAAGGAGCATGTAAACACTTGATAATTAAGAATTGCTAATTAGTGTTGAAAAGTCAACAATGACACCTAAGCCTTGATTATGTCATCAAGATGACATCACAAGAGCACATGTGTATGTTGTGAGTGTGTGTGCGCCTAAGTGTTGTGCATGTGTGTGTGTGTAGTGGAGGAAAGAGAAAAGATGAATCTAGAAAAGGGGGGAGGTGGCATTTTTTTGTAAGAGGTGTAAGGTCAAGATTTAAGCTTCTTAGTTAAGTTAAATTCAATGGTTAGAATGGAATTAAAGTTGTTAGATAGTTAACTCATGGTTGGCTATAAATAGGAGGCTTCATACTTCATTTTTCTTCACACCAAATCACACTTCAAGAAAGGTGATTTCTAAGTAGGAGAGGGAGGAGGAATCTTGAAGCAAGAAGGAGAGTCTTCAAGAGGTAAGTTCTAGCATTTAAATTTATAGTTTTTAGTTTTTATAAGTTCTTAGTATAAATGTTAGTTTAATCTAGAAAATTAGAGAATAAATTCCTATACTTGTTTTTAGGCCTCATTGCATTGAAAAATGCCTGAAGAGGTAAAAACATGATAGGAAATGATGTTTGGAAGTCCTTAGATTAAATTTGTAAGAGTTGCAGAATTTTCGGTTCTTAAGTTCTTGTCAGGCAGCGAAGAAGATGCTATGATTTTATGAAGCAAATGAAGTTATAAAATCATGAAATTTTCCAGAAATAAAGTAGACATGTAGGGCTTTCCAAATATATAAAATATACAACCTTTTGATCTCTGGTCAAGGAGATATGAATTTTTGAAGTTAAACCATTTTTGCTGGAATAAAATCTGGGCAACGTTGACAAAATTTAAAACTGGGAATGATTCATGGTGTTCTAGGTTCTGGGAATATTTTTCCTTGAAAATAGACATTCCAAGGGTCATGAGGAATTTTACAGTACCTCAAAATGATTTTTTTAGAATTAATTATGATTTTCCAAAGTTACCAAAAAAATCTGCCCAGAAAATACTGCACTGCGTTTTTGAATTGTAAATAACAAATCCACCAAGGGTAGAGAAGTAAATAGAGGTGGAAATATCTCTTAGGATATTATTCTAAGTGATATGGTGATATGTTAGGATATCTGGGAGGTCCAGGGCCAGATCCAAAGGTCGGACGTTTGACAGTACTTGGTGAAAGGTACGGACGCATACTGTAACTCTAACTCTTATGCTGCTTGTATGCTCTATATGTGATGTGATGATTCATATAGTCGTGGACAAGACTGGGTCTTGGGTCATGCACCGTGATTAAGACTCTGTCTTAAATCACTATTTATACATTCAGCTATTATGTGAAAACCGGTTACAGTCTTGGTAATGCCGTATAGATGTTTTCCTAGCGCTGAGGATACGCTCCGGGGCGTGGCACTGGTTTATGTGCTAACTATATGGACCTTACATGGGCTGTGTGCTATGTAGAGGTATTGTTGTGATATGAACTATGACATGTGCTGTGTGCTATGTATAGTTATATACTGAATTGTAAATGAATATCTATCATGCATACTGTTATACTTGAGCATAAGGTTAACTGCTACCTGAGGTCCAATGGGTATTGGACCTCAGTCTTAATGACTAGTACAGGGAAGAAACCAAGATAGAGAAGATGCCGTTGGATAGAGCCGTGAAGAGGCAGCGGTCGAAGACGAAGGTCGGTAGAAGTTATTAGGATTTAGTTTCTGGCAAGAATCTAATAAAGTTATTTCAAACCATTTGGTGCTTAAACTAAGGAAGGGTTCATCGGTGGGTTGTCACAAGTCACCATAGAGTTGGTGAGACTCCCATTAGATTGAACACCGACCTGGCCAAATTGTTTGATTAACTGATGTTAGGTTCCAAGCCATAGGTCTAGTTTAAGATTTTCTTTATTAGAGAATTGTATTTAATCTCTGTAAGATGTATCACATGAATATTCCTTCGGGATATTTAATATATCAGCTTATGTCGGGACATCATCATATGTCTGGGCATTCTATATCAGATATTCACTGTCCAAATCTTAGCGCTCGCTATCCATTTCCGTAGTACTTTAAGCTGTAGCATCTCAAACTCTGTTGATTTTCCTAAAACTAAGTGTCGACTGACACGATTTTCGAACCTGGAATTTGGGATGTTACACGTGAGACAAAGCTTGAAGGCGCTAGCACGCTGCTGTTCGTGTTGGAGTGTTGTTCGGTATGGATACCGGTAGAGGGAGTGGATTCATAGAGTCGACTCCTAGAGATTAATTGATCAAGAAGGTGTTAGCCCACGAGTTTGCAAAGCACGCACACGAGTTCGCATAGGTACGATTTCTAATTACTAACCCGATTTAAACGCTGTTGATAGATCCTCTTCTTAGGATTCGTAAATTTATTGGATAAATTTAATTTCGCTACGTGTACGAATCCCAACAACTTCTACATTAAGATTCACGTCTTCTAATAATGATATTAGAGAAAACAATGAAACAAGAAGACTCAAGAAAGCTAGGCCTTGTTTGTTTCCGATGATTAAGTAGACAACTCGGGCGAATTAAACTACTACTTGTTCAATTATTGACATCAAACTTAGCATACACAAAACACGATTATTGATTTATATCCGTTCTCTTGTTAATATTGAGATTTTTAGTGCATATATGCATTAATAAAGCTTAACTAATTTAACTAATTTTCTTAATATATACTTAAATTAATTAACTAGACCTTACATATAGAACAATAGAGAAAACAATAAGTTTGGAGGATGAGCAAACAACCTACTACAAGTAGAGTGGCTCAATTATTCTTCCTCCATCCTAAGTCATCAAGACGGCACTTGGAGGGTGATAAGTCAAATACATTGATAAATCTATTAGTTTAGTGTACTTGATTAATTAATCTTATATCATCATATCAATCTGATTCAACTCCCTTACCCAACCACATTACAACTTGATAAGCTATGGCCATGGGAATTACAATTTGCTAATTACTAATACAAAACTTAATGCCATTGAATCAGTTAGTCATATATATTATGATTACTACAATTCTTAAATTCTATATATATGTAAATGGGCAAAATTTTGATAAATCTTCACGAAGAAGCTGCCGTTTTCTTTTTGGAAGAACGTAACCTCAATGAAGAAGCAAGCATCGTCTTTTGTTCATGGAAGAAGCTTATATTTTGGTGTTTGGAATAAAGAGAAGAATGAGAAAATAGTTAAATACCATTTTTGCCATAGAAGTTTATAATGAGGAGTACTGGTCACCCGAAAGTTTTTTTAGTTTCATTTTTATCTTGGAAGTTTAAAAACAAAGCAAATCTGCCCTAAAAGTTTTTTTTAGGAGCAAATGTGCCCCAGAAGTTTTTTTTAGAAGCAATTTTTTCCCTGGAAGTTTATAAAGAAGAGCAACAATTCAACGGTCAAAATCAACAGGTGGGCAAGATTTACGTTTTTAAACTTCTGGGGCAAAAATGATACCAAACAAACTTCTAGGTGACTGGTGCTTCTCAGGGTAAACTTCATTGGCAAAAATGATATTTAATCCATAAGAAAATTGATTGGGTCCTCGTAGTTTTAACTCAGTTAAAACTCAATCTATAAATTTTGATTTAAAATTAAATTCTTATAGTCTTCAATTGGTTGAAACTCAAATTCTAAACTGTTTTTTATATAATGTACGTAATACAATCCCTATAGTTTTTATAGCTTAAAATCCTGATCCCTACATTTTATAAAATAAAAGTATACGGGCTAAAGAAATTTCTTGAAATTTATAGGGATTGGTGTTTGAAATTTAGAGATTGTGAGAAAGCGAGGGCCTTGTAGAAGCAGATTTTAAAATTAGATGTTATGAATATTAATTATGCGGATTTTCATTGACTTGCTCTCCAAGCCAACTTGTTCTCCAAGTTGTTTTTATTAATTTTCGCTTTCGGTACAAGACTTTTGAAAGTGTATAAATATGTCTTGTGCAAGAATTATAAATGTAACATTCCAAATTTTGCGATTTGAAAATATGAACATTATATGGAAATTTAGTTTTGAAATTTGGGCCTAAATAATTCTAGTATTAATTATTGGAAAATTAGGAATTTATTTTTCTTCTAATATTAGGAAATAAAGTCATGAATAATATAATATTAATTATTACAAATAATTAATGGGAAATAAAAGGCCTACTTTTAAGGAAATTTAATGTGTGATAAATGTGGATTTGGGTCCCATAATACATACACACCCCATGCAATTGGATATAAACCATTTTGGACAAAACCAATTCTCCATTTTTCATCATCATATTAGGCCTACACGTGACATCAAAGGAGCATCCAAGCTGAAACTGATTCAATATGCATTGGCTATTCCAGACAAGAATTAACACACAACCTTCCTTCTTGATTCAATAATACTTTCAGCCCAAACCAATACACTTTCCTACTTTAATATTCCATTCTCGACCCAACATCATGAGAAATCGAGAATAGGGGTATCATAGCAGAGATCCATTCCATCGCTCACTCTCACAAACATACGATCCAGCCTACAATAGTCATAGAAGACTTAATTAGGGGTGAGAATAGGCTGTAACACCCCAAATTCCATGCTTGAAAATCGTGTCGGTTGACACTTAGTTTTGGGAAAGTCAACAGAGTTTGAGGTGCTACAGCTTAGAATACTACGGAAACGGATTGCGTGCGCTAATATTCGGACAATGAGTATATGATATAAAATGCCCAGACATATGATGATGCCCCGACATAAGCTGGTATATTAAGAGTTTTCCCGAAGGAATATTTATGTGATACAATTTACAGAGATTTGAATACATTTCTCTGATAAAGAAAGTCTTAAATTAGACCTATGGCTTGGAACCTAACAACAGTTAATTAGACAATTTGGCCAGGTCGGTGTTCAATCTAATGGGAGTCTCACCAACTCTATGGCGACTTGTGACAATCCACCGATGAAACCTTCCTTAGTTTAAGCACAAAATGGTCCTAAAATAACTTTGTTAAATCCATGCCAGAATACTCTGTCAGAAACTAAGTCCTAATAACTTCTACCGACCTTCGTCTTCGACCGCTGCCTCTTCACGGCTCTTTCCACCGGCACCTTCTCTATCCCGGTTTCTTCCTTGTACTATTCATTAAGACTGAGGTCCAATGCCCATTGGACATCAGGTAACAGTTAACCTTATGTTCAAGTATAACAGTATATGTATGACAGATATTCATTTACAATTCAGCATATAACTATACATAGCACACAGCACATGTCATAGTTCACATCACAACAATACCTCTACATAGCACACAGCCCATGTAAGGTCCACATAGTTTGCACATAAACCAGTGCCACGCCCCGGAGCATGTCCTCAGCGCTAGGAAAACATCCATACGGAATTACCAAGACTGTAACCCGTTTTCACATAATAGCTGAATGTATAAATAGTGACTTAAGACAGAGTCTTAATCACGGTGCATGACCTAAGACCCAGTCTTGTCCACGACTATATGAATCATCACATCACATATAGAGCATACAAGCAGCATAAGAGTTAGAGTTATAGTACGCGTCCGTACCTTCATTGACGATATCGGGTACTTTCGTCGAAATATGGTACGTTTGACAGCGGTACGACAGCGGAAACAGCGGTTCGTGTTTTCAGATATCCTATAAGGATTATATCACATATATGAATATTTAATATCATAACAGGCATTTTAGGTACAAATTACCATTTTACCCCTAGTTTGATTAGTCGGTGGAATTTTGTCAGAGCTTCGCTACTTTGACTCTAATCTTCCAAAATTTTGCCGTATCTCTTTCTCCATCATATTTTCAAAATAAATACCATATTTAAACTCAAGCATGATATCAACAACATATTGGAAGACTAAAAGATCAAACTAACATTTCTACTATAACTACCGAACGAAGCTAGAATCTTAAGACTAGGGACCGAAGAATTTACCCAGAACCTTGCTACTCCTTCCTCCGAGCTCCTCCCTCTCTCTAACATCTCTCTAGATTTCGAACTAGGCAAGTGAATTGGTGAGAAAATGAAGGAGAATGGAAGACTATTTATAGAAAAAGGCAATGACATTTTGGTAATTCCTTTGAACTTTGTCTGATCAGTTTCTGACCGTCGGATCGCACTTCTTTAAGGTGGCAAGATGTTGGCCATACACCTTACTATGCTGACCTCATCCTATGTCACCAAGGTGATGTCACCAACTTGCTCAAGAAGCTTTCTACCGATAAAGTCCCTGTTCAGTGTTCTAATCGCGTAATCTTGACAAATCTCAAAATTCCGGGAACATAGCCCTGAAGATTTTTCTTTCTCTGTTAAGATACCTGGGTTATCTAAATTTTTGATCTCATTAAGGACATTCCGTTGCCTGCCGAACATTTTCGGACAACCGCTGTCGGTGATGGAAATAACGTCGGACATAGCCTACTTTGAGATAAAAATTCACTTGTATATAATAAGTCCTTATGTTAGATACTTAGTTCATATAGTTTGAGATAGGATTTATTTCCTATCAGTTCTCCTTTATCCTATTTGCTTTTTCTCAAAATATCTCACTTTATATTATTATTATAATCATAAATATGTAGATATTATTATTTTGCTACTACACACACACATGCACAACACTTAGACACACACACACTCACAACTCTCCACATCTCACAACACTCACACACCACACATCTCACACATACATAAATTTCGGTTTTTCTTCTTTATTCATGTCTAAACAATTAACCATTAATTATTTAACTAATCACTTACTAATTGTTGACAATTTTCTTAATTAGTAATAATTATTATCCCACAACTATTTTACTTACATTGGTATTTTATGTCCCATGTAATATATCAAAAATCACGGAGTCAATTTTGGTTTCAGAATACTTTTTAATTTTTCTTCTTTTTATTTTCAAAGGAAATAGTTTATTAAATTGTCTAAATTAAGGACAATATTCTTTCTAATTTTTAATAATTATTTTACTGCCCTTTAGAATTTATCACAATTCTTTTTAGGATGTTTTATGACCCTAAAATGCATTTTTAAGCCTTTTTGACACTTAATTTTCTTTATCCCTCCTAATTTCATGAGAAATCACCTTAGGAAATAAGGTAATTATTATACTAATTTTGAGACCACAAATTCACCTATTTCCAATAGGTATTATTTGTCAGTATAATTATCCGGCTATTACATAGGCCAAGCCTCTATCAGGCGGCCTACAACCTGGCCTATTTAGGGTTTGGTTAAATATGTAAATAGGCCATGCCTATTTTATTAAGACCTGGCCTTTAGGCCTTCAGGCCTGACATGTTTACATATTAAATAAATATAATTGAATTTATATGATATAAATAATATAATATTTATTATTTTTCATTTTTATATTCTAATTTCAAATTATATTTATATAAGTTTTGATAGGTTTAAAGTGTATAAAGCTTATTTATGGCCTCTAAGGCCTACAATATGAGACCTTTTTAAAGGCATACATTGTAAGTATACTTTTAAAAAGGCTTCAGGTTTGACTAGGTCTTATAAAGGCTCAAGCCTAAGCCTAAAGAAAAGTCTAAATTCAGGCTCAAGCCTTCTGCCCCCATTACATGCTCACGCCTATTTAGCTAAAGCCTGATCTATTTCCAAGTCTAGACTTAATATACTAAGTTCTCACCTTTGGCCCACAAACCAACCCAGTCCATTCAAACCATTAATCTATATTTCATTTCAGCCCAACATACTCGCCCCAGAGCCTTATCGCAGTGCATCAAGATATATATGTGTGTATATATGTGTGTGTGTGTAAGTAAGATATCATCAGCTTCATTTACGTAAACCCAAAATAAAATCTCAACGGCATTCATGCCAAACTCACAGACGTAGAGATAGTAGCGTAAGACCAGCAACACACAATCCAGAACGCCATGCTTCTTCAAATCCTCCTATATGCGTTTTGAACCTCACGCCGTCTCATATCCTTTGGTTTTTCTTCTCGGACTGGACCTCCAGTTTATTATATATCTCTGCTTATTAGTTACTTTCATCTCTCACGTTGCCTAAGTTCGAGAGAGAGAGAGAGAGAGAGAGAAGGAAGGGGGAGAAAGAGAGCTTAAAACTAGAAACGCTTACTCTGCTCAGTCCGTTCGAAATAGGGGAGTGAGTGGCCATCAACCTCGATGCGAAAGCTTGAAACTGAAGGTAGTCCATCGAGTTTCTTCCTCCTCCTGGATTTCGTTAGTTTCCTATCGAAAGTTCTTGAGTATTAAGCCTTAGGAGAACAAACTTTAAGTTGCTGAAACTGAATACATAAAACAGGCAGCTTTGCATTTTTCTCTGAGTGTGTGTGAACTTGAGTATTAAGCCTTATATGTTTTTGTATATACTTCACAGTACATGAACCTAGGAAAAACGTTGTTGTCATTCTTATATCATAGCACTTGCGTTTTGCGTCTCTGCGTGTGAATATATATATGCTACTCCATGCATATGCATATACATATATTAACGAAGAGATAGGTTGTATAGGTATATATATATTAACAATGGAAAGAAAAAGGAAGCGTTGCTATATAGGCTACTATGTGCGCGCGCGCTTGCTGTCATATATAATAAAAAAACGATGCAGAAGGAAAGACAAGGAGGTTGCTATCATAAGTATATATTGCCTACTGTATGGATATAAGCATTGTATATATGAAAAGAAGAGGAGAGAAAGTTTTACTCTGTGTGTGTCACAATAAGATTGTAACACCCAAATTTCTAACAATTTCTAACAGTTATAATAACATTAAATTACGATGACTTTATAAATAATATTTAAATTCATAATAACTGAATTTAGGAAGTGTTACCACCGCACTTGTACTAGGACAGGTGTAAGGCTACTTATTACATACTTAAAAATCTAAAACTAAAATAAAATATTTTATTCAGAATATAAAATAAAATAAAAAAAGGAAATAGCTAAAATCCATTGAACGTCCTTCCTCACTTCTCATTGTTAGCCCCAACCTTTGGCACTTGTTTCACTGAAATTCTGCTCTTCCGAATGATCATTGCAGCCCAAGAACACAAACATCAGGAAAGCTGGTAATCCTAACAAAACAAAGATAATATAAAAAGAAATAAAATAAAATAATTACATGATAAAAATCTCCTATATATAAATATAATTAAAAGGGAGGTATCATTTTAGTTATTATTTATAAAATTTACTTAGTGGGAAGAGAACCATGGTAGACCCGGGAAACCCTACCAATCTATCCTGTGACTTGGGAAACCCTACCGGTCACAAATCATCAAATTGACCATAACAAAATTTATTCCTAGTGTGCAACCTCTTCTCAAAGTTACTACTAGTGTCCCGGGAAACCCTGCCATACACCACTTTGGAAAGAACGGATACTATCGGTTCACATCACATAATATTTCGAGGCATAAAGCCTAAGGGTGTGTTCATTACTTTAGGAGGTACCATCCCAAAGCTATCCTTCTATTGCCAATTTGTTTTAAATACACCCATAATAAAATTCCTAAATTATTTCTATACACTCTAGTGTCCCAACTTGAATTTATTAATGTATATTTATTTAATTATCTTTCCTATACTTTTCTATCATTTGATTAAATATAGGATAAAAGAATAATTTGATAAAAAGAAAACCTACTCATATCCTATTTTGTTATGTAGAGACATTATATGAAGAAAGAGATAAAAAGGATAAAATAAAATAGCATCAAGAATCACAGGCGCGAGCTAGCATCTTCTTTCAATATACAATGAAATATCTATAATATATCATATAGAGTGGATGAAAATAAGGCGCAACATGTGCGAAGGAATAAAAAAAAGGATTAGATATGTGACTCAAAAGATGTGCCACGTTTCTTCAAATATACAAATATCCATACATGTATATATTGATTAAAAGAGCGGAAGAAGATGAATGATTTAAAAAAATATGGATAAAGACGCTAGACCCCACAACAAGAAGAAGAAGAAGAAAACTAAAGTATATCTATTAAAAGGTTGCAGCAAAAAGGGACGCACGAAAGGAAAAGTCGGGACTCACACAAAACGAGGAGAGAAATATATGTGTATACAAGGAAGTCGTAACATAATCAATAGCTGATGCCAATTGAACTACATAGTTATAGCCATTTAACTGATCTGTATCAGACCTCTATCATATTGAAGATTGTAAAATATTGTACACCACTAATATATGAAGGTCAAGTATTCCGTACAAAGAACCTCATTAAGTTTTATATAGTCCAACATGTACTCAATAGAACTGTTCATGACAAATCAACCATTTAGGTTTAGTCGCAAAAGGGGAAAAAATTTGTTCTAGGGATTAGGATTACTTGATCTTCGTTTTTGTTAATCTCCTAGAAGAGCAATTTGCTGCAGAGTTTACATAGAAAGAAGCAAAGAAGGAGAGAAGTATTGAATGATTGCTAGTATTAGGTGGCTAGTCCTAAGTTTATAAATAGAAAAATATTAGGGTTCAGCTATGGGCTGGACTCTTTAGCTATTGCTAATTAATGAATTATAAAATAATACAAACATTATTAAATTCTAATTTATTTATTTATTATTTGTAACATCCCAAATTCCACGTTCGGAAATCGTGTCGGTCGACACTCAGTTTTAAGAAGATCAACAGAGTTTGAGATGCTACAGCTTAGAGTACTGCCGAAATGGATAGCGTGCGCTAAGATTCGGACAATGAGTATCTGATATAGAATGCCCAGACATATGATGATGCCTCGACATAAGCTGATATATTAAATATCCCAAAGGAATATTCATGTGATACAATTTACAGAGATTAAATACAGTTCTCTGATAAAGAAAGTCTTAAACTAGACCTAAGGCTTGGATTCTCATATTAGTTATTCAGTCCATTTGGCCAGGTCGGTGTTCAATCTAATAGGAGTCTCACCAACTCTATGGCGACTTGTGACAACCCACCGATGAACCCGTCCTTAGTTTAAGCACCAAATGGTTTGAAACAACTTTATTAGATTCATGCCAGAACTAAGTCCTAATAACTTCTACCGACCTTCGTTTTCGACCGCTGCCTCTTCACGGCTCTACCCACCGGCATCTTCTCTATCCCGGTTTCTTCCCTGTACTGTTCATTGAGACTGAGGTCCAATGTCCATTGGACCTCAGGTAACGGTTAACCTCATGTTTACATACACAATATATGGATGACATATACCACAACATCAACAGCACAAACAAACGAATTATCACAACCAATGCATATGTATCGCTCCCAGCATGCAACCATATCACTCCCAGTGCATAGACATATTGCTCCCAACGTACAGACATATCGCTCCCAGGGTACAGATATCCTCTAACCTTTATATGCACTTCACAGTATAAACATACCACATATAGCACACATACCACACATATATGCATACCATAAACATCAGAGTTAGTTTTACAGTACGCGAATGTACATTAATTACCTCATACAAGCATACCATACATATAGCACATATACGCATACAATAAACATCATAGTTAAAGTTACCAGTATGCGGACGTATCTTCGTTGACGAGTTTTGTTCTGTCGGTCAGAATGCGGTCACAAATATCATATAAGGGTAATATTATCTCTATTAATTCAAAAATATTATTTCAAGAGATATCTTGGCTATATAAGACCATTTTACCCCTAGTGCATTTATTATTTACAATTCTGCCCTTACTTTTATTCAAAAACGCAGGGCAGTATTTTCTGGGCAGATTTTCGCCTAACTTCGAAAAATCATAACTAATTCTAGAAAAATTGAAATGAGGATCCGTAAAATTTCCAGGAATCATTGAGATCTCTACTTTCAAAGAAAAATACTGGAACTTACCCAAAATTTATGGACAATTCCCAGTTCCCAGATTTCAAACCGCTGCCCAGATTTTCGCCCAGAAAACATAGCTTAACTTCTGAGACTTTCATCTTTTCGCACAGAGCTTCAAATAACACAAACTTTATATATTTGGAAAGCCCTAGATGTCTACTTTCACCATGAATTTTCTTAGAATTTTAGAACATTATCTTCTTCATAAAACACTAACATTTTTGCTACTGATTCCAGAAAACACTAATCAATGAAATTTTGCCAGAGCTTCGCTATTTTGATCATAATCTTCCAAAAATTTTGCTATAACTTCTTCTTCATCAAATTTTCGAAATAAAGCCTTTGGAAACCATATAAACATGAAAATAAAACTGTATTTGGAAGATTATAGATCAAAATAACATTTAAGCTATAAACTAAAAGCTAAAGCTTAAGAACTAGAGAACTTAAACTTAAAAGCTAAAAACTCTCTTACCTCTTGAAGAACACCTACTACCTACTTCCAGCAGCTCTTCACTCTCTCCCTTTCTCTCTTTAATTTCGAACTAGCTTGAGGAATTGGTGGGGGAAAATGTGAAGGGAAGGGCTCTATTTATAGGCAATCCAAGGAGTAGTCACCAAGCAACTTTAATGGATCTTGGCCCTTGATTTTTTACTTGAAGAAGAGGCAAGGATCTTGGCCCTCCACCTCACCAATTCGTCCCTCTCTTTCTCTCTCTCCTTAGATTTTGTTTCACCTCCCATTTAATCCCAAATGCTAATTTGGTTTGGTGCAAGCTAATTTTTTTCTTCAAGATCTAATTTCACTTTTAAAATCCTAATTTTATGACTAGATTTATGGTGATTTTTAATTCCCAAAACACTTAAGTATGAATCTTAAAAGTAACCGAAAATAACTTTGGGAATAGCCCAGTTGAAGCTCATAATTCATTGAGTTCAAATATGTACTTATTTCCAATACTTAGTTTCAATATTTCAAGATATGATTTAATTCCTATGAATTCTCCTTGATTTGTATTTGATTAAAAATTACTTGCTCCCCAAGTTTCTTTACTTGCTCTCCAAGTTTCTTTACTTGCTTCCCAAGTTTCCTTTTGGATTTCAAGCCATCATTTACTTTAGTTAATTTTTGACTTCCTTCTTGTTCCCCAAGCAACAAAAACCGTCCCCCCTCTTAATTTTTAATTATCCACTTATATTTTCAATGTTCTCACATGATTAAGAAAGAAATTCTCTCATTGGTTCCCTTAGATTTTAGGATTCTTCCATTTATTTGTGTAATTTATTCATTCCCACTACATAGGGACTTTTCATCCCATAGAAATAAATTAGGAATAATTATTTTAAATCCTAATTTTAATTTCTAACATCATGTTTTAGGGGTTACTAGGCTTAACTACCAAAATTGACAAAGTTTCTAATTCAATTTTGATGGTTAATAACTTCTTGTGTGCTAATTAATATCATTTGGTCTTTAATTATGACCTTAAAAACTTAATCATTAACTAATTAATAAAGTACCTCAATTATTGCAATTTCAATTGCCCAATAATTGTTGCCAATTCTTTCTAATTAATTTTATCATCCTCTGATGATTTTAATTGCTTAGAAATGGTATAATTCCTAAAAATGGTAATAAATCAATTAAAAATTTAGAAACAACACACTCTCTAATTTTAATACATATTTAGTTGCCTCTTAGGATTTATCATAACATTCTCAGGGTATTTTATAACCCATAACTTCACTTAGGAATTTTTAGCTCTTTTTTCCTTATAATTTCATGAGAAATCACCTTAGAAAATAAGGTAATTATTCTACTAGTTTTGAGACCACATATTCACCTATTAGAAATAGGTATTTTTTTTTATCAAAATATAGTGATTATACTAAATAGGATTTTTGGGATATTACATTATTATTATGATTACTACTACTACTTTTATTTTATTTTATTTTTATCATTATCATGATTATTGGGATATTACAAAGATAATTATCACAATAAGGTATATATATAATTATCCTGAGATTTACCCATATATAAATATATATATCGCATCAAATTTTATTTTATCTAGTGGTTAGTACTTATCACACTCAAATTGTTGTGTGTGTGTGTGTGCTTATTAAACTCTTAATTTAAAATGTTGACATCATGATAAATATTGAAATAGACTCAGGAAGTTTAAATCAATTGTAGAGTAGTAATAGTCATGATAATAATAATAAAATAAATAATAATAATAATAATAATAATAATAATAATAATAACAGTATTATTATTAGAAAAGGAAACAATAACATTAGTATTAGAAAGGGAAATAAATAATAATTAGAAAGGGGAATTATCGATAAATAATAGAAAGAAAAATTAACAATTATATTGGTCTTACGCTAGGACATTGAAGAAGTTTGAGTTTCTAACACCGGGAATTGTATTTATTCATGAAGTTGAGGTAGGTAATTTAATCTCCTATTCCTTGTATTTTTATATATGCCTGATATGTTCAGTGGATTCATGGCTGGGTTTGCATGCCCGAGTCTATACATTTTATTTAGCTAAGCAGTGGATTGTTGATTTATATAATAATGTTGCATGCTTATTTTCCTAATGTTGAGGATGTGTCTAGGACACATAGCACTTGTGTGTGCTTTTACTGTTAACGATGCATGTGCTATGTGCTATTGTAGTTGGGTAACAGCGTGTTTGCTAAATACTTTCTTTTATTTTACAATATATAAAATATTTGTCATGTATGATTTATGCTTTGGATATGAGATTAACTGTTACCCTGAGATTTATCTGATCACTGAATCTCAATGATGCCAAAAGATTCAGGAAGATGTTCCGGATTGGGAAGTAAGGCGATACAGTTGGGATAGAAGAAGAAGACCTCAAAGGAGGGGATTTAATTCAGCGAACTTTGATACTTTGATATTTTGGAATGTAATTACTAAGTGTCTAACTAACATTAAATTCGGGATAACTGTATAACTATTATCCTCCAATGGGATTAACCTTGACTATTCGAAGTATTTAAATTTTATCGTGTAAATATTCCTTCAGGAATTAAAATTAACCAGCATATATTATCAGTCACTCATCATCCAAACGTTATGCGTGCTCTCTGTTGTGACTCACTTTGATCTTTTTATGTCATCACTCTGATAAATACACGTGAATTAGTTTAATAAGAGACTTAAAGTCATAATTGGACATCATAATTGATTTAGGAAATAGAGGCATCACAGTAAACACACACAAGAAATTGAATGATAATTGCTCCTCACTCTCTATTAAATGTTCTCTTCTCTTGCTTTTTCTCTCTATCCCTTATCTCAAATTTCTTTTATTTCCATAATATGTTATGATCACAAACTCTAATGAATATATGATCTTCTCATCATTTCCTTGATTATTTCATCTACCTTCTTTTACTGTATTTTATTTGATCTGTCTGGATTATTTGGAGTCACTATATGGAATTAAAGAGATATTTTATCGATTGTTACAAACATCAGGTTCCAAAGCTAATATTGAAAATTGTTATTGTTTTTTATATCTTATATCTCTTTTACAAATTCTTTTATATTCTTGTTATTTTAGTATGGCCAAATGTCATACACCTTTGGTATCATATTCTGTAATTGTTTGGCTAGAAGCCATATTGCTTTTGTTTCTTATTTTGAAATTGTATGACCAGAAGTCATATAGTTTCTTATTATGAAATTATATGACCAAAATCCATATTGCTCTAATTTTCTATTTTGAAATTGTATAGCCAAAAGCCATATTTCTCTAATTTACTATTATGAAAATATATGACTATAAGTCATATTGCTTTGATTTTCTATTATATGGTTAGAAGACATATTCCTCTTATTCCTATTTTGAGATTATGTAACTAGAAGTCATATCACTTTGATTCCTATTTTGATAATATATGGCCAAAAGCTTTATGCCTTTTTCTCTTTTACAATATGGCCAAAGCCATATTCATTTGATTCCCTATTAAATGATTAGAAGTCATATACTTTTTCATCTTCTATTTTATTGGATGGCTAGAAATCATGTACAATTTTTATTTATTTGGAAGAAAAAGGTCAGAAGGCATATAATTTTATTTATCTTGAAGATAAAAGGCCGAAAGCCATAAAAGTTTATGTTGAAGATAAAAGGCCGGAAGCTATATGATTATAATTTATCATTTTGAGATTAATTGGCCTAAAGTCATGAGAACTCAATGGCCTGAAGCAATAATTTTTTTTTTATTTTGTTGTAATATTTTACTTTATGAATTATTTCTTATCTTTGAGAATTTCTTATTATTATCATTTGTGTTATTATATTACGTTATTATATTTCATATTTTATAAATACTCTTTTATTGAATTAGCTAGTCTAAACTATGTTAATCTTATGAAATTTAAATTTGTGGCTTTTGTTACTATCGAAAAGAACTATTTATCTTGAATGTCTGATCCATAACTTTTCTATACCACCATTTGCATGAGGGCCTCAAAATTGAATATTTGGTCAAAAAAAACCCCACTTATTCCATAGAACAAATTAAAGGAAATGTATGACCACTAGAATATGGTTATTTTAAGTTCATTATAAATGAATACATCTAATTTGCTCCTACAGAAGCAATATCGTGAAAAAAGTTTCAAGAAATATGTTGAATTATTTTTTTTCCTTCTCATTGAACAATGAGGGTTTTATTGAAAAATCATGAATCACATCCAACAAGCTTAATTCAATTCTTATAAGTGAATGTAATAACAAATGCATATAATTGTAACCATGGATGTGGACATAGATGTTGCAAATTAAAGGCGTGGTTGTGTTCATAATTGTGGTAGTTCATATTCCCACCTAAAGTGGGGAAAGATTGATAAGAACTACAAAAAAAGAAAAACTAGTGGGCATACTAAGTATGTTGAAAATCCATGTTATCATTGTGGTGGTAAGGGTCATTGGTCTTATCCTTATCATACACTAAGATACTTGCTTGACCTTGGTAAATGGTCTAAGATTCAAATAAATCATGTTGATAAGGCTGCAATTTTGAGTATGCTGATGTGGATATTACCTATTTGGATGTTGTTGATTTCTTAGCATAATTTATCTTTGTCTAATTGAATTGTTATGCTTAAAGTTGCTACTATCATATGTATTTCACTTTTAATTATGTTTTCCTTTGTTTTCCATGTCCCTTTTAATAAAGAATGAGTCTTATTGATATCAATCCTAAAGATTTATGTCTCAACGACTCAAACCATACTAAAAAATAATAAATACTTTTATTCTTTAGTAATGAGAAAAGCCAATGTTCAAACAATATCCGATAGTATAATTTTGATTGAAGGTTCCAGAAGAGCTAATATTTTGTTACATAGAGGAACAAAATTATGCATTTTATTCTACCAAGTATAAAACAAACTTATTGAGTTTCAAAGATATTTGTAGAAATGGATATCATATAAAAACAATAACTAAAAAATAATCAAAATATCTTAATTATTTAGTTTCTAGTTGAAATTTTCCTTTTCATTTCTTCTGTTAGTATATAGGTATCTTAGAGAGAATCTGTTTTGATAGATAAATACCTTTTCATATTTCGTATTTTATGATTTATGTATTTGAGCATATTTAATCTTTATTATGTTTATGTCTTACCTTTATTTTAAGGACACTATGTGTTTAAAGATAAAAAGCCTCAGAATAGAACATGTATTCACTCAATGATCTATGATAGGGATCATGATCATGAAGACTTGAGGATACTGCATATCTATTTCCTAAAACTTATTCCTAGTCTTGAGTCACCAAGAAAGGGCATTGATGATATTAATAAGATTGACATAACATCACCTACTTATATAGAGATATAAGGTAGGGACCTCATGGAATAGAAGCATAATGATGCCTTAGCTGATGTCGTGGTTGAATCTATTGAAGAATAGATAACGACTCCACAAAGATTCATTGTATAGAGTATCATTGGATATGTAAAGTCTCTTATTGTTTGGTAGTGCAAATTGTAACGCCCGACCTTCAGGGCCTCTTATTCACCAGAGTTATCGCGCATAGAATCGAAATGATTTGGTTGACTTAAATCAAAATATAAGTTTTCAAGGAAACTACTTGATTAATACAACTCGAGATAACTATATTATTACAATTATCCATCTCATTCAGACATCTAACACTACAAGTTCAAGATAGGGAAACAAAATACAATCCGAGTTATGATATAGTCCAACTTCAAAATAATAAACGAAAAGTTGCTTCACTTTACAGCCGCGTCTTGCTTTGTGATCCCATCCCACTACCTGTTTCTTTCATAGAATATGGAGTTCCAATGAAGGGACCCCAGGGGTAAAAGTTAATCTTATGTGCAAGCATGAAGTATTAATGACCACATAGCACATGTTAAGCATAGATGAATTAGCAATCAAATAAGTTGCATCGTAACTGCAGTTAACGGCTAAGGACCGCAGTCCTTCAGGACACGCAGCCTTGTTTGTAGAACACGTAGCTCTACGGGACACGGAGCCCCAATCCATAGCTAGGATACATATATGCAATTATCTAGTAGGCATGGCTAATCATACAAGAACACAACAATACAGGCTAATAAGATAACATTTACCCACCTCGGTCTTGCGTCCTTAAGTCCTTCTCGGAAGTACCGAGATTAGCAGAGGTATCTCAGAATATCTATAAACGTTATCACTACTATTAGTCATATGGGACATCAGACACTCCTAATATCTCTCTCTCTAGATTCCCAAAGAGTGCCGGGTTGTGCTAGTGTGTGCGTCGAAGTAGCGGGTTGTGTTGTGCTAAGGTAAGGTTGTGTCGTAGTTACCGGGTTTGTGGTTATAGGTTGTGTGTTGTTGTTGTTGCTAAGTTGTAGTTATTGAAGTATAGTTGTATGTTGTGGTTGTAGTGTAGTTGCCAGGTTCATGGTTGTATTGTATGTTGTTGTAGTTGTATGGTAGATTGTAGTTGTATGTTACCGGGTATAGTTGTACATTGTGGTTGTATGTTGTATTGTTATGTTGTAGGTTGTGATTGCCGGCTTCATAGTTGTATTGTATGTTGTTGTAGTTGTATTCATTCTTCTGTAAATTATCCTGAGAGATTTGAGCTTCAGTGTTTATCAATATTTGCTCTTAGAGAGAGTTTGTTTCTGTTAAATCACTTGTTTGTAAGAATCTCAAGTCGGGGGACTTGGAGATTGGGAATATCAATGTACAACTTGTAAGGGGGAGTGTATCCTAGTGAGAGGATAACTTTCGAGTATAGAGTATGTAACTGATTGTAAGTGTTAGTGGAAATCCCAGAGAGTTTGGGGACTGGACGTAGGTCAAGGAGTTAGACCGAACCAGTATAAATCTTGTTGTGTCTTGTTCTTCTCTCACATTCTCTACACTTACATATTCCTGCGATTAATTTCCAGAATCTTGAAAAAGAATTTTTTAAATCCCCAATTCACCCCCCTCTTGGTGATTTGCTCTTGTTTTTCATAGGGTAGTACTTATTTCCCTTGTCCTTTAATTGGTTGATTTGAAATATCGTACAAAATTTGAACTATGGGGTTACTGCACATTATTTGAGGAGTCGGATGCATCGGACTTACATTGGAAACTGTAACAAGAAAAATCTCTGACATGTGACAAATCCAAAAATTGTGTTCTCTTTATTTTTTTAAAAAATTAATATTACACATTCTTCCATAATCCCTGTCTCATATGTTTATATAAATATGTTTATTATTTCTATTTTAATTAAATTATATTTTTTAATTAATACCGGTTTGACTCCGGTCTGACCCACTAACCCTTAACCAAGTAATCCCACCGGTTCCATGACCGGTCCGGTTTTCAGAACATAATGTACTCTTGGGTGTAACTCGAATACATGAGTATAAATGGATTTTCGAAAGGACTCAATCTCCTACAAGGGATTAGTCATTCACAAGACCGGTAAAGCTTGGATAGCTTCTAGTTGACTCGGGAGTTTGTGTGCACATCAAAGTAATCATGAAGAGTCACGGTCCATCTTAAAGTCAATAGAAGAAGATTCCTTATTCCATGAAAAGCTATATTTAGTCAACCAAGAGAGATGATACTCCATCTTTGCTCTCAACTATATATGAGTGACGATGTGAGGATGATGCTAGCATAGTATCCAAATTCGAAAGGTAGATCACTTGATAACTCAATTAATTATAGGGCTACAGAGTATTGTTAGTGTCTTATATGGTCATTAGATAAATTGGGCCTGTTAAAGGAGTTTAATTGGTCCAAATTTATTTATGTTGGTGACTAATTGGACCTAATGGGTCACACACAAAGATTATTTTTTATTGCTTAAAAATAACAAGCTTGGACCAATAATTGTTATCAGGCTTTGTCAAAATAATAGGTGTATTTGGGTTGGAGTGGGACTCCAAGCCCAATAAGGAAAATGGTGCCATATGTGGTTCTCAAGTGGGAGATTAATTTCTCTATTAATGGGTCTAAATATGTTAAAAGACCAAATGGGGTCTTGGGCCAACTTGAATTTGGATTTTGAATTTTGAATTTAAAATTTGAATTTGAATTTTAAATTCAAGATGTTAGGATATAAAAGATAATTCTAAATATGTATATGTGTGTGTATATCTATATATATCTTACACACACACACACACATCCAATAAAGATTGGATAAAGAATGCATAAAGATTCCATAAAAAGTAATCTTGAATTTCGAATTCAAGATATATTTTAAAGATATGGATATGATTCACTATCTTAAATTTTAAATTCAAGATAAGGATAAGATCTTTTGTCTTGAATTTTAAATGAAAGATATATTTCAAAATAAGGAAAAGAACCATTATCTTGAATTTGCATTCAAGGGATAAGCCAAGATATTGATAAAATCCATTATCTTGAATTTTTAAGATTGGATATGATCCATTGTATTTTTTTTTTCCAGATTAAACCATAGAATGGGTTTTTCTTCTAATTACTCTAAATAGGGTTTAAACTTAATTAAGTGGCTAACATTAGGGCACATAATTTTATACATTTTTTTAGAAGTTGGCCATGTAGTCTTGGCATAGTTTTATGCGTACAACTCATCTAAGAAAGTTGGTAGCATCTAAGGTTCAATCCAAGAAAGGTAAGATCCAATCTTGTTCATCTTATCCTCCACCTGACCTCAAGATACCATTGTCGTCTTGAAAAGGAAAACCCAAGAACTTGAAGCCTTTACCTTGCCATCGCCTAGCAAGCATTCAAGGAAAAAGAGGAGTTAATAAGAAGGAGTTCTCATTGTAACTGGGAGATAGCTGTGTGGATCAATGTTGGAGAACATCATAGACTTTGACGTCTTCGAGTGATCTAAGGTAATCCTAATCTTAATATGTGTTTTACCAAGTAGATCATAAATTTATCTCATATAATGGCTATAACTCATGAGTATCGTAAATAATTGGGGGTTTTAACTAATGAGTTACGTAAAGAGTTACAGATTTTAACTCATGAGTATCATAAGTACAAGGGATTTCTCTAAGATAGTTATGGGTTCTCATGAGTATTGCAAAAAGTTACAAATTATAACTCATGAGTATCATAAGTATATGGGGTTCTCTGAGAGAGTTATGGATTCTCATAAGTACTGTAAAGAGTTATAGTATAATTCATGAGTGTCGTAAAGAGTTTCAGGTCTTATGAACATCGTAAAATACTTATGAGAATTAACTTTATCATTCATAACTTTTAATAGCAATCTAGTTTCCACTACGATTTAGAAAAACAACATTTTTGTTTTTCTACCTCAGAAGTAGGTTCTTGAATGTTAGGTGATACCCCAAAATTAACCAACATCTCCTAACTTGTAATATAAATTTATAAGCTAAATTGAAGCACATGCTATTGTAAACCATACGTTTATAAATAATAATGAAAATCAAAAGATTCCCAATGAAAACTTGAAGTTTGCTAATGTAAACTAGAAGTTTACTAATGAATTTAATGTTTGACATGACTGGTTAGACCATCTTAGCTCAATCATGATGTGAAAAATAATTGGGAATTCATGTGGACATACCCTAAAGTGTAAACAAGTATCACAATCCTATGATTTCTCATGTTCTACATGTTCCAAGGGAAAGTTGATTATTTAACCCTCACCAAGCAAAATAGAAGCCGAGTCTCACTTTTCTAGAACGAATACAGGTAGATGTGCATAGGCTAATACACCCACCATGCAAACCATTTAGTCACCATATGGTTTTAATTGATGCATAAACTAAGTGGTTGCATTTTTTCTTATTATCTTCTAGCAACCTGGAGTTTGTGAATTACTTGTTAGTTCTCTGTATGTTTTGATGATAACCGACAATTGTAAACTCAATTTGAAGTTTGTCCTTGGAAAGTTGTAAAACTTTCTGTTTAAGGCAAACTCGAGTTTGGGTTGCTAAACTCGAGTTTGGACTTGACAGACAGAAGCTCAGATTTTACAATGTTGGCCAAACTCCAGTTTGTATAGGCAAACTCAAGTTTGCAAAGTTACAGAGAGCTATCAAAGTTTACAAGAGTTGTAAACTCGAGTCTGTGTTTATAAACTCGAGTCTAGATCAAAGGCAGTGACACCCGAATTTCAACTTGTTTCCAAACTCTACCTTTGATTCTGAGAAACTTCAGTTTACAAGAAAGTTTATGTGCTAAAAATTTAAAGGCTTGTAAACTCGAGTCTATGATTTGGAAACTCGAGTTTGAGATCAAACAGAAGCTTCAACGTTTTATCAAGTTTTTCAAACTCCAATTTCAGTTTTACAAACTCCAGTTTGCAAAATGCAATAGCCTTCATGTTTTCAGTTTTCACTGGAAACTCGAGTCTGGATTATGTAGACTCGAGTTTGGCATAAATAGAGATACTCGAGTTGATATTTGTTTTCTAAACTCCAGTTTAAATTTCAGTAACTCCAGTTTGTACTTCATGAAAAGTTTTTCAAAGTTTCAATATACACTGAAACTCGAGTCAGATTTCTGGAGACTCGAGTTTAGGACTATTTGAAAATACTCGAGCTATTACATGATTTCTAAACTCCAGTCTACATTTCTAAACTCCAGTTTTGAAGCTGTGAACTTAAGATTAAGTTTTTCATAAAAGCTTCAAACTCGAGTCAGTCACTAAATGACTCGAGTTTAGCCAAGTGTTCAAAATCTCATTCAAGACCAACTCGCGACTTTCCTCTCTGTAAGAACCAAACTCGAGTCAGTTACTTGTCAACTCGAGTTTAGGAAACTTTCAAACATATCTTGCTCTCTGGATGAACCTCAAACTCAAGTCTAGAACAACAAACTCGAGTTTGCATCAATAACTTTTGAAAACCAGATCAAATCAATTTGCGAAATCATTATGGGTTAATATGAAATTATCATATCTTGTTGCATTATTATTACTAACGTTATTGATCAAGTTTTTGATAAGTTTCAGACAGGTTCATCACAAGATCAGAGAGAATCAAAGATCCAGAATAAGTGCATTTAATGAAGAACCAAGAACAGGGCTGATTCTTCTCCCTTATCTTAGATGTTTAGTTTAGACCGTTGGAACACTTTAAGATCACCTCAAACGGTCAAATTAAGATTGTGGAATGACAAAGAATCTGGAAGACGTTCTGCAACAACATATACCAGGATTTCAGTAAAGAATTGAAAGAACAGAGAAAAATTTGCAACTGTCATTTTCCAGATCTGCAACTGAACGTTGGAGAAGATATTGCAACGGCTAGTTCATCTAGTTAGGCTATAAAAGGCTATGAAGACTCAGAGCAAGAAATACAACGAAGCTACACTTGAACACATTTGCATTTTTGAGTCTGTATTGTGATTCTTTTATCTGTTCTTCAGTGATTATCAATATTCACTCTTTTGAGAGATTGAAATTCTTTTAAAGTATTTGGTTTTGTAAACTCAAGGTTGTGGAACCTGTGAGTTGGGTTGTTTAATTACAAGGTGTAAGGGGGAACAAGTCCTAGGTGATTAGGATTGTGTCTTGTCTTCATTGTTGTAGTTAAAAACCTGTTGAACTAATGGAAACACCCAGTAGGTATCTGGGGACTGGACGTAGGTCAAGGTAAAGACCGAACCAGTATAAATCCTGTGTGTCTGAGCTTTTCTTTCTCTACTCTTTCATTATTCATTTCTTAAGCTTTATTTTTAAAGAGTTGAAAAGAAATTTTAAAATCCCCAATTCACCCCCATCTTAGTGATTTCTTTCACTTTCATTACTTGCCTATTTGATTACATTAAGAGCACATATTACAAATAAACTATTAGTGAGTAGCAGTGAAAAATAACCACTACATATATCTCATTTTGTAGTCGTTTAGACCTATACCACTACAAATTTGCAATGATAATACTCACGCAAAAAATGTGCACTGGTTAGCGTACAAACTTTGTAGTGGTTAAAAAGAAATAACTGCTATAAAAGCTAGGCACCAAATTTGCAATGATTATTTTGTAGTGGTTATGATTAATGAACCGCCACAAATGTGGCGCCAGCTATGCATGTTATGGCACGAAAGTTGTGGCAGTTTAAAGGTAAAAACTGCTAAAAAATGCAAAGAGTCTAAATTTTTTGTGATGCACATTACTCTGATTATCTTATAAAGAAAATATATCTTGATAATGCTAGTGAATTTACTTTGCAAGCTTTTAATTGATGTAGATGATTGTGTTGGAATTAATATTGAATATCCTATAGCTAATGTTCATATACAAAATGAGCTTACAGAATTATTGGTTAAATGGTTGTAATTTATTGTAAGATCTTTACTTATGAGATCTAATCTCCTAATTTATGCTTGGGGCCATGTCACTTTGCATGCAGCAACATTAATTTGCATTAGGCTAACAAGGCATCTAAAGGTTTCCTCTTTACAAATAGTTTTTTTGTTAGAAACCTAATATTTCCCATCTACAAATTTTAGGGTGTGCAATATGTGTCAGTTGTAATACCAGAACATACCAAAATGGATCCTCAAAAAATGATGTGAATATATGTTGGGTATGCATTTTCTTTGATCATCAAATATTTAAGACTATCTACAGGAGATTTATTTACAATATGATTTGCTGATCGTCATTTTGATGAATTTTTTCCCAATATTATGGGGAGACACTACTATAAAATATAGATTTTACTTCCCTAAAAAACATTCCTTTTTAAACAAGAAAATAAAATATAAATGCGGTGGCATTTTTATAATTATGTGCAAGAAGTGGCATCCTTTTAACATAAAAGTCTCAATTTTAAAAGGGACGACTTTTGGCCTCCCCAATTCAAAATTTTGAAACCTAAAATCTAGCACAAGCTAAAGTCCACTCCTATGTTTGAAGGTTTTAATTTTTAAATCGTTTTCCATCTCAACTCTCCTAGGTTGGAGTGCCTGAGGCATGACTCCCTCAACACCAAGTTCTTCTACACAACAACTACAACCTCACTCAGCCTCACCATTTCTATGGGAGTTGTTGGAGACATTGACTAAGGAAGGTATCCTCCATAACATCCCTATCAGTGGTAGTTGTCAGAAGACTAAGTAGTCCAAGCACAAGAACTCTCCCTCCACCACTGCGAAAGCAACACCACCACACTCCCCGTCATAATCACAATTGAAGCGCGAGCGTAAGGCGTCCAACTCTCATTCTAGTAGTGAAAACTTAAGTCATACTAAGGCCACCGCTGTGACCGTCACCACAGATGGTAGTTGTTGCTAAGATCTAGGTGTATAAGTAAGGCAAGGTTATTGAAGATGCCTAAGGCAAGGTTGGTTCCTCTTTACTTCAAACTATTAGTCCTCATTGATTTGTTGTTTCTTATACTCTGGTGGCTTTTAGATCTAGTCAAATCTTTATAGCCTTTTTGATTTGGAGCTTTAGTTGAATCTTGATGGCCTTTTTGTTATGCAAATATAGTTTTGATTGAAATCTTGACATCCTTTAGTCGAAAAGTGATTCAATCTAAATCAGGGATATTTGGAATGACAATTTCAAAGGGTAGTTTGCGTTAATCCATGAAATCATGGGATGAACACAACTATGTCGCCATGGATACGAAGTTCCCAAGAGTCATTATTCGCCATCAATCAATGTGTTTGATGGATATTGCGTGATCAAGATGAGAAATTCCCTACAACGTTATGGACCTTTGGGGTTTTTTTTTTTTAAAAAAAAACACCTTACAGTGTCCCAAAACAAAGGGACGTTGTAAGTCTTACACATGTGTCTCATGGCGTCCTTTTTTTTAAGGGATGCTATATCATGACTTTACTACATCCTTGCAATAGATGTCTCGCTATTTTCAGATGTTAAATGGCAAAAAGAATTGACATTAAAATCCTTGTCTATAGTAGTGAGAAAATAAGCAATTATAAAGAGATTAGCTCGAATGAATTATCATTAACGTATTTTGATCCTTGTACAAAAAAATGCAAAATATAAGTTCAAAAGACACTTTATTTACATGATTTATCTGATCAAATGCCAGAAGCATTTACTGGCCCAAAGAAAGTGATAGAGTAACATGTCCCAACTGTTAATGCTCCTATCAAAATTGATGTCCTTAAAGAATAACCTATTTGGAATGAATCTATAGAACACATGAAGAATGGAAAGCCCATCAGTTACAAAGATAAAATTCTCGAAAGGGAAAAGAAGCCAATAATATAAATGGTCAAGTAGAGGATAATTAAGAAAAGTTAGTAACTCCAAAAGAGGCATCTCTTGAAGAATTATTAGCTCTATAAGAGTCATCTTCGAAAGAGTTGTTATCTCTAGAAGATATATCTACAAAAGAGAATGTCTTAGTCCTAGAAGAGACTTGTACCTAAAATGTGTGAAAATAATGATATTTCAATAAATTATGTTAAGAATATAATCCAATGATACTAAAATGAAGTATAACATTTACGACATATTTGCTTATAATATTGCATTTGATATCATGAATGCTAATTAGGATTATGAGCCAAAATTCATTAGCAAGTACCAGCAGCACAACTCTTTGAAGGACTCTAGGTGCCAGAAGCATAAATCCCTGAAGATCTCAAGGTGCCAGAAGGACAAGTCCTTGAAAGACTCAAGGTGCCAGAAGGACAAGTCGCTGAAGGACTCAAGGTGCTAGAAGCACAAGTTCCTAAAGGACTCAAGATGCCAAAAGCATCAAATGCTAGTTCTCGAAAACAATACTCATTTAAGTTAAATAGGTTTATGTGTGTCCTAAAACAATCAAGGCGCATGTGGTATAATTGACTCAGTAAATATTTGCTGAAAGAAGGATACAAAAATAATCCAATATGCCAATTCATCTTTATGAAAATATATGGAAGTGAGTTTTCCATAATTGTTGTTTATGTTGATGATATCAATATCATTGGAACTTCTAAAGAACTTCAAAAGGCAATTAATTGTTTGAAGAAATAATTTGAAATTAAGGACTTGGGAAGAACAAAATTATGTCTTGGATTACAGATTGAGTATACTAAAAAAAAAGAGATATTTGTATATCAAAAATCTTACACAAGAAAGGTCCAAGGGTGTTTTTACGTGTATAAGTCACATTCATTATGTATTCCAATGATTGTTAGATCTTTACAAGTGGATCATGACCTATTCAGACCTGAAGTAATTAGCAAAGAAAGTGATCAAGAATTACTTGGTCTAGAAGTACCATTCCTTAGTACTACTGGAGCACTAATGTATCTTGTTAATCGCACATGTCCTGATGTATCATTTGCTTCTAATTTATTAGTAAGATGTAGTTCTTCATGGCACAAAGTCATTGGGATAAAGTAAAACGCATTTTTCGTTACATCAAAGGCACTAGGGACACGAGGTTATTTTATTCAAATGTATCCAAGTATGAACTGGTTGGTCACACATATGTAGGATTTTTGTCTAATCCACACAATGGTAAATTACAAACAAGCTATCTATTTACATGGGGTGGTGTAGCTATTTCATAGCAATCTATGAAACACACTATATTAGTCACATCATCTAACTATGCATAAATTCTAGCAATTCTTGAAATAAGTCGAGAATGTGTATGGTTGAAGTCTATACATCACATATAAACCACTTGTAGTTTATCTTTAGGCAAAACAATCCTAATAGTCGTATATGAGGATAATGTTGCATGTATTGCCAAACTAAAAGAAGGGTACATCAAGGATGATAGAACAAAGGATATTTTACCAAAATTCTTCTTCACTCGAAATCTTTAAAAGGATGGTGAAACATATATGCATCAAATATGTTTAAGTGAAAATCTAATAGATTTATTCACCAAGTCACTTCCAGGTATAATCTTTGAAAAGTTTGTTCAAGACATCATTCTTTGGAGACTCAAACATCTCGTCAAGAGAGGGATTCGATACACACTATACCCTTTTTTCCTTATTTAGATTTTGTCCAATTGGATTTTCCTATAGATTTTTAATGAGGCAGTACTAGACAGTATATCAATAAACAATACTCTTTTTTTGTGAGATTTTTGTTCCGCTGGGTTTTTTCTAGTTAAAGTTTTTAATGAGGCACATTTATAATAAACATCCAAGGAGGAGTTTTATGAATATTAATTATATGGATGCCTATTAACTCATATCCAACCCAACTTGCTCTCTAAATTGTTTTTATTAATTATGGCTTTTGGTGCAAAACTCTTGAAGGTCAAATAGAGGCATTATGCAAGTATTGTAAGTACACACAAGAAATTCAAAGAGAATTTGTCCTCACCTTTTCTCTTAAATTTTCTCTTCTCTTGCTCTTGCTTTCCATCTCTTATTTCAAATTTATTTTATTTTCAAAACACCTGACTATCTGTCTCTAATTTTTTTTTTCTGGTAACTTGCAAGTCAGGCTTAATTGGAATATCAAGCATCAACATGGACATGCATGGGAGGTACGTGTGATCGTAAGTTTTCAGCTCGGTATGCTGGTTACTCTAGAACACTCGCTGCAAATTCATTTTTGAGAGAGACTGTGCAACAACCAAAGATCTGATAGCTTACTAGAGGACACGGTCAATTCCAATTATCTCATGTATTAAATCTTTCATACATCAGATGTCCATGAACAATCCTGGACCCCACCACCATATGCGTTGTTCACATTGATATGGACGGGTCTGTTTGGTCTCATAACCAAGCAGCATGTGGAGGAGTCATTAGGAATTCAAAGTGGAGAATGGTTGATGAACAACTAAAGCCGAACTCATGGCAATTACTCCTTCCTCTCCTTAAAATAAGTCATGTTTGAGGAGTTAATTTTAGTCTTAATTACAAGCAATAATTTTCATATTTGTCATTTTTTTTTTCTAATTTACCCCTATTGATGCTCCCTCAATAATAATTAATGAGGAGAGTGAATGAGAGAATTAAGAAAGATGATTAAGGTGTTTTAGAAAATACATGTCAAATTAACTGATTTCTTTAATTAAATCGAAATAGGTAAACATTTTTTATATTAACAACCTGAGAAAGTAAAATTGGTCTGGTAATTGCAAAAAAACTTAGTTTAGAGAAGGTGCTGAGCTATTCCGATTCCATTGGATGCATTTAATTGCTTGGTGAGGGATAGTATTGTAAACAACCCTTTGAGAGATGTTATTTATGAGACAAGTGATCTCCTATATGACAATTAGGAGGTGAAGCTGTATCATACCAATAGGGGAATAATTAGGTGTGCTGACCATATGGCCAAAGAAGGGCACAAACATGGTCATCAAACAATGCTAGAGCAGATGATGCTGAATGGATGCTTAACCACGTTCTAGGAGATAAACAGTCCTGTTTGTAATAGCAGTTTGTTTTGTTTAGCATGAACAATAGCCTAGGATATCTTCCTGGCTTTTATTCCTCAAGCTTTGGCTTGCCAATGTGTAGTCCAAAAAAAAAAGTTAAAACTACATGGATTAAGTCACTGAACTTAGTTATAAAACTATAAGGGCAAAATGATCATTTTTTTCTTTTCTTTTCTTTTTTTTTTTTTTAAATCAATGCTAGAAAGCAAGTGGTCTAGAGGATGAACCCATCAACCGCGGTTCAACCGGGTCTGGCTTGTTATAGTTTGTTATTATTGGGGTTTTTTCTTCAGTCGGACCAGAGTAAGTTAGGTTGGGATAGTGTAATTTCAGTCTTTTACCTCATATTAATTGCTTTTTCCTTTTTAAGAATTTTTGTATCTCACCTAGCATATATGCATTTGAAGTAATAGTACGGTTGAGTTTAATTTTAAAAGGCTGTTAATATGTAATTATTATATGGAAAACTTATATTTGTTGAAGAATTTCTAGAAATTGAACAGTGCGAGGTCTGCAAACTGAACAGTAGGGTTGGGTTAAGCTTACAATTGCTACAGCTGGAGTGCTACCAAAAAAATGGAAAAAAGAAATCATAAATGCCCATAATTATAAATCATAATCTACTTAATAAAAAAAAATCAGCAATATATGCAAAATTTGTTTCCTAGGCTGGTGCTACCTGTGTATGCTTGAGCTTCAAAGAGAAGGTATAACTGGCAATAACTTTGGAGGATGGGCATGGCACCTTATATAGGGTGGCTACTGTTCCCCCACCAATTGTTTAGGCATTAAGATGTGACTTATGAGGGGATTGAGTTTTGATAAAAAGTACTTTTCCTCCCCCCCCCCCCCCTCATTAATTATAAGTCAAATGTGTAAACAAACTATATTAATTTAGTGTACCTGATTAATTAATTGTTGGTGGCGAATAGAAAAAGAAAGTTGTGTATAATATTTTAAAGAAAAAATCTCACTCAGTTCCAAGGTTCAGAAAAAATATCAACATGTTTATGCCTTATTTGTAAGAAACAAAAAATAAAAAAATTAAATCATTAACTACCTTTTTTATTTTCTCCAATCCTTTAAACGTAATGCATTTTTTTAAAATTTTAAGCCTTATTTATAAATCTAACTTGAAGAAAAATGAAGTGGATGGATGACACATAAACCTATCAACTTAACATATTTCATCAACTAAAAGTTAAATTTAACTTGGATAACGGCTATGACGAATTTAATTTGTTATGATTTGGAAAATTTTGAGGCGACATTGCTTCTCAAAAGCTTTTTGGACAATATTACTCCAACGTAACAATTTTTGAGGCAAAACTGACACTCAAATGCTAAAATTTTAAGACAGAGTCAATTAGTCAGGATTTTGATTTTTTATTCTATTAAAATACATTGAAAATACTTATAAGTAGGATTGGTGGTGTATGTTATTAAAAATATTGCTCTCATAAGTTTGGAAATCATGATCAAATTTTTACCCTCCATCACATCCTTTATTAATTTTTGTGATAAATCTATGGAGTGGTGGCTTGGTTCAATTTACTGCTGATAAGTTGACTTTTTGTTAACGTCATAGATGATTGCTTAGATTATTTTTATAATTTTCAAATTTTGAACACAAAAATATAATTTCAATGGATTTTTTTATTTTATACCCCTCGAGTCGTATATATAAAATATAAGTAACCGAATTATACAAATAAAAAAGTTGATTAAGATTAGTTAGAGGTAATAAATGTATAAAAATTTATTTATTTTATTAAAAAACGCCCTTTATTTATGGAAAGGGAATGAGAGAGAATGAGTAGAAAAAAGATGCTACAAAATTTTTTTGGTTAATTAATGTATTGATATAACATGCAATTTATATGGGGAAAAAATAAAACAATCTGGTTTAAAGTTTTAAAGATTTTTAAGTGCATCTTATAAACCCTCCCTATATCAACAAATATATATTATATATAGGTCCGAGAGAGTAATTTGTCAGGATGATTTTGAAAAATAAACATTGAATACCCGAAAGCATAACTTACTGGAATTCTACTTAATAAATTAATTTATGGCATAGAGGGGGAAATGTGGGCTAAGCTACAAATTGTGGGTTGGTTCATGGCAAGTTGCGATGGTGAGATGAATTGGAAAATGCCCGCCTTAAAATGAGCTAGCATTTTGCCAACTCTGTCATGCCTAATATGAGCTGGCTTTTTTTTTTTAATAATTTCAAATTTTTAAATTTAAATTTAAATTTTTGTAAAATAAATTTAAAATTTTTTTATTTTTATAAAATAATATAATTAAACTAATTACAAAACTTGTAAATATAAAAATATATTATATTCTATCTAATTATTCAATCAATATAAAAATAATCAATCCATCATGAAAACTTAAATATATAATCCACATAGAGGGAGATTGATCACATTACTCCTACATATTTGATTTTGGTAAAATATATTACTCCTACAGGTTTTATCACATTTGAAGTGGATGGTTCGGTCTTAGCGGGTGGCAAAAGTGATTATGGTGATGTCGCCACAGATAATAATAATAATGAGGATTGAGTATATGGTTTTAGTTGCGAACTATCAATTGTGCCACCAACCATTGCAAAATTGATTGCTTGTATTTATGCTGGCCATCAAGGAATTCGATCGGGAAAGTCGCTCTTCACTCCAACTCCACTAGAGCTATTAATTTGTTGTAGAGGTTGTGATAACACATACGATGTATTTGGACGCACTCATCCCAATGAGTATTTTTTAGAGAGCCCACAAGGAATTCTATTAATAACTAGCTTTTGATTCTTTGAAACAATTCGATGAATTTAGTATATCATTTTAGGAGGCTCCAATGACCATAGATATAACCTATCCCACTTTTACAGTTCGATGGTTGGCTATTCACAGACTAGTGATACCCATGTTTCTTTTTTGGGTCAATATCAACAATGTAGTTCATCCAACGATAAACCTAATCCGAATTATAGAGCTACTATGCAATCAAACCCAAATGAACAAAATGTTGAATTAATCGTACCAGTCTCTACTGGGTTTATTACTCATTTTTGTACTTCTTGCTTTATTTTACAACTATTTCTTCAATTAAGGGAATAATAAATATATATTATGAATTCTTTTATCCCATCCGGAAGGATATAATTTCATAATTATCTATGACTATTTATGTCTCTAGCATGACTACTTGATGAAATGATATTATTGTAAATGAAGCTATGTTGTTAGTCCATAGATATTGGAATGTGTTGGTTAGTCATATACTAAGAGATAAAAAAAAAACTCTTGCCTAGAAATATCTTAAGATTAAGGAGAAGGGTTAAGGTGTACAGTTACAGTTACACTGAAAGTTTTCATTGAAGAACAATGTTATCCTAAAAGTTTTCTTAGGTTTAATATTGCATTGAAAGTGCTAAAATAGAGCAATGCTGTCATTTTCCATTAAAAATTTAGCAGTCAACTTTAGCTTTTTAACGGTATGCAACAATTTTACTACATTTTGAAACTTCTGAAGTGATATTGAATCAAAGAAAAATTCTAAGACAATATTCTCATCAGGAAAAAGTTTTGGGGAAAATTTGTACCTTAACCCTAAGGGGGATTTTTACTTCCTTGATCACCCACTACCTTTTAATATTAGAGGTTGATGAGGGAACCTAGTTTTTCTTTGTACTCTTATAGTTTTTAATATAAGACTTATTTACTTAATTTGATTCGAATAAAAAAGTAAGTTAAGTAAATTAATGACATGTTTTTCCCCTCTAAAACACCTTAACCATCTTTCTTAATTCCACCTATCTCTCTTTTACTTGATTATTATTAAATAAGCATCAATAGGAGTAAATCAAGAATATATTAACAAATATGGTAATGTGTGTGTATATATACATATATATGTATATGTGTGTGTGTGTGTGCATATAACAAATATGGTAATGTGTGTATATATATACATATATATGTATGTGTGTGTGTGTGTGCGCGCCCGCGTGCGTGCGCATATAACGAGAGTGACCCCGAAAGGATCGAAGAAGGGAAAGGGAGAATCATGAGAAAGAGAAGCAGAGATAGAGGATAAACTTAAAACATAAAGATGTAAAAGACAAACGTGCAAAAGAAAGAAAAAGAAATGAAGATAGAGAGGAGGTAGTCCTCACTAGATCTAGTTCATTAGAAGAGAGGAGAGAATATGCAAATGTGAAACATAAATAAAACACAAGTTTATTCAAAAGAAATCTTACAAGAAGGCATTGGAAAGAAGAAGAGAAAAGGTAGAGGATGGCTAGAGAAAAGGCAGAGAAAGAGAGAGAGAATGAAGAGGGCTTTGAAAAACCGGATGCCTTCAACTAGTCGAGGCTTTAGTTTATATAGAGACGTGTCTGACACTGTTTGCACAGTTTTGGTGGGTGACTGCTATCGTTTAGTTTGACTAGCTACAGTAGTCTGTCGACACTACAGTAACAGTTTATTGTGATCTATGTATTATAGTGTATTATGCTACAGTGGAGACATAGATACAACTAGTTTATACAATGAAAATTTGTCTTATACATGGAAATACTAGGTTTGCCGTCAAGAACTGAAAATTTAATCTTTGTCCAGGTTAACAACAAAGTCTTCATCTTCATCGTCATTCTGGTCTGGATCTTCTTCCTTTGAAGAATCAGCCTGTTTAACGTCTCAGCTTTATCTTGCTGTAGTTGTTTGAGCATGATGCTGAGCTATTTAATGTATTCATTTTTATCTGGAGCAGCCACTATAGTTGTTTGAACAAAATTCTTTTGTTTTAAGAATTTGCTTTGCTTTGTGGCACAAAGAAATTTAGGATTCCTTTGAACCATTGTTTGACTACTTTGGAGTCCACTTTGCTCTGATTGAATTTTGCCCACCATCGTACATAAGGTATCCTTTGTAGGATTGGAAAAATTGGGGAACTTCTGTCATTATGAGAAAATCTGTATTGCCAAGGAAAAAAAAATCTAGATACAAATAATTTTGAAAAATAGTAGAGTTCAATTGGGAAAGGATCTCCACTATGATTATATTTATTTCTAAAAAGATTGAATGCTTTCTGAACTTCTAGTGGGAGAATTTCAAGGACTGGTCCACAAAATTTCCACCAATGTTGAAACGATTGAGGAAAGGTATACTTATTTCCTTTTTTAAAATAAATAAACCAAGTATTTAAAAATTCGATTTTGATCCCAAAATACGTTATAGCAAGCATTATTATAGTCCCAATAATTGTATCCTTGGGGTTCAAATGGAATATTAAAATTTCTAGGTTTATTTAAATCTTGTCCCCATTAGGAAGGTGAGATTATTTTCAAAATTTGAATAGTAGAATGAGTTATTAATAATTCATCCTCTTTTGATGTGTACTAAGAGAACTCAATAGATTGATTATGAACCAGTATTAATTCATAATACTCTCTTGTTTTTTTGAATATTTGTAGGAAGGAAGTGCCATCTTGGAGGGAAAACCTTCATTGATACTTGGTTGATTAGGTGAAAAATTTAGGTTCTATTTGTAGAACATTCATTACACTCTGAGGTTTGGTAGTGTAAGGAGTGTCCATAAGATTAACAGCTTGGGAAACTATTAAGGCTTGAGATACTTGAGGCCTTTTATGGGCTAGTTGGAGAGTAAATTATTTATTAGCAGAATCATACTCTTGTTTATTGATTCCTTGTGACGAAGAGGCAATTAATGACAAAGCAAGAGTTTGTGCTTTATCATGGTTAATGGCTTGGGTTTTTTTACTCCTTTTTGCTAATACTGTCTCCCAAGTTTGGGTTGGAGGCTTTTTAACATAAGAATCAATTGTTTTCTTTGCTGATTTGATGAGAGCGAGTCCTTGGGTTTGAGACTCTTTTTGGGTTTTTGGAGTGGATGACTTCGTTTCAGGGGTAGATGACCCTGATTGCGATTTTACCTGTAGTCTTGTTCCTTGAGTTTGAGGAACTACTTGGTTGGTTGATCCCTCTGCTTGTTGAGATTGTTGTAGAAATGAAGTTTGTTGCTGAAGCAATTGTTTAATAATTTCTTCTAGCTCTTGGCTAGAGATTGGTCTTTAAGCATTTTGGGAGAAGCTTTGTTTATCTTCCTGTTTGATTTCCTCCTAAAGAGGTTGTTTATCTTTGGATTCTTTGAATTCTTCTCTGGGTTTTCTTTTTTCTGGGCATTTTTTTTGGAAAGGCATAGGTTTAGTGGTTATTTTACACTTTAGATCTAATTACCTTGTAAACACTCTCGGGTAAGGAAATATGGGAGGGAGTTGGAAGTGCCTTTGATAAATTCAGTATCAAAATAAAAAACACTTAAGATTGTCTGCAAACATCTGTTTTGATGCAAGATTTTTAACATCTTTTCTCAAAACATCTTTAGTACATTTGCAATCAATATGAATTAAAAACTTTTGGTTTAACAAATCAGCTTGAGATTTTGAAACACATAAAATAATGGCCAAA
This sequence comes from Acacia confusa, assembly GCA_037074495.1. Classification (NCBI taxonomy): domain Eukaryota; kingdom Viridiplantae; phylum Streptophyta; class Magnoliopsida; order Fabales; family Fabaceae; genus Acacia; species Acacia confusa. The sequence continues at coordinate 20,590,178 of CM073514.1, forward strand.
ATTTCTTTTTTGATCGTAGAATAATTCTGCTGGGCAGAATTTCAGTGTTTAGATGTAAAAGAAATAATTTGTTCTTTTCCATCAACATGTTGGTTAAGAATACCGCCATAGCCTACTTCAGAAGCATCTGTTTCGACTATTTTGAGGGTAGAAGGAATTAGAAGGCTAAGACAAGGAAGTTCTTTAACATGTTGTTTCATTTGTTTAACAATGTCAGTATGAACATCAGTCCAAGGAGAAGGATTTTTGTTCAATCGCTAATGGAGTAGTTTAATAAAATTACTGAGTTGGGGAATAAACTCAGCCACATAGTTTAGATAGCCCAAAAATCTTAGAAGTTGATTTTCATCAAGAATTTGGTCTAGAAATTTTTCTGCAAACCGAATTGCTCGTTCAATTGGGGTTATGGTTCCTTAGTAAATCCAATGACCAAGAAATTGAACTTTTGTTTGGAAAAAGCTGATTTTTGGCTTAGAAACTACTGAACCATTTAATTATGCTATTCGAATGAATTTAGAAAAATGTTCAAAATGATCTTCTAAGGAATTTGAAAAGATCAAAACATCATCAATATAAACAATAATACATCGACCTTGATCATTAAAGATCTCATTAATAATCCTTTGAAATTTAGAAAGAGCATTTTTTAAATCGAATGGCATAACATTCCATTCATACTGCCCAAATGGTATAGTAAAAGCAGTTTTGTATCTGTTTTTTTCCCGAAATCTGTATTTGCCAAAATCTAGATTTCATATCAAATTTTGAAAAGATTTTTGTATGTAAATGTTTTAGTAAATCAGCTTTGTTTGGAATTGGATAACGAATCCACCGCAGAGCTTCGTTGAGAGGTTTATAATTTATAACAAGTCTTAGTGTTCCATGTTCTATTTCAACATTTTTGTTGACATAGAATGTAGCACAATACCAAGGGCTTTGACTTTTTCAAATGAGGTTTTTGTCAAGAAGATCTTGAATTTCTTTTTTGCAAGTTTCAAGAAGTTCTTGAGACATTTGAATAAGTCGAGCTTTTGTTGGAATATATTTTTTAGAAAAGTTTGGCTTGTAAGGAAGATCTACCATATGCTATTTTCTATTCCAAAAAGCATTTGGCAAATCAGCACAGATAGTTTGATGAATTTTATCTAGACAAGATTGGATTTTTTTGTTGAACAATAGAATTTTGAAGATTTTGTTCAAGTTGTTTGAAGGAAACTTCGTCCTTGAGAAAGTTGATATGGTTTTGTTTAAGAAAAATAGGATTTAACTCCTTAAGTTTTGGTTTTTCCGTAAAAGGGAAGAAAATCTTTTTTCCAAAATGTAGTTTAACAAGTCCGTCAGATTCAACTCCAAAGGGAATCAGTAATTGGGCAAAAGGTGCACCAAGAATGATTTGAGACCCCATATCTTTCATTAAAATGAAAGGTGTTTGAACTTGCCAACTATCATTTTTAACAATAACATTTGAAAGTTTGTACTGAACAACTAGTGGAGATTTGTTTACAGAACTATACCATTCAGTAGTTTTCTCAAAAATATTTGGTTGGAACCAAGCCTTCTAAAATACAGTTAGCTTGTGCTCCAGTATTAAATAGCATAGATTGTTCTATAACAATATCATTATTAATAATGATTTTTGCTTGTATATAGAACTTCTGTAAGAAAATTTTGAAAATAACATTTAAAAATGGAGTGTCATCAAGTTCAAGAGTTTCATCTATATTTTCATTATTCAAAGCTTGTTAACATTCTCATCAGAAAGTAGAGGTTGATTTGAAGAAAGAATTCCTTGAATTTGCAAAAGAGCAGATTCATGAGAATCTCTGGAAAATTTGAGGGATTGAACTTCATTTTTAAGATTATTAACCTCAAATTGAAGATCCTGAATGGTTGCTGGTTTAACAAAACGTTTAAATCTTTCTAAAGTTTTGGTTAGATCAAAATTATTTTGAAAAACTGATAATTTATCAGAAAATTTCGATGAAGATGAAGGAGATGGTTGTAACAAAATATCTTTGAATTTTGAAAGATATTCAAACCTATTACAATAATGAAGTTTATTGATGACATCAAGGAGCAAATCCTGCTCTTTGGTGATGACACTTATGGCAAGAGAAGAGTCATCAAATGTTGAATTGAACTCATCATTCTGAATTTGGTTCAAATCTTCAGAAGAAGTAGAAGAAAGTTATTCTTTAGATTCAGAAGTTGTATTGAGGAGAAGATTGTTGATTTGGTTAAGAATAGGTTCCTCGATTTGGATATTTCGAATTTTGTTGGAAATGCGACAATACTTAGCATAATGACTAGTCTTTCCACATCTGTAGCAAGTTACTTTAATTTCTTTTGGGAATTTTTGTTTAAATTCTCTTTTGGGTTTTGAAGAAAAATTTCTTTTATATTTTTTAGAAGGATAGGCTTGAAAACTATTATGATAAGTGTATTTTTTTTATGAAAACGTTTAATTTTTGGAAAAGAACAAGTAAATCAAGAAGGTCTAGGGTTTAAGTTTTTGTTTTGAACAAGAAGGAAGACCAAATTGTTCACAAAATGATCCTAGTTCTTTCTTGTTAATACCCTTTTCTTTGGCAAGTTGATGTTTAATACCATCATCATGACAAATTTTAAAGCAGTTTTCTGAATATAAGAAATTAACTCTCCATATGTTAGGTTTCCATAAGGGATGTTGCCATCTAAGTTTGTCTCTAACTTTATCACCAAATGATTTTGGTAATCCGGCTAAAAAGTTTTCTTTCCAAAAACCTTGGTTGGCATCATCTCTTATGAGGACTCTAGTTGGGAAAGTATCTTTATACCAACTAAAATCAGACAAAGTCTGACATCGGATGTTAGAAAGAAGTTCCAAAGTGCAATCTTTCCAAATGTTTGGATCACCAACAAAATATTTAACAATTGTAAAAAGAAGGGTATTGATTGAATTCGGAATAGGTTCACTATTGTGAAGAATTGAAGTTTCGTTAGGTTTAGTTTTTATAGAAAAAATAATGTTTGATTTCTCATAAGAGGACAAATAGTAATCCCACAAACCTTTAAGTTGTTTGGTAAAACCAAAAACAAAAAGATTAGTTATTTGTGCATTTGAATAATCATTTGTTGTTTGATAAGAAGTACTTACTATAGTCATTTGTTGTAAAATTTGTAAAATATTTGTTTCACTTTGCCCATCAATATTCCATTCATAAATATCATTGGAATTAAAAGATTTAAAAGTTTGAATTTGGCATTCTTCAGTTAAAATATTTAAAGGATTGGCACTAGAATAATATAACTTTGAAGAGTTTTTCCAATTTGGAGATTTTTTCCAATGTTGATGGTTAATTTCAAAAGTAGATTTTGTTGGTTATGATTAGTTTTGATGATGTCTTATATATGCCATTATCCAGAGCAAAGATATTTTATATAGATGTCATTATCCAAAGCAAAAAGTTTACATACTACATCTATCTTCTACTTTGATTAATTCTTATATATTAATGTAGATATGAAGATTGAACAATGAAGAATGATCAATAGAAGAGAGGAAAGAAAGAAGAACTTGCTAAATAGAATGAGAATATGATTATCCAAGTTCTTAGATTGATTCTACAAATCTCCTCGATGATATGGAAGTTGGAATGACTCAATTTGGAGTTAAAATAAGCTACAATTGCATTCCTAAAGTCATGTTCGAGCACAATATTGTTATACTCGAGCACAGTTTTGTTCCAGCTATCATTTTGCATAAAATCCGTTCTTGCCCGAGCATTAAATGGTCATGCTCGAGCATCATACTCGAGCAGAGCAAAATGTTGCTCAAGCAACAACGATTTTTCAGCACTCTGTTCACCTCTGTTTCACGTTACAGCAGGCGGCCTCTGGTAATATGATGATATCTCCCAAACCAGAGATCGTATTGAAGTGAAACCAATTTTGTATGAAACTAGACATCTAATGCGTCATCTTGACCAAGTTTCAAGTCAAAATAAGTTTAGATGAGTGAGATATGAATTTTGCAATCTACCCCATCTGTTACCGTCATAGAGCTGAACAACCTTCGGTAATTTGGGTGTATCTCACAAAATACACATCAGAATGAGGTGAAATTGGTGGCATATGAAACTAGACTTAAATACCTTTCCAAAAACATAAAGATGAAAGAAAAAAAAAATTATATGAGAGAGAGATGATTTTTGGAAGTTCAGAGTCTGTTTTAGAATTGTGGAAAAATGTTGATTTAGAATAGCTTCTATTAATCTGATCATAATGTTCAACATACAATGAGTTTGGAGCTGATTCTTATTGCATTGGAAAGAAGACTTGAAGTGCTTTATGAGCATGAGTGGTTTGCCAAAATTGAAGCTATATTGAAGAAGAATCACTCACGGGAAATTGACTATTATGCTGCCTTGCTTTCAGAATATTTCTATGTTCTGAAATTGAGCATTGTACTGGAGAGTATTAAACTTGTTCTCACAAGATCAGAAGACGGAAGAGTACTTGAGCAAGCTTAAATATGTTACTCAAGGAAGTCAAGTTTGGTGCCCGAGCATCGTCGTCTATCAGAAGGAAATTCAGTACAAACAATGTAGTACTCGAGCATGGTATAATTGTTGCTCGAGCATCAGCAATAGATAGTATTGTGCAAAATATTTCAGAAGGCAACACGATGTTACTCAAGCACAAGAATATCAATGCCCGAGCATCATACTCAAGCATGACTCGAAGTTACTCAAGCATGAGTGATCTAGTAAGGCAATTTACACATGTTTGCTTGAGCAACCAGAGTTCTTTACTCGAGCATAGATCAGCAGCAGACGAAAAACTTAGCAAACACAAATATGAACTCATAGCTATTTGATTTAGCTACTGCACTTATATTTTCTCTAAATCTAATTATTCTTGCTGAAGTAAGTTGCAGACTATCATCATCATCATCCGGATAGTTGTTAAAGTTTGAATCCAATTAAACTAAATCTCATCATAAGCTTTCCAGCTGTACTTCCACTCAACACTTTGAGGTTGCAGATTTATCCAGATAAAAAGAATAAAGCTCGTGGGAGACAGAACTGATGGAACGACATGGACAAACATTTTATAAATTATCCAAGGCCTCCACTACTCCAACGGATAGCCATTCAAATTCTTCCAACGGTCGAATGCTTGCACCGGTCAAAAGATGATTACCTATAAATAGCGAAGCCTCCAAACCGAAAGAGACGAAGGTGACAGACGACGATTGACGAATGACTCAACCAAGCCAATGAAATAATTCTCACCGTCAATATGTCAATATACGCTTAGCCCATACACTCTCTGTTTCTCTATGTTATACATTTTACCGTAGAGAGAGTGAGAAGCTTGACCATGTACTTCAGTGTTTATTCATTCACTTCTGAGAGAGAAGATTCTTTGTAAATCAGTTTATCTGAGAGTTACTCAAGATTGGGTAATCTTGAGTGGGAAACAGATTGTAACCTTACGATATGTAAGGGGGAGTATCTCGGTGAGAGATTCGGCTTCACAAGTGCCATGGTAAACTTGTGACATTGTAGAGGCTTTTCTTTTGTGCCTGGAGTAAACAAGGAGATAGTGGATTGAAAACCTCAAGTGGAGCTTGGGGACTAGACGTAAGTCAGGATTCAGCCGAACCAGGATAAATCACAGTTTGCATATTCTCTTCCCTAAACTCTTTTATTTCCAGCATATATGTTTCAATGAATGACTATTGATTTACAACTCATTGTTGTCATACAAATTGCTTTCTATAAGTTGCGAAAAGCTTTTCCAAAGTTCATAAGTTTTAATCGGACACCCAATTCACCCCCCTTTGGGTGACAGCCAGATCCAACTGATTTTGAAGATTCAACATCAAAAATGTTCTCAAAATTCATAACATGTTTAGAAGAAGAATTTTCAGGAGAAGGTGTTTCAAGAACAACTTGTTGTTTTAAAGCAATATCAGGAGTTTGAGGTTCAGAAACTTGATTAAGATTTCTTAATCTTTGGTCAATTTTTGCTATAAGTTTTGCCTTGTTTTTATCTTGGATTCTAGCTTTGATTTTTGGATCAAGTTGGAATGGTTTGAATAGAGATTAAGTCGGTGATTGGAAGAGGAAGAGGACAAAAAGGTCTTGATAACTTAATCTCCAATAATTTAAAGATACTGATTTGTGTAATTAATTTTTTCCATAAGACTTTCAATGTCTTTTGGACCAATTGGTTCATCAGAGATTCGAGTTTTGAATGGAGAAGCAATAAGAGGAGTTTGTTGTCTACTATCTACAACTCCAGGAATTTGATATGACCATTTTGGGGGAACTTCTGAAGAAATAATTTGTCTTTCAAGAGTTTTCTAATCCCTTTTACTCATATTGATCATTTTAGTAAACGGATATTCTATCTTTTGCTGCAAAGCATATGCTTCAAACCAATCAAAAAAATGGAATATTTGCCTCATACTTTACAAGGAAACTGTAGAATTTTTCTTGGATTTATTGTTTAACTAATCCTTTAAAATTCTTCAAGAACCAGTTTCTTCGTAAAGTATTTGATTCTGAATATAACTCCTTTTGCAAACTTTGCTTATCAATGTGAAAATGGTGTTCAAAAGCACCAATAATTTAAGGTTCACCTAAATCCATGTAACTCAAAGAGTCAACTGAATTTTGGTCATCCTCTCTTTGGTAGTTTGCATGAGAAATTGTACCAGAATTATCAATCCCTTGAATTGAGACGTTAGAGGGCTGATTTTCAAATTGTTGTGAACGAGGGCCAAAAGTTTGTGGAATAGTTTGTTGAGGAATAGAAGATTGTTGTGGTGGTGGAAGATGAATAACCAAAGGAGGTAAGGAATGTTCAGAATAAGTAGAACTCCTTGGTAATTCACAGTTTACAGATCTGAAATCCTTACTTATTGAGGACCTAGATGATGAGGTAGAATTTCTAGGTCTATCAAACATCATTCTAACTGATCCTGATTGGGTTTAGGAAATTCTACTAATTTGTAATACAGGTTTTGGAATAGCCTTTGTAGCTTTTTCCATTATCTGTTCCTCAGGAAGAGACACATCTCTCTACATGATAGTTTGAGGAATACTGATATTTGAGTTTGAATGATCAGTCAAGAAAACAACAGTTTGTCCATTGTCAGGTAAACGATGAACATTTGGGGCAGAAGAATTTGAGACCTTATACCACACTCTATACATTAGAGTAACTAGTATAGATCTTGATTTTATGTTAAGACCATATAGTTTGAGATTGAGTTTGAGAACGTCAAGGACATTCTTATCTTTTAAATCAACCGTTTGACTTGAAAAACAGTTAAAATAAATTGGACCATTGTGAAGTCCAAACTCAGCAATAGTTAACAAAGAGTCAGAAAGACATAATGCCTTGCATCTTTGAGATAGATTAGACCTGAGGCATTTAAGCCTTATCGGACCAGTGGTTTAAGAGCAACTTGTACACAACTAATGTGTAAAAAGTTGTAAGTTTCTTGGTGTTTGAGTATGGAGTTTGGGGATAAAAGAGAGAATTCTTCTTTTTCAGGTTGGATAGAAATGGATTCTTCCACAGTCTTAATTACATAATTAGACTTTCCCAACCATTTCTTTTTATCTTTAAAAACGATGTTTTGATCAATGACAAGGAGAGTCCAATCATATGGTTTGGTTTAAATCTTTCAACTGAATTTCTTCATCAAAAATATTGTTTGTTGAAAAGCAAATGCTCTCAAAGTTTATGAGAGAGTTTGGAGCAAAAGTAGAGGAAGAAGAAGAACGTCGAGAAAAAGAGCGGAAAACAAAAGACATATTTAAAATAGAAAATAAAATACAGAAAATAAGATCAAAAAAATAAAAGTGCAAATAGACTATAAAATCAAGATAAACAATAATATAAATCTCTCTTCAATTAGTGTCTTCAGCTACATGTTCCACAGAGGTATATTAATTAAAAATGTACTGGAATTTACCAATCAAGATGTTTGGTTGATCATTCAATATGGATTTTAGATCTAAGGCTCCATGAGTCTATTAAGATAGAAAATTAAAATATCCTAAACCATCCATGGAGAGGTACTATGTCTGCTTTTTCTTTTAAAATGATATATGAGTCTAGATATATGATATCCTACAGTGGGGAAAATCGCAAGCCTGCCTCTCATAGGTATTACAGACTTATAGCCTTCGACATCCTACTACTAAAAATCAGATATCATAAGTAAAGATCATATACAATTTTTTCAAAATTCCAGACTCTTTTTTGTTTTTTTTTAAAACATCGGAGCTCAAATCTAAACCATAACACTAAAGAAAGCAACAAAACATCCTGAGGAGGTAAATCCTCAGTCCAAATCTAATATATATATATAGGACTATCACCAACTTCCCAATCACATCCTCTATTAAAAATTGGAAGGGTACTTTGTTCTAATTCTCATTTTGCAGCATTACAGATTTGGACATATATAAAACTTAATGAATAACGGTTGCAACGAATAAATGTCATGTATGTCGAGGTTTAAGTTGTGCAATAATATATAATGATAAAACATAATGGTTAAATATGCACATCGTTATATATTGAGAGGCAAAATTCGCGAAAACACAAAAATAATGGTAGTAGCTAATAACCATAATTTATTTACTGACAAATATGACGATTCTCATGAAATAATTGTCATGTAACACTTACAAATGATTCATCTTCAACCCTTATATTAATGAAGACAAAACATAATGGTCTTAAAAAACGACCATAATCTAACACTTTCATAACCCTTTGTAACATTTGAAAGAGAAGCTGAATCACCAAGAGCGGGGTGAATTGGGATTCACAAAAATTTTTCGCAAGTTTGGCTCTAATAGTGATCAATCAGAGAAAATCAGTGATCAAGGAAGAATAGCAATATAAGAAAGTTTATACTGGTTCAGCCCAACTCCTTGGCCTACGTCTAGTCCTCAGGCACCCTGAGTTTTCCACTAAATCACTTGATTACACACTCTGTAACTCTGAAGCAATTCTCTCACTAGAACTTGATCTCCCTTACAAGTTGTAATCAATGATCCCCAAATCTCCAAGTCCCTTGACTTGAGATTTCTTACAATCAAATGAGAATACAAATGAATTACTCTCTTAAAGAGTAGAAAAGATAATCATTGAAGCTCAAGTAGTATCAACTGATACTCTGTACAGAAAGCTCTAAGAGTAGATGAACAAAATAAATGCTTAATCGATTTTCTGCTCAGTTGTTCTGTTGAGAGAATTGAATGCAACTCTATTTATACTTAGAGTATAAATAGAGGTAATGTTGTAGCATACACAAAAGACTGACTATATCATGAGGAGGCTTTCTGGATACTCTCCAGTATGAACAAAAAGGCAAATCTCATACTTGATGAGTATGGGATTGGCCACAATCCAAACAATGATCCTGGTCGCTCCTTTAATGACGGGGTAGCCTAGTGATCTCATCAATTCATCAAGCAACTCACCACTATTCTATTTTTTCGTCTTATTTTTTTTTTCTTTTTACATATTTTGTAAATAAGAACATATCCAATAGTTATTAAAAAAACCTATCATGAGATAAAATAAATAACAATTATTATTTAAAGTATCATTTCATGGTGCAGGAAAAAAAACAATCCCAGTAATACATACAGTTTGTCTTTCCCAACTACTCTTATTTAAAGTATTTTTTCATAAATCTCTAAATAAATTCACCCTATTTAACTTTTTTTTTCTAACATGGTGGTTGATATATGCAACAATGCATGCATTAAAATGAAAAAAAAAACAAATACATAATAGTTATTAAGGGAAATATGTTACTTATTAGAATACTACTTCAAGTTCCTAACAATTATTAAAAACCTGTTAGTACTCTATGAGTTTTGATGATAACAATCAATTGTGAAATCAAGAATGAAGAGTTGTCTCAAGAAGTTGAAAACTTGCAGATTGAGACAATAGTCAAGCATTGATAGGAAAATTCGAGTATTGAGTTTCAAAGAACAGCTCAATGCACTTAACATAGGTCAATACCGCAGCATTCAAATGAATACTCGAGTATAGGAGTTATAGAGAGCATCGCAAGTTTTTTTTACATCAGGGAAAACTCGAGTATTGACATGAAAACTCAAGTTTAGGCCTGTGTGACTCTTCAAATGATTTAAGCTAAAAAAAAAATTGAAAACGTCAGTTTTGGAAAACCACGGTTTTGAGAACTACGGTTTAGAATTTGAAAAGACAGTTTTCCAACTTGGCTCCAGAATTTGAATGTTTTATGAAAACTCGAGTATCACTGGAATACTCTAGTATTGAGTCAAGCAAAGAGGTTCTTAAAATTGAATTAGCCATAAACCTTGGTATTGAGAACCATAGTTTAACATTTACACAACTAATTTTAGAGTTTCAAAACTAAGGTGAAAAACTCGAGTATTGAAACTAAAACTCGAGTATTGAGCCATACAGAGAGTACTTATGTTTTCTCAGCCTTCAATACTCCGGTATTGAGAAGAAACTCCGGTTTTGATGTTTTGGACATTTATTCATCAAGAGTCCAAAACTCGAGTATTGGCTTAAGTTCATTAGGAACACCAAAGCTCAAATCGCGAGTCTCGTCTCTGGAAGGAGAAGACTCGAGTATTGACTCAGAAACTGGAGTTTTAGCTTAAGTGCATAGTGACAAACTCGAGTATTGGTGCACAAACTCAAGTATCGGTCGCGCCTTCTAAGAATTCAAATTTGTGAAATCTGTGTAATGCTTATGAAATGATCTGAATGATTTATATTCTTAATTATCATCATTACCAGATATGTTTAATGTGTTTGCTAGTGTATTTCAGCCTAATTACAGATGTTTCAAAGAGATTAAAGGTGCTGATAACACAAAAGGCAAAGTCTTGTCAAAAGCAATAAATGCACACCACCAAACTTGCTGTAATCTTAACTACCAAGCCTTCCACGGTTGAAAAAGGATAAAGAGACTTCCATTTAAGTGAGGACTGACAATCCCAACAGATATAAATGACTAGAAGTCACTCTCTATCCTACAAGTCAAAAAACAAGCATAAGTGTAGAGAGAGAAAGGACCAAACTGCTTTGACTGAAGGGAAACTTCTCCAACGGTCAAATGAATGCAAGCAATGGCTATTAATGCCTCTCTAAGTATAAATAGAGTTGCATTCAAGTCTCTACTGAGAACACTGAGCTGAAAAATGAATTACATTAACTTTGTTCATTTATGTGAGTGCTTTCTTGTACAGAGTGTCGTTTGACACCATTGAACTTCAGTGATCATTTATCTGCTCAGTAAAAGAGTTTTATCAATTGTATTTGATTGATTGTGAGGTATCTCAGGTCAGGGGACTTGGAGATTTGAGAGATCATTGATTACAACTTGTAAGGGGGAGCAAGTTCTAGAGAGAGAATTGCTTCAGAGTTACAGAGTGTGTAATCAAGTGATTATAGTGAAAAACTTAGGGCGCTTGAGGACTGGACGTAGGCCAAGGAGTTGGACTGAACCAATATAAACTGTTGTGCATCGCTATTCTTCCCTGCTCTCTAAGTTTTCATTCGATCAATCACCAATAGAGGGGAAAACGCAAAAATTTTGCAAAATCCCCAATTCACCCCCCTCTTGGTGATTCAACTCCTCTAACAAAACCAATTGTCGCCATTTATAAAAATATATTGATATGTAAATCTAAAGGATGGGAGGACTCGATAATCCACAAAACCCTCTCTATGAAAATGTTCAAAAACTAAACTCCACTTTTACACTTCCATTTTAACTTCTTATAGCCAACTACAAACTTTTGTTCTTCTTCACCAAAATTATGGAAAAATGCAAGAGAACTTCTGCTTCATCATCACATGTAAAATTAAAAGCTGAACTCCCTCCACCAACAAGCCATGAAGGAATCGTCTAAGTGACCTATGAGCTCCATCATATGGATCCCTGAGAAAATACCTCTCCTTTTCTGGAAGTATCCATGTCTCCTAAAGTTACTTGAAAAATATCAATAGGGATATGATAAATAAACTGGTTTAGTTGTACCGAAAGTCATACATGAACAAGTGAATACCTATAACATTTATGAAGTCACAACACGATAAAGCATTCAAGGTGACATATTAAATTGCTTTTGTGAAGTTGTGTTTTTTTAGAAAACTCATTATTGCTTTGATCGAAGGTTCTTTCCCTATTACAAGAAGTTATCAACTGCATTACTTCAACTAAAGGTTCTTACTTTGATGATCTTTTTTGAAGTAATTTCAAGAGAAATGGATACCTAATCAAATACCTCTCCTTTTTGGAAGTATCCATATCTCCAAAAGTTACTATGAAAAGATTAATAGGAATGTGATGAATAAACTAGTTTGGTTGTACCGAGAGTCATACATGAACAAGCAAATACTAGCAGTTGGGAAGTCACGATGCAATAAAGTATTTAAGATTGTTAGTTCTCTATGTGTTTTAATGATAACTTAACAATTGTAAATTAAAAGAATAGGATTTCATACATTTACTAAGTTTATTTTCAGAAAATCATTACTCCAGTAACGTTTATATTACTCCAGTAACATCACTGTTTTTCAACTAATCTTACTCCAGTAAGTCTCGATCTACTCCAGTAAGTTGCCTTATTAAAATTGCATTTCAGTGAAAACTTACTCCAGTAATGTGTCTGTTACTCCAGTAGTGTGTTTGTATTTCAAAACGTTCTACTCCAGTAGTCTTTCATTACTCCAGTAACATGTGTTGGCTCAAAAGGTTTTCATAGTCACATTACCCCAGTAGCATCGAAAGTTACTCCAGTAAATGAGTCATAAAGCAACCTGTAAAATGTTTCTATATTCATATTACTCCAGTAATGTTTTTTTTACTCCAGTAACGTTATTGCAGTAGTCACTAATATACTGCAGTAAGTCTCTGTGCTCCAGTTATTTTTCAGTAGCTTTCAAAGACAAACTCGATAGCCTCTCTTGTGCAAATCAAGTTACTCTAGTAGTATTTGCGTTACTCCAGTAACGTCACTAGAGTTGTCACTTATGTACTCCAGTAGGTCTTCACTGACAGACACTTCCAGAAGTCTCAACCCGATATTACTCTAGTAGTTACTCTAGTAAGATCACATACAGAAGCAAAATGAACAAGATGTTACTCCAGTAACAATACCACTACTCCAGTCATTTTTCAGACAGAAATGAAGTGACTCTCAGTTACTCAAGTAACAAAGACTTCACTACAGTAATATCGTAAACAGAAGCAAAAGAAAGTTGTGTTACTCCAGTAATCAAGTAGCTACTCCAGTTACACCTGTGTTATAAAAGCAAGTTTGCTCCAATAACTTATACTCTACTCCAGTCAAACTGAAGACAAAAGCGACACCTGATTTAGTTACTCCAGTGAATTGGTTTTTACTCCAGTAACTCTGAGACAGAATCAATGTAAACATTGAGGATACTCCAGTAGGCTATTGATACTCCAGTCATAGCAACAAAAAGACATGATATGACTCCAGTAACCTCAAGATGACTCCAGTAAGGATACCTACAGAAAGTTCACAGACGCTATGATAGGCTGAACTACTCCAGTCAGTATTACTTCACTGCAATAACATATCTGAGAAACATCAGAAATCTTGATCCAAACTGTGTTGATTACTTGGATAATCATTGTTTCCATTCATTATTATACTTATCTATGATTAACCGTTTGATTCAATAATATTTAGTTGAGTTTTGAAGCAGAAATCTGAGAGTTCAAGTTGCTGAGCTGGAAAGTGAAAATACAGCATGGAGTTGCAAAGCACTTGTCGGGAATATATGCAAGTTGGATTAAATAATTATGGACATTCCTTCTGCTGCCCATTCTGATGGAAGATGTTTAATATTATCTTCAAGATTAAATACTCTGAAGGATAAGAAAGTAACAGACAATATTGAACCAGAAAACATGGAATCCACAAACGCTCAAACGGTCAAGTTCATGGTGGACTTCCAACGTCAAATTTCCAATGGAGCTCCAACAGCTATATTTTGATATGGAACATTCAAATGAACTTCCTCAAGTATAAAAGGAAGCTCAGAAACGCAGGAATGATAGAGAAGCTCGAGCATACAAGATTACAATTAGCATTTCAGTTTTTCTGTGAAATATTTTTAAGAGAAATCTGTACTTTAGTGATTATCATTATCTACACTTAGTGAGAGTGTATTTTGTTGTTAAAATCATTTCTTTGTAAGAATCTCAAGTTTGGGGACTTGGAGATTGGGAATATCAGTTTACAACTTGTAAGGGGGAGTGTATCCTAGTGAGAGGATAACTTCAAATACAGAGTGTGTAACTGATTGTGAGTGATAGTGGAAATACCAAGATTCCTAGAGTTTAGCAACAAAACCTATATTCCGTGCCATCTCCTTAGTCTCTAGGGTTTTTTTCTTACCCGATCCTAACCCTTTTCCTTAGGTTATACGCCCTTTCTGTATCACATAACTAGCATTATATCAGTACTCATAAGCTAGTTGTCCAAACCATTGCTCTGATACCAAAATGTAACATCCCAAATTCCAGGTTCGAAAATCGTGTCGGTTGACACTTAATTTTAAGAAAAACAACAGAGTTTGAGATGCTACAACTTAGAGTACTGCGGAAATTGATAGCGTGCGCTAAGATCCGGACAACGAGTATCTGATATAAAAATGCCCAGACATATGATAATTCCCGACATAAACTGATATATTAAATATCCCGAAGGAATATTCATGTGATACAATTTACAGAGGTTAAATACAATCCTCTGATAAAGAAAGTTTTAAACTAAACCCATGATTTGGAACCTAACATCAGTTAATTAAATAGATTGGCCAGGTAGGGGTCTATCATGGGGGCCTCACCGACTTATACGGCGACTGATTGGCTTCCCACATAGATTAACCCAGCCTTAGACACCAAACTGTTCAAAGTAACTTTGTTAAATTCGAGCCAGAAGCTAAGTCCTAATAACTTCTACCGACCTTTGCCTTTAACCGCTGCCTCTTCACGGCTTTATCTACCGACGCCTTCTCCATCCCGGTTTCTTTCCTGTACTATTTATTAAGACTGAGGTCCAATGTCCATTGGACCTCAGGTAACGGTTAACCTCATGCTTATGTAAACAGTATATGACAGGTATCACAATAATATATTCACAATTATAACTTTCAAAAACATATCAGCAAGTAACATAACACAGCCACTGCAATATGTATGTTACCCAAGTCTGCACATAACCAGTGCCACGAATCCACGTGTCCTCAGCGCTAGGAAAACTCAACGGTGTTATCAAGACTATAACCCGTGTACAATTCATTATCTCATGAGCAATTTTCAAAACAGAGTTCCAACATGTGAAAACAACTACCATATATAACCATACCATAAACATACGCGTCCGTACCTTTTACCGCATAGTCGTCAAACATCCGACCTTTGATTCCGGCTTTGGACTTCCCGGATATCCTAACATATCACCACATCACTTAGAATAACATTCTAAGAGATATTTCCACCTCTATTTACCATTCTACCCTTGATGGCTTTATTATTACAATTTTGCCCTTACATTTCTTCAAAAACGTGGTGCAGCATTTTCTGGGCAAATTTTTCGGTAACTTTGAAAAATCATAACTAATTCTAGAAAAATCATTTTGAGGTGAAACCAAAGCCAAATTTTTCCTTAACAAGTCTATTTTTAAGGAAAAATAACGGCTTCAACTCGTTCCAACCATATCATTCCCAGTTTCCACGTTTCCCAACACTGCCCAGAATTTCGCCCAGAAAATGTAGCTTAACTTCTGGAATTTATATCTTTTCGCATAGAGCTTCAAATGACACACTCTTTATAGATTTAGAAAGCCCTATATGTCTACTTTCATCATGAATTTTCCCAGAATTTTAGAATACCATCTTCTTCATAAAATACTGGCGTTTTTACCCCTGACTCCAGAAAACACTAATCGATAAAATTTTGCCAAAGCTTCGCTATTTTGCTCATAATCTTCCGGAAATTTTTGTCATACTCTTTCTTCATCATTTTTCCGAAATAAAGCTATTGGAAACCATAAAAACATGAAAATAAAACTGAATTTGGAAGATTGATGATCAAAACAACATTTCTAGCATTTCTATTTCATAACCTAAGAACTTGAACTTAAAAACTAAAAACTCTCTTACCTCTTGAAGAATACTAGCTTCCTACTTCTTGAAGCTGCTCACTCTCTCCCTTTCTCTCTATATTTTCAGCCTTAAGGCTTGAGGAATTGGTGGGGAATTTGTGAAGAGGAGTGCCTCTATTTATAGGAGAAAGTGATGGCACCTTTGTAATTTTCCCTTTGCTTCATAGCCATTGGATTATTACTTGGAGAAGAGGCATGAATCTTAGCTCTCCACCTCTCCCCAATTTCGTCCCTCTCTCATCTCCCTCCTTAAAGTTTTGCTTTCTCTCCAAGACATAAATACTTCTTTCCCAAGTTGTCCCAATAATCCCAAATTCTAATTTAGTTAGGTGTAATCGGGTGTTCTTATTCAAGATCTAATTTCACTTTTGAAATCCTAATTTTATGACTAGATTTATGGTGATTTTTAACCCCTGAAACTCTTAAGTATGAACTCTAAAAGTTTTCGAAAATAACTTTGGGAATAGCCAAGTTGAAGCTCATAATTCACTGATCTCAAATATGTATTCATCCTCAACACTTAGTTTCAATATTGCAAGATATGATTATAGGTTTTCATCTAATTTGACTAAATTAAATAAGAACTTGCTCTTCAAGATTAACAACTTGCTCCCCAAGTTATTCCAATCTTCTCACACACACTACTTATTTGACTAATTTATTTATCAATGTCTTATTTTATCCAATAACTCCATTCCTTGCTTCCACCGAATTTAACATGAAACATACATTAAATCCATTGCCTTCTTAACACATTTTCGGTCAAGAAGTCAAAAAGCAAATGAAGATTAAGTTAATGGCAATATGGTAAATAAATGGAAAGAAAAAGCAATTGTTATTATTTATTCAATTACATTTTTAATGCTCTTACATTTTTAAGGAGAAAATTCTCTCATTAGTCCACTTAGATTTTAGGATTTATGATTAATATAATTTAATTCTTCCATTTATTTACCATTAAATAGGAATTTTTTTGTTTCTTAGAAATACATTAGGAATAATTATTTTAAATCCTAACTTTAATTTCCAACATCATGTTTTAGGGGTTACTAGGCTTAACCACCAAAATTGACAAAGTTTCTAATTTAATTTTAATGATTGATAACTTCTTGTGTGCTAATTTTAGCTTCTAAATATCATTTGATCCTTAATTTAATTGATTTTTCCTTAATTATGACCTTTATAAATTAATTACTAGCTAATCTCAAAAATTACTAGAGCATCTCAATTATTGCAATTTCAATTGCCCAATAATTGTTACTAATTTTCTCTAATTGATTTTATCATCCTCCGATGTTTTTAATTGCTTACAAAATGGTATAATTCCTAAAAATGATAATAAATCAACTAAAAAGTTGGAGACAACATATTCTCCAATTTTAATAAATATTTTGTTGCCTCTTAGGATTTATCATAACATTCTCAGGGTATTTTATGACCCATAAATTCACTTAGGGATTTTTAGCTCTTTATTTACTCTAATTTCATGAGAAATCACCTTAAAAGATAAGGTAATTATTTTACTAGTTTTGAGACCACAAATTCACCTATTGTAATAGGTGTCATTTATCAAAATTTAATATTTACATGTATTATGAAAATTGGGGTATTACAGTGGGTATCTAGAAGTTTTTTTTAAAAGCAAATGTTCTCAAGAAGTTTATAAAATGTAGCAATTTCAATGATTTAGTGGAGGGTGGCCTAGATCAACCTATACAAAGGTAAATAATATCACTATTTATTTTCTTACTGAACCAATTTTTGGGACAATTCATATCTCATTTTGTGCTTCATTTGCTTAGATCATAAGTGATGCTTCCTCTAGGTTTTGCAATAGACCTTTCAGTCCCTATGAGCTCAACGTCTCAAGGATCTCCCTCTTTGACTCCAAGTTCAACCTTTCCAAGGTAGACTTCTTCCTCTGCACCCTCGATTCATGGCTCTGCATCTTTCAGCAAATCAAGAAGATGAGATTTCCTATGTTATTCAGTTTGATCTTGTTGAGTCTATTTATCCCTTTAATTCCCTTAATACTAATATTCCTTCAACAAGACAATATTGAGATATTTTCATATTTATTTCTTTATGTTCTCGATATTACACTAAGTGATGCCCACAATACCAATGATTTCTTCAACAAGAAAGAAATGACAAGGTGTGATGCCACATCATATTGGGTGAAGTGTTGTAGATGATAAAGTGACATGATATGTGTGTTTTTTGACTGATTTAATAGTGAAATTTAATATTGAGGAACAAAAAGGCAAAATTGCTACATTTTGTAAACTTCAGGGACAAAATTGCTCTTAAAACAACATTCTGGATACCCATTACTCTTTAGCAAAAACTTTTTGGGCAAAAATGATAGTTAACCCTATTTTGATTGATGAGGTGAGATGCCATATCTGCACATCAATTAAACT
The DNA here is from genome assembly GCA_037074495.1 of Acacia confusa. Taxonomy (NCBI): domain Eukaryota; kingdom Viridiplantae; phylum Streptophyta; class Magnoliopsida; order Fabales; family Fabaceae; genus Acacia; species Acacia confusa. Next base: position 20,608,831 of record CM073514.1, read on the forward strand.
TAATGGTCAAAATTAACAGAGAGGCTAAAATGCTACATTTTGTTAACTTCCTAAGCACTTTTGCCCCAAAAAAAACTTCAAGTACCTAGTGCTCCTCATCCAAAACTTCCAAGGTAAAAATGATACTTATCCCTTAAACCAAATTGTTGACAATTTATATTTTAATTATTTAATTATACAGTATAACTACATATTGATGGAAATAAAGTAAACTCTTATAAGTTTATGATCAATTTTACATCATTACCACAAGTTTTCTTAAACTTGTAAGTTTGACAACCTTGATTTTACACTAGATCTTGATCAATTCATTGGTCAGTCCAATTTTTTAAATCCTCCTTAATTAATTAATGACAAAACAAGATCAATATCTACTCCTCATAATAAACACTAACAGACTAACTTTTATTTCATAACTCTTGACATGAAATTTGAAACCACACCCATAATTTAATAAGGACAATGAGTTAGCAGATAGATCAAATATTCTCCCAATTCAAATATATAAATTTACAATATATATACATACATATTGTGACATCCTAAATTTTGGGTTTAGGAAATTAAAAATGTTAAAAAAAATTATTTATAGAAAATTTAGCCTGGATAAATTATGCTAATATTTGGAATCTAAAGCATATTTTCCCTTAAATTACTGACAAATAATTAGGGAATAATTTTTTGCCTAAATATTTTAGAGATAATATTTTAATGCCTAAAGAAATTTAATTGAGAAAGAGAAATACCTAAATAGAATCAAGGATTAATTTTGATTACCAAACTAATTAATGTTTACAATTTAATTAAGAAAGGACCAAATTGCAAACAAAAACTTAGTAGGGAATCAAATTTACCAAATTGCCACACACTCACTCCTTCCCTCCTCTTTTCCCGTAAATTAACTCCTTCCTTCACTATTCATTCCCTCTCCCTCCACAGCATCAACAACACACACACATCCGGAAACCCACACCACACAAACACACTCCCTCCTCCTTAACACCTCCGTGACACACACAAACACCCATTTGTCCATTTCCTTCACCCATTCCAATGTCTAAACACGCACACCACGTTCATTTTCGCCGGCAACCAACACACACAACCCATACTCCATTCCTTCAGCCATCCAACTAAGAAACTGGAGAGAGAGAGATGGAGAACTGAGTGAGAGAGAGAGAGAGTCGTAGATTACTGAAGAAGAAGAAGAAGGAATCACCAAAGCTCACATGCAAACCGTTTCTACGATTTAGGCAAGTCTCCTGAATGATTCCTCATCTGGTTTATGAAAACAAAATTTTTTTTAGAGCTTTTGATGATTCACACTCATAGTTTAGAGAGAGAAAAAGTGTGTGACAGCACATTGTAGCTTGCATCTCAGTTTTGATCTGGTTTTTAAACTCTTTTGGCTCTGTAATCAAGTCTTTAAACTATGCATGTTCTATCTAGGTGCATGAAGTCTGATTTCCAGCAGATATAAGTCATAAATTGAAGTTGCATGTCATTGTTTACACCTCTGTATATAAGTCCAAAAACTGAGCATGTTTTGCGTGTTGTTTTGATGGGTTAGAGGTCGAGTTTAGTTATGAAATTTTGTCTGTCTTTAAAACGAGCTCTTCGTCACCTTAAACGAGATTTAGAACCCGAGATACAATTTTTGGAAGTTGGGTAATGATTTTGGAAAAACTTATATTATGATTTTGGAGTGATGAGTTTCGAATAGGTTAAAACCTTAGTAGATGATTCCTCTGAGTAGATGACCTCCTCTGACCCTAAAAATTTGTGAACATGTAGTAAACTCCTTAAAATTTAATAGGAATTAAAGAACACATGATTTGAATAAGTGTACAAGGAGTTATGAATTTTTGAAAAATAGTTATAGTCCTGGAGTGATTTCTAAACAATGGTCACATTTTTGTAAATCAAGAATGATTGGCATTTGATAAAATTCTAAAACTATTTTTGCCAAAAACTATATTAATAAGTAGGTCCTAGGTTTTTGAAGCACCTAATTTGGACATCTAAAACTCCAGATATGGATTTTTGAAGTTGAATATTAAAATCTACAAGTTATATGTTCAAAATTGGAACTGCCATTTTCAAGAAAGGTTTTGGTTAAGTAGATGACATTGATTTTCTGGGAATTTTGGACAGAGTAAAGTAGACCTCTCAAGATTTAAAAAAAATTCATAAAGTGTGTTAATTGGAGGTCTATAACTAAAATTTTGATTTTTCAAAGTTTGAACAAAGAATCTTGAAAATTCTGATTTCAAAAACAAGCAATGTCCAATTTTTGAAATTCTAGGAATGTCTGAACCATAAAGTATATCAATGATTGTTAATATTTGAAAATAAACTTATAAAGCTTTAAGTAGGAACTAGAATCATTCAAGTTCATGGAGAAATTAAAGGCTTAATTTCTGATAAGTCTGAGAATAATCACATACGTAGATCATTGAGTTTAACCTGAAAGTGATAATTTCTTTGGTTAAATTGAAAGGTTAAATGGCTGAAATAGTGTTTATTCCAAAGGTAATAGTATTCAATTAAACAAGTCTCAATAAGTATACATTCATATAGTCATAAAGATATAAAAGGACAAGTATTTTGGGGTGGGTCTAGATAAACTATAATCTTAATTATGTTATAAAGATTAGATTGAATAATGACTCATCTCTATACAAATGTTAATTATATGACTCAATAATTGTTCAAGCTTGAAGAACAAGCATACTGATAAGAACTTTGAGGAAGGTACATTGTTGGAAAGAGCAATAAATAGTAACTTTAAATCTCACGTTCTTTGTATAATAATATATGTTGTTTGTACCATATTTGCATGTCCTGCCTGTATGGGGCCAGTACTAGTCATGGCTCGATTGAGTAGAATGGTCGACTATGGTACCAGCTTCCTAGTGGCTAGACAGGGCCTAATGCATTCATGTATTTCAGGCTATACAAGTGCCCAAATTATATTCACTAGCATTAAGGTATTGAATCATATGATGATTGCTTGTATTACATGATGCATACGAATGGTAATACATGTGAATGAATTTGAATGCTTTATATGTTGTGTGGATTGCTATTTTGTGGTTAATTCACATATATTATATATGTATGCTTAGAATTTGATATTAACATGTTCCTCTGAGATTCATCATTTGAATCTTAGAACCTTTCTCCAATTAAGGACGTGGGCATATTAGTAAGGTTCAAGAGGCAATGACATAATTATTGCTTGACACTAAGAAGGTGGAGGGCTAATAGTGCAGCTTACTTTATTTTGTTTCACCTTCTATACATATTCCTTATAACTTAGTTATTATTTTGACTTAGATATTATTTTTGAAGTAGCCAAATGTGGCTACTAGGATGTACATATATAAATAAATACCTTTGTCCTCATAATGGTAGAAACCCATATATATTGCTATGGAGATTAGGCAGGTATGTCATGGGCCCATAATGTGATTGATGATTAATCGCATAGTAGAACACTATGTTAGATATAATAATTAAAAATTACTTTGATAATATATAACAAGGACTATGAAGAGTTTGAACCACTGATTAAATGTTTTTAAAAATTTTAAATTTTTCGGATCAGAAAAGCCCATTCGATTCACTAGAGTAGATCCTGTGTTTAGGTTAAGCTTTTAAACTTTTTTTTGAAAAGGATTTCATTTCCCAATCCAAACCTAACCTGACTTGGTGGTTTAAATTCATTATTAATTAATACATCTAACTTGTAATTAAAGGAAGACGTCACTATGTCCTGGGTTCAAAATAAAGGTGTGATACATATAAAGGCCAAACTTTTATTTCATTCCGACATAAAGATCGACCATACATCAAGTCGATCAACAGGGATCATATAATTAATAAATATGAATATATATAATATGAAAGATTTTATTATATATGTTGACCTTTTAGCTAGGAAGGTTACTGAAATAGGCATATATATACTTCATCCAGAACCTCCGTAAAGGAGCTTGAGCCTCTTGACTTCAATAGGATTAATGAAAGTGGTGTCTGTTATGATTGTAGTCTCCAAATTACTTTTGAACAGTGCCTCGTCCACAATTTGGGTATTAGGGTTTGAACTGCTGTAGGCTGAAATTCCTACTGATAGATTTATACCTGGAAAATAAGAAAAGGCAACACAAAATTATATAATCATAATTAAATTCCCATAATTGTAAATCATACGTAGTATAATTTATACGAATCAACAATATACTAATAAAAAAATGCTTTAGAATAATACTTGTATATGCTGTTTGCATGCCTAGTCTCTACACTCTTTCCTCATCATACATTCTTAATTATATAATTAAATTTCAACAAATGGGGTTATATGAGAGAGTTTTCATCTTGTATTATAATTAACAAATAATTCACTCGTGAATTAATAAATTATTTAGAAGCTAAGTCAATTCCTTATAATAATTCATGTAAGTATCAACAATAGTACTATCATTTTTTTATTTGCCTAAAGCTATAATTAATCCTTATGAAGATGGAGTCCTAAGATTTAAGTTTGTGTTCTCCTCCATACGAAGGCAAAGCCACTTATCATCTCAACTAACAATTTATTGATAGCACTATCATACTCCTATGTTCCTTAATATAAGGCATATTTAGGAAGCTGATATTGGTTTTTAATATAAGACATAGTTTTCATATTTGTCAGTCTTTTTTCAATTTACGCCTATTGATGTTTCCTTAACAATAATTAAAGAGAATAGAAAATAAGGGAAATAAGAGAGAATGGTAGTGTATTCTAAGCAAGAAATGTTGTATTAATTAATTTAACCAAGTTTTTTAATATAATCAAATTAAGTAAATATATATTATATTGAGGATTGAAGGAGCATTAATTTAGCTAATTATATTTAAAAAAAATTCCTCCTAAATACATAAAATAAATCCTTTCTAATATCTAAAAATTAAAAGAAAAAAAAAGAAAAAACTGAAGGCTAAAGTTCTGAATTTGTGCAAATTTGACCCCCTCATATTAATTAATGCTTCCTTTTATAAAGAATAGTAATTTTTTTTTTTTTTGGGGGGGCGGGGGTGGGGGGACCTTAAAGTTCGTATCATGTGCATATAACCCCTTAAATCTTAAATCATATGAATGTAAGCATGTCATGTAATAATAATAATATAATATTACATTCCATTATTGAAATAACAAAACAAATTAATGACTATAAAGCTATTTTGCATATGCAAATTCAAAAGTTTTGATTGGATTCGTAGTTAAGTTCTCAAGGTCAAGATAATAATAAGCATCTAATTAAAGGGGTTGTATGCTTGATGGAAAGAGGCTTAAATCCCTCAAAACTTGTAAATCCCAATTTATGACCTTGAAATATAACCTAATCATTATGAATTTCTTAAAGACTAATAATCCGGAATTAAATTTTAGGGAGAATTACATTTGGGTCCCAAGGATAAGAATTAATTACAAAAAAGTCCCAAAAGACTTTTTTGATAGTAATTACAGAAATTTTTACAACTGAAAATGCTATATTTACAACTGAGACTTTTTAGATATTGGAATTTTAAGACTTTTTGTAATTTTTTCTGTTCCTTGGGACCGAAATATAATTCTCCCTAAATTTTATAGTGAAATCCTTAATTTGATAAAATAAAATAGTAACAACAACTTAACATATGACAACTTTAACTTATAAATGATACCAATAACTAATTAAGGCAGTGATAACTAATTTCACCACAGGTACACATCTAAAGGGGTTATGTTTAAGGGGAAAAGGCACAAATCCCTAAAAAATATCTGTTAATTCTTAGGACCTTGAAATATTTCCTAATCACTACCAGCTCCTTAGAGACTAATCTGGGATTAAATTTTGTGACTAAAAACCTTAATTTGAAAAAAAAGATGAAATGACAACAACCGTTTAACAAATAATAACTATAATTATAACTAACTAATACAATGACAGTTAATTTCACTAAGGGTATCTAAGTCAGTTCACAAAAACTTAACTCCAGAACAGTCCCTATACGAGGACTACATACAAATCAAGCCATTCCGAGAGACTGTACTGGGGATTCTCATATTTTGGCACGTTTAATTTTACAAGAATAATAATTAAATAATATCCTTGATAAATTCCCCAATAAAAAAAATTCCAACGATTACCTGAATTTACTTGGAAGTGCAATAAACCTCGAGGAAACACAAAAACATCGCCTGTGCCAATAGATGTAATGTAGACAGTGTTATTAGATGAAATGAAACCAGCAGTCAGACTGCCTTTTACCACCGTAATAACTTCAGTAGCATCAGGATGTGTGTGAAGTGGCACCACCCCACCAGGTTGAACATCCACACGAGCCATGGAAATACCTAAACCATTCAGACCTGGTATTGTATCAACAGATGCTATCGATACACCTGCTTTGTAAATATTATTAGTGTTCGGAGCTTTTAATATTCCAGACGAGGAAAAATCCTTGACATTCACCATTAGAGGGTTCTTGCAGGAATATCCCGCAGGACCATAAGGTAATGTACGGTCTGCAACACAAAAATCGAACATAAAAGGTTGAGAGGAGGAGAATGAGAAGAGAAGGCAGGAGATCATGAAGACAATAATGGGAATCATCATCTTCATTTGTGTGCGTGTGTTCAAGATGTGTTTTTAACAAGGAGCTTGGTCACTTTATATATAATTGGGACTTTAGGAGGCGTGGAAAAAAATTTTCAACATTAATTAGTTTAGTGGTAGTGTGGCCTAATAAATTAAATAGTGAAGTTAATTTCTCCTATCTTTTTTTATAAGATCAACAATATTACATAATTTAAGAAATAGGTTAAAATTAGTTTGAAGTAATAGATATATGTGAGAAATACTTTTTTTTTAAGTATGTCCTTCATTATAAAGGGGCAAATAAGAAAGAGATAGTAATGAGAAAAATGATAAAAGAGAAATGTATGAGAAAAAGATTAAAAGAGAGAACAAAATTAATTAAGGGTAAGATTAGTAAAAATGTATCTAATGTTCAAACAATTCCAAATTGACTCTTATAAAATGGACCAAATCACTTCAAAAATTGGGATCCTATATAAAAAGTATTGGGGGGGAAATATTTAATTGTTAGAGATGATGTGCCCTGATAAATGATACATTTATAGTTTAATTACATGCTTAGCAGGGTAGCCGCCGTTCTAGTGTGAAAGAAAGATGGATAGCATTGATAGATTAGACTTAACTGTAGGGGTGGAAAAAGGTCCAACGAGGTCAAATTTTGAGTTAAATAAGTCTGAGCCTGTAATATAGGCATAGAGTCTGAGCCTACGCCTAAGCTTATAAACAAGTTTTTCTAGGCTTAAGCTTAAGTCTTTAAAATAGACTTATAATGTAGGCATTTAAATAGGCTTAAAAATTCATACTTAAAGGTTTTAGATAGACTCAAATGCCTTCAATTTAAACCCTACAATGTGATTAAAATAAAATTTAATTCTTATAATTTAATAAATTAAAATTAAAATTAATTCAAAAAACTATTATTTAAATTTTAAATTATAGAAAATCAACCCACTATGATAATTTAATAATTGTATTTTTTAATTAAAATAAAAAATTTGTTAAAAATAAAAATATAATAGACACATATAATATAAATGAAATATATGTAAACAAGCTAAGCTTTCCTAAAATAGGCCTAACCTGTTTCTTTATTTACAACTCTAAACAAGCCTTAATCTAGCCTTTTTTGTTAAACTAGACAGACTAGACCAGGCTATAAGTCATCTGATAAGGGTCTGACATATTTCCACCCTTACTTAGCTGTCATATGAATAATTTCTAGACTCAAATACAAAAGACCTTCTAGAAATTTTGGGAGTATTGCAATTGATGGCGTCCCTCACTTTTAGAAGTTAAAACTAAGACACAAGTTTCATCTCACTTTTTTGTCATTTAGCAATATGCCACATCACTACAACAAGTGGCATTTGGCGGAATTTTAAGTATTTTAATTATTTTATTGACATGTAATGTTTATTAATATAAGAGGAGCAAGAAACCTCATTATGTAGCGTTTAGCCTGTAAAGGGAACCGTTTCCCTACTTATCTTTTGGTTGAGTAAGAGAGCTTATCTCATTTAGACCATTTATAATAGGCATAATTTTTGTAAGGGTTAAAGTGCAAAAATGCACATATGCTTTACTCCGAAGAGCGTCCAACACTAAATACTTTTTTTAGGTGTAAAAGTGTACATGTTGTTATAAGTTAGGTGCAAAAATATCATTTGACTGTTAAATTTGACTTTTTTTTAGCTAACTGGGCGATAACGTGACATTTTTGCACATGTGTTGGATGCTCTTTTTGCCAAACCACATGTGTATTTTTGCATCTTTGAATTGCCACATCATTGCCCAATCAGCAAAAAAAAAATCAAACTTAACGGTCAAAATCAAACTTAATGGTCAAACGGTATTTTTTGCACCTAATTTCTAACCACATGTGCACTTTTGCACCTAAAAAAAGCACTTGGTGTTGGGCGCTCCTCAGGGTAAAGCACATGTGCATTTTTGCACCTTAACCTTTTTTTAACTAGTGATGTTTATATTAAAAAAAAAAATCATTTTTCAAAAAATGTTAATTAAGAAATTATCCTTATTTTAGGTTTTGTAACGATTAAAATAATTAATTTTAAAAAAAGTAAAAATAAATAACTATAAACTATCTAAATTTCATCTAAACGATCCAAATGAGACGAGTTCTCTCTACTCATCTTTAAATAAGTAAGGAAACTGGTTCCATAATTGAAGAGATGAGAAAGGTTTATAAAAAGAAACCTGTTAAAGATGATTCAAATGACTATTTTTTGCCCAAAGATGAAAAGGCTATTTTTTACCAGACCTTAAGAGGCAAAGGCTAATTTAATCCCAAGATTCTTGTAAATTTGAGCAATGATCAGAACCACAACGAAAGATGCTACAGATGAGTTTGTTGAATGAGAGTCATCGTTCAAAGGAGAAAGGCTATTGAGATTGCCTTCCTCCAATGCAATGACCAGCGCCGCCATCATTGATTTCCAAAGGGAGCTCGGTAGAAAACCTATTTCAATAGGCAATTGACACATTCGCCTTAAACATTTTTTAAATGCTAATAAAATCATTAAAATTCCATGTCAACACCAAGTGTCATTTGTTGTGATGATGTAGCATATTGCTCAATGACAAAAAAGGAGAGATGAAATAAACTGGTAAATTTAACGGCCATTCAGGGAGGTTACTGGTCCAAATATGAAATTTCAGGATCTTAATTAGTTTTAAACTTCTAAAGGTGAGGGAGGTGATTCCAACACACCCATAGTTCAAGGAGGCTTTTTTATTTTGGCCTAATTTTTAACTCTAGTTTGAATGCTCTCCCCTTGTCATATATGTAAAATATTGAAATAAGAATGAATTGCATATCTTTTTAGATAGATTAGAGGCGCATATATACATGCTAGAATCATAAGTGCCTTAAAAGAGACTATCATAACAACCATATCTCCAATTAACATTCAAAATATTCAAATAATATAATGATAATATTATAATATCAAATCCTATGACATGCTCCTTATATTAATTGCCTTCAATCCCCTCAAGTTGGTATGTGAAGATTATGAATGCCCAACTTTCTTGAAAGTTCCTAAAATCAGTCAAATCCAAGCACCTTTGTGAAGATGTCAGCAATTTGATACTTCTTCCAGATCTTTAATGGAGAGATGTCTAGATATTGGACTCATTCACAAACAAAATAGCAATCCATTTCAACATGTTTAGTCCCCTCATGAAAAACCGAGTTCTTGGTGTTATGAATGGCTGCTTGATTATCACAATATAGTGGAGTTAAAGACTATTGATTTGTCTCAATGTCATGAGGGAGTCATCATAACCATATAACTTCTTAATATTGTACTAGTCATCGCTCGGTATTCAACTTCTACTAAGGAAAGAGAAACCACATGTTGCCTTTTGCTATGTCATGAAATGGGAGACCCACCTAAGGTGATAAAATTACTAGTGCAAGAACGTCAAGTCTCATAGCAGCGTCACCAATTTGCATCACAATATGTGTTCAAGTCAAGAGAGTTTGTACTTGGTAAGAAGATACCTAGTCTCATGGAAGACTTAAGGTACTAAATGACATGTTTTGCTGCATGTATGTAAGAGACGCAAGGATCAGCTTTGCCAATCGACAACTTTTTTGTTCAGAATGTCACTCCAACATCCATGTCATCGTATACACATCATTAATTTTGGAACCCAAAAAAAAGTCAAATAAATGGTCAAATGGTACTTTTGCACTTATTTTGAAACCACATAGTTATTTTTTCCTCAGAAAAAAGTATTTGGTATTGGGTGCACTTAGGAAAAAAAAATCACATGTATATTTTTGCACCTTAACCTGAATACATATATACATACATACATATGCATATACACATATGTATTTATATATGTATGTGTATATACACACATGCCTGTGTGTGTGTACACATATGTATGTATGTGTGTATGTGTGTATACACACATGCCTCTGTGTGTGTGCGCGCATGCGCGCAAGCATATATGTATACACATATGTATGTAGGCATATATGTGTATACACACATACGCTTGTGTGTGTATGTGTGTCTATATGTGTGTGCGTGTCTATATATATATATGTATATATATATATATATATATATATATATATGTAAATGTGTATGTGTCTGTGTAATAAAGGTATTTGTGAAAAAGAAGAATTTAATGCCATTTACTTTGTGCGTAGGTCTTATATTTTAAACCACAAAAACTTTCTGGAAAGAGTTTTTTTTGTCTTTGATATAAGTTATCTTATTAAATTTATTATACAGATATATATAAAATTTTATCCATAAGTTATTTATTGTTTTATTTTTCATCTTAAACATTTCATTAAAGTGTGTATTAAACAAAAATCTTTCCTATGTGGAGGAAGCATGGGAGGAAGATGAAAAAAGATAAGCATAACCAAAGAGGGTTATTATTATTGTTATCAAACTTACAAGTTGATTTATTGAATTTATTATTTTTATATTTCTCACTTACAAAATTGCGTCAACTTGCTATTAAATTCGTCCTAACTACAAACACATATTCTATTTAAAGCACTATTGAGCTTTCTAATTAGAAGTGAAAATGTGGCTAACCTTCAAGTTGTGGGTTAATGGTAAGTTGAGAGTTTGCAAGAAGAATTGGGAAAAAGTAAAAAAAAAACACCTTAAAATGGAGACTTGGTTTTTCTCCTTTTCCAATATCATCCATCACTACCTATCTTCACTTCTTGATTGAAATTTAAGCAGTCCAAATTTAATATTTTATAAAATTACTAATAAAATATAAAATTATTAAAACTCAACTAAACAAATTCAAATTGCTATATTTTAATCATGATAATTCAAAAGTGAAATAAAAAATATTTAAAACATAATTTTATGTAATATTAAAGATAAATCATTCAAATTTCAATCTAAGAGTCATTCTAGAGGTGGATATGGGTAATGTAGTAAAAATAAATAGTAAGGGTAGAAGAGAGAAGCCAAGTCCTTAAAATGGGATGATATTTTGTCAACTCAAGACCGCTAGATGTGGGTTGCCTCACCAACCCACTTCTTTTATTGTCTTAAATTTTAAAATATTTTTAAATTTTAAATTAAATTACAAATTTTATAGAATAAATTTAATTTTATTATACCTTTATATAATTATATAATGAAATTTATTGCAAAACTTATTAATATAAATGTATATTATATTTTACATTATTATTATCAATATAAAAATGATGAAACCAAAAAGAAAAAAATGAGAAATTTAAAATAGAAACAAGTTCTTACTTCTTAGTATAAAATAAGGTTATATCTTAATCAAGTTCAAAAACAATAACTTTTTCTTAAAATTAAAACTCAAGTACCAACCCACAGGCCATTTGTGGTATATGATTGAATAATTTTTTTGTTGGGGTTTATTTACACGAATTTAAAAGTTTACAATGGTTTTTTTGTTATGTTTTAAATATGAAGAAAATAATTTGTACATGCTTCAAAGTTTAGGGATATTTTTTTCTAATTTGGCCTTTTTTTTGCTCTCTCATATTGGGAAGATAATTGCATATTGGTTCATATTGACGTGCCAATGGACTTTTATGTACTTTAAGGCCACTTGCACATAACGGAAACGGATTGCATTTTTAGGAAAATAATTGCATATTCGTTCATATTCATGTGTCAAAGGGCTTTTATGTACTTTAATGATCTATGTAGCATTTCTGCATATGCTTAAACAGGTAAACTTTTTTGCAAGTGGCCTCTCGAATATGCAATTACCTTTATTATGGGTAATTTGATCTTTCTCTCATCACCCACATTTACACTTTAAGGACCACCTTACGTATTTCCATGACACCAGGTCCTACTCTTTATATAAATTTGGATTAAGGTAATAAAATAGCCATTAATTTATACTAAAAATGCAAAAGTAACCATTAATTTTTTTTATTATAAAAGTAATTTTAATACAAAAATCAAAGAAAAACTTATGATTACAGTAGATAGTCACCTATTTTTATTATATTTATTTAGATTAAGGTGAAATTTAGCAACGAATAATTTTTCTATGGACAACCAACAAAATTAACTACTTTAGGTGTGAAAGTAGACATAATCAATTTTTTGGTAACATATATTGCAATGCCATTAGTCCTAGTTAACTTTTGTTGTTTTTGCAAAGTAGGTCACACAATCTTCTCACTTTTTATTATTTTAATATATTTTTAAAATGGTAAAGGTGCAAATTTAGTAATAAACTATTTCGTTATAAGTACCTAATACAATTATCTTATAAATACCCATATTTTTCTTGTAAATGTTGTTATTTGTGTTGTAAATGACCATATTTGTCTTGTAAATTGATTTAAAAGAATTTAGGGAGTTAAAAAAGTTTGGCTATTCACATATTTGTCTTGTAATTTTTTTTTAAGTCACTAGATTTTTTAAAAAAATCCATTTATTTATCTTGTGAATTGTAACATCCCGGATTTTAAATGGCAGAATTTTTTTTTCAAAAGAATAGTAATCAGAGTCAAGCATTGTAGCAAGTGAGTAATTGAATTTAAAGATATATGTCCAAGGTGTAATTGTACTCATACAGACATCCATTGCTCGGAAAAGGTAGCGTCTAACCAGATTTAATAGAGTCACAGAAGTAAACTCCTTCTGCCATCCAATGCCTGCTACCTGCCCCGAACCTCAACCCTTGATTTTCCCGAACCTGAAGCTACAGCTGAGATCCAATTTCCAATTGGATCTCAGGTAATGGTTAACCTTATGCTCAAATAAACAATATATGGCAACAGATATTCATAATAACATAACAGCATATCAATACTAAATCACACAACAAGTACTACAACCAGTACCACAACAAGTCTGCACATATCCAGTGCCACGACAGCCCATCGTGTCCTCAGCGCTAGGAAAACCTTACGGCGTTATCAAGACTATAACCCGTACAAAGCTGTATGTACAACTGCCCTCTCTCGGCAGAATCTCAATAAATGACATATCAATCACATATATGAATATAAGCAGTATAAGTGTTAAGGTTACAGTACGCGTCCGTACCTCCGTTGACGATTTCTGGTACTTTCGTCAAATTACGGCACATTCGACAGCGGTACAACAGCGGTGACAGCGGAAATAGTGTTTCGTGGTTTCGAATATCCTATACGAATAATATTACTTATATGAGTATTCAGAACCAAAACGGGCATTTTAGGTACAAATTACCATTTTGCCCCTAATTTGACTTTTCGGCGGAATTTCGCCAAAGCTCTGCTATTTTGACTTTAATTTCTCAAAATTTTTGCTATAACCTTTCCTCTATCATATTTCTAAGATAAATATCATATTTATTCCTAAAACATGATATTTAATTAACTTTGAAAATTTAGAGACTACCCTAGCAATTCTACTATAACTACCGAAAGAATTACCGAACTAAAGACTAAGGACCGAAAACTTACTCAGAGCTTCGCTAGGATTTTGCTCCGGACTTCTCCTTCCTCCTTGCTCTCCCAAATTTCGAAATTCTCAAGAGAGAATGGTGTGAAGAAATGTGAAATGGTGAAGGGGTATTTATAGGTGAAGGGAAGGGCATTTTCGTAATTTTTGTCTGATCGAATTCTGACCATTGGATCGCACTTTTGTTGAGGTGGCTTGATCTTAACCATCCACCTACTAGGCTGACCTCATCATCCATAAAGAGATAAAGAATGATGACCTCATCCTGCCTGTGTCATCTTGCTTTATCATATGAACTCCCTGGCTCAGTGTCCTGATCGCGAAATTCCGGGAATGACACGCTGAAGATCTTTTCTTCCTCTTCAAGAATACTGGGTTTTCCTAACCTTATATTCTCGTTAAGGACATTCCGTTATCAGCCGAAAATCCTCGGTAATCACTTCCGGGTACAGAAATGACGTTGGCCGGTGCCATCTTTTGGATAAAAATTCGCTGATCAATAATATGTTCTGGTTTTCCCCTTCTTATCCCTAGATTCTCACAACGGAATTATTTTCTATCGGTTCTCATTTTGGTTATCTGCTTAATTCCTACAAAATATCTTCCTATCCGAATCTCCAAATCACTTCGTCGGTTACGGAAACGACTTCGGAGACCGGCCATCTCGAGGTAAAAATTCACTCGTTCATAATATACTCTGGTCCTAATTATCTAGTTCACGGTTTTTTATGTAGGATTTTATTTCTATCCGTTCTCGTTCATCCTGTTCATTTTTCCTCTGATTATTATATTATTACCTAATTAACACATGTTTTAACTTTTATATTATCTTATTAAAATATCCACTCATCCTTATCTCTCCAAAAATTTCGGTCACCCCCCCTTAATTTTATATATATATATATATATATATATATATATATATATATATATATATATATATATATATATATATATATATATATTTTCATTTTTCTCAACCACAAATATTTTATTCATCTCATATTTATTTCCCAAGAATTTCCTTATTGGTCCATAATTGATTTAAGCTTTTATAATTCCTTAAATAATCCTAAGTCATTGATCTTTATTTATTACTAGCATTATTACCTCTTAATCCTTACTAATTATTTAATTAGGCCCTTACTAATAATTATTCATTAATAGTAATTATTTATATTTATTTAACTTTCATATTTCCTAAATCCTATAATCTTACAAAATTTCCTAAAAATTACTTAATTAATCCCTGACTAATTCTTAATAATTTTATCAATTAAAACTAATTATTTTCTCACAACAATTCTATTTACATCTCTAATTTAAGCTTTATCCAAATTATCAAAAATCTTAAGGCCAGTTTTAGTCTTAGAATACTTTTTAATTTTTATAGGAAATAATTTAATAAATTGTCTAAATTAAGGACAATATTCTTTCTAATTTTTAATAATTATCCTTATGCCCTTTAGGATTTTTCATAATTCCTTTTAGGATGTTTTATGTCCCTAAAATGTATTTTTTTAAGCCTTTCCGGCACCTTTATTCCCTTAATATTTTCTTTTGAGCTTAAACTACTTATCTTACACTTTGAGACTACACATTCACCTATTACCGATAGGTTTTATTTGTTAATATAATATTTCAGATAAATAATTATCCGGGTATTACATGAATGCCCTTATTTGTCTTATAAATGCTCTTATTAGAAAAATGAAGTAAGGGCATTATTGTCTTTTCAAAGAAAAAAACTTAATTCCATTTTGACCCAGGGATACAATGAAATTTCAGAATCTTTTTAGGGTTAACTGACATAAAATTGTTTGCATGTGGTTTAAGTGATATTTTTCCATAAAAAGGCACATATTTCTAAAAATATATGAAAATAATAGAGTGAGAAGCCTTATAAGATCCAAAGTGTAAGAAACTAATGAAAGTTAACCCAAAACTAATAATCTTGCTATATTTGTTACAAAAAACAAAATTTGATTATACCTACTTTTGCACCCAAAATAGTTAATTGTATTGGGTGCCCAAAGGAAAATAGTTAGTTGTTAAATTTGCCCTTTAACCCTAGTTACTTTTGCACGCAAAAAGAGTTTATCTCTTATTTTTTTACACTTTTGATATAAGTTAATGGTTATTTCTGTACTTTAACCCTTCATAAAAAGGCTCAAAGCAACGGAGATTTGGGATTATTAATGTCATAGTCACTTTTTCCTTCTTTTATAATGTTTATAGTTATTTTTGTACACAAAAAATAGTTTATAGTTACTTCTGCACTTTTAGCATAAATTAATGGTTATTTTGACAGCATAACCTTATAAATTTTCAATTAGTAATTTATGACTAATTTTTCCTATATATCTGTACATAGAGAACATACTAGAGCATTAAGGACTACAATATCTCAAGTCATATCAATCAATAATATTCCAAAGCAAAATGTTCAATCTGTTTTGTTACACTATTTTACTCTTAATATGTCCATTTTTTGAGGTTTGAAACTCGAATATTAAACAACACATTGTAATACGGGGATGGATCATTATTCAAGTATAACAAAATAGATGTTGAGGAGTAAGCATGTGAATGTCCTTGTCTGTATATTACATAAAAGGTTCAAAATAATTTAAAAATGTTATGAATATACTGATTATGTGAATGTCCATTGACTCCCGGTCTCCAAATATTACAAGATGATATGGGACCCACATATAATATTATGCATAGTAATTTACTATTTGTTTCCTTCTATAAATAGAGGTCTCCTGTAACTATTCAAGTTACTTAAATGAAACTATTTTATCTCTCTAAAATTTTATCATTTTATCAGTTTTATAACACGTTATCAGTACGAAGCTCCAATCAAGTGAGCTGCGTGTCGTTCATCATCATCTTCTCGTTCCCTTCACTGTTTCACTCTTGATCTCCTTCGAAATTTAAAAAAAAAAAAAAAAAAAAAAAAAAAAAAAAAACTCCAGGTCCTTCTTGTATAGTTTTCCTTTGCTTCTTATGCTCATCTCTCTTCTATTACCTTCGTTCTTCCTTTCTTTCTTTTCTTCTCATAGCCATGGTTGCTTCCAATATCATCTCTCTCCTATTTCCTTCGTTCTTCCATTCTTTCTTTTTCTTCATTAACACCCAACTAAGATCTGAATCTGAAATCCTCATGACCCGGCTGTCGCATCTTTATTGGGTTTTAGGCACACCACTCTAAGGCCTAAGCCCTTAAACAATAACCATCGACCTCCACTACCATTCGCTTCCTTCCCTCTTGGTTTTTCCAAAGTTGATCTGTATGTATGTCTGCTTCTGTGCGACTGCTTCTGTGTGATTCTCAAGTATCTTCATGGAGTAGGTAAGTTTATATTATTATTATAAAAATATATTATATTATATTTCAATTAATATTAAAATTAAAAAAAAACATAGACATAGATTCACGTGGAGGACTACTCCCGTGAGACCTTCCATGTTCCAATTTTTATTTTAAAAATAATATAATATTATATTATAATAATGGGAGCAGGTGGGAGTGTAAAAAAGTGTGTGTATTTCCTTTTTCATTCTTCCGTCTCCATTTTCCCTATTATAATAATATATATATTATAAAAATATAAATTAAATTTAAAAAAAAAAAAAACAGTTTTGGCCTACAAAACAGTGTAAAAAAAAAAAAGGTGAAGCTGCGACAAACAAGGTGAGTAGATTTTTCAATTTTATCTTTATTATTATTGTTATTGATTTGACTCCACATTGGAAGTTTAGATTTAATTTTCCCTTTTAATTGTTTTAATTTATTATTTTATTATTGGCACTAACATTTACTTTTGTGTATTTATTTTTATTACTAACATTTATTTTTATGTAACTAAAAATTATTTTACGCATTTATTTTTATGTTCGTAACATTCATTTATTTTTCATGGCGGCAACACTAATATATATTAGTGAGCTCTATTTGTTTTATTATTTATTGTTTTATTTATTTTTCATGGTTGCAACACTATATATTAGTGGGCTCCATTTGTTTTATTATTCATTGCTTGTATTTATCTTTCATGGTTGCAACACGATATATTAGTGGGCTCCATTTGTTTAATTTAATTCTTTACTACTTTATTTATTGGAGACACACTAGTATTTATTAGTGGGCTCCATTTATTTATTTTATTTTACATTTATTTTTCTTTCATGGCGGTACACTAGTATCTATTAGTGGACTCCATTTATTTATTTTATTTAGTGTTTATTTATCTTTTATGATATCAACACTTAGTGGGCTCCATTTATTTTATTTTAATTTTTTTACTGTCTTATTTATTTTTCATGGTGGTGACACTAGTATAGTAGACTCCATTTATTTATTTTATTTATTATTTACTACTTTATTTATCTTATATTTATATATCCCCCTTCCCTTTTATTTTTATTTATTTACTGCTTTATATATATCCCCCTCCCTTTTATTATTTATGGTAACGACACTAATATATACATATATATTAGTGGGTTCCATCTATTTATTTTATTATTCTTATATTTATCCTGACGAAAAATTGTTAAAGGCCATATGTATCATGAGATCAAAATGCCATGGAGATATAAGCCACAAATTGGCCTAAGAGATATGAGGCATAAATTGACTTGTGACTATGAGAAGGCATATATTGCTTAAGACCATGAGATAAATTAGCTAAAAGCCAAGAGACAAGTTAGCCTGATGCCAAGAGGCAAATTATGAAACAAGGCTTGATCTATAAATTTTGTATGATATCAGTTGTATAAATGCCTCAAAATTGTATATTTGGCATTAAATACTCCCTCAAATTATGAGACAGGGGTTTGTATGATCATGATTATTATTATAAATAAATATATCCAATTTGCTCTTGTAGAAGCAATATTGTGATAAAGTCAAGAAATATTGTGGATTAATTTCTTGCCATGATCAAATAGATCAGTGAGTTATGGATCATGAATTTTATCCAACTTCATTCCCAGAAGTGAATAAAGCAATAAATAAATTGTGATTATGGTTATTTTACTATTATTTTGTGTTTAGATGATTATAACAATAGTTGTGAATATAAGAGAGGAATATTCATAAACAAAATGATTAAACAAAAGACAATATTATTTCAACAAAGATCAATAGCAAGTGGTTTAACTCCATTACAAAGCTCAATCATCTCATTCTGAAGATATTTAATGTCACCTTCTTTTTCTTTTCTTGAGTTGGGATCAAGATGAGACAAAGCTCTTCGTAATATCGAGATCTGTCTCATACGTTTTTGAAGCTTTTTGTATGGCCATTCTTTTAACCCTCCTTTTTGATAAATCTTTTGGATGGTGTGAGTACTCATATTTAATTGTTTACTCGCTTCATTGAGGGTTAAGTGAAAATAATTTCTTAAATCATAGAGCGTTGTTCTCTTTATTCTTTCTCGTTGCTCCATTGTTAACCTATATAATTCACCCTATTTAAAGGATGAAGTATCATATGGAATATTAACCGCGGGTTGTTTTCCTTTATCTAATGGATTTTCAAAGTTGATTTGAAATGAACTTCTGCAGTGTTCATTTGAGTTTTTAGCCCATTCCGAACCAACACAAAGGATCTCATAATAGGCTAATACAGGATCACGCACCAAATTATATCTTGATGCTCTTAAATCTATACAATACTGTGTGAGAAAATGTTTGATTTCTCCAAAATTTTTATTTGTAAAATCAAACATTGGAAGCCTATCAGTATTGTAAGATTTATCCTGTACATTTTCATATAAAACAGCATAGGAAATCATACCTATCCTCCTCTCGTGAACTTCAAGTCTATGATACTGAAGTTCGTTGGTATGTATGATCTCCCGTAAAACATGACAGCAACTACATTCCAATAAGCTAGTAGTTGCTAACTGGCTGGTAGTTACTAGCTGACTGGTTGTAACTGGCTGGCTAATCATTGTTGGCTGGCTTATTATTGTTGGTTGGTTGATGGTTGTTGGCAGGCTAGTAGTTGTTTGCTGGCTAGTGAATGCTAGCTGATTGATTGCCGTCACTATTAGCTGAACTGGATTGGTAGACTCTATCAGTTCTGTCATAGTTCTACACCTTTTGACAGGCCTCCTTGATGAACCTGCTTTAGTTGTACCTTCAATCCTTGTTGATTGAGGAAGAACATTTGTTCTTGGGGGAGAAGTAGGTACATTTGAAGCAGAAGGAGGAATAAACATCCCAAAAGGATTAGGAGATAGTAAAGAAGTAAATGACATGTTTGGTTGATCATCATACAACAAAGCATCAAGTAATACTGTGTCGGATGTTTCAGAAACTAGGATAAAATTGCTTGGTCTTGCCATGACAATAGAATTTAGAGAAATATGTGAGTATTTGGTATTTGATATTATCATATGCTTGAGTGTTTGTGAGACATGTTTGTTTGCCTTCCTCTATTTATAGTCGAATTAAATCCTGTTGAATCTCTGCAGATCTGCGCAGTCCTGTTGAATCTCTACAGATTTGTTCCCTATAAAGCTCTTGCGTAGAACCTTTTCAAGAGTCTTTTTGACTTTATATGCATATGACAATCTGAGTTGTTGCACCTATGATTCCACAGTGATGCATCTGTGATTACACAGTTTTGCGCTTGTGAATATGCAGTGATACATTTGATGATTTTGTAATACTATATATTTGATTGTCATTTTCTGGAAAATGGAAATTTTGTTACCAGAAGTAACAAGATAATGCATTGATAATGCATCTGTGGAATTTTAACAATATTTGTAGAAATAGATATCATATATGGAATATTATATGGAAATTCTATGAATTAATTTCAACAAACTCACACTCGAGGGGGAGATTGATATATATCAAGTGTGAGTATTTGTATATTAATTCTCTTTGAATATTTGTGTGTTAATTCTTTGTGAATGCTTGTGTGTTGATTCCCCCAAAATGGATATTAGATTTGATGATAAATTATATGGAAGTTGGCATGACTCGTTTGATCATCCAAGTTGTATAGCTGCATGTCCTCAAATAAAAATGATTATGAAAATATTATTGGAAATTGATCTCTGGAAATATATCAAATTGAAAGATTATATGTGAGATTATAAATCTGCAAAGTTTGCAATGATGTTTGCAACCAGAAGTTTGCAATATATTATGTGCGCAATTTGCAGATTGAATGATCCAGAAATTATATATGAGTTGATCAATGATTATGAGTACATTGTTTTACAGCAATTATATAAGCCAACAAAATTCTCCCCATAAAATTGGCTTTTGGTCAGGAGCCAAATAAATTACATCTTAAAAGTTTTGAATGTGCAATGATTATTAATCTACTATAATGCACACAGATGAATACACATTGCATGATTAGATGAGGGGGGAGAAAAATAAGCAGATTGGGTAAAGAGATAAAGTGGAATGAATTGTCATTGGCTCATATTGATCCTCGTACGAAGAAATGTGCACTAAAAGTTCAAAAGATAATTCATTTGTAGAGTTTAGCTAATCGAATGCTAAAAGCATTTACTGACTTAAAGAAAGTGACAAAGTTACATGTCCCAACTGCAAAATGCTCCTATATGAATTATTATAAAGTACGCCTGAAGCGTTGCAGGTCCATCGGTTTTAAAGATAAAAATCCTCGAAAGAAAAAAGGAGCTATATAAATATAGATGATCAAATTAAGGATAATTAAGAAAAGCTCCAGAAGAGCAATCTCATGTAGAGTTATTATCTCCAGAAGAGATATTACAAGAAGAGAGTATTGTGGTCTAAAAATAGACATAGGTACCTGAAATGTGTGATAATTATGAGATCTCAATAAATTATAAATGAAATCTAATGGGACCGAAAAATAAAGTCAACATTGACAATATCCATGTTTATATGATAGCATATGCTGTAATAAATGATAATGAGGATCATGAGCCACAATATATTTGTGTGCCAGAAGCACATATCCCAGAAGGACGTAAGGTGCCAGAAGCATATGTCCTCGAAGGACTAAATATGCCAGAAGCACAAGTCCTTGAAGGACTCAAGATGCTAAAAGCATCAAATTCTCGAAAATAATCAATTAAATAAGTTCATATATAAGTTCATATATGGCATGAAGCATTTATAGTGCATGTGACATCATTATCTGAAAGAACATTTATTAAAAGTTTTATATGCACATGTATATTTATGAAAAGATTTAAATGTATTTTATTATAATTTTACTTGAAAGATTTAGATCTTGCAGGTATTCAATGAACAATCAGACTGGGCATTTCTATAACGAATAACAGAATACTTGATGATAGAAAGGACGATATGCTCAGAATGACATTGAAGCAATATAGTCATTAGGGGGAGCAAGTCTAATGTAATCAAGAGGGGGAGATGATACACGTTGTACTCTTTTTCCCTTATCTAGGTTTTGTCCCACTGGGTTTTCCTAGTAAGGTTTTTAATGAGACAACACTGTAGAGTGTATCAATAGATTATGTACTCTTTTCTTTGGCTAGGTTTTTATCCCACTGGGTTTTTCCTAGTTAAAGTTTTTAACGAGGCATATTCATAAATGGACATCCAAGGGGGAGTGTTATGAATATATTGATTATGTAGATGTTCATTGACTCCCGGTCTCCAAATATTACAAGATGATATGGGACCCACACATAGTACTATGCATAGTAATTTACTATTTGCATCCTTCTATATAGGGGTGAGCAACGGGCGGGTGGGGCTGCCCGGGGGTTAACTCGCGCCTCGCCCATTTATTTTTCACGGGTACGGGGCAGCCCGTACCCGTGCACCAACCCGTGTAAACCCGTACAAAACGGGTACGGGTTACACGGGTTTTAGAAAACGGGTCCAGGGAACCCGTTTACATATCTAGGCCCGTTTTTTTTAATAGTTTTTTTAGCCCAAAGAAGCTTTTTTGTCAAGAACATTTTTTGGGCATAGAAAATTTTTTTTGCTGCGTTTTTTATTTACCCAGAACAATTTTTTATGCGTTTTTTCTTATATAATTCCTGCTCTAATTTTTTTTATGCGTTTTTTTGTTATTGACTTAGCGCATGCACAGATGCATTGATGAAGGAATGAATATGATAAAAGTATTGATTTTGTTCATTGCACAATTGCAATGAATGAGTATTAATATTACCTCAAACCACAAAACTAACTTGGAGAATTAGACCCAAAAACTGTCAAGGAGTCAGCCCATTATAGTAAAGCCTTTTGACCTATAAAATGAACTTTAGGTAGGCAAAAAAAATTAAGAATTTCATCAGGGTGACAGCTCACACTGTGTGAGAACAAAAAAAATTACTATCAACAAACTGATGTCTTGTCAGAATTCTCCTGAGTAGGCAAAATTCTATACAATATGTAAAAAGTAAGGTGGTAACAGGAACCTGCAAAATATATATATATATATAAACACACACACACACACATTATATAGTATTGAATGGAATAATTGATCATTCTAATGCAGAGTCCTAATTGTATTCTGGTTAACATCACTATTCCCATTCATGTCACTAAATCAAATTTGATGACTTGAAACATAAAATATTCAAGTAAGAGTTCATCAGTTGAATATTAATATTCATTGCTCAGATCCGCCTCCTGCTGTTGCAGCATCTTCCTCTACAAAATGAAAGAAGATAAATCCTAATAAATACGAAAATAGAAATTAAACATTAATAACTGAAAATAGAAAATGCAAATTAATATACTGATAACAATAGCTTCAGTCTCATCAAAATTATCACAGTCAAAGTCATTGATGTTGGGTGGTTTCACTGATAGCCAATTTTGTGCACATATGAGTGTCTTAGCCACCTTTGAAGATAAAGAGCTCTTAAATGCATCTAATACTCGACCCCTGGTGCTAAAAACTGCTTCTGAAGAGACAGTAGAGACTAGAACTGCCAATATATCACGTGCGATCAAGCTTAACACTTTATACTTACAAGCATTGACTTTCCACCATGCCAAGAGGTCAAATTTTGAATCACGATAACCAACCAATTCAGCTTCGAAGGTATTCATCAACTTCTGAAATTTTCTCAACATTACTCTCTGCATCTGCCTGGGCCAAAAACTTTTGGAATGTAGCATCACCAGATGCCAAAGGCACTTCAAGTTCTAACTCAACATGATCTCCTTGCTGTGATGTTGGTTGGGAAGAAGATTCACCAACATGAATAGTAGCTGAATAGTAGTCATATAAATGATACAATAAACTTGTAATATTCCTCAACATAGCTTCGCACTTTGTTGGTTCATGAAAAAGGTCAACGAAAGCAATCTTGACATATGTCAATTTATATCTGGGGTCTAATATCACAGCCACAACCAATAAAGGATTCATTTTCTCAATTGACCCCCAGTATTTGTTAAACTTTGATAGCATTCTTCTTGACATGTGACCCAACAAAGAGTAGGAGCTGCTTGCATTTGATTCAAGACTTGTTTGAATTGAAACTATGTGTTGGAAACAAGTGTTACTTGTAACATAGTTTGACCCAGAAAACTTCAATGTCATGTTGTAAAACAATTTTAAAAAGCCAAGAAACTCATTTGCGGTGCTCCAATCATATGTACTAGGAGGCAAAATTGTAGGTTCAACAATCCTTCTTGTAGTTGTATCATCCAATACATCGTCAACACCTTCATGAGTATCAATCAAGATAAAAGTGTCTCAATTGGAATCTATATTCTTCTTCTTGAAGCATTGTCTATATTCTTCATCCTCCTCCTCCATCTGAGTAAAGACTTTGATAAACTTAATAGCGCTCTCAAGCATAAGGTATGTTGAGTTCTACCTAATGACATGATAGAAATGAAAAACAATTAAACATCAACACTTTATCACATCAAAGCTCATTCAAACAAATTATTAAAAAAATTACCTCATAGGATAATCCAATGTAAGAAGGCTTTTTGATTCAACTCGTTCTCTTTTAGCCAACATTATGAACTTACGCTTCCTTGATGGTGAAGATTTAACATATTTTACTGCATGTCGGATGAGCTCAATAGACTTGTTCATTTCTTTTAGACCTTTAGAAACAACCAAGTTCAATATGTGAGCAGCACACCGCATTTGCAAAAATTCCCCATCACATACCATTACAAAACCATCCCAACTCTTGAAACGCTTTTTTAGGATTGTAATTGCAGAATCATTGGCAGAAGCGTTGTCAACTGTGATTGTAAAGACTTTGTCAATGCCCCATTGAAATAAGCAATCTTCAATTCGTTTGGCAATTGATTTACCTCTATGATCTTTAATCTCACAAAAATTCAGAATGCGTTTCTGCAATATCCAATCATCATCAATCCAATGTGCAGTCAAACACACATAGTTGTTATTTTGCATAGATGTCCAACAATCAGTTGTGAAAGACACACGGACTTTAGAAGTCTTGAAATATTTTGTCAAGATATTTGCTTGTTATTTATATATGGCATAGCAATCTTTAGCAACTGTCAATCTTAATGGCATTTGAAATTTAGGTCAAAACTCTTGCAAAAGTTCTGTCAACCCCTCCTTTTCCACAACTCAAAAAGGCACCTCATCCTTTATAATGTACTTAGCAATAGCTTTTCCACCTCGCTCTTGATTAAATAAGTGATGAGTCACTGTTTGATTTGTCGCAGCCACAAATAAGCTTTAACCCTTGCTTGCTTTGTTTGGATTATTTGGACACTTGTCAAAATGCCTCCATAATTGTTTTGTGCCATCATTTGAAGGATGACTCGCATAAGTTACTACACAATAGTTGCACTTCTCATTCTCAACACTTGGAGTTTGCCCTTGCACATTATCATCTCGTGGTATATCTGTCATGCTAATTTCAAGATAAAAACATATAATCAGATAAAAACTTATATTTAATACATGTATATACATTAATTTTTACAAATGAGACGGTTGTTAATTTACAAACATTCATTTACATACACTGCCTCTGCCTGTGCCAGACGCCAATTGCTTGTTAATTTAATGAGACCAAGAACAATCCAAAAGTAACCAATTTAATAAACACATTACACATGGTTTCACATGTCAACCACTCACACATTGGATGAATCACACGTTGTTAATTTATTCATACAGTGAATGATGATGCCTTTGGATGTGGACCCCACACGCTCAAACAATGCATGTAGAATGCCTCCCTTCCAATTCTTAACAAAAATATTTTAATTGGTGTAGAATATAAAATAAAGAGGGACATATAATTAATTGAGGATGGGAATAGAAAATGCATTAAATGTTTACATCTCCAAAATCTATCTTATAATAAGAACAAAGGGAGTACTCCTCTGCATCAGTTCTATTGCTTCTGCCATCCAAAGTTGTTCTGCGATCCTATTCCTCAGCAACCCACACGATAATCAAGAATGCTTTAATCAGTATAGCCATTTTAAAATAAAGTTTTCCTTTGAAATGAAAGCCCCCCAAAAAAACAACAATTTAAAAAAGAGGACGGTAATTAATATTGAATATAGTTCCATCAAATGAATTCTTTGCATTTCCGTGGAAGAGATATCCCTGTGGTGCTGAAAGAATATGGTAGGGAGGGAGATAATAAAAAGTGGGAATTAAATGATACAGTCACAGATACACTTTGACCAGAAAAAACAGATACAGACAGCAAGGAAGTGGGGCAGAGAGATGGTGGGCTGTGGGGCCGAGAATATTCATGCAGATACAAACAGAATACAAAGTTACAAACAGTGAGCGATAGGCAGAGCAAGATATATATAAGATACAAACAGAATATTTCAGATATATATCAGAATATCATATAATAGACCAGAATATTTCACGCAGGAAGCAAGATTCAACAAAACTTACCTACTGGGTGATTGATCGGTGAAGGCGAGCAGTGAGCAAGATCAAGATAGGCAGAGCAAGATCGACGGCAACTGGCAGCGACAGTGACGACAGGCTGAGCAAGATCACGGCGAGGGTTTTTGAGTGTGCAAGTCGCAACCCCACACGGCCACACACCAGCAAAGACCAAAAAGCGACTGTGTGCTTGAGGGGGAGGGTTTGACTGTGCGACTGGTGACTGGTGACTGGCGAACGACGGCGACGGCAACTGGCGATTGGCGAGTGTGCGATACAGTGAGGGTTTGAGTTTGAGTGAGCGAGCTGAGGGTTGAAGGGCTGAGGGGAAGACTGGAAGAGTAAAAAAAAAAAAAAAGTAAATGGGCTGATTACCTGAGGCCTGAGTGGACTGTTGAGGCCTTTTTTATTTTTTGGATAAAATGCTGGGTAGACCTGACGAGTGAAGCCTGGCAGCCTGGTAAAAAAAAAAAAAAACCCTATAAACGGGTAGCTGGCGATCACTAGTATCCCGTGCCTCAACCCGTGCCCCGCCCGTATAGTGTAAACGGGTACAGGGCAGCCTGTTACCCATAACGGGCCTAATTTGGGCAGGCTTAAACCGAGGAAATTTTCACGCGATATGGGCGGGTTGCGGGCTCCTTGCTCACCCTTACTTTTCTAAATAGAGGTCTCCTGTAAGTATTTAAGTTACTGGAATGAATCCATTTCATCTTTCTAGAATTTCCTCTAACTTTTCTCTAGAATTTCGTCAGTTTTATAACAAAAAATGCATATTTAAATAAAACTCTGAGGAAGAAAAATACGTATGTTTCTGTCATTTTCTAGGGTTCTTTGGTGGGGAATGTTGATTGTCAATCATGGTCCTTTCACGCACCCATTTGCTTGAACTGAGAGGAGAGGGGGAGGAACCTCTTATCCAAAATCAATAACTTATTATATGGTTATTTTAACTTCTAATCCATAAAGCGAGAACCACACAGAATACTTGAGCAAAATTATAGATTTCAACCACACAACTTCCACCACCAGATTTATGCAATCACAACCTTCTTGTAACCCAATTACAAAATTTCAACTTTCTTACCTTACAATTGAAAATAACAATTCCATTCCCATATAACGTCTTGTGCTTCTTGTAAATCCAATAACTTGATATAATTTCTATTACAGAATAAAAATCAACCCTTGTTAATATGCCAACCAACAAACCACCACCGTATCGATGCATAGTTGGATATGAAATAATAGTGGGGGTCATCTGGAACAACAAGAAATGAAACTTTGGGTCTGCTTTGATTCAGTGGCCCCATTACTATTAACAAGGCTCACTCTATTGACGGAGAGTTCTGACTTGTAGGTGTCTGAGTTGAGGACCTTCCTGCTCACATTATTGTAAATCTCACGAATAACCATCTCAAAAGCAGTCTTGACATTCGTTGAGTCTAAAGCAGATGTTTCCATGAAGAATAGTCCTTCTGCTTCTGCTAGACTTTTACCTTCCTCAACACTCACATTTCTAATGTTATCCAGGTCACATTTGTTGCCCACAAGCATCCATGCTGCTGTTGTATCGCAGTGAGCTGCATAACAGTTTCGTTTGAGTAAACCATGAAATTTCAAGACAAAATAAACACACACAGACACACATATGGAACTTTGGCAGAACTATGGAATTTGCTAAAACGTTCAAGAGGTTTCATGATATTTTTTTCTTTTTGAATCAGAGAGTAAGCACTATTGATTTGAGGTTACAAGCGAAATCGAACTTGCAATCTCCCACTTATAGAGAAGCTTTCATGCCACTGAGGCTTCATGGCCATTGGTGAGGTTTCATGGTAGTTCATGTTATCGCATCTTGTGTAGTTAATGATTAATTAATACTATAAAGCATTTTACCATATTTTGGTTTTTTTATGTTTTCTTTCTTTCTATGTTCTTTTGCATTGTGATCGGTGTATAGGAAGATGATAATAATGCATGCATTCAGTTAGTTTATAACTAATTGCAGAAATACTACTTTAAACAGAAAATTCAAGGGCAAAGATGTAATAATGATCTAAATATTGGATATCACAATGTCAATTTCATCTGCTACACATTAGATTGCAACAACAGAAGTACATTTGCTGACTACTTTCATGATCGATAATAGCAGAAAAGGATACACACTCAAATGAACAGGATGCGGCATAGCAGACTCTAATGGCAAACTAACTGCAGGACAAAAAGAAACAAGGACAATCACAAAACACCAGACAAACTTTCTCAAGATTGTAAAACCTATCATCTATCCGTGCATATCAGAAAAATAAGCCAATAATAATAATTTGGCATGCATTGAGCTAACTTCCCTTAAATCCTGGGACTCAATTAAATAACATCCAATATTTCTCCTGTCTAAGGAAATTAAACCCAGCTCTCCCAAGATTTTGATGTATTGCTTCAAATCTAGTTTGTTTTCACCAAATTACTATCTGCACAAGATGAAACTGATCTTCATATGCCAAAAAAGACAATTAGGTAATTCTAGTTCTAGAAGAAACGTATAGTGCGCAGAAAGTTAACTTCATTGATGAAACATAAACTAGATGGGAGTTGCATCTAATTCTTGAAATAAGACAGGTATTGAGTATAATTTACCCAAACCAAAGGTCGTTTGGTGTCATTTTCTTCTTACTTTATCACTAAGCTTGGCATACAAAATGGCCCCCACCTCAAAGGAGAAGAGCTGCCCCAAAAATGTGGATGATGTAAATACCCGAAAATGGAGACAAAGCCCACATTATACATCAGACGAGAAAAAGTTTTCATTAATATATAGGACACTAGCTCCTAGCACATCCCGGTGAAAGCCTGGCTTTCAGGTCTAGTTTAGACAAGCAATATGATGGATGAGTTTCTGAAACAAAGAATTCTGCAGAGAGGGATTTCAATACTATTAAATAAACAAATTAGATAAATTGTGCATTTCAAATAGTGGCCTGACTTCAATCAACAAGTTCCTCCAAACTAAAGTTGCCCGCCAGAAGGTAAAGGCTACACATCTATAATCACCTCATAAAGCCAAAAATAGAATCTAGGAATTGTTTTATCCCGAATATATGCCTTCAACTATTAAATGGCAGTTATATCTCAAAGGCAACTTTTAACCCAGATTCTTTCAGTTGTTAGAGAAAAGGAAAGCTAATTTTGGAGTTTTTTCTTAACTAACTTTTTCTTAGAGCAGCAGAGAGAAAAGCAGAGAAAACAAGTCTCAACAACCATCACTAAAAAAATCCATTGAGACAGAGAGACAAGTTGGGTCAATATATCAGCTCAAAATCCGTAAAACTCATATAAAATACAAAGTAGCACTCCTTTGCCGCCTCATTCAATCAGTACACCAGCCGATTCCTATGTATACTTGAAATTGTAGAATTCACTTATATTCCTTCAGAATCCATATCCAATTATCTAAGAACAAAAATTTTACAGAAAGTATCTGGTAAAATTAATAGAGCCACGAGTCACTCTAGAAAAGTTGGGTGAGAGACAAAGAACCCCTTCCCTTGATTTTCTTCTTTTTGTCTTTTCCTATACTTTTATTCGATAATTTCAAGGGCTGTTTTCATCCTAATTAAGTCAGTCAATCAATTATGAAGCTCAGATCTACTACTCTAACTATCACAATCACCGAATCAAACGAACATGTTGAAGAAAACGATTATCTTAGCTTGAAATGCTTACTTTTGAGCTCATCAAGCCAGCGAACGACGCTGTCAAAAGTGGTTCTCCGGCTAATATCGTAGACAATGAGAGCACCGACAGCGCCTCTGTAGTAGGCAGAGGTGACAGCACGGAAGCGCTCTTGGCCGGCAGTGTCCCAAATCTGGGCCTTGACTTCCTTGCCGTCGATTTCCATGCTCTGAGTCTGAAACTCGACGCCGATGGTGGCCTTGGAATGCATGTTGAACTCGTTGCGAGCATAGCGAGAGAGCAGGTTGGATTTTCCGACTGCAGAGTCGCCGATAATAACGATCTTGAAGAGGTACTCTTCTCCGTCCTCCTCGTCCGAAGACATAACATTCAGCTCAGTAACAGAACGAAGAGGTCTAGCTAGAGCGAGATGAAAGAGGGGTAGAGAGATTGTGTAATGGAGATTCAATAGTTGAACTCTGGAAGCTCACCAAGCTGGCATGACAAATGACATACCGCGCTGTAAAAGAACATTAATTGATTTTTTAAAAAGAAAAAAAACTAATTCGCACGTCCTTCCAGTTTACCCTTATACTGTGCCCCTCCGTCGATCTTAACACTATGTTTGGCTGGAAAGAAAGTGACCGAGAAATATGAGAAAGAAATTTTTTCTTTCATCCTTATAAAATAAACTATAGAAAATTTTTAATATTCTTAAAAGATATTCTTAAAAAAAAAGGACTATCTTTCTCATTAATGATAATTTGATTAATATCCTCTCTAAATTCTTTTCTCCTTAAAACAAACACACCCTAAGGGTTCAAACCATTATAACACCATTAATTTTACCGAGTTGGGGGCTGACTTGGCTGTCATTTTGGTGCTACATGAATTTATCAAGTGATCTGGAATCCAACAAGGCACAGTTCTCGTTTTCAGTTGGTTCAAACTCGAAGGAACGCACCATGTCTTGCAGGTTGCTAGGGCCTGTTGTAGAGACCGTTATAACTGAGAAGGCGATTGGAATGAGAATGGTCATAATAAATCTCAAAATTAAAAGGACAAGGGTTTTTGTAGAAGTGCCTACCGAAAATAGCCTTGTGACAAGGGGATTGATTGTTCGTCTCTTGTTTTGTTGTCTTTACTAAAGTATCATCAAGACTTGTTTGAAATGGTACTTTGAAAACAACTTTTTAATTGTGATTTATTGTATATTAGATAAGTATATGAGAGGATAGAGTTTAATATCAATTTTTGTGAATAAATACTTTTAAGGATCTTAGACATGATCTCAAACAAGTATATTCCTTTTAACTTATGGGGAAATTTTATTCCGTTATTAGAGGAAGCTTTCAGGCTTGCCCAGATATTCAATGACTCTTTGCTGAAACATTCCTGAAAGAGTTTAACAGCAGTACTCTATTTATGAGGATGACAACATTCATGTTGTGTTAGCAGCTGATATAAAAAACATGATGCCACTGGCCAACCTACTACTGCAATTAATGGTGGTAACTCCACTGTTTGAACCGTGATATAATTGAAGTATCGTCGGTCTTGTAGGATTTAGATTTTTTCGAATGTAACAAAATGGGTAGAATGAATGGTGGCATTATCTTTTGTGCAAAAACAAGGGGCCATTCGCTTATGTGTTGACTCCGTGATATTTCTTCAATAATGCATTCTGCAAAAGTGATTAAAGGACTACCAAAAATCTGCCTTGTTAAAAGCAATATATTTTACAATCAGTGTTCATTTAGATGCAACTATATCAGTTTCAGCCATATAAAGTCTCTCTGATTGAATTTAGATTGATGGAACTGCTTCTATTCTCAACGGAAAGCCACAACAAACTCACCTTTAACGCAAGTGAAATTATGGGTATGTTTGGATTAGTGGTAACTTATTTTCTATCTAATTTTTGTAGAAGCCCGATTTTAAAAAAAAAAGGTCAAGTTATAAATATAATTTATATTTGAATTGATGGTGGTAGAAGTGAGAAAGCCTACGTTAAAAAGCTAAGAACTTTTTCTTAAAAACTACTCTATAGAGCTTCTAATAGAAGGAGTTTTTTAAAAAAATAACCAGTAGAATAAAAGTCAACCCAAACATCTCTCTTACTGACTTTTTTTTTTTCTATTACTATTTTTTTTTCTGACATTTTTTGACTTAAAACTCACCTAACGCTCTCTCCAAATAGACCCCAATTATCCTCCCGTAAGAAAGTTAAAATAGTCAACCTTTCATTAAGAAAATAATCAACAATCTGATATTGCAGATAATCTTCAATTACTTTGGAACCTCTTATTAAGACACGTAAAATAATAAACCACTAATAATCAGCCAGATTCAATAAAATCATTTGATCAAAATGGCGAAATACAAAGCTGTTGACGAGCAAGTGTGAAGGAAAACAAATTTGCAATATCCCGCATTTCTGAACTATAACTTTCTAATGTAAACAAATAAAATATCCAGACTCCCATGTGCTAACAGGACTTGATGATGGGGCTAACATTCGAAAACGGTAAGATGGTGTGTGCCTTCGATGGATTATTAATCCGCATACTGCCAAGTCAGCCTCCAGCTCTTAAAACTAACATTGTTTTAACGTTTTGAACACTCAGGAATGGATGGAGTTAACGGAATAAAGTCCAAGGGCCGAATTAAAAGAAAATAAACCATAAGGACGTGGCCTGGTTTAAAACTAAAGTAAACTATAAAGACCTGGGAATTAATTTCCCTTTTGAAAATATAGAAGATCATCATTATCAATGCTCATGCTATTGAATACTCCTTTAATAATTAAGGAATTTGATTAGATTAAAGAAATATTGATAAATATATAAAATATGCCTTACATTTATGGTCATTATCAACTTTCTAAGTAGGTTCACCAAAGGAGTATCTCTATATAATTAAAAGTTAAGGTGTAAATATGCCCTGGAATTTTTCACTGAGAAATAATATTACCCTTTTCCTTTAAAAAGAATTAATGGTTAATGTCGAATTTTTAATGGTTAACGTTAGTTTTTTAATTGTGGGAGGCAACATTACTGTGTTTTGAAATTTTCGAGATGACGCTGATTTTGAAAAAACTTACAAGGCAACATTACTACTCAAAGGTGGGGTTAGGGTTGTTATTTTGCAAGGGCAAGTTGGTGGGCTAGCCAATATATATATATATATATATATATATATGTATATATATATATATATAATTGAAAAATTGTTAAAATAAAAAGATTTAAAACCCCTCTCTAATAAACTAATTATTTTTATGAAAATAAAAGAAATATGGGATAATAGAGCAATAAATAAGAGAAGAGAAAATTCAAAAGAGAAAGTATGGAGCAATTCTCTTTCAGTTTCTTGTATGTTCACAATGTTTGCATAAGGCCTTTATGCAAACATAATAAATGTTGGCTTGTAAAGCAAGCTTGTTGGCTTGGGAAGGAAGTAGAAGAAAATATTAAATGTAGCGAAGTAGATGTTAACTAGGATATGAGTACTCCATGGACAGCCACATAATAAATGTTCAGAACACTCTCCTTTTGATGTCTATTATAAATGTGCCTAAATAAAAACTATAACTAGGAAAAAAAAATCAGTTGGATAAAAACCTAGCTAAAGACAAAAAAAATACTCCATTCATTGATGTACTATCTTATGCTGCCTCATTAAAAACATTTCTAGGAAAACTTATTGGGACAAAACTTAGATAAGGGAAAAAGAGTGCCGCATGTTTCTACCTCTCCTCTTGACAACACTAGCTGAAATCTTTGAGTCTCCAAAGACCAATGTTATAGACAATCTTTTCAAATATTGTACCTAAAAGTGACTTGGTGAATAAGTCTACTAGACTTTCACTCAAATGGATTTGTTGAATATCTATTTTACTATCATTTTGGAAATCATAAGTGTAGAAGAATTTTAATGAAATATGCTTCGTTCTGTCACCCTTAATATAGCCTTCTTGAAGTTGGGGAATACTTACAACATTATCCTCATATAGGACTGTTGGGACCATTTTGCCTGAAGATAAACCTTTAGTGGTTCGCATATGATATATTACTGACATCAAACATACACATTCTTGACTTGCTTTATGTATGGTTAGAATTTCAACATGGTTAGATGATATGGTTAATATGATTTGTTTCATAGATCGCCATGAAATATCTACACTTCCACGTATGAACAAATAACATGTTTGTGATTTACCATTATACGAGTTAGATGAAATCCAGCATCTATATTACCAATCAGTTCATGTTTGAATACATTTGAGTAGAATAATTGCATATCAATAGTGCCTTTGAGGTAACAAAGAATGCACTTTTCTCCATTCCAATCCCTTTGTGTTGGTGAATAACTATATATTGCTAATAAGTTAACAGTAAATGATATATTAGGTCGTATATATTAGCAAAATACATTAGTCCTCTAATAACATTAAGATATAGTATTTCTAGATCAAGTAGCTCTTCATCACCTTTTTCACTAATTGCTTAAGATCCAAAAGGGTCTTTATCCACCTACAAAGACCTTACTACTATTGGAGTATATAATGGATTTGACTTATACATGTAAAAACACTATTGGACCTTCCATATGTAAGCTTCTTGATATACAAAGATGTCATTCTTGAGGTTCTCAACATGTAATCTAAGATAGAATTTTGTTCTTCCCAAGTCCTTCATTTCAAATTATTTCTTCAAACAATTAATTTCCTTTTGAAGGTCTTTCAACAGTTACAATGATATCGATATCATCAACATAAATGGCAATTATAGCAAACTCACTTCCATATTTTTGTCATAAAGATGCATGGGTATACTTGATCATTTTTGTACCCTTCTTTCAACATGTATTGTTCTTGAGAACTTGAATTGGATGCTTCGGCACCTTAAGTCCTTCAGTGAATTTCATATAAATATAATTGTCAGGTGAACCATACAAATAGGCAATCATGACATTCATTAGGTGTAGATCAAGCCATTCATTTATTACTAGGCCAATCAAATAATGAAAAGTAGTCGCATCCACTACTAGTGAATATGTTTCTTCAAAATCGATACCGAGTCTTTGTGTAAAGCCTTGGGCTATAAGACTTGCCTTATATAGTATAATTTCACCATTTTCATTTCTCTTTCATACAATGACCCATTTGTATCCAACTGGCATTACATCTTCAAGTGTAAGGATTACAAGTCCAAATACTTTTCGTTTTGTCAATGATTTCAATTATGTATTAATGTCATCTTTCCATTGGGGCTAATATTTTCTTTGTTGGCACTCGTTAATAGATTTTGGATCACAATCCTCACTATCATTCATTACATCATATGATGTTGTCAATGTTGACTTCATTTTGATCCTATTGGATTCCAATCATAACGTAATGTATTGAAATCTCATTATTTTCTCACATGTACGTCAGGAACCTAGGTCTCTTCTAGGACTACTATATTCTCTTATAGATACATCTCTTATGGAGATAATAACTCTTTAGAAGATAACTCTTGTGAAGTACACTAACTTTTCTTGATTATCTTCAACTTGACCATCTATATTCTTAGCTTCTTCAAGGATTTTTATCTTTGTAACCAATAGGCCTGCCACACTTCAGACGTGCTTTAAACTCATTTATAATAAATGGTCCTTCAAGGATATAAATTTTAATAGGAGCATTAGTAACTGGGACATGTGACTTTGTCACTTTTTTTGGGGCCATATCAGTAAATGCTTATGCATTTGATTAGCCAAATCTTGCAAATGAATTATCTCTTGAACTTCTAATTCACATTGTTTTGTACGAGGATCAAAATGAGCCAATAATAATTCATTCCAACTAATCTTTTTATCCAATTTCTTATTTTATTCCCCTAATATTGGAAAAATTGATTCGTCAAAATGACAATCGGAAAATCATGCTGTAAATAAATATCCTATAAAGAGTTCTAAATATTTTATGATCAAAGGAGTTCATACCCAATATATGTTTCTATCCTTCTTTAAGGACCCATTTTGGTGTGTTATGGTGGTGCTACTAGCACATAATTACACACCCAAAAATCAATAGATAGGAAATATTAGGTTCATGACAATAAACCATTTGTAAAAGGGGAATCTTTGGATAACTTGTTGGCCTAATGCGAATTAACATTACTATATGCAAAATGGCATCGCCACAAACAAAAATTGGGAGATTAGATCTCATAAGTAAAAGTCTTGCAATTAACTATAACAATTTAACAAATGATTTTGCAAGTTCATTTTACTATGAACATGAGATATAGGGTGTTTAACATCAATTTCAAGGGACATACAATATTCTTTAAAAGCTTGCAAAGTAAATTTACCAACATTATCAAAATGTATTTTTTTTATAGGATAATCAAGGTAATGTGCTCATAATCTAATCTAATGAGCAAGCATTCTCACAAACTCTAGGCTGAGAGAAAATAATAAGCAAACATGTGATTATTTAGTTGATGTATCAATTAAAACCATATATATGGTAACTAAATGGTCTACATGGTGGGGGTATTGACCGACTAATATCTCCCTATATTCATTCTAGAAAAGTAAGAGTCTCACTTTTTATTTTGCTTAGCGAGAGCCGAATAATTAACTTTCTCCAAAAACATGAAGCACATGAGAAATAATGAGATTGTGGTATTTGTTTATGCTTTAGGGTATGTCAACATAAATTCTCAATTATTTTTTCATTATGATTGATCTAGAATGGTTTAATCAGTCATGACAAACATTTAATTCATTATTAA
Organism: Acacia confusa; assembly: GCA_037074495.1. NCBI lineage: Eukaryota > Viridiplantae > Streptophyta > Magnoliopsida > Fabales > Fabaceae > Acacia > Acacia confusa. The sequence goes on from CM073514.1 coordinate 20,646,269, forward strand.
ACTTTTAGTTTACATTGGCAAACCAATAGTTTGTATTGGAAAACTTCTGGTTTGCATAAGTAAACTTCTAGTTTACAATAACATGTTTTCAATTGTGCTTATGAATGTATAATACAAGCCAGAAGAAAAGCAAGAAACCTTTGTAATATTTATTTTATACTAGAAACTAAATTTGTGGTATCAAGACTTCATTATTTTTAGTTGTTGTTTCTATGTAATAAATATTTCTGCGGATATTTTTGAAACTCAATAAGCTTCGTTTAGACTTGGTAGAAGAAAATGCATTATTAATTCATAATTTTGTTCCTTCAAGTAACAAAATATTAGCTCTTTCAGAGCCTTCAGTCAAATATATACTACCAGATATAGTTAGAACATTGGCCTTTTGCCTTATTAAGGAAGAAAAATATTTTGCCATTTCTAAGTATGGTATGGGATATTGCATTATCAATAAGACATAAATCTTCAATAAGACTCTTTAATTAAAAATGAAATAATATTATAGTAGCAACTTTAAAAAAATAAATTATAGTAGCTCAAATAGACAAAGATCACTTATGCTAAGAAATCAATAACAGCTAAATGGATAGTATCCATGTCACCATACTAAAAATTACCATCTTGATCAATGTGATTTTTTTTTTGGTTTTTATATTTCCCTACTTTGGGTGGGAATTTGAACTACCACAATTACAACCACAACTATAGCCACAACTATGCCCTCATGCGCGACCATAATTAGTTTCATTCGTTACTACATTCATTTATGAGAATGAAATCGAGCCTATTGGATAGGATTCATGATTTTCGAAACAAAAGCTCATTGTTTTGTTCAGCCACATGGAGACAAGAAATTAATTCAGCATATTTCGTAAAACCTCTTTCACAATATTGCTACTACAAAAGCAAATTGGATGCATCCATTCATAATGAGTTTTTCAAAGAATAACAATCTTCTAGTGGTCGTACATTTCCTTTAATTTTTTCTAAAGAACAAATGGGTCTTTGACAACCAAATATGCAATTATGAGACCTTAAATGGTGGCGTAGAAAAAGCATGGATTAATAGAATCAATGGAATGTGTCTTCTCATATTATATCAAAATAAGAAATCAAAATGATATGATTTTTAGTCATATAATTTTATAATATGAGATTAAAGCAATATTCTAGAATGTGTCTTTTCAAACATCTTATCTCTATCCTTTCGATACACTTTTTTTGAAAATATTTTAATAGATATAATATTTTTCAAGTTCTGAAGCTTAGATTTCAAAAATATTTTGTAGATGCCCCTATTATCTCTCCGTTTATTATAAACTTATTTTGAGAAAATTTGAATTAATATCCTTATTTTATTTTCCCTTGCCCCTGATATGTTTATTCAGGAAAATATTTGAATTATGTTATTTTTAAAGTTGGAAAGGCAGGATTTGAAAATATCATAGAACTATCTCCTCATTACCGGTCTTCATTTTGTATAAGTCTCACTGGTAATTGACTACTTTATTTTTATATAATTAAGATATTTAATTATTTTATTTTTAAAGTTGAAAAGGCGTTATCTGAAAATATCATGGAAATACCTCCTCATTATCCCTTCTTCAATGAGAGCCTCACCTATAGCTGACTACTATACTTTATATAGTTAAGATAGATAACAAGACATAATACCCTGTGCTTGCACGGAATTGAATTATCATTATTTAGATTATTATTGTTGGAATAAATGTAGTTAAACACATGAAAGCAGACATATTATATATCATAACTACTTAAAATTTGGAACTACTCTTGCTTCTTCTTTTCATAATCGCTGTAAAAACTACATTCCGATATTGAAAAGCCTATGTTTGGTCCTAACTTATAAAAAGTTAGAACCATGGTTGCTTTTTTTTATTATCATTGATACAATAAATTACATCCTAACCTAGGAAAGACTTATTGTTTCATATTTTATAATGGGTTCTTCAGCTCCAGCACTACTGCGCAATGTGAGGTTCTTCCACTTCTATAATGAGTTGCTTCTCCACCCCTTGCAAAAACCCCAGCGCGATATTTAAGACAAAATTCCTGTGTGTTGCTTGGTCACATGAAATTTAAATTGTAGAGATATAGATAGTTGCTCTTGGAAAAAATATAGCGAAACCACCCAAATCAAGCATAATATATCTCCTAACTTCTTAAAAGTTTTACCACTTACTTGTTTTAGTGATCATTAATACAAAACTTTACATATTGACATTGAAAAGATGAAGTTCTAACTTATCCAAAGTTATACATACCATAAATCATAATTTCTCAAAAAGTTTGAATTGCTATTGCATATGTTCTTTATTTGCAAAACTTTACATCCCAACAAAGGAAAGACTAAATCTTAACTTATCATTTTGGTCATAATTGATGCAATAAATTACATCCCAACATTGGAAAAAACTTGTTGTTTCATGTTTTATAATGGATTGCGTCCCCTCCCCGGCACCACTACGATGTGAGGGATTTTTTCAATTCTATAATGGGTTGCATCTCACCCCAGCACACGATGTAAGAGATTCTTTCACTTCAATTTAAGACAAAATCCCCGTGCATTGCTTAAATTTAAGACACAAAACCCTGACGCGAAGTAAGAGATTCTTTCACTTCAATTTAAGACAAAATCCCTCTTTAAAAATGGCATTTTTAAATAGGGAGTTAAAAATCTTTCAAAATATATTCCTCTCATGTTGCATCATAGACAAAGTTCTGAGATGCATAAATGAAAACATGCTAATGTTTCTTCCAAGGTACATAGTCCTTATGCATAAATGAAATGCCTTGTCAGACCAATAGAAAATATAAAAAAATAAGGGAAAAAAATTAGAAAGTATGTTCTGACATCACAACGTAAATGATAAAGTCATAAGCAATGGTTCCAACACCAAGAGGCAACAGTAGTACGATTACATACATGACTGGAACAATCACCTCGAGTCTTCTACTTGATGGCCCTATCACAGAGATAATGAACTGAATATCAATAAGTGGACAAAATCAAAATAGCTAGTATAAATAAATAAAAAACAATTATAGAAAAAGAAACCCATTATCACTATGACAACAAAAAATGGAGAAGAACAAATAAATTATTACCCTGAAAAAATAGTTTAAATGAATAAGCAAAAGACAACACCAGTGACATGGAGACTATAAGGTTCTCAATGATTAAATGCAGAGATGGGCATATGTTCTCAACCTTTTAAAGGAGTCAATTTCTCCAAATGGCACCATAAAACCAGCACTTCATGGGATAACTAGATCAGCATATCTAGAAAGACTACAAAGAGAGAGTAGCAGTAACAACGATGACACAATAACAAAATGTCCAAAGTCTTAAAAACATAAAAGATATGCTTTGGTTTTTTTAAGTAATTCTTGAATTGACTTAAAGCATGTGCCTATCAATTTGCTGCGAAAATATGTACTAACTTTTATAATAACCAATGAGAAATAGAGGGCTGATTAGGTTTTCAAACAACTCTCACCAAAAGATGGATTAAAAATGAAAACCAAATTGATACCTAAACACAACCAGTCAAAATAACATAAAGATAATGGACAAAACATTAACTAAGGATCAAAATATTAATATAAAGGTTGGTAGATCTGAGTGAAGGGAAAAGTCTTAAGGAACAAAATGAAAGGTTGATGTAATATGTTTTTTCTTTCTTAATATTCTTCATCGATATTGCTGCCAAAATAATTATAATCACTAGTGCAAAAAAAAACGCATTAAGACCGTCTCATTTAGACCAGATTATAGAGACTCAGGTCTTAAAAGTATGACCAGTGGCAGTTTTGTAAATATAAAGAACTTTTTGGACCGGATTATAAAGGATCCGGTCTTAAAAGTATGATCGGTGGCAATTTCGTAAATATTTTGAGAAGACGCCGATCAGAGATGAGTCCGAGAATGCAATGCTTTAATCCTTCGCTTAATTGAAATTATATATAGATGCTAATAAGTAAATAATCTTTTGACTTAGGAAGTTCCTATAATCTAGGGATTACAATCAGAAATATAATTACGAAATTCAAAAAATCATAATATGCTAACTTAATTCCTAAAATCTCTCTAACAACTTAATTAAGATAATTGCATAATATAATCTAGGGATTACAATCAGGAATATAATTACGAAATTAAAAAAAATCATAATCTACTAACTTAATTACGAAAATCTCTCTAACAACTTAATGAAGATAATTGCATAATATAATTGTATATGCTAACTAATTAAATCTGAACTTTCAACAAATATATAGAATACTTTTAAGACCGGATGTTTAAAAAAGTCTGGTCTAAAAAGTCTAAAAAGTGAATTTTTATTTTCACGCTCTGAAAATTGAATTTCGCTCTCTTAGTCTTTTAAGACCGGATGTTTAAAAAGTCCGATCTAAAAAGTCTCAAAGATGAATTTTTTATTTCCCTGCCTCAAAAATTGATTTTCGCTCTCTAAATCTCTAAAAAATAGACTTTTAAGACCGGATATTTAAAAAGGCCGGTCTAAAAAGTATACTTTTAAGACCGGATGTTTAAAAAGTCCGATCTAAAAAGTCTAAAAAATGAATTTTTTATTTTCCCGCTTCGAAAATTGAATTTTGCTCTCCAAACCTCTCTTCAACCTTTTAAATCTTACCTCACTCTTTTTAACTCATCTCATCTTATCTCAAGGATCTCACTCACAAATTTTCTATCGCTACGAAAATTGCTTTCGTCTTCTTTGCTCTGATGGTTTCTTGTTTTGGTTCTAGCTTCTCTAGGTTCGCAATTCTTACTTTATCTTCTTCGATCTATTTTATTTTTACTTTTATGACTTGGAAAATTTGCAAGCCAGAATTTATAAATTGAGGCCAATTCGGGATGCTGGATGAGTTTATCTTTGGGATGCTTGCTGGAGGGTCTGGAATCACTGTAACGTTCCAAGTATTCCTTTGTTTAAGGTACACAATGTTTGTTTACTTCTCATTTATAGTAATTTGCATATTTATATATATGCAGGAAGAATTGGACCGTCTTGTTGCTAATTATTCCGGTCGTTTCAAAGTATACTATGTCATGAATCAGGTTAGTTTCTCACTTGCTATATCATTTCAAAGAGAACTCAAGTTTTCATCCTTCATTGAATCAGGATAGTCTAACTTAAGTGATGAAATGATGTGATCTATGCAGCCTCCAAAAAGATGGGATGGTGGTGTTGGATTTGTATCAAAGGAGATTATTCAAATTTATCCCTAATATGTTGCAGACTCGGACAAATTTCTAGTTTCCAGGTTTTTTTTTTTAATAGAAAGGGACTTTTAAGACTAGATGTGTTTTTGCAACCGGTCTTAAAAGTCCCTATTTTTTGTGATAGAATGAGACTTTTAAGACTGGATATTTTAAAAGTCTGGTCTTAAAAGTATTTTTTAAGACTGGTTGCGAATACGGTCTTAAAAGTAACAGATTTTTAAGACCGTCTGGAACGAGACCGGTAGTTGATCCGGTCTTACGACGCCTTTTTCGTTCGGTCTTAAAAGCCTTTTTTGTACCCGTGAATAAACTTGTGTAACAGTGATATAGTAAAATACATTTTACTATAATAGCAACTTTAAGGAAAAAGGGCTTCAGTGAAGGAAACAAAAAAGATAATTATATTAACAAGGACATCCAAAACTAAAATAGCAAGTTACAATCATAAATAAGTTTTTTTTTTGAGTTTTTTGTAAAATTTGGGGAAAGGGAAAAAGGGGACAAAATAGCCCGTTAATCCCGTGGACATTACTACTCTTCATATTACTCTCTCCAAACTTCACAGAAGCTGTATAAGAAAGGACACTATGGTATCTTATGCCAAAAAATCAAGCAGCCAATCACTTCTATGAATGCTCATCACGCTATTGACTATCTAAAGTCTAAACACACCTGTTACGGACGAGCGAATTGGGCTTCGCTAGGCCCAAAGCCAGCTATTCAGCCATGAAAATAGAGATACCTGATAAGGTATTATCCCATTATCTCGCTAACCGCCGTCAGTCGTGCAGGTAACGGAGTAGTTACAAGTAGGACCACGTGCAGAGAGAATATCGGAACACGGCCCCCCAGGTACACTCTTTAAATACCAATGTGCAGTCATCAGATACACACGCTCTCGAAACCCAACCTTTTCTATTCACATAGAGCACACACCCCACCCCCTCTGGCTATCTTAGGCCAAATGGTTTACCCTCGAACTACGTAGACTTCGATCCACCACTGTGGTACGTAGGACCTTGGGATTTCACCCCAGGCCAAGTCCAACTCCTTTATTATTCAACTACGGAACATTGGCACCGTCTGTGGGGACCGTTAAATTATGATTCCCCGACCTACGAAGCAGCTGAGAATGGCAAATACCAGGGGCCGGAATCAGGCACCCCGACAGGAACAACCAGAGTCGCTACCGCCTGCGAATCCTGAGGCGGGAACGCGAGACGGGTTAGTAACACCGGAAGATAATCCAGTGCTAATGGATGCAGAACACGAGCTAGTGGAAACAGCTCAGGCCCTTGATAACCAAATTTTGCGACCGGTACAGCCGTCACCCGTACTTCAACACTCTTCGCAAGAATTTCAAATTGAGTATCCCGACGTTTGAAGATTACAGTCAGTTATAGAAGCTATGTTCAAGCGGATGGAGGACATGGAAAAATGACATGCTCTACAAAGGGAGGCCGACGTTAAGCGTCTGCAAGAGGATATGGAGCGCAGGGATGCTCTATGGCGCCTAGAGGAAGGTCGGAGACTCCAGCAGATTCTGGACGAGAGGCTAGGGAGAGAAGAGAATAGCAATCATAATGCTTGTCGGGATAAGGAGGACCCAAGTCGAATGGCAATGCAAACTCGGCAAGGAAGCTTAGCGGAGGTGGAGCAGAGTAATGACCGAGAAGAAAATCCAAATGCCGCCGTAGCAACACGGTAGGCAGATGCATCAACGCCTCGAAGTATTACAGATATGGATGCGCCACGTACTGAGAAAATCCGAGATAAGGGGACACCGGAAACCACCCGGGCTAACGTCGAAGTATCGGAGAAAAGTCATGGCGGCGGAGTGCAAGGGCCTTTTGTTGATGAGATACGGATGGCAAAATACCCAAAGGGTTTCAACTCAAGGGATTTGCCAAAATACGATGGAACTCAAGACCCGCAGGTCCACCTCAACAACTTCAACATGGAAATAATGGTGAAAGGGTTTGAAGGACCAACAGTGCCCCGATTATTCATGGGAACATTGCGAGGGGCAGCCCAGTTATGGTTCCATTCTTTACCACGGAAATCAGTCCAAGATATGCAGAGTTTCAGCCAAAAGTTCTTACTGAATTTCGCGACAAGCAGAAAGCAACCCAAAACTCAATTCCAATTGGGAAACATACGGCAAGGCCCAAACGAGACATTGCAACAATACCTCGAGCGTTTTAAAGATGCCGCCCTTCAAGTACCAAACTTGAAGGAGGACGTGCATTTGCATTTGGCAATCTCCGGTTTACATGACGATTCCCGTCTCAAAAGGTCGACAGTAAAAGACAATGTTACAACACTAGCCGAATTTAGAGATTGATCGAAGAAGTACCTGGAACTCGAACAGTTAGAGATGGCCAGCCGAAGTAACTTGGGACGAAATAAGAGCCCACCTCTGAGGAATAAAGACTATCACAGTGGTTCGAAGTCGGACATCAGGAGACGGCCAATGGATAACCAGCACCAGGGAAACAAGGCAGAAGGAAAATACAGCCAGTACATGCCTTTATAGGTGTCCAGAGAATGGATATGGAGAGAGGTCGGATTAACCGAGATGAGAAAAGCAGAGCGACCGCGGCCTATGCGGCACAAAGCCGTCCTGGACAAATCTCAGTATTGCGAATTTCATGACCAACCCGGCCATACAACGAACCAATGTTGGGATCTGAGGGATGCAATAGAAAGGTTTGTGCAAGAAGGGAAGTTGCAGAGATATGTGATTCAAACGCAGGGACGTTCAAGTAATAAACGCCCTAGGGTGGGATGAAATAAAAGTTCGGAGAAGAAGAAGAGGAAGGAAGAAAGCGATGATGAGTTTCCCGAAGCAAAGTATGACTGTTGTGTCATCAGTGGGGGACCTGGCGGTGGAGGAGATTCACAAAATCAGTGTCGCAAATATTTGAAGGAAGTCTTGACCATCCAAGGCCGCCCACAATTTAAGAAGGAAACAAAGGAGCGAGATAGACCGATACTCAGTTTCACCGAGGCCGACCTGGAAGACATGGTCCCCGATCATTACGATGGCCTAGTGATAACAGGCACGATTCTGGATTGTAGAGTCCAAAAAATCATCATCGATAACGAAAGCTCGGTGGACATCCTTCTGTGGGAGGCATTTCGAAGAATGAAGTTGAACCCGGATGAGTTAAAGCCATGCAAAACAACCTTAACCGGTTTTAATGGCCAAGATACTAGACCTAAAGGTTGTATAGACTTGAAACTAACCTTGGGTACTAAAGAAGCTTTTAAATCTGAGGTGGTCAAATTTGTAGTTGCCGACTTCCCATCCCCTTACAAAGTCATTCTCGGAAGGCCAACAATCGACAATTGGGATATGTTGGTATCCACTAAGCATCAAAAGGCAAAAATGCTCGGTAGAAAGAACAAGATAATGGTTGTCCGAGCAGACCAAAGAGATTCGCGGAAATGCTACTACGATTCGGTGAAGGGAAACAGAGAGAACGCAACCTCGTCACAAACTCGGGAAGAAAAAGGTGTTCATCTGGTTGAGATGGACATGAGAGCGGAGGAAAAAAAATCCAAAGGCCTGAGCCTAATGGAGAGTTGCGAGACTTCATCCTGGGCAGTAGGCGGAACAAGCCATGAAGATCGGAAGCGAGTTAAGTGCCGAGGTTCGTCATGCTTTGACGGAATGCCTATTGAAGAACGCTGACATATTTGCTTGGGGACCTGCCGATCTACCAGGCATAGATCCAACATTTTGTTGCCATAAGTTGGCAATTCGACCGGGTTCGATCCCATTCGCGCAAAAGAAAAGGAGGATGGGCCCAGACAAAGTAGCCGCTCTTGAAGAGCACGTTAAGGAGCTTCTGGAAGCCAGCTTTATACAAGAGGTCCAGTACACTACTTGGCTGTCAAACGTCGTGCTAGTAAAGAAATCCAATGGCAAGTGGAGAGTATGTACGGACTACAAAGACCTGAACAAGGTATGCCCCAAAGACGCTTTCTCCATGCCTAATGTGGATCAATTAGTAGATAACGTGTCAGGTTTTAAACTCTTATCCTTCATGGATGCATACTCCGGATACAATCAAATTGCTATGCACCCCGAGGACCAAGAAAAAACAGCGTTTATCATGGAAAGGGCGAATTACTATTACAACGTAATGCCTTTCGGGTTAAAAAATGCCGGAGCAACATATCAACGAATGATGACAAAAGTGTTTGAAGATCAGTTGGGAAAAAATGTCAAGGTTTACATCGACGACATGATCATTAAGTCGAGAGACCAGGGGCAACATGTTCAGGATTTACAACAGATTTTCGATAAGTTACAAGCACACAGAATCAGGCTTAATCCAGCCAAATGTGCTTTCGGAGTCCCGTCAGGGAAATTCTTGGGTTTCATGTTAACCCATCGAGGTATAGAGGCCAATCCCGATAAATGCCGAGCCATTTTAGAAATGAAGGCCTCTGCGTGCCGAAAGGAGGTCCAACAACTCACAGGAAGATTTGCCGCATTAACTCGGTTCCTACCAAAGTTGGCCGAAAAGTCGCTTCCTTTCTTCAGGTTGCTTAAAAAGGAAGTTGTTCATGAATGGAGCACTGAATGCGAGGCAGCCTTCAAAAAGATTAAGCAATGCTTGGCAGCCCCGCCAGTATTAACCAGGCCTATAACGGGTGAAGTCCTGATCCTTTATTTGGTGGTAACCAATGAGGCAGTAAGCGCGGCCCTGGTGCAAGAAGCAAATGAAGGTCAAATGTCGATATACTTTATAAGTCGGGTTCTCCAAGGAGCTGAGATACGATATCAAAAGCTTGAGAAAATGGCTTTCGCATTGCTAATCGCGGCCTGACGGCTACGTCAGTATTTCCAGAGCCATCCTATTGTAGTTCGAACTAATCAACCCATCAAGCAGATACTGCATAAACCCGACCTAGCAGGAAGAATGACTGGCTGGGCCATAGAATTATCCGAGTTTGACATTAGTTATGAAGCCCGGCAAGCGATAAAATCTCAGGCCTTAGCCGACTTTGTTGCAGAACTCGCCCCAATAAAAGGGCACGCCATACAGTGGAAGCTGTTTGTAGACGTCTCTTCTAACTCGACAGGAAGCGGGGCTGAAGTAATTCTCGAGAACTCGGAGGGTATGTCTATTGAATACTCCTTGAGCCTCAGGTTTAAAACTTCCAACAATTAAGCCGAATACGAGGCCTTGATAGAGGGTTTGATCCAAGCAAAGGAAAACAGAGCTCGGAAAGTACTGGTATCTACTGATTCCCAACTGGTGGCATCACATATAAATGGGACGTATCAAGCTAAAGGACCTTTACTGGTCAAGTATCTCGGAAAGGTTAAGTCTATAATGGATGAATTTGATGAAGTAGAGATAAGGCACATATCGCATGGAAATAACACCAGAGCCGACGTACTGTCCAAGCTGGCTAGCACCCAAGGGACCAACAACCGAACAATAGTGCAACAAAGATTGGAAGCCCCAACATGCGTGATGATCATAACCAACAAAAACGATTGGAGGAAACCCATCGCAGATTACCTAGAACGAGGAATTATACCGGATGAACCCAAAGATGCCAAGAAACTGATACGAACGGTGGCATCTTACGCAATGGTAGATGACCAACTGTATAGGAAAAGGCTACACGCGCCAATGGCAAAGTGCCTCAGTTCCGAAGAGGCGGAATATGTATTAGCTGAAATACACGAAGGTATCAATGGACAACACATGGGAGCCAAGGCATTAGCCCGGAAGGCTATAAGGGTCGGGTACTACTGGCCGGCGCTATCAACAGATGCAAAGAATCATGTTCGAAAATGCGACAGTTGCCAGAAACACGCTAAAATCATAAGAATTCCCCTATCTGAGCTGAAGTATATTTCCGCACCTTGGCCGTTCTACAAATGGGGGCTAGATCTTTTGGGACCTTTTCAGAGGGCACCGGGGCAATTCCGGTGGTTGATAGTAGCGGTGGATTATTTCACTAAATGGATTGAGGTTGAACCACTATCTTCCAATAACATCGGCTAGAGTACAAAAGTTTGTGGCGAGAAATATCATCGCCCGTTTTGGAATCCGGCGGAAGTCATTACCGACAATGGGACAGAATTTGCGGACAAAGGATTTCGAAAAATGATGACCGACTTCCAGATCCGTCAGCATTTTGCATCGGTAGAGCACCCGCAGTCTAACGGACAAGCCGATTCGGCAAACAAGGTGATCGTGGATGGCCTTAAAAAGAGAATGCAAGAAGCCAAAACCGACTGGGTTGAACAACTGTACGTTGTGTTCTGGGGATATCGGACTAGTATTCAATCCGCCATAAGAGAAACGCCTTATAGACTCACGTACGGATGTGAAGCCATGATACCCGTCGAAGTCGGGGAACCGTCATAGAGAAGGGAAAAGGCCTTGTCTGAAACTGAGAACAACGAGGCCATTAAGGCCGAGTTAGATCTCATAGACGAGGTAAGAGCCATAGCACATTACCGAGACTTAACAGCGAAACAGCTCGTCGCGGCGAAGTTCAATAAAAAGGTCAAACCCCGTTCTTTCAGCAAAGGCGACCTAGTACTAAGGAGAGCCGACATAGGCAACAAGAATGCACGAGAAGGGAAGCTAGCTCCCAATTGGGAAGGACCTTACCGAATTAGGGAGGTACTAAAGCACAGGGCATACGAACTTGAAACCTTAGTCCGAAAACCAGTAAAGAGAACCTGGAATGCCGACAAATTGAGAAACTACTATAGTTAAGTTTCGTTTTGATGTTTTAGCATGGTCTATGCAAGTATGTTTGTTAGCAACATAGTCGCCATTTTAATTAATTGAGGAACGTTAGCTTTTATCAAAATATTTCGACTATATGATAGCTTCATAAAAGTCGCGAAAGAGATCACACCGTCGAAACCACACGAATTCACGAAAAAGAGTTCTGAAACCTATTTTCAAATGAATTCCACAAGGCCGTATTAAAATGATAGTCCCATTAAAAGCATAAGGATATCCCGACTTCCATGACAAGGAATTACGAAAAGGAGTCCATAACCCATTTTCGACAATTCCTCGGTGCCATCTTTATAGCCCAAAAGACCGTGCTAAACCTACGAGGAAAGCATAGGCAAGGCCGATGAAAATACGCCCGAAATAAGACCATTTAAGGCCGGACTTGATCAATCTGGCCTGGTTAAGATTTGGTTTAACCAAGTTTAAGCCGTAAGGTTATTATTAATGCTGGGTAGAACACTGGGCGATAAAGTGATTAAATTTGCTAACAAAATCACAGTGCACATGGAAATTCAGAAAGGAAAAATTTTATTCATTGTCAAAATTGATTACAAATGGAAAAAGAAAAACTAACGCCGAAAAACAAAAACGGCCTATCAAACAACACCGACAAATCAGACAATTGCGGCAGCATCTGGAAGGGTAGGAGGCCGAGATTCAGCATTGTCAGTAGTATCTCCTCCCACTCCAGATAGGCCCTCCCCAGCCGACTCTTCCAGAGCGCTTGCAGGCACAATCTTCCCATCCTTCACAATCCCATCAACACGGGCGTCCTCGAGGTTCAGCGTGACGTTAGGATTGAGGAAAATAACCTGCGCCAAAGCGTTATTGAAAGACTCCTCCATGCCTCTTTCCAGGTCGGCAATGTAGGCAGCATCGGAGGTTGTCTGATCTTGCAGGCTCTGCAGGCTGGAGTTGAGTCGGGATATTTCGGCGGCGTCCTCAGAATGTTTCCACCTCGCACCCTCCAACTCTAGCTGTGCAGTCCTAATCTTCTCATCAACCGCCTTCTTCACCTTCTCCACCTCAGCAACAGCCTTATTCTTGGCATCCTCTGCCGACTTAACCGCGCTCTTTACCGCCGAGTTAATAGCCTCGGCTCATTCGGATGCGGCGGCCTTAAGTTTCGCATCCGACTCAGGCCATTGAGCCTTGAAATAGGCCACAGCTTGAGAAAGCCCGGCAGCTCGAAGAGCAAAATGTTCGATATCCATCAGTATACTCTTTTCTTCAGCGGAAGGTGGCTAAGGTGTGAACCAGCTCAAAGGAGGGCGGATGCTACTCTGGACCTCAGAGTCAACCGGATTTTTGAACATGAAGGACGGTGAAGTATACCGGCTGGGAGAGAGAATGGCCACGGTAGGAGAAGAGGTAACTCCTACATTGGGAGAAGATGGAGGTGCAGTCACCTTGGTGATTGGTTCCGCCACCTTGGTAATTGGTTGTGCGAGAGTGACAGAAGACTTCTTGGCAGGGCCCGTCTTCTCGGCCTCAGCTGCCTTTCGCTTTCCGCTGAATTTCCTCATGAAAGCCGGCACTGCTGGAGTTGTAGATTTTGGCGGCATGGTTATCTCTGCACAATAAAAAACAATCAGTAGCGTGATAAAATAAGACAACAGGAATAAATTGCTAGACACAGCATACTTGTTTTTCTTTTGTGTTTCTTTAAAGGAACAGATAAATAAATCCCGACATCAAAAGGCCCCATCGCCTGGCCGAGGTCTTTCAATAGCTTCTCAACTTTCTCCTCTTCGGGGGAAAGCTTAAACACCTTCGAGTTAAAGGCCTTATTTCCAAAGTGGTGGTGGTTGGGAGTCCAATAAAGGGGGAATCTCTCCTCCAACTTTCCCTGTTCATTCAAACGGAGGAACCACGGAACCTGGCCAGGAATGGCCTCTACTTTAAAATATGCCGACTTAAAGCCCTTGAATGACTCGGTAAACGGATTAAACAATTTCTTATTACGGATACCCCGAAGATGGGTCCACTCAAACTCTAGGGGCTCTTCTTTGGTTTTATAGGTGTTTACTAGCGAAAAGAAGTGGAAAAACAATGGTAGGGTACAAGGTATCTCTTGTTCCTTGCAGAAATTCTCGAAACAGAGGACGTAAGCCCAACTGTTCGGGTGTAATTGTGTGGGGGGCTAAATACAAATAGTTCAAGATTTCTGTGGTGAAATCCGAGAAAGGGAATGAAGCACCTAGGACGGTAACCACATCTCGATACATAAAGAAGAAATGAGGGGAATCTCTACCACGCCATGATGCTACCGACTCTCCCTCTAAAGGTAACCTAACCGTATACCCCTCTCCGTCTCTAAGGATGGGCCCCCTAAACTCTTCAAAGGTCATCTTGTTTTGTATCCGGGACACTTGAGGGCATATCACGAAACGACATGGGTTATTTTCGGCACTATGTGCGGCATTGGTAGAACATGACTCCTCAGCAACCGACTTTTCGCTACTTTGAGAAGAAGAGGCCATCGATACCTATATAAATACAAAAGCAAAGATGAGTTAGATAGAAATCTACCTCGGGAAGAAGGCATATGATGCAACGCACGCTTCGATGTTAGGATGGGAACAGATCCATGAGTGCAACTCCTAAGCACTATCTCGGCAACCACCTCCCGGCCAAGATTGACGAAGGTGATAGCCTCGTGTTGATAGGTCTCACAAGGGCTAACCAGATTAGGCTGGGATTCGCTAACAAACAAAGGTTGAACGGCCGAAATAGGAACCGCCCTAACAGAAAACGAAGGCCTAATGGCTAGCCTGGGAGGGGGAGGCTGAGGTAGTGGAGGTCGAGAAGCTTTCGAAAGGGGAGGCGGAACCCTAGGGCCTCTCCTACGGTCACCGCTCCCATAAGGTCTAAGAACATCTGCAGCCATGGCTGCAGAAGATCGACGAGCACCATACAGCCAAAAAGCAGTTTTCTCAGGCATATTCCTAATATCTTCCCAATCCTCTTCCAGAATAGGCCTACCATATATGTCTACAGGTATATCTTTGTCCTTATCCATGAAATACTCAAGAACTTCCCAAGAAAACCCAGAAATGCAAGGTTTAGTATACGGAATCCCAGGATTGAAACCAGAAGAACCCAGACATGCAAATGACGCGAAACGCACTTAACTACGAAAGAAAAAACACAGAAGAAAGGGAAAAACAGTAAACACTTGAAACAGAAACTGACGATGAAGATGTACCTGAGAGGGAACTGGGTAAAAGAGAGGGTCAAGACTTGGATTTGGAACACCTGGGTTGTGAGTATTTTCTTTTGAAAACTGGAAACTCAGAGTGTAAAAAAGGAGAACACTGCGACATTCAAGTTATAAAGAAGTGGTCTGAAGAGGCAGATTTGAAAGATCCCAGCAGGCGCGAATGCGAAACGATGGGACCCGTGACGTCAGGGGAATACGAGAAGACAGGTACAGCTGGCAAAGCCCTAAAGTAAATGGCCATCATGAGTCTCGGAAAGTCGCGAGCATTTAAAGAAGCGCGAAAGCCGAGAACGGCTGACAGTGGAGTTGTTGGCACCGGTCCCAATACGACGCTACGCGTTCCCGCGTCAAACAAACCAACGCGACACTACGCACGCCAAGGGGCAAGGGCACGCGTATCTCTAAGTCAGTTACAGATAGCGATCCGAATTAAGGGTGGTCGGGGAAACACGTGGCATACAAACGTAACTCGGCATAACATGGTGATAGAACCGGGGTACAAGTGAAAAGGAGGCGATCAAAGTAAGTCGGAGAATAAGTGAAATCGAGCCGGGTTATGAGTAAAGAACGAGGAGTCAAAGATTTCATCCGAGATACGACCGAGGGTAGTTCTAACCCAATAAAGCTCGGCATGTCAGAGGCCTGAAATACCGAGCTTGGGGCATCTGTTACGAACGGGCGAATTGGGCTTCGCTAGGCCCAAAGCCAGCTATCCAGCCATGAAAATAGAGATACCTGATAAGGTATTATCTCATTATCTCACTAACCGCCGTCAGTCGTGCAGGTAATGGAGTAGTTACAAGTGGGACCATGTGCAGAGAGAATATCGGATCACGGCCCCCCAGGTACACTCTTTAAATACCAATGTGCAGTCATCAGGTACACACGCTTTCGAAACCCTACCTTTTCTATTCACACAGAGCACACACCCCACCCCCTCTGGCTATCTTAGGCCAAACGGTTTACCCTCGAACTACGTGGACTTTGATCCACCACTGTGGTACGTAGGACCTTGAGATTTCACCCCAGGCCAAGTCCAACTCCTTTATTATTCAACTACGGAACAACACCTACTCTCATTACAAGAATAAACCTATGCGCGCTCCTACTTTGCTCTACTTCTTTCTAGGGTGGGAAATAAGATAGAAATACAAAATAAAACATTTTCCATATAAGTATTCCAGGAGAATTTGGGGAAGTGGTTCCCAAACATATAGGAATATTAATGAAGTTCAAAACGAAAAGAATAAACTAAATGTATAAGAAAATATTTTTAAAATAGGTATGCCAAGAGCGTAGGCATTTATGATATAGATAAAGGAAAAATAAATTAAAAATAAAACGGGGAGAATTTGAAATAGACCATGCTAGAATATTTGAGAATCTTAAATTCTAAAGCGTGGGAAATAAGATAAAAATATAAAATAAAATATTTTCAAAATAAGTATTTTATGAGTTAATAAGGATAATGGAGAGTTTGTTACCAAATATGTAACATCCCAAATTTTGGATTTTAGGAATCAAGAATTAATTATGGAAAATTTAGCCTTAAGGAATTTTAAAGATTAAGAATTTGTAATTTAAGACATATTTTCCATAAATTAAAGGCAGTCTAGTTGGGAATAATTATTGGCCAAAATATTTTGGAGATAATATTTTATGGCCAAAGTAAATTAATTAAGAGAAAAAATAAAGTCAAAGAATATTTGGAAGGGGTAACTCATGACCTAAAATAATTATTGGAAGTTAAGGCCTATTATTCCTTGAATTTATTTGAGGGAAAGATTTAGTAAAGAATATTCATACAAGATAATTTTAGGCCTAAAAATTATATAATTTATATTTCAAGGCCTAATAAAAATTAATTGCAAAGAAAAATCCTTATAGGAAATTAAGGATTTTTTTTTATATACAAAGGATTTTATTTTTATTGCAATTAAATCTAATTGCAAATGAGGATTTCATGGGCTACATATTTAACCAAATTCATTTTGGGCCACGTGATTAGCAAAGAATAATTTTCTCCCTGCCAGCCCATACAACCAGGCCCAACACGTGAAGGATCGGAGGTATATCATAGCAAATGAACATTATCCCTCTCCCAACCCGTCGAAAGCACCAGAAGCAAGGATCATGGACCCATATTTATTCATTCTCCTCAGCCCACATGAGAAGCCCATAGTGTCATCAATGAATCATTTTCCCTCCACCCAGTCCGACGTGAAGATGTAGAAGCAGTCTCATTCTTTATTTTGGACCTCAGAACTATTGCTTCAGCCCATAAACACTTGCTACCCATTATCTTATACCCTTTAACAAGTCAAAAAGAAGGAACAGATCACGCTATAATCACCCACAGATATTGCTATAATCTGATCCAGCAGCTCTTACGGGAGAGGAGCAGATCACGTATGATAAAAGGAAGACAGAAGAATCAGATACGCGCCATACCTTCAGTTTCCTCGAGCCCAACGTCGAACACTCCAAGTTTCTGCTCTTCTGGACTGTTACGTCTTCTCTGAACTTTGGGGTCTCTATTTAATGGTCTCTCATCTCAGTTCCATTCTTTTCATTCAGCTCTGCATAAAACCAAAAAGAAAGAAACAGAAAATAAGAATGAGAGCGTTAGAGAGAGAGAGAGAGAGATACAGACGTAAATTGAAGATCCTTTTTCTCTGCCTAAGGCCGTTGAAAACAGGGAGAGAAAGAAGCCACGAATCACACCTGGAAACCTTGAAGCTGAAGGTAATCCATCGAACCTCCTCTTTCTCCTGTTTTTCGCTGTGTTTCCATCGAAATCAAGTGGTAGGAACTAAGCTAAAGAGAATATAATACCATGATCTTTGCTGAAGCTGAAACGAAAAAAAAAAAAGGGGCTGTCATGCGTGTTATTCCTATTTATATATCTTACTATGGGTGCTGAATATATAGATAAGAGAAAGAAAGAAAAACGTTGCTTTGTGTCTAAACCTCATAAATATATAAAGGGCTGTCATGTGCATGTTGTTACAGATATAATAAATATGGGCTAAGCCCAATAGTCTCAGAAGCCCAAGTACAATGGCTCATTTATAATATCTTAACAACCCCCTTGAGTCAAGGAGCAGTTTATCAACATAATTACTGATATTATAGGCGCCCAACAATTTAGGATCTGATCAGCTAATGATATATCATATCTTTAATTAATCAGATAACAGAAGTCCAGGAATTTAGGGCCCAAGTAAGTCTATAAATAGGGTACAAACCCTAACAAGGTACACACGCTCTAACTCTAGCTTTTAGCATTCAATATACACAGAGCACACACCCCACTCCCCTCTGGCTATACGCCTACTGTTTGAAATCGAACTACATGAACTTTGATCCCACAAAGCGGTACGTAGGCCCCTGGGATTTCACCCCAGGCCAAGTTCAATATCTCTTATGTTCTACACCAGAACATTGGCGCCAACCGCGGGGAGCTATAAAGTTCAATCCCCGTGACCAACGATGGCTAACACTAGAAGCAGAAGCCATATGCACGAACACGAGTAGAGTCAAGAACGAAATATTAGTGATGATCAGCAACAGGAAGACGTCCGAGGTAACAATCAGGGGTCATCGGAGCAGATACTGAATACGGACCCTCCTCACCTTGAGGATGGATCTGCAGATCGAACGCTGCAACAGAGTACCTCCTCACAACTCTTCCAGATTGACAACCCGGATATACAACTGCTGCATAATATTGTCGAGTCACTTCTGAAAAGAATTGAAAACGACGAAAAACGCAGCGACCTTCAGAATCAAACGATTGATCGCATTGCCGAGGTAATGGAACAACTCCTCAAACAATCACAGAACCCACCTCTGGGGGAGCACTAAGATGATCAACATGATAATGATAGAGACACCGAACACCAGGCTAATGATCCAACTTGGCTTGACCAGCTCGAGCAAGACAGAGTAGCTTTGACTACCAATTCTGAGCAGAATAACCATCGGGATTCGAACCGAGATGATCGAACTCATACGCATCTGAAAAGCAGTCATGCCTCGGATAATCAAGAAGTCCGGCTAGATGAGTCCGGGAAGCATAAGATGGTGGTACAGAGACGGAGGACAAAATAATAGCCCATTCTCGGATGAGATTACAGAAGCTGAATATCCAAAGAAATTCAATACATCCAACTTGCCTAAATACGACGGAAGTCAGGATCCCCAAACCCATCTGAACACCTTCGACACTGAAATACTAGTTCGAGGGTTCAAGGGACTGATCATATCCTGGTTGTTCACCTTAATATTACAAGGAGCTGCACAAATCTGGTTCTAGACTTTACCCCAAAGTCCATCACCGACTTTAATGACCTAAGTGAGAAATTCCTGCTGAATTTTGCAACAAGCAAAAAGCAACCCAGATCGGTCTATACGTTAGACAGAATCAAGCAGCAACCCGACGAAACTTTCCAGAAATACTTGGATCGCTTTAAAGCGGTTGCCTTGCAAATTCAAGGGTTGACGGAAAGCGTCCACGTGCATTTACTCATCTCAGGTTTGGATAGCGAGTCAAGGATGGGAAGATCAGTCTTGTCCGTCAAAATCAAAACGCAAGAAGAATTCAATCGACTAGCCAAGAAATATCTGGACATCGAGAGATGCAGATAGCCAACGCGCCGGGCAAGGACAGACAGAAAAGCCCACCTCCAAAAGGAAAGGATCAGGCATCAAAAGATCGATCCAAGAACTCGGACCTAAAAGCACGAGGAGGAAGACATGAAGGGAAGTATGAAAAATATACTCCCTTGAACGTTTCGCGCGCTCAAATTTGGAGAGGTAGCACTGACCGAGATGAAAAAAGTAGAACGACCATGCCTACTGTATAACAAAGGAAAACTGGATTGATCTCAGTTTTGCAACTTCCATAATGGACCCGAGCACACAACTGACAAATGTTGGGACCTCAGAGACGCTGTAACATGAAAGAACAAGAGAAAGAGGATTCCCAGGAAGAGCTCATGAATGATTGTGATCAATCATCATCAGAAGCTCTAGTTGCACATATGGTAAACATTTCTAATTCCTCTTGTGCAGTCAAGAAAAATGATTTTGAACATCTGCATAAAACTACTTTTCAATTGATTATTGATTCTAATTTGAAAAACAAACATGTTTTCAAAAATAATGCTGGGAAGTTTATTGGGAAGAAAGAATATTCAAATGAAAGTTATTTAACTTTTCACTCTGTTGGCCGACACAATTCTCGCATAAAATCTCATAATGCACATCATCATATAGTTTGCAATTATTGTGGTAAATCTAGCCATATTTCTCATACATGCTATATTAAGAGAAATTCCAAAGTGAGAAATACATTTATTTGGGTTCCTAAAGGACAATCAATGTCCAATACTAATGATCAAGGACCTAAGTATAAGTGGGTACCAAAATATCCATCTAGTACTCCAAATGTGCAGGACGACTTGAATATAAATAGACATCAAGGTATAGAGAAAATGAAGAAGAAGCCAAGAGTTTCTCATGCATTGATGAAGATCACAGCATCGATATCAAGCAAGAAAACTCTCAGATCATCCATTGCTAGAATTACAAAGTCAAATCATAAGAAGAAATGGACGCTCGTAAGAAGAATTTGTTCCACCTCAAGGATAAACTACAATAGATTATCATTCAACTATCTTGAGGAAAACATGAAGAGGAAAATCTCTCAAGTCTCAAACAGAAGACTTTGGAAGCCTATATCTTCTGAGTTTGCCAACACCTAGAGGAAAACAAATGAAGAATCAACGAGTAAGCAAAGTCGATCCTCCAAGTACATAAGCAAGGGTATACAATAGTGAAACCTCCTACACTATTATCTGTGACATTTATTGAGGTTTATATTTTGTAACCATAGGAAAGAGCATTGCAAACCATTTTGAAACTGATTTTTCACATTTCCTAAAAATCCACCTCATAAAAGGGGTTGCGATGTTCTGAAGATTAAGTCTTTATGCATACATGATAATTTGAAAATAAAGTATTTTATGCATAAAGTCATGTGTAATTCATTGTGCTCAATTGTTCTAAATTGATTATATTCTTAAGAGCATATGATTTTGTTCCTACATGCTAACAATGATTGGTTCCAAGCAAAGTTGGATACCAAGAGAGAAAAAGACTTGTACAGTTTTGTAGGATCAAAGAAAGCGTCTCAAGAGAGCAACTACATAGAGAAATAATTTGACTCTTGAGGAAACTGAAGATGCAATGCTTGATGTTAATGGTGATCGTTGAAAAGGGAGACATCTACATCAATCTGCCTTAATCAAACAAGCCTCTCTACAAGGACAAGAGGAATTACGGTGATATTTAACCTTACCCTATACTGTGCTTATATTAAATTCATATTTGGGTAATGAATACTTGTCCATTATTGTAATCCATCAGCAATGTATCATTTATGCTAAATGGACCGTAAATGAATTTGTGCATAACTTTCTGAGTTTATGTTTTGTGAAATGTAAAATTCTAAAATTTGTTTTTGATTTCAATTTGTGAAATGCATAAAAATGTTTTGAAAAATATTCATACTTTGATTGCATTCTAATGACATTTCAAAATTGGAAATTAATATTGTATAATGAATGTCTGATATGCTCCATATTTGTCCAGTTGAGTTTTTCCTTCATTCGTATATTGATCTTTGGTATTCAATGTTGCTTGAACCTCATGTCTAGCAAGTTGACCCTCTATATGAGTTTCAAGCCTATCCGCAAGAAAAAAATTCAATTCGTGAAAGCTTTGTGCCTAATGCATAAATCCTCATTGGTTGAGTTATTCCAATCTTTATGATATTCATTAATGTATTGAATCTTAATACGTTAACTATCAGTGGAATAACTCACTAAGATAATATTCTGGCATTCTAGTCAGTTGGACTTTTGAGTATGAGCTTCATTATCCATGATCCTAGTAGTCTTAACAATATCTGTATATTCATATTCTTGCCTTGATTATTCATATATTTCTAGATTCAATTCTAGAGTCAAGATTATCTCATAGTCAATAGCAAAGTCACTGTGCATAAATATTTCTATTTTACTTAGTCTTTTTGGCTAATTCATTTCCCTTATGACTTTTAATTCTAGGAAAATTCTTCAACATGTAAACTCCAATGTTACACATGTTCTCCAAATCTTGTGGCATTCTGATATATTCATTAACATGTTAACTCCCTCCATTTTAGGCATAAGCATGGATTTTGAATGTATTTCAAAAATGGATTTGTCTACTCTCAAAAATCTTGATTTCATAATACATTATCTTGGTTTGAAAGAATATTTGAGATTTAAAACCATTTGGATGTTCCATTATTATTTTTGAAAATTCAATCTCATCCGTGATTTACATAAGATTCATATCAATGACATACTTTCCTACATAAGTGTATTTACAAATTGTCATTGAGAAATAACTTTCTTGCTATCGTTTATTAGTTGACCTGTATGTTTGGTGTCATGAATCAATTGGATATCATTATTGCTGATTGTGATATTCTCCTTGCTCAAATATAATATGTCTCAATTATGTAAGAACGAGTTTAAGAGTTGTTATGTTTAATCTTGTGTGGACCTAAGAAGCATAGAGTACCAAAAAGCACATATTGTGTTTTGCAGGACTTTGTTTAGAAGATGAAAAAAAATAGAGGCTATCAGAGAAGTTTGATTTACTGGAAGTCAAAAGCTCCCTCAAATCAATGCCTTAAGTCTATTCTTGCTTTCCTTCAAGTCAAGTGCAAACAGAGAGCAGACCTCAGTTCAAAGAGTTGTGACTTCAAGTTATTGCTCGTTTACCTCGAGTCATGTAGAAGTAGAGAGCAAAAGAATTTTTTTCTTCAAGTTGCATTGTGTTTGCCTCGAGTTAAAGAAAGAAAATACAACGGTTTATCTGGTTGCCCGAGATGGTACATCAGCAAAACGAATTAGACATGTCGGCAAGCAAATTACATCTCCTATTCAATCCTGAGAGACCGAGATGTTACATTAGATTTATACGATAACAACCCAACTGATGATTCCGGCATACTTGATGTCGATACCGAGATGACACTTCGGATTTGAACACTGGTAGCACGGTTACATATCCCGACATGCGTAAGATAAGCATATGCAAGTTCTTACTTGTCTTAATGTCGGCTAAGGACCCTGACAACCTAGGCAAGGATACTGGCTACCTAGCAGCTCAGATGAGGAAACAAAGGAAATTTCCAAGGCCATTGAGCACCTCAAGTCAAGCATTTACAATACATGCTTGACATCCAGTGATGTTTGTACTCGAGTAATAGCGAGTTTAATGTGTTTAAGAATTTGATACATATATATTCGAGTATATCATGGATGGTACTCGAGTAACACTCCTACAAGCTGAGACAGGCAAATGCATCAATGAACAATAGAGGTTTATGACTCAAGTAATTACGATATTACTTGAGTAAGGTATTGTAATTTGCATATGTCATAATCATGCTAGGTTAACTTGATTTCATTCATTCCATTTTATTTCATGAATCATAGCCTGAGCATACTCATTTTGTTTTTAAATGATTCTTATGCCTTAAACTCTCTTACCATCATAAAAAGCATAAGTGATTTATTCATACCAACTTCAAGTCCATCATGTGAATTTGAAAGTTCTTAATTATGTGATGTCGTGTTATGTCCATTAGAGTTGGAATAATTCCAGACCTCATAACTTTGGTATCACATTATTATTTGGCATCATTAAGGGGTTTTTGCAAAGGAGACTCATATCTTTTTAATCATGCATTCATTAAGGGGGAGCTTCACATTTACATGTGTTTATATTTTAAAAGCTCATCACCTTTTCTTAAAGAAAACTCTTTTTAAGTTTGCTCATCTGCATTAACCATAATTAAACTGATATTAGTTTTGATGATGAGTTAAACTGATATTTTCCTTCATTACCTTGATTTGAAAATATAATATAAAAAGGAAAATATTTTGATATTTGATTGCACTAATAAATCTCCTTTGCAAGAAAGTTCTCAATTTATAGCAAGAGATTTTGATATTCCTCAATGAATTACAAGGAGAAACTATCAAATTGAGGAATAATGCCTTCATGTTCCATCATTAAAGTTGAAATAAGCTCTACAGAAGAGTTCTATGAAGAGAAGGCAAAGGATTGAAGGTTTTTAAATGTGGCTTGAACATTCGAGCATAACTCCATAGTTAGAACTTATACTTCCAGTTCGAACGTAATATCTCCGTTCGAACATTTGTAGACAGTCAGATAAACAATGTAGGGGCATGAATATTCAGAGAACATCACGGATCTCACTCAACAAGAAAGACAACAAATGGACTTCATTGATCATCCATCAAGTTGCAGAATCTAAGCCTATAGGGTCTAGGTGGAAAACCAAGGCATGATCAAACTCCTCCCTAAACTCTACATTGCCAAGTGCTTTATCTAGCCTTTCTCTGACAAGACTACCAGCTCTCTTATTGCACCAAGTGAATTTAAAGCCTTTGAACTCCAAATCCATTAGGTTACAGTCTAAAAGGAGAGATTGAAAGTTGATGATCTTTCCTAGTGATCTTGGATTACCTCCCTCCTTGTCATCTTGAGACAACAAATCACTAAAATCACCAACAACCAACCAGGATTCCCTCACATTAGCTGCCAATCTTCTTAAAATATTCCAAACCACCCGCCGTTCCCCTTCTCTAGGGGGACCATACACAAATGTTATGAAACTAGGCGCTGATAAACTTATGGAATCAATCTTAGTATGTATGATATTTTTTGACTAGTATAATATCAAAATCATTACACTTCCTTGCCACCAAACAGCGAGGCCACCAGCCAGCCCAATTGGCTCCACACTAACCTCCTAGTCAAATCCACACCCCATTCCTGATTTTTTTTAGAGTTTTCACTGCCCATTTTCGTTTCCATAAGGAAGATTATTGAGGGTTGAAACTTATTAATCATTTCCCTCAGATTTTTAACTATCAGGGATCTTCCCATACCCTGACAGTTCCAAGAAATAATCTTCATGGATCCTTGGTAGCTGTTAAAGGCCAGCCACCCATACCCTCAGCTTCCCCCTTGTGTCTTCTGTTTTTACCTGCCTTGAATACAAAACCAAGGTTAGTAGATGTGTCCTCCACTACAGTCTCTTCCTCCCCTTTAAAGGCCATATCCACCTCCAGCAGATTTTCTTTCATATCTCTTGTTTTCCTTTTGGCCTTCCTTTGTATCTTAGTTTTTGCTTTCCTAAAGCACCTAGCATAAGTAGAGATTGCAGGCATTGAGTTAGGGCTGCCTTCCACCATCTTCATTCGTTTTGCTTTTGAGGTTTCCCATTCTTCCTCATCACTTCGCTTTAATCCAAGGTCATTAATTATGTTGATTACATCTCCCAGAATTTTCCCATCCTACAGTACCATAGCCATGTTATTCACTGCTTTATCATCATAGGCCTTACCATTACTTTTCATGCCTTACTTAGACACAAACTTGATAGATTTCACAAATGCCTTATCACCTGATCTTAACACTTCTTCCACATTTTGACAGGCAACTCCATCACACCCTCTATCTGTAGTTGTATGCTTATTCAGGTCATTAGCTTTAGCCTGTGAGTATCTTTTGATACCTTCCTTTTTCTCCCTGCCTATGTCTTTCTGTTATGAATAATTATCAACCACCAGTGATCTAGGCCTTCTAATAAAGAACAATTCATTATCCTTCAGCAGAGGCTCTACTGAATCTCTACTTTTGTTCCCCTCTTCCTTTCTCCTTATCGCTTCCTCCTTTTTCCTCCTAGCATACTTGGCTTCCGACCAATCACTATTAATAACAGACACTACTTCCTCTAAAGTACGACACGCATTAGTGGTTAGCCATACTTCAAATCGAGGTTGATTTGGATTAAGTACCAACATCAATTTCTCATACTTACAATTACGGTTATCGTGTCCAATTTTCCCACACATATATCAAAAACACTGCAATTTTTCATACCCGATCGATATCCATATTCTTTCACCATCCGGTCTGGGTAACCAAAAGCCATAAGTTAGTGGCTTCCTTAGATCCAGTAAAATCCTAGCGCGTAGAAAACTTTGAAGGTATTTGCCATTGTAGCAGGGATTCTCAGCCAATTGCACCTCTCCTACATATCTGCCAATCCTAATTGCATTCTCCAGGAACCATGCTTCCATTAGCACATTGTGCAACTGAATCCACACTAAACAACGACTGAAATCAATCTCCTCACATGTTTTGGACTTCGACCTTTCTAGTATATTCAGTAAGCTTCGATTGATCGACCATGGACATCCTCTCAGGATTCTGTGATATTCTTCTTCGTTCGCGAATTTGAACATAAAGGCATTACCATCAATTTCGATAATGTCAAATCCTTCTGGTAGATTCAAGGCCTTCCTTAAAATTGATTCCAGCGTTGATCTCGTATAAGTTCTATGGGATAAGATCTTGCCGATTAGGATCATATTTGAACTTGTATCCCGCCATATTAACGGTTCCGAGATGTTAATTTCTTCCATTCGTACGATTTGTTCCTTCGTTCACCTCCAGTGATAATTACTATAATCGACCTTCTTGATACTTCCAGTTACATCGCCGAACCTCCTGACTGCCTCTTTGGCTACCCTCTGTACCTCTGATCACACCGTTCTCACGCTTGGCGGAGAGAACTTTGCTCCCACACGAGTTCGCGAGGAGAGATAAAGAAGAAGGTTGGACTAAATTAGTTGGGTCACTTATGGTGAATTACAA
This sequence comes from Acacia confusa, assembly GCA_037074495.1. NCBI lineage: Eukaryota > Viridiplantae > Streptophyta > Magnoliopsida > Fabales > Fabaceae > Acacia > Acacia confusa. Next base: position 20,673,363 of record CM073514.1, read on the forward strand.
TTTCAAAACACTAAAACATACAATTGTTCAAGATACCATCTGTTCACACAATAAAGACTTGCAAGAATCCAAAGTTTTATTGAAATTGGTTGAAGGGTTAAGGAGAAAAATGACCAACAAACTATTATCCTAGGAGCGTCCTGACCAATAAACTCTCTAATGGACCAAAATGACCAACAAACTTTTAAAAATGTAAAATTTGCACAATGCCGTTACATTAGAGGTAACGTCCGTTTTCTGCACTCTCGCAAAAATTATAGAAAACGACCCAGATGTTTATGAAACTATATTTAAGCCCCAAAAAATTTCAAAATTTTTATTTTAGTCCCTCCACATACTTTATAAGGAGGGACTAAATTGAAAATTATAAAAAAAATTTAGGGCTGAAAGATAATTTTTTAAGACTTTGGGTTCTTTTTTGTAATTTTTGCAGGGCCATACCTACCCTCAAAATCCCCCTTGGTTACAGGCCTTTTTTTTAACCTTTTTTTTTTTAAACTTAGCCTGACCTGGCCTATGGCCTATTAAGGAGGCCTGTAATTTTAAAATTTTTGTAAACATCCTAACAAACCACACGCCTCACCTCAAAACAAGCTTATTTCAAACAAGGCGAAAATATAATTACTTTAAATAGGCCAAAAATAGACATACTTTAAACAGGCTGTTAGATGTATGTCTGTTTTTGACCTGTTTAAAGTAGGTCTGTTTTCACCCTGTTTGAAGTAGACTTATTTTAAGGTGAGGCCTGTGGTTTGTTAGGCTGCTTACAAAATTTTTAAAATTACAGGTCTCCTTAATAGTCCACAAGCCAGGCTAAAGCCCAAAAAAAAAGGGCTATAACTAGCGGCGGATTTTGGGGGGTAGGGATAGTCTTGCAAAAATTTAAGAAAAGAACCCAAAATTTTAGAAAATTATCTTTGAGCCCCAAAATTTTTGTATAATTTTCACTTTAGTCCCTCCATATAAAGTACGTGGAGGGACTAAAATAAAAATTTTGAAATTTTTTGGGGCTTAAATATAGTTTCATAAACATCTGGGTCCTATTGTGTAATTTTTACGAGAGTGCAGAAAACGGACGTTAGCTCTAATGTAACGGCATTGTGCAAATTTTACATTTTTAAAAGTTTGTTGGTCGTTTTGGTCCACTAGAGAGTTTATTGGTCAGGACGCTCCTGAGCCAATAGTTTGTTAGTCATTTTGCTTCTTAACCCTTGGTTGAACAAATGACAGCAATTTTTTGTGTATTTGATGTGCAAGCTGGCATAGGCAATTTTTGTTGTATATGGAAGTTGTCATAGGACTTTTTTTCCCCTTTAAGTAAAAGACAATTTTATTTGAGACACTTTCACACACTAAACGTGAAATGTGACATTTTTTGGGTTAAAGTATACTTTTAATTCTTTAAATTTATATGAGATATACTTTTGGTACCTTAACTTTATAAAGTATACTTTTAGTCTTATAATTTTAATACCGTTAATTTTACTAACGGAAAATGCAAACTCAAGTAATGATGGTGTAAACTTAAGTGATGATTATGTAATTAAATGCTATTAAATTTAAATTTAAAAAATGGATAAATTGAAGAATATATAAAATTTGTTTAATTAAATGATATTAGTCATCACTTGAATTCATCACGTCAGCATTTTCCGTTAGCAATATTAACGGTGTTAACGTTTTAGGACCAAATGTATACTTTATAAATTTAAGGGACTAAAAGTATGCCTTATAAAAACTTAGAGGATTAAAAGTATATTTGAGCCGACATTTTTTTTGTAAAGGGCTTGTGGTACAATGTAATTTGGGGAGCTATATTTGATTGCCCAGTTGCATTCTTATGTCGCTGATTTGGGACGCAGAATTCACCAAATGGCAGTCAATGGTCCAAAAATTTGGAGTTGAAGGGATTCATCAATTGTCAGAAAAGGATCGGAATTAATTACAAATGAGGCCCAACTAATGCTGTGCGTTTTTGCCTTCCTTGGTGACTCCCAAAATATTTGGAAACGATGAACACCATTAAGAATCTTGAGCATCGTCTGCTTCATTGGTCTGTCACTGAGAAAAAGGGTAATCCTAACGTCCGATGAAAACACTTTCTCAATGCCCCTCGTGGCTACTTTTTGAGTATTATTTATGGATTAAGAATTTTTTTTTTTTTGGAAGAAGTGGAATAAGAAAGAGAAAGTAGAAATAAAATTGGAAAAAACAGAAGTTGGATTTAAAAACATGTTTGGCGACTAAATAGGAATCCTTAGACTTTCAATTTTTAAATATAAGAACTATATAATTAATTTATAGAGATTAAAAAAGTATTTTACTTTATTTATAAAAAACGTTTTAATTTTACTAAAAATATTATCTTCAATCATTTGCATTGGAATTACTAATTAATGGAACAATTTTTGGAAAAAAAATTATAAATTTAGAAGATAAAATAATTTTTTGCTCAAAAAAAGAAGCTATGGAGTCATATATTTGGAACCAAATTAAGCCCCTAATTAATTTTTATATTTAGAACTAGATGGAGTAATATTTTTATTTGATATTTGTACATGTGATATTATTCACAAAAAAGTAAAAAAACCCCAGCCGTAACCTAGGTGTTAGAACCACCATTCACCAAGTATAATCAAACCAAACAATCATAATGCACATTATATGTTTATAATAATTTTTAAAGAATAATTATGATTTATGAGGTAAGTATCGGAGAAAAATTTTATCTCAACTTATAAAAAATGACTAATAAAATAATGATTTTATTGTTTCTCACCCATGCACTAATAACAAAGACAAAGAAAAATTGGGGAAAGTGTCATTGTTGTGGCTGTTCCAAATAAGTATTGAAGCTAAACTAGGCGTGGAAGTTAAAAGGTATTGCTAAAGATCATAAAGGGAGAATTAGATTCCTTTTTTAAAAAAACTAGAGTTATATTGTGCATGATCACTATCCTTTGATCCTTATTTCTTTTGTTGTTATATATGTTTTGCAACCATTGATGTCATGACCTAAAATTCGAGTCGTGATTAGTGTATAAAATAAACCAAATTATTCCACTTAACCTAACCCAAAAAAAAAAATCATATGTTAATTTCTATATTTAGGTTTTAAACTTTAAATTATAATGTAAATTTTTATCTATAAGCTAATTAAGTAATCAACTAAAAGATATGCTAAATAAAATTTAAATTATATTGTTTTAAGGGTTTACTAAAATCCTAAGAAGATCAGGTATGATATGAGATAAATATATTAAAAACTTTAAAATTTCCTTTAAATTAAATAAAATTATATTTTTTTCCCTTATTATACTTTTACTTCACTTTTAAATTTTCTGTTTTTTTTGGGTAAATATAATAGAGATTTTGGAAAGGAGAATATAACCTTACTAAAATATGATTTGAATCTTTTGATCATTATTAGGGGTGTAGGTAGCTTGTGTTCAAAGGAATGGAAATGACATATTCACTTACCCAAAAAAGAAAAAGAAAAAAGAATTAAGATGCATTTGGCTCTAAAGGATTTTTCAAGTAACATCAATATCTAAAATTAATTTGTGACATTTATCATCTTAAGGTATTTCCAATAATGTTTAATATCCTGAAGTATATTTGATATAAGTTTGCTTTTAAAGTATTTTTCTTAGTAATAATGAGAACCATAAACTTAATATAAGCTTGTCATTTTTGTTATATACTATTATATATTTTTAAAAGTCATATTAACCTTACCCTTATTTAAGAAAAGACAAAAGAATAAAATATCTAGAATAAGCTATTATTATATGTGCATTGAAAAAAAGGCTATAACAAGGCCATAGAATGTATGGCTTCCCTAGAGTATACACATGCTATGGCGTACCTATAATAGTGATCATTAATGGCATTCTAGTTTTTTTCAACATTGTTGTATTTCATTCAAAATATTTGGAAATAAGTTGATTATATATTGTTGCAAACTACACTTGATTAGATTTGGTAAAAAAAAACACACACACACACTTGATTAGATTGAGGGCTTCCTTAGAGTTAGTGTACATAGCCTTTATTTTACTTGTGAAAAAAAGTATATAGCCATTTTTTCAATGTGTGAATCCCCGTAAAGTTTGAGGCCTCTAAAGATACCACATGCTTCCAAGCAGTGTTTGGGAATAGGGAAAATATATGTAGTAGGAAAATCATTTTCTCATGTTACACACACATGAAAATGTAAGATCCACATATACATATATTAATTTATATATGTATATATAGGTCCCACTATTTTATGTGTACGTAGGAAACTTTTTTTTTTCTTATGTAACATGAGAAAACCAAAATCTTGGGAATAATCCAAAAACTTGTCATTAAGCTCTCCTATCCAAACACGCTTACACGCCGATATTACCGGTCTCAAATTTTATGTTATCAAATCTTACCCTTTATATCCAATAAAGTGACCAATTAAACAAATCAACGAAAATCCTTAAACTTTTCGTAACACATAGGCCCCAACAAGGTTGGTGCACTGTTGGCTAACAAAAAGTAGGTAGGGTGTATAAAAATTTAAAATAAAGGTAGAAGTAATTTATAAAAATATCTTATTAATCCTCTAATTTTGAAGCCATATAAAAAAAAAGTAATGGTGCAAAAAATACATATGATTTTTTTAAAGTGTGCTAAATACTAAGTATTTTTTAGGTGCACTATGTAATCACAAAAGTGAGACAAAAGTCATAAATTCTGTTAAATATAGATAATAGAGTTAACTTTAATATGACAAACGTCATTTATATTTAATAGAATTTTTGACTTTTGTCCCTATTTTTATAATCACATAGTCATTTTGACACCTTAGAAAAACATTTGGTATAGGATGGATGCACTTTTAAAAAAATCATATGTGTATTTTTACACCTTAACCCTTATAAAAATGTTGATGTGAAAATTTTATATGTTGAGAAAATATTTTTAAATATTGACATATTAATTTGAAGTTTTTAAGATAATAATATTGGCAAAAGAATTTATTTTTTGACCATGAACAAGAAAATTTCCTATCTTTGATAGACTGGATAAAGAAAGTATTTTTTAAAAAACTTCAAAATATCTAAAATTTGAAATCAGTTTTGTTTCATACAGTAATTTATAAATTAATTACTCTTGACTAGCAATTTTCAAATTAGTAAGATATCATTGATTCGAGATTTTCAAATTTTAAAGGTATAAGTATATTTTTTTAAATTTCCCCTTCCATTAAAGAAAAAAGAAAAATTAAATAAAAAATAAAGTAATTTAGTTAAAATAGTTAAAACCCGTAACCCTAGTGTTTTATTGAGGCTTCGTTGACAACCTCTGAACTGTAGAGGCGTCCTTGACAACCTCTGAACTGTGCTCACTCTGTTCCATCCGCTATTTCTTTAGCTGGTCTAAACCCTGGTGCACGCACTATCTCCAGTCATCAATTTGGAACTAGGGTTTAGATGTTCGATATTTTCACCTATTTTTTTTTCCTTATTTATTATCATCGAGGTCGTCTTTGATTCAGTGGGAATTTGATCATTGAAATTATGGATCTTCCTAGTCTGGTTGTTATACTTCAAGCTGCTCTAAGCCCAAATCCCAATGAACGCAAGGCAGCTGAGCAAAGCCTTGAGCAGGTGCATCTTGTTGTTATTGGAGTTCCTCTGCTTTGCTTTATCATCACTTAGTTTCGCCTTTATTGTCAGAGATGTGCCTGGTCTTTGTTGTTTTAATCTTTTACTCCATTGAATTTTTCTTTTTTCCACGAAGATCTTGTCTTTAGCAATTACACCGTGCATTTTGCGGCATGTCTTTACTTGTAATTTTTTTAGCTTTTACTTTTTGACTTCCACAACAGTGTCCCTTTTAGTTTCTGTGAACTCAGTTGTCATCGCAAATAATTGATTGTATTTGTTCTATGATTTGATGTGCGCTCTAGTTATATTTGATTTTCTTTATATACAGTTTCAGTATGCTCCTCAGCATCTTGTAAGGCTGTTGCAAATCATTGTTGATAACAACTGTGACATGGGAGTGCGGCAAGTTGGTAGCATTCATTTCAAGAACTTCATAGCAAAAAATTGGTCTCCTCTTGATTCTGGTAAGTTCTTGTAAATGTGTGAAGAGTCAGGTAATTGGCCCTTTGTTGATTCGTTATACTTCTCTGGGTACATGTAGATGCCCAGCAAAAGATCTCAGAGAGTGATAAAGTAGTGGTGAGGGACCACATTCTTGTGTTTGTGACTCAAGTTCCTCCCTTGTTAAGGTACGCTAGTTGAGCTGTGATTTTTGGTAACTTTTTGTTGTAACATGTTTCCCGTGCTATCCCATCTAATTTATTTTTATAGGGGTCTCTGTGTGCGTGTGTTTAATCCAATGAAAACACGTGGGTCTAAACTTGAGGATTTTGTGTTTCTTCTATTTTTTGGTCTAAGTTTCATTGTATTGACTATTCATGTTTATGTGTTGTCTAGGGTGCAACTTGGTGAGTGCCTGAAGACAATCATTCATTCAGATTATCCTGAGCAGTGGCCAGGTCTTCTTGACTGGGTGAAACATAACTTACAGGATCAACAAGTCTATGGTGCCTTATTTGTTCTTCGGATTCTTTCTAGAAAATATGAGTAAGTTCTTGCTTTTCTTTCTAAAGTCTGATATGCAAACTTATTTCAGTTGAAAGTGTCTGTCCTTTGTCCTACGGTGCATTGTGCAATGCTGTTTGTAATTTGAGTCCTCAATTAGCATACAAGGGTATAACTTATATATCCACTTTTGGTGACTGTTTCCTTCGAGTTGCTAATGCTGTGCAATAAATATGATGTACTCCTTCCCTTCCAAAGACATGAGTCTCATCCTGAGTTATCAATATTATATTTTGTGCTGTTAATAAGCTTGTCTCTTTATTTTATAGCTTTCTGTTAATACATTTGTATTTATTTTTTGGTCTGTCTTCTGCTATTTCAGTTTCCGTGTTTATATTCTTTGTTTCACACATCTATTATGCATTCCTTCCCTTTCTAAACCACAGAAGTCTCTTCCTGGGTTTAAATATTGATCTGGTGCTGTCATCTTTTAGTCCCTCTTAAGTTGGTTGTGCTTTCCTTGGTGGGAATCGATTACTTTATTATCCTGTATATTTGCTGTTGTTGTTTGTCTTCTGCAGTTTTATATCATTATATAAGAGGAAAATCTCTTGGTAAAAGAAGAAATATAAGATAATGTTTTTGAGTTTGTGACTTGTAAAATAACATTTTTCTTAGTAATTATAAATGTCTTTCAAGCTGTTAAAAAAGAGTAATTGAAAGGAACAATGCAAAAAAGCTAAGAAGACATCTTTTGAAGCTGTGAGAGGCAAAATATGATAGCATAACACAATAGGTGGTGTTCTTTCTAATTGGCCTGCTTATATAGATATATATATGTACATACATACAAATACAGTTGATGTAATTATATTTTATTTATTTATTTCAATGCCTGGTTTGACAAGTGATGTCATTCTTTTGTTTTCTAATTCTTCTTATGATCACTGAAGCATTGTATGGTTGACATATAATTATTCTGATTGTTTTTTCCCTTTTATGATGTTGAAAATTATGATTTTTATTCCACTTTTCTTTGCCCCTTTTCAGGTTCAAGTCAGATGAGGAGAGGACACCTGTTCATCGGATAGTTGATGAAACCTTTCCTCAACTTCTCAATATATTTAACAGGCTTGTCCAGATTGTCAACCCATCACTGGAAGTAGCAGATTTGATCAAGCTTATCTGTAAAATATTTTGGTCCTCCATTTATGTATGTTTTCTCCTCTCTCCATGTGTATCTCTTAAATATAAGTTTTGAAATATTTAGAGTCGCAGCTTTTCATATATTATTCATCTGATATGTGTGTACATATATAGGAGAAATAACCTAATCTGGTCACTAGAATCTCTCCTATAATCAGGGAAACAATAATTTGAAATTCAAAACAGATTAGATCACATAACTGTCTGATCAGACTTGGTCACATAACAAATTAGTGTTTAAGTGGGAAAAGCCCATAAGTGATGACCAGGCCCATTCCAACAAGTTTTAATGCTATCTGCTGTGCATAACCTTGTTTAGGATCTATTGTGTATTTATGTATAAACAACGATCCTTTTACTTTGACTTTTCCATTTATGAGTCTGACAAAACTTGGTCCTTTAAAATACTGCATTATGTTTGGAGTATAAATAAGGCAAGTTGACATCAGTAAGGAGAATGATGACTATCTTTATCATCCTCCCTCCCCTGGAAGAATACCTATTCCTTGTTTTATCAAATTACTAACTGAACAGTGAATTGAAAGCGGTCTATGGATCTTTATGTACAATAAGTCAATAAGTTAAATCAGAACATTTTTTTGATTGAGTGGTGATGGAGATTCTCTATGCTCTATGACATGAACCTTTTTCTGGTGTATAAAAAAAACCATAGGGTGTGAACTGAAAAAAATGCCAGCTTTATGAACTATGTGCTTGATCTTGATTATCATGATGTGCATGCCATAACTTTACCCGAGAATTTCACCTTTTTTTCTTGAGGCTCGCTATTAAAATGGAAAAGAAAGAAATCTCTGTATCGTTGACAAGGCATAGATAGCTTTGTTATTTATATTCTTGCTTTTCTCAACTTAAGCTCATTGAATTGACTTGTGGATTTTTGGGTTCATTTTTTATATTTATTCAGCTGGAGATTCCACAGCAGTTGTATGATCAAAATATCTTTAATGCTTGGATGATACTGTTGTTAAATGTATTGGAGAGTCCTGTCCCATCAGAAGGTCAACCTGTTGATCCTGAGCTTAGAAAATCATGGGGTTGGTGGAAGGTGAAGAAATGGACGGTTCACATACTAAATAGGCTCTACACTCGGTATGCTTGAAATTTAGATCAGTTAATGGAAATATCTGAGCTTTGCTGCTTGAGTTATTTATTTTATCTTTCAATGGGTGTCAAATTTGTCATGTCACAGTTTTGGGGATTTGAAGTTACAAAACCCTGCGAACAGAGCCTTTTCTCAAATGTTTCAGAAGCATTATGCAGGGAAGATTTTGGAGTGCCACTTGAATCTGTTGAATGTCATTCGACTGGGTGGCTATCTGCCTGACAGAGTGATCAACCTTATTCTTCAATATCTAAGCAACAGGTTTTTTTTCCCTTTCTGCATTGTTACATTCATTCTATTTCTGTTGACTTTCCTCATCAGTGGGCCACTTTTTATAATTTATATCCAAGCTTGCTGTGATCTACTACATATCCATTTTATCCACAAGAAACTTCAGATTTATGTAGAGTTGTATATCTGCATGGAGAAGGCTATTTAATGAAAATATTATTAACAGAATAAGTCAGAGGTAGTTGTAGGCAGTCTTGAGCATTAGTTAGCATAACAGAATTCGGGGTAGTTACAGTAGTTAATTGGTAATTTATTAACAGTCATTGTACTGCCTATAAATAGACGTAAACACCTACTTGTAACTCAGATTAGGTTATGAACGAATGCATTGCATTACCCAGTTTCAGTTCCTCTCAACCGTCCTGTGTTATTCTCTCTTTTTCACCCTTAAGCTATCCCCCCCCCCCCCCCCCAAAAAAAAAAATCTCCTTCTCTCTCCTGTCCTAGTTACAAAGATATAACAAAGGCTCTGTTCATTAAGTTTGTAGGGTTGTTTTATGTAGTTTAACGTTTAGAAACATGGTTTTCCAGCTTGTAGTAGCAGCACTGAGTAGAAATATATATTTAGTCGTCTTCCATCTGATGACAATAATAGTAATTTACTTTATGATTTATTGTGGCTAAATATGGTGCTAGATTCAATTGTCACCTCAGGAGGATAAATGATCCAGGGTTTGCTGGAATAGAATGTCACAGAAGTAGGTCTAGAAAGATTTAGAGTAACAGCAGGCAGCGGCTAGTCCCTAAAACAATCCTTCTACCTATTAGCCTGAATTTAACACAGCCTTTCTTCTACAGAAAAATTATGTTACAAGTATTGTTGAGTTGTATAAAATAACATATTTTTTGGGCAAATATGTTATATGCATAAAAGATTGACATTACTTTCACCTTGTTTTGAAATTGTCACTAGTTCAATTACATTTTGCTAGAAGAATGTCACTAATTGATTTTCTTAATTCAGTTTTTTTAAAAGAACGACTTTTTTCTGAACATTTGCCAATGCCCATCAGTCTTAAGGTTTTGTATTAAATTGTAGAAAGTGGACTCTCAAGAAAGTGGGAAAAATGGTACAGCAATTTGTCCATCAGTATACTTGTTCCCTTTCTTAAGTCTAATTTCTCATTGAGCAGCTAAAGGTCTTAGGTTGAGTAGCTTCTTGGCATGTCTACATCTTTGTTCATGTCGTTTAGACATTTGATACTATGTAGTTATCTCCTATTTTAGGGTAGATTCATGGTTGGTATCAGTACATATCCGCTTAAGATTTGTCATGGTTGTAGCTAATTTATTTCTAATCAGATATGTGGAACCAACTTTTTTGTTGCGGACTTTTAGCATATTTAGAGTAAATTAAGTTTTTGACATTTTATTTTCTTTTGCTGGTGGTTAGCACATTTTTTATTATTGAATTATAATTACTTGATTTTCTCTTTAACCCTTTTTTGGGTAATATGTATGCAGCATTTCAAAGAATAGCATGTATACCCTGCTGCAACCTCGGGTGGATATTCTTGTATTTGAGATAGTTTTTCCTCTTATGTGTTTCAATGATAACGATCAAAAGCTTTGGGAGGAAGATCCACACGAATATGTAAGAAAGGGATATGGTAAGTATTTTTGGTCTTTAGGTATAAATTAGAATGAATATGGGCACATTTGCTTATATCTTCTCTCATCTTTGTGACAGACATTATTGAGGACTTGTACAGTCCTAGGACTGCTTCAATGGACTTTGTGACTGAGTTGATTCGAAAACGTGGAAAAGAAAATCTTCACAAGTTTATTCAGTTCATAGTTCAAATTTTCAAACGGTAATTTTTGTATTCATTTCTAGAATTGATAATTCAGATTTTTCTTGAGCCAAAAGACAATTTATGAAATTGGTTTTTGCTTTGCTAGGTATGATGCAGCTCCTGCAGAGTACAAGCCCTACAGACAGAAAGATGGTGCTCTTCTTGCTATTGGGACACTTAATGACAAATTAAAGCAAACTGAGCCGTACAAATCTGAACTTGAGCGTATGTTAGTGCAACATGTCTTTCCTGAGTTCAGCAGTCCAGTTGGCCACCTTAGGGCTAAGGTAAAAACAAAAAAAGCATCTTTGCCAATGCCTGCCCCCACCCCCCCCCAAAAAAAAAAAAAAAAAACCCACCCTGGAAATAATAACACTATACTTCCAAGGATGGTTTAACCAATATAAATGACGTCCTTTTCAAAAGTACATTATAGTGGTGTGAAAATCTGATCAAGTATTTTAGAAGCATTTGTCTGAAGAATGAAAGTGCCGTGTTTGTTGTAGTTTGGAAAAATGTGAACTCCAATACCGGCTTCATTTTGCTGTTGTCTTCTGTGGATTTTTTTTCCCTTCGGTAAATGTTTGCATAAAGCATATTTAATACTGTTTTTTCCCCTTTTGGTTCTGCTCAGTTATCCCCAATCACTGTTTGACCATTTCAAATTTGCTTCTGTTGACTATAATCTCTACTTAATGGGCATATAGATTTCAACATTCCTTGTGGGTTTCTTTGTGCAAAGCCAATTTGACACTTAAAAGTTTTGTTTTTTTTGGGTCTTAGCTCTGCCATAATGTTTTACTTTTACTCATACACAGTATTTTTTCCTTATATTTGGTTATCACCGTAAAATAGTAGCCTGTATGGTATTAATTGTTTATTGGGTTTTCTTGTCAAAATGCTAGCTGCTAGGTCTGGAAATCATATTATATACTCCCGAAGATGTTTTTATGAGAAGATTCTTCATGGGATAATGAAACCATTTGTCAGGCCATTGTATAGTCTTATTCTTGATTTTAGATGAAGGGAAGGAATGGGTGAGACGAGGTGCTTTAGGTTGATGGTAGTGATTTTGTTCTTTCATTGTTGGGTTTTAGTAGGAAGACAAGAAAGTATTTTTATGTGCTGAATCTTTTTATTTTTTTGTTATTTTAATTTGTTGCTAGTGGATCCTATCCCATGAAATTTGATCTCATGCAATTCTTCTAGTGTGAAGATTGCAGAAGGTTGGCTCCATCAATTAGAGTCCATACAAAATTTTTCTTTTATCTCTAATAAAGTGAAACCACACCGAGGAGTGAAGCAATACATTTGATTCTCCCCCTACTCCATTTCTTCTGTTCTTCTATGTCCTAATCAGACCAAGTATCAGTCTTGCTACAAATAGGATTAGGTTGAATTAAATTCCTATTCTTAAGAAAAATCTGAGCGATGGGTTTCTGATTGCTTGATTATTCATGGTGAAGTTCACAAGTATAATAGGGTGAGAGAAGGCAACTGACCTGCCATTCAATCTGATTGAATCAGCAGCCTGAAATTTTAATATACAAAATCAGATAAGCAAAATCATAGTAGCTAGAAATAAGGATACTAACATCAGACACAATATGAAAGCTAAATAGTGCAGTTGATCTCCAACGTATTCTAATCATGGAATATTCTTGCTTGTTAAAAACAGGCGGCATGGGTTGCAGGACAGTATGCCCATATCAACTTCTCAGATCAGAACAATTTCCGGAAGGCATTACAGTGTGTTGTTTCCAGAATGCAAGATCCAGAACTTCCTGTGCGTGTTGATTCTGTCTTTGCGTTGCGTTCTTTCATTGAAGCTTGTGAAGGTAGTGTCTATAACTATCTGATTCCTTTGTGTTTGAATTTTAAGGTTGATGTTGCTACATTTAAATGTATTTCTTTGTGTTTTTTTACAGAATTGGATGAAATCCGTCCTATTCTCCCACAACTACTTGATGGTAAGTGGATGTGAAAGTTTTGTTATCTTACACATCATATATCTTTAGTTTTCTTGTCAAATGAGTTTAAATAAACACAAATGTGTACAGAACTTTTCAAACTTATGAATGAGGTTGAGAATGAGGACCTTGTGTTTACTTTGGAGACAATTGTGGACAAGTTTGGGGAAGAGATGGCACCTTATGCACTTGGGCTTTGCCAAAATTTGGTAAAATTGTTTACTTTTATGTTGTTAAAGGAAAATTGTGCTTTTCTTCAGAGTTATTGTTTTCAATGTAGTTATGGACTTATCTGTTTATTAAATAGGCTGCTGCATTTTGGAGGTGTATCAACACTTCTGAAGCTGATGAAGCTGACGAGGCTGGTGCTCTGGCTGCAGTTGGCTGTTTGCGTGCTATCAGTACAATACTTGAATCAGTGAGCAGGCTTCCTCACCTTTTTGTTGAAGTTGAACCAACATTGCTTCCCATTATGCGTAGGATGTTGACAACTGATGGTCAAGGTATTTGCCTTTCTGAATCACTTATACCTGCTGCTTCTGGGTGCATTTTATTTTTTTATTGTTTAAAACTTTTATTCTGGTTTTGTTTATTCATCTTATCATGAATATTCTTCATTTGTTTGTAATGAATGTTGTTCATTAAAGGTTTTATCAGTTATGTGACTTACTTAATAGATATGATTAGATTTTTTTATTTAAAAAAATATTTGAAAAGATGTGAAGAGAAGGATAGAAGACTGAGCATTTGAAAAATTCCATGTTCAATGTGGACAAAAGAATGAAACATCAAATGTCCTTTCTCAGCCATTCCTGTGCGCCTTCTTTGTTATATGTTTTCTGTTTATGTCAACCGATTTGGGATGTTGCATGTGATTCTATATTAATGTTGGTGTTTCATTTTAAAAGAAAGAAAACAATGGTAGTCATCCTTGTAGATATGAATATACTGACATTTGGTTAGTTTCAGTTCAATAGTTGACTACATTCTCTGACCTTTTTTCGTATATCAATTAAAGTAGGGTTCAAGAGATGAAAAAGACTTAGGTGTTTCGAGTATAGCTTATTTTAAGTGATTTTGCATTGTACATGGTAAATGTGGAAAAAGTCGTCTTGTAACGCACAAAAGTGCTTTGTTTCGTAGCTTCCAATCACCCACTTAGGCCAAAAGTTGCCTTTTATGATAGGAAAAAATAGAAAAATATAATATTACTAATTCTAATAAATGGATTGATTAAAAAAATGGAGCAGAATGAAAAAGAAAATGGAATGCAGAACAACAACCATGCAGCAGCCAAGCAACAGATTGCCCCAAATTTATCATATTATGCTCCTCTGTCAGTGAATGTGAAGCTATGACATGCTTACTCTCCATACCTTTAATTTTAAATCCTTCTTAATTATCAGTTTTCTCATGTATGAAACTTGAACTTTTAGTTTTACTTTGTTGTTTATTTTATTGTTAATATCTTGTGCATGCTTCCAGAGGTTTTTGAAGAAGTTTTGGAAATTGTATCATATATGACCTTTTTCTCTCCAACAATATCATTGGACATGTGGAATCTTTGGCCGTTGATGATGGAAGCGCTGACAGATTGGGCAATCGATTTCTTTCCAAGTATGATGCTCGCTAGATTTTTGTCACTTTGTCTCATTTTCTTTTCTGCTTCACTTAAGTTTAAGAATCTGTATATGTATAAACAAGATCTGTTGGTATCTCGAAATTAATCTGAGGATAAACTCAGCTGTGTACAAATTAAATAGATTATAACATTATTACTTATGAACTGGTTGCTTGGCTTTGGGTATCTTGTGGGAGTTTGCTCTATTGATATGGGCATAATTAGTAGGCTTTTTCCCTAGTAATTGTGACTGTGTTCTATATTTTGATTTACTTGTTGATCAACAGTAACTTGAGGGAGTTAGCTTTATGTTCATAATTAGGTATTGAGCTTTTCCTAGTAATTATCTCATGTGACCTGTGGTTGTGATAAGTTCCAATTCAGGTAATTGTTGAACGTACTCTGTACTTTGATGAAGAAGCAAGAATAATGCTTATTCAATAAAGACAGCCAACTCTCTAATAATTAGGAAGTCAGAATCTGTAACTTACTAATTACTAAAGCCCAAGTGTATACTCCGAAGATTGCTCTCAAATTATTCACACATCTTATTGATAGGTTTAGCAGCCAATAAATAGGACTAGGTTTACAGAGAGCGACTCTAATTTGAAATTCAGAAAAAAATAATCAATAAATCTAAATCCTAACAACTAAATCTATCCAATTGTGATAGATAATTTATTTCCTAAAGATAAGCTAAATTCTAACAATTAAATCTATCTAGTTGTGATAGATAATTTATTTCCCAAAGATAATAAAAGATAATCAAAATAAAATAATTAATTAATTAATTAAATCCTATGACGCTTATTTTTCCTAGCATAAACTAATCCATAGCGATTTGGATCGCTATCATTTCTCCCCCCTTGGAAAGACGACTTGTCCTCAAGGAGAAAATCAGGGAATTGTGCTGCAACCAGGTCATAATCCTCCCATGTAGTGTCCTCGGGGGCATGGTTCTCCCATTGGAGGAGGAGTTCCAATTGCTTGGCTGGGGTCTAGCGATGTTGAAGCACCCTAGAGGGAGTGAGGAGGAGTTCCATATCAGTTGAAAGCAGGAGCGGAGGAGGAGAGGCAGCTTGAAGGCCTGGGGTTGGACGGAGTAGAGAGACATGGAAGATTGGGTGGACCTTGGCAGTAGAGGGGAGTTCTAACTCATAAGCTACTTTGCCAATACGTCTCACTACCTTGAATGGGCCATAAAAACGAGGAGAGAGTTTCTCACAGCGGGAGCGAGATAATGATTTCTGGCGGTAGGGGTGGATTTTCAACCATACAGCATCACCCGGTGTGAACTCAAGATCCTTGCGGTGTTGATCAGCATGTAACTTCATCCGGTGCTGGGCTTTCAAAAGGTTGTCCTTTAAAACCTGGAGCATGGCATCTCGAGTCCCAAGTTGTTCTGCTAATTCAGCTACCAATGTTTCACCCCGCACATAGGGAAGTAGTGGGGGAGGATCACGCCTGTAGACTATCTTGAATGGAGTTGTGTTGGTGGCGGTATGATAACCAGTGTTGAAGGAGAATTCTGCCCAACAAAGGAAAGTACTCCAAAGTCGTGGTTGTTCATGGGCAAAACAGTGGAGATAAGCCTTAAGGCAACGGTTGACTACTTCCGTTTGTCCGTCTGATTGTGGGTGATATGCAGTGCTCATGTTTAGGCGTGTTTTGCTCAAACGGAATAATTCCTGCCAGAAGTGACTGAGAAAAAGAGAGTCCTTGTCTAAGCTTATCGATTGAGGCATGCCATGTAGGCGAACGATCTCCTGGCAAAATATGGCTGTAACAGACTTTGCGGAGTATGGGTGTGCCAAAGCAATAAAGTGGCTGTATTTGCTGAGCTGATCAACCACCGCTAGAATCACATTGAAGCCTCTAGATTTTACGAGTCCGATAATGAAGTCTAGGGAGATATCCTCCCAAATGCGATCCAGGATGGGAAGAGGTTGGAGAAGGCCTGTAGGTGCTAAGGTTTGATACTTATATTGTCGACATGTCTGACACTGTTGGATGAAGCACTTGACATCATTCTTCATTTCAGGCCAATACAACTCATCATTGAGTCGGCGTCAGTGTTGTGAAAATGGCGTTCTGGAACGTAGAAACGAATGTTTCTATGTTTTTCTGCCGGAAAACGAGTCAAAACGAAGGTTAGGATGGATTTGGGTTGAAACGGTTTGAATGGCGAGTAAACTCGGTAAAAATGGCGAGTTTACCGAGTTGATTCGGTTAGTTTTTTTTTTTTTTAAAAAAAAGTACAGAAGCTCAATCGGGTCAGAGAAAAATAAAAAAACGAAATCGAAGGTTCACTGGCCTTCGATTTCGTTTTTGACTGGGAGCAACTATGTCTCTTCTTCTTCATTGATCGTTGGAGTGCTGGACGCTGGTTGCTGCTTCTTCTATCATAGAACAACACAAACTTGGGAAGAGAAGCGCAGACATAGGGAGAAGCGAATGTGGAATGGACAGAGACATCGGTCTGAGAGGAGGTTTTGGAAAGAACCATGGTGGAGAAAGAGAGAATAATGGTTACAGCGCGGCGACTGAGAAACATGTAAAGCGCAAACAAGGGGCGAGTAAAAATGGGTTCAATGCGGATTTAGCAAGCAACCTCTTGAAGTTGAAGATCTCAAGCCATAGGGTTGTGTGTACCAAACCCCTCCCCCCACATGGGCATCCAACTTCACATTTGTCATGTTATTTTTGTCGAAAATATTAATTTTTTATCCAATATTTATAAACTAATTAAACAATTTTTTAAATTAAAAATAATTTCGTTGTTTTATAAGAAACAATTAATTTTCTTAATTTATGTAAAGTTGCTACTAGAGTGTTTAAAAATTAAAGAATTAGAGGAGCACTCTCTCATGTCTTTAATATAAGATGTTGATCTCTTTTATAATTTTATTAAAGTCTTCGTGTGAAGATAATTCTTCTTTATCAATAAACTTAGTTAAATTAGAGATGTTAATCTCTTTTATAATTTTATTGCTTTGGTGTTTTGATTTTAATATGTATTATGATGACTGATTTTGAACTTAATTATTTCTTTAAGTGTTTGGACTTAAATTTGTGATTAGTTTAATGTCTTGGTGTGTTTTGGTTTTGTATATGTTGGATTTTTTTTTTTTGGTAGTATGTAGTAAACTCTTACGTTTCATTTACGTTTTACGATTTTACGTTTTTACGTTTTTGTTCACCCTTACCGTTTCTACATAGACTCTACGTTTTAACAACACTGGTCGGCGTAGTGTTTTGAGGTACCCCCCCCATGTCCCTCGGTGGGAGTGGTGTGTGCTTCAACCAATAATTTTTCACAGAGCTGTGATTGGTTTGGGATTACCAATTTTGTTTTATAGAACAATTTGCCATTCACTAGGTGGTAGTGGGGGTGCTGATCTGGGTTAGTTTGCAAGGCTGCAATGCAAGTACTGGTGTCTGGGTCGTCGAGTAAGGCTTGTGGTAGCCGATCTAACTCGTTGGCCAAGGGTATGACCATTTGAAAGAAGTCGGTTTGTTGTGGTCATTGTGAAAGAGAATCGGTTGCCATGTTCTCTTTTCCTAGCTTATAGAGGATAGTAAAGTCAAACGGAAGTAATTTGACCATAAGGCGTTGTTGGGAGTTAGTGACGATCTTCTAGTCCATGAGGTGTTTTAGGCTTTGATGGTCGGTTTGCACCACGAAAGGGTGTCCTAATAGGTAATGGCGCCATTTCTAGAGAGAGAACCAAAGCAAGCAACTCACGATCATATGCTGATTTGAAACGATTGGAGAGTGAGAAACCTTTACTAAAATAGGCGATGGGGTGCCCATGTTGCATAAAAACAGCTCCAACCCCATTCATGGAAGCGTCGCATTCTATTGTAAATGGTTGCTGAAAGTTCGGGAGGTGAAGTACAGGTGTAGTGGTGAGGGCGATCTTGAGTGAGTCAAAAGCAGTTTGAGCTTCCTCAGACCATTGGAAGGCATCCCTTTTTGTCAGGTCAGTCAAAGGCCTAGCAATAATCCCATAATTTTTCACAAATCGTCGATAGTAGCTTGTGAGTCCCAAGAAGCCTCGTAAGTCGTGTACGGATGAGGGGGTAGGCTAATGAACAACAGCCTTAATTTTTTCTGGTACCACCTCGACACCCTCACTAGTGACAATATGACCCAGATAGTCAATTCGAACCTGCCCGAGAAGGCACTTCTTAGTGTTAGCATAAAAAGAGTGGTGTTGTAGAACTTGAAAAATAGTGGTGAGGTGTTTGAAGTGATTTGAGGCCGTAGCACTATATATCAGAATATCGTCGAAAAATACCAGCACAAATTTTCGCAAATAAGGGCGAAAAAGGTCATTCATGACGGACTGAAAAGTTGCCGGTGCGTTAATAAGGCCAAATGGCATGACTACAAACTCGTAGTGGCCTGAGTGTGTTCGAAGAGCTGTATTGTGGATATCACTTGCCAGGACCCTGATTTGATGATACCCAGAGTGTAGATCAATTTTCGAAAAGTAGCGCGCCCTATGCAACTCATCTAATAGCTCATCAATGTTCGGGATAGCATACTTGTCTGGTACCGTAATTTTGTTGAGACGGCGATAGTCAACGCATAATCGCCAAGAACCATCTTTCTTGCTAACCAACAAGACTGGGCTTGCAAAAGGACTAGAACTTGGTCGAATAAATCCAGGGCCAATAATGCAGATACTTGGGATTCCATCTCATTTTTTTGATAGTGTGGACAGCGATAAGGTTGTAAATTAGGAGGTGTGGACCCAGGCAGCAGGGGGTAATGTCCACGAGAGGGTGGTAAAGATGCTGGCTCCTCATATACGTGAGCAAACTCATGATGAATCTGAGTCATGTCAAGTGCAGCCTTTTTGGCAGTTTCTGTTTGATGAAAATCAAAACTTTGGAGGCTCACCAGGGGAGCAGATATGGGGACTTCGCCTTGCAACTTATATTTTCTTCCATTAACCGAAAAAATTATGTACATGTCGTTCCAATTTGCTTGTACTATATTGAGAGAAGCCAACAATCCCCAGTACCAAGTCTGATCCTCCTAGAGAGAAAGGGAAAAAATCTTGCCTAATAATAAGACCACTTAATTGAATTTCCTAATTTTGGCAAACCTGATTGCATTGGATGATACAGCTATCTCCAATTTGGATGCCGAAAGGAGGAACACTTACGGTAGGTAAGCCCAATTCTTGAATTAATTTTGTTGAAATAAAGTTATGCGTGGACCCACTATCCACCAACATTAGGACTGATTTTCCTTTTAATGACCCCCTTAGTTTCATTGTAGAAGCTGATGGTGACCCCAAAATGGCATTAAATGACACAGCTGACTCGTCTTCTCTCTGCTCACATTCGAACAAGTCACCAAACTAGGCCTCAACTTCATTCCCATCCTCGTCGACCTCCAACAGCGATAGGGAAGTCGCGGCGCATCGGTGCCTTGGGCGGAAGGGTTCTGCACATCGGAAACAAAGGCCACGTTCCCGTTGGCATTGTTGCTCCGCGTCTGTGGTGGTGGTGGCGCGATTGGTGATCGATGGGGTTGAGGATGTAGCGCTCGACAATAATGGTGAGTATTGGTTGAGGGCGTAAACTGTCAACCATTGATAGATCCATCGCGTGGAGCTGATATGGCTGGGTTTGGGTTTGATGTTTTTATCTGTGATCCGGATGCGACAGGTTTTGACCTTCGATTGATTGTCAGTTGCTATTCAAACTCAAGAGCCAAACTTGCTGCCCTGTAGACGGTGCTGGGTTTGTGGAGTCTGACGTCGGAGCGCAAATCATCTTGTAATCCTGTCAAGAAAACTCCAAGGAGGCAATGTTCTGGCCACTTAGATACACGAGACACACATTTGGCCCATTCTTGCCGGTATTGTACTGTTCCGGTCTGTCGGATCTGGCACATCTGGATTCAGGAATTTAGGTGGACCGAAGTGCTCTTGGAGAGTTGCGATGAGGTCAGGCCAGTACCGCACTGTGCGTTGAGAATTAAGCCATGAAAACAAGTCTAAGGCGTCTCCCTTGAAGTATAATTGAAGAATTTCTCTGCTTTCAAAAGCCAACCACGCGGGTCTCCTCCATCAAATCTTGGAAAGTCGATCTTGGCGTAGGGACGATATGAACGATGACACTGCCCGTCGAAATCATCTTCGTTGTCATCTTGTCTGGCCGCGTCTTTGTTTCTTTCATTGCGGATTGAACGATTTTCCAAGGCGTTAACCTTTTCCCTCAATTCGTCTAGAGCATCCAGTCGAGCGGCAATGGCTGCCAGTGGGTCAGATGATGAAGATAGCGGTTCCTGTTCAGATTGGGCGGCGGAACGTGTAGTGGGCATGGCGGATCGTTTTCCTCTGATGCCAAATGATAAGTTCCAATTCAGGTAATTGTCGAACGTACTCTATACTTTGATGAAGAAGCAAGAATAATGCTTATTCAATAAAGACAGCCAACTCTCTAATAATTAGGAAGCCAGAATCTGTAACTTACTAATTACTAAAGCCCAGGAGTATACTTCGAAGATTGCTCTCAAATTATTCACACATCTTATTGATAGGCTTAGCAGCCAATAAATAGGACTAGGTTTACAGAGAGCGACTCTAATTTGAAATTCAAAAAGATAATCAATAAATCTAAATCCTAACAACTAAATCTATCCAATTGTGATAGATAATTTATTTCCTAAACATAAGCTAAATCCTAACAATTAAATCTATCTAGTTGTGATAGATAATTTATTTCCTAATGATAATAAAAGATAATCAAAATGAAATAATAAATTAATTAATTAAATCCTAAGACACTTTTTTTCCTAGCATAAACTAATCCATAGTGATTTGGATCGCTATCAGGTTGTTTTCTACTCATGTCAGCATAGTCATGTATGCATGGACATGCTCTATATTGTTGGTGCAGACCTTCTGTGCTTGCTTTCATCTGGGGGTTGGGGTTCTGTTCGAAATTAGCTGGTGCACACCCTCTTTAAATGCATGATACATAGGCAAACCTATGGCTGTGTCTTTCAGATATCGTATTCAAAAATTTTAGTGAACCAATTTTTATTTTGATTCCATTTTGATACATATATAGAACAATGCTAATTTTAAAGCTTTGCAGATATCCTGGTTCCTTTGGACAACTATATTTCTAGTGGGACTGCCCATTTCCTTACTTGCAAAGAACCCAATTATCAACAAAGTCTATGGAACGTGATTTCATCTGTAAGTAATTTTGGATTACTACCATAGGTCAGAGCTCAGGGATTTAAACCGTTGTTAATGTCTATACCTCCTTATCTATGTTGCTATCTGTATTTTGCACTGCAGATTATGGAAGACAAAAATTTGGAGGACAGTGATATTGAACCAGCTCCAAAGCTTGTTGAAGTTTTATTCCAGAATTGTAGAGGGCAGGTGGATCACTGGGTTGAGCCATATCTCAGAATAACAGTTGAGCGATTGCGCAGAACAGAAAAATCATATTTGAAATGTCTTCTTATGCAAGTGGTAAGGTGTTATTAGAATCAGTATGGTGTGTATGAATGAACAGTAGCAGAAAATAGGCTTTTATTGCTTCCTAGGTTATGTTTTTTGAGTTTGTAAAGTCACATTGGCTTGTTTTTGGTCCATGTACGCTGTTAAAAACTTTGCAGCCCTTGTGTACTGGATCTTGTTGAACTAGCTTTCAGATGTCTGGTAATATGGGCTTGCAGGCTAAATTAATGAATTTCTTAGCATTGTCTGAATCAATTTTTTTCCCCTGTTAAATCTACTGTTAATCAATTGTAAGGATTATAGATGGTATGATACGCTTATCATTATTTTGGTTTTGTTTCTATGTGAGGTCGTTTAGTTGGTGCAGGTTGCTGTTCCATCAGGGCTATAATTGACACACATTATCCTTTAAAAAGATCTGACTGACTACTACTATATGCCGTTTACTTTATCTATTTAAAGTTTGCCATGTTCATCAAGATCATTTATTTGTCTGATAGGAAAGACAACAAGTTAATGTACTAGATATTTATGCAGATTGCAGATGCTCTTTATTACAATCCAGCATTGACTCTCGGCATATTGCAAAAGCTAGGGGTTGCATTAGAAATTTTCAATCTATGGTTCCATATGCTGCAGCAAGTCAAGAAGAGTGGTATACGTGCTAATTTCAAAAGGTATTTTTTTATCTTTTATTGGCAAAATTCTTACTAAGAAGAAAGTTACAGAAGGGGTACAAGACATCTCCTGCATAGGTTTAAAAAATGATGAATATCCACAAAAATTAAATTGAAGTGCCGTAAAGATGTGTTCGTGCACTTCCTTCTTTCTCTAATGTCCAGCTTCCTTTTACTGTCATGTGCTCTATTATAACTTTAGTCTTCAATATGAGATTGAGGTTTCATTATGTCATTGCAAGTCATGACAATATCTTTGCAGGGAACATGACAAGAAAGTTTGCTGCCTTGGTTTGACGTCATTACTGGCACTTCCAGCTGATCAATTGCCAGAAGATGCTTTAGGACAGGTGTTCCGAGCCACACTTGATCTTCTAGTAGCATACAAAGATCAAGTTGCAGGTTTCTATTCTTTTCATGTATCTCTTTTTGATATGATTCATTTCTCTTCAATCATTTTCAGAGTATATCAACCTTTTTTTTTCTCTTTATTGGTCATTTTATTGTAATCTCTTCAATCTGATGCTTAAGTGCCTAATTCTTATAGCATATATTGTATGTATTTTGCAGAAGCTGCGAAGGAGGAAGTTGAAGAAGATGATGATATGGATGGTTTTCAAACAGATGATGCGGATGAGGATGAAAATGAATCTGACAAGGAAATGGGAGTTGATGCTGAGGATGGGGATGAAGCTGACAGCAGTAAATTTAGAAAGTTGGCTGAGAAGGTTTGTTGATATGATGCCTGAAAAAACTAATCAAATCTAGTAAGAGCTTGCATACAATAAGGTTTTTAATGATGTAGGTATTTATGCGTGAGCCCCTGACCAAGGAAATCTGTTTTTTCATGAATGGTTCATGTCGTCTTCAAGTTGTTTTATTTGATATTGAAAAGTCTGGATTAAGTCAGCTGTAACACACTAGTTAGGCTAATCATTTGAATTTTGAAAGTTGGATATTTGAAGTGGTCTACCCCACCCAGTAGTATAAAACTTCTTATTGTTGGACATCTGATGTGTGATTTCTTCATCTGGGTTATTCTATGTTCATCATCTACTGTTAAATCGTAATTTTGTAATTTCCTTGTGTTTATGTCTCCATAGGTGAGGGAATTCCGGCCTGATAATGAGGATGATGATGATGGCTCAGAAGATGACTGGACAGATGATGAAGAATTGCAGTCCCCAATTGATGACGTGGATCCTTTTGTGTTTTTCGTGGATACAATTAAAGGTAAGCAGACACCACACTAAAACATGGCTACTTCATTATTGGCATAACGGTTATAATTTTTGTTTGTCTGAAATGCCCCTCAACATAAAATATGCCTGTAGGGATGCAATCATCAGACCCGTTACGGTTCCAGAACCTCACCCAAGCTCTTGACTTCCATTTTCAAGCTCTTGCTCATGGTGTTGCCCAGCATGCTGAACTGAGAAGAGCAGAGATTGAAAAGGAAAAATTAGAGAAGGCTTCTGCTGCCACAGTTGCTACAGCTTCTTAAGGTTTTGGATGTACATAAGTGCCTTTAAGAAAGCATGCTTGATGTTTCAATGTTCTCAGAGGTGTGATCGCAAAAGTTCCTGCTGAAATGTGACGATCTTGAAGGGATTAGCACTTTCTGACTAAGTCTTTAGTTCAGTTTAGTGCTAGATGAAAGTGCCTATACCTGTCAGTCTGTGGGGTCTTCTTGTTCCTACTACATTGGGTATAGTTTTTACCTTTTTCATCTCTCCAAATTCTGGGTTGGTAATGTATTTATAAACCCTAGTCTGTTCTTGGATGAGAACAGAAGGGGTGAAAGCCTCTGTAACTTTTATCGCCTGTCACATAGATGGGAAATGGGGGGTTGCCAGTCCATGTATTGGTAAAGTTTTGGTAAGGGTTTAGTATTAGCGGTTCTTTTAAAAATATTTTTGGTCAAAATTTTGTATTTTTTTTTTCCCTTTTTTGGATGAGAGGAGAGTCTAGGAGAATTGAGGTGATTGGATTGTTGGGTTTTGGAAGGCCTTCCTTATTGCAGGTTGTAAAATTTTGTTCTCATTCTTTTTATTAAATTATTTGGAATGAAATCATGAAGTCAGCATTCATGTTTGTGACGGATGTCATCTTATGCCAAGTTTTGTTCTAGGAAGCATGTTGCAATGGAAAGGCATGAAAAATTATCTGAT
This sequence comes from Acacia confusa, assembly GCA_037074495.1. Lineage (NCBI taxonomy): Eukaryota > Viridiplantae > Streptophyta > Magnoliopsida > Fabales > Fabaceae > Acacia > Acacia confusa. The sequence continues at coordinate 20,698,307 of CM073514.1, forward strand.
TATTGTATGGGGCCATTTATTGCTATCTTTATCAAAATTTTATTTTAATTTTTAATAATTTTGTACATCAATTAGAAGCTTCGAATTCTATCAATGAACAGAAATAAGTAATCCTTTAAGTAAGTTTCCTCAGAAGCTTTAGATTCCATTTTGTCAGATCAATCTAACGGCTCATAAGGAGACAAATCACTGATTAAAAATTACATCTGAACCGCATGTTTTGTAAGATATAATCCTAAACCCATGAGTGTCCGCCCCACTAAAATAAGTTTTTTTTTAAAAAAAGAAAATACTAAAATAAGTTAATGTGCTATTTTATCCTATTTTCAAGTTGTTTATGCACTTTTGCCCCTGCACCCTAAAAAATCAATGTTTAGTTATGCTCTGGATAATCAAAATAAAATAAAAAACTTGGTATCATGGACCATAATAGACAACAAAGTGTATGTGTTCTAGTGACGATACAAAAGCTTAGAGAGAAAGATCCACAACAAAATATTAGATATAATCCTGTCGGCCCCACTAAAATTAATTAATGTGCCATTTTATCCTATTTTCAAATTGTTTAGGCACTTTTGTCCCTACACCCTAAAAAAATTATGTTTAAATATGTTCTGGATAATCAAAATAAAATAAAAAACTAGGTATTATGGACAATAATAGACAAAAAAAAGTATATGTGTTCTGGTGAGTTGCAAAAGCTTAGAGAAAGATCCACAACAAAATTTATTTAAATTTGTTCAACATCCTAGAGAGAATCATTTGCCCAACATTTGAAAAGAGATAAGAGGAAAAAAGATTGCAGAGAAAGAAATTAAGCTGGCAGCAGAGGCGCATCTGAATTCCTTTACCCTAGATCAAACGCAAGTCCTCTAGTCTCTTACAACTTTGTGATTTAGCAAGCTGAATCAAGGAAATCTAGAGAAGGCTTCAATTGTCGTCATAGTTGCTAGTGCTCCTTAAATTCCTTTACCCCATATCATATAGGAGTTCTCTAGTCTCCTACAACTTTGTGGTCTACCAAGCTGAGGTCTGAGAAGATTAGATATAGAAAACCTAGGGAAGGCTTCAACGGCCACAGTTGCTACAACTTCTTAAAGTTTTGTATGCACATTCTTAGATATTTGTTTGTGTTTCAAGTTTTTGGCTTTTATCCTATTCATTTGGTAATGATGTCGGTCTTACAAAGCAAAGGGTATGGTCACAGTAAAGCCCTATTTGTCTTGATGAAGCAGCATGCTTGATGTTTTGGAGGGGTGTAAATTGAGTTTGGCTTGGTTGACCACAAACTCATAGGGGATAGGGTAACCTAATATGATACATGCTTGGTGTTTTGGAGGGGTGTAAATTGACTTTGGCTTGGTTGACCAAAAAATCATAGAAGATAGAGTAACCTAATAAACCATACTATTGAATAAATTATCAACTATTGTGTCAAAAGCTTAAGCTGGTAGTGAGGCCCACCCTAATTTCTTAGACCTAGATCACATGTGAGTTAATTTCAATCCACAACCACTCCTAGACTTGGGACTTATCAACTGAATAAGAGCTAGTATATATTCGATTCTCACATCATCTAAAGGTTCAAGGACAAACCTCCTTTAAGAGAGAAGGGATGATGTGTCAGAGGTCTTACAGGGTGTACCTTGGGTTAGACTTTGGTAGACTACAAAGTCGTAGGGCATTGGTAAACCCGTGTCTAATACCAAACTATAGAAATGAAGTTCCTTTAATCAAGAGAAGGCTTTAGCTACAACAGTAGCTATAGCATCTTAAAGTTTTGGATGCACATTCTTAGGGATTCATTTGCTTCTCAAGTTTTTGACTTTTATCCTATTCATTTGGTAATGATGTCGGTCTCACAAAGCAGAAGGCATTGGTCATAGTAGACTGTTATATGCTCTTTGAGAAAGCATGCTTGATGTTTGAATATTCTTAGAGGTATGGTCACTAAAATTCCCACTGAAGTTTGATCATCTTGAAAAAGGCAGGATTAACACTTTCTCCCAAGTCTTTGGTTCAGTGCAGTCCTTCAAGAAATTGCCTATAACCTTCTAATTTGTGTAGTCTTCTTGCTACTACATTGGGTATAAATTTTAGCTTTTTCATGTCTCCAAATGTTGGGTTGATAATCCCTACACAATAATTTATAAACCCTACTTTATTCATGGATAATAATAGAAGTGGTTAAAAACCCCTTTGTATCTAGAGCTATGCAATGGGCTTCCTGATGGTTAGCTCGCAACCTATTATTTATTTCTTGATGGGCTCAGGCTAGCCCATGCCCGTCAAATGCCTATTAAAACTTAAGTCAAATGGGTTGGGCTAAACTTATGTGGGTTTGAATTGGCATGAGCAACTCGATGATGCTTTCTTTTTTTTAAAAAAAAAAAAAATCTCAATATGCACCTTCATTTTTACTACATTGTTGCTACAAATTTCTTAATATAAATTACAAAAAACACTAATAATAATACACCATAATCCTCATCATTCCTTATTGAAATCATAAATGAAATGACATGCACAAAACTATGAACATCAATAATGTAATGTAGTACATATAAGCAATTTTTGGAAGCATTATTATTAGATAATAATAATGCTTGTCATTTCATGTGTATAATAATAAAACTTTTTCCAAATATCAATAATGCTTATAAGCATTATTATAAGCAATTTTTGTGTACTTCAATAAGCCAGCATTCATGCTTGTGACGGATGCCATCTTATGCCAACTTTTGTTTTTGGAAGCATGTTGCAATGGAAAGACATGACAATTTTTTATTATAGTATGGAGCCATTTATTACCATCTTTATTTACTTTTTATTTAAACTCTCAACAATTTTGTACATCAGATAGATATCTTTTCCATTTTCTTAACATACTACAAAGTCTTTAAAGAAGCTACATGGATCAAAACAAAACGATGAAACCAAACAGAAACACCAGACACATACCTAAATCCTGGAGAAAAAAAGAATGACAGGACAACACAAAACACTGAAGCTAAACGATCTTCAACCAAGATCAATTCAGCAACTGTTATGAAGGTCGACACACCCAATTTAAAAGACAACACCCATCCAACAATGGTTAACAGTTCAACTAGAGTTGCAATAAAGAGAGATATATCTCTAACCGGATGTGCATTTCATCTTTGACTATCGATTATTGAAAATATTACCTTGGTCAGTGATATAAGATCTTGTTTGTAATATAATTTATACTACAAACAAATCTTATATCGGAACAAGGTGGTATTATTGTCAAGTTGACATGAGATGTGATGTGATCTATCATAAGCGCCTTTAACCTTCCCAAGCCTCCCAATGGAATTAACATCCCCGGGAGACGAGTGAATTTAAATTTAAATGAAAGATAACGTGAAAATCAATATTGTATTGGTTTAGCTACACTTCTAAAGTACTCCTAAGTTAATTACGTTCGGATGCATCATTAAAAATTACCCTTTTCTTTTTCTCTTTAGATGGATGGATAAGAATTGAACTCAACTCTAAAAAGGTAGCAGTTGTATATCTCCATCATTACAGCTGAGTAGCATTTCTAAATTTTAATTGTCAAGTTCTAAGGTTAAAAAATACCTTATTCCTTGTGCCGCATGAGTCCTACATTTGACAAGGGATAACTCGCTATCACAAAAATATTATTATATAATAAATAGGTGTATCTAGATGACACCAAATTGGTCCATAACTAAATACTTACCATATCTAGATTTATCTGTTCATATACTTAGCTTTTTACAAGACAATACCCACATACTAAATGCAATAAAGAATTATTCGATACCTCACAAAATCTCTCGTTCATTGCTCACTTCTGAAGAGACTCTTACAAAATATGCTTTTTGGTTCATACGATGAAGTTCAAGAAGCTGAAGAAGATGGATTGAAAGCAACTTGTTCAGCACAGGTGAGAACCTCTTGAGGCCCTGCCTCTTCTCGGCCGACACCTAGTAGGTCAAGATAATATAGGTAATGGGAGATGATGTTGTTCATTGAGTCAACTTCGCCTTTTCCACAAACAGACTCACCATAGAGAATGTTCATTGTAGTGCCAAAACCAGGAATACGTTTCTCCAATGTGTCATTCTTGGTTGGCTTCCAGCTTCCGACAATTACATCATGCGCCGATGGTTGCTTCTTTTTAATTGGGGTCATCCACCTCCAGATTGCAGCCTGAAAGGCAAGAGTTGCATTCTGCTCTATGTATTCTGGATAGCTCAGCAAATCTACCTTCAATGCTTCTCCAGTAGCACCATAGTTGTAGTTCCTGTACGGCACAAACATGAACTCACTACCATATTCAACAAGGAAAATGATACATGTGTATTTCAATATGCTATCATTGTCAGTTAAACAAACACATTCAAGCAATCCTAGAAGCTCAATAGATAAAACCCCTTTTAAGTAAAAGGATTTCGATTAATAATAAACATCAAATGTTAAGGGCTTTTTGTATATATAGGAAGCACTCCATGACCTACAAAATGGTTTCATGGTTCAACTAGTTCCCCTTGGTCCTATTCACAACTCTGATATGAAAAAGACGCGCACTTCTATAATATTTATCAAACAACAATTCTTTCTGAGTAAGCCTTCACATCTCAAACCAAACAGAATTTGTATATCACAACTCATGAACGTCTAAGACACGTGAGATTTTATTCATTAACAAAACATGAGAAGAATTTAATATTTGTTAAGTTGCGGCCATGATGGGATTGAGAAAATGTAATTATCCAAATAGGGTACGTAATTTACCTATCAGTAATTAGAAATAACCTGCTCCTATTTAGTTGCATTCAGATTTGTTGTTTAAGTAGCCCAAATCAATCAGGAAATTACCCTAGATGATAACTTTGTATGATACTCTTCTGATATTTAATATAAGACATATTTACCTAATTTGACTAAATTAAGAAAGTTAGTTAATATGATATATATTTTCTAAAGCACCCTAGTCATATCTTCATTCTTTCATTCTATCTCCTCCTTAATTATTGTTGAAAGAATATCAATACAGGTAAATTAGGGAAAAGTTGACAAATATAAAAACTTTGTCGTATATTTAATAGCAAAATCAACTCAACAAATATATCTTATATTAAGGACCAGAGAAATAGATTTACAAGACAATCGCTCGGTTATATCTCTACTTTATCACTGCAAATGCCTGGTACACTTCTCTCACCTTTGCTTCTTTTTCTATCACCAGCAGAAAGCTACCAAATCCTTCAGTAACTCCATCTTTCACTCTTCAATCCCCCTTTCCATACACACAGACTCCATCTTTTGTTATATAATGCATGATATTGGATTCTATCACAGACCAAAAATTTCTTTCAAGACTTTAATAATGTTCAAAATTCAGAACATGCAATTTAGGGTGAAATGAGTGGGTTGACACTTAATAGTGGTTAAGAGAACTGGAAAATTGCAGTGGTCTAGAAGATTTCAAATGGTTGTTGAAGGTTTCTCCCTTCACTTTCATCTATATACAAATTCTCGAATAGGGCACTAAGGTTTCAATCCAGTGAAAACTTACCTATCCCCTTCCGGTCTTTTATCCTCCCCTGAGTTGATTTGAACATGGCTGGAACAAAAACATCGGTGGCAATCCAAAGTTCAATGAAGGACAGAACCTAGCTCTCCGTATGAAATTATCAGAGAAAAAGCAGAAACAATCAGTGTATATGGTTTGAGGGGAGGGAGGACTTTTACCAAATTGCCATTAATGAGAAGAAAAAGTTTTTTTGTTGAGAGTATAGTTATGGAATATTGAAAAATTCCTATGGGTGATTTGGTTAAAACAAGGTAAAATCCCCCCCCCCCCCCCAACCCCCCCAAAAACCAATCACACCCTAAGAGAAAGCAAGATAACTCCAAGCTCATCACACTCTAGAATCCTCCTCCCTCTCTATTAGCCCCCTACTTATCAATTGCAGCCTAACCAATTTCTCCTAGACAACCCCCTAACAGCCCCCTCATACAGCCCCTGCTGCCCAGAACACATAACAACATCATTCTTTATCCACTACAGCTCTTAAGAATGGCTCTCTATCACCACACAACTAAGCAAAGAGTGAATCGTTCATCAGGCTTAATCAAGAATGAGGAAAAGATTATTATATTTCTTAGGGCCGAGACATACCAGTATATGGGAATCGCACCACGGCCATAGTATTGGGCACCAGGAGCACAGGGGTAGGTGTATTTGAAGTAGTCATCACAGTATGACTGACTTGGACTCATTTCATGACTGTAACAAAGACCCCAGGCAAAAGGTCCTCCAGTGGCCACTCCATAACCACCTGGTATATATTTTTCAAATATTAACTTATATGAGAAGGAAAGAAAGATTGCAACAAATCGGGGATATGGCATTATCCTTTAGTTATGAGAACTCAAAATACAGGACAAAACAGATACATATAAATACAGTGACAATAGATCAAATTTAAACAATAATTTCAACAAATGATTTTTTTTCTTTTTTTAATTGATGAATTCAATGACTGAAGTTTACCTCACTGGTCTATAACTATGAGATGGAGACGGAAATGTTACCCTCCTATTAATATATTCACGAAGAAAAGGATCCATAAAAGTTCAAATAAACCACAAGCATCCCAATAATCCCATTCATCTTCATATTGAAGATTCGAACCTCCTCCAATACAATTCTAACCAATGTGATCTTGCTTAATCAAACTGTACATTCAAAGTTCTTGTAAGCTGGTCCAATCTAAGAAATTTCTTGTCAGTTCCACTAAACGCACACAGCTGGGAGAAGATTTCAGTTCTCTTCAAGCGATCACAGAAACAAAAGCCACACTCAACAATTTTTTTTTCCAAACATTTTCTCGCATACCAAACAGAAATCCACATCGAACCAGCAAAAAACCAACACACAAACACAGCACAAGAAATTGCATAATAAAAAAAGTAATAAAAAAAAACAGAAAATTAGACCAAGGATCGACACTCACAGGAAGTTTTGCTACCGACGTGAGCTAGGAACGCAGCAATCTCCTTCATTTGCGAGGTCTTATTTCCGGTGGTACCAAAGCCCAAAGGCTCATAAACAGAAGCTGCAATAATGAATGAATGATAGTCCCAGAAGCCAACAGCGTGAGCCACGGGCGAATTGCGCTTAGAAAACAGATTCTCAAACTGATAGGTCTGGAAGTAATCGGTAATCGTCAGATTACAACAATAAATGGACCATCCCTTACATTCCCACCCCTTGTCACAGAGCTTCTTCCCCTTGTGATACTTCACCAGCGGCTTCGTATTAGACTCGTCCGCACTCGCAACCAGCAATACCAGAGCAAGAAGAAGCAAGAAAATCACACTTCTAGGTACCTTCATTGTTGGATTAATCGAAATTAACACCACCAATGAAGCTCGATAAAACTCAGATATTGAAAATCAGGAGTGAGGCTTTGATGGAATTGATTAGATTGCGAGAAAGAGAAGGAAATTGGAAGAAAAGCGTCTTTGAAGGGAGGGAAAGGAATGTGGTTCTCTGAGCAGGAGGGGAAGTAAACTAGGAGGGGAAATTTTCTCGTATCTTTTTTTTTCAGTATCTCGTACAAGAGGAAAAAGATACCGAGAAAATATAAGTCCGTAAACTAGTGGTCTTTTTCTTGCAAAAATATATAAGTTTTTTTTTTTTATAAGTGTTTATCATTTTAGAGTAAAAGTTACATCCCGCCGTTAAATCACTATGTTGTTACTCTTCACTTTATTCATTTTTCCCCCGGTGAACAGTAACTTAACATTTATATATGACTTCTGCTCCAAAATGGTAATACGTGTGTATTTTTATTTAAAAAAATGTGTATTTTTGCTCTTGAGAAAAATCTTATATATATTTGGGATATGATATTCTTACTACCAATCTTACTATCACTTTTTCACCGTTAGATCAGAATCTCAATAAAAGAGAGAAATGATAAAATAAATTTAGGTCTGAGACAAAAGTGACTGTGTAGAAGATGGACGGTAGATAGGCGACCCACGTCTGAGAGAAAAGATCGATTAAAAGGCATGGACAGGCTGGCTGGGCGTTATCAGAAATTTCTGGAGCGACGGCCACATACATCTGTCCTAAGAGACAGTCTGTGTTTCCCATCCGGAGGGGAAAAATCTACGACTTTTAAAAGCAAGAACAAGCTGGATTCATGTCGTTCAAGGCTTTGCTTTCTAATTTCTATGAGATACAATTAGTCGAATCATTGTGTTCAGAAAATTAATTAAATTTAGTTGGAGGTAATAAAAATATAATATTTTTGTCAAAAATATATCCCTCCTCCATTCATGTGAAAGAGAGAATGTGCGGCGATGAGAGAAGTTGTGCAAGTTAAACACCATAATATAAAAAGTATAAATAATTAAATAGGTGTAAAATAGAAAATAAACCAAAAAAAAAAAGTTATTTGAGACAACCTAAATGCCTCTAAAATAAGGAATATGCCATATACACAAATCATCTCTTATAAAAAAGAAAGTAGTGAGAAATACGATGAGACGAATGTAAGTTCTTGACTTTTTAAAAAAATAAGACTTTCTCCCCTCCCGTTTTAATAGAGAAATACTCACAAATTTTTTAGAGTACCAGCTCACATTAACTTTATCAAGTTATGCACTACTACATATTTAGACATATATATAACACTTAATAAATAATAGTTACAACAAATAAACGTTATATATGTCAAGGTGAAGGTTACACAAGAATATATGATGCTTAAAGGTAACGGTCAATCATTCGCACTGTCATGTATTGCGAGAAGGAATTCACAAAAAAATACAAAAATAACAATTATAGTTAATAACCATAATTTATTTAGTGCATGTTTGGAAACCTTCTAAAACCTAGGTTTTGTGTAAGTCGAGACAACACTTCTCTTACATACTTACCTTGTAAATCCCAAAACTTAGGTTTTAGAAGTTTTCCAAACAGGTATTTAGTGATAAAAGTGACGGTTCTTTCTATTAGTGCAAATATTTCACACAAAAAGGGGTTGAATTGGGTCATATTAAAAATTTAATCTGAAGATGATGAACAATCAAATCAAAGAGGAAGAGTTAAAAGGATATCACCAAAGTGAGCACAATGGATTTGTTAATTCTCTATATGTTTTGATGATAACTGACAATGCACTTTGATATGATATCATGTATAACCACGTCACAATGCACTTTGATATGATATCATTAAAGATTCCTACATAAGAGTCCTTAATCTTTGACCTAGTTAAAAGTTAACTTTGACTGGGTGATGATGAAGGCTTCGATTGAGATTAGTGGTTTTCATGCAAAGGAATATGAATGGTCAAAATGGGATGTTGTCCCTCACATTTGTAGAAAGATATTACTGGGCCCCTAATGAGTAAGTCTTGGAAAAGTATGACCATATGATAGAAAGGAGTTTCCATTTCAATTGTTAGATTACACAAGAATCGAGAAAGTAATAGTCAAGAAGAGGAGGATGATACTATCTATGCTTCATCCTTGACCAAGTTATCACAAAAGGGATATGGCATGGTTGTATGGTAGGTTGCATCATATCATCGATCCTGATATAAATTGGGTAGTCATAATGTCTTGTTAGAGGCCACTTGCAACTTATGGGCTGACATAGTGTTGGCCCGTTGCCAATTTCATGTGGACCTATAGGGTTGCATTCAAGAATAGCTCAACACAAGCTATAATGTCCAAATTTATCGAATCTAAGATATTTCTAAGATTTCATGAATACAACGTTTAATCTAGGAAGGATGGATACATACATACATACATACATGCATGTATGTGTGTGTGTGTGTATGATATAATATAATAATAGTAATATTATATCTATAGATAATAATATTATGGTGTAGTATTTGTTTTGTATTTAATTTATTTGATAAATTAAATAACTAAAACTAATAGAGATATTGTATCTCAGATTTAATTTATAAAGATAAATTAAATCAAATGGCTTTTAATTTGGATTAAATACATAGATTACATTAAATCTGTTGGATGGATTTGATTAATATTATTTTAATCTAATTTAAATTTCAAAGTTAATGAAGATTAATTTTGAATATGTAATATGACCCATTAGGGTTGGAAAACCCTAAGACTATGTGTAAGATGTATTAGAAAACCCACAAGAGAAACTCTAGAGAAGTGAAAAACGTTAGAGGCGTTAGCATGCTGCCTATGTTGGGGCCCCGTTCGTGTGGATACCGGTAAAGGCAGTTGGTTCATTCAGTTGGCTCTTTGTGATCTGATATGACGTATACGAAAGTTACAAATCTTACTACTTGAATTAAACATCATTGATAGATCTATAATAGGGATTCAATTTTTTTTCCTTTTGGTTAATTTCTTCCGTTGTTTGTACGAATCTCGAAAATCGTAAATATCAATAATGTGCACTTAAATTTTGTTTATGCACAGCTTCATCAAGGACTTAACCAATTGATTTAATCAACATAAGTGACTCAATACAATCCACCGACATTGATTATTACCTATTGAATATAGTTGATATTTAAAATACATAAGTGATTAACATAACTAAGAATTGAAAGTGGAAGAAATCACCAAGAGGGGGGGTGAATTGGGGATTTTAAAAATTCTTTTCAACTCTTAAAAAAAATAAAGCTTAAGAAATGAATAACGAAAGAGTAGAGAAAGAAAAGCTTAGACACACAGGATTTATACTGGTTCAGTTTTAACCTTGACCTACATCCAGTCTCCAGATACCTTCTGGGTGTTTCCACTAGTTCAACAGGTTTTTAACTACAACAATGAAGACAAGACACAATCCTAATCACCTAGGACTTGCTCCCCCTTACACCTTGTAATTTAAACAACCTAACTCACAGGTTCCACAACCTTGAGTTTACACAACCAAATACTTTAAAAGAATTTCAATTTCTCAAAAGAGTGAATATTGATAATCACTGAAGAACAGATAAAAGAATCACAATACAGACTCAAAAATGCAAATGTGTTCAAGTGTATCTTTGTTGTGTGTCTTGCTCTGAGTCTTCATAGCCTTTTATAACCTAACTAGATGAGCTAGCCCTTGCAATATCTTCTCCAATGTTCAGTTGTAAATCTGGAAAATGACAGTTGCAAATTTTGCTCTGTTCTTTCAATTCTTTGCTGAAATCCTGGAATATGTTGTTGCAGAACGTCTTTCAGATTCTTTGTCATTCCATAGTCTTAATTTGACCGTTTGAGGTGATCTTAATGTGTTCCAACGGTCTAAACTAAACATCTGGGATAAGGGAGAAGAATCAGCCCTGTTCTTGGTTCTTCATTAAATGCACTTATTCTGGATCTTTGATTCTCTCTGATCTTGTGATGAACGTGTCTGAAACTTATCAAAAACTTGATCAATAATGTTAGGAATAATACTGCAACAAGATATGATAATTTCAGATTAACCCATAATGATTTCGCAGATTGATTTGATCTGGTTTTCAAAAGTTACCGATGCAAACTCGAGTTTGGTGTTCTAGACTCGAGTTTGAGATTCATCCAGAGAGCAAGGTATGTTTGAAAGTTTCCTAAACTCGAGTTGACAAGTAACTGACTCGAGTTTGGTTCTTACAGAGAGGAAAGTCGCGAGTTGGTCTTGAATGAGATTTTGAACACTTGGCTAAACTTGAGTCATTTAGTGACTGACTCGAGTTTGAAGCTTTTATGAAAAACTTAAGTTTAAGTTCACAGCTTCAAAACTGGAGTTTAGAAATGCAGACTGGAGTTTACAAGACATGAAATATTGCATAGCTCTCTGTATGATCCAGACTCGAGTTTTGATATTCAAAACTCGAGTTTCAGTGAAAACTGAAACCTTTGAAAAATCTTTTTATGTGTAAACTGGAGTTTCCATTTTTCAAACTGGAGTTTTCAAATCAGTCATTTACTCAAGGGTTTTCTAATTGAGCTAAACTCGAGTCACCAAAATCTTGACTCGAGTTTCAGTGTGAATTGAAACATTTGAAACATCTTTGAAGGCTCAAACTGGAGTTTTCGTTTTCAAAACTGGAGTTTAGAAATCATGTAATAACTTGAGTATTTTCAGTTTGTCCTAAACTCGAGTCTCCAGAATCCAGACTCGAGTTTCAGCGGTAGCTGAAACTTTGAAAACATCCTGTTAATCTTAAACTGGAGTCTCTGAAATCAAAACTGGAGTTTACAAAATAAACAAGAGCTCGAGTGTCTCTATTATAACCCAGACTTGAGTCTTCTACGTCCAGACTCGAGTTTCAGTTGAAAACTTTAAACTTGAAGACTTTTGTATTTGGTAAACTGGAGTTTGTGGATATGAAACTGGAGTTTTGAAATCTTGATAAAGCATTGAAGCTTCTGTTTGATCCTAAACTCGAGTTTCCAAAACATAGACTCGAGTTTACAGTTCTTAAGAATTTTGATTGCTCTTTGTGTAATGCAAACTCGAGTTTGTTTTACACAAACTGAAGTTTGGCCAGCTTTGTAAAAACTGAGCTTCTGTCTGTCAAGTCCAAACTCGAGTTTCATTACCTAGACTCGAGTTTGCCTTGAACAGTAAGTTTTACAACTTACCAAAGACAAACTTCAAATGTAGTTTACAATTGTCAGTTATCATCAAAACACATAGAGAACTAACAAGGATGTTGTGGCTACTCCCTAAGATGCATACTAATCACCAATATTAACCTTGTGCATTTAGATTCCAAATATGCACAAATATTTAATGAGAATTTAATTGATTAATTTAAGCAACAAAATGTGATTGAATAATCATCTTAGAAAAATTTTCCCACTATTTTGCGCATTAAAAATAAATCTAATATATGCACATCTTAATGGAGGGATTAATTGATTAATTTGGTAAAAAAGAGTGACAAAATAATCAAATTAAAAGAAAAATCCTCCTGCTGTTTTATGTATCCAAAAATTGTTTAAAGAATTAATTTTGGCATTATTCAACTCAAATTTGGCTTCAAAATTTTTTTGAAAAGTTATATAATTGTATAAAGTTAATTTTCCAAATATTTAAACAATTAAATAACTCTAATAATAATAATAACAATAATTTTTGGGTAAGCAATTCAAGGTGATGCAAGAACATCATTTCATTTCACATAAAACAAAGTTGCTAGGAAAATAAACAAGTATGGCCTAAGTGATTAAAAACACAGCAAGGCCCATAAAGAAATTTTCCAGATGAAAAATAAAACATTAAGGCCCCGTTTGGATCAAAGAAGAGGAAGGAAGGGAAAGGAATGAAAATAAAAAGAAAGGAATGGAAGAGAAAATATTTTACTTTTGATGCGTTTGGTTATGGTGGAAAAGAAAATGATTGGATTGGAAAATTGTTGATTAGTTGGAAGAAAATATGTAGGAAAATAAGGAAAGATTACTTTTTTACCCTTCACATATTTTAAGCCAATTACAAAATTAAATTTGCATTTTTTTGAAGAATAGGCATGAACTGAAGAAGCTAATCTATCAAGTCTAATTTTTCAGAGAATAAAACACTTTGTTAACTCCGTTAAGCACATATATCCCTACAATACTCTTTAAGTATTCTTTCAAATGTAAGAATAATCAGCTCAAAACTCATTGTATGTTCAACACTATAATCAGATTAGTAAAAGTTGTTCTTGAATCAACATTTTTTCACCCTGCTGAACAAACTCTGAACTTCCAAAAATCATATCTCTCTCATTTAATCTTTGTTTTCTATGATCTTTATGTTTTTGGAAAGGTATATTAGTCTAATTTCATATTCCACCAATTTTAGGTTATTCCAATTTGTAGTTTGTGAGATATCCTCAAATTAGCAAACCTTGCTCTACTGTGTGACAGTAACAGATGGGGCAACTTTCGAAATTCATAGCTCTCTCATATGATCTTATTTTGACTAGAATTTTTGTCACGATGATGCATTAGATATCTAGTTGCATTCAAAATTGGTTTCACCTCAATCCAATCTGTAGTTCAAGAGATATCATCAATTTACCAGACTTCGCCCAAACTGAACATGAAACAGAGAATGTGAGTTTCAACAATTGGTTTTTGAAAAACTAGTCGTTAAAAGTCAATTTTTTGTGTTTCAATGACTGGTTTTGAAAATCCAATCATTGAAAAACCCAACATACATTTTTTTTAGTTTCAATGACTGGTTTCTGAAAAACCAGTCGTTGAAAGTGTTCTGCTCTGTTTCGCGTTCAGTCTGGGTGAGGTCTGGTAATTTGATGATATCTCATAAACCAAAGATTAGATTGAAGTGAAACCAGTTTTTTTTATGAAACTAGACATATAATGAGTCATTTTGACAAAGTTTCATGCCTAAATAAGTTTAGATGAGATAGATATGAATTTCGAAAGTTGAAATTGTAATTCTCGTCACATAGCAGACCAAGCTTCGATGTTTGGGGGTGTAACTCTCAATCTACACATCGGAATGAGCTGAAATCGGTGGCATATGAAAGTAGACTCAAAATGCGTTCCATCAAGAGTTGAACTAACCAAAATGAATTTTAGACCAAGGAGATATGGCCTTCAAAAGTTGACTCTAGAAATTCTGGAACCATTTCAACATAGGCTTAGTTTTCTGGATATAGCTCACACTATACACAACCATATGAAGTGAAACCAATTCTATATGAATCTAGACTCAACAAGTGTTTCATAGAATTTATAAGCTGTTAGTTCTCAATGTGTTTTGATGATAACTAGCAATTGTAAACTTGATATGAAGTTTGTTTTTTGGCAATATGAAAATCTCACTGTCAAAGGCAAACTCGAGTTTAGGTATGTAAACTCAAGTTTGAGGAGTTACAGAAAGCAATCAGAAATTTTCACAACAAGCCAAACTCCAGTTTGTAAAACCAAACCTGAAGTCTGGAAGATACAGAGAACACTCAGAATTCCAAGCAAGCCAAACTCGAGTCTGGATTCCTAAACTCCAGTCTAGACCAAACAGAAAGACACTCGAGTTCCAGGCTAAGTTATAAACTCCAGTCTAGAGTTACAAACTCCAGTCTAGACCAAACAGAAAGATTTGAATAGTTTCAGCTCAAACATAAACTCGAGTCTGTCATTGTAAACTCGAGTTTAGGACAAATAGAGAAACACTCGAATTTCTACCATCTTTCCAAAACTCCAGTCTGTCTCCTAAACTCCAGTCTGGAAAATCAGGAACTTAGGCTTGTCCTTCAAACATAGACCCAAACTCGAGTTAGTCACTAATTGACTCGAGTCTAGGAGCAGGACCAAAATTCCATGCCAAGTCCAAAGCCCGATAGTTCTCTCTATAAAAGCCAAACTCGAGTTAGCTTTTACAGACTGCAAGTTTAGACCTCTAATCAACGGACATGCTTTCTGGATGAACCCCAAACTCAAGTCTGGAAGAACAAACTCGAGTTTGCATCGGGGATTTTGAAAAATCAAATGATATTTATCTGCGAAATCTTAATGGGTCTTCCTGAAATTATTTCATGATATGATATTATTGTTTCTAATGTCCTTGATGAAGTTTTGAGTGTTTTTCAGATAAGGTTTAACCAAGATCAAGGTGAGATCAAGATCCAGAATAAGTGCATTAAATGAAGAACCAAGAACAGGGCTGATTCTTCTCCCTTATCCCAGATGTTCAGTTTAGATCGTTGCAACACATTAAGATCACTTCAAACGGTCGAATTAAGATCATAGAATGGCTAAAAATCTGGAAGACGTTCAACAACAACTAAATTCCAAGATTCCAGCTAAGAATTCAAAGAACAGAGCAAAATATACTACTGCCATTTTTCCAGAATTGCAGCTGAACATTAGAGAAAGAATTGCAACGGCTAGCTTATCCATATAGTCTATAAAAAGGCTGTGAAAAACTCAAAGCAAAATACACAACGAAGCTATCTTGATTATACTTTGAAATTTGAGTCTGTACTGTTATTTTCAACCTGTTCTTCAGTGGTTATCCTTATCTACTCTTTTGAGAGTTTGTAAGTTTTTGAAAGCATTTGTTTGTGAGAACTCAAGGTTGTGGAACCTGTGAGTTGGGTTGTTCAATCACAAAGTGTAAGGGGGAGCAAGTCCTAGGTGATTAGGATCGTATCCGGTCTTCATTGTTGTAATTGAAAATCTGTTGAATTAGTGGAAACACCCAGAAGGTATCTGGGGACTGGACGTAGGTCAAGGTTGAGACCGAACTAGTATAAATTGTGTGTCTAAGCTTTTCTTTTTTTTTTTTCTACTCTTTTATTATCCATTTATTAAGCTTCATTTTTAAGAGTTGAAAAGAATTTTTGAAATCCCCAATTCACCCCCCTCTTGGTGATTTCTTCCACTTTCATAAGCAACCAATTTTGATAAGCTCTTACTTCGCGTCAAGACTTGTCTAACTCAAGCAAAAGTCAGATAGAGAGCAAGTCGTTTTGAGAAGAGTTTTTTTACTCGAGCCACCACTTAATGACTCGAGTCAGAGTCTTGTTTTCGATCTTGGATCAGTTTTCATTTGTGATTGACTCGAGCCTAAATTACCTACCTCGAGTTTAGAGGTCAACTCGAGCCACGTTAATTTTCCTTGAGTTAAATATCTTTGAGCTTTGAAATGATCGTTTGTTTTTTGCTCGAGCCATGGTTCTTCCAACTCGAGCCTAAGCCCAGACCCGAGTCATGCATATTGTTGCCTCGAGTTAGATAGTGTTTTATATCTGTTCTCTTTGCTTTGAGCATACAATTTTGGTTTTCAAGTATTCTCGTCCAATTCTCGAGTATGTGAATGAGATTCTCGAGAATGTAAGTTTCAAAGACTGGTTTTTCAAAAACCAAAAAACCAGTCATTGAAAGTCAATTTTTTGAGTTTCAATGACTGGTTTTGAAAAACTAGTCGTTGAAACACGCAATATATGTTTATGTGTTTTTGAGTTTCAATGACTGGTTTATGAAAAACCAGTCTTTGAAAGTCAAGTGTGTTCTTAGCATCTCTGTTTCGTGTTCAGCCTGGGTGAGGTCTGGTAATTTGATAATATCTCCCAAACCAAAGATCGGATTGAAGTGAAACCAATTTTATATGAAACTAGACATCCAATGCGTCATTTTGATAAAGTTTCAAGCCCAAAGAAGTTCCGATGAGTGAGATATGAATTTCAGAAGTTGGAACTGTAATTCACGTCACACAGCAGACCAAGCTTTGATGTTTTTGGGTGTAACTCTCAATCTACACATCGAAATGAGCTGAAATTAGTGGCATATGAAAGTAGACTAAAAATGCATTCCATCAAGAGTTGAACCAACCAAATTGAAGTTCAGACCAGAGAGATGTGACCTTTAAAAGTTGACTCTAGAAATTCTAGAACCATTTCAACATAGGCTCAATTTTCTGGATATAGCTCACACTATACACAACCAAATGAAGTGAAACCAATTCCATATGAATCTAGACTCAACAAGTGTTTCATAGAATTTATAAGCAACCAATTTTGATAACCATTTCAGAACAAGTGTTTTCTGGTTTGTAATTGCTTTACTTTATTCTCCAGCTCTTTGCTCTCTGTTTTAGCATGACACCCTTTTATACAACTAGCCGTGGTGAGGGAAAATTCGACTTTCGCCGAATTTCATAGGCCCAGCAAAATCAGTTCCGACCATTTTTGGTGTGAAGCAATTTCCATTCAAATGTGGGAAAATTGTTGCACCCGTGAAAATCATTTTCGAGGGAAAATTCGAACCAAATAGCCGCCGCTAGCTGAAAGTTTAAATTTTCCTTTTCCACCACACCATTTTTGCTAATCCAAACGGGCCCTAAGAGACCTAAAATCTCAACATGATTGAACAATTGGCCTTGTGGTTTAGAGTACTCAATTAAGGTGTCGGACCTATAGGGTGTGGATTTGAATCCTACTTCTGACACTTTGAAAATTTTTCTTATCAATTAAGAAATTATTCAAAGTTAATAAATACTCATTTTCAAACACATAAGAGCTTGCATTGAAATGGAAAAACTTTAAAAAAAATTGATTATGTGATATGTAATCGTCTAAACACTATAGTTTAGTCGATTACCTTGAGTGAAAAAAAAAACTAATTCTATGTTATGTAATCAATTAAGCACCGTAGCTTACTCGATTATATAACATGAAACCTAAAAAAAATCTGTCACTGTTTAGTCAATTACATATCTTATGTAATGGACTAAACATGGGTAGATTGTTGATATAGTTTCAGACAGGGGCATTTGGGTAATTAATTAATTAATTAGGGGTAAAATGGTCAAAATTCTTGAAAATACGTCCCAAGAAAAAAGGGAAGTTAATTGGGTTAAATTTAGGACATTAATAATGAACATTTATTTTTCATATAGGGCTTTGGTTTTCTCATGTTACATGAGAAAAAAAAAGTTTCCTACACACACATGAAATGGTGGGTCTCACATATACATATATGAATTAATATATGTATATGTGGGCCCCATCATTTCATGTGTGTGTGAAATGAGAAAATGATTTTTCTACAACATGAGAAAATGTTTTCTCTTTTTCATGAAAGCTATATCTGAGAAAATAAAGGAAGAGACATATTGCAGCAACTTTGATACCAAATGTTAGAAATATAAACTATCTAATCATACTTAATAACCTAATAGCAATTAGGTCAATGTGGAATTAAAATAAAAGATCTAACATACCTCAAGCCATTGATTTTTTTTTTTTAGAAGACGGAGCCTTTATTTTATGGTTCTTTTAAGTTTTCTCTCTCACTCTGTAGATGGTGTAAGCACACCTTAATTTAATCTTTGGTCATCATAGAGGTGGATCATAATCATGCATAACAAGTGGGCATTTATAGAACGGTAGTGGGTTAATTGGTCTGAACGTGGACCACATAAAATCCATACATGTGGGCCATATCATCGAATTTTGAAAATTCAAAATTCAAACAATAGAATGACTTTGACTTGCCACAATGAAAAGAAAAGTGTTTCTTAGCCTTTTGTTCCAAGTAGAATGAATGATCAAATTGATTATAAGTTAAAGAAAATCAAATATAATATTCTATTGCCATCAAGATCAAGACACCACCTTCAGATCATGCAATATATGTCTTGCAACTTGTAAAGGAAGAAATATATCTTTACTTCTGGCAAAGGCGTCATGAAACCTTTGATCTCTTACATTTGGCTTAGTTCTGAATTTGGTTGCTTAAGCTTAATTTTATCATTCTAGTCCTTTACATTTTATGAAGTTATTATCACTCTACTTCTTTTGAGGGACAATTGTTGCTGAATTCTTTGAAATGAGGACAATCAATTCCTTAATTTTTTTTTTAAAAAAAGTAGACTAAAGCTTTTAAAAAAAATCTCTAAAATGTCAACTGGTTACTTGAGATTGACAACATAATAACTTCAGGAAGCATAAAGGACTAAATTGATAAAAATGACACTTCAGAAGCCATATCCATAATTTAGCTAGACACGAGGGATGAAAAGTTTCATATCCATTCTTGCAAAAAAAAAAAAAAAAAAAAATTCTAGAATCAAATATAACACCATCACATTCAGAACTCAGATAAGGTTAAGAAGATTAGAAGTTATAAGCACATAGCTAAGTATTAGAGTGACATTACAAAGAAACTGTTTAGACCTTGTTTTCTTACTCTTATGACATCAAATTTTCTTTCCATCCAAACTCACAAAAAATCTAAACATGAGTGAAAAATTAAGGAGTCAAATTGAGAAAAAAACCATTCTTAATCCTTACCAGTTTTTCAAGGGAACATTATCTCATAGAATTAAACCAATGTTCCCTAGTTTTTCAGTTCAAGAAAGTAAGAGTCCTATAATAAAACATGATTTGTATTCTTTATACCAACAAGTTATTGAAAGATAGAACCAAAGAATCATTGTCGTAAAGCTTCTGGAATCTCAAACAATTATTAATGATTTGGTCTAAATTATAAAACATAAATTTTTGTTCTTTACCTTAGGATTTTCAAGCAAGAGCAAAATTCTTTGAGCTTGTTTGGATCTTTCATTTTTTAAGCTAAAAACTATTTTTTTGTTTGATAATTATGTAAATTTTTTAGCTTAAAAGTAGCTTAATATCTTTTTGGTAGACTATAGCTATTAATAGCTTGACCTCTTCTTGCTCGAACATGAATGTAATCCTGCCAGGCTTAGGAGGAGGTGGTTGGTTATTTTGCTCCACAGACTTTCCTGAAGTCCGCTTCAGCTCTAGTGTCCCTACTCTCATTCCTATTTGCTAAAGCTTCAAGCCATTTTCCTTTAGCACCAACATTCTACTTAGTTCAAGTTTAGAATTCGTCACTCTTTTATCAGTCACAGGATAAACCAAAAAGAAATTAACATGAGTTGTTTTGAACAAATGCTTAAACATATCCGTACAAGATCTCACTATAGATAGTTTCATTTTCTTTTTATCAAAATAGTTTATGAATACAAGGAAATAAAATAATACCATGCCATTGCCGCCATTACTCGTGGTGACACCCTTGGTGAACTCATCCTCTGAATCATGACGCTTCCTATTATTTTTGACTCCATGATTATTAGTATTACTCTTATTCCTTCTCTGTTCTGAGTTGATTTGATCATTACCAGGTACATCTCAATCTGTATAATCACCAAATAGCAGAGGCTCCAAATTATACCCGGACTGTGGCCTCCTTAGGCCCAACCCACCGCCAGAAATCCCTAAGGCCCTCACCGACATTCATCATAAATTACCAGATATCTAATAGGTTATAAAATAGACAGATATTAGAGAATAATTTTATGAAGAGAGAATTAATTTTTGGAGTAAACTAATAAGAGCTTAAAAAAAATAGCTCTTTTAGGAGCTTTTGGCTTTTGGTTTTTTTCATCATTGTAAAAAAAAAAAAGCTCTTTTTATTATAAGAACTTTTGTAGAAACCTATTTGGTCTAGCTTTTGCTAATAAGGATAAGAAAAGCTAAGAAAAAAAGAGGATCCAAACAAGCACTTAGGGATCTTAGGAAAATCATGTTCTCACTTTTAATAAGATTAAACGCACTAACATTTATCTACAATTGTGGAAGATCTTTAATGGTGGAAAAATTTCTGAGTCTTGACCCTCTCTTTAATTTTTATCTTCTTGTGCTAAGGATGAGATGCAACTTTCATGGGCATACAATGAAGGCTTTTTTTTGGTTCTCTATATTTCTCTTTCCTAAAAAACCAATGCATTTTAACTTTATGATAATTGTACCTATCAATAATTATCTATTTTATAACTTCCAATAACTACCATACTAATATTACCTTGGTTCATTTTTCTCATTAAATCAAAATAACACTACTTTTATACGTGAGACACATACAAGTCTTATATTCTCCCATTTGCCTCATGTCACAAAGTGTCCCTCCATGATTTAATGAAAATTCATCATAATGTGCATACATAAGGCTAAAGGTTCCATACATTAGCCTTATCACATATCATGATCATGAATTAAAAAAAAAAAAAAAGAGTCATGATGGTTCTATGCTATCAAATCGTCATATTTCCTTCAATGTACCACTATATTAGTTCTTTTTCCTAACATATTACTTTGATGGAAGTAAACATTATATCCCACAACAATACTATAATGTCTTCATTAGGGATAAACCCTATTTTTCAAAATAATCATTTATGCATGCATGCAAACCAAGTTTTGATAATAACTAAACACTTGTAAATTGATGTTTTAAATGAGAACTCGATTTGATGCTGAAAAACTCAAGTTCCTGTATCAGCAAAATTGAGAACTCGAGTTCGCGACCTTTGACAATGACAAATTTTCAAAAGCTTAAGAACTAGAGTTCTTTAGTACCAAACTCGAGTTCCTGGTAAAGAACTCGAGTTCTTCTTATGTGGAATTCGGTCAAAGACTAAGAACTAGAGTTCTTAGAAAAGAACTCAAGTTCAAGAACTAGAGTTCATCATTAAGAACTCAAGTTCTTTGAGAACCAATTTGTGCTTGAATTGAAAACTCGAGTTCTTGATAATCAACTTGAGTTCTTGGCTTGCAGACCTGAGACGTTCAGAAAGAAGAACAAAAGAACTTGAGTTCTTGTTTAAGAACTCAAGTTCTACAACTCGAGTTCTACATTGAAAACTTGAGTTCTTGTCGCTGACCTCTGATTCTGTGAAAGAACTGATCTTTGGCTCATGGTTTCTGGAATCACTTAGTATGATATATAAAATGCTTCTATCATGTTTGCTAGTGGTTTCAGGGATTTCAACGCAATATTATTAAAAAACAACATAAAGTAAAATGTGTCAGATAGCATTTAATGCTAAAGTAGAAAATAGAGCAACATATGGAATGAAGTCGTGCAGCAGAGAGAAACATTCTTTCAAGGATTACTTAATCAAGTTATTCTTCTGCAAAAACATACTCAACGGACAACACATTTGTTGAAAGAACCGATTTCATTTAATAAAGCCTCAACGGTCCATTTGGTTGAACAAGGAACAGAGCTTTGTCTAACGGAAAATTGAATAAGTTACAACAGTAGCATTCAAGTTCCTCCCAACGACATTAATGGTGAAGAGTATAAATGCCAAAGCATTCAATTCAGCCAACCATTGAAACTCTACGCATTTAACTTGAATTTATTTCTCTTAAGTGTTTCATTCATTACTCTCAATATCTTCGGATATTTCCTGTACTTCAGTGTTTCATTGATTATCTACTCGTGAAGAGTTATTAAAATACTTATTTCATTCAGTTGTTAAATCTTAAGGTTGAGGAACCTTAAGTTGAGGGTGTACGATTACAAGTAGTAAGGGGAAGTGAGTCCGAGAGTGTAAGGATCATCCCTAAGTTACATTTGTAATCCTTAAAGAGTTAGTGAAAATCCCAAGGAGTTCTTGGGGACTGGATGTAGGTCAGGATTAGACCGAACCAGGATAAATTGTTTCATGTCTATTCTCCTTTAAATTTTGCTTAGTTATTGTTTAATCATAACTCGTGAAAATCTTGATTAAGCGATTAAATTTTCAAAATCACCTATTCACCCCTTCTAGGTGATATTCCATGTTCATTTGGTATCAGAGCCTCGTTGCTCAGATTGGATTAACATCCAGAGTTTGATCATGGACGGAATATTGCTTGATGGTGCTTTAATTAATCGGCCTCTAGGATTCAACGGACAACATTACTCATTCTGGAAAAAACAAGTTCAAGGTGTTCGTCATGGCCACAGAGTTTGGGATATGGAGAGTATTTGAATGAGGAAATTATGAACCAACATACCTGGAGAATGGTCTTAGACTTCCAAAGCTGGAAGAGGATTACGATGAGAATGATAGATGAAATGTCACTTTAAATAGCAAGGCCATACTATTGCTTCAGAGCACACTTAATCAACAAGAATATTTTCGTATTTGCAATCTGGAGACAACTAGAGAAATGTGGATGGCCTTAGAGGTTGCATATGAAGGAACAACAGCTATAAAAGAAAACCGAGTCAACTTGCTCACAACAGAGTATGATTTGCTAAGAATGAAGAACGGAGAATCAATTGCTGAATTTCAACTCCGATATACTCATTTGATCAACCAACTAGCTGCATTGGGCAAAATATATGAACAACGTGCCTAAGTCAGGAAGATCCTCAACGTACTAACCAAAGACTGGGAAGCTAAGGTCACAGCAATAGAAGAGGCCTGAGGTGAATCAATGGCTTCAGTTGCAGCCTTGTTCGGAAGTTTGTCTGAATACGAAAGCAAATTGAAGTTCAAGAAAGATTTGGATGAGATCAACGACAACAACAAGAACAAAGGAATTGCTCTCAATGCTGTCAAAGAAAAGGAAGAAAATGACGAAGATGATGAGGATGATGAGATGGGTATGTTCGTGAGAAGATTCAAGGGATTTTACAAAAGGGATCAAGGCTTCAAAAATCGATTCCAAAAAGGAGGGTCCAGTAGCAAATGTGACTCCAAAGAGAAGGATCAAATCATTTGCTATGAGTGTGAAAAGCCTGATCACTACAAATCAGAGTGTCCTCCTCAACTGAAGGGCAATGAGAAAGACAAAAAGAAGAAGTTCAATAATTTCAAAAAGAAGGAGTACGTCTCAACTAACTGGGGAGATGACTCTTCATAAGAAGAAAGTGAAGAAGAAGGAGAAACAACGAACGTATGCCTAGTTGCAGAAGAAGAATAACTAGAAAATAGTGAGGTAAACGATTCATTACCCACTTACGATGAGTTGTTTCATGAGTATAATGAAATGCAATTTGAGTTTGAAAAACTTGCTGATAAATATTTTGATTTGAAAAGGAAAAATACTACTCTTGAAATGCAAGTTAAAGATTTTACTGACAAAGACATAATTTGTGAAGATTGTCTTGAATTGGAGAAAAAGAACTTATATCTTACAAAAACTCTTGAAAAATTCACGAGAGAGAGTGAAATGCTCAATATGATCTTGAATGCCCAACGATTTACAAATGATCGATCAGGCATATGATATAATTCTATTTTTGACAAGAAGGGTAAAAAGAAAAATGGTGGAAAATCATACTTAAATTACTTCCAGAAAATAGTGCATTCATCAAATCCTTTTACTCATTGTAATTATTGTAATCGAAAGGGTCATAGTACATCATTATGTTTTCATAAAAAGGAAAGAAGAGATAAACCCGTGGGAAATTATCAATGGGTACCCAAAGGAACTTATGTTCCTATGCCTCAAACTAACCTCAAAGGACCCAAGAAAAGGTAGGTACCTAAAACTTAATCTTTCCTGTCTTGTAGGTTTGTCTGAAAGCATCTAGAGTCAATAAGTGATACATTGACAGCGGATGTTCCAGACACATGACGGGTGATGAAGATAAATTCATTGCTTTAAAATCAAGAGATGATGGTAAAGTCACTTTCGGAGGAAATCAATTTGGGAAAATCACTGGCATAGGTGAAATTGGGACAAAAGAAGGTCCTCTTATCAAGGATGTCTATCTGGTAGAAGGATTATGCCATAACCTTCTAAGCGTGAGTCAGAGTGCCAATAAGAACAATTGGATTATTTTTGACTCAGAAGAATGTCTCATTGTCAACAAAGATGATTTTTCCATTCATAAAGGTAAACTCAAGATATTATTTAAGGCTCCTAGAGAAGGTAATGTTATACATTAGATCTGCCAAAAACTGTTTCATAAAAGTGTTTTGTCAGCAACTTGGATGATAGTTGGTTGTGGCATAAACGTCTTGCTCATGTGAATATGCACCAACTGGACAAGCTGTTGAAAAAGGATTTAGTAATTGGTTTGCCCAAAATTCATTTTAAAAATGATATGGTCTGTGACACATGTCAAAAGGGTAAACAAACCAAATCATCCTTCAAAAATAAAGTTGAAATTTCCACAAATAGACCTCTTCAGCTACTTCACATGGATTTGGTTGGACCTGCCAGAGTGAAAGGCTTAGGGGGAAATTTATATACCTTAGTCATAGTGGATGATTATTCTCGTTTTACATGGACAATATTTTTATCTTCAAAAGATGAAACGTTTGATCTGTTTTGTGTGTTTGCCAAGAAAGTGCAAAACGAGAAAGGTATATGTATTGCAGCTATTCGGACTGATCATGGTGGTGAATTTGAAAATCAAGCCTTTGAAGGCTTTTGTGAAGATCATGGCATAGGCCACAATTTCTCAGCACTAAGGACACCTCAACAAAATGGTGTAGTGGAAAGGAAAAATCGAGTACTGACTGAGATGGCTCGTGCAATGCTGAATGAACATCAGACTTCACAAGTCTTCTGAGCAGACTCTATGAGCACAACCAGCTACATTTCAAACAGAGCCTATGTGAGAAATAAATTGAACAAGACACCTTATGAACTCTATAAAGGGAGGAAACCAAACTTAGCTCATCTTCACATTTTTGGCTGTAAATGCTTTGTGCATAACAATAGTAAGGATAATCTGGGTAAGTTTGACTCTAAATTAGATGAAGGTATTTTTCTCGGTTATTCTAATAGGAGCAAAGCATATAGAATCTTCAATAAACGTACCCGTATAGTTGAAGAGTCAATACATGTAGTGTTCTGTGAATCAAAATCAATAAATTCTGTGGATGAGGATGATGAACTCATTCAGAAAAACCAATTCTTTTCAAAGTCTACTCCTGCCTCTATTGAAAATTCTAAAGATGTTTTTGAAAATGATTCACAAAATCATCCTGATCAATCTCAGCCTAGAGCTTGGAAGTTCATTAGGAATCATCCTCTTGATCAAGTTATAGGAAATGTAGACCTAGGAGTGAGAACTAGAAATAGTGTCTTAAATGAGGTCATGTTCTCTGCCTTCATATATGAGATTGAGCCCTTAAAAATTGACGTAGCCTTTTCAGACAATGATTGGGTTATCGCAATGCAAGAGGAGTTACATCAATTTGATAGAAATCAAGTTTGAGACTTGGTACCTAGGCCTAAAGACCATTCGGTCATTGACAGTAAATGGGTATTCAAGAACAAACAAGATGAATTTGCAATTATTGTCAAAAACAAGGCTAAGCTTGTTGCCAAAGGCTATAATCAGGAAGAAGGAATTGATTACGAAGAAACGTATACTCTTGTAGCTAGATTAGAAGCCATACGTGTTCTTCTGGCCTTTGCTTGCATCAAGGGAATAAAGCTCTATCAAATGGATGTTAAGAGCTCTTTTCTAAATGGTTTTATACAAGAGGAGGTATATGTAGAACAACCTCCTGGTTTTGAAAATGACCAATACCTTGATCATGTCTACCGTCTAAAGAAAGCCTTATATGGTCTTAAGCAAGCTTTTAGAGCTTGGTATGAGCGGTTAAGTAAATTTTTTCTAGATCAAGGTTTTGTTAGAGGAAAAGTAGACACTACTCTCTTCATTAAGAATAATAAGCTTAATGAATTATTGATTGTTCAAATCTATGTTGATGATATTATCTTTGGTTCCACTAATGAATCTTTGTGTGAGAAATTTTTGAAGAAAATGCAGAGTGAGTTCGAGATGTCAATGATGGGGGAACTGAACTATTTTCTTGGCCTACAAATCAAACAAAGGAAGGATGGCATATTCATTTCCCAAACAAAATATCTGTGTGATCTACTAAAAAGATTTGGAATGGAGCATTACAACATAGCAGATACTCCAATGTTAAAGTAATGTTCATTCCTACATATCTGTAGCTTGCTGAATTTTTACAAAACCACTGGCCAAGGAACAATTTCTGTTTATTAGAAGAGAATTGAGAATGGTAAATCCCAATGAGTTGTAAATATTTCATTTAATTTTAGTCTATTTAAGTTTAATTCACTCAAACATTGACTAACTTAAGCTTTAGAGTGTCTAGATATTACTTTGTAAGTCTTTGTTTTCAACGCTTAAATCAGAGAAGATCAGAACTTGAGTTTAGATCCAAGAACTCAAGTTCTTCTAAAAGCAAATAGACTAAGACTCGAGTTCATCAAGCAAAACTCGAGTTCACAATTCTTAACTCATGTTTTGATGATAACAACTCCAGTTCTTGGGAAAGAAATCGAGTTTATAAACTCGAGTTGATAAACAAGAACTTGAGTTCTTCTTGAGCTCACTTGCAGGAAATTCAAGAACTCGAGTTGTTAAATAACAACTCAAGTTTTGGAACTTGAGTTCCTGAAGTAAAACTCAAGTTCCTGTTTCGCGGTAAATTTCAAATCAAAAAGAAAGAAACAAAAACTAGAGTTCTCAGGGAACAACTCAAGTTTTAGAACTTGAGTTCTATTCCAAAAACTTGAGTTCTCATACTCATAAGATCTTTTTTTAGAAATCAATGGAAGAACTCGAGTTCTTCACTAATGAACTCGAATTCATCTAGGGCATATATATATGTGGTCGAAGAAACTCTTCCCATTCCTCTGTCTTCCTCTTCATTTCTTTGGCTCTCACAAAATCAGAACCTTATTCTCAAGCTCTCTGCAAATTTCTCAATGAGAACCAAAAATCCTGGACAATGCGATCAACTTCCACCTCATCTCTTTCACATGAATCTGTGACCAACAATTCCTCATCGGCACCTAAATCTCCAGCTCCTAAAAGGCCTCGCCGTGAGAAAATTCCACCCCTATGCTACCGACCTAAAGTCTCAAAGAATGTTGGTCCTCCTCAGCCTTCACCCACTTGCCCTCAAACAAGAGGAGTTGTAATTCGTGAGCCGACGGAATCTCAACAGCAACCAAAGATTTCTGTTGCTCCAGCGACGAGTCGAGGCAAAGAAAAGGTGGTTGAAGCTCCCCGTAAACCAACTCCAACTCAGACTCGAGAACCCAGAGCTCCTCTATTTCAATCCCAGTCTAGTATTAGTACTCCTTCATACTTAGCCATAGCTAAAAATTCTATCCCACCTAAGGATTTTATTTGCAACCTAGTTTCAATTCCTGAATCTAATCGCCGTACTTATCTTTCTGATTATAGGATTAGAAACTTATGTTCCAATATCTATGTTAATTTTCAAACCTTTCTGACTGAATGTGGCTTAGACTTGTCACCTTATTTGAACTATTTCAAGACTTTTCTAAGCATCCAAGCTCCTTATTGTCCTTCTATTGTTAGAGCATTTTACTTTTTCCTACGGATTTCCAATGACATTAGGTCTGATGGAACCCTAGTAGAAGAAAGAATGATTTCATATGTTTGCGGTAAACGCATCACTCTAACCATTGAAATCCTGAACAATATGCTAGGAATCATAGATCCTCCTTCTCCACCTACTCTAGAGTATACAGATGCTGAAATTTTTGAAATTCTCAGACCAGGGGAGCCAATTGGGCCATTGGATTTCACTACTAAAGATATGCATGCCTTGCACAGAGTCCTGTGGTACATCTACACTAGGAATCTTGTGCCTAAAGGAAAAAATTGTACACATTTTGCCAATAGGGATTATGGCTTGCTAGCAGCAATTATGTCTAAGACCCAATTCAACCTTGGATATTGGCTCTTCCATGAGATTAGGAAGTTTAGGCTTGAAGGTTAAAAGAAAGCACATCTACCCTATGCTCACTTGATTTTTGTCCTTCTCTTTCACCACAAAGTTTGGTACCTTGAGTTGGACTCAAAACCCATCAAACCTACCAAACTATGTCAAAACCAACTAAATTACATGAGATTGCAATTTGCTGAGGAGTTTGGGCAATCCAAAGCCCCTTCTAGGTCCAGGACCAGAGCACCTCCATCCAGAACTGAGGAAGGCCACTCATCTCCCACGAGACCTTCTACCTCTGTCCCTCCTCAAGCTCCAACACCTGTATCTATGTTTGGGACATCTATTCAAACCATTGTTAAAAGAGCAATCTCTGAAGCCATCTCCTCTCTACAGACTTCTCTGGAAGCCAAGTTCACAGAGCTATCCAAGCAAATTGAGACTAAGGTTGCCAAAGGGATGATTGAGGTTCTGAAGAGTCACAAGAGGCTAGTTGAGATTCAAGACGAGCAAGTTGATGCTCTTGTGGACATGACTGAGAAACTGGAGAACCTTATTGGTCATTTTGGGGATCTTGATCCTAGGTTTGAGTCCTTATGCCACATATATTAGTCTCTCAGCACCAAGGTTGATAAGTGGATGCATGATCATTATTTAGATGCAGCAGGACCCTCTAGTACTCATTACTTTCCACCTGATCCCTCCACTCATCAATCTTCACTTAATACCTTCTTTAATCCACATTCATCTCCTCAAACTTCTCCTATATCTCATCCTTCTCCTATCCGTGATCCTTCCTCTTCCTCTTCCTCTCCTTCTCTCACTCTTGCTCTTTCCACCCCATTACACCCTTCTTCCACTCCTATCTTAGCTTTAACTCCTACCACTGTCCCTATTCCACCATCTAATTCCTCCACAATTCCTCTCCCCTCCTCTCCAGTTTCTACCCCTCACATGACCCATCCACTTTTACAAAAGCTCTTCACCTTCTCAAGACTCCTCTACCAATCACTCCTATCTTCGTGCTTCCTCTAAATGATGATGACAAAGGGGGAGAAGAGGATAGTTGATAGTTGAGAAGCTGATATAGTTTTTATCTGATTATCTGATAGCTGACAGATTTTTGCTAGCTAATTGTTGCTTATTTGAGTTTTCTGTACTCTTGTACCTTTTGAACTTTCAGCAACTTATCTTATGCACATGTAATGCAGAATGTTTATTATCTTTGTCAGCTTATGTGGATTACCTTCAGATTACTTTACATTCTCTGGATTTAATGCTCTTGAAAAAAATTCCTTTAACTATCTGATTGAAAATTATTAAAATTCGTTCCTTAAACTTAGCTATCTTTTCTAAAATTTGTACAAGTGTTATCATCATCCAAAAGGGGGAGAATGTTAGTTCTCAACCAAGTTTTGATGATAACTAAACACTTGTAAATTGATGTTTTAAATGAAAACTAGATTTGATGCTGAAAAACTCAAGTTCCTGTATCAGCAAAATTGAGAACTCGAGTTCTTGGGTAATGAACTCGAGTTCACGACCTTTGACAGTGACAAACTTTCAAAAGCTTAAGAACTAGAGTTCTTTTGTACCAAACTCGAGTTCCAGAACTCGAGTTCTTGTTAAAGAACTCGAGTTCTTCTTATGTGGAATTCGATCAAAGACTAAGAACTAGAGTTCTTGGAAAAGAACTCATGTTCATGAACTAGAGTTCATCATTAAGAACTCAAGTTCTTTGAGAACTAATTTGTGCCTGAATTGAAAACTCTAGTTCTTCATAATCAACTTGAGTTCTTGGCTTGCAGACCTGAGACATTCGAAAGAAGAACAAAAGAACTCGAGTTCTTATTTAAGAACTCAAGTTCTACAACTCGAGTTTTACATTGAAAACTTGAGTTCTTGTTGCTGACTGTGATCTCTGATTCTGCGAAAGAATTTATCTTTGGCTCATGGTTTCCGGAATCACTTAGTATGATATATAAAATGCTTCTATCACGTTTGCTAGTGGTTTCAGGGATTTCAACGCAGTATTATTGAGAAACAACATAAAGTAAAATGTGTCAGATAGCATTTAATGCTAAAGCAGAAAACAGAGCAACATATGGAATGAAGTCATGCAGGAGAGAGAAACATTCTTTCAAGGATTACTTAATCTGAAGATGGAAGAAATCACCAAGAGAGGGGTGAATTGGGGATTCTAAAAACTTTCTTCCTAAGTAATACCCAAATTTTCAAAACACAAAGTTAAAAGGCAAAGAGAGAATAGCTAAGACATAAGATATTTATACTGGTTCTGTCCTAACCTTGACCTACGTCCAGTCCCCAGATATCTTCTGGGTTTTTCTCACTGTCAATATTCTCTAATTACAACAATGTAACACCCATGCAATCCTAATCCACTAGGACTTGCTCCCCCTTACACTTTGTAATCAAAAGACTCAACTCAGAGGTTCCACAACCTTGAGTTTATACAAACAAGTATTTGAAAATGATTTCAAAAAGAAACAAAACTCTCAAAAGAGTAAATATTGAGAAACACTGAAGTTCAAATCAAAAGCACAATACAGACTCAAATTGTAAAATGTGATCAGTTGTAATTTTTGTGTGTCCGTTGCAATGAGTCTTCCTGGGTTTTTATAGCTTAATTAGGAAAACTAGTCGTTGCACATTTTTCTCCTTTTTCTATAATGTTCAGCTTCAACTCTGGAGAAAATGATTGTTGCACATTTTTCTCCATTCTTTCAATTTTCAGCTGGAATCTTGGATTTAGCCGTTGTAGATGATCTTCCAGAGTTCTTGTTGTTCTATGATTCGTTTTTGACCGTTGGGAAATGATTTAATTGAGCTGTAACGGTCTGAGCTGAACCTTTGTCAAAAAGGAGAAGTTTTAGGCTTGTCTTTGGCTTTTCATTTAAAGCACTTGACCAAGAGCTGATTTGCTGAAATCATTTGAAATAAATAGTCAATTAGATCAAGTATATATATGTATGATGATTCGAAGCTTAATATGTAGGAATTTAGACTTGTAAGATCGAAACAAATTATCATGAGATCTTGTCTTGAAACAGAGTCCCGATAGACTCGAGTTAAATCCACTCAAGCTCGAGTTTATTCGTGTTGTAAACTTCATGACATCTCTCTGCCTAAGCCAGACTTGAGTCTATAAGTGCCAGGCTCGAGTTTGCTTCACTTAGGCGCGTTGCATCCAAAGGATAGGCTTGAGTTTGCACAGTTGGGTTCAAGTTCATTTTCCAAAGGTGCTCCCTGTAAGGGTTAAGCTCGAGCTTAGATTAATGGGCTCGAGTTTGCTTTTATGACCAACTAGGAGACCTTTTCCTGCAAGACTCAAACTTGAGTTAGAACAATCATGCTTGAGTTTTTTATACTCGACATGCTCTCTGTAAGACAAAAACTCGAGTTTATTATGATAGGCTCGAGTTTAATTATTGGCGAACAACCAGTTTTGGTTTTTGTAACCTGTAGGCTCAAGTTCATCATAATGGGCCCGAGTTCATCTCAAATAAAAAACTTGACACTTGTTGTCTGTCACGATTAGGCTCAAGTTCATGAAGGGAGGCTTGAGTTTGCATAAGATAAAAAGCATTATCCTTTCTGTACATTAGTCATAAGCTCGAGTTTAACAAACTTAGGCTCGAGTTTGACCAACAGCAAACTTCTACCTTTATTTGATCTTTTCTTATTAAGAAACATCACTTCGTTTACAATTGTCTGTTATCATCAAAACACATAGAGAACTAACGTAATCAAGTTATTCTTCTGCAAAAGCATACTCAACGGACAACACATTTATTGAAAGAACTGATTTCATTTAATGAAGCCTCAACGGTCCACTTGGTTGAACAAGGAACAGAGTTGTGTCTAACAGAAAATTGAATAAGTCACAACGGTAACATTCAAGTTCCTCCCAACAGCATTAATGGCGAAGAGTTTAAATGCCCAAGCATTCAATTCAGCCAACCACCGAAACTCTGCGCATTTAACTTGAATTTATTTCTCTTAAGTGTTTCATTCATTACTCTCAATATCTTTAGATATTTCCTGTATTTCAGTGTTTCATTTATTATCTACTCGTGAGGAGCTATTAAAACACTTATTTCATTCAGTTGTTAAATCTTAAGGTTAAGGAACCTTAAGTTGAGGGTGTACGATTACAAGTAGTAAGGGGGAGTGAGTCCGAGAGTGTAAGGATCATCCCTAAGTTACATTTGTAATCCTTGAAGAGTTAGTGAAAATCCCAAGGAGTTCTTGGGGACTGGATGTAGGTGAGGAACTAGGATAAATTGTTTCGTGTCTATTCTCCTTTAAATTTTTGCTTAGTAAGTGTTTAGTCATAACTCACGAAAATCTTGATTAAGCAATTAAATTTTTAAAATCACCTATTCACCCCCCTCTAGGTGATATTCCATCTTCAACATGGTCTATAGACACTTTATGTTTCTGAACCTCTTCTTTAACGACAGGGCATTTCAATTCCATATGCTTAGAACCCATTGAATACTCTAAGATCATTAGTTGCAAGCAAGATATCATCAACATAAAGAATTAGTAGTATAAACTTGCTCCCACTGATCTTTATATGTATATGCTGATGAACAATATTTTCTTTAAATCCAAATGAAACAAGAGTATCATTGAACTTAAGATACTATTGTCTTGAAGCTTGTTTAAATCTGCATATTGATTTCTTTAATTTGCACATCATGTGCTCTTTTCCTTTTTCTATGAACCCTATTGGTTGGACTATGTACATATCTTCCTCTAATTCCCATGTAGAAAGGCATTTTTCACATCCATCTAGTGTAACTCTAAATCATAATGAGTCACCAATGCCATAGTTAGTATTGTCAAAAAACTAATGTAAAAATGTAGAAACGTATGTTTTTACCTGGTGTTCAGTGCTAAAACATAGGTAAACACTGTCCAAGGTAAAAACGGGTAAAAACTACTGTAAAAATGTAGAAACAGGTAGAAACATGTCCTCATAGTGATTACCATTTTTACTTAAAACTAGAAAAGAAAAGAAAGAAAATTGACTAACCATCCGACATTCATTCATGCTCCATTCGAAAATCTCCATCATGCTTCCTAGTTCTTATTGACCTAAACCCTAAAACCTAAATCATCGGCCACTTCTCCACTCACGGCATTGCCGGTCGCCCTCTTTCTTGACTGATCCACTCTGGCCCATCGGCTCATTGTGCTTTGCTTATGCTTCTTACTGACCTAAGTCCAGAACTCATCGGCTCGTCACGTGTCGTCATGTTTCGAATCGAAAAAAAAAACGGCAGTTATGGCTTCTTACCAAGGTGCTTATTTCTCGTATTTCCTCCATTATTTTTGGCCCCTTTCTTGTTAGCTCTTTGAAAGCAATATGATAGTTGAAGGCTGAAGCACTCATGTTCTTGGCTTCTTGCTAAATTTAATTATTTTAAATATGAAGTTTTTCATTGAGTAGTTTTTTATGATTTTTTTTCCATTGAATGTTGAGTTGTTATTTAGTGATTTTTTATTTTTTTCATATATATATATATATATATATATATATATATATATATATATTGAAAAAGTTTCTTTATAGTCAATGCTGTCTTTATAAGTGAATCTCTTTGCAACTAATCTAGCCTTGTAACATTTTAAGTTACATGAGAGTTATGTTTGGTCTTAAATACTTACTTGCAACCTAAAGATGGAAGAAATCACCAAGAGGGAGGTGAATTGGGGATTTAAAATTTCTTTTAGACTCCTTTTTTTTTTGAAAAAAAACCATGAGAAGTAAATGATGAGAGAATAAAAGTAGAAAAGCTGGACACAGAGAATTTATACTGGTTCGGTCTCAACCTTGACCTACGTCCAGTCCCCAAATATCTACTGGGTATTTTCACTAGTTCAACAAGCTTAAACTACAACAATGTAAACTACAAGCAATCCTATCCACCAAGGACTTGCTCCCCCTTACACTATGTAATTAAGCTTCCTACCTCACAGGTTTCCACAACCTTGAGCTTTCACAAATACAAATGATTTCAAAGAATCAAAACTCTTAAGAAGAGTAGATAAAGATAAACATTGAAGAACAAGTTGAAAATAGTAATACAGACTCAAATTTCAAAGTATAATCAAGATAGCTTCGTTGTGTGTGTTTTGCTTTGAGTCTTCACAGCCTTTTATAGACTAAATGGATGAGCTAGCCGTTGCAATTCTTTCTCTAACGTTCAGCTGCAATTCTGGAAAAATGGCAGTTGTATATTTTGCTCTGTTCTTTGAATTCTTAGCTGGAATTTTGGAATTTAGTTGTTACAAAAGGTCTTCCAGATTTTCAGTCATTCTATGATCGTAATTTGACCGTTTAGAGTGATCCTGAAGTGTTGCAACGGTTTGAACTGAGCATCTGGGAAAAGGGAGAAAGATCAGCCCTGTTCTTGGTTCTTCATTTAATGCACTTACCCTGGATCTTGATCTCACCTTGATCTTAGCTAAACTTATCTAAAAAATACTCAAAACTTCATCAAAGACATTAGAAACAATAATATCATATGATAGAATAATTTTAGATTGACCCATTAATATTTCGCAGATCAACATCATTTGATTTTTCAAAATCCCCGATGCAAACTCGAGTTTGTTCTTCCAGACTCGAGTTTGGAGTTCATCCAGAAAGCATGTCGGTTGGTCAGTGGTCTAAACTTGCAGTCTGTAAAAGCTAACTCGAGTTTGGCTTTTACAGAGAGAACTGTCGGGCTCTGGACTTGGGATGGAACTTTAGGAATGAAGCTAAACTCGAGTCAATTAGTGACTAACTCGAGTTTGGGTCTAGGTTTGAAGAACATGCCTAAGTTCGTAATCTTCCAGACTGGAGTTTTGGGTCATAGACTCGAGTTTGTAGTGTAGCCAAATGGATGATCTTTCTGTATGATCCAGACTCGAGTTTGGGGAGCAAACTCGAGTTTCAGTGACTACCGAAACATTTGAGGTTTATTTGGGTCAAGTGCAAACTGGAGATGGGAAGGCCAGACTGGAGTTTGGGAGTCTATTGAGTTTTCTGGGTTCCTTTCTGTTTGGTCTAAACTCGAGTTTGATAATCCAGACTCGAGTTTGGCTTGCTTGGGATTCTATATCTTCCAAACTTCAGGTTTGATTTGCAAACTGGATTTTAGCTTGATGTGAAAATTTTGGATTCCTTTCTGTGTCTGCCCAGACTCAAGTTTGTCTATGCAGACTCGAGTTTGGCTTTTATGCAGAATTGAATATCTTTCTGTCAAGTCTCAAACTCGAGTTTATATGCCTAAACTCGAGTTTGCCTTTGACAGTGAGATTTTCATATTGCCAAAAACAAACTTCATATCAAGTTTACAATTGCTAGTTATCATCAAAACACATTGAGAACTAACACAACCAACTCTCTTACACCCTTTTGGTAACTAAACAATGTCCCAAACATCATTCTATTTCATAGATTCTTTCATGGCATCTAACCATTTGTCACCATTTTCACTATTCATGTGTAACACCCCCAAATTTTTAGAAGTTATAATAACATTAAATTGCGATGGTTTTTATAAATAATACCGAAATTCAAAATAACCAAATTTGGGAAGTGTTACCATCGCACTTGTACTGGGACAAGTGCTAGGCTACTTATTACATTAACATAAATCTAACCTAAACAGAAATGTTTTATTCAGAATATAAAATAAAGATCAAATAGATCAAATTAATTGAACGTTCTTCCTCACTTCTCACTACTAGCCACCTGTTTCACTGAAAATCTGCTCCTCCGAAGGATCATCGCAGCCCATAAACACAAACATCAGTAAAGCTGGTAATCTTAATAAAATAAAGATAATATAAAAAAATAATAAAATAATAAAAATATCATGTGTGTGTGTCTACACACACACACACACACAATTAAAAGAAGAATCAATTTTGTTATTCTTTATGAAGTTTACTTAGTGGGAGGAGAACCATGGTAGACTCATGAAACCCTGCCAGTCTACCCTGTGACTCAGGAAACCCTGCCAATCACAAATCATCAAATTGGCCATAAAACATTTCTTCCTAGTGTGCACACCTCTTTCCAAAGTTGCTACTAGTGTCCCAGGAAACCCTGCTAGACACTACTTTGGGAAGAACGAAGACTATCGGTTCACATCACATAATATTTCAGAGTTGTGTTCATCACTTTAGGAGGTACCATCCCAAAGTTATCCTCCCACGATTAGGTTATTTTGATCACACATAAATTGGATTTCTCAATTTTAGGAAACCAAATTGAATATGTATATTGCTAACCGAAAAACAAAGGAAGAGGCATATAATATATAACCAAAATAAAAAAATAAAAAAAAATAAAAGTGATAATATATATTATATAATATAAATATAAATCAAAATTACGGGTTTCTCTCTCTCTCTCTCTCTCTCTCTCTCTCTCACATAATTTAAAACGGCACATCCAGTCCAAACAGTTACTCCAAGCTAGCGGAAAAGGTAAATTTTCATTCATTCATATAAATATTAATAGTAATAGATGCTATGGCGCCTCTTTCTTGCATTTGATAGTAATGGCTAGGCTAATGGGTTCATAAAGTCAAACATTATACAAAAAAAAAAAAACCAAAAACCAAAAAAAAAGAACACGCACCCATTTCTCATTCAATATTCAGTCACGCAAATCAAGATGGTTTTTGAGGAAAATATGGATTTAGGTGGAGTATATGTATTATGTATTATCTAGTTTTTATTAATCAAGCCCGGGTAAATCGCGTGTAGGCTTAAGTCACAAAGCTTTCTCCTACGTAATTTCTTTAGCAATTGAATTCTCATAGGTAGGCATTTATCTAATTCCTAGAAGCGGGAGATCCTTAAAGACGACTACGAAGTATTCAAGATAAAGCATCAAGGAAAGGGCAGAGTTAATGCCTTATTAACTTATTAAAAGGTAATCGCATCCCACAGCGAAAAGGGAACCAAGAACGCCCCATAGGCCTTAAGCCTATAAAGAGTGAGAGTTATTATATTATATATTATATAATATTAGGAAGAACGGATTTCTCATATAATACGTTTCAAACACAAAGGAAATTGAGATGTTATAGGGATTAGGATTACTTGGTTTCCGTTTTTGCTAATCTGCTAGAAGAGCAATTTGCCGCAGAGTTTACATAGAGGAGAAGAGAACGATTGCTAAGGTTAGGTGGCGAAACCTCAATTTATAATAAAAATTAGGGTTTAACTATGAGCTGGGCTTTTTATCTATTGCCAATTAATAAATTATAAGACAATAAAAATATTATTAAATTCTAAGTTTTCTTATTACTATATTATTGTTATTACTATTAATTTATTATTATTATTATTATTAATATGGGGTATTACATCATGGCTTGTGAAAAAGTAACTAGGTAATCATGAATACCCAAGTCGAATATAGACTCTTGTAGATATACCACATTATCATTAGAAATAGCGGATCTCCCTTCTATTTGAGATCTTCTTAATACTATTTGTTGTGGTTCTTCTACAATGGGTTCATTAATAATAATGTCATCATGAGTAATAGGATCATTCATTTGTTGTTCCTCATTATTATTAATCAGTTTAATAACATGAGGAACAACAATTTTACACAAGTTAAAGGAACTTGTATTCAAACTTCTTGAATATCCACTTTACATGATGTTTCAATCCCACTAACTTCATCATCCTTAATGAACTTAGGATTTCTAGTTTCAATAATCCTTGTGGTATGATTAGAATAGTAAAATCTATACCCTTTCAATTTTTTTGGATAACCAACGAAATAACCACGGATTGTTCTTACATCCAATTTCTTTTCTTATATGTTATAACATCTAATTTCTACTAGGCAACCTTAATAAATCCCAATTTTTATATTTTTTATCCTACCTTATTCATTTATTTTGGGGACTATTTTAGGCTAATTTGGATTTATAGATTATATTTGGATTGTTAGCCAATTTTAGGGAATAATATGAATTTGAATTGATTATGATATTAATTAGCTTAAATTATTACTATTGTGATTGCTATCTTGTGATTGGATAACATTTCTAAATATATGATAGATCATGATTTTATTTAATTTCTACTAGAAAAAAACATATTACAAGATCCTATGGTGTAGAATTTTTCAAGGAAGCTAAAAGGAAATCCAATGGTGGAATTTTATTGGGCTTCTTAAATTTTAGTGGCTCAAGTTGATACCCATAAGCTCTCCTCTCATTCCTTTTTAATTAATCTAGCCACCATATTGAGAACACTCACACACGACGCAAAGACGTAGTGGTGAGATTGAGACAAATGAACGCTCACACACCAAGATGCTGGTAGGAAATTCTTCTCTAGTCACACAGAAGCCATCCACGTATAGCTACACAAGGCATATATTCATCAATTCATCAATTTCTCTTCTTTGGCCACATGCTCACTCCCATAAAGTCATTAAGCATTCTAGCACGCATGCTCGCACACACACTTATTCCTGTGTGTGTGTATCCAGTAGCTGCGTAGTGCTTCAAAGAATTAAATCTATCAAATCTTCTCACATTTCCTCATGGCTAGGACATGTTTGAAGCTTGGTCAGGAAAACATTTTCATGGTAGCGTAAGCTCTTCTAGAAGACAACTTGGGAGGAGCATAGAGGAAGTTAGGGCCTAGAACTTACACTTAAAGATCACAAGGGAGTGTTGTTATTTTTATCTTTTTAATTCAAGACTTGAGATAATTTAGTTTTAAAAGATTTCAAGTTGTATTAATTAAGAACAATCTAGTTTTAGAATGTAGGCATATTTCTTTCGGATTGCATTGATAATTTGAAGTTTTTATACTTGAGTACTAGATTTTTGTTTGCAACCTTTGGATTATTAATTGAATTATTAATTGAGTTTTCGTTACAAATTTAATTGTCACTTTGGTTTATCGTCTTAATTGTTTAATTGGGTTGATAAATTGTCTAGTTATTCAATTGGATAATTGTAAACAAGATTTCTAAGATTATTTTGGAATTGAATGTGATTGGTTTTTAATGAGTTTAATTAGCCATTGCTTATTTCATTGAGTTTTTCTAGTGAAATATGTGATATTAAGCTTGGGGGTTTCCCATGTTTCAATTAAGTAATTGAATTCATTAATTTCAATCTTTCATTAACCTCCCTTTGGTCTAATTAATTAATTTGGGCTAAGAAAGTTAACTCCATATGAATCCTAAGTTGTTCCCTTTAGCATCATAATTGAACTAGAGCTTTGTTATTTGACTTGCTTTTAATCAATCTTCTTATTAGGATTTTAATTCCTCTCTCATAGAACAAACCCCTCAAAATTTGCATTCAAATTCATATAGATTAGTCTTATTTTCATATAGGTTTTAGAGTCAATTACATTAGTGCATTTAGTTAGTTAATTGCATAGAGGTAGTAGTTTTTTGCATTCTAGTTTAGGTCCATATCCATTCCATTGCATCTTTTGTCACTTGAAAGTCAATTTTAAAGAAAACCCCTAGCTTGCTCCTTGGGAGAATGACCTAGGTTGACCCTAAACTACATAATTAATTAGGATATAGTTTAATTGATTGCTTGAATGATGAAAGCAACTCATCAAACCTAAACATGAAGGTGCCTTAAACTAAGTTTTTTTCCAGTCCCAGTTCAAAAGGAAGCTTTAGAATTGCCTTATTAGGACCCATATTGAATAGATACATGGAATTCTTAACATGCTCCTAACCATATCCAATAAGGTTCTATTACGCTTTTCTGATACACCATTCTATTGATGTGTACTTGGCATTGTATATTGACTACATGTTGTATGCTTTCATCATACCTTCCATAATACTCATCATGCCTATCAAACCTTACAGTTTTCATCTTTCTATCTAATTTTCTTTCAACTTCATCAATGGAAATTTCTAAAGCATTTGCAACTTGAGATTTATCATACAACAAATAGACATAACCATAACGTGAAAAACCATAAATGAAGGTGATAAAGTATCTTTATTTATTGAAAGTGTTCACATCATAAGGACCATATACATCAATGTGGACGTACAATTTCAAGAAGTTGAGTGCTTCTTGTGGCTCTTTTTTACCTTTAATATAATCCATACAAACATTCAGATTAGTAAAATCTAAATCTAGAAGGATTTCATTCTTTACTAATCTTTCCATTCTTTGTTTGAAAATGTGTCTTAAATGTTTATGCCACAAGTAAGTAGGACCTTCATTTATTAAAGCACGTTTAGTGCGAAATTATGATGCATAGTCAAAAGCATTTTATCATATAGATTATCAAGACATAATTTATAAAATACATCACATAAAGTACCATTACCTCTAAAATGATTATGCTTGTACAAACTAAAACAACCACTACAAAATTTAAAAGAGTATCCAGCTTTATCAAGTGGGGAAATCAAAATTTTCTAGATATACTAGGTACATAAAGAGTTTCACATAAGTCCAAATGATATTCACTGTCAAGAATCAAATGGTATGTCTCAACAACTTCCACAAAATTTTCACTCTATTACTCATAAAGACAAAATTTTCTTTTGGCTTCTGGTTTAGGTTGAAAGGAATACCGACATTGTATAAGAAACATAAGTTGTAAATCCATAATCAATCTACCAAGTATTATAAGGAACTTGAGCTAAGTTTGATTCATAACATATATAAGTACTAGGCTTACCTTTCTTTTCGAGCCAAGCCTTATGTTTTGGGCAATCTTTTTTGAAGTATCCAACCTTATCACAAAAATGACATCCATTTCTGTCATATTCCTTCTTGCAGATTTGAGAAGAGGACGCCTCGTTGATCTTTAATGGTTCCTTTCCCTTCTTCTCATGCTTCTTACCACTTTTATTTTTAGCTCCTTGATGTTTCACATAATTGATGGAATAAACTCCCTAGTTTTTAATTCTAGTTTCCTCTTGAACTGACATACTATGCAATTCATGTATATTCCCTTTGTCTTTCATAGTATTATAGTTCATTTGGAAAAGACCATATTTATATGGTAATGAGACTGCACCATGAAATTTTTATCCACTTCTATTCCAAATGACTTTAGTCTTGATGCAATGTTTACCATTTCAACAACATGCCCATGCATAGTATGTGGACCACCAAATTTCATAGTGGTCAATATACTAATAAGTGTCATAGCAAGATACTTGTTAGTAGTTTGGGAGTACTCTTCCACAAGTTTTATCATTTCTTTAACACTTACAATTTCTGGAAGAGTTGGCTTAATGTTGCTTGCAATGCTCATTCGCATGTATATCAAACTTAATGTTGTTAATTGAAATAGCACCATAATATTTGGAATTAAAATAATTCTTAAGGATTTGGCCACTTTAGTGACTAACAAATCCACTATACTTAATTCCAAAACTTAAATGTTTAATATTCATACAATTTCTATTCACAACATCTAAAAAACATAAAATCATAGCTACAAAATCATCCATAATTATAAAATTAACAATGTGTAAATACAAAGAAGTAGCCACTTATAGTTATGCACCTTGTACATACAAAGGCTATTGAATCATTATCACATCCAATCATAGAACTCAATCGAACTCATACGTATCAATCCTTCATTTTGCATTTTGTAATCATTCAAATATGCTTTCTTGAATATGCGTACAATAGCCATTGAATTTAATATATAAAATTGTGCATGTTGCTTTATACATACAATTCATCTTCTTGAATTCA
Organism: Acacia confusa; assembly: GCA_037074495.1. Taxonomy (NCBI): domain Eukaryota; kingdom Viridiplantae; phylum Streptophyta; class Magnoliopsida; order Fabales; family Fabaceae; genus Acacia; species Acacia confusa. The sequence goes on from CM073514.1 coordinate 20,741,072, forward strand.
AACTTTCAAATTTTATATATACACATGACTTTTATAATCGGTGTCTATATGGGTACAAGTTGAGTTGGTGGATATTTTTCAGCTGTATATAATGGTTCGCCGATTCGATCATTAAAGGAAGTAATAAAATTCATATATGTAATGATCGCAGTTAAACCAGCATATTACACTGATATTTGGTCTTTCAATAAGATGAATTCATGGAATTATACCAAAAATTGTTAGGGAAAAATCATAAACTTTAGAAACTTTAACTTTTAAAAATTAAGAATCCATTCATAATCATACATGGAAAATATGAATTCCTAAACATATGCTCTAATACTACATGTAAAACATAAATTAGTGTTATCTATCTTAGAGTTTTCACACAAGAACACAATTATTAAAGATCTTAAAAAAGTCATGTTTCTACATTCAATAGGGTTAAATGCACTAACCTTTATCCATAATAGCAATAAAGAACTTGTTATTCTCATTACTAATTTTGTTAATGGTGCTTAGATTTTGGTTTTTCCACATAAGTTGTACTTGACAAATGAACTTGTAAACTCATTACTGAACTTATTAATCCTATTAAAAAACTTGTTATTCCTATCATGATTTTTGTTAAATCTCATATTTACTATTCACATTATTCTTCCTCAAAACCCAAATACTGTTTATTTCAAATTTCAAGTGGTATTTTATTTTTCTTTTCTTAGTTTTTTTGTGTGTGGACAATAAATCAAAACAAATTGATTTAAACCTTAACCCAACCCAACCCGATTTGGAGACGATGACGTGAGTGTGAGCATTAAAGGAAGAAGAAGTTGGAGCTTGTTTTCAGTAATCATGACACTTCTCTCTGCAACTCTAACTAATACAAAAAAGTCTTTTAAGACTAGACAAAAAATGCCTCGTAAGACCGGATCTGTGACCAGTCTTGTTCCAGGTGGTCTTAAAAGTCTGTAACTTTTAAGACCGGATGAATGACCGGTCTTAAAAATTTAGACCAAATTTTTGAAATATCTGGTCTTAAAAATGTTTCAAAATAATTAAAAAAACAAATGAAACAACCAATCCCAAATCACCAGATCTAGCAACATTTTTAATGTCCCTTTGTCATCAGCGACGGAAAACCAAGAGAAGATTGGAAGCAATACCACAAGAAAAACAAAAACAAAAAAGAAGAGAAGATTGGAAGCAACACCAACAAGGAAAAGAAAAAGATTAATACAAAGTCCAGAAATAAGAAAACATAACAAGAAATAGAAATCATTCACCATGGAAATCAAATTTGAATCAATATAAAATCAAAGGTGAAATTGAAGTCTAGATCTACAAAAAAAAAATCACAAGCTTAAAGAAACCAAATCTGAGTAGGATCCTCTTGTCGATGCTGGCAAAGCTTCAAGCAACCAAAATCGAAGTTCAAATCTGAGCAAGAGCGGTCAAGGTAGGAGCAAACAGACTTAAGCAAGAAAAGATCTGGGTTTGATTTTAAGCCGGATCTATGCGAAGGCGGCGTGAGAGAAGCCATAGATTGAAGAGGAAGGAGCCATCGTCGTCAAGAATCCTCAAAGTGGTACACTTGCGCCGTTGCTGAGGATTGGAGTTGACACCATCGCAAAACCCTCGAAGCATCTCACTGCCAACGTTGCCAAGGATTTGATTGTGTGGCTCTTAGGACGACTTACGAAGATTGTGGGTAGGTTAGAGGAAGAGGATTCTTGCCGAGGATTTGACTCGTGAGGCTCTTGGGACACTCGTTGAATCTATAACTAAGTAAATGTTATATCACTAAGAAGACAAGCACACTTACAGACTTAACGAGTTTAGCGAATTTAGGTTTTTTTTCCTAACACTTTTAAGACCAGTTGTTTGTAAAAACTGGTCTTAAAAGTATATTTTTAATACCGGATCCTTTATAATCTGGTTTTCAAAGTGTTCTATATATTTATAAAATTGTCACTGATCATACTTTTAAGACCAAATATTTTATAATCCAGTCTTCAAAGTGTTCTATATATTTACGTAGTTACCACCTGTCATACTTTTAAGACCAGATCTTTTATAATCTGGTCTTAAAAGTGTTCTATATATTTGTTGGAAGTTCAGATTTAATTAGTTAGCATATACAATTATATTATGCAATTATCTTATTTAAGTTGTTAAAGAGATTTTAGGAATTAAGTTAGGAGATTATGATTTTTGAATTTCATAATTATATTCCTTATTGTAATCCCTTGATTATATTATGCAATTATCTTAATTAAGTTGTTACAGAGATTTTAGGAATTAAGTTAGCATATTATGGTTTTTTGAATTCCGTAATTATATTCCTGATAGTAATCCCTAGATTATAGGAACTGCCTAGGTCAGAAAATTATTTACTTATTAACATATGTATATAATTCCAATTAAGCGAAGGAATAAAGCATCACATTCTTTGACTCATCTCTGATTGGCGTCTTCTCAAAATTTTTATGAAAGCCACCGGTCATACTTTTAAGACCGGATCTTTTATAATCTAGTCTTAAAAGTATTTTATATATTTACGAAAGTGCTACCAATCATATTTTTAATACCAGATACTTTATAATTCGGTCCAAAAAGTTCTTTATATTTACAAAACTGCCACCAATCATACTTTTAAGACTGATTCTCTATAATCTAGTCTAAATGAGACGGTTTTAAAGCTTTTTTTTTTGCACTAGTGTCTACATCATTTTTTTCCTTTTCCTCATCATCTACCTCTCTTTGGTTTTTTTGATCTTTCTCTACATTCACTGGAATCAAACCTCTGACAAGCCCTATACCGTAACCAACTAAAGCTCCAACGTGATTTCGGTTGTCTCCAAGGTGATCGTGGAGGTTGAAGTCTTGGATCTTCTTGGTGTTCAAGAGAAAAAGATTGAGGTTGAAGGTCATGATGGGAGGAGCACTTTTCAAGACATATGTACTAGTATTACTAATTGCGTCTTATTCCTTCTCTGTCCTTTCATAAGTTCAATAAGTTTCTCTGGGTTTAAGAAATTCATATAGTATTTAAGTATCATTTTCCCTAGTATTTCTATCATTATCATTATTATTATTACTCCCTTCTATCTATAAGACATATTTACTAATTTATTTATATCAATGAAGTTAATTAAATTAGTTAATATGACTTTTTTTTAAAAAAACCACCCTAATCTTCTTTCATAATTCCCCCAATCTTTAATACTTAACTATTATTGAGAAATCATCGATAGGGGATAAATCAAAAAAATATTAAAAAATATGAGAGATATATTTAATGTTTAGGATAAGACCAACTCCCTAATTAGATCACACATTAAGGACTAGAGTGTGTGTTAAAGAGCTAAGTTCATAGCTACATCTTATTTAACTACAAATATTTTTACATTAGTAAGCTATAAAGTGATTGGTATCTTTTAGGCAAAAAAGAAGTGATTCGTAACTTTTTTCTGGGGGGTTGGCATAAAGTCATTGGTAACTACAACAGAAATACAAGCGCGTGCGCGTGTAATTGATAAATTCCAATTTTTATATATTTTATCTCACCTTGTTAATTTATTTTGGTGATTATTTTAGGCTAATTTAAAATTATTAGATAATATTTGGATTGTTCGCCTATTTTAAGCAATAATATAAATATGAATTAATGATGAGATTATTAGGCTTAAATTGTTAATATTTTGATTAACTATTTTGTGATTGAATAATATTTCTAAATATATGATACATCACAATTTTATTTAGTTCTTGTCAGACAAGGAAAAGCATATTATAAGATCTTATGGTGTAGAATTTTTCTTCTAAGCTAAAAAAAATCTAATGGTGAAATTATATTAGGCTAACTTCTTAAATTTTAATAGAGTCAAATTGATACCCAAACTCTCCTCCCCTTCCTTTTAATTAACCTAGCCGCTAGGATTAGGTGGACACGCTGAAGACAAAAGACATTCACTGTTTATCTATTCGGCGCACCATTAATTCATCATTACCATCCCATACTCTCTTTGCCATTCATCACCATCTGGGCATCCTCTTTCTCACGTGCAACATCTATTCGCCAAAACCATTATTTTATTCCCCTTTCCATTAACATACATCCGCACAAGGACCAATATCATTCATCCATAAATTATTTAACACATTCATCAATGGTCATGTCTTGCGTGATGCAGTTTGAGGAGGGGTATTTCATGGCAGATTAAGTTATTTGGGAGGCAACTTGAGAAGAGCATGGAGGAAGTTAGGGCCTAGAAACTTACACTTAAAGACCATAAAGGAGTGTCTTTCTTTTTGTCTTTTTAATTCAAGACTTGAGATTATTTAATTTTAAATGATTTTGAGTTGTATTAATTGAGAACAATCTAGTTTTAGATTCTAGACATATTTATTTTGGATTGGATTGATAATTTGAAGTGTTTTGACTTGAGAGAATTACTAGATCTTCTTAGAAACCTTTAGATTGTCAATTGAATTATTAATTGAGTTTTTGTTATTAATTTAATTGTCAATTTGGTTTGTCCTCTTAATTGTTTAATTGGATTGATAAATTGTCTAGTTGTTCAATTGAACAATTGTAAATAATATCTCTAAAATTATTTTGAAAGTAACTGTGATTGGTTTTTAATGATTTTAATTAGTCACCACTTATTTCATTATGAGTTTTCTAATAGAATAAGTGTTATTGAGCTTGAGGGTTTCCCAAGTTTTAATTAGGTAATTAAATTCATTAATTTTAATTTTTCATTAATCTCACTTTGGTCTAATTAATTAATTTGGGCTAAGAAGTTAACTCCATGTGAATCTTAAGTTGTCCCCTTCATCATCATAATTGAATTAGATCTTTGACTTACTTTAAATCAATTTTCTGATTAGAATGTTAATTCCTTTCTCCTTGAAACCCCCTCCCCCACAAAAAAACAATTGCATTCAAATTCACATAGATTAGTCTCATTCTCATATAGGTTTTAGAGTCAATTGCATTAGTGCATTTAATTAGTTAATTTTAGTACTATCTTACATTCTAGTTTAGCTCCATTTCCATTCCATTGCATCTTTCGTTACTTGAAAGCAAGTCCAAAAGTAAGCCCACAACTTGCTCCTTAGGAGACAGATATAGGTTGACCTTAAACTACATATTTAGTTAAGACATATATATAGTTTAATTGATTGCTTTAGTGGCAAAAGCACACATCAATTTTGATGCCATTACTGGGGAGCAACTGTTAGGCTTTATGTTTGAGGTTTTAGGTGATGTCGTAGGTAGTAGTTTATTGTATGACCCAATCTTCTTCTGAAATTCTATTTGAATTTGATCTTGAGATTGAGAGGACACTTGACCAATGAAGAGGAGCTAGAGGTAGTACTCTTATAGGTAGTAGTTCCTTTGTTAAGCCCATTGTTAAATCCTCTTATTCTAAGGTCAATATGGATAGTAATAATATTGTTATTAATGTTGATGAGAACACAAATGCAAATGAAAATAATCATATTGTTGATCTTGCTATGACCATTAAATAATTGGTTTCACTTTATCTGCATTGAAAAAATTGGTACAGAAATTATCCTGATATTGATGTGAATTTTGAGTTGAAATATGGATTCACACACTTACTTCCAAAATTTAATGGCCTTCCAGGGGAGGAAGCAGACAATCACTTGAAGATGTTTCACATGGTTTGCATTGCTACAAAACCAGTTGTTGTAACTAAAGATCAAATAAAGAACTCTACAAAAAAACACTTACAACATCCATTTTTTCACATTTTATCTCCTTTTTCTGGGGAGTGCCTATTTGGGAGGCAAAGTGAGTCAATCTTATGGCGTCTCAAAAAAAAGGATGCTTTAAGCTCTACTTACATCATCTTAAATTTATTTTAGGATAATATAACTACTGCTTACAATTTCCTAAATAATTAATAGGGACACCTTAAGCCTTACGTACGACGTCCTAAATAAACTTTAGGATGCCTTAAGCCCTACTTACAACGTTCTAAATAAAGCTTAAGATGTTGTAAGTGGTGCTAAAGGCATCCTTGTTGATTATTTAGGACGTCGTAAGTAGATCTTAAGGTGTTCCTCTTAGTATTTAGGACGCTATAAGTGTTTACCTTTTTTTTTTTTTTAAAAAAAAAGGTTGCTTTATATTTTTCATTGCCTAAGATTGACCTTACAAAAGCCATCGAACAAATTAGCAGCAACAATCACCACAAAGTGATAAAATAAACAACAACAATGTGCTAAAAAGGTTAGCTAGAGCTAACCTTTTTGCTTTTTTTGCTCAGAAGTATACCAACAAACTGTAATTGGCTTATTGTAGATCATAACCGATATGCTCTAGCTAATTCAAGTGGTAACTACTAATACTATGTACAATAATCACCACAAAGTGTCAAAAAATTGTTTGCACAACTACCAAGTAATACGAAAGTAAACTTTATTCATATATGTGTTGAAGAAGATGTCTAGCCAAAAGGTTTCGAATCAAATTGATGTCTTCCTCCAATTAGGCTTCCTCATTACCAAAAATTTGTAAATTAGAAAACAAGGTATAAGATCAATCAATCAAGTAAATGAATTAATTAACAACTTAAGTACAACACCAAAAATATTATCATTCGAGAATGAAGGAATAATTACCCTTTAATATTTGTAGTAACTCCGCTCTAAATGACGTAATACATATAAAGTATAACATAATATCCGCACTCAATGCTCCCTAGTTGTTGAGGGCATTATAAATCAAAAGCAAATGGTTAAAATGAATAAAGGCATATCGAAAGCCACTGTGAATGAAATAACTTGAATGGAAACTACTTACTCTTAGATAACTACTTACTCTCGGATAAACTCATTTCGATTCTCTACTTAGATCCTCTCTAAACATACCAAGCAATATGTATATGTCTTGAGTGCACTATGATTAACATGAAAAAGAACAAACATTAAAGCAATTCATTTAATTCAAGAATCAATGATTTGCAAAAAAAGTTAAGTTACTTGTTGAAGATGTATTTTATTTCTTTGTTTGCCCTGTTACCTAGGGGGTCAAACCAATAAAAGGTGTTCTTGACGGGATAAACAACACAAAAAGTGTTGGAAATTATGCCACAGGGACAAGTCATTGTACTTTGAACATTAACGTTATTTAAAGTATTTCTCTATTTAGTTATCATATCATTTACATACTTATTATGATAATTGTATCATTTGATATATCATAAAGATTATCCTAAATAAGACTAGTATGACTTTGATGAGGTATGAAGATACGAATCAAAGTCATAGGCACTTGAAAGAGTAAAAGGTGCTGGATCGACCCACTATGAGAAAGCTGCATGGATTAAAGTCATAAGCTTATCTCTTATATAACAGCGTCACAACGTCCTTTGACTTGAGATCATCATGGGTTCCTATATGAGAGTCGTTGATCTTTGACCTAGTCAAAAGTCACCTTTGATCAGGTGATGATAAAGGCTTCGATCAGGATTAGTGGTTTTCATGTAGAGGAATGTGAATGGTCAATATAAAATTTGTCCCTCACATTTGTAGAGAGATAATATTGAGCCCCTCGATGAGTAAGTCTAAGAAATGTATGGCCATACTACGATGGAAAAGAGTTTCCATTTCAATTGTTAGATTAATCAAGAATCGAGAAAGTAATGGTGAAGAACAGGAGGTTGACATTATCCATGCTTCATCCTTAACCATATTATCGCGTGACAAAAAGGATGTGACATGGTTGTATCGTATCATTGATCCCCATATAAATTGGGTAATTGTAATGTCTTGCTAAAGGCCATTTACAACTTGTGGGTTGGTACAATATTGACCCGCTGTCAATCTCATGTGGTCCTGCACGGTCACACTTAAGAATAACCCAACACGAGAAACAATGTCCAAATTCATTGAATTTCAGAAATGTCTAAGATTTAATGAATGTAACATTTAATCTAAGACGTGTGTTAGTGTGTGTATAATTTTGAAATAATATAATAATATTATTCAATATAGATTATAATATTATTATATAATATTTGTTTTGTATTTAATTTATTTGATAAATTAAATAACTAAAACAAATAGAGATATTGCATCTCATATTTAAATTTTGAATAGAGATATCATATCTTAGATTTAATTTAAATTGAGATATTATATCTCAGATTTAATTAAATAGATAGATATAATATCTCAAGATTTAATTTATAAAGATAAATTAAATCTGATGGCTTTTAATTTGGATTAAATAAATAAATTAAATTAGATCTATTGGATAGATTTAATTAATATTATTTTAAATCTAAATTCAAATTTCATGATTAATTAAGTTTAATTTTGAATATTTTAATACAGGCATTTAGGGTTTTAGAAACCCTATAAGATGATTATCTAACCGTATTAAAAAAGAATTGAACAGCCGCAAAAGAAATCCTAAAAAGCGTACGACTAAAAGCTTGAAGGCGTTAGCATGCTGCCATTCATGTTGGAGCGCTATTTAGTGTGGATACTGGTAGAGAGAGTGGATTCGTAGAGTGAGTGGATTCGTAGAGTCGGCTCCTAGAGATTGATCACACAAGAAGGCATTAGCCCACGAGTTCGTAAAGCACGCACATGAGTTTGCAAAGGTATAGTTCCTAATGAACCCAATTTGAACGCTATTGATAGATCTTCTTATTGGGATTCGTAAAATTTTAATGGATGGAATCCTTCCGCTGCGTGTATGGATCCCAACAAAAAGTCCAATGATAACTACAACAACATATACAAATTAAATTAGAATAAAAAGGCAATTTCTTCTTAAACATCTTAAATAGACAAAGTTAAAATATGTACCTTTCAATAATTGGTGCTAGATAACAAGGAAATTTCTTCTATCCCATTGTATAGCCCACATAAATTGTCCTTAGTTCCAACTTATTTGTGTTCTTTGTTGTGTTTATGGGACATAATAATTCATATAAATCATTTCTTCCGATTTGGACGCACATGTTGTGGAAGAAACTTAGATAGAATTAAAATGAAAAAAGAATTGTTGAATATATATATATATATATATATATATATATATATATATATATACACATCATTAATTGAAGGGGGAAAAACTTTGCAATTTTAACCTATCCTATATCTAGCGCCTCCAAATGTATAAACTACCTCAAACCTGTCCTATCAATTGTAAAAGGATACGAGAGTCTTACACTGACAATTCCCTTAGGTATCTACATAGTGATATCATCAATGTCCTTGTAGAGCTGTTGTAGTCATGCTAAGAAGGAAATTGTGTCGCATGTTGACAAGAAAATTCAAGAAATAGTAAAGTATTTCCTACCATTAGAGGTGTCGCCGCATAATTAATAAGTGTCTTTGGCCAAAGGATGAATGATCCTATCGCCTTCCCTAGTGTGGGAACCTCTTTATCAGGAATTAGGATGTCTATAGCTTCTTCCCCCTCTTGAACACATGTCATAGTCATCCTACATTGGTTGTCTAGAATGTGCTTATTATGGTGGATGGTTGCTTGTGTGTAAACGAGAGCAATGGTAACACGATGCAGTTGTAGGACATCCAAATACAGATTGCAAGGTTCTCCACTTTATGGAGTGAAAGAAGGTTTGCCAAGTAATACCTCCAGGGGATTATAACTTTCTTTGCTGTTGGGGAAGGCTAGGGATTCCTAGGTTGACGTTCTTCCTTTTCCTTCTCCTATTGGACTGTAGATCTCAAATCACCACTAGTTCTTTTAAGAGATCTTCTCGTAGTTAAGCTTAGCACTAGGTTCACCATGTAAACAATAATGTGAAGCTCGCCCAAAATATTTTGTGACACGAACATCCCTTGGTTCCCCTTGAACATAACTAGGTGATCTATATTCATACTCGTTGTTGATAAGATATCCATTCGTTTACTTGGCGTAAATGAACCTTGGCTGCTCTACTCTTCAAGTTCATTCTGTATCATACAATTTTTCATAAATAAAAATTAAATACTTCTAACATGAAAAAATTTCAAAATCAAATACTTCTATATTAACTACTTACAATCTTTATGGCAACCCCAACAACAACTAGATTTATGTATTTGTCACCCTTAAGCCTCACAACTTTCCAATTTTTTGTGATGTGAAAGACGGTCTGAGGCCTAGGCAATAATGCTAGGATCTGATTTGACAGCTTCCTTCATTTTCTCCAACTCTTCTTCCATCATCTTTCATTTAAGCTTTTGATAACCACCTGAAGACATGTAATAGTGGTATTTATTTCCTACTTGCTTCACTTAGTTTTTGTGAAACAAAAACAAAGAAAATTGAGTCAATGATGTCAAGCAGATTCAAATAAAAGATAAGATACGAAAGAAATTTTACAAGAAATTGAGGATCTTGCCTTGACGCCACAACCAACCTCTAGTCCTTAGGAGAAATGTACCTATATTTTTTTTTACATGAATCCTCATCCCTCCTTGCCCTTGGAATATACTTTTAGGAAAGCTTGTTCTTGAAATTTTTCCATCGTAAATGAACCTTTCCCCATCCAGTGCTTGTACACCCTGCCTTGTTGTCTAGGATATTGTACATTTGTTACAAGGTAAATGATAAGATAATTACATTTCAAGCAATATGACTAAAGATACAAATACAGATATAATGAAAATTATATACCAAAATTTGTTTCCAAATCAAGTCCTTTGTTTTCAATAGAACCAACTTCCAAGTAGGGTACACAATGCGAACTTTGCTTCGAGCCGAATAGCCTACATAACTAATTAATTTGTCTTCCTTAACACTAATTGGATTCATATTAGCATCAAAGTCCATATATAGCCTCTCCTGTTGTTGTTAATGACGTGCAACCACTGCTACAATCTTTGTGTTGCCTCTAACATTTCTCACAAAGGGTTTGCCTCTATCACTTTGTGACCCATCAGAGTTGTCCATACTCCTGTTAAGACAAAACAATGTTATATATGTTATTAAATTGTAATTAAATGAATAAAATAAACTAACAAATAAAATCAAAACAAAAATAACACAGTACTATGTTAGTTCTCTATATGTTTTGATGATAACTGGTAGTTGTAAACCCAAGTTGAAGTTTGTCTTTGTAAAATTGAAAAACTTACTATCAAATACAAACTCGAGTTTTGGTCAGAAAACTCGAGTTTAGACTTGACAGAGAGTAGCTCAAGTTTTTGTAAACTTAGACAAACTCGAGTTTAGTTTTGGATACTCGAGTTCAGGTCATTCATAGAGCTCCTAAGTTTTTCAAGACAAAGGAAACAAAAGTTTAGTTAAATAAACTCCAGTTTTGACAAGACATATGAATCTAAGTTTTCCAAGCTTTGTTGGAAACTCGAGTTTGTGTTTTGTAAACTCGAGTTTGTAACATATTGAGAGCTATGCTCCATTCTAAGCTTGAGAAAACTTGAGTTGTCTCTTTGAAAACTCCAGTCTGCACCTGCTAAAGTATTTTACAAAGTTTCCCCTCTTATAAGGAAACTCGAGTTTCGTTTTTACTAACTCAAGTTTAGGACTCAGAGAAAAAAATGTTTCTAAAGATTTGAAAACTCCAGTTTTCCATTACAAACTCCAATTTAAACCACATAGAGAGTTTTCCAATCTTTTTCCCTTAGTTATTATGGAAACTCGAGTTAGACATAGTTAACTCAAGTTTATGCCAAGCAGAGAGCTTCGCTCTATCTGAACTTTTGAAAACTCCAATTTTAAATAAAAACTCCTGTTTTGAGCTTTTGGACTTAAAATATGGTTTCACTATAAAAGACCAAAAACTCGAGTTAGTCACTTAATATGACTCGAGTTTTGCCCTTGCTCAAAACTTGTCTCAAATATCAAATCACGACATTCATCTCTCGATAGAGAAAACTCGAGTCAAATTTATCAAACTTGAGTTTAGGCTTCTGAAGTAAAATACAAACTCCAGTTTGGATGAACAAACTCGAGTTTATTTCGGAGAGTTTGAAAATCAAACTGCATGAATTTATGAAATCTTTATGTTTGATCTAGATACTTCTTATCATCCCTCATTACTATTCCTAACTATGTTTAATCACTTTGTTAGTGAGTTTCAGATGATTTAAAGAATATTAAATGGAGATTTAGTCAAAAGCAAAAAGCAATGTCAGAACATTTATTACAAAGTACAGAAAGCTAGCATCCTTTTGGACAATCATTCTGCACACGTTGTAAAGAGATTAATGTTTTGTTGCCCTATAAAGAAACTACTCTTCCAACGGATTAAACTTAAGGGAAGTCAACCATAAATCTCTGTGCACCTGGATTAACTGAAGAGTAGAGAGAGAAGAGACCAAAGTGTTCCTAATCATATTAGCAATGTCTCCAACGGTTACATTGAAGAATCCAATGGTCATTTAATGCTATCTTGATATATATAGAGCTGCATTCAAGTCTTCTAAAAAAGAAAGATTAAGAAAACGAAAAGCATTCAAGTTTCCAACTACTCTTTCAGTTTTCTACTGTTAAGTATCTTTTGATACATTTGTACTTCATTGTTTATCACTATTAACTCTTAGATAGAGTTTTTCATTTATTGTAAGAATATCAAGTCGTGGGACTTGGAGATTCGGAATATCAGATTACAACTTGTAAGGGGGAGTGTATCCTAGTGAGAGTATAACTTTTGAGTGCAGAGTGTGTAATTGATATTATGAGTTAGCGAAAATCCTAGAGTGTCTGGGGATTGGATGTAGGTTAAGGATTTGGACCAAACTAATATAAATTCCTTTGTGTCAAGCTTCTCTTAAAATCTTCTCTGTTCACCTCTGTTTTAATTCTATAAAACAGAGTAATTCGAAAAAGTTTTTAAAATCCCCAATTCACCCCCTCTTAGTGATTTGCTCCATTTACATACTATTTCATAACTTAAGGTCTTACTTTATATGTTTCTCATATTCCTTCACAATGATCATTTCTTACAACATATTCTTCAACATCTACCAATTCTACTTCAATTTCTATAGGTGGATTTGTTGTGAAAGGAGTTGTATCGTCAAGGTTAAAGGATTCTTCACCATACTTCTTTTTTTTTTTACTTCAAAGTCCAATAGACATTTTTTTATTTGCAAGGTTTGTGACATAAAATACTTGTTTCGCCTTGCTTGCTAGAATGAATTGCTCATCTCTATGACCAACTCTTTGAAGATCGACTGAGAAAAATCCAACTTGTGGATGTATTACAACAACATTATTGCTAACTCAACTCGCTTACATTTCAATATATCAACTTTGAACTTGTTGTAGGTCATCTCCCATATTTCTTCAATAACTCCATAATATAACATTTATGCAAATATGGGGTTTTTGTCTTTCAAACTCAAAAAGTGCATAGATTCAGCTTCAACCATTACCCCACTATTTTGCATAGAACTTATTTCATCAAAGTCTTTTATGTAGAAAGAATGCCCATTTATATCATAACTGCTCTAAGAGATTACCTTAAAAGAAGGCCCTCAAGTGAACTACTTAACTGCATCAGACACACCTGTCTCATGCAACACCTTTTCCTCGAACTACTTTATGAAGTCTTGCTTTTCTCATTAGCTATTTGCATATCATTCTTCCTTGGATTCATATTCTTCAAACTCTTTCTATGTTCATCTATGTATGGTTGAACTTCTATATTATTCAAGATATACAAGTATGCTTGTAACACCTCTTCACAAGGCATATTCTTCACTTTGAATCCTCATTTTCCCTCCCTTCTGCCCTCGTCATGCTGAGATTGTATCATCTCCCGTAATAGACAATCTTTGCAAAAGTCCGTAGCTTCTTCAACTACATATCTTTCAACTATTGAAGCTTCCAATTGATAAAGATTTTTAGAATACCCTTTTAAGATCTTCATGTATCACTCGAAAGGATACATCCACCTTAAGTAAACTGCACCATAGAGCCATACCTCCCTTACCAAATGAATTCTCAAATGCACCACTATATCAAAAAAAAAAAGAGCAGGAGGAAAATGCATCTCTAGTTAGGACAAAATAATATAACCCTCATTTTCCAATTTATCCAAATTTTCAATGTCAATGGATTTGTTACAGATAGTATTAAAAGAAAGTACATAATTTTGTTATAGTGGTTCACACTTCATCTTTCATAATGCCTCTAATAGCTATTAGTAATAGTTGTTGCATCAACACATGATAATCATGGGACTCCATTCCTACTAACTTCAAATTGTCCATGGACACAAACCTTCTCACATTAGAAGAATACCCTTGTAGAACCTTAATGTCATATAAACACCCTCACAAACTTTTTTCCTCCACTTTTGATAGTATATCTGTTGTTGGCCCTGTGTATGCCCTTTTACCATCTTATTTTAGTTGTTGATGTAACCGTTCTCTTATTCCTATATCAGCCAAGTCTAGTCTTACACTAATTTCATCCTTAGTCTTCCTTGGTATGTGCAAAAACATACTAACAAGGCTATCGCAAACGTTTTTCTCCACATACATCACATCAAGACTATGCCCATGTATACTTAGTACACCCATAAGTTTCCTTTTAAGTTGAGTAAATGTAAGGTCCTTGTCAACCATTTATACTTAGTACACCAAGGGAATAAAAGTGTCTCTGCATCACTCCGCAAGCTATCATATACATGCAATCATGCAAAAGATTATACATCAACATGAATCATTTTCTCCTTTCTATAAACCTTTCTTGAAATTGCTCGGACCTATAGATTTTTTCCCCTTTTCATAATGTTCAAGGGAAGAATGGTTCCTTATCATTGGACATGAAGTATTTGTATTTTGTATTCCTCTTCATATTTCCTATCCTTCTTTCCTTTCTAGAATAATATAAGACTATATTTTTGCTCTGCAAAGACTCATTTATGTGTGTGGTTAAATTGATGGGATTCATTTGAAATTTTTCTCTCAATTGCTATTCTTGTTCTTATAATTATAATTCGCATAGTAGATAGCGAATGAATCTTATTACTGTAACCGTTCTTTTTTTACCATTTTCCTAATGATTATTAAAGTATGGTGAAAGCTAGTACATCAAGTGAATGGTGGGGACTATGAAGTTTTTTAGAATTACATGATATTGTTCTTCTTTTTTTATTTCACTTCACACATAAACTCTTTTCTCTTTCATTGAATTTGCTACTAGATGTGGATGTCTAATCATATCAAACTTGTCAAATATGCCCTATATATATTTATATATGCTTTTTGTTGCTTATGTTTCAGTTCTAATTAACATTTCAATTAAGCTATAACTACATTACTTTTTATGTTTCTGTTTTAGTTAATGTTATCTCTGTTTGAGAGTGAAACAATGTCATCTAGTTCAATTCCTCTAAATGATATTGGGGTCTATCAACAAGCACCAAAAAAATTCAAGTCAATAAACTAATAAGAAAAATGATAGTGATGATGATATCATTAAGAAGAGGCAAGAAACCTCAGCTATTTGGGATGGTTTTGATCAAATTGAAACTAATGATGGGCTCAAAGCTAAATACAAGTACTAAAAAAAATTATTTTCATGCTCAGGGAAAGAAGCTAGCACTTCACATCTATGGAGACATGCCAAATCTTGTGATTCAAGGAGGCTGCACGTTGCTTCAAAAAACAAGCAAGGTGCAACAACGTGCATGAGCAGCCTTCTAGTATTAATCAATGTTTGGCATTAGGTGCCAAATATTCTAATAAGAAGATGAGGGAAATAATTGCTATTGCAATCATGGTGTATGAGCATCCTTTTAACATTGTTGCGGATGAAGTTTGGATGTGGGGCTTCCAATAAGATAATTTTAGATTTCAAAAATTTTCTCGCAAGACAATAAGAAGTGATTGTTTGACCATATATAAGACAGAAAGAAACAATTGAAGACCTGCTTACAAGGTGTGAGGAAGATTAGTTTGACTGCTGATATGTGAAAATCAAGTTATAAGTGACTGAATACATGGTTATCACCGGCCATTTAATTGATGCAGGGTGAAATATTCAAAACAAGGTTTTGAGTTTTTGAAAGTTGTTGCCCCCAGACGAGGAATTGATGTGAATGATGCTATTTTCTAGTTTTGGAAGGCATGGGGAATTGAAAACAAAGTGTTTTCTATGTCAGTTGACAATGCTTCTTATAATGATTCTTGTTTAAGGGCTCTTCAGGACACCTTATAACTCCGTAGTTCATTACCTCTGGGTGGTAATTTGTTTCATGTTAGATGTTATGCGCACATATTAAACTTGTTGGTGCAAGTTGGCCTTGGTAGAATTAAGGACATTATAAATAATATCCGTTAGAGTGTGAAATATATCAATTACTCTGACTTAAGGCTAAAAGAATTCTCTGATATTGTTGAACAAAAACATTTGAAGGAAAAGAAAATCATTCTTGATTGTCTACTTTACAATTATACACCATTAGAAGAGGATTGGAAGGAGGTTGAGAAGATTTGCAAACTTCTAGAAGTGTTCAATCTAGCGGTTCATGTCATATCAGGCAATGAGTATACTACTACAAATTTGTACATTCATGAAGTTTGGAGAGCGTGATGAGTAATTAATAATTCCTTAGAAGATAGTGATTTCATCATAGTAGAAATGATAGCCTCAATGAAAGAGAAGTCTTATAAATATTAGGGGAATGCATTATGGTAATGGCTCTTTGATAGATCTTAAGAATCAAGATTTAATAGAATAATTCAAGAACCAGAATCTAAATTCTTGACCAAATAAGACAATATATTCTGTATATATTTCTACATAATGCCTATTTACAAAATAAGGAAATTTATAGGAATGCATAACAAATATAAAAATTTGAAAAAAAACTCCCCAAGTAATAAGACACACATAAAAACATAACTTCTTAACTACCCCTAGTATGTCTTATCCAAACACATATAAAGCATAACTTCCTAACTACCTTGAATTATCCTTATTTAACTGCCTCTTCCTTGAATAAACAAGAAGATGATGACTTGGTATTCTATCATTACCCTTTCCTTGAAAGTGAGCCTTGTCCTTAAGGAGAAAGTGGGTAAATTGTATAGCAATCAGGTCATAGGGTTACCAGTTAGATTATTTTGGAGGCCAATTCTTCCATTTGATAAGTAAATGAACATCTGAATTGTTGGTAGCAAGAACCTTAGAATCCAGAACTTGTTTAGGTTCAAGAAGAAGTTTCCAATCATCAAAACTGGGTAAAGGAGGCAATGGAGTAGAAACATTATAACCATAAGCAACTTTGAGTAGAGAGACATAAAATAATGGATGCACAAGAGAAGCTGGAGGTAATTGAAGCTCATAAGCAACTGTACCCACCTTGCTTTTAATAGGATAGGGACCAAAATATCGAGGAGATAATTTGTGGAATCTCTGTTGAGCCAAAGATTTTTGTTAGTAAGGCTGGACCTTTAAAAACACCATGTCATTAACATGAAACATAACATGTCATTGAGGAGAATATGCTTGATACTTCATATGAGATTGAACAGCAGCTAGGTTGGACTTAATAAGGTTCAAAACATCATCTCGTTCTTCAAAGAAGTCAACCAAATCATTGATACGAGTGTCACTGTGCATAAATGGTAGCATGGTAGGTAGATCCTTACTATAAACCACTTGAAAAAAAGTATACCCCAAAGATGAATGATAAGCGGTGTTGTAAGAAAACTAAGCCCAATGTAGGAATTAATGCCAACATTTAGGAAAATATTGACAAAAACACCCTAAATAAGTCTTTAAGCACATGTTAACAACCTTAGTTTGGCCATCTATTTGAGGATGGTAAGAAGTTCTAATCTTTAAAGTGGTGCCATTCAAACGAAACAATTCCCTCCAAAAAGCACTTAGAACATAGGATCCCTATCAGATACAATGGACTTAGGAAAGCTATGTAAATGTACCACTTATTTGCAAAAAAGAGAGGCAATAGATTTGGCTAAAAAGGACTGAGCCATACCCATAAAGTGTTCTGTTGCTAAATCGATCCACTACCACAAAGATACACTCCAAACTATGAGAAAGGGGTAAGCTAGTGATAAAATCCAGTGAGATATCTTCCCATGTATGTGCTAGAATTGGAAGTGGTTGTAAGAGACCCGTGGGGGCTTATGGAATGTACTTGTCATGTTTACAAGCTGAACAATTTTGGATAAAGGATGTGACCTCAGCTTTTATGTTTTGCCAAAAATAGAACTACTGTAAACATTTCATCATTTTAAGAACACTTCCATGACTACCAATAGGTATAGAATGAACTTCCATGATCAATTGAGATGTGAGAGGAGAATTTGTAGGCAAAACCAAGCAATCATTATAGTATAAATGATTGTCATTCAGGAAGAAGTGAGGGAGTGACTGAGGTTGGCTTGTAAATATGCTTTGACATAAGATGTGTAAGGATCTTGATCTAATAGGGCAAGTAGATCATTAAACAATGAGGCATGAGGGATAACCAAAGATGAGAATTCACTAGAATGTGGCATGCAGGAAAGAGAATCAACAGCTTGATTTAAAGTCTAGCTTTGTAAATGATTTCAAAGTCAAAAGGAAGGAGTTTGAAGATTAAATGCTGCTGGGCATAAGTAGTAATGTGTTGATGGAGAATATATTTGATGCTAAAATGATCAATGTGTACTTCAAACTTGCATCCCAATAGATAATGGCACCATTTCTACAAAGAAGATACGAGCTCCAATAATTTCTTCATATAAACTGAAGCATTTCACATGCATTGTAACAAGTCTTTGTTGTAAAAAGCTATTAGATGACCCTCTTGATATAAAATAGACCCAATTCTTGTAGAGAAAGCATCACATTCCACAATAAATTGTTTGGCAATGTCTAAAAGATGTAAAATTAGAGCATTAACTAATGCTTTCTGAAGTTCTTGAAAATCTTGAAAAGAAGATAGTGACTTCTCCTCCCAAATGAAAGCATTCTTCTTAGTCATATCAGTGAGAGGTTTGGCAATTTGACTATAATGCTTGATAAATCTGTGATAATAGCCTGAAAGCCCCAAAAAACAACACAATTCTATAAGATTTTTAGGAAGAGGCCATTTATCAATAGCAATAACTTTATCAGGGTCTACCATGACTGCCTTGGCTAAAATAATGTGTCCTAGAAAGGAAATATCAAGTTAGAGAAAATCACACTTATCAAGATTGGCATAAAATTCATTCAAACACAATAGCTGGAAGATATTACCCAAATGAGTGATATGATCCTTAAAAGACTTGTAAACTAGAATATCATAAAAAAAACACCAATATAAACTTCAAGAGATATGATCTAAACAAGTCATCCATGATTATCTGAAAGATAGAAGGGGCATTGGTCAACCTGAATGGCATAATAGTGAACTCAAAAAGACCTGAGTGAGTACAGAAGGCATTCTTGTCTTTGCCTTGAGGATGAACTTGGATTTGATTGTTAGTTCTCTATGATTTTTGAAGATAACAGACAATTGTAAACTAAGATTGAAGTTTGTCTTAAGTAAGTGAAAAACTTATTGCTATGGCAAACTCAAGTTTCAAACTCAAAACTCGAGTTTTGATCTGACAGTGAAAAGCTCAAATTTAATGATCAAAGGCAAAACTCCATTTTCCTAGTGGAAACTCGAGTTTTGATCTTACAAGGAGCATTCCAAGTTTTTCATCAGGACAAACTCGAGTTTTGGTTTGGAAACTCGATTTAGGTCATACAAAGACTCTTCAATATTTTCTAAAGAAACGCAAAACTCCAGTTTTCATTTGGAAACTCGAGTTTTGATCATATAGAGAGTCATCTAAGTTTCTGACTTAAGAAAACTCCAGTTTTAAAGGGAAACTCCAATTTCTAGATTTTCCAAGTTTTCCCAAGTTTTAGGAAAACTCGAGTTTTGGCCTGACAAATTGTTTTTCACGTTTTCAAACATCTGAAGACTTAAGTTTTGAATTGAAAACTCCAGTTTCTTGCTTGACTCCAAATTTCAAATGTTTTCATGTTTTAAATGGAAACTCGAGTTTAGCATTGAAAACTCGAGTTTTGGCCAAGCACAGAAGATCACTATTTTTTTTCATGTATTCAAAACTCTAGTTTTGAAATATCACAGATCTCTCTAAGTTTCAAAATATTAAAATGGAAACTTGAGTTTAGTATTGGAAACTCGAGTTTTGGTCAAACAGAAAGCATCAATGTCTTTCAGTGATTTCAAGACTCTAGTTTCGATTGAAAACTACAGTTTTAAGGTTTTGGACATATATTCATTAAAAGTCCAAAACTCGAGTTTTGTCTGAAAACTCGAGTTTGGTCTCTAGCTAAAATGGTGGTTGAAAACTCAAATCACGACTTTCCTATCTGGAAGGAGGAAACTCGAGTTTTGATATGAAAACTTGAGTTTATACTTAGTGCATAGTGACAAACTTGAGTTTTGATACACAAACTCAAATTTGCGTCACGACTGTTAAAAATTCAAATCTAACAAATTTGTGAAATCTTTCTTGTCTGATCGTAATGTTTTATAATATCATTTATCAACTTCACTAAATATGTTTAACGTGTTTGCTAGTGAATTTCAGTTGTTTTAAGAAGATTAAAGGAGCTATTTCAACACAAGCAAAAAGCATGTCAAAGCATTAAAATGCAAAGGACAGTTAATTTGCTATATTCTAATCAAACAACCTCTGCACGATGCAAAATGGATAAATGCTTCTTAACTAAACAAGTCTCTGACATTCCAACGGACAAATACTCAAGAGAAGTCAACATTAATTTGGGCTAAGAAAGTTAACTCCATGTGAATCTTAAGTTGTCCCCTTCATCATCATAACTGAACTAGATCTTTATTATTTTACTTGCTTTTAATCAATCTTTTTATTAGGATTTTAACTCTTCTCTCATAAGAAAACCCCCCCCCCCAAAATTGCATTTAAATTCATATAGATTAGTCTCATTTTTATATAGGTTTTAGAATCAATTGTATTAGTACATTTAGTTAGTTAGTTGCATAAATGTGGTAGTGTTTTACATCCAAGTTTAGGTCCATTTGCATTCCACTGCATCATTTGTCACTTGAAAGTTAGTCCTAAAGAAAACCTTCAGTTTGTTTCTTGGGAGAATGATTTAAGTTGACCCTAAATTGTATAATTAATTAGGACCTGATTTAATTGACCGCTTTAACGATAAAAGCAGCTCATCAATATGCTTGCGTAACAAAGCAGTACAATTTCAACATCTGCAAAGATTCTTAAGCCCCAACGTGAAAGAATATGATTGCACGTGTTTACCATGAGAGTCTTCCGAGTGTCGTAAAAGTGTCAATTAATAGACAGAACCTGCATGCAATTCCAAAACAGAAAACAATTCTCTCATAAGATCACATTGTGCCAAGCTTTCCTGAAATTGCTGTTCAGTAATTCAGTATATTTTGACATATACCATCATTCATTTCTGTTATCCTCTCAATCAAAGTAAAAGACATCATTCTCCAGTTAAGGCGAGAAAATAAACACAAATAAACAAAAGTTTGGATTGCGCGTTCTGTTTCCTGGAAGCTGATAAATTTTCCAGGAAGGCCAGACAGAAAACTGTCCAAAAGAACAAATTCCCCAGTTCACGATGTTTCATCAACTTGGATGCATTTGGACTTCAACTCTTCCATCGTTCTTATCAAAATCTTAAAAATAACAACAAATGCAGGGAAAATTTTACTACAGAGGATCAGGATCGTGGGTGCAGGGGTGGAGTCGGGAATTGCAATTAAGGAGCGAAAATTATAGAATGGAACCCAACTGTTTATGAAACTATATTTTAGCCCTATAAATATTTGAATACTTTTATTTTAGTCCCTCCATGTAACTTAACAAAGATGGATTAAATTGATAATCATGAAGTTTTTATGAGACTAAAGATAATTCACTAAAAATTTGGGTTTTTTTCTGTAATTTTAGGAGGCCACCCTTGGCCCTCCTAATTCGGCCGCTGGTGGGGCCCACTTCTTGTATCTTTCGATCTCTTAGTAATTTCACAGTGAACAATACAGTAGAAAACCAAAAACTGAGAAATTACACTTCAAACAGAAACTGAATATTAAGAAGCCATCTTGAAGTCATGATCATCATCCTGAACATGTAATTTACAGACAAAACAAATAAAAAGAAAAAAAAAATGCACTATTTCTCCTTTCCAAAGAAAATAACATGGAACTCAACTGGAAAATCACATGCAAGAGTCAGACCAAACAATCATAATTACCGATGATCAAGCCGACAGTGACAAATGAGAGAAGTCCAAAGATGAACTTCATTTTAAGAACAATGATGATGTGTTAAAAAAATTCCTCTACGATCGGTGCCGCTCACTATCATCCATATATGCTCTTAATGCAATATAGGGTTAAAATTTTGTCCCTTTTTCTTCTAGTTGATAGATGATGAACGGAGACTGAGATATAGCCGTTAAGGATGATGTATTAAAAAAAAATTCAAATGTCCTCTTGTCACTCGTGAACCGGATGAACGGGTTATAAGGCACCTGATATAGGTTTTCTCCAATGAGTTGTGAATTGCTATTGGGAAAAAATAAAAAAGCAGAGTTCCGAATTGCTAGCAGGTCATACCTAAACTATTGTTGGAATCGAAACTGATTTAGAATTTTGATATATCAAAATATTTTCTTGAAATTTTCACTCTATCAAATCCATCGAATCTTAATATTGTTAGCCTCAAATAAGAAATTATTTTGCTCATCGTCAAAATAATAATAATAAATTATTTTTTCCAATGTTATTAGTATTTAAAAATATTTTGTTTAAACTTTTAATGTCAACATTTTTAATGGCTTTAAAATTAAAGGATTAACAAATATTTTTTAAAATTAATATATTGCTTTTACTTTTATCTTTATATAACCATTCTAATTTTTTACAAGGGCAAAAGGGTCTTTCTCATCACGGCTGAGTTCATCCACTCCCACTTTTATATTAGCATTTTACATATTGGTCCTTTATTATAGTGAGTTTTCTCTAACCTCTCCTATTATAGTATGTTGATTTAATGATTTTACACTTAGTTTTGAATTAGCATCCATCAACAGCAGCAAGAATCAATAATTGCTTTTTGGCATGTTGACTCATTTTTTTAGCCTATTTGAAGAAAGACATTATGCACAGAATAATAAGTTTCTATGTGGTGTAGATGATGCTATTTTTATTATCCATGGTTAGAAAGGAAAGTTTCTTCTTTTCATTAGCCCCCCCTCCCCTTCTCTCTATTGAATGAGACATACCCAAATTTAGCTGCATGGTTTAACAATATAAACTTGCCCTCATCAATGGAGATTTGTTTGGAAAGTAGCTTCTCACTCTACCCTTCCTCTCCTCTACTCCATTTTATCATTATTGGATCAAGATTTGATTAAGTGCATCTCTCATCTTAAAATATTTTCTTTTAGGGTTAAAGTACAAAAATACACATATAGTTTTCTTAAAAGTGCACCCAACATCTTTTTTTTTTTTTTTGGTGCAAAAGTAACTATATGGTTACAAAAGTATAGCGAAAATATCCATTGACCATTAGTTAATCGTTAGTTTGATTTTTTTTTTAATTTTTAAAGCTAACATGAATGATAACTCAATTAAATTTTATTTTAACTGGCAATGAAGAATTGGAGGAATTACATAAACGGACCCAGATAGTTTTGAAAATCACATAAAGGCGGCAATAGTGGTGAGGAGGCGGAGATAGGCAGCCCGAAGGGTAAGAATGCGATTGGGAGAGAGAAGGGAAATTGGAGAGAGATGGGCTAAATTGTAATTTCTAAAATATCTATGCAATTTTTTGTAATTTTCTTCAGTTCTTTATTATCAGCATGAAATTTAGCCAAGTCATCGTCCATATCAGTCTTAAAAATACAAAAAGTTAAACTAATGATTAACTAATGGTCAATGAGTACTTTTACTCCATTTTTGTAATCACATAGTTACTTTTGTAAAAAAATAAATAAATAATAATAATAATAAAATAGTGTTAGGTGCACTTTTAGAAAAATCATGTGTGTATTTTTGCATTTTAACCCTTTCTTTTTTTCCAATAATTTTTCACAAGGGAAAAAGAGTCTTTCTCATCTTCGGTGCTTCCAGAGCCGGATCAGACTGGACGGTGGGATCGGTCTGGCCATCAGTCTATGATGAGAAGGAGTTGACTCTCAGCTCCATACCTCTTTAGTGGTTTAGCCAAATCAAGTCATTCAAAGCCTAAAGCCAGAATTGTTGGATATAATTAGTTTTGATGATGACTTATATATATGCCATTAGTAAGAACGAAAAGATTGAGTAATATGTTTATCTTCTTTATTGATTAATTCTTGAATGTAATAGAGTCAAAAATGTAAAGTGAAGAATGATCAAAAAGAAGAATTGGCAAAGAAGGAAAAAGAGAAGATCAAGGAGGACGAGGATGTAGATGAGGATAAGGAAAAAGAAGAAAAGAAGAAGAAGAAGAGGAGAAATTGAAGAAGAAAGAACTTATTGAATGGAACATCTTCATTCCAAGTTCAAGTTCAGTTCAAATATATTTATGAAGTATGTTCAAGAGATGAAAGAAGAAATTGAAGAAAATGATAAGTTCAAGTAGAAGAAATATTGAAGAATGTAGAAGGTGTAGAGAATGATGAGTTAAAGCTAAATGATGAAAATTGATCTAGATGGGAAATGATGGAAGATGGAAGAAGTTGATGAAGAGAATGAGAATATCAAGATTAGCTCAAGTTCATTTATGAGGAATAATGAAGAAGAAAATGATGAAAAGGAAATATTGTTCAAGATGAATGATAGAAGATATAAGAACTTGATGAAAATATAATTATACAAGTCCCAAGATTGATTATAGAAGTGTCCATGATCAAATGGAAGTTGGAAGGGGTTAATTCAGAGTTAAAGTCAGCAAAAATCTGATTCTGGATGAGAAAATTCAAGTATAATGGTCAAAACTCGAGTTTCCTACTTTACTGGTAGTGATTTGTCTCTGGAGTTCAAGAAAACTCGAGTATGGGAGTCAATACTCAAGTATAGAACTCAATGACTCGAGTATTGGGTGTTTTCAGCTTCTTTGGCACTTCTGGACCCGACAATACTCAAGTATCCAATTCAATACTCGAGTATCAGCATTGGTCAGCAACTCTGTTCATCTCTGTTTCACGTTCAGCTTTAGGCGAGGTTTGTTGAGTGGTTTTGTCATTACATCTACAATCTAATATGTAGATTGAATGTAGCACAAGTTCATGATTCTTGCTTCAACCTTCTCTTTAATAAAGTTTATATTATCTTAACATATTTTGTTCAATTGTTATATATAGGATTCTTTGTTATTCCAATGATGGCCTTGTTGTCACACCAGAGTTGCATAGATCCTTCATATGGAATTCCCAAATATGTTAATAGCCTAATAACCTAGAGTCCTTTATATACTCCCTCGTTAACAGCTCTCAACTTCACTTATGCACTACTTCTTGAAATCACAGTTTGTTTCTTGCTTCTCCATATAACCAAATTTCCCCACACATATGTGGAGTATCCTAAAATTGACCTCCTATTCTCTCAATCTCTTGCATGGTCTACATTGGTTTAGATTTTGATGTTTCTGGCAGTGCCTTTCTTAAAGAAAATTCATCTTCTAGGATTAAGCTTCAAATAGCTCAAAATTCTATAAATAGTCTTCATATACTCTTCTTATGGTTGATGCTTACACTAACTTACTATTCCAAGTGCATAGCTAAAATCCATATGCATGTGGGTTAAGTATATTATTTTCCCTACAAGTATTTTGTATTGTTCTGAGTTAACAAGGGCACTATTTGATTTTATCTCTAGGTGATGACAACCTTCTTCCATTGGTGTTCCTTCGAGTTATGCCCCTAACATTTTTGTTTTATGTAACAAATCTAGGGTATACTTACACTAGAATATGTTGATGTCCTTTTTGACTCTTGCTACTTCTATACCCAATAAGTATCTCATTTGACTGAGATCCTTCACTTGGAATTCATTTGATAGATCCTTCTTTAGTTAGGAAATAGAATCTTCATTGTTCTATGTAATAACTATGTCATCAACATAGAAAATCAAGATAATGACTCATGTTATCATGCTTGATAAACGTGTTATCAGCTTGCCCCTATTTATATCCAAGTTTCTTTACTTCCTTGGTGAATCATTTGAACCATGATTACTTTAACCCATGTAGAGACTCCTTGAGTTTATAGACAGAGTCGTGTGGAGCTAAAACTCCATTAGGAACCTACATGTACACCTGTTTCTCCAAGTCTTCATTCAAGAATGCATTCTTAATGTCTAGTTGAAGTAGTGAGCAATCTAAGTTAGCTATAATTGACAATAGTACTTGGATTGTATTGAATTTAGCTATTAGGGCCAATGTTTCCTACTAATCAATTACATAAGTCTGAGTATACTCTTATGCAACTAGTATTGCCTTGTACTTGTTGCTACTTCTATCAGGATTAAAATTCGAGGTGCAAATCTATTTACATCCTATCATTTTGTTTCCTCTGGGAAAAGCTATGATATCCCATGTTTTATTTTTCTCAAGTCCCTTTAACTCTTATTTTCTTTTGTTCCATCGTTGACTATGAAGAGTCTCTTTCACCCGAATGAGTCTCTGAACATATGATCATTTGTCTTCTTTGAATTAGTTTCTGTGTTGATGCTCTGTTTTTGCTACGCAATAAATGCCTTTAACAAAGATTTTCTTTTTGAATATTTTCACATTAACCTTCGTTTGATCATCTGAAACTCACTAATAATAATCATTAAAAGCATTGAGAATAGTTGTAAGCGATAATCTGAAGTAACAACATAACAATCATTTAGTTTGAATTTATGAAGATGATAATCAACTCTCTAATCCATAAGAACTCAAGTTACTGACTTGAGTTTTATTTTACAGAACTCTAGTTTTGTTCTTTGCGCAAAACTCTTTGAAAATGATTTCAAATATAAATATGCTTCAAGAAGGAATTCAAGTTGATAAAATAGAACTTGAGTTGTATCAATTGGTTGAAATCAAAACTCTTTGGAGAATAAAAGGAACTTGATTTATGTCTATTAAAACTCGAGTTTTTAGCATTTTGAAGGTTTCACTTAAATCATATGTTCTTTATAAACAATAAGAACTCAAGTTGTCACTATTCAAAATCAAGTGTTCATAAAGTAAAACTCAAGATCCTCATAACATTGCAACTCTATAGGATCTTGATGGAAGTTTGAAATTGATTTTTATAAAGGTATAGAACCTTTGGAAAACCTTGACTGCCTCAAAGTTTTCTTCCATTAAGTATACCCACATGATTCTAGTTTGATCATCTATGAAAGTGTCAAACCATTTTGCATTTTCTAAGGCTTTTGTTGTTGTAGGACCCCACATGTCACTATTGATTAGGCGGAAAGGAGTGGAGGGTGTATAGGGTTGTTTTGGGTATGAGGATTACATTTCAAGAATGAAATGATAGAGTAAGAGGTTACTATTGAGTGCTAAGATTGAAATGATAGAATGAGAGGTTGCATTTCATGAATCAGGTATTGGTATAAGAACCAACACGAATTTAAATCCCACCTCCATTAAAAGGGTCAAAAACAAGCCTCTTTGAGAGGGAAGGAAAGAAATGTCTCACATCTTGGAGGCATATAGATCAATTTCATTATGGTGGACCATAAAGTCGTGAGAGACTAGTAGACCCATGTTTGATATCGAGCCATTAGAAACAAATGAAGGAGATGAAAGAATAGGAGAAGGCAAGAAGAGTCTTTGGAGATGTAATAGGGAGGATGAAAGAAGAGTTGATATCGAATAATGGTAAATTGATTTCCTATAATTTTGTGGTATTAGGTGTTAGTATCAGAGCCAGTGTGGATTCAAATATCACCTCTACTAAAAGGGTTAAAGATGAACCTCTTTTGAGGGCATGTTGATCGGTTATATATGGTACAACATAATGGTATAGAACACTTTCAAACACGCGTCTGATACCAAGAAAAATGAAGGAGATGAAAGAAGAGGAAAAGGCCAAAGTCTTAGGAGATAAGATAAGGATGATTAAAGAAGAGCTAGTATCAAACTATAGTTCTTCTGTCTCCTATAATTTTTTATTGTCATAAATTGTAATTAAGGGCATATTTGGTCAATTCAAAAGATTTGGAGAGATTTGGAAACTTCAAACTCCTCAATCCAATCTGATAAGGGATTTTACAAATTGGTCACACGTATTTATCTTTTGCCTATTTTAATATTATTTTTCTAGGATTTTCCTAGATAAAATGGAGTTATAGATAGTATTAGGATAATAACTAATTTTGGTGGCGCCAACAATTCGCACAATCATCAAGTTAATATAATCTCCCCTTTACCCTGTAATTGCATTGGTCTCTATGCTTTCTCTGTAATCGCACTACACTCAATTAAAATGATAGAGTAAGATGTTGCATTTCTTATAACAGGTATTGGTATCAAAGCCAGCACAAATTCAAATCCCACTTCCATTAAAAGGGTCAAAGCAAGCCTCTTTTGAGAAGGAGCGAATAAAACGTCTTGTGTCTTGGACGACAAGTAAATTGGTTTCATTATGGTAGACCATAAAGTCATGAGAGACAAGTGGACCCATGTTTGATACCGAGATATTAGAAAGAATTGAAGGAGATAAAAGAATAGGTGAAGGAAAGAATCTTTGAAGATGTGGTAGGGAGGATAAAAGAAGAGCTGGTATCAAATGATGGTCCATCAGTCTCTACAACTTTGTGGTATTAGGTGCTAATGGTATCAGGTGCTAATTAAGAGCACCGATACCACTTGCTAATGTCACAAAGTTATAGGACATTGGTGGACTATCGTCTGATACCAACTCTTCTTTCATCTTTCATACCTCCTCACCCCAAACTCTTATCTTTTGCACTTAAACAACAAATCAATCAATTTTACTTGTATTTGATTTCTATGGACTGATGATTTGTTGTTCTGGTTCATGGTGATTGTTCATTGAAATTGTATTATCTAATACTCTTAAAACTAGATATGGGTTTTGTTGTGGGTACGATATCATCATCATTTTTCACAACTTTTTATTTATGTACAAGTTTCAAGTAATAAATTTTAGGGGTCAATAACAACATTACTATTACTATATAGATTAACAATATGAGAATTTAAATTGGCGACTTTATCATCCTTTTTCATAACTTCATATCCTAAAAACCAACAACCCTATAGGTATAATTTTCAAGCCACAAGTTTCAGGAGTTAATATTAATATTAGTATATAGATTAACAATATGAGAATATAAATTAACGAATTTAGTATCCTATTTCACAACTTCAACTATTTCATATGTTGCTTCAAATTGTAATTAGGGGCATATTGGTCATATAAAAGATTCGGAAACTCTAGATTCCTCCATCCAATCTGACATGAGATTTTATAAATTGGCCACACTTATTTATCTTTTGATTATTTTAATAGTATTTTTGTAGGATTTTTCCTAGCCAATATGGAGTTATACATAGTAGGAGGATAATAATTACTTTTGGCGGTGGCAACAATTCACACAATCAACAAGTAAGCATTCTTTGTCTCCTCTTTTCTCTGTAATTGCATTGGTCTCTATGCTTTCTCTATGATCGCACTCTACTCAATTCCCCTCTAATTTTGTTTGTTCCTCCTAGGTTTAAAGATTCAAAGCATTGGTATATGTCTAGCATCTTGAAAAGACCTAAAAAAACTGTTGAAGTAAGTGAGGCTCTCAAGGAATCTAAAAAAAATTCAAACCCAAATTTGTTTTGGAACTTGTTTAAGGTACGGACAACTATCTACTTTTCTTCTCAGTTGGTTTTCTTAATAAATTTCTAAGCAGCCTTCATAAACTGCACTATGAATATATATTAAATGAAGACCATAAACATGTTGAATTTCTTGAGGCTGAGCTTTCAATACTAGAGAAGACGTTTCACTAAACTCAATTTGAATTTCTCAACTTTTATGGGCAATCGTAGAAAAGAATATTGATAGCTAAGATTGAAATCATAGAGACTATTAAGGACTAATATTAAAATGATAGAATAAGAGGTTGCATTTCTCGTATCAAGTATTGGTATCAGAGCTAGCAGGAATTCATTTCCCACCTCCATTAAAAGAGTCAAAGACAAGCATCTTTTGAGAGAAAAGGAATGAAACGTCCCTTTCAGTCCCTCCCTAACAGAGGGACAGATAGTCAATTTTGAAAGAACTTATTGTTAACCTCTTTCAAATATGAATCTATTTGATTCAGAATGGAAGAACTTGGATTAATATCTCAATGGCCATAAAGTCGTAAGAGACAAGTGGACCCGTGTTTGATACTAAGACATTAGAAAGAAATGAAAGAGATGAAAGAGTAGGTGAAGGAAAGAGTCTTTGGAAATAAGGTAGGGAGGATAAAAGAAGAGCTAGTATCAAACAATGGTCTATCAGTCTCCTACAACTTTGTGGTATCAGGTGTTGGTATCAAAGCCAGGACGAATTCAAATACTTTGATGAGATGTTAGTATCAAGCCTAGTCATCTCCAGTAGTCACTCCCTCTATGTCCATTCAGGCTCCTCCTTACATATTTGGAGCTCTACTTTGGTCAAACTTACTGGTCAAAAATATTTTTACACCTAAAACAAAGTACTTGGTGTTGAGTGCTCTTTTGGAAAAAAAAATCACATGTATATTTTTGTACCTTAAAAGTCATGTCATCATCTAGTCAGCAAAAAAAGTCAAAATTAACAATCAAAGGATATTTTTGCATCTAATTTGTAACCACGTAGTCACTTTTGCACCTAAAAAAAGCACTCGATGCTGGGTGCTCCTCTGGAAAAAGCACATGTGTATTTTTGCCCCTTAACCCTAAAATAAACCAACATCTCATAAGGCTTTTTCGGGCAAAACTATCATTTTTAATAGTTAAACTATCATTATGAAATTCAAGGTCAAAACCATAATTTATTTGGGAACAAAACCATAATTTATTGGGGAACCTAATCGTAATTTATTCAGGAACAAATGGTAAAAAAGAAAATTATAATGCATATACATATAAATCAATCCATAAAACAAATAATTCATAATCATACACAATTTACTAGTATATGAAAGAATATTCAAAGCTACATGTTATTTTCTAACTTACAGAAAATCCTCAAAAGTTACTCTAAATCTCTCAATGAGAGTCTTCTTCTAGCAACCCAAAATAGTCTCCACTACACACACACACTCTCTCTCTCTCTTTCTCTTACACTCTCATATGATTGAACAGTGAAAGTATGTGGGTATGTGTGGTAGAAGAGAATGGATGGGGTATTTATAGAATTTTCAGGTCTCAACTACCTTTCAAATATCACATGTCCATCTTCCATCTAATCACCACACACGTGTCCATCTACCATCTAACTACCACATATATTTATATCTACCACCTAACTACCAAACATATGTATATCTACCATCTAATTACCATATACTTCTCTACCGATCAAATATCACATTCTTATCTACTGCATAACTCTCTACCATTCAAGTTAATATTTATAAAAAAATTTTACTCTATTTTTATTAATATAACTCATACTAAATAATTACATGGTAAATTTTATTTACTATAAATTAATTTATCCTAAAGTATAAATAAAATTCAAGATGTTACATATGAAACATAGATACTGTTATCCTCATGTTCTTAACCATTACTTTCTCGATTCTTGAGTGGTTTAACAATTGAAATGGAAACTCTTTTCCATTATAGTATGGCGATATATTTCTCAGACTTACTCATCGAGGAGCTCGATATTATCTCTTTATAAAAGTGAGGAACAAATTCCATCTTGACAATTCACATTCCTCTGCATGAAAACCATTAATCTCAATCAAAGCCTTTATCATCATCGAGTCAAAGGTGACTTTTGACTGGGCCAAAGATCAGCGATTCTCATGTAGGAATTCATGATGATCTCAGATCAAAAGGCATTGTGACGTAGTTATACATAAGAAAAGCTTATAACTTAATCCATGCAGCTTTCTCATAGTGGGTTGGTCAGCACCTTGTACTCTTACAAGTGTCTATGACTTTGACTCGTATCTCTATACCTCATCAAAGTCATACTTATGTTATTTCATCTCCAGTCCCGCATGATGACCAACCAGGACATTTAGGATAATCTTTATGATATATCCAAGGATACGGTTATTATAATAAACATGCAAATGATATGATAACTAAACGGAGAAATACTT
The DNA here is from genome assembly GCA_037074495.1 of Acacia confusa. Classification (NCBI taxonomy): domain Eukaryota; kingdom Viridiplantae; phylum Streptophyta; class Magnoliopsida; order Fabales; family Fabaceae; genus Acacia; species Acacia confusa. The sequence continues at coordinate 20,773,369 of CM073514.1, forward strand.
TAAATAACATTAATGTTTAAAGTACAATGACTTACCCTTAGGGCATAATTTCCAACAGAATAAACCGACATTGATGAACACAGTCTCCAAAAAGTCTCATTGATCAAACATTAGGTAGTGCACCTCCCATTTTACCGTCACATGAAAAATAAGCATTGAAGTCACCTAACACAAGCCAAGGATCATCCATCCCATAACTAATAGAAATTAAATCAGTCCATAACATTCTTCTGAGATTACAACACAGGTCACCGTGAACACAAGTTAAAAAGAACTTTTGAGAGGAATTCTTAGGTTCAACTTGAACATGGATCAATTGAGTAGTTGAAGACACATAGTTAATGGAAACATACTTATCATGCCAAAGAATACAAATACCACCCATCTAACCCATGGCTTCCAAATATATCCAGTTACTAAAACCCAATTTCCACACAATTCATCAACTTTAACACCACTAACTCTTGTATCAAGCAAAATAAGAATTTGGATATCCCTTTCTTGGATTAAATCTCTAACTTTGCTAGGAAACAATTTAGCTGTAGCACTACGACAATTCCAAGACAATATATTCATAATAATTAAATAAATAGCTAAAAAGGAAACTTAGAGAAATGTTGTTGCTTACAGAGATCACAAAACAACTTTTGAGTCCTCTTTTCCATCCTCAGCATCATCACCCTTCGCAACTTGGGTTACATAACATGGGTCATTGAGTTCCTAATTGTCTGATGCAGTTCGAACAAGCACCATCAGGTCCTGATAGTCAGGTGGTCTCCTGTGCATTGGAGAATTCATGTTGTCTGGGTTCCTTGGCGTTTTTCTTCTCTCCGTTTTCTTCTTTGTTCCCCATAACTGTAGTCCATATACCATCAATGCCTTCTAATAAGATATGATACTCCATCTCCTGCAACATGCCAAACCTTGCACCAGAGGCAAATTTCTTCTCATTCCCATTTGTCTTATTATCCTTAGGTACTTTTCCCATCTTCCTTTATGTCTCTAATTTCTAGCTCCTTTTCCTAAAGTTACTTTTTGCTATCATCCATGAGCCAAATTCATCTTTTGAGTTGACACCTAGCATGCTTACCAATGGCTTTATTTAAGCATGGTAGAACCTTAGATTTTTTGAAATATGGCTGGTGTTTACCTCCAGCGAAGATTTTCTAGTGAAATCACCCCGGCCTGGGCATAAAACTAGCAAGCACTTCTCTTGAGAATGTTCATATTTACAACACTTAAAACAAATTGAATCAAGACCCTCATGTTCAACCATGTAAATTGTAGATCCAATGACGCCAAGATAGCTTGATTCAAATCCACTTCTAAACTAACTCTAGCAAACTTCCCTCTCTCCACCATCGTATTTCAGTTTTGGCATTGTGCTAAGGTATTAATGTCTACCTTGAGGGCCTTTCCAATCATGTTTCCTACTTCAAGTAAGCAATCTTCAAAATAAACATGCATCAAAAGCATATGAATTCAAACCCAAATTGCCACTTTGTGAACCTTATTACTATAAGGGTCAAAGTTAGGGCTCCATCTTTGCACTGCTATATAATGCCCTTGTATCAAACCATGGACCATCAAACAGTAACCTCAAGTGAAGCTCTTTATTTTCTATTCTAAACACAAAGTTGTTGTTTGGTGGATCAATGAGCTCAAAGTCTCTTGATCTAAGAACCCAAGCAACCCCATCTTTCAACATTTCTAGGTTTACCAACTTCCCAAGTATAATATGTATTAAAGCGTCCTTCCAAGCACAACATAGATCCTTCAATCTTTCATCAGTCATGCTTATCTTTGGCAAGGATTCAAGAATGTTTTTCTGCTCCTCAGTAAGACGTGGAGAAATCTCCTTCTCCTCATAAAGCCATTCTTTCATTTGATCCTCCAATTCCTAGGAAAATGCTTCCTCATCCTTCTTCATAAGTTTGCTTTTATAAGAAATTTGGTTCCTTTGATAAGCTTAATGTAAAGCCAGCGAATATATGCTTTCCTTAGCCTTCTCAATCTGTTTTACCATTATCAAGTCCTTATCCTTTGTTTGGTCCTGTTGCCTCTCCGTTGACTCTATATCACCTAAGGTGCCCCCTTTCTTCAGTTCCTTATCAATGCTTTCCACTAATTCTCTATTCCCTTGTGCTTCCTCCTTGTCAGGTTCCTTTGATTCCATTCCATTGATCCAATACAGTGTGGACACCCCTTCTCCTTCTCCCTACCATTCTCAAAGAGTTGTTTTCAATTGGTAATGATTTTTAGCTCCTTATAATCAGCAGCTTCTACTGCTAATTATATTTCAACAATATTGTGAATATTTTGCCTTCCCAAAATATCCCTACCCATCACTGTATAGAGGGGCTCTCCCCAAGGCACTTATTGTCAGGCTATCTCTCCTTTGTTCCCTCTTTCCCTATTTGTCCAGCTATCTCTCTTTTTTCTTTCTCTCTCTCTTGTGGGGGTCCCTCTTGTGTGGTGGTCACTCTGGTGGAGTTCCCAAATATGAATCCGACCTGGTATGTTATGTCTTTTTAGTACTCATACTAATCTGGGAATGATAATATGTTCTTGGTTCAAAAATTGGAGGTGAGAAACTTCTTTCTTGATATTGACAATACTGCCCAAGGTATTTTACATTATTCTGCTATTACCCCTCTTACCTTAACAAAAATGTTTCATGCTTTCATTCCATCACATTTTTTAAATTTTTATACATTATTTATATGTCAATTTTTTCATATACAAGTGAGATAACATATTTTCATTCCGTCATATTTTTTTATTCATATGTCAATTTTTAAATTTTTGTAATATGAATATTATAAAAAAATAAAAAAAAAAAGAATATATTTGACAATTTATAATTAGTTGATCCCCTTCTTCCTTCTTTAATTTTCCTTTGAAGGATAAAAGAAGGCTCCCTAGCTCTCCTCCAAGCAATTTTATAACTATTCCCTATGTTATTTATTGTCTTGGAAGTTCTTCTTTGAACATGCAATAAGCTTGGACCCCGTTCCAAAGGAAAGGCAGGGGGAGCTCATCCGTACGGACGAGCTTCAGGCCATCCAGATTTGATCTAGACGGCCGAGATCGATTTTTTTAAAAAAAAAAATTTAATGGGTAGGGAACCTAAAAGAAAGCTAATCTTTAAACTAACATTTTCTCAAAAAATGATTTTTTTCATATAGAAAAAATAGAAATGAAAAATGAAAAAAAAAATATGGGTCATCCAGATCAAGGCCAGGAGCTTGTCCACAAGGGGGGCTATTGGTGGCCCCCGCCCCACCTAAAATATATATAAAAAAATAAATTATATATATGTGATTCTTGATATATGTCTATGTGTGTTTAGTTGCAGATAAGATGAAGGTCCAATCATATGATGATCCACGTTTGGAAGTCTCTGTATACCATATGTGTGTGTGTCTTGATATAAGTGTATGTTTATAGGTTTTAAATATAAAATCTAATTATTTTTTTAGGAAAATTAAGGAAACTAAATCAGTTACTTAATTAATCATATGTTGTGTGTGATTAAATTATACAGCAAAATTAGTTTGGAGAAAACATAATAAATATAAATATTTTAAAGTATTTTAATTAACTTCTTTAATCTTCTCAAAAAAGTCAATCGGGTCTTATATTTAGGACTGGATATTATGTTTAGCACGTCATTTATACACTTTACAGATCCATATATATAGTGCGATATTGTCATGTATTTCCAATGCTAGGTGTCTTATTGTTGGTGAAGCTAATGATGTATTAAAAAAAAAGCACATGACTATTGTTTAGAGATACATCGATAAAGATGGGTTTATATGAGAAAGGTTTTTCGGTTTTGTACATGTGGAAGATACAAGTGCTAAGACTTTCAAACAAGGAATATTCAACACTATTCAAGATATTTCAAATGCTTTACATCTGGTTTCAAATACAAAAGAATTACTTCGGAAATTAAGAGAGATAATGATACTTTCTTGGTTCATGTTCAAGAATTTTGCATAAAATATAGCATAGGCATTTTAGATATGAGTACAAAATATATTGGAAGGAGAGGTGGTGCTCGAAATAGACAAGGCGATTTTTGTACTAAAAAATTTTATAGTGTAAATATTTTTATGCTACAATTGATTATATTACCTTCTTATTAATAGAGTGATTAAACTTGTATCACTCTTCTAGTTTCTATAACAACTACTGAAAGATCTTTCTCTATTATGAAGGTAATAAAAAACATGGTTTGAAATATAATAGAAGACTAATTTCTTGATGATTCTTTGATTACATATATTGATTTGTTTTTTTGGAGTTTTAGTACAAATTCAATTACATATGAGTTTAATAATATGAAAACAAGTATAGTAAAAGTCAAGTGAAGTAATATTAATTTTTGTAATAAATTTCTTTAAATTTTTGTATGTTAGGTCCAAAATGTATGTCAAGTATTTTATTTATGATATGATTCTCTTATTTTCGCCCCCGTCTTTAAAATTTCTGGGTCCACGCCTAGTGGTTGATAAGTGAACACCTGACCCGGGTGTGTGTTTTGTTTTTGAAAGAAGCTTGAGAGCCAACGACTCGATCATAAGCCGTAGAAACGAACATGGATCCGTTGCATCAACTAGAAGAACTCATCCTCATCAAATTCGATGAACGTTGGCCTCACCCTTTCGTACATATTCAAACCTTAACAATCATGTTACGTCCCTATACATTGGGCTTGGAAGATCTAATGGCCCAATAAGAAAGCCCTGCACAGGGTTTGGCCTATATACAGGTAAAACACTAATCACCCACTAACTATGCCAATAATCTCGGACCATACAAGTAGTGGAGCAGGCACGAGCAAATAGTGGAGTAGGAATAACCGAATGTGGGGACCATGAGCAAAATGTAGCTGCACATAGGGATGCGGCACACAACATAGTGGATAACCCTAGAGGTAACCCCTTATAAATAGTGAGGCAAACCTTCAGGTATACTCTGGACACTCTTTATTTACATTCAATCTCACTGTGCACACACTCCACCCCCATTCGAGGCTCCGGGCACCGTAGTGCATGCACAATGATCAGTCATATTCTTGGTGATATCTGTATCCATAGACATCACTGAGGTGCATTCTTACTCTGGGTATTTATATCTAGATACCTAGTAAAATACATTCGATCATATATAGATATATACTAACTTCCTTGAACTAGACATTTGTGTTTTTAGACAGAACAAATCCTAACCCTTACTCCGACCTCCTCAAATTTCCAATTCAAGCGCATCATCGAAATCAGCATTGGATGTAGCGTTGCTGGCATGGGTGTGTACCTCCTCGACACTGACATATTCTTGTCGTCTCTGTGCATGTTGGTGCCATTGTTGGTGGCGGGCTCTGGAGCTAATAGGATGAGGGGTATTATTTTTTTATTTTTTTTTCATATTTTATAAATCTGATATGTAAATCAGATTTTAGAAGAAAAAAAAAGTGATCTAGATGCCACATTGAGTTGTCACATAAGCATAATGAGGTCAATTAATATTTGACTATTAGAGTTATTAACCGAAAGACAACATTACTACGGTTTTAGGTTTTGGGATGATATTAAGACCAAAAAAATTTCAGGACAACATTGTTTTTAAGCGTATACTTTCGTGATAATTTTACTACTAAACCCTTTTTTTAAAAAAAAATTATTAACAGATTAATTGGTTTTGTGATTGACATTATTGGCTCCCTGGAGGAATTTCGTTCCAACGGTGAAATCAAGAATAGACTACGGGTAACCTAAGCTGATGAACAGTTTGAGTTGCCTAAACACTATTTATTTCTGCATATGTTATTATTATTGATTTGTTGAAGTACATGATTTAAAATAAATACTTCAAAAATAAATAGAGATAATGGGAAGATAGTACGTAGCCAAATATATTGAAATTGGAAGTACAATTGTACGGGTCTGAGGGGATTAGTTACTGCTACTAGTGGTGGATACCTAATGCTACCAAATATATATATATATATATATATATAGACATTTTAAATTCATAACGTAAAAAATAAATTAAAGAATTGAATCAAATATTCTTAAAATAAATGTATCAGAAATAAAGAGAGATAAATGGGCAGTTACAACAAATTTTAAAAACTAAACTAAATGTATCAGAAATAAATACATAATAAGAGCAGTTACAAAATATATCAACCAATAAGTTATTGGTTGATATGATAAGTGATTTCACCTCATAAGGAAGATAAGACAAGTCTAAATTTTGGAAAGGGCACTCTTTAAAGGGCATTAAAGTTATTATGTTCACGTTTCCGCCTTTGATTGGGTCCTCTCCATATATGTGACACTTTGATCTACTATCAATCTATCACTACTATAAGAATTAAATTTAGCGACGTTAATTAATGTCTTTTTTTGAAAACAAAAGTTAAAAAGGAAGTAGTGACATTTTGAAATTTTGGCTTAATTTTCAACTACTGTTTCAATTGTTATAACTTTTTTCGTTTTTCATTTTTACTTATAATAACTATTTTTTCAAAAACAGTCGTTGTAACTTTTTTAAAAAAACTTTTAGTGACTTTTTTTTAAAAAAAAAACAATCATGGAAAGTCAAAAATATTCAAACTTACAATAAATTACTTTTAAATAATAGTCGTTATAAGTAGATTTATAATAATTGTTTAAAAATTGACGTCTGTTTTAAAACTTTCAATGACATTCACATACACTATCCATTGAAAACAATTGTCTTAGGGTAAAAAACAAACGTTAAAAATGCTTTTTGTAGTAGTGCATCCCTCCGATTCTCAAAGAAATCTCCTCTCTCAGACCATAAAAACTTATTTATTGATTGAATTTAATTACCTTTAGAATACCCACACACACTCTTTATATACGATCTGCATTGGGATCAACACCAGTTATGGTGCCTATCTCATCCTATCTGAATGGTCTAGATTTCATATTTTTTAAATAATGATTTTTAAATAAAGCACCATTTCTTTATAAAAATGTTAGTTAAGAGATTATTTTTATTTTATATTCTCTACTTATTAAAATTTTTTTAAGAAAATTAAAAATTAAAAAAATTAAAATCTAAACTATTTAGATTCTATCTATAAAGTCCTTATGGCACCTGAACTGATTCCATCCGCTATAAGTGTTGATCCATGTGCATTGACAATAAGACTTTCACCTCAGCACTCGAACATGGAGGATGCTTATAGTAACTATATCGTCCTAAAGTCAAATGTATCCAATGTTATTTTAGATTCAATGCAATCATATGTGCACACGGACTTTCACACATCCAATGTTATTTTAGATTCAATACAATCATATGTGCACACGGACTTTCACACTCCCTCTCAGGGGCGGAACCAGGAATGACAAATTGGGGGGTGAAAATTACAGAATATAACCTAAATGTTTAGGAATGAAAAATTGGGGAAAAATTACAGAATATAACCCAAATTTCTATAAAACTATATTTCAAACAAAACATATTTCAATATTTTCATTTTAGTTCCTTCACTTAACATTACATTAAGGGACTAAAGTGAAATCATAAAATTTTAATGAGGCTTAAACAAAATTTTCTAAAAATTTGGGTTATTATCTGTAATTTGGGCCTCTCTCGCCCCTGTTAACAATGAAACATATGACATTAATTGCTTAGGTTTTTATTTATAAATTATTCTGACAGTGACAAGTATATAATTATATAAACATTTGAAGATTGCATATGTTTGATCGTGATAAGCTAACACACACACATATATATAAATAAGGTAAAGGAAGCTATAATTAAAGAGAAGAGGAGATGAAGTAAAAACAACAGTAAAGTGAAACAATTAAGGAAAGGTCAAGTCAACCTGGCGGATTAATCGAGTTTGAGAGAGATGAATATGGTAATTAAAATGGTGAATATGAAGCACGCAAATGTTGGTGGAGTCTTGTTTCCTGTACTCCTTCTCAAAACTACCGCCAAATCTTAATCTATTATACACCAGTAAAAAAAAAAAAAAAAAAAAACTTTAAGACCCCTTGAAATTGGTTTTTTTAATTTAGACCAGACTTAGGTTTGATCTTGTATCAATTAATTTAAAAAGATTGCCCTTCTTAAGAATGGACCTACAACAGATCTTAAAGTTACTTTTTAATATTAGTTGTTTAAATGACCAATGTTAATAAATTTCAATTTACACTAAAAAATGTTCACTCTTTAGATTAGATATTTTCATACTCGGTTTAAAAAATGGACAATTTTTTTTCAAATGTACTTTTTATTTTGTTTCACAGAAGCCCAGTGGTTATTATTATATGTAAAAGCTATATTATTCAATATAAATTCTACCGACAACCTTAAAAATCACCCTAAACAAAAAATCAAACCAAATCAAATCAAGCAAAGAAACAACAAGAAATTGAATGGGTTAGAAATAGAATGTTTGCTTTTCGCTGTCGCAGATCTGAAATCGAAGCTAGGATGGTCTTCTACTCCATCCTCAAATTTGCAACAGAGAAGGAGGCAGACTGGATTTGTCAAAAACAAACCTATCAACTAAATGGATTGGGGGAGGATGATGATGAAAGGTAGTGTTGCCAACATTAGGCTCTTTGCAGCAGCCAATGGCGTTAAGCCCCGACTTCACAGGCGCTGAGTGAGGTGGCTACCCAAATTGTTTTCACAGTCGGCGGTCCAGAGTGGCTTCATATAGGTGGTGACTGAAGTCACATCTGGAGGATCACATCGATTACAATCTACCGGCGTGACGCCGTGTAGCTACGGGAAATTTCAAATACCGCTGTAGTGAGTAACGGTGAATGCTTAAGCACAAACTTGAGCATTTCAAAACTGAAGAAAAGAAGCCTATAGTGGGCCTGTTTGGATATCCTTTAACTCAACTTTTTCAATAAAAGAAGCCAAAAAAGCCAATTATCTTGAAAATAAAAAACGCAGGCTGTTTGGTTGCCACAGTACCTTCACTGGGTCACAACAAAAAAACCAACAAAATGTGGGCTTTTTTAAAAGCCACATTTCCTGGCTTTTTCTGCGTTTTGGACCCTGCATTTTGTGTTTCCCTTGGAGCCCCCTTCCCTGCAACAGCCTCTCATTCGCATGCTCCTTGCCAGTTGTCTCACTTTCATCCACTTTTCATTTAGACCCCACAACTTGTTGTCTTCTGTGGCGTTCTTTGATATATATATATATATAGGAAATTGGTTTGGCAGTGGTGATTTGGAGGGTATTTCAACCAGACTTTTTATTATTAAGAATCTTCAATCGAGTGCTAAACTGAAATTAGATTCATAGTTTTTATTGGGGTGAAAATGTTATTATTATTTTGTTTATATAATATTTAATTTTTTTTTAAATTAAAATTTTCATTAATTTAATATATACAACTAATATGTATATGTAGTTTCAATATGATTTATGTCTTTTTCAATCAATTTCCATCTCAACTGATTTTTCAAATAATTATCCAAACACACCTCAGCTAGAAAAAAAACCATTTTTGCAAAAAGTAAAACGAGCAATCCAAACACACATCAGTTAACTTAACCTGACTTTTTTCCTAACTAACTTTTATAAAAGTTAGATAGCTTTTAAGCTACCGCTCCTACCGCCAACCCAAACAGGCCCAATAAAGATAATGAAAAATGAAGCAAGCATCTGATTTGACTAAAAACGACACCAAGCATCTGAATTTTTTTTTTTTTTAGAAAAAAACATCTAATTTGACTATTCGTACAAAGGTGAACTTATGACTTCCTAGGCGTCCCAAGTCATAAATTGGAGTCCACATTAGGTCCTTTTCTGTTGTTTGATAAGCATCAATTTCTCTTTCAAACCAAAAAAAGAAACATAAGTTTCTCATTGAATTTTAAAGAAAATGACCTAACAAGGACCTAAAGACAAGGATCTAATGTGAACTCCATAAATTGGGGCACTAAAGTAGGTTTTATGTGTCTAAGAGCCTATTTGGATGTTGATTTTGGAGAATACATTTAGGGATTTATGAGGTAGAAATTACTTTTGAAGAATATATTTTGAAAAATAGCTTTTGAGATTTACGAGATAAAAATAATTTTTGAAAAATAGCTTTTGGAGAATAGCTTTCGAAGAAAAATGATAGTGTTTGGATAACTTTAAAGCCTAGGTTTTGACAAAAAGTTTGTCAAACACCCTAAAATTGTTCAGAAACTATTATGTATCAAAACCTAGGTTTTGGCAAAAGTTTGCCAAAAACCCCTATTTTTTCTAAAAGCTATTTTGTATCAAAACCTCGATTTTGTCATAAACTTACCAAACACTCCTTTCTAAAAGCTATTCTATATCAAAACCTAGGTTTTGTGAAAAGCTACTTTTGTTTTTGCTTTTTCTCTCTCCGCTACCATCATCCTTATTTTTATAATGTCAGTCAGTATCCTCAAAATATTTTTTAGTACATTTCAATACTCTAAAATATTTTTGTAAGATTAGTCATTACCCTGAAATATTTTTTCAATACCGTAATTGTTTTTTCAAGATCAAGAAGTAACTTTTTTAGTATCTTTTTAGTACCCGTTAGTATCATAAAATATTTTTTTCAAGATTATCACTACCTTGAAATATTTTTTTCAAAATCCTAAACTAAATTTTTAAGACCATGAGAAGTATTTTTTAGTACTAGTTAGTATTAAGTATCTTTTTAGTACCTGTCAGTACCCTGAAATATTTTTTAAGATCATTCATTATCCTGAAATATTTTTTTAATATTGTAAAATAATTTTTTAAGATCATGGAATATTTTAGGGTACTAACTTGTACTGAAAAAATATTTTATGATCTTAAAAATTTATTTTAAGACATTAAAAACATATTTCAAGGTAATGAATGATCTTAAAAAAATATTTCAGCGTACTGAAGGGTACCAAAAAGATATTTAAGAATACTAAAAAAGTACTTCATGATTTTGAAAATTTATTTTATGATATTGAAAAAATATTTTAGGGTAATGACTGATCTTGAAAAAATATTTAGGGTACTCAAAGGTACTAAAAAAATATCTTAAGGATACTGACTAGTACTGAAAAAATAGTAATGATTGCAGAGGAGAGAGAAAAGGCTGAAAAAAATAGTTTTTCATAAAATCTAAGTTTTGGGATCCAAAACTTAGGTTTTGATACAGAATAGCTTCTAGAAAAAATTGGAGTGTTTGGTAAGTTTATAATAAAATCCAGGTTTTAATATAAAATAGATTTTGAAAAAAAGAGAGGCGTTTGGTAGACTTATGATAAAAGCTAGATTTTGTTTCTAAAACCTCGATTTTGATTTCCCCCAAACAGGTACTAACCTGTTTCGCAAACTTACAAACCTAGATTTTGTACTAAATCTGCCAAACACCCCTTTTTTTTAAAAAAAAAAAAAAAAGCTATTCTGCATCAAAACATAGGTTTTGTCATAAACTTACCAAACACCCTTATTATTTCCAGAAGCTATTCTACATCAAAACCCAGGTTTTAGGTCCCAAAACCTAGGTTTTGTGAAAAACTATTTCTTTAAACTTTTTCTCTCTCCTCTATCATCATCAATATTTTTTCAGTACTAGTCATTATCCTTAAAACATTTTTTAGTATCTTTCAGTACCTTAAATATTTTTTAAAAATCAGTCATTACCCTAAAATATTTTTTCAATATCGTAAAATAAATTTTCAAGATCATGTAGTATTTTTTTTAGTACAAGTTAGTACCCTGAAATATTTAATGATCTTAAAAAATTATTCTATAGTATTAAAAATATTAAAAGGGACTAAAAAAATATCTTAAGGATACTGACTGATACTGAAAAAATACTAATGATGGCAAAGAAGAGAGAGAAAAAGCTAAAAAAATTTTTTTTGAAAAAACCTAGGCTTTGGGGTTCAAAACCTAGATTTTGATGTAGAATAGCTTTTAGAAAAAATATGGTTGTTTGGTAAGTTTATGAGAAAACTTAGATTTTGATGCAGAATAACTTTTGGAAAAAAAATAAAAGTGTTCGACAAACTTTTGCTGAAACGTAGATTTTGATGTATAATAGTTTTTGGATAAATTTGGAGTGTTTGGCAAACTTTTGTCAAAACCTAGGTTTTGAAGTTATCCAAACACTATCATTTTTTTTTCCAAAAACTATTCTCCAAACGCTATTTTCTAAAAATCATTTTTGCCTCGTAAATCCCAAAAACCATTTTTCAAAATCAATTCTCCAAAAGCTATTTTTACTTCGTAAATCCCCAAAATCATTTTCCAAAAGCTATATCCAAACGGGCTCTTAAATATAACTTGGGATGCTAAAAGACTTTATTTTTAGCATCTTGCTTTTAATTGAGATGTTAAAAGTATATTCTTAACGTCCCTTTATTAATTTGGAACGTCAAAAATATACTTTATGCATCCTAATTATAAATTAGGACGTCTAAAGTCTTTACAGAATTAAAAAAATGCCACCATTTTTTTGTACTTTCTTTTTAAAAAAGGAATGTTTTTAGGAGAATTACACTAAGGTCCCAAGGACCAAAACTATTTACAAAGAAGTCCTGCCCCAGATTCCCATTACAGAAAGGTCACAAAAAGGTCCCTGGGACTTTGTTGTAATTAAATGAAAGTGTGAAATGGCTATCATGCCCACAGTTTGCAACACATCTCTGTCTGTTCTCCTTCATCGTTCTCATCTCTCTCTCTTCTCTGTCCCTTTTTCTGCGCAACATAAATGCCCCTACAATACTTTGAAGAATCACTTCTCAACCCACGGAGCAACAACGTCTTCGAATTCCCGATCGTTTTTCACCCCCTGTCATCCTCCTTCAATTTTTGCTCATGTTAGATAGTTGGTATGATGGGTAAACAAGGCTTTGTGAGATGTTAGATAAGCTTCCTACAGTGGACCTAAGAGACATTTAATGGGTGACGAAAAAACGATCCGGAAATATCTTACTTTGCAAGTATTGAAAATTTGAAGCATTCCCACAACATTATTCCACAATTCAAGACAATTTCTTTATTATCATAGCTGTTTGGAAAACAAGAAAGAAAACAGACAATTTGTGAATCCCCAATAATATGGAAGAACATATAAAACCGTTTTGGTCCTATTTTGATAACTGAAAAAATTCCATGTTTTGAAAGTTTGTTGTAAATATATGCTTTTTCTGTTGTAAATAAAGCATTTATTGTTGTAAATAGCCTCTGGACTTGATAAATGAAAAAAAAAAATCCTGGTTTTGAAAGTTTGTTGTAGATATATGCTTTTTCAATTGTAAATATAGCATTTGTTGTTGAAAATAGCCTTTGAACTTGAGAAATGAAAAAAATCCTGATTTTAAAGGTTTACTCGAGTACAAAATGACCCATACTCAAGTATAATAAATCAATACTCCAGTACAGATATATTTACAACAAGAAAAGCCATATTAACAAGTGCAAATGTCATTTTAACAACAAAATTTATCACGACAGGAAAAACCTTATTAACAACAGGAAAAGCTATAATAACAACTCGAAATGATATTTATGGCCCTCAAGATGACATAAGGGTTAAACATGGTATACTTAAGTAACAACCAACTGTGATGCTGTAAACGTTATCGTTGTAAATATGACATTTTTTGTTGTAATTATGGCATTTTAAGTTGTAATTATTACATTTGTTGTTGTAAATGTGGGGTTTGGAGTTGGTACTCCGTCTTCCAATGTACTCGAGTAAGAAACATGGTATACTCAAGTAACAACCAACTGTGATGTTGTGAACGGTATCATTGTAAATATGGCATTTTTTATTATAATTATAACATTTTAAGTTGTAATTATTACATTTGTTGTTGTAAATGTGGGGTTTGGAGTTGGTACTCCGTCTTCCAATGTACTCAAGTAAGAAACATGGTATACTCAAGTAACAACCAACTGTGATGCTGTGAACGTTATCGTTGTAAATATGACATTTTTTGTTGTAATTATTACATTTGTTGTTGTAAATGTGGGGTTTGAAGTTGGTACTCCATCTTCCAATAACTCGAGTAAGAAACATGGTATACTCAAGTAACAACCAACTATGATGTTGTGAATGTTATCGTTGTAAATATGACATTTTTTGTTGTAATTATGACATTTTAAGTTGTAATTATTACATTTGTTGTTGTAAATGTGGAGTTTGGAGTTGGTACTCCATGTTCCAATTACTCGAGTAAGAAACATGGTATACTCAAGTAACAACCAATTGTGATGCTGTGAACGTTATCGTTATAAATATGACATTTTTTGTTGTAATTATGACATTTTAAGTTGTAATTATTACATTTGTTGTTGTAAATGTGGGGTTTGGAGTTGGTATTCCGTCTTCCCAAGTTGTGAAAGTTTTTGTTGTAAATATGACATCTTGAGATGTAATTTCGCTATTAATACTTGTAAATATATCATTTGGAGTTGTAAATGATGCATCTAGAATTGGTCATGGCATTTTTTCTTGTAATTGTGTCATTTTAAGTTGTAAATATAGCATTTGGAGTTGTAAATGATGCATCTAGAGTTCTTCCTACATTTTTCAAACTTCTGGAAGTTTCAGTTATAAATATTGCATTTTTTGTTCTAATTGAGCCATTTTGAGTTGTTAACGTGGCATTTCAAGTTGTAAATGATAAATCTGTAACTACAGCATTTCAAGTTGTAAATTATGCCATTTTGAGTTGTAAATATAGCATTTAGAGTTGTAAATTATGGCATATTTCAACTATGGCATTTGGAGTTGTAAATTACAAAAAAAAAAAAGCCATATTTATAACTCCAATTGCCATGGTTACAACTAAACATGTCATCATTTACAACTCCAAATGTTAAAAATAGCATTTGGAGTTGTTAATACGGCTTTTCTTGTTGTGATAAATGTTGTTGTTAAAAATAGCATTTCGAGTTGTTAATACGGCTTTTCCTGTTGTAAAAATTGTTATTGTTAAAATAGCATTTTCACTTGTTAATTTGGCTTTTCATGTTCTTCAACCCCTATGTCTTTTTGAGGGCTATCAAAAAACACAAGTTTCAAAATGTGTCCATGTTACAAATTTTTGTTGTTAAAAATAGCATTTCGAGTTGTTATTATAGTTTTTCTTGTTGTTAATAAGGTTTTTCCTGTTGTAATAAATTTTGTTGTTAAAATGGCATTTTCACTTGTTAATATGGCTTTTCTTGTTGTAAATATATCTGTACTCGAATATTGATTTATTATACTCGAGTATGGGTCATTTTGTACTCGAGTAAACCTTTAAAACCAAGATTTTTTTTTTCATTTCTCAAGTTCAGAGGCTATTTTCAACAACAAATACTATATTTACAACTGAAAAAGCATATATCTACAACAAACTTTCAAAACCAGGATTTTTTTCATTTATCAAGTCCAGAGGCTATTTACAACAATAAATGCTTTATTTACAACAGAAAAAGCATATATTTACAACAAACTTTCAAAACATGGAATTTTTTCAGTTCTCAAAACAAGACCAAAACGGTTTTATATGTTCTTCCATATTATTGGGGATTCACAAACTATCTGTTTTCTTTCTTGTTTTCCAAACAGCTATGATAACAAAGAAATTGTCTTGAGTTGTGGAATAATGTTGTGGGAATGCTTAAATTTCCAATACTTGCAAAGTAAGATATTTCCGGATTGTTTTTTCGCCACCCATTAAATGTCTCTTAGGCCCACTGTAGGAAGCTTGTCCAACATCTCGCAAAGCCTTGTTTACCGATCATACCAACTATCTAACATCAGCAAAAACTAGAGGAGGATGACAGGGGGTGAAAAACGATTGGGAATTCGAAGACGTTGTTGCTGCGTGGGTTGAGAAGTGATTCTTCAAAGTATTGTAGGGGCATTTATGTTGCGAAGAAAAAGGGACAGAGGAGAAAGAGAGACGAGAATGATGAAGAAGAACGGACAGAGATGCGTTGCAAATTGTAGGCATGATAGTCATTTCACACTTTCATTTAATTACAACAAAGTCCCAAGGACCTTTTTGGGACCTTTCTGTAATGAGAATCTAGGGCGGGAGTTATTTGTAAATATTTTTGGTCCTTGGGACCTTAGTGTAATTCTCCCAACGTTTTTTAAGTAAATAAAATATATATTTTGTAGTATTGGTAATACCATTTTTTTATGCTTTTCGAAAGCAAAAGGGACATCTACAAGTTCCCAAGAACAAACACGAATCTTCTCTACCCATTCATTGCAAACACTAGAGGCAAAACTTCCTCTGCCTCATGTGAGCGATTACCAACGTGCTCTTGCATGACATGCTTCCAATTTGGAACCTGAAAACTTATCCCCACTGAAGATGGAATTTCACCTAGAGGGGGGATGAATAGGTGATTTAAAAAATTTAACTGCTTAATCAAGATTTTCGCAAATTAATGAACTAACTGAGCAAGGGTTTAAAGGAGAAGGAACACGAGAGAAGTTATCCTGGTTCGGTCTATCCTGACCTACGTCCAGTCCCCAAGAACACCTTGGGATTTTTCACTATCTTCAGAATACAATTACACAACTCGGAATGATCCCTCAGACTCACTCCCCCTTACTACTTGTAATTGTACACCCTTACTTAAGGTTCCACAACCTTAAGATTTTACAAACGAATGAAAAATTTAAAGTTTAAGTAACTCCTCACGAGTTGAATAATAAATGATCACTGAAGTACGAGAGTTGAAAGTAATGAAACTGATAAGATAATAACTCAGAGTAAATGCGCAGAGTTTTTTTTTTGGTAGTTGGCTGAAATGAATGCTTCGGCATTTATACTCTTTCGCCATTAATGCCGTTGGGAGGAACTTGAGAGTTACCGTTGTGACTTATTTATTTTCCCGTTAGACACAGCTCGCTCTGTTCCTTGTTCACCGTTGAGGCCTCATTAAATGAAATCCTTCGATGGGATAGGGTTTCTAGTTATAGCTAGAATAGAAGAAGTACCAATGCATGGCTGGGACTGAGATGGAGCTGCTCTGGATGGTGTACTTTGACCCCGAGACCAAGATAGAGTGGATTTTTGAGGAGGCTCACCCACTTTTTCTTTTCCTCGACCCTTAACCGGAGTAGCAGTAGATTTTGATTGTTGTTGGGACTCCGTTGGCTCACGGATGACTACTCCTCTTGTTCGAGGACGAGATGGTGGAGAATCAGGAGACTCAGGAGGAGAAGGAATAGTGTCCTTTGCTACTTTGGGTCGGTAGCGAAGAGGCGGAATCTTCTCTCGACGAGATCTTTTCAGTGGTGGAGGCTTGGGTGGTGAAGCGGAGTTGCTAGTTTCGGATGAAAAGGAGGTTGCATCTCGTAGTTCTGGGTTTTTCGTTCTCATTGTGAAGTTTTCAGAGAGTTCTGAGAGTTAGGGTTTTGTTTCAAAGAGGGTTTGAACAAATGAAGAGCACACGTAATGTGGCAAGAGTTTTAGAGAAAGTGAGTATATATGTCCGCTATGAACTCGAGTTCATGTAGTGAAGAACTCGAGTTCTTCCAGTGACTGTTCAGTCTTTAGACATGAGAACTCGAGTTTTTAGTTAAGAACTCGAGTTCTTGAACTTGAGTTGTTGATAGGCAACTCGAGTTCTTGTGTTTCATGGAGCTGGCACACGAAGAACTCTAGTTCTTGTTTATCAACTCAAGTTCATGAACTCGAGTTCTTTCCCAAGAACTGGAGTTGATATCATCAAAACATACATGAACTCAAGTTCTTCCTGATGAACTCGAGTTCTTGACCTGTTGCCTTTAGAAGAACTCGAGTTCTTGGATCTGAACTCGAGTTTTAATCTCCCCTGATTATAGCGATGAAAACAGAGACCTGCAAAACAATATTTATAAACTCCGAAGCTTAAGTTAGTCAATGTTTAAGTGAATTAAACTTAAATATATGAAATGAAATTCTTACAACTCATTGGGATTCACCATTCTTAATTTTCTTCTAATAAACAGAAATTGTTCCTTAGCCACGGGCTTTGTAAAAATGTCAGCAAGCTGCAAATGTGTCGGAATGAACATCACTTTGACATCTTTTCTCTGCACATGATCTCTGATAAAGTGATGTCTGACATCAATATGCTTAGTCCTTGTGTGTTGAACTGGATTCTTCGCCAGACTTATGGTACTTGTGTTATCACATAAGATTGGAATATCTTTCAAGTGAATTCCTAAGTCTGATAATTGTTGCTTCAACCACAGGACTTGGGCACAACAGCTAGAGGCTGCAACATACTCAGCTTCAGTAGATGAGACAGCCACAGTAGTTTGTTTCTTGCTGAACCACGATACCAGAGAGCCACCAAGGAACTCACATTGCCCATTGGTACTTTTTCTATCAGTTTTGTAGCCAGCGTGATCTGAATCAGAATACGCAACCAGATATTCTTGTCCTCCTTTTGGAAACCATAGTCCTAGCTCTTTTGTATCAGCTAGATATCGAAATATTCTCTTCACGTACTCTGCATGTGATTCCTTCGGGGCAGCTTGGAATCTAGCACACATGCCCACACTAAACTGAATATCTGGTCTACTGGCTGTCAGGTACAATAGGGATCCGATCATTCCTCTATATTTGGTGATGTTAAAATCCTTTCCCTTTTCTGTATCAGCATCAAGAGAGGCAGTTGAACTCATTGGAGTATCTGCACCATTGCAATTCTCCATTCCAAATCTCTTGAGCAGATCCCGTAAGTACTTGGTCTGAGAGATCAATATCTCATCCTTTCGTTGTTTAATTTGCAGACCAAGGAAGTAGTTTAGCTCACCCATCATAGACATCTCGAATTCCTTCTGCATTTTCTTCGAGAATTTCTCACATAAAGATTCATTAGTGGATCCAAAAATGATATCGTCAACATATATTTGCACAATTAATAGTTCATTAAGCTTATCATTTTTAATGAAAAGTGTAGTGTCTGCTTTTCCTCTAACAAAACCTTGATCAAGTAGAAATTTACTTAGTCTCTCATACCAGGCTCTAGGAGCTTGCTTAAGACCATATAGAGCTTTCTTTAGGCGGTAGACATGATCAGGGTATCGGTCATTTTCAAAACCAAGAGGTTGTTCTACATATACCTCCTCTTGTATGAAACCATTTAGAAAAGCACTCTTAACATTCATCTAATAAAGCTTGATCCCCTTGATGCAAGCAAAGGCTAGAAGAACACGTATTGCTTCCAATCTGGCTACAGGAGCATACGTTTCTTCGTAATCAATTCCTTCTTCCTGATTATAGCCTTTGGCAACAAGTCTAGCCTTGTTTCTGACTATGATTGCGGATTTATCTCGTTTGTTCTTGAATACTCATTTAGTGCCAATGACCGGATGGTCTTTAGGTCTAGGTACTAAGTCCCAAACTTGATTTCTATCAAATTGTTGTAACTCCTCTTGCATTGCGATGACCCAATCATTATCTGATAGGGCCTCGTCAATTTTTGAGGGCTCAATCTCAGATATGAATGCAGAGAACATAACCTCATTTAAAACACTATTTCTAGTTCTAACTCCTTGATCAATGTTTCCTATGACTTGGTCAAGAGGATGATTCCTGATGAATTTTCAAGCTCTAGGCTGAGATTGATCAGGATGATTTTTAGGATTATTTTCAAAAACATCTTGAGGACTTTCAATAGAAGCAGGAGTAGATTTTGAAAAGAATTGGTTTTTCTGAATGAGTTCATCATCTTCATCCACAGAATTTATTGATTTTGACTCACAGAACACTACATGAATTGACTCCTTAACTATGCGAGTATGTTTATTGAAAATTCTATATGCCTTACTTATGTTAGAATAGCCAAGAAAAATACCTTCATCTGATTTAGAATCAAACTTACCCAGATTATCCTTACCATTGTTGTGGGCAAAGCACTTACAGCCAAAAATGTGTAAATGAGCCAGATTTGGTTTTCTCCCTTTGTAGAGTTCATAGGGTGTCTTGTTTAATTTCTTTCGCACATAGGCTCTGTTTGAGATGTAGTTGGCTGTGCTCATGGCATCTGCCTAGAAGACTTGTGAAGTTTGATGTTCATTCAGCATAGCACGGGCCATCTCAGTCAGCACTCTGTTTTTCCTTTCCACCACACCATTTTGTTGAGGTGTTCTTGGTGCTGAGAAATTGTGGTCTATGCCATGATTCTCACAGAACCTTTCAAAGAGCTGATTCTCAAATTCACCACCATGATCAGTTCGAATAGCTGCAATACCTATACCTTTCTCATTTTGCACTTTCTTGGCAAACACACAAAACAGATCAAATGTTTCATCTTTTGAAGATAAAAATATTGTCCATGTAAAACGAGAATAATCATCTACTATAACCAAAGTGTATAAATTTCCCCCTAAGCTTTTTACTCTAGCAGGTCCAACCAAATCCATGTGAAGTAGTTGAAGAGGTCTATTTGTTGAAATCTCATTTTTACTTTTGAAAGAGGATTTAGTTTGTTTACCTTTTTGACATGCATCGCAAATCATATCATTTTTAAAATGGATTTTGGGCAAACCGATTACTAAGTCCTTTTTTTGTAACTTGTCCAGCTGTTGCATATTCACATGTGCTAGTCGCTTATGCCACAACCAGCATTCATCCAAGTTACTAACAAAACATTTTTCTGAAACGATTTTTGGAAGGACTAAGGTATAACAATTACCTTCTCTAGGAGCTTTGAATAATACCTTGAGTTTACCTTTGTCAATTGAGAAATCATCTTTATTGACAATGAGACATTCTTCTGAATCAAAAATGATCCAGTTGTTCTTGTCCGCACTCTGACTTACACTTAGAAGGTTGTGACATAGTCCTTCTACTAAATAAACATCCTTGATAAGAGGTCTTTCTTTGGTTCCAATTTCACCTATACCAGTGATTTTACCAGACTGATTTCCTCCAAAGGTAACTTTGCCTCCATCTCTTGAGTTTAAGGCAATGAACTTCTCTTCATCACCCGTCATGTGGCTTGAACATCCACTATCAATGTATCACTTATTTACTCTGGATGCTTTCAGACACACCTACAGGACAAGAGAGATTAAGTTTTAGGTACCCATCTTTTCTTGGGTCCTTTGGGGTTAGTCTGGGGTTTAGGAACATATGTTCCTTTAGGTACCCATTGATAATCTCCAACAGGTTTATCCCTTCTTTCCTTTTTATGAAAACATGATGATGTGCTATGACCCTTTCGATTACAATAATTGCAATGAGCAAAGGGATTTGATGAATGCACTGACTTTTGAAAATAATTTAAATATGATTTTCCACCAGTTTTCTTTTTGCCCTTCTTCTTATCTAAAACAGGATTATATCCTATACCCGATCTATCATTTGTAAAACGTTGGGCATTTAAGATCACATTAAGCATTTCACTTCCTCTGGTGAATTTCTCCAGGGTTTTTGTAAGATATGAATTCTTCTTCTCCAAATCAAGATAATCCTCACAGAGTATATTTTTGTCAGTGAGAATTTTAACTTGCATTTCAAGAGAAGTATTTTTCCTTTTCAAATCAAAATATTTATCAACAAGTTTTTCAAATTCAGATTGCATTTCATTGTATTCATCAAATAGCTCATCATAGCTAGGTAATGAATCGTTTACCTCAGGTTGTGCTTCTTCTGCAACCAAGCACACATTAGCTGTCTCAGCTTCTTCTTCACTTTCCTCTTCTGAAGAGTCATCTCCCTAGATAGCTGAAACATATGCCTTCTTTTTGAAGTTATTGAACTTCTTCTTTTTGTCCTTCACATTGCCCTTTAGCTGAGGACACTCCGATTTGTAGTGACCAGGCTTTTCACACTCATAGCAGATAATTTGATCTTTCTCTTTGGATTCACGTCTGCTGCTACTGGAACCTCCCTTTTGGAATCGATTTCTGAAACCTTGATCCCTTCTGTAAATTTTCTTGAATTTCCTCATGAACATACCCATTTCGTCATCCTCGTCCTCTTCATCATTTTCTTCCTTTTCTTTAACTACATTGAGGGCAACTCCTTTGTTTTTGTTGTTTCTGTTGATCTCATCCAAATCTTTCTTGAACTTCAATTTACTTTCATATTCGGACAAGCTCCTGAATAAGGCTGCAACCGAAGCCATTGATTCACCTCAAGCCTCTTCTATAGCTGTGACTTTGGCTTCCCAGTCTTTGGTTAGTACGTTGAGGATCTTCCTGACTTGGGCACGTTGTTTGTAGGCCTTACCTAATGCAGCTAGCTGGTTTATCAGATGGGTATAACGGAGTTGAAATTCAGCAATTGATTTTACGTTCTTCATTCTCAGCAGATCATACTCTGTTGTGAGAGTATTAACTCGGTTTTCCTTTATAGCTGTTGTCCCTTCATAAGCAACCTCCAAGGCCAGCCACATTTCTCTAGCGGTCTCCAGATTGCAAATACGAAAGTATTCTTGTTGGCTAAGTGCACTCTGGAGAAAGAGTATGGCCTTGCTATTTAGAGTGACATTTCGTCTATCTTTATCATCGTAATCTTCTTCCAGCTTTGGCAGTCTAAGGCCATTTTCGAAAATGGTTGGCTCGTAGTTTCCTCTTTCGAAGACTCTCCATAAACCGAACTCAGTAGCCATCACGAATACCTTAAATTTGTTTTTCCAAAAAGAGTAGTGTTGGCCATTGAATCCTAGCGGTCGGTTGATTCAAGCACCATCAGGTTATATTCCGTCCATGATCGAACTCTGGATGTTAATCTGATCTGAGCAACTAGGCTCTGATACCAAATGAAGATGGAATTTCACCTAGAGGGGGGGTGAATAGGTGATTTAAAAAATTTAACTGCTTAATCAAGATTTTCGCAAATTAATGAACTAATTGAGCAAGGGTTTAAAGGAGAAGGAACACGAGAGAAGTTATCCTGGTTCGATCTATCCTGACCTACATCCAGTCCCCAAGAACACCTTGGGATTTTCCACTATCTTCAGAATACAATTACACAACTTGGAATGATCCCGTAGACTCACTCCCCCTTACTACTTGTAATTGTACACCCTCACTTAAGGTTCCACAACCTTAAGATTTTACAAACGAATGAAAAATTTAAAGTTTAAGTAACTCCTCACGAGTTAAATAATAAATGATCACTGAAGTACGAGAGTTGAAAGTAATGAAACTGATAAGATAATAACTCAGAGTAAATGCGCAGAGTTTTTTTTTTTGGTAGTTGGCGGAAATGAATGCTTCGACATTTATACTCTTTCGCCATTAATGCCGTTGGGAGGAAATTGAGAGTTACCGTTGTGACTTATTTATTTTCCCGTTAGACACAGCTCGCTCTGTTCCTTGTTCATCGTTGAGGCCTCATTAATTGAAATCCGTTCTTTCATTAAATGCGTTGATCGTTGAGAGTGCTTTTGCAGAAGAATGTCTTGATTAAGTAATCCTTGGAAGAATGTTTCTTCCTGCTCTGGGCCTCATTCTATTTGCTGCTCTGTTTCCTACTTCAGCATTAAATGTTGTGATGTGAGCATCAGCTTTATGTTGATTTTGAATAATAACCCGTTGTAATCCCTGAAACCAGTAGCAAACGTGATAAAAAAAACATTTCATTTATTATATTAAGTGATTCGGGAAGTTATCAACCAAAGATCAGCTCTTTCGCAGAATCAGAAATCATAGACAGCGCCAAGAACTCAAGTTGTCAAAGTGGAACTCGAGTTCTAGAACTGGAGTTCTTATCAAGAACTCGAGTTCTTTTGACTTTTCTTCATACCCCTCTGATCTGCAAGTTGAGAACTCGAGTTGATCACAACGAACTCGAGTTCTTCATTTTTCCTTCAATTTCATTTCTCAAAAGAACTTGAGTTCTCAGACAGGAATTCAAGTTCATGAACTCGAGTTCTTAGTCTTGTCCCAGTTTGCAACAGAGAGAACTCGGGTTCTTAATCGTCAACTCAAGTTCATGAACTCGAGTTTGCTACTAATGAACTCGAGTTCTTTCAGACTCAGAGCATTTTCCACAGACCAAGTTTGCGAACTTGAGTTCTTAAACCATAAACTAGAGTTCTTGGCCCATGAACTCGAGTTCTTCACCCATGAACTCGAGTTCTTCATTTTGTTGTGATGAGAACTGGAGTTTTAGGGTTGAAATTAAGTTCTTATTTAAACCACTGATTTACAAGTGTCTAGTTATCATCAAAACTTGGATGAGAACTAACACCCACTTAAGGGGCAAAGCCAGGCTTTCCATGTTTTGTTAGCCTTGACATAAGATAAACCTTCAGTTGCCATGTCATTAGCCCTTGAAGACTCAGTGAGAGATTGGAGATCACATGCCCTAAACCTTAAAAACCCCTAACCTTCCCATTCGTTCTTGGATTGGAAATACTCCATAATTTTTTATGGCTCTTCTACAAACCATTAAAAAAAATAAATATTAGTAATAAGTAAATAATGAAATATAAAAACTCCAAAAAACTACATTATCTAATATTTATAAGCCATAAATATACTTACTTAAGTAGTTTTGTCTTGAATGTGTCAGTAGAGGCAATAATATTGCACAATAATCTAAAGCAATACCAAGCCCAAGCTTGTGTTTCAACCCCTCTTCTCTTTTTTTGCAACGATTCTCATGATCTCCTGATCATTTTTACTCAGCTCACTACTACAAAAAAAAGGTTTTTATGTCCTATTTTTCCCCCCTTCTGCATCCTATTTTGTGGGGAAGTCTATCATGGAGGCGTAAAAGGTCGAGGCTTATGGCGGTCTAAAATTTCTTAGATGCCAAATCGTTTTTTTTTTAAAAACCAAACCAGGTTCAGGTGGCACCAAACCAGATTCAGGAGACAACTAGAGCCACTCAAAACCAGATTCAGGAGGCAAACGCACAATAGAGAGACAAAGAGAGCATATTACAGTAATCAAAATGACAGCACACCTCCGATAGACAGACATGAAATAAAGATGAAAATCAAAAGTCGAAGTCCAAATCCAAAAAACTAAAAAATCAGGCAACTAGATCTTTTAATAACAATAGGAAAAAATATTATTTACATATATTTGAATGCCGCCATCGTAGATCTGAATCTTGCCGTCGCAAATCTGAATCTTGCCGTCATAGATCTGAATCTCACCGTCACAGATCTAAATCTCGTCGTCGCAGATCTGAATCCGCCTCGCATTTGCCTTCGATGTTCATCGTCGCCGTGAGAAAGACAATCGAAGCCAATTCAAACCCAGATCCAAATAGTGAGTGGGTGTGAGTCATGTGGAGACGAGAATGGAGGTGACCTGGGCAGACTGGTTTTGATGCCGTGGTCGGCGGGATCCTCATGGTGATGGAAGAAAGAGTGGAGAGCGGGGGCGAGTGTTTTGAAGGGAAGAGATTTTCTAGAGAGGAATAAAATTAAATTGACAGGGGAATGGTTGAAGTGGGAAGAGTGCGAGAGGGAGTGGGTTTGCAGATAGATGAGGAGGTGTGAAAAGATGGGAGAGTTGGTGTGCACTTTTGGCTTGAGCGGGAGTACTTTTGGCGTCTAAGTTATTACTTAGACGCCAAAAATGAGTTTTTGGTGGGTTTTTGAAAATATTGGGTGGTAAATAAAATATTTTGGCGTCTAAGTATAGGAATTAGACACTAAAAGTGATATTTTTGGCATCTAATTTTTAAATTAGACACCAAAAATAATGTTTTTGGTGGGTTTTCTAAAGAGTTGCGCGGTAAATAAAAAATTGGTACTGCTTTTGGTGTCTAAGTTTAAAAATTAGATGCTAAAAGCATCACTTTTAGCATCTAATTACATAACTTAGACGCTAAAAATCAAATTTTTTCCCATATAATTACAAAAATGCCGCCGCCTTTATTTTTTACTTCTTTTTTTATAAAAAATGATATCTTTTAGGGAAGTAAAAACCCCTTTTTACTTCCTTTTTCTGCATCTTCACAAACAAAATAAATCCGAACTAATTTACTTCCTTTTTTTTTTGTTAACCTGGTAAAAATGGACCGGAGCCAACAGACTGACCTCCAAAGATAGGGTTTTCTCATAGAGGTTCCGTAGTTGACTACACATATGCAGAAGAGTATCAACACTAGGCAAAAGTCCCTCTACTTCATGCGAGATATTTCAAACGATATACCATAAAGATTCAGAACCTGAAAATGTCCCTCCTAATCCTATTATATTATATAGGTAATAGATAGATTTATGGTTTTATAAATAGAGGGCGTGACTTGTTAGAGTTTTATATTATATATGTGTATTCTAACTTATGAGACTCACCCCTCAAAATCAGTTAACAAAAACTTCTAATCCATATATGATATATTAATATAAATATGAGTATATGCTAAAAAAAAAATAAAAGAAATGATACTTCAATCAAAATAAGAGACCGGTTTAGAAAATGTTAGAATTTCTATATAATATCTTACTCATTAAAAATGTTTTACCCCCAGGGTAAAAGAAACCTTTCTATCATTTGTTTATATTGTGATTTATTATATATTTTATTGATCATATTAAATTTTTTATTGACAATATTTTTTTGGCCTACGCACAAGTATGGAGACAATCTGGAATTCCGGATACTAGGATAAAAAATATAACAGATTACCTATACTTTTTTTTAAAAAAAAAAGTATATTAACATTTCATGGATATTTTTATTTTTAAAATTCAAATAATTTTTTTCTAAAATAAAAATAAATCATGAAAACCTACTTTGAACTGTTTAAAATTGCGCATTTTTTTTTTTAATTTTCTATATATACATAACCTTTATTTAAATTATAACCTATTTAAATTAATTACATAACCTTTTTAAATTAATTACAGTACTACCCCTACTATTCTTTGAGAATTTTTCTTTGAAACATCCTCTTAACTATTTATGGATGCATCCTTACTATTCTTTTTTAATAACAAGAATGTTTATTTGGGATGATTATATTATTAGCTTTGAATGATGGTGAAATCATTCTTTTAATAATAAAATTTATTTTAGTGATATATAGGCTAAAAACTTATTTAAAAAGTACAATTTATAAATATTATGCTTTGAAAACTATCCAAAACCTATATTTGGTAGGCTTAAAGCATACAAAGTCTATTTATGACTCTTAAAACTTGCAATTTGATGTAATTTTAAAGACCTATATTTTAAATAGACTTTTAAAAATATTTCATATTCAATTTGGCCTTATAAAGGCTCTGAAATATTTAGCCAAAGCTTAACCTATTTCTATGTCTACAAACTATTTCTTCTAATCTTCTTTTTTTTTTTCAGTAAATGATCAAATGATATTAATATAAAAAGTAACTTACACTTAAATCATTGAAAAGGAAAAAGGAAGAAAAAAACAATAAGGCAAAAAAAGAAAAGAAGGAAGGAACATCAATAAGTTCACAAGAGACGAAAGAAAAAAATTTCAACAAAAAGAATATGTCTTGCTCGATCACATCTTGATTCCCACCGAAAAGCTAGAGTGAGATAAAATCGTTTCTTCCAGTATTCATATTGGACTTATGCAGCCTTCTTTTTTTCATCTTCTGTGTTTTTGTGCTTGCTCAATTTCTTGTTTTGTTGTTTAAAAATTTGTATGATTTTCTTATTATATCATTTTGGTTTATCACAATCACTACTCTTTAATATAAAATTTAGATCGCTAATTTGAACATATTAAAAAAAAATCAGTTATATTAATTATTTATTATAAATGTATTTTTTAAATACTCTTTCAAATTTTGTGTGTTGTAGTTACTAGTTACATACTATTTGATGAGAAATCACTTACTATGCTCAATTATATGGACATTCTGGGGATAAAGTAAATTTAGCTATTACACTTAAAGCCAAAATGAAACCGTTATGTAACTTTTATATTTAGTACCAGAGATATAGTATAAAAAAATTATATTTATCTCACTCAAGAAAACTATATTCATCAACCAACATAGTACTCCCTCTTATTTATAATATAGGACATATATGAAGAGTTAGACTTTACCCAAAATACAAGACATCATGATTGTATTTATCAATCTTTTTTAAATTTATTATTATTAAAACTTTCTCAACAATAATTAAAGAGTATCAATAATTAAATAATTAAGAAAGATGTCTAAGATATTTTAAAAAATACATATCATATTAATTAATTTTATTAATCTAATCAAATTAAATAAAAATGTGCTATCTTTTTCTTTGTTATTTTGTTGTAACGGGCTTTTGAAGCCCGATTTCCTAATGTTCTCCTTGATAACTATGTTCCTCCCATTAGGCCTCAGAAGATTTTCGGACTGCCCCATTGAGATGCCCCATTTCTCCTTCTTCCAGGCGCGTTTTATCCAGTCACTGAACTCTCCCTCCGGTGAAGATGGCTTCCAAGTCTCACGTGGCGTTGAGCGACCATCGATTTTAGAGGGCGTAATTCCTTGATGACCGTTTGATGGCTGAACTACGTTGTTTGCGGCGTTTCGAGCTTGCTGGCTACAGGTGTGCTCTACTTGTTGATTCTTCTTTGTTTGATTCCTTTCTTCTTCTGCTCTCTCGCTTCACATGTTAGATGCGAGTGTTGTTGTGGGGACAATTGGTTCTATTATGGACCTAGAATCCCTCTCGACAATTGCCAAGTCACGGATTCAACCCACCCACGAAGTTTTGCTTTACTAGCTTTATCATTTTCCCAGTTTCCTTCTCTCAATTTGGTTTTAGTGCTTCTGCAAAAATCACACAACGAGCTCTCTCTACTTCACACCTCTTTTAAATGGAAGATTCCTTTCTCCTCCCCATTCGTTTAGTGGCTCGCTCACTCTCATGTGTTTCTAAGCTTTTAGTTTATAAAGGAACAATAGTCTAGTTTGTATTGCTGAACTTCTATCTTTTTCATTCTGTAACATGTAAACGAGAAGGATTCCTCGATTATTGGTTTTTTTAATCATTTTTATGTTGAGAGGTATCCTTCTTTGCTTCTCCCTCCACAACCTCATGAGTCATGACTATTGCTCTTCAATTGCTTGAACTTAAGTATCGAATTTACTAATTGCTCTTTCAAAAGGCCTGTTGTTTGGTCATAAGTTTGGAAGGTCTGGGTAGCCTCAATGCTATTCTTTCCCAGAGCTTTATAAACATCAAAAGCAATAGTTTCTTCACCACCCCCCCCCCCCCCCCCCCCCCTAAAAAAAATAAAAACCCCAAAAACCCCGAAAATGTTAAATGCCAAATCTTGATCAGATGTACTCGACTCACTAGTCATTAAAGTGATTTGTAATGGTTTGGCCTATTTCCTCTTGTCATTTAAGGACAAACAAAGTGGGTCGACAAACGCTTTCAGTCTGTGATCAGAAATTCATGATATGCTTCCCAGTTTGTAATCAAAATCAGAAGTACAATCTGAAGCTTTACAATGTGCCCATTAAGATTGTTGCTCTGTGTTTTGTCCGAAGATCTTCAGTTGGGTCATTGAATCCTGGTGAAAAAGGCCCTCTAAATGGTGTTAGTGCCACTTCTTCATATCCAGATAACTATCAGAGGTGATAATCAGTAAAGTTATTGTAACTTCTTTCTCTTCTACTGCTAATGCCTTCCCTATTGCATATTCTGAAAATTGATCCCTTCTACAGCATGAATGATTTTGAGAGACAGTTACAAGAATTATTTGATGATATCAAACAAATGATTAGGATGGGAAACAAAATTGACGCCACAGATTTGCTTAAGGCAAATTATGAAATGGTTAATGAGAGGCTAAGTGGTGGCACTAAAGGCATAGAAGAAGCTGCTGTTCTGGACATCATAGCACTAGGTTTTGTGGCCGTCGGTGACTTCAATTTTGTTGATTCTCTACTGAAAGTGGTATGTCTTTTACACTGATGTATTATGCTGTCATTTTGGTATCTTATGTTGGAGATTCCTTGGATTCAGAATTCTGAATAACATAATATTTGTTGCAGCAATAATTGTTCAGGGTATTGTTATTAACTGAGTCCATATCATGCTTATTACATAGGAGATTTAGGAGGTAGTGCCGTTTGTACAGTAATCAGAATACTGCAAGAAGTCTGTCAGTTTTCTTTTGTTTTATGTTATGGGTTTGCCTTTGTCTGCTTTGATGAGATTTGTGAGACTTGAATAAATTCAGCACAAACATGTATAAGCCATCAGCATAATTCTGACAAATGTGATTTCTGGTACATGAAAACTGGCGTCCATATTTGATCCCCTTGCATTGATTTATAATTTCATTGAGCGGTCGTTTTATTTTGTGTCTGTGTATCATATAATGAAGGAAGATTCTGCATTTTTTTAATTTCTTTCTTCAAGTTTGTTCCGCAATAGCACACATTTTCCTCTGTTTTTGCTGATTCTCCAGTCTAATTTTGATTAGCACTCTGCCTCCATTTTCTCTAACTTGTATGCATATGGTCAGATGAAGGAAGTCGTTGACACTTTGAAGGATGATGCACCACGTCTAGATTCAATTCTCATGCATATGGGAAGTATGTATTCAACTTTGGGGAACTTTGAAAAATCACTTGACACATATCAAAGGGCTATTTACATCATGAAAAGGACCTATGGTGAGTGTATTTTTCTTGCAAAGTTCTTGGAGAGTAAAATGCTACTTTTTATGTCACCAACAAAGTCACAAGCAGATAATTTGATTAACTGGCTTTGTATCAGATTTTGAATATGACGCTAGTAGTATAAGATAAATGTTCTTGGGCTGAACCCAACACTGTTTACATGTGTTTAAAGGGCCATTTTCTTCTAGGTAAGAATAGTACTTTTCTTGTCACACCCTATTTGGGTATGGCTAAAGTTTATAGTTCTAATGGAAAAGCAACAAAAGCAATGGAAATGTACCAGTACGCTATTACTCTCCTGGAATCAAGTAGAGGTGCCGAAAGCAAGGATTTGGTTGTACCTTTACTTGGTCTTGGTAACCTTTTACTTAAAGAAGGAAGAGCCGCTGATGCAGAAGCTCACTTTACAAGGTTAAACTTCCTATGATTATTTTCTTCATCCTTTTTTTCTTTGCACCAGTGGCTTTGCCTTCTTGGATATTCACTTTATTTCTTGTTTTTTTTTTTTGGGAAGAGTTCTGAACATATTTACATCACTATATGGACAAAATGATGGTAGAAGTGGAATTGCTATGAATTCCCTGGCCCAGGTAAAATGTGCTCAAGGTAACTTCATGATCTTGCTTATAACACTTTTTTCTTTTCTTTTTGTTTTTTCTTTGTTTCTGATCTTTCTCATTTTTATATGATGTTTGCCCCCTTAATAAGGGGGCTTTGACTGTTAGATAGATGTTTTAAGGATGAACTTGTGCTAGAGGTTCTTTGATGCATAATAGATCTTGTAACCTAACATGCATGAGGATGGTGGAATAAACGCTACATCTGCATAAACAGTTTAATTGGCTTTAAGTAATATGTTGAAATTCAAAGTTTTGTGCTTCTCCTTGATCATCAACATGCAAAATGGCATCCGAGTTTGTGTACTGTATCCTCTAGCCTCTTCTCTAGTTTATTTATTCTTGACAGAAACTAGCGCCATTGATTGATGCACAAAACTTTATGCAGGGAAGGTGGATGAAGCAATCCATTTGTACAAGAGTGCTCTTCAAATCCTAAAGGAATCGAATTACATGTCTCCCGATGACAGCTTTATAGAGAAGATGAGGGTAGATCTGGCTGAATTACTACATGCCTCTGGGAGGTATACATGTCCTCTACATAACATTGTTGTTAGGAATGAAATACTGTTCTACCTCCAGTCCTAAATATAATAAAGAGTTGACTTTTTTGAAGATATTAAGAAAGCTAATTAAATTACTTTAAAATATTTATATTTGTCATTTTTTCTGTAAACTATTTTGCCTAACTTATATATTGATAGATAATCTAAGGATACATAATATATTATATGATTAAGTAACTTATTTAGCTTCCTTAATTGCTTCAATAACTTAAAATGTGAACTCTATATTATATTTACAATCATGAAAGGGCTCTATTTGATGGTGAGGCCTATAAAAGGAAACATAGGTAGACACAAGCAAAAGGGAAAGATGCCTTTTAAGGTTTCAAAGTTGAACTTTGTTGTTTCCCACTATTTTAGAGTAAGAGGAGGACATCTAGCTATTAGTTAGGGTGTCTTTTAGGTGTTTTAGCCCAGTAATATGTAACAGATATTTTGGAAACTATTAGGGATGTTGTTTGACTATATTATCTGCTAGAGTTGGCAGTATGAGTTTTAACCATGACTCAAAGCTTCTCAACTTGGAAAAATGGGTGGTTTGGGTTATGCAAAAGTGGACCGTTTTGATGTGGTTCTTTTTTGCCCGAACGCACATGGGCCTAACCCGCAACAAGTTGGACCATTTTTGTTTATTTTATTTTCTAAAAAAAAAAACTATGATTTCTCTTAGTGTAGTTTGTAACATAACACTATTAATATCAACTTGTTATGTTGCGGACACACGTCCTCTTTTTGGTATATTCTAGAGGAAGGACACATGTTTAGAAGTTATTAATAGTTTAGGGTAGTTATTCCAGAAGAAAGGCACATGTTTAGGAGGAATTATTAATAGTTTAGGGTAGTTATTATTATCTTATCTATTTGGAAGTTTATATATCAGTTATTATAAGTAGTGGCAGGCACTTATGGTGACTAAACCTTATAAATATATGTATTGCGTTATATGAATGACAGGAAGAATATTATATGAAAGATTATTGTGTATTGGCTAGAATTTACAGATCCTGCCTCTAGATTACTTTTACTTGCTTACTTTCTTTAAGTTCTATAAACTAGGTATTCTTTAAGTTCTATCAATTTGGTATTAGAGCAGTGAATCTTTGGACCTGTAAGATACCATGGTTAACACTAGGAAATCTTCTTTCAAAAATGATCCTCCATTAAACACAGAAAACCATCAAATTCAAATCCACAGAATGATCTCGCTGTCATCTTGGTGTAACAATTTTCCCAAATGCACCAAGATTCACATCAGCAACAATTGGCAGCAATTCTCGGGCAATTAAATCTGATGAATGCAGAAATTAAAGGTCTGAAAAAGCAAAAAAAAAAAAGCACCGGCCATGAATTATGGAGAATCAAGTCATAACATGGGAACTTATAGAGCTACATGATGAAAATGATACAAAAAATCCTCGGTGGAATAGGAACCCTTCTAAGCGGCTTTATTCAAAGGTTGAATTTCTAAAATATAAAGGAGGCGATCCAAGAGGCTGGATTTTAAAGGCTAAGAAGTATTTTCAATATTACCAGACTCCAAAAGATTTAAAGATTGATGTAGCAGCAATGAATCTTGAGGGAGATGCGTTGGACACTTTTACTTAGGTTTCATCATGAAGAATTATACGATACTGGGATGAATTGGTGCAGATTTTCCAAGAACAATTTGGTCCTTCTGAATTTTAGAAACCCGATGTACATCTTTGTAGCATTAAACAAGTCGGCACTGTAGGAGAATATAAACAAGAGTTTGTTTGTCAACAATTGCGAGTCCAAGGGTGGCCCAAGCATTGTCTTTTAGGCGTCTTTATCAATGAACTGAAGGAAGAATTTCAAGCTGACGTAAAAATTCAAAAGCCATGTACGGTGTATAAAGTCGTGAGTCTAGCTTTGGAGTTTGAAGTAAAAATCCAATCCCAACAGAATTCTCGTCCGAATCCGTGAAATTCGATTACTAGAGATTCGGAAGATAATTATTATTATTGTGAAAATAAGGGCTATTTGCCATGTCAGCCGTGGGATCCCTCGATTAATTCAAACATGGTAATTCCCAATTTAAAATCGTTATCTCCAGCAGTTTCACATAATTATTCCACAATCACACAATATTTGGCCGGACAAGATCAGTAGCGTCAATCGCACAATTACCCAATGGTCATGCATCCTTCAGCCATAAGTGATCAACAACATCAGTTTAGGAGAGAAAAAGGCCTTTGCTTTAAATGTGGTGATCGATTTCAACCGGATCACCGTTGTCAATCCTCAACTTTGAAATTAATGGAGATAATTGAAGATACAAGGAGGACGAATGAATTCTCGGAAGATGAGCAACTTGCCAGTGCAAATTTGGCCGAAATTTCCTTCTTTCCGCCTTGAGGACAAGGCTTATTTTCAAGGGGAGGGTATTGTTAGGGATGCACATCCTCTTTTGGTATATTCTAGAAGAAGGACACATGTTTTTGAGAAGTTATAAATAGTTTAGGGTAGTTATTCCAGAAGGACACATGTTTAGGAGGAGTTATTAATAGTTTAGGGTAATTATTATCTTATCTATTTAGAAGTTTATATAGCAGTTATTATAAGTAGTTGTAGACAGTTATGGTGACTGAGCCTTATAAATATATGTATTGTGCTTTTGTGAATGAAAGGAAGAATATTATATGAAAGATTATTGTGTATCGGCTAGAGTTTATAGGTCCTGGCTCTAGATTACTTTTACATGCTTACTTTCTTTAAGTTCTATAATCTAGGTATTCTTTAAGTTCTATCATATTATTGATTATATTGAATGTTAATGATGGCTTTTGGATTTATATTTATTTTGTAATGTGTGGACTTGTGATGAATTCTTAATTTGTAATGTTTGAAACTTTGTATTTGATGTTTCATTATCACTTTATGATTTTGTAATGTATTTTCAATTTTTTTTTATGGTTTAGGTTTGTTGAAAAAAATAAATTAGTATATTGTTAAAAAAGTTTGAAAAACTCAGTATAAATTCTTTTTTTTTTAAAAAAAAAGTAAAATAATATTGGTTATAGATTGGTTTGGCTACATGTTGATCCATATTGATGTGGGTTTTTTTTTTTTTTGCCCGAACCTATATGATCCCAACCTTTGGTGGGTTAGCTTGAACCTAGTGGTCTGACCCTTATTACCAGCTCTATTAACCGCTTGTTTTAGTAGGGAAGGTAGGTATTATTTTGTATGAATGTTTTGGGAGAGGAAATTGGTTTTTTTCCCAGACCATATTCTTTCTTTGGCTTTGAGCATTTTCTTTGTAGATTATTATTGTGATTATTCAATCAAATTTAGCCTTTCTGTTATGTTGTTTGCACTGGTTCCTAACAAATTGGTATTAGAGTGGTGAGGTCCAAGGGAAATGGTGAACGAGGTCAAGGAACTAAGGGACTTTGTTGTGATTCTAACAAAGATGGTGGAAAAGCTCTCTGGGCTGTTTAAACATGTGGCTGAGCTAACAAATAGCATGAATCTCATGAGGGAGATGTTGCATATGGATGAGGCGTCTGGCAAGAAGCATAAGAACAGGGCCGACGTTGGGGATCCTTGCATCGAGACTGAAATTGAGAGCAACGAAGAAGTAGAGAAGGAGGTTGTAAAGTACCGGAAGTTGGAATTACCCATGTCTGATGGCGAAGACCACATAGGGTGGTTTTGTCGAGTTGAACGTTATTTCCATGTTCATGGGATAACAAAGGCTGAGAAATTGGATGCTGATGTAGTGCTTGGAAAATCTATCGTTACATTGGTACAAATGGAAGGAGGCTTGAAACACTATGAGGAGTTGGTTGGAGTATAAATAGAAGACGCTTGAGCGTTTTGACTCATATTAGAGAGGAGAGTATAAGATTCTCTTTTCAACCATGCAAGAGAACTTAGTTCTCGAGTGTGTGGAGGTGTTTTAGCAACTTTCGTTTCCCTTTAAGAATGTTTTGGAAGAGTGCCTGATAGGGGCATTCCTGAACAGAAGACAGAAATCCAAGCCAAACTTTGGCTAGCTGACGTGAAAAACCTTAAAAAACTTATTAAGATGGCTATTCGGGCTTACTGGAAGAACTATGTCTTTGTTACAACTATGGAGAAAGGTATAGCCTGACACATACATGCAAGGATAAGCATCTGCAAGTGTTCCTCATTGACGTCGAATCAAAGAAAGATGTGGGGGAAATGGAGGAAGTAGGGGACAGAGTTAAAAGTTGCTTTGATGTTGAGGGTGAGTTGACCCGAATAGAGTTGTCATTGAATTTCATAACTTGATCTGAAGGCAACCATACAATAAAGGTAAAAGGCGATCTCATTGGGAAAGTTGTGGTGATCTTGATTGACTGCGGGGTGATGCATAACTTCATCGCGGAAAACTTGTTGAGCCAACCAGGGATTAAAGTGGATGAAATCGTAGAATATATTATCATAGTGGGCGATGGTTATACTATGAGAAGGAGGCAGCGCTAAAGAGATGTAGCCTTAAAAGTACAAGGGCTTAATGTTGCGCAAACCTTTTACCATTTTCCCTGAGGGGAATTGATCTTGTCTTGGGCACTGAGTGGTTGAAGATGCTTGATGATGTCAAAGGCTAATTGGAGGCGGATGACAACGAATATTGGGAAGAACAACAGAATTTGCTTGAAAGGGGGCTCTACAATATTCCAAATACAAGGTTCACTTCAAGCTATCATTCGAACAATGAAGAAGAAAGGACAAGGGTTCTTGGTGATATGCAAGTATGGAGAAGGATGGTGAAGAGGGCCAAAGTTCAAAACTTGTTGAGCAAATTTTCTGCCATATGCCAAGCTACAAGAGACCTCCCTCCTCGACATTCACAAGATCATGCTATAGTGATTAAACTCGGGGAGCAGCCGCCCAATATTATGCCTTATAGGTATCACCACTCTTAGAAAAAGGAAATCAAGGATCTTATGAAAAATATGCTCCAAGCTGGGATCGTTAAACCTAGTACTAGTTCTTATTCTAGCCTCGTTCTACTAGTTAAGAAGAAAGATGGGAGTTGGCCCTTTTGTGTGGACTATCTGGCATTAAATTAGATCATTGTGCCTGACAAATTCCCTATTCCAATAATAGATGAGCTTTTAAATGAGCTAAAAGGAGCTACCGTGTTCTCAAAATTGGACTTAAAGTCGGGTTACCATCAAATTTGCATCAATGCTAGAGATGAACACAAGATAGCTTTCCAAACACATGAGGGACACTATGAATTCAAGGAGATGCCTTTCAGACTTAATAATGATCCCTCCACATTTCAAGCCTTGATGAGTGAAATATTTTGGGGCTATTTGAGAAAGTTTTTGCTGGTGTTTTTCAATGATATATTCATTTACAGTTGTGATATTTGTACTCACATGGAATATCTAGAAAAGGTGATGGCTATCTTACAAGAAAATCACTTGGTCATTAATTTAAAGAAGTGAAGCTTTGTGCAGCTGAAGATTGAGTACCTCGTTCACATAATTTCAGAACATGGTGTTTAGGCCAATCCAAAGAAAGTAGAGAGTATGGTACCATGGCCCCAACCTAAGAATGTAAGATCATTGTGGGGGTTCCTGGGATTAATCGTTACTACCAATGGTTTGTCAAGAATTATGGGAAAACCGCAAGTCGTTTGACTAATCTACTCAAGAAGGAAGCATTCAAATGGACTCCGGAGGCCACCGAAGCCTTTGAAGCCCACAAGACAGCCATGACTACTCTACCAGTACTTGCTATGCTGGATTTACAGTCCCGTTTGAGCTGGAGACCAATGCTTCAGGGACTGGAATATGCACTATGTTAATGCAAAAGGGGCGTCCTGTAGCTTATTTCAGCCAAAACTTTCTAAGCTCAACAATACTTGGTTTATGAAAGAGAATTGATGTCAATTATGTTGGCGGTTAAAAAATGGATGCACTGCTTGTGGGGACAGAATTGTGTGATCCGAACTGACCAAAAAGCATTAAAACAGTTGCTGGAGCAGCAGGTATTAGAGGAAAACCAGCAGAAGTGGGTATCTAAATTGATGGCTACAATTTTGAAATTATGTACAAGTCAGGGAAAGAAAAAAGGACAGCTGAAGCTCTGTCCCGCCAAGAAGAACCTCTGAGCTTGATGGCTTTTAACTTATGGAAGAATGGGAAAAAGAGGTGCAAGCTGATCCCAAGCTTAAGAACATACTGCTAGATAAACAAACATCAAGCTCTTTCTCCCGCTGGTTTGTTGCAACCTCTTCCTATTCGACATGCAATTTGGGAAGACATAAGCATGGATTTCATTACAGGACTTCCTAAGTCCAAATGGTATGACACCATACTCGTTATTGGGGATTGCCTCACTAAGTATGCCCATTTTCTACCCTCAATCATGCCTTCACTGCTAAGGATGTAGCTGAGTTATTTATAAGGGAAATAGTAGTTACATGGCTTTCCAAAGACAGTTGTTTCCAATGGAGATCGGGTGTTGGTGACCCATTTTTGGAAGGATATGCCGGCTTTTGAGAATTCTTGGGAGGAAGCTGAGGTGATTCCCAAACAGTTGCTAGGATTTCACATTGAGGACAAGGCAAAGCTTTTAGGGGAGGGTAATGAAAGAGTCCTATTCAATGGTAAGACCTATAAAAGGAAACATAGGAAGACACAAGCAAAAGGGAAAGATGCCTTTTAAGGTTTCAGAGTTGACTTTGTAGTTTCCCACTATTTTGGAGTAAGAGGACATCTAGCTGTTAATTAGGGTGTCTTTTAGGTATTTTAGCCCTGTAATTGGTAACAGATATTTTGGAAACTGGGGTGTTTTTTTACTATATTAGCCCCTGGTTTTAGTGGGAAAGGTAGGCATTATTTTGTATGAGTGTTTTGGGAGAGGAAACTGGTTTTTTCCCCTAAGACCAGATTCTTTCTTTCGCTGTGTGAGTATTTTCTCCACAGATTATTATTGTGATTATTCAATCAGATTTAGCATTTCTGTTCTGTTATTTCACTGGTTCCTAACAGACTGGAGGGAGTATTATGCTTTTGGTCATTAATTTTTATTTTTATGACTGCTTGTCGATAATTATTTTCTTGGTTAACAAGTATCTCAAGACAAGATCAGATCTTTCTTTTCTTGGTTATATACTGTTTGTTGGTTAATGCGTTGAAGCTTTATGCTTGTGATGCCCTGTTTGACGTAAGCTGGTTTCTGATGTAACTCAAGAGGACAGGAAGGCAGAGCTATATTAGAGGAATGTTTATTAATCACAGAAAGCTACAAGGGAAATGAGCATCCTGACTTAGTGACACACATGATGAACCTTGCAACTTCATATTCGGAATCGAAGAACTATGTAGAGGCTGAGCGCTTGCTCCAAAGAAGTTTGAGAATCATGACAAAGAAGATGGGGACTGATGACCAATCCATCACTTTCCCTATGTTGCACCTTGCAGTTACTCTCTACCATCTAAAACAAGATGAAGAGGCAGAGCAATTTGCCCTGGAGGCTTTGCGCATACGCGAGAAAGCATTTGGAGAAAATTCTCTTCCTGTTGGTAAAATACCTTCTATGGACTTTTTTTTTTTTGTCCTCACAGTTTTGAGTTTTGACTCTCCAACTCAATATCTATAGTTTTAACCATTTAAAATAGTAACCCCTGTATTTAATATATATATATATATACACACACTTCATCAAGCTTGGGGACTAATGTTTCAATTTCAAATAGTTAAAACGGACTAAGTTTAAGTTGCAGTGAGTTATAGCTCAGGGACTGAGTTTCTAACAAGTTAAGATCATAGATCATAGAGACTGAATTACATCAAATTGAGGCATAAGAACGGAGTTACAATTGAGTCAAAATTATTAAAACCAAAGTTTCTTTTTCCCTATTCTATATGACATCCATATATTCATTCTTTGTATAATTTGATTGAGTTTTAGTGGTTACAATGCACTGAGCAATGTGAGAAGATAACTCTACTATGTGTGATGCATGGCAGGGGAGGCTTTGGATTGTTTGGTGTCCATTCAAACGAGACTAGGCAGGGAAGATAGTGAAATACTGAAGCTGCTCAAAAGGATGCTGAATATCCAAGAGAAAGAATTAGGGCATGAGAGTGAGGAGGTTATGGTTACCCTGAAAAAAATTGTATATTACTTGGACAAACTGGGGGAAAGATATGAAAAGCTTCCCATTCAGAGGAGGCTGTCTGTACTTCGAAAGAAGTACAAAAACCAAATGGTTCGTTATTAAAAGTGTTATGTACTGTACGTTATTTCCTTTTCCATTTTTATCCTTTTTTCTCAAAGCATATTGATCTTTCCACCAAGGATTTTTAGGTGGATCTTGCATGCAATAAGTCGAGTACGTGTTTTGAACCCTC
Source organism: Acacia confusa (assembly GCA_037074495.1). Lineage (NCBI taxonomy): Eukaryota > Viridiplantae > Streptophyta > Magnoliopsida > Fabales > Fabaceae > Acacia > Acacia confusa. The sequence continues at coordinate 20,813,471 of CM073514.1, forward strand.
TTTTGAATACTTGATTTCTATGGCTGTTGTGTTGTTAAACAGAGAAAAAGTAGATTTAAATCTGATTTGGGAATATATTATTATTTTAATCTCTTTGAGCGATCATTGTAATTTGTGTGCGCCTATTAGATGATAAAAGGATATTATGCATATTTTAAAACTAACAGGTGTCATTTTAATCATTTTCCGCTCATTTTAACGTTAAAAATAATGGAATGAATATTAAATGACAATTGTAATGTTAATTAACTAAAAAGGAGTAGGATTTTCACACTTTATATAATTTTTCAACATTATTAAATAGGTTCCTTGTACTATTTTTGTATAATAGGAAAATTCGTTAAGTCGTTTATTGTAATGAGTTTTGATTTACATAATATATCCTCTTTAATCTTAGGAAAAATTCCAATTAAATACCTTTTGAATTTTACAAACCCCCCAATGTCATGTAAATTCATAAAAAGATTGAAAGGACATGTAGACTTTTCTTAGTTTTGTAAATTGGGGTGATTTTACGATTTTGCCTTTAGTTTTTAAATAAATTAAAAAAAGAAATACCCCCTTGCCAGAAAGCCACTACATCGGCCGGAGGGCCGCCGTTGCTGGCAACTGCCTTCGGTGGCCTCTCGCTGGACTTCGGCCGCCAGGCGCCGCCGACAGTCAAGACAATTCCCCAAAATTTTTTATTTTTTGACAAAATGGCCAATTCTCGAGAATTGGGGACCAATTCTTGAGAATTGGTTATATATATATATCTATCTATATATATATATATTAATGCATACTTTGATTAAATAAGTCAAGTGATCCAGTAGTTGGGCCACTTGCTTTCCACTAAGAGGGGGTGGGTTCGAATCCTACCCCATGCACTTTTCTTAAAATTTTCTCAACAAACTCGACTACTGGACTCCAGTGGTCGGTGGCAGAGTCCAACGACCAGAGTCATCGATCAACCACCGTCAGACTTCGTCGGCGGCAGGCGGCGGAGTCCGACGCAGTGGCCCTCCAGCAGGGGTATTTATTTTTTTTAATTTATTTTAAACCTAAGGGTAAAATGGTAAAATCACCTCAATTCGCAAAATCAAGAAAAGTCCACATGTCCTTTCAGTCTTTTTACAAATTCACATGACGTTTAGGGGTTTTAGAAATTGGAGAGGTATTTAATTGGAATTTTCCCTTAATCTTATGTCTTACTGATACAAACCATTTTAATATGTACATTTAATATATATACTTTGTAGGAAAAAGTTATAAATTTGAGTATAAGGTTGATTAAGATCTTATATTTAGTTGCATAATATTAACAAGTTGGTTGAGGTGATTAATGGGGTTAGATTTCTCTCATCATCTCTTATAATCTCTAAATCATATTCGTCCGATCAATTTGAAATGTCACAATATTACTTTGACTTTTTTCTTATCTTCCCAATCAAATGCAAAAAAATAAAAATAAATAAATAAACTATATGGGTCAATGAGAGATAATTGTTAAAAAAAAAAAAAAAGGATGAAGAAAGGGTCTACTTCGGATTAATGGCATTGTCCCTATAAAGAGTCAAATACAAGTTTGAATATTTGAAAGCGTACTTATAAAGAGTTTGTTAAAAAACACGGTTGATTTGGGATTTTTCCAAATGTTGGGTGGGGATGATGGAAGGATATTAGACATGATAATCCATATGATTGTGATGAATTTGCCGGAATGAAATTGATCTGTTCACAAAAAGGAATATGGCCCCAATAATTACAAAATCGATTTGGCTGTCGTGTGTCAGATTCTTGTCCCATAAAGTCAGTGATTAAGTTTGAAAGAATAGGTTTTGGCCCTCAAATTAATTATGTGACAGACTCCTGATTAATGAGAAGCTAGACTATTTAAGCACCATATTTAATACTTTTACTGCACAAATATTACTGTTACCACAAAGTCATAGGAGACTAGTGGGCCATCGTTTAATTCCTGCTTAACTCTTTGGTAATAATTATATTGTGATAAATATTCGATTTATGGGACAAATTTTTATCTATTTTTATTTTTTCCCATAAAATAAGCACTTAAATTTTGTATATCCTAATACTTTATGATAATTCGTTGATTTATGGGGCATAATCCCACAATTCATGATCATAACTTCCAATTTATGTGTCATCTAATAATGTAATTGATAAAAATATAAAACAAAATATATTATTTTTAAGAGTAAAATACACTAACCATCAATCTATTTTGCCTAAATCATATATACCTTTTATCTATTTTGAAATCATATATAAACCTTCCTTAAAATTGAAATATATGTTACATAATCATTTGTATATTTGAAATAATATTTCCATCTACTCAAACCATTAGTTGAACGTTAAATTTGACTATTAAAATTTTGTTTAGACCAAAATATCCCTTTTTTAATATAAAAATTATTTAAGAATTTATATATTCATATATTTGACCCAAAAAATAATTATTTTTTACAAAATGAAAATAATATGATACATTTTATAACTTTAATGTTTCATAACATTTATTGAAATTTACTTATTGAAATTTTTTTAAATGTCTAAAAAAAATTTCAGATACTTGTTTTTTGTTCATCATATAGTATATTTTAATGTAACATTTTTAAATATATTTTTTTGTTACAAACATTTATAACCAGTTAGCAAAATATAAATAGATTCATTATTTACATGACAGTTATTTATTTTGAAATATCGTTTTTTGCCGTTCATACTTTATGGTCAAAAGATATAACCATTTTTTTTTTGTGTTTTCACTAATATAAGGTTGGAAGACGAATAGTTTGTAAGTATTAAAATGATGGTTGTGTTTTAAGAACTGTCATTTTTTAACTAAATAAATTATAGTTATTAACTATAATCATTATTTTTGTGCTTTCGCGAATTCCACCTCACAACACATGAAGGTACGCATAAAATAACCATTACTTTTAAGCGTTACAACTTATGTATCCTTGTGCAACTTTCACCCTGACATACATAACATTTCTTTGATGTAACCATTACTTATTAAGTGTTTTATATGCTTGAATTTGTAGTAGTGGTGGCACAACAAAGCACTAGACAAGAAAGAATATATAGAGGAAATGAGGGAGTCAGAAACTCAATGATTGTGATAATCAGAATTTTCATGGGGAGACCCTCTATTTATAGTAGTGGATTAGGGGTATTTTGGGAACTCAATATACCCATGACAATCATTAGTTGACAGAATCTCTCATCCTCTCTCATGACTCAGTAAAATGAATATAAAATAAATAATTTATATTCATTTTAAACTGAAGTTGGATTATTTAAATATTACAAATTAAATTCAATATTTAATTTATATATTTAAATATATAACTAATCTCATTCAGTTATTTAGCTAACTCACGATTTAGTCAATAATCTACAATTTTCTCATCTAATTTATTAATCAATTAATCTCTTAATAAATTAACTAATTAATTAGGATTTACTCTAATTTCCCAATTAATTAATCTGAACAATCAAGAGTCGATTCGGATCCAAAATTCCAACATCCCCCACTCACACTTGATGGGCTAGTCATCGTCTGACTATCACATCGTCTAGCACAAAAAAGTATTGAGGGTACCAAAACTACCTATGAACAATTGAAAATGTGCAAAAATACCAATGAACAATTTAAAACTTCAGTGAATATACCAAAACAGAGATTGTGTTACTTTCACTAGAATTAGTTTTTTCATTGATATTTTTGCACATTTTCAATTGTTCATCGGTAGTTTTGGTACCCTCAATACTTTTTTGTGCCAGACACTCCTAGCGTAATACTTCGTTAGCCAAAATGCACCTTAACCCATTATTAAATAAACCAAAAATTATAATTAGTTACATCTAAAATATAATTAACAAAATTACTTACCTGCACAACATCTTCAAACACTCTAATCTTTGGCTTAGGCGGAACATGCTTCCAACTCTGGAAGTGGATGATGAACTGCACCCAATTACCAATTGGTTGGTTCGCCATATCATTCTAGTCAACTACCATACGTGGCCCCTATAACAAATTCACACCAAGAACGTCCAGCTTCCTCTTGCCGATGTTCCCCTGTGGATTTGCATAATTATAAGCACATTTCCGCGTGAGCACAACATCCTCAATTCAGGTGCTTGTGTACTAGAAGTCCTTTATGTGGGATTAGAACGCAAGGACACCCTGGATGTACCTACAAACAATGTATATGTTGCCTCAAATATCATAGATTCACCCATACACATTACCTATGGCACATCTAATCTCTCGTGAGTTAATTCTTGATTAATTCAGATAGCCTCCTCATGTGCATAGCATGTATGCTTAAGAGTTATTCACAAATGACTTGGTAAAGGAATGATCACAGACACCAGCATAATTGTGTATTTCAGTGAGTCTTCCTTCTCACTAGTCATCAATTAGGGATAACCTAGTCGCTTTCCTAGTATATAGCCTATTAGATCGAATCACTCATGACAATAAGGTGCAAGATAAAATAGTTGTCACCAATATTAGAACAAGACTTTCACTCAAGACGAGGGTGAATTGGGTGATAATTAAAAGAATTTTAAATTTAATGCAAGCTTCAATAAAATAGAGTTGAAAAGATGTTACCAAGGGTTAGTACACGAGATTTATACTGGTTTGGTCCAAACCGCATGACCTACATCAATCCTCAGAAGCCTTATGAGATTATCACTATTCTTCAAGATTTTCCGGATTCTTGGTGCCTCAATACAAGCTTTTTTTCCCCCAAGAACAATCTCTTCCCCTTACACTTTGCAATTGTAATATCCCGATTTATGCTTGACCAAAATCCTTGTATATTACAAATATCAAAATAAAATGTTGAAATTGAATATGTAAAGAAATGTCAAGATTGAATATCTATTGTGACATTAATAATCTATTGATTATTCCTAAGTCAATTTTGACAAAAAAAGAAATGAATGTTTGTCACTTAGATAAATTAGTGCATAAAGACAACAAAACTTTGACATATAACTTTGTACCCATAAGGAATAAAAGTTAGCACATGTGAATCCTATAAGGGGACATATATTTCAGCCAAACAAAGAGCAAGGGAAAAAGACGAAGTCTTGAAATATCTTGCACATGTGGAACAAAAGTCAAAATGGTCAAAATGTTCTAGAAAGGAGACACCTAAGCACTTGCTTATGTTATTAGGACGACATCATTTTCTTGCCTAAAAAAGCCTAAATTTTGATTATTGTAAGAATTGAAGACTATAGGTTTCGACAAAAATCGTAAGAATTGTTTGTTTATGCATTGATTTTTTTTTAGTTTGTCTTAACTATCCTTTTATTTTCTTACAAAGGATAGATGCCTAAAAAAAGTTAGCATTTCCCTTTTAGTGTGATTCATGTTGTAAATATATGAGTATATGTGTAGGTGTATCAAAGGCATTAGTGCCACATTACTTGGGAATAAGAGAGAAAAAGCCTACATAGAGAATCTTATGATGTTGGGCTTGTAAAGAGGCCTAGAGAAGTAGTGGACTCACGTGCACAATAATGGGCCACCAAAAGACAAACACAGTGGAAATCTAGTGATTCCCCCCTGCATACAAGTAATACGTGGTACTGGCACCTTTTGTTAGAATATTTTTCTCTTGGGAAATATTATTTTAGTTTTCTAAAATAATAATTTATTTTTGGAGGTTTACCATAAAGGCTCTGTAGTTTGGCATTCAAAATTTAGAACCCTTATAGACCAAAAGTTGTCAGCGGTCAAGCACGTCCCTGAACGAACTTTCTGTTGTCAATTTATAGATTCATATTTTTTGGTGATATCTGTTGGGTCTTGAGGGACGCATCTTCCGAATAGTCTCACATTTGTTGGCTATCCGTGGACTATGTCTATAAATGGGAATCAAACAAAGTACTAGGAAATATACAAGAAACAAATTCTTTCCTCTTCTACCTATGTTTCTTTGTTGTCATTACTATTACCTTCTGCTAGTGTTACCGCCTTGACTTGATTAAGAAGGGTTTGTTTAATCCTAGAAAGTACTGCTTCCTCTTTGCCGGTAGTTGCGGAATAACTTTACAAGATAGCGTTCTCGAAGGTGACTCAGATCATCTATATCATCATTGTTCTAGATTACTTGTGATATTCAACAATCTATAGAGTTAACACTGTTCTTAAGAATCATGATATTCCCAATTCTAGTTCTATAGCAGTGCCTTTTTCAATGCCACTTCCTCCTAGATCCAAGATTGACGTTTTTTATGGAAAGAATTTCAAGCGATAACAAGAATGAGTTTATTCAATCCTTGACATGCATAGTGTGGCTATTGCTCTAAATCAACCACAACCTTCCTCAAAATCTGACCAATCTATGAAGGATGTATGGACATATGCTAATAAGGTTTGCAGAGACACCTTTATAAGTACTTTGTCTAATTATTTGTTCTTTGTTCAATTATTTGTTCGATGTATATTGTGTATACAAAGAGGCACAAAAGATCTACAGAAGTCACTTACCCTGAAATACACTACTAAAGACACCAGAAAATAAAAGTTTGTTGTGGGGAATTTCTATAGGTGAGAAATGATCAAAGACAAAGATATCAAGTTATAGATCAATGAATACCATAAACTGTTAGAGGAACTCTGGGCTAAAAATATCAATATGCTAGATGAATTTGTGGCAGGAGCGCTTATTGAAAAACTAGCAGAAACATGGAATCATTACAAGCAGCAACTAAAACATAAGCATAAGCAGTTGTCCCTGTCAAATCTAATTACACACATTATTATTGAAGACGCCAACAAAAAGGCGATCCAAGCACAAATATAAACACCAACACAAAAAGAAATTTGATTATAAGCCCCAATGATTTTAACCCTAAATTCAAGAAGAAAGGTAGTTTTTCTTTCCTATGGCGAGTTAGGACATTTTGCTACTTAGTGTAGGAAAAAAGCCAGAATTGAAAAAGTTAAGAGAGATGAAAATTCTCCAAAGCTAAATGTAAATTTCGTTGTAAAAGATGAAAATAGTGATGATGAAGTTATTATCGCAATGATCTCTCAAGCATTATTGGTCTCTGATGTGAAAAAATGGGTGGTGGATTCTAGTGCTACCAAGCATATATATGCAAATAAGGAGATATTTGTTTGGCTGATTCATGAACTGTGAAAGTTCAAGGAGAAGGAAAAGTGGTACTAAACTCACATCAGGAAAGACATTAGCACTAAATACTGTTTTGTATGTGCCTAAACTTAGAGCAAATTTGATATATGTGGCTCTCCTAGGAAAATTTGGGGTTAAGGTGTCATTCGAATCAAATAAGATCATTATGACAAAAAACATTATTTTGATAGGAAAGGGTTATTATAATTAGGGTCTTTTTGTACTAAGTATTGATGAAAATAATGATAATACATCTTCTTCTACTTACTTGATGATTCCTTTGATTTATTGCATGCTAAACTAAGACATATATGTAGATATTATATAAGGAGATTACTAAATCTTGGGATAATTTCTGGGATTAATATTTACTATATTAATAAAGTGAAGTATGTGTAGAAACAAAACAAACTAGAAAATCACATTTTGTTACTCAAAAAGAAACTGAACTGTTGTCTTTAATACACACTGACTTGAGAGATTTAAAACAAACAGAGGCAAGAGGTAGAAATAGATATTAGATTACTTTTATAGATGATTTGTCAACACATACTAGAGTACATTTACATAGAAATAAAGATGAAGTCTTTGAAAAAAATCATTTTATACGAGGCATAAGTAGAAAATCAATTAGATAAAAGATAAAAAGAGTTAGGTCAGGTAGACGAGGGGAATAATTATTGCTTGATTATTTTTGTGAAAATGAAGGAATAATCCATGAAGTACCTCCCCCATATTCACCTAAATCTGATGGTGTTGCTGAAAGGAAAAATAGAACCCTAAAACAAATGATGAATGCTTAACTTGTAAGTTCTGTTGCACCTAGTAACTTGTGAGGAGAAGCCATATTGTCTACATGTTTTTCCACAAAATATAATACCTTATAGGAAAACAAAGAAGACACCATATGAGTTGTGGAAAGATTTTACGTCAAACTTGAAATATTTGAAAGTGTGGAGGTGCCTAGCAAAAGTATTATTACCTGATTCTAAAAGGAAAAAGATAGGTTCTAAAACTGCTAATTGTATGTTTGTTGGTTATGCTCAGCAGAGTCCTGTATATCATTTCCTAGTTTTGAAAAGTGAAATTTTAGAACACAATACAATTATTGAAACTAAAGATACCAAATTTTTTGAGAGTATTTTTCGTTTAAGAATTGAGCATATTCCTAAAAGAGTTTAACAATTTTTTGAACAAAACTCAAATGAAGATATGGTTGAAAACTTACGAAGAAGTAAAAGACAAAGAAAAAAACATCCTTTGAAGATGATTTTTATACATATTTAGTACTTCCTCCAGTCCTAATTATAAGATATAGTTGAGTTTTTTTAGAGAGATTAAGGAAGCTAATTAAATTTTCTTAGAGTATTTTTTTTAAATTTTTTTTCAAACTAATTAATTTGACTAATAAACTAATATATAATGTAAAGATATACAACATATGAAAATGATTAAGTAACTTATTTAACTTCCTTAATCTTTCCAAAAAAAGTCAACTATGTCTTATAATTAGGACCGGAGGTAGTATAAGGCAATCCTATGAATTATTATAAAGTTGTTTATTCTATAAATGCAAAGTTTTGGAAATAAGCTATTAAAACTGAGATAGACTCTTTGAATCAAAACAAAACTTGGATTTTAGTGAACTTTCCTTTAGGAGAAAAAACTATTGGGTGTAAATGAGTGTTTAGGAAAAAATACTTTCTTGATGGGTTAATAGACAAATATAAAGCTAGATTAGTAGCCAAAGGATTTACTCAAAAGGAAAATATCGATTATTTTGATACATTTTCGCCTGTAACAAGGATTTCCTTTATTAGAGTCCTAATTGTATTAGCCTCAAATCATAATTTTGTTATACATCAAATGGATGTCAAAAGGACGTTTCTAAAAGATGACTTAGATGAGGAAATTTATACGGTTCAATCGGAAATATGTATTATTTTTGGGCAAGAAAACAAAGTTTGTAAATTAGTTAAGTCATTATATGGTTTGAAACAGGCACCTAAATAGTGGCATTAGAAATTAGATCAAGTTTCGATAAATGGTGGCTTCTCTACTATTGAGGTAGAAAGATGTGTTTATATAAAAGTTGTGAATAATAATTGTGTGATTATTTGCTTATATATGGATGATATGTTTATCTCTAGTACTATATTGTGTTTGAGACAAAACATTTTCTTTCTTCAAACTTTACATGAAAGATCTTGGAGATGCAAATGTAATATTGGGTATAAAGATCATAAGGAATGAATATGGTATTCAACTTTCTCAAGAACATTATATTGAGAAGATAGTGAGAAAGTTTGAACAATTTAATGAAGATCGATTAAGTACTCCTTATGATGGTAATGTACATCTTACAAAACATTATATTGAGAAGATACTGAAAAAGTTTGAACAATTTAATGAAGATCGATTAAGTACTCCTTATGATGGTAATGTACATCTCACAAAACATGAAGGAGGTCCAACAGCTCAATCTAAAGATACACAAATCATTGGAAGTTTGTTGCATTTGATGAATTATATAAGACCAGACATAGCATATGTTGCGTGTAGATTAGCAGGTATACTCACTGCCTAGGCAGTAAACATTGAGAGGCTCTCATAAGATTATTACGATACTTGAGAGGTACCATGAATTATGGTATACAATATAATTGGTTTTCCACTATATTAGAAGGGTACAACTATGCTAATTGGATTTCGGATTCAGACGATACAAAATCCACTAATAGTTATGTCTTTATTCTTAGTAATGGTGCAGTCACATGGAAATCAACCAAGCAAAACATTATAGCACTGTCTTCAAGGGACTCTGAGTTTGTTTCTATAGAGTTGGCTGGTACTGAGGCTGTGTGGTTGAAAAACTTCTTAGCAAATATCCCACTGAGTGATAAACCAATACGATCAGTCTTGTAATATTGTGATAATAAAGCGGCAATAGCCACAACAAAGAATTCTCAGTGCCCAGTGCAGGTACACTTATATGAAATCACCTCTATGAATGTGGAGTATGGCTGCTCTTATGAGATCGTGGCAAAATCTCTAAAGCATTCCTTATGCACCAGGCACACACAAGGCCGATATAACACGCAAAACCATTGTTAATAGCGAAAATGTTAGGATATAATATGACCCTTAATACATCTAGTACACACCAAGATTTGTTAGTTCCTAGAAGCATGCTTCACTGCCATCTCTGTGTATTAAGTGTTATTGGTCTAGGTTTGGTTCATAGTTCTAAGGACCACTAAATACAATGATTATAGTCCTATGGGTAATACAACGGGTTTCTTTGACACATGTAGAGGATTGTTGTAAATATATGAGTATATGTGTGGGTGTGTCAAAGAAACTAGTCCCACATTGCTTAAGAATAAGAGAGCAAAAGCCTATATATAGAATCTTATGATATTGAGCTATTAAAGAGGCTTAAAGGAGTAGTAGGCTCACACGCACAACAATAACTTGTCGAAAGGTAAACATAGTGGAAATTAGGCGATTCCCCCCTTGTGCGCATGTAATACGTGGTACTGGCATCTTTTGTGAAAATATTTTGCTCCCAAAAATATTATTTTAGTTTCTAAAATAATAATTTTTTTTTTCGGAGGCTTACCAAAAAGGCTTCGTATTTTGGGGTTCAAAGTTTAGAACCCTTTGAGACCAAAAGTTGTAAACATTTGGGCTCGCACCTGAATGGACTTTTTGTTGTTAACGTAAAGATTTGTCTTTTTCTGCAGTATCTAGTGGGTCTCAAGGGACGTGTCTTCCGAATAGTCTCATGTCCGTTGGCTATTCGTGGATCATGTCTATAAATGGAAATCATACAAAATGCTCGGAAATATGCAAGAAATAAATTCTTTCTTCCTCTACCTACTTTTCTTTATTGTCATTACTATTACCTTCTGCTAGTTTCTGCTAGACTTGATCAAGAACGATTTGTTTAATCCTATGGTGTACCGCTTTCTCTTTGTTGTGGTTACGACATAATTATATAGGACAACGTTCTCGGACGCGACTCATCAGATAATCCGTATCATTATTATTCCAAATTGCTCGTGATAATCAACAATTCATTGGTTTAGCGTTGTCTCTGATAAATTTCTTGCTCCCTAGAGAAATCGGATATTGACGACGATATGAAGCAGACGAAAAAAATATGTATAAATGGAGATGAATGGAGAATGGCAAAACATTAATAAATCAGCATACCCTTGTTTCGCAGAAACGTCTATTGATAGCGTCATGTGGAATCAACGCGCTGCAAGAGATAATGTAAGTACATCTAATCCACATGTCAAGTGTTGATTGAGGAACATGACAAACTGAATATAAGTAACTGTATAAGTTTTGTAATTTTAACTACCTTAGAATTAAGGGGTTTGGTTTTTTCATGTTACATGAGAAAACTAAGAACCCTACATACACATGAAATGGTGGGATCTACTTATACATATAAAAATTATTATATGTATATATGGATTCCACTATTTTATGTATATTTAACATGAGAAAACACTTCTCCTATAACATGAGAAATGTTTTTCCCTAGAATTAAATAGACAAACATCAAAATAAAAAAATGGTAAGACACAGGCAAGTTGTGATTGAGAAAATCAAACCAATGGGTTAGTTCAACAATAGTTGAACCGACGAAGTGTCTATCCTGAAATTAGGAGTGATATTCGAAGGTGGGAACATATCAGAATTGATTCATACAACAAGTCCAACCAACATCGGTGAATCAGTTTGACCAATCAATTTTTTTTTTTTTAAAAAAAAAGTTAAATCATATTTCTTTCTTTTTTTTTTTCTGTTTTTTTCCTTCACCGAAAGTTAAATCATATTTCTAAACTTACGAGAACTGATAGCAGTAGCCATCAACATATACAACTGGCTACTGTGCCCTTGCTGGGCTCATATTTCTAAACTAACTTTTATCATTTGTATATGTACATTATATGCGTAAGATGTGGGTATACACATAACAACATACTTACATTAAATTCTTTATATCTATCAAGCAAAAAAAATTCTTTATATCAATTATATCTAAGTTTTTTAATTGTATATGACCATTTGTTCTGTTTTTTTTTCTTTAACAATTTTATAATTAAATAATAATAATTCAAAAATAGGACATATATACATGACTATGATTGGAAAACTTAACAAAATAAATATAAATAACTTCACATAAGTATCCCCCTCCCCACACACATATATATTGATATATATTATAAAACTATAAACTTTAAAATTAATTATGTAAGCCATATAAATATGATATTACACACCTTTTTATTTTATTAAATTGTAAAATATTGAGTTAATGTGTAAAAATACAAATTTGATTTTTCCAAAAGTGCACCTAACACCGCAAAAAGAACCATATAGTTACGAAAGTGGAGTAAAAATACCCATTAACTGTTAGTTTGAATTTTTTGTATTTTTTAAGTTTAAGATGGATGATGACTTAACTAAATTTCATTTCAACTGGTAGTAGAAACATGAGAAAATTAAAGAAGGTGGCCAAGATAGTTTCAAAAATTACAAAAAGGCAATAACGGCAGCGAGGAGGCAAAGATAAACGATTTGATGGGTAAGATTGAGATTGAGAGAGAGAAAGGGAATTAGAAAGAGAATGATTGAATTGTAATTTTCAAAATATCTATATTATTTTTTGTGATTTTCTCCAATTGTTTACTGCCAGCTTGAATGAAATTTAGCTAAGTTATTGTCCATATCATCCTTAAAAATATAAGAAATTCAAACTAATGGTTAACTAATGATCAATGAGTATTTTTACTTCACTTTTATAACCATATAATCCTTTTACACCTTTTTTTTTTAAAAAAATACTTGATGTTAGATGGATTTTTAAGAAAATCACATGTATATTTTTGCACATTAACTCTTAAATATTTGTTAATTTTCTAAAACTATATTTTTTGCAGACCTAGGATAACATTTTTGGTAAATTGAAGACTTAGTAACCTCTCATCTTCTTTTCTTTAAATTTTTATTTGGTAATAAAACGATGCCCAATATAAAAATGCTTAAATTCATCTTAAAATTTTAATTTCTTAAAACAATACTCTATAATATTTATTATTTTAGTATAAAAAATAAAGTATATTTAATTAATTATGAATATAATTTGACCACGATGCTCCTATTGACTTTTAGGATTCAATAGCTAGTTCAGGGGAAGAGACCCCACTTCGGAGTAGAAGGAAAACCAGCGATTAATTCGGCAATAATGCCATGTGACAGCTTAACAATAATAACACTAGTATCATGAAAACAATGTAAAACGTGCCAAACCACGCCGTTTATCCGTGAAGCGAAGGCACAAAAACCGACCCCGGTGAAAACGTTCTTATCTCATTTATGAGCGGACCTACCTAACTTATTGTTGCTGGCAAGCCGGCATGACTTTTTCTCTTTCGACAAGACAGTACGAAAACTTAGAAAAGGAGAGCTAACTACGAAGAAGTACAAATACCAAGCCTTTGCCTTTACTAATTAGGAATAAGGGATATATATATATATAAAAAAAATAATCAAATATTTTTTTTAGGTTAAAAAACGACTAAATCATTATAGAAAGGGAATTATATTTCTCAGGAAACATCTTTTTTATTTTTCATGTTAAGAAAAAGATAAGATTAATTCATTGGATAAAGTATTATTTCACTTTTTTTAATACTATATATCTTGTCTTTTTTTTAACATAAAGGAAAAAATGCTTCCTACAATATGAGAAATATAATTCCCTCATAAAAATGAAACAAAAGTATACATTAATCCTTAGTTTAAATTTTTTATATTTTTAAGATTGATATAAACAATAACTCATTAAATTTCATCCCAACTATCAATGAAAAATTAGAAAAAATTCTAAAAAATGATATAAATATTTTAGAAATTATGTATTGATCAAAATATTAAATCATATTTTTCTAAAAAGAAAAAAGCTCTGCATCAATCCTAACTTGTCAATGTCCGGTTTATAATTTTTTTTTATTTTATATCAATTAAGTTAAAATATTTAAGAGTGGTAATATTTTAGGCTTTAGTTTTCTCATATTACATGAGGAAAAAAAGTTTCCTACACACACATGAAATAGTGAGACCCACATATACATATATGAATTAATATATGTATATGTGGGTCCCACCATTTCATGTGTGTAACATGAGAAAATGATTTTCCTAGAACATGAGAAAATGTTTCCCCTATTTTAAATTACCAAAAGTATTATTAAGTCTCCCAGAATTTGCTATCAAATAGTAAATAGTTAGTCCATTTGCTCTTTATTATAAAGCACTGGTTTTTCCCCCCCTAAAATGCCCCTTTTTAGAAAACTATTTACTAAAATACTTATATTTTAAAACTATTTCCCATTGTGCCCCTTTTAGTCGACTAAACCAAGGTTTAGTCGACTAAAACTCGGAGCTTCAAATTTTTTTTTTCTGGCCACGACATTTAGTCGACTAAGTCCTGTGACTTAGTCGACTAAATCTCGGGGTAGTAAAAAAAAATGAAGCCGCCGGGTTTTCTATGAATTCTGATACTTCATGAACTTTCTGTGGATTCTGATACTTCATGAACTTTCTGTGGATTCTAATACTTCAATTTCGGATATTTTATCTGGAGAAGAAGATAGTTCTGTAGATTCTGGATATGAATCTGCTGGATCTTCTGTATTACTAAGTCATATGGCCTCTAGATCTAGTTTTACCAAACAAAGTTGGTATCATATGAATTGGATCCAGTATATCATGATGTAAGTTTTATTCTCCTTCAAGTTTTTTCTTTGAATTCCAGTACATCTTTTTTAGTTAGCTTATTCTAGATTCTCAAAAACCTCATCTATCCTTGGAAGCCCTCGTCCTTCATGTTTGCATTCAGAAGCCTTTGGGACATTAAAACAGTTGTTTTCATCTCATGAGAGTGACATTAAGGAAGAACATGATGTTGTGGTTGTTTCTGTTTCTACAACTGTATCGGGGAAGAATGACCCAAACCTTCAGAAATGAATAGCAGCTTTAATCAGTCTATGAATACAGATGCCCGGACACGTCAACATGTCATAACAGAGCTTGGGTAAAGGCTATTTCACATATGCCTTTATTGATTTTGAAATTCGGCGGAATTGAAGTATCAAAATTCACAGAAAGTTCATGAAATATCAGAATTCACAAAAAACTCGGCAGTTTCATTTTTTTTTAGATTTAGTCGACTAAATCCTTAGTCGTCAACTAAATGTCATGGCCAGGAAAAAAAAAATTTGAAGCCCCGACTTTTAGTTGACTAAACCTTTTTAGTCAATTAAAAAGGGGCACAATGGGAAATAGTTTCAAAATAGGGGTATTTTGGTAAATAGTTTTCTAAAAAGGGGCAGTTTGGGAAAAAAGCCTAAAGCACCAGTTACCAATTCTTACAAACTAATAAAATTAGTTAAAAATATTAAAGTTGTCCTAAAATTCAAGTGATTTCCAATATTACCCCTATTAACAACCCTAAACTCAACTACAATTCTCTCTTCCACTACCCTTATTAAATATGGGCAGACATGAAAAAATAAATTAATTGCACCTTGAAAACTTATAAGTGTCTTATAACAAAGACAAAAAAAATACGTATTAGTCGGTGCCTTATAATATAAAGACTAGAGGGAGTATTATCAAATTGTTGACCAAAAAAATATTTATTATCAAATTTAACAAAAAAGAAAAATTACAATTTCAACTATTCCAATGATATTTTAAAAAAAAAATTAATATTACTTTAACCCAAACATAACTTAAAAAAAAATTAGGGAAAATGATAGAAAATAACACTTAAACTTCAACATCCTAATGATAACAGCAGTAATGAAATTAACAAGAAATTGTTAATTTGTTTTATTAAAAAATTATCTATTTGAGATTTTGAAGCGCAAATGGATTTTTTTTGTTGAGATTTTTCATAAAATTTAAGTATTTTCTCATATATTAATAATTTTAA
Source organism: Acacia confusa (assembly GCA_037074495.1). Lineage (NCBI taxonomy): Eukaryota > Viridiplantae > Streptophyta > Magnoliopsida > Fabales > Fabaceae > Acacia > Acacia confusa. The sequence goes on from CM073514.1 coordinate 20,829,671, forward strand.
AAAACATTCATATTAAATATTTAAAATTCACGTCCCAACATGTAATTTGCTTCCATAATTCTTGTTCGTAAGCATGTTAAAGTTAAGATCTATGATCACCACAAAAATATATTTCCTTTTTTGGAACAAAAGGATAATAAAAATGATCACTTCCACATACTAGTCCGTACATGGCCCCAGCAGAGTTATTGCTTGCGAGCTAAAGCCATTAAATACCTTCCTCATTTTGAAAGCCATTGCAAGGTTGAGATCATTCAACTCAACCAATTCTGGACTTCTCATCAGAGTGAAAGCCAAGCCATTATCGCAACACAGAGACGATGGCCAGTGCGAATGGCAACAACACCACGAGCAAGTCAGAAGAATCTCACAAAGTAAAAGCCATTGTGACTATTCAACAGACAGCTGGTGGGCTTCTCTCCGGTGTTTTAAATGCAGGTCTTGATGGTTTGACAGACTTGGCCGGAAAATCTCTTCTCTTGGAGCTCATTAGCGTCCAGCTTGATCCTAGTAAGTATATTTTTCATGTAATCGCACAGATCTTTTCAAGTAATAAAAGTTTTGTAAGGTTTTTCGAATTTGATTATGAAGAAAGGAAGAGAAGATTTCCGCCAAAACACAAATCAGATTTAGCAACTTTAGGAAAACTTCCTAGATTCTCTCTGTTCTTTATCTTTCTGTATTGAGTGATTCAAGAGATGAATTCATAGAAGAGAATAAGGGAGATGCAGAGAAAAATTTGAAAACATAAGAATATATACCTGGAGAAAAACTTCATGAGTAGTGCTCGACTCGGAGCTATTTATCAAATCTATAGCTACTGAATACTTCGAATTTTGAATTTGTTGTTCTGGATGATTCAAGAAATTGTTGTAACTTCATGAACGTTCGAATCGATGGTGATTGATCATGAGATCTTCACTGTGAATCTGAATTTGTTGTGTTCGGTGATTGAAGGGACGAAGTCGGAGAAGAGAATCAAAGGATATGCAGAGAAGAGAGGGACAAAAGAGAAGGAGGTGGAGTACGAAGCGAGGTTTGAGGTACCTGGAGATTTTGGAGAAGTGGGAGATGTAGCTGTGGAGAATGAGCATCACAGTGAGATGCTTCTGAAGAAGATAGTGATTCATGAAGAAGAAGATCATGGCGGCTCTGTGAACTTCACTTGTAATTCATGGATTCAGCCCAACCATGATAGCTCGCCCAAGAGAATCTTCTTCAGTAATAAGGTAATTAGCACTTCTTAATCATAATATAGTACGTAGTATAATACAATACAATACAATGCAATATAATAGGGAAAATTATATAAAAAAAGACTCATGTATTGGAAAAAAAAAAAAGAAGTTAAAAATTTTTAAAAATTAAAATCAAATTTTATGCTAAAGATTGCAATAAAAAAAATAAAAAATACTTCATGCTACAACCTTTTTCCAAAATAAAAAATAATCAATATTTAATTAGAAAACTTATCGTGCCTTATTAGCATTAAAACCTAATCTGAGTTAGCTAATTAAACCCATGAACCGATCTCATTATAAGTTCAACGGACAGGAGTTTTTAGGTAAGTCAACTAGTCAGGAGTTGTGGATAGATTCACTGTGATAGATTTTTCCCCCTTACTGAACTTGAAATTTTGCCTTTGAGTTAAAAAAGGGGAAAAAACAGTGGTAAGTCATATTTGTGATTCCATAACTTTTTTTGTTGTTGTTGGATGATTATGTGTTTTGTACCTAAATATTCTATTTAATTCGGAATTAATGTCTTCACATTTTTAAGATTTAAGTAGTAAATCTGTCTAGGAAGTATATGTCGAGGAACAATATTGTCTTGAATTTTTTTAGGTTTAATTTTGTCCAAGAATTCTAAAAATATAGCAATGTAATGTTGCACTTTTCCGTTAAAAAGCTAACATTAACTGTTAAAAAATTGACATTGACCATTAAAATTTTAACGCAAAATGACAAAATTGCTACTTCTTTAGACTTCTAAGGTAATATTGAGTCTAAACAAATTTCTAGGGCAACATTGCTCTCGAGCTTGTATGTTTGAGATAGATTTGCTACTTAACTCTATTTTTAAATATGGACCATACTTATATTAATTAAGTTTATTATATTTATTATGCCAAGTTTTCTAATCGCACACAGCCATATGTTTTTATTTTTGAATTTATAGTTAAACGAAAATATTTCAAAAATAGGCGGGGTAGGGAATGGAAAAAAAGTGAAAGTTTAAAATTTATTTTTTTATCTTTTTTTTTTTTGGTATTTAAAAAGTGATGGAGGAGGGAGAAAAAAATGAGAAGAATGACAAAAAAAAAAAAAAAAAAAAAAGGAGAGACCCACCTCCCAATAAATCTCGAGAAGGGTAAACATGGAGTGAATAGGATAGAGGCTGAAAGTTCAAATTCTCACAATATATTAAAAACATTTAAATTTTTTTTCATTTGCTTCATTTAGCATCATACGAATATGATTTAAAATATATTTTCTATAAAAATGTGACTGTCAATTTTAATTTTACCGCTTTATTAAGTTTTCTAAGTTTCTTCTTGATTATTTTTTTAAACAAAGAAAATTACGCAGAAAATCGAGTGTGTGTGGGGGATTTTTCCGTAAGTACTGTGTAGGCTTGGGACACTCTTTTGCCTCTCTTTACTCCCAAAGTAATTTTACTTAAAAAAATTTTAGTGTTAGTGTCCACTTGAATTAATCTAGAACAATTAATTATTAATTAATTACATATGATAGAATCTTGATCTCGTTAAAAATTTCCAAACAGCTCTCTAATTCTAAAATCCATTTTTAATCTATAACATTAGTTTAGTCATAAGCCATTTAAAGGAACCTCTTCTAATCAATTGTTATAAATCAGTTGCCCAATAATGGCCTTGAGAACTCGAACACTTACCTTTTGTGCTGGACCAGAACACCCCCCCCCCCCAAAAAAAAAAAAAATTATAAATCAATTATAATTCAAAAAACTTAATTTTATCTAAAATCTATTTTTCCTACACCTAATCCAAATACATACTTAATCAAAGTCGTCTATTAATCACAATAAGTGTTCTCTAATTGTGTCCAAGAAAATTATTTGTTTCCTTTATTTTTTATTGCTTAATATTTGTGGTATGATCAGTTCTCTCATTAGAAGTCATTTGTCCTATAGTATGCTTGATTGTCCATCGTTTTCTTAATCATCCGTCTTATAATATGCTTGATTGTCCGTCATTTTTTAAGGGGCTGTGCGGTGTTTTTTTTTTTTGGGGGGGGGGGGGGGGGGGTAAATGAAGAAAAAAAAAATCTTCAGTTTGATTTTTTTTTTTTTTTTAAAACTGAATTACCCAAAACCCTCCCAAACTTTAGTTCAGCGGCACATAACTCTGATGATTTCTCAAAGTGTAAGTTTAACTCCGGGACTTTTTATTTTTTAACTATTAACCCCTGTCATTAAGTAACCATTATGTTTTTAACGGAAAATGTTGTATCAGATTATGAGATGGCATGTGTCATTCGGTGTAAATTACTTATTTTATAAAATCTCCCCAGACTTTGAACAGTTGTAAAGATCCTTTTGAACTTTGATCAATTACAAATAACTCTTGTTATTTTGAAATTAAAATTTAATTCTTTTAAAGTTTTGATTTATAACATCAAACAACATGCCGTTACTTTCTATCACTTTAATAAATTTATTAAAATTTTTATTTTCATTTATCAATTAAAATAGTTCTTTTATATGGAAAAAAATTAGAAGAATAATATTTTGAAAAATATTAAATAAGCGTTGAACATCTATTTCAAGAAAAGATATGCATTATTAATAAAAAATTAATGAGGGCAGTAGCTATCCTCTAAAAAAAAAAATGTAATATTTAAACTGTCAATGCTCAATCATCCCAAAAATATATTTAACACAAATGATGACAATTTTATACTATAAAGGCTCAATTAACCCAAAAAAGCAAGTAAATTTAAAATATATACAACATCAAATCTTCAAAAAATTAAGCAATTGCTCCTTCCCACTCTTTCTCACCGCTGCACTTTGCAATAACTTTTGATCAGGATCTCCATTTCTTGGTCTTATATATTTGCTAATCTTAAATATTATATAGAATACTAATAAATCTATTTTTTTTTCCAGAAAATACTTGATTTTATGGAATATTGTAATATTTACACCATTCTGAATGTGTAGAATTATTCAAAAACATTACACGCAACCCAATAAATGTGTAAAAAAATTGAAAAAACTGTAGAGTTCGAAAACAGCCGCATTAATCATAACTCAAATGATACTATAGTTTACTATTGATGTAGTTGTTATTATAGATATTTTATTATTTAAGGGATTTAAGCTGACAAATCATATTTTTAAATTTTTTTTTGAATTAATGTGTTATGTATAAATGCATTATACATGGAGCAGTCATACTTGCCATCAGAAACTCCAAGTGGATTGAAAAGGCTGAGAGAAGAGGAGCTTCTGGTTCTAAGAGGGAATGGAGAAGGAGAACGCAAAAAGTCAGAGAGAATATATGATTATGATGTCTACAATGACCTTGGTAATCCTGACACTAATATCAATCTTAAAAGACCTGTTCTTGGTGGCAGCAAACAACATCCTTATCCAAGACGATGTCGTACTGGTCGAAAACGCTCCCATGCAGGTATCAAACTGAATCTCCTCGGCAAATTGTTCAGCTTAAATTTTTTTGATTCAAATTTAGGGTCCCATTCATGTATAAATCAGAATCTTGTCATAATTTTTTTTTTAATTTTTAATTTTAATGATTTAAATTTAGATAAAATTAATGTACAGGTTCACGTAGTTTTTCTTTTCTTTTCCTTTTTATGATCTCCTTATAGGTTCACCCGATTTTAATGAGGTATTGGTAGTTATTTTTCCTCATTTTATAAGATCTTTATATTATTAACTATTATAAGGACCAGATTAAAAAATCATACGGAACAACAAGAACCTGATAAAAAAACTAAATGAATCCGATTAAGATTAGATGATGCTCTAAGAATATAATTAAATAATAATAAAAAAAACCACATAGTTCCTATAAAAAATCAAGTAGAAATCTAAAGACCTATCGATTAAATTTCTCATAAATTAATTATTTTTATTTATTTATTGGATTTTTAACATCTCAACTGCAATTTCCCGAAATTTTAAGTCTCTTTCAAATACCCCATATTAAGATTATGTATCCATATTTATATGCGCAACATAACTGAATCAAAGAGAAGCCAACGTTCGACTATATGCTTCCCACTGATTTCAACCCTTACAAACGAAAAAAGATAATTTTAAAACCCATAAATCCTTACTCTTTCTCTACTAATACAAGTCTCCACAACAGCGTTTGTGGTCTAAAACTTACTTTGTTGGCTATACAGATCCGTTATCAGAGGAGAAAAGTGTAAGCGTTTATGTTCCTCGGGATGAAGTATTTGGAGAGACAAAGCAAACGCAATTCACAGATACAACAGCTTCATCAGGATTGAAAACAATCTTACAATCCTTAAACTCAGTGGTGGCCAATCAAAATTTCGTATTCTCAAGCTTCGAAGACATAAACATGCTTTTCAAAGATGGCTTCTCTATTCCAGAGATTAAGAACAATGGATTACTTCAGAGAATCATTCCCACTCTCATCAAGGCTGCTTCTGATAGCGACCAAATCTTGCGCTTTGACACACCTGAAACTATTAAAAGTAAGTATATTCACAGGCCTTAAATTAAACACTACTCAAAAACTAAACTCAAAATGTGTCTGACATTAGTTTGTGAAGGAGAAATTCAATCACAAATATCCATTCTGACAACATTTGCGAGAATATGGTCATTGAGCATAGATTTTGGTATGATTGTGATTTTGTGAGCATTGGAAATGCAGGGGATAGCTTCTTTTGGTTTTCAGATGAGGAATTTGCTAGGGAGACTTTGGCTGGTGTCAATCCATACAGCATAGAGTTAGTAAAGGTATATATAACATGTTTGTTGGAAATATTTTTCTCATTATGCTGTACTGATACATTTTTTTAAAAGAGAAAAGTATATCTACCCGTAACACGCATGATACACATTGTATCTCATAATCCATATAACATATTCTTAGATTTATATTATTGGGTTTTTTTATGCTAAATGTTCCTAAATGACTCAAAAAGTTACAGAGAATCTTAACGATATGCTTCCATTGGTGGCTTATCACAAAAATTTCTTATGTAAAATTTGAATTGTATATTTGAATTTCAAATTTCCTTTTAGTGCTCATGTGCACATCTTTCGTACACATATCTTAAAACATTACAACTTGCTGTATCCAATATATTATATTGTGTTGTATATATGATAAGCAAATTGTCATCTGTGCAGCATAGCTTATTATTCCTTTCACAATTACATACGCTAAATATTTTGGTTCATTCATCATGCAGGAATGGCCATTGAGAAGTAAACTGGATCCACAAATCTATGGTCCTCCTGAATCAGCAATCACCAAAGAAGTGATTGAGCCACAGATCAATGGCAACAAGACAGTTGAAGAGGTACTAGGACAAACAAGATCTAAAGCACATTATTGGCATTATAGAGAACCTAGAACATTTTATATTAAGCTATTTAACAAACAAAAACATGCAGGCCATAGCAGAAAAGAAGCTATTCATCTTAGACTACCATGATTTACTGCTTCCATTTGTGGGGAAAGTGAGACAGATTGAGGGCACAACACTGTATGGATCAAGGACAATTTTCTTCCTCACAGCACAAGGCACACTGAAGCCACTAGCTATTGAACTGACTAGACCACCTCTAAATGGGAACCCACAGTGGAAGCAAGTTTTCACACCTAATAGTCATTCAACCTCTCTTTGGCTTTGGAGGTTGGCCAAAGCTCATGTTCTTGCTCATGATTCTGGTTATCATGAACTTGTAAGCCATTGGTATGTACCATCATCATCCTATCCTCTAACACAATACAATTGGGAAATTTTCACAACAGTTAATCTTCCAATGTACTAGATGTGTGAAGTTAGAGAAATTGGGATGAAATGTGGGCTTCACTTTTGTGAATCTCACATATGTAGAGGTGGGATCCACTCATCTCACCCTATTTGTCTACTTTACCCTCTAAGTATACTTCAAGTGTCCGTGTCCAATAAAAAATAATCCTAACTCTGGTACTTTTTATAAGAGCTAGTTGACTAATTTGGATAAAATGATAAATTAAGGAAATTAGTTACATTAGTTATTTATAACAAATATTGGTTGGTTTCCTAAAATACTATCTTTCATTACAATTACCCTTAAATAGAAACCACTTAATATGTGCACTCAATATGGATATTTTGGAAAGAAATTATAAATTTGGAAAATAAATTAAGTAGCTCTTATATTAAGGATTAGAGGTGGTAGACAAGGTATACTAAATCTTTACCATACATAACATAGTTGACCGTACCATTTGATTGATTCTTCAGTCATTAACCTGCTGCATATAATTTGTGTTTGTTTTTTAGGTTAAGAACTCACTGTGCTGTAGAACCCTTTGTAATTGCAACCCACAGACAACTGAGTGTCATGCATCCAATCTACAGATTGTTGCATCCTCATTTGAGATACACAATGGAAATCAATGCCCTTGCCCGTGAAGTGCTAATCAGTGCAAGTGGAGTCATTGAGATCTCTTTCTCCCCGCAGAAATATTCCATGGAGCTTAGCTCTGTGGCTTATGACCAGCTTTGGCGCTTTGATTTGCAGGGTCTCCCCAATGATCTTATTCACAGGTACAGTTCATGATCGGTTTCTTCTTTAATTTATCCTACATAAAACCAATAAGATCCTTTTTCACAAGTTCAGTTCCATTCATGTTAAACCGCATTATTCATCTCTTTCCTAACTAGAGGTTAGGTTTTGTTTGGGTTAAATATCTTTCTCTGTTTTTTTTCTTTGAATGGAACAGTTTAAACAATGATAGAACTTGCAACCTCCCTCTTTTGAAGGAGGTGCATGTGTCATTGGGCCAAGATGCCACTGATATTACGGATGCAGTTTTTTTATATGCAGTAATATATTTAATATGTTACTTCTCAAAATTGAGCCCAATTAGTCAAGGAAAAATACCATGTTTCACTAGTAATTCAACAAACCCATATGAATAGTCCATGAATCATTTGGAGGACAAAAAATTCAACAAATTTACATTTAATTGAGACTATGGGAAGATTCTGTCCGAGATTCAAAGAATATATGGCAACATAATAGTTGCTAACTTGAAAATACAAAGAAGACAACAGAAATTTCCTTCAAACATTTAGCCATTTGCAAATATTCTAGAGACTTTCAAAACTAGAAAATAATTCCGTAACCTTTTATGTTATGAAAATCACATGCTTCTTTGCTAATCATATAAACTCGATTATTATGTTATATTTACTTACAACTGATGAATCAAATTTTCATTTATCTCTAAAGCTAAAATTGCTACAAGAACAAACAAAAAAAAGCCCCAATTGCTATAAAATAATAATGATAAGATCCAAAAGATAATACTTATTTTGTTTTACGTGGAATCCAAGATTTGAATATAGTTAATTGACTTGTACTTTCAATGGATCATCTCTTTTTGGTGTGCTGACAGGGGGATGGCAATGAAAGATCCTAGTGCACAACATGGCCTAAAGCTAGCAATTGAAGACTACCCTTTTGCCAATGATGGCCTTCTCATTTGGGACGCCCTAAAATCATGGGTCACAGATTATGTCACCCACTACTACCCAAACCCTAGCCTCATACATTCAGATCCCGAGCTCCAATCATGGTGGACTGAAATCCGAACCATAGGTCATGGAGACAAAAAAGACGAGCCATGGTGGCCAATTCTCAAAACCCCACAAGACCTAATTGAGATCATCACCACCATAGCCTGGGTTGCCTCAGCTCATCACGCATCAGTCAATTTTGCTCAATATGCTTATGGAGGGTATTTCCCTAATAGACCCTCAATTGCTAGAATCAAAATGCCTACAGAAGATCCTACAAAAGAAGAATGGGAGAACTTTGTGAAAAAACCTGAGGGTACGCTTTTGGAGTGTTTTCCATCGCAGATTCAAGCAACTCTGGTTATGACGGTTTTAAGGCTTTTATCAGAGCATTCGCCTGATGAGCAGTACATTGGGGATTTCGTGGAGGATTCTTGGGGCGAAGATGAGAATGTGAAGGCTGCTTTTGAGAGGTTCCATGGAAAGTTGAAGGAGATCGAAGGGATTATTGATTCAAGGAATATGGATTCTGGTTTGAGGAATAGGAATGGAGTTGGCATTGTGCCTTATGAATTGATGAAGCCTTTTTCTGGAGCTGGAGTCACTGGAAAGGGGATTCCTTATAGCATTTCAATTTGAAGTCCGCGATTTTAAGCTTACCACTGAGCACATAGCTTCCTAAATATTGGTTTTCTCATTATATGTGCTAGCTACATTTTATTATGAAATTTCTCCGTTATATATTTATATTCATGTATGACTTGATATTATTTTAAGGATAAAGGGGCAATTCTACCCATAAACATTTTCACAAACAGCTAGTAATATTTTTTTTAGTGCAAAAGTACTTATGAATATTAAAAAATAGATTAATAATGTCAATTACACAAAGTGGCTGGACATTGACTGTGAAAAAGTAACGTTTGACCATTTATATGACACGTGTATTATCATTCCTAGTAAAAAAAATGCCGTGGATTTCTTCTATGACTCAAAACCTAATCCCCCTTCTCCATTAAATACACGTTCAACCACCTCTTCTCCATTAATCGACCAACCAACTCTGCTCCATTAAAGCTTTGAAAGGAACTTGGCTTCTCCTTCATTGATCCCCATCTTGAGATGGCGTCGTTTTCTTCGTCAACGACAAGAAGAAACAGAAGAAGAGTGGTGATGATCAAGCAATCGAGTTGCGAGGATAATTATGAAGGTCCGTGGAGGTTCTGTCATCACATATTGGAGGCTCCACAGTAGACAGCATGGACAGAAGGCAACCATGGGAGGAGATTTTATGGTTGTCCTAACTACTATAATGTATGTATGTTAGTGATTGGAAGATGATTGTTCTGTCATGGTGATCGAATGATTTGGATTAATTTTGACAGGATAGGGGTTGTGGGTTCTTTGCTTGGCTTGATGAAGACTTTGGGGAGAGGTCCAACGTAGTCATAAAGGAACTACTTGATCACATTAACAAATTATGTGATGGGAATACTTTCTTGAAATCAAGGCGCGAGAGGAGGATTGTCTATGAACAGCTTGGTGTAATCAAAGTTGAAATGAGGAAGCTGAGGTGTAGAGATGGAAAGTGAAGCTAGTAAGGGTGCAAGGAAGTTGACATTTGTGATAGCTACATTGATAATGACATGGGTGTTGATGTTTTATATGTATTTGTGTAGTTGATTATGTGTATGAACCATTAGAAATAGTTATTTGAAGTGGTTATGTGTATTTACAATTATGACATTATGTAGTTGAAGTTGTAAGGTTGAATGCAGTAGCTATGAAATCGAAAATTCAATCTCCAAAATTTATGTTTGACCATCTCCAAATGGAACAAGCTATGATATTTAACCCAAGTAATGATCTAGATGTGAGAGTTAATATAAAAGGTAAATATATTAGGTAATTGGGAATTACAATCTCCAAAAGGAGTGAGTTGATCCAAGAGGTCTGGCATCTCACTTACAAAAGAGCAGCATATATATGAGATACAAATCATGCCCAATACACAAAAAGAATCTCCCTACAATCAGATGTTCACAGCCTACAAAAGGTGCCAGTAATGACATAAACAAATACACATAACATACAAGTTAAAATACTAATATTGTTCTAGGCTAACTCAAACTTCATCACAGCTTGTTAAATGTTAGTCTTCTTTGTTTTGGCTCTAGTACTCACAATCATGCTTTGACTATGCAGGGAGTTGTGAAGTTGTCACACTTAGGTTGCCTTTCTACTGTGGTCCTGGAGGCTTGAATGGAAGTGTAGCTAGCGTCGGTGTGAATTTGATCTTCCTTGTACCCTCTGCACCAATAGTTGAAGACGTGGCCTTAGTCATTCTCATTTGCTTTTCGTTTGGTATTGGGAACTTAGTTTTTGGATCAGCATAATGTGTCATATATTCTTGAGAATTGCCCTCCTGTATGACAACATGTGAACTCATCTATGGCTGCAATGAAATTGATAGTATTCACATTAAATTAACACAACAACCTTAACATAAAAACATAATTATAAACAAGAACTCACATTGAAGATAATTCTCCATGTCTGTTCATCATACTTGATGCCAAATCCATACTCATATCATAGCTTGTAGATTGTGGAAGTCTGCGATAGTTGAGGTGGCAGAGTGGCATCCTCTAAATCATTTGGTGTGTATGAGGTTGATTGCCAGAGTTGTTATGGCATAGTGGCTTCTTCTGATATACTTTGTGACACTTGTTGTGGCATAGTGGCATGCACTAAAAGATTTTGTGACACTTATGGTGGCATAGTGGCATGCTCTGACAGATTTTGTGACACTTGTGGCTGCATAGTGGCATCTTCTGAAACATTTTATGCCACTGATGGTGGCACAGTGGCATCCATAGATTTCTGCTGGAAATTCGGTCTATATTGTGGAAACTCTCTTTTTTGTAATTTCCAGAATTTTGCTGAAATTGATTACTTTGATTCTAATTTTGGCTTCACTTAAAATTTGGATGATTCCTCCAACTAGGATTGTAAATATTAGAAAATGCATTATTTTACTGTTGGTACTATGGCTTCCCTGGAAAAATGCCCACTGCAGCTATTGACTAGTCTTGATAGGTGGTATCTGCTGAGCCGTAAACTTACCATGTTTTAAGGAACAAATTGAGCATGAAATTGATCTAATATAATTGAAAAGCTTAAGAATAATAAGTAAAAAAATATGGATTTGATGTCAGACATACTCTCACAAGTATTTTCGTGTGTTTTGCAGATTTTTATCCACAAAAGAAGCTAATTTGAAGAGCTAAAGAAAGTCAAGAAGAGAAGCCGACAAGGAAAGCAAAAGTGGCGCCGAGGGCGCCAACTCAGTATTAAAGCTCGGCACCAACTTTCTGGTTGCCCATTAAGAGTTGGCGTCCAGGGCGCCAACTCAATACAAAAGTTGGCGCCTAGGGCGCCAACTTTCTGTATGGCACTAGAAAGTTGGCGCCTAGGGCGCCAACTTTCTGCCTTGTGTTAGGGTTTGGCGCCCAGAGTGCCAGAAGTGCGAAAATATGATTTTTAAATTTCTAGGGCTTGAAAAAGAAAAGAAAATTTATATTCTTTAATGGATTTGAAGCCCAATTGGTCCTGGAAGATAAAAAGAAGAAACCTTAGCAAAGAAAGACAGCTTCTTGACAAGAAACAACTCAACGACATTGGAAAAAGAAGATCAAAGCGTTATCGTGGAGATTAACCTTCCCCAATCTTTGAAGAACCATTCTATTTTCATCTTTTCTTCTTTGTTTTGTTAATCTAGCCATGCTTGGCTAGTTTTCTTTTTGTAGTTAGGGCTAGGATGAACCCTATGCAAGTTTAACTATTTGTTGAATTCTTGATTGAATCTTGATTTTCTTGATTGAATGAATTTCCTGCGCTTAAAGTTTCCTTAAAGTCTGATCACCTTATAGATTGTTCATAGGTTGATGTATGACAATAGAGCTGTTGGTGCATCTAACCGAAACCTGTTAATTCATCATAAAATTGCATGACCTAGATATAGCCTTACGAATTTATGCGATCTTGTAATTCTGGTTTAAAATCTGATTCTTCTAAACAATACTAAGACATTAGGTTGTTTTCAAAGATGAACTAAGGTAGCATCAAGACATTGGGACTTAGTCTAATTTTAGAGAATTGATCTTCAATTTGGGAATCATAATCAATTAGGTTTTCAATTCAAATACTTAAAGGAGCATAGGGGGATTCTAAACCCTAACTGTGCTTTTCTTGATTATTTATCTTCTCTAAACGTGTTCTTGAGATTCTTGATCTTGGGTTCTTGTCTTTCTTTAAATCTTTAAATTCTTGATTGATTACAACTCATCTTTTATTACTCAATTTATCCAACTAAAGCAGAAATAGCGAAACAGAGATTAAAGTACTATTCCTTGTGGGACGACATTTCTCTCATTACTTTATTACTTGTAATGACCGGTGCACTTGCCGAAGTCGCTATCAGTATCTTGTAAAGTGGGGCAAGAATTAGTAGGATGAGAAGGATCAAAACATAACCCATATGATTAGCCTATTTGTGGAGTGGAAGGCTTCTTTCTTTGTGTCACTGCCAGTTGCCTCACCAAGAAGGTCAAATTATCAAGTCTATTTTCCAATCTCTGTTGATCTGCACTTGAGGTCACTGAGTTCTGGGCATTATTGTATTGGACTTGAGGTGCTTGAATCTGGTAAATAGTAGTACTATTGGCTCTGGTGCCAGACTGATGAGAGTTAGATGCCATAGTGGATATTAAGTTGCGGGCCTTTTTAGGTGTCTTGTTACTTAAGGCTCCACTACTAGAAGTATCCACCAAATTTTTGTCCATAGGTGGTAGACCCTTATAGAAATAGGTAATGAGTAGTTACTCAATGATCTGGTGGTGGTAATAGTTTGAACACAGTCTCTTAAATCTCTCCCAGTAGTCATGCATATTCTCCCCATTTACCTGTTTAATGCCACTACTGGATAGAAGTGGCTCTTGGGGAAGGGAATAATTTCTCCAGAAATAACCTCTTCATGTCAGTCTAGCTTCCAATGGATGAGAGTTGAAGATAAAACGACAAATCCTTATGTCCACCTTCCAGAGAGAAAGTAAAAGCTTTCAATTTGATATGCTCCTTATCAATTGCTTATGGTTTCATTGTGTTGCAAACTATATGGAACTCCTTCAAATGTTTGTGCGGACACTCACCTATAAGACCATAAAAGTTCGGTAGCAAATGGGTAAGACCAGAAGTTTAAAGTTAGCTCTAAGTTGATGATATTGAATATGAAAAACGTGGCTGAACTCAAGAGGGGAGGTGAATTGGGTGAAGATAAAAATTCTTGCAATCTTTAAAAATCTTTTCACAATTCGTTGAAATCAGTTTGAATGATATTAAAGAGTTATAAATCTATAAGCAATCAATCAAACAAATATACTGGAAGTAAAGAGTTAAGGGAAGATAATTGCAAACTCAGATTTATACTAGTTCGGTCCAACCTTGACCTACATCCAGTCCTCAAGCACCCTGAGCTTTTCACTATTCTCCTTGTTTAACCAGGCATAAAAGACAAGCCTTTACACCCACAAGTTTATCCAGGTACTTGTGCAACCTTCATAATCTCCCACGGAGACTCCCCCTTACTACCCATAAGGTTACAATTGAATTCCCAACTTAAGGTCACCCAACCTTGAGTAACTCTCAAATAGAGATTCATTTACAGGAAAACTTCTCTCTAAGAAGTGGATAAATGATCACTGAAGTACATAGGAAGTCATTTAACTCTCTAAGAGATAAACTATGAGACATTGAAAAATAGAGTGAAGAGAGGATTCAGAATTTCAGCATTATGACTATATAAGCTCACTCCTCCACCTTTCTGCGTTTTGAATCCAGCTCTATTTATAGATGAAGGTCTTCAGATTGTTGAGAATAGAGTCGTTGAGAATATGGACGTTGAGAATATGATAGTTGCAAAAATATAGCTGTTGGAAGCTTTTGGCACTTGACAAGTCAGCATATTGATCTCCATGTAATCCTTCGTTTGATCATCTGAAGTGAGTCCACAAATGATGTAAATGATGATAATAAATGTTAGAGATCATTTGGCTAATCATCTAGATGATCTTGATCAAATTCAGAATTTTCGTATTTCTGATTTTTCTGAAGTTCCGGTGTAAACTCGAGTTTTGACTTTAATACTGTTGTATTGAGCTTGTTTCAATACTTTAGATTCATCTCTGTCTGATCTATACTCGAGTTTTTCTTCCTATACTCGAGTATTGAGGATCCATTAACGTTCATAGCTCTCTGTCTGAGCATACTTGAGTATTCATGTGTAAACTCGAGTTTTCAAGCTATTCTGCACTTTGGTTGCTATCTGACTTGATATAGCTTCTAATTCAGCCAACCAATTGTCCCTATATAGCTCTTGGAGTCTTCATTCCACAACAATAAGAATAAGATCTTAATTTGTTGGAATTCGCCCGTTATGATCTAATGAAAGAAGATTGTTCTTTAACCATCATTTTTGCAGCGTTCTGAAATATTAGTCAACTTTCGAAGACCATATCTCTTTGGTATGATCTTCATTTTAGTTGAATCAAGTATTTATGGAAAGCTCTATGAGTCTTCTTTCAAACGCCACCGATTTAAGCTCATTTCGATTTGTAGATTGTGAGTTATACTCAAAACACTGAAGCTTGGTCTGAAGTGTGGCGTGGATATTTGATCCAACTTTAGAAATTCAAAGATCTTTGATCTGATCTTCTTTGGACTTGAAACTTTGTCAAGATGACGCATTGGATTTCTAGTTTCAGCCACATTTGATTTCACCTCAATCTGATGTCTGGTTTAGGAGATATCATCGATTTATCAGACCTCACCCAAGGCTGTATGTGTAACAGAGGTGAACAGAGTTGCTGAAGGAACTGGAAACTCGAGTTTTCATTCACAAACTTGAGTTTTTTCAGGTCCAGACGCGCGAGAGAAGCTTAAAGCACTCGATATTCGAATATTTAAGTCCCATACTCGAGTATTGACTCCCATACTCGAGTCTTAACCTTCATAGCTGAACTCTTGACTTAGAAACTTGAGTTGACTTCCAAACCTCAGTTTTCCAAACTCTAGTATTCAAAACCACAGTTTCCTCATCCAGAACCCAGTTTTTGTAGTAAGCTTGTGTACTCGAGTATTGACTTCCAAAACTCGATTTTCACTGTCTTTAGCTCTGAATTGACCCAACCAACCTCCACTTTATTGTGAAGACTTGTAATATCAATTTGAGACCTTGTAAATTGGTTTTTCTCAATCTTTTTGACAAGATCTTTTCTTTCTTTCTTCACTTCACTTGATCATTCTTCACAACTCTATTCTTCCTTTCTTGAGCATTCTTCATAGACATATTCGAGCTATTCTTGAATATCCTTTTCTTCAAAATCTATCAACCAAGAGCTTGAATGATAATATTCCATTCTATTCATCAACCTCTTCAATTTCTTCTCCTCTTCTTTTTCTTCTCTTCCTTTTCCTTATTCTCATCTACATTAAATTCAAGAATTCATCAATAGAGGAGATAAACATATTACTCAATCTTTTTGCTCTAAATAATGGCATATGTATAAGTCATCATCAAAACTAATTATATCCAATAGAATACACAAAGGTTGATTTACAATACAGGTGCAACTAATTCTTTTAAAGTTCTATGATTTTCTTGTTCAACATATTATCAGAGTGAGCAAAATTACTACTAGAATAATTGAAAACAACACTACTAGAAGAATTAGAAAGATGAATAGAAATGAGAGAAACAAAATTAAGTTAAGAACCATAAACGAGTTTAGTAGTGACTATGAAACAACCTCCGTTGAATTAATAAAATAATCATATTTAGCTAAGTCATTAACCTAATTGTGCCTCAAAATTTACAAAAAATTTAAAATTTTATCAGAGTATGCATATTGAGTTATAACGTGGCAATATACAATTATACAACATAAACCAAAAGAGACAGAAGCACTACTTTTAATAGAGTAGTCTAAGCTTATGAGGCCTTCCCTGATGAACTTGGATGTGAGCTATCACCTGAAAAAATTTGGTAACCATCAGTCCAACTTATTACGAATATTAATATGTGCTAGTGAGATGTCAAGTGGAACAATTTATGTGTAATACCCAGATAATTATTATCTAGAACATTATATTATAATGATAATAATGTTCATTAGGGATAATAATGATCTCAAAAGGTTGTATGATTAGTCTATTTTCAAAGGAAGACACTAAGAAAAATTAGAGGAAATTTATTGTAAAAAATGTGAAAAAATGCATTTTAGGGTCATAAAACATCCTAAAAAAAATTATGAAATATTCTAGAGGGTATGGAATAATTATTAAAAATTAGAGAGAATATTGTCCTTAGTTTAGACAATTTAATAAATTATTTCCTTTGAAAATAAGAAGAAGAAAAATTAAAAAGTATTCTGGAACCAAAATTGACACTATGATTTTTGATATTTTGCATGGAGCTTAAATTATTAATGTCAATTAAATAGTTGTGAAAAAATAATTAACCTTAATTAAGAAAATTATCAACAATTAATAAGGGATTAATTAGGATTATTCAAGTAATTCTAGAAGCCTAAATCCATGTAATTACTTATGCACCAATAGGGAAATTTTGTGAAAAATAAATGCAAGATAAATGGAGTATTATGGTTAATGAGAAAATAATATATGTGTGTGTGTGTGTGGTGGCTGAAAGTTTTGAGCAAGGGAAGGGATAAGGATGATGCAAAAATAATAATATCATAATTTAAGATATTTGGTAGTTAATTAATATTATATTAGTGAAAAGTGAACAAGATAAATGACCACGGATAGAAATAAAATCCTACCTAGAAAACCTTGAACTAAGTTTTTAGGGTCAGAGTATATTATAGACAAGTGAATTTTTATCTCGAAATAGGCTGTCTCCGAAGTCATTTCTGTAACCGGCAGCGATTACCAAGGATATTCGGCAGGCAACAGAATGTCCTTAATGAGAGTATAAGGTTAGGAAGATCCAGTATTCTCGAAGAGGAAGAAAGGACCTTCAGAGTGTTGCTTTCAGAATTTTAAGATTTTACAAAATTTCACAGTCGGGACACCGAACCAGGGATTTTATCTGATAAAGCCAGGATGAAGTCACTAGTATGATGTCATCATTTTTGTCTTCTTGTGAGGGGGGGGGGAGGTCGGCCAAGAGGTGTAGAGCCAAGATCAATCCACTTCAAGAAAATGCGATCCAACGGTCAGAATTCAATCAGACAAAGTTCAGGAAAATTACGAAAATGCCATTCGGTTTTTCTATAAATAGGCAACCAATTCATTTGAAATCCTCACACCAAAACCCTCTTGGGGAATCCAAAATTTGAGAGAGAAGGAAGAAGGAGGAGTCCGGAGAAATCTATAGCGAAGCTCTGAGTAAGTTTTTCAGTCCTTAGTCTGTAGTTTTAGTAGTTCTTTCGGTAGTTATAGTAGAATTGCTAGGGTAGTCTCTAATTTTTCAAGTTAGCTTAGCTATCATGTCTTAGGAATAAATATGATATTTATCTTAGAAATATGTTAGAGAAAGAATTATGGCAAAATTTTGAGAGTTTAGAGTCAAAATAGCGAAGCTCTGGTAAAATTCCACCAAATAATCAAACTAGGGGCAAAATAGTAATTTGTACCTAAAATGCCTGTTATGATCTTAGATATTCATATCGGTGGTATTATCTTTATAGGATACCCAAAATCACGAACCGTTGTTTCCGCTGTCACTGCTGTCGTACCGCCGTCATACCGCTGTCAAACGTACCATAAGGAGGCGAAAGTGTCAGATATCATCAACGGAGGTACGGACGCGTATTGTAACCTTAACACTTATGCTGCTCATATACATATATGTGATAGACATGTTTATATACTGAGGCTCTGTCTAGGGTTGTCAGTTATACATACAGCTTTATACGGGTTATAGTCTTGATAACGACGTTGGGTTTTCCTAGCGCTGAGGACACGATGGGCTGTCGTGGCACTGGTTATGTGCAGACATGCTATGGGACTTTACATACTGCTTTGTGCTTATGTTCTGTCAATATTGTAATCATGCATTTGCTATGTGTTTATGTAGTGATTTACTGCTGTTATGTGTTTATGATTAGCTGTTGTCCATATACTGTTTTATTTGAGCATAAGGTTAACCGTTACCTGAGATCCAAATGGAAATTGGATCTCAGCTGTAGCTTCAGGTTCGGGTGAACCAAGGAGTGAAGATAGAGGCAAGCAGATGATGTAGGATGCAAGACGAAGTTTTTATGTTTCTAGTTTATGTATTTGTCTTCTTTTGGGTATTAGATGACTGTATTAGAACAATTACACTATTGTTATATATCTTTAAGGTTCAGTTACTCATTTGTTAGAATGCTCGACTCTGATCACTGGTTTTGTTAAAAAAAAAAATTTCCGCTGTTTTCAAATGGGAGGTTACATTATGAAGCCAAATATTAAAAATATATTTCACTAATATTGATATCACAAAATCTTATGTCATGAATGAAATATCATAAAATAGGGGTTTCAATTTCTCAATTAACACAGTTCATCAACATTATCTTCATAAAATATCACATTGTTATCATGTATCATGATTAGGTGTTGCAAATCTTTTGAATTTATTTCCCCAATATACCTCCCTTTAATCCAATCGAACCGCCTTATTTCCTCCGACTAGACCCATGTGCTAAGTCACACCCATGTTACTGGTTACTTCAAAAGCTTACTGGTCAAGTGATGAGGACCAGCCAAAATCCTCAAAGCACCTGCCCCAGACCATGGGTCTTTTCCCCACTTTACCCTAGTGAGGTGTCGTAAGCTCATCACTCTGGTGGGCAAGTTCCCATCACTCTGGTGGGACAATAGCAAGCCAACCATCGTGCACCAATGGAGGCTTCACCACGTTGTGGAAATAACTTTTTCATCTTCTCCCAATTCTTCCCATTCCGAAATTATCTTAATAATTTAATAGGAGAATTTTCAGCATATTCACAATAACCATGACATCATATATCAGTTCCCAATTCATTTGAATGCATGTATCTCAACTCATAAAAATTTCACATGGCAATTTTTATTTAAAACATGTATAACCAGTTCAGAAAAATACTCATAAGCCGCATATTAATAACATAACAAGTGGAAAGTGGTTACCTCTCGCCCAAGCTATTTATTATAACACTGCTCCTAATCCAAGAGCTCAACGCAAATGTCTAAATCCTATAATATTTGGAGATGGGCCATTACTCAATTTATTCTTAATAGCAGTATTAAGACTATGCTTATTGATCCATAAAGCTTGCCATTTTTGTTCCCCTCAATCGGCTAATCTTTATTATGAATTTTATATTCTATTGCAATAGATATATCATCAACCATTTAACTTTTTAATTTATCCAAGAAACCTTTACTTGGAAGGTTAAGCATAATTAACAAATTAGGTGACTACCCTACGACTTATCAGAAATTGACATTCAATTTCCATAGGTATTTGGAACATGTACAACTTGGTCAATATGACTCCGAATGGAGTGATTCCAATTTCTATCTATTCCTTGATAAGTCTTCTTTCATACATTAAAGTCACCAAGTTGATTTATCACTGAGAAAAATTCCAAATTTCAAAATCTTAAGCACTATCCAATCTGGGAACACAAACTTAACAGTTTTCCTAGCTCAACTTCAAAAATCCATATCTAGAGTTCTAGATATCGGATTTAGGTGGTTCAAAAACTTATGAACTCCTTATTAAGTCTAGTTTCTATGAAAATTAGTTTCAATATTTTATCACATGTCATTCATTCCCAGACTGCAAAAATGTCACCACTGTCCAGAATTATTTCCAGAAAACTGTCTGTTCGTTTACCTAACTTCAAAAATTCATAATAAATTGTACAAAACTAGAAATGGTGTTATTCCAAAGCTCATGTATCCCTTAACATGTCTAGTTTCATACAAAAATAATAGAAATAGCCAATGCATGCTATAAAATTCCCATATTTCAAAAATGTAGGCTCTGATCAGAAACAGTTTCATATTTGTAACCCATTTTCAAAAATTCATAACGCTTTGTATACTTATCGAAATGCAATGAATTACATATCAAATTAAAGCTCTATATGTCTACTACAAATATGGAAAATTTCATCATTTTATAACTTCATTAACTTGGTCAAAAAGTCAACGTCATTTGCTGACTCCAGAAATAACACTAAAACGTTTTCAGATTTTGACCTATCTTTCAAAAATTATAACTTGAGCTACAGACATCGGTTT
Organism: Acacia confusa; assembly: GCA_037074495.1. Taxonomy (NCBI): domain Eukaryota; kingdom Viridiplantae; phylum Streptophyta; class Magnoliopsida; order Fabales; family Fabaceae; genus Acacia; species Acacia confusa. The sequence goes on from CM073514.1 coordinate 20,850,811, forward strand.
GAGGTGAATCAAAGCTCATTTTAAAGCTTAAGGAGAAATATCTCCTGTAAATTTTTCATAGAAAAATAAAAATTTTTGCTATTCCAAACTAGAGCCTGGAAATAAATGCTCATTTCTGAATACAAAAAGTTTCAGTGTTTGTAGCTCAACTTTGAAAATTCATTGCTCTCATTCTAAAAGTCGGTTTTGGCTGTTCTTTGGTTAGTTTTGAAGCTTAAGATGTCCCCTATATACTGATAACATTTCATGTAAAAATACTAAGGTTTACCATGGTTTTAGCTTAGTCAAATATTGATGTTCAATCAGCCAAATATACGTGAACAGTAACATGCATTAGTGTTTCTCTTCTCTTTTCCAGCGTATAGGTTTTCTCTTCTTTTCCATGAACCCACACCTACATATATATATACACACACACAGACAAATTTTCTTTTCTTAAACACACTTATACAAGAAACACGTGCACACACCTAGGGATATATTCAGCAAGCTTTTGAACAATAAAGGAGATAGTGTGAAGGAGAAAAACTTATGACAGCGAAAGCATCTCTTTTTTTCTTTTAAACCCAAGTAAGTACACTTGTGTGTATAGACACACACACACACACATCTTCTTTCCTTTCCTACTGCATAACCACTCAAACTCATATGTATATGTTCTGGAAAAAGAACACAGATATTGGACTTGACCTAGGATTAATGCCTAGGGCCTACGTACCCGTGAGAGGGATCAAAGTCCACGTAGTTCGATTACACAGATAGGGAGTGGGGGTGTGTGCTATGTGTATGTAGAATCGTAAAGAGGCAGAGCTTAGAAGCCATGTACCTTGTTAGGTTGAACCTTTATTTATGGGAGTTACCTTAGGGTTTTATTCATCGTGCGTCATAACTAACTGCTCTATTAACTGCTCCACTATCTACACATTATCTGCACATCCTATATTATAGGCATAATTATTGGGTATTTATTAGTTTACCTAATTGGTCCTTGAATAATTCTTGTTGGGCCGAGTCTACGCCAAGCCCAAAATTTTTATCCGTAACAAATGCCCCCCAGCCCGGTAGTTCAGGTTTCTGAGCTGCCGGGGTGTATTGCTTGTTTTGATGTGAAACGCGGATTTGGCCGAGATATGTCCGGCTTATCCAGTTTATGTTCCTGCATTTAATAACATGTAAGCAAATCATAATTAGTGGAAAATACTTACTGTTTTGTGCAAATCATTCAGTTTGCTTCTTTCTTGTCGAACTTGAATGCTTGTCTGAGCTTGAATTCTTTTTGAATATTCGTCCGAGTTTGACTTCCGTTCTAGTTTGCCTTGATCTCGGTTATTGCTAATATGCTTTTCCAATAATAATTCGTTTGCATTGTTGTCTACTCTGTTGCCCCCCAGCCCGGTAGTTCAAGTCCCTGAGCTGCTGAGGTGTGTTGACTTCTCAACCCGGACTAGGTGTCCGTGATTGTTGGGATTCCTTACTTGTTGACCCGAGATTCCGGGTTAATATTCTTCAACCCCGAGATTCTGGGTTTATATACTTCAACCCCGAGATTCCGGGTTTATATATTTTAATCCCGAGATTCCGAGAAACTTTACACAAGCGCGAATTGTGATCGTGATCCGCCTTTAAAATTGACATAGAGGCCAGCTTTTAACCAAATTTGGTTTTACCAAGGTCGGCCTTTTATTCTTATTTCTTGCAAAATTTTATACAGAGCCCAGATTTAAACCAGATTCAGTTTAAACCGAGTTTAGCCTCAAGACATGATTCATGAAAACAGGTTGTACACCTCGGATTCATGCATGTATATAAACTTAACATGATTCATAAAAACAGGTTTGTGTACTTCGGATTCATGGATGTGAATAAACTTAACATGATTCATGAAAATAGGTTTGTATACCTCGGATTCATGCATGTGAATAGACTTGGCGGCATTGCCGTCGCAATATGATTTATGAAGATGGGCTTGTTTTACCCGAGTTCAATCATTTAAATAGACTTGGCGGCATTGCCGTCACATAGAATTTTTGGGAATGGGTTCTAGAACTCCTTCCCTTAAATCCTTTTTAACTTGTCGACATATTTAATTCACTTAGGAATTTATTTAACAGTTGACTGTTAATTCCATTGCATTGAATTGTCGAGAATGGGTTCCAGGACTCCTTCTCTAAAATTCATCGATTTTGACGGCGTGACCGTCTTAATTGGCTCTACTGGAGCTTACAGTCTAAGTGCAACTATGTCGCTTACCAGATAATTGGCTCTCCAAAAACTTTTATTGTGGCGACCAAGTCGCTTTGATAATGGGCTCTACCAGAGCTTACATTGGAGGGGCGACTACGTAGCTTATAAAATAATTGGCCCATGATCATGCTACCTTTAACATAGACTTACGACTATGTCACTTCATATATTGCCGTAGCAATTGGCTCCACTGGAGCTTACTTAAACTGGTGACCACGTCGCTTTAAATGGAGCCCGGACTTTAACCAGATTCAGTTTGATTGGGTCCACCTTCATCCCTTTCGTAGGAACAGACTCCAAATTGAACTCGGATTTTAACTAGATTCAGTTAATCCAAGGTCCTCCTTCACAGATTTACACGAAGCCTGAATTTTAACAAGATTCTGTTTAACCGGGGTCCGCCTCAATGATTTACGGAGTCCGGGTTTTTAACTAGATTAAGTTAATCTGAGGCCCGCCTTTTTCTTTTGGAGGCATACTCTTCCTCCTATCTTTTCCCGCAGAATTAGACGGGATGGTTTGATAAATTGGACATGCCAAAAAAAGCAAATAACATTTATGATAATATAGGTTAGTAATAAAAATGAAATTTTTGAACACTAACCATTCACTAGCAAAAAGGTTTGACTTGCTTGCACTACATCACTGCCACATAAGATGCCTTTCTTATAGAAGGTGGATAAAGCAGTGTGTTGAGATGCTGATTGTGCAATCAGAAACAATTTTAACTTTTCTCCGTTTGCTTTTTGGCTGTCTATTTTTGCAGACTAAGCAGATAGAAGATTTTGTATTTGTAAAACCATTCTTCACTTGCTTTACATCTTTGTTATCTTCTTGATCTTAGCTTATAGGCTTAGCTTTTGTTTCATCTATATATAGATCATAGTTTGTCGCATGCATCAAGCCCTGCCCTTCATCATAAGCGCTCTTTCATTTCTCCCCTACAACTGTTCTGGGTTTATCAGGTTTTGTCTGATTTGTTTGGTTAAGAGTTGAAGAGATTCTATATCCAGTTAGCTGCAAGGTTCTGATGGTGTACAATTTGTCATTACCCAAATAATTGAGAGTTACTCTTCTGTATCAGATTGTCAATCTCTTGAAAGCTGGCTATTAGAGCTGCAACTACTTTGTTCTAATCATGATGGAAAAAGCTACTCTGGTTCTCTAACTTTTGCTGGAAATAAAATTAATGCAATCCATGCATTCGCACGCTTTGATAAGGGTGATTACCAGTCTGCATGGTCTACTAAGCACATCTAGTGATACAAACTGCCATCAGGCATTATTTTAGGTTAACTTGGTTGCTTCTAGCCTCATATTCTGATGCTTCCTCAACATCATAAATTTTGGCATCAGTAACAGTTTTCCTGAAGATCCAGCTTGCTTGAGTTATTCAATTCCACGGGCGGGACTGAATTGCTAATCCCACTGTCTGAGCTATATGGCAGTGGTTTAGCTTCCATAGATGTAATGAAGCCTGTATCAGAAAAAGATGAGGTTCTCTTGTCAGCGATCTTACCTTGTTTATTATCCATTTTCTTTTCCTTTGGTTGCCTAGTCTTGATAGGCAATTCTGCATTCCGAGAAGCTATTGGATTTAACTTGCAGAGGAGCAATTGTTGATCCTTTAGAATGCACATATTTGATATATCAGTTCTATTCAATTTCGATTCGATGCTGGCGAGCCATTGAGAGATGATGTACCTAATGATATTTGGAGAAAGGTTTTCAAAGATCTGTTCATGAAGCTTGAAAGCATCATTCATATTTTCGTACTTGAAGTATCCGTGAGAATAAGCTTTATCTTTATGGTTATCAGAATAAGCTTCCGCCTATTTACAGTCCACTACCATACCCACTTGTCCCCCTTGCTTTTCTTGGTACTTGCTTCGGTAAATAGATGCAGCTGCCATTGACAGCGGTTTGAAGGGGCTCATTAATAGTGATCCATTTCTTTATTCTATCACCAAAACTTGCCAAACAAGTGTCTACATGGATTGTAAAATATTCTACACGTGAGCTTGGCTTTTTAAATGATGGAATTATTGTTGCCAGGATAAGTCGGCAATGGGATTTTAACTCGGAACTTCATTAAGCCGGCATAATAAGCAACCTCAGCATTATGGATGTATCTCAGCATGAATGTATCTCAGTACTTAGAATCTCGGAATCTCGGACTAGCACGGGAAGTGAAGATATAAAGGACAAAACCTGGCCTCCTTCCTCCTCTCCTGCTTCACGTGTAAGGAGTAGCTGCACCACAAACCTCGGTATTTGATCACGAGTCACGAGCTTGACATTCGTGCTTTGTTTGTAATCGTTGGCTGACAGATTAATTCTGAACTTTGATGGCAGTAACCAACATATGACTTCATATCTCGGCAACCGACGTTGAATGCCTATATCTCGGTGACTTTTCATCATTGCTGAGTTTGAATGACCATCTCGGCAACTTGATAACTCGGAAATATACAACAATGTAATGTTCTGTGGCTGCATGCAGAAATACTGAAACTAATTTTGAGCAACGCTGGAGAAAAACCACCAAGTGACGCGAGTTGGGTCAAAGATTCTTTGTATATATTGAAAGCTGCCTCCATATCTCCATATTTCCCAGATTTCACCTTCTTTTTCCCTTAATTGTTGTATGGAAATTGCAAACAAAAGGCAGAGACAGGCCCCACAGTCCAAACAATTAATAAAGATGGATGTATCTTGGCTTTATTCTTGAACCTCAGCTTCATACTTACACGTTGAAACTCGGCATTCGAGGCACTTAGATCTGCATTCGACATAATAAAGCAATCTCGGTGATCTGAATAAATGCCGACTTTGGGCATTCCGTCAATATCAAAATCAGTTCAAGAATTGTCTTAGTTGGTATTGTTGGAGCCTCAGCATCTCAGAATTTCGGCGACTAAGAGTAGCTGGTACATTCCTTGCCACGGCTGTTGAAAGCGGAGCTCTGGTGGCACCGGGGTCTTCAGATGTAACAGCGGTGGAAGCAAGGAAATCATATTTTGTTGACATGGTGGCACATGAGCTATCCCGAAAGCTAAGCTTTTCATATCAGCTTCTTGCTTCTAAAAATAAATATTCTTCCTGCTACGGAACAAGTTGTTGAAATGCAATGAGTGCTACTAACATCACCGCAGCACTCACCATTGCATTAATCACGTTGCTCATTAAGTCAGCATCTCTGCATCTCATCAAGCTGGCATCTTACGTCGGAAATATGGAAGTCTCCTAAAGTGCTGCCTTGGCGTCGTTCACACTGGATGGTCGGCATCTCGGTTTTCATAATCTCGGCTGAATGCCATCTTGGGCCTATGTACTTGCATGCTCTGTAGATTGGAGTATCTTGGCTTCATACTTGCATTCACTTACTACATGCATGTTAACACGGATTTGTGTTTGGCTTCACATTCTGCGCATATACATTTGAGTATGGAAAATATTGTCATCCCCATTTCTCTCATTTTATACTTTAACGGACACGCAAGTTGCCGAATTAGGCCAATTCCTGAAGAATCCTTTGTACTTTCTGCTGAAACCTGAGCCTGGTTAGGCCCATCGCGTTTGTACTTTCTCTCATGGGTCCATAGTATTTTGTCTATTTCCAAGGCCTGCCCCAGTTTGCGGAGGAAAATAGGAATATGGTTTTCCCTTTGCATGACGACATAGGAACCTTTCCATCACCAGATAAAAGGAATTCAACACCTTCAGCTGCAAAAACCTTCCTGATATCAGACTTTCAATGAGTTTGGCTTCATGGCGTGAGCCCGCCATTGGAACTGCAGAAAATGAAGATGATCTCCTCGCTCTCTATTCTGGGATGTTCTTTTCTTCTCTTGAAACTTGGGAACTTACCTTTCAACGAATCATGCCTTAATAATTCTAGGCGCTCTCGCTTTGCAGATCAGAGACGACATAACATTATTATCTCGGCATCAATAAGTTAATCTCGGCATGAAGCTGACATTGTATACATATCTTTTTTTATGATATTGGCTGTCGGCTTCAGGTATCACGTCCTTTCTCGTGTTCTCGACAATTCCAGAATTTTTAAAGTCAAAGGCACGAATAAAAGCAACAATGATCGTAGTTGGGCACTATTCTCTTTCCTCGACAAACCTAAGGATAATTCAAGCAACCTCTCGGCTTAGAAAAGAACCATTCTCTTGCTTATGATCAATTGCGGGGTTGAAATCTGACCAAGCAGAGAAGCAAAAATGATCGCGGCTGGGAACAAGAAAATTAAAGGAACCCAGGAAATTCTCATATTCTCTGGTAAGTTTATTCCCATCGCAACCTTACTGTGAAAACCTAGATCTCCAACATTCTCAATTTCTTCGACCCTTTTTCAATTACTATCAGTAGATGTGGGGCTTTTCTCGAATTTCGTTGGTAGTAGGAATCGAAATTTACCGAATTCCCACAGACGGCGCCAATGTTCTGGAAAATGAACACAGATATTGGACTTGGCCTAGGATTAATGCCTAGGGCCTACGTACCCGTGAGAGGGATCGAAGTCCACGTAGTTCGATTACACAGATAGGGAGTGGGGGTGTGTGCTCTGTGTGAATTGAAGAGCTAGGGTTAGAATGTGTGTACCTTGTTAGGTTGAACCTTTATTTATGGGAGTTACCTTAGGGTTTTATTCATCATGCGACATAACTAACTTCCAATAACTGCTCCACTATCTACACATTATCTGCACATTCCTATATTATAGGCATAATTATTGGGTATTTATTATTTTACCTGATTGGTCCTTGAATAATTCTTGTTGGGCCGAGTCTGCGCCAAGCCCAATATTTTTATCCGTAACAGTATATAAATATGTTTTCACGTTTTCTCTTTCTCACTCCTATGTAGCAACGTTTTGACAGTGGCGGAGCTTTATGGTAACAGGGCAAAAAAAAAATCTGTGAAATCTTTTTAATGAAAATAGGATTTTTTTTTTATATATTTAGTCAAAAAATGTATATATTTATCCTAAAAATTTATACATTTAGCCCCTTCAAATATTTTTTTTCTTAATTAGTTAATGAATATACATTTGGTTCCCAAATCTTTTTCTCAAGATCCGCCGCCACTGTTGACAAGGGAATCATAATAAACTATATCATAAAACACAAGAGCTATCATATACACATATATATCTACTTTCATTTAGTTCAACAGTCTACCCCCAGTTCATGCGCATAACTTTATCAGTAAAAAAAATAAATAAATAAGGTCCCTGTTTTCAGCATTTCTAGCTTCAGCGAGCTTAGTGTTTTAGTTCCCACTGTTAGAACTTATTTCTTGTGCTGAATAACGAAGGAAACTAGAGGAACATGAGGCTTAATGAGTTACCTTCAATCCTCAAACTCGAGTGGCGGAGCTAGCTCGCTGGTTTCTTCTCTGTTTCTCCGACGCCAAAACAGAGAGCAAATCAGTTTTAGTTTTTCTCTCACTCTCACACTACGTTTCTGTTTTATTTCCTGTCAAGGTCGAATGGCTAAGGCTGCTGGGAAGTCAAGAAAACAGAAGCAATGAAGTATAGAGGCTGTACTGATCAGTCTCTAACTCTCCAGCGCTCTCATTCCCTCTCTCGGATTCTCCCTCCGTTTTCACGTTGCGTATGAGCATCGGTTATATAATGCAGGAAGGGTCCGGTCTAAAGGAAAAGAACCAGAGAGTAACATCACTGGGCTCGAGGAGGATGATGATATCTGAAAAATATGGCGTTTTCAGCTGGTCTTTTGCTGCTCCTTCAGACTGTGCGTGATTTGGCTGCTGGCCGAAATGATGATGCAGCAAAAATAGGTTCAGTTTGTTTCTCTGGACTTGGCTAGCTGATGGACAGGTTGTGTATGGGCTGGATGAATGAAAACGAAGGGAGTATGTGGTGTTTGGGCTGAGAAATGGGCCAATATGTAATGGGCTCATCCATCATCAATGCATTAGGTCTGCTTATCTTGCCGGTGCCATTTGTTTTCCATTCATCATTCATTCATTTTTTTAACAATATTGCAATTTGGTTTAATTGCAATAATTTCAAGGAAATTTAAATTCTTAATTTCCTAAGCTTGAAATGAAAATTCCATAATTTTGGACCCAAAATTACATTTACAAATATTCCTTACTCTTAGTCTTTTTCTAAAAATAGATTTAAGGAAATTAGACCTTAATTTCCTAGCATCCCCTCAATTATTTTCCATGATTTTATTTTCAAGGAAAATAAATTCCTAATTTCCAATAATTATTTGAGGCCATAAATTATTATCTCCAAAATATTCTGGTCAATAATTATTCCTAACTAAATTTCCTTTAATTTATGGAAAATATGCCTTAAATTCCAAATTCTTAATCTTTAAAATTCCTTAAGGCCAAATTTTCCATAATTAATTCTTGATTCCCAAAGTCTAAAATTTAGGATGTTACAAACTGTTTCACTTAGCCTAATAGCCCTTTTAGCAGTAAGAATTGTTTTCTCAATTTTAGGATATCTTTCCAACAAATCATCTGGATTAGTAGTACTTATAGTGCTCATACAGCATAAGCACAAGGCAGATGTAGAACAACCACAAAACTGGTAAAACCAAAAAAAAAACACTAAAAGACACAAAACACAAACCTATGCTAGAAATTAACCAAAACAAATGTAGAAATATTATCATATGATTTCAAAAATTTATGGGACCACTACAAAAACACTTCTATACTTTTCAAGAACCTAAAAATGAACTAAAAAAAATTAAAATTTGAAAAGTGATATAAATGATGGAATTTGGCCAAAATATGAAGACCATATGGAAAAGTGATGTGTCCTAATATTTAGGGCATTTTCTTGCAACTTACAAAAATTTAGCCCAATTGGAGATACTCCAAAATACACCAGTAAAACTCCTATTAATTTTTGAAATACCAGTTACGTCCTAACAAGACCAAAAAACTGTCAAAATAGGGCCAAGATGATTGAATTTAGCAAAACCAAGGGTGACCTCACTTCCTAAGGGAAGTGATCCTTGCTTTGAATGCCTGATTCCTTATGGAATAGACCTATTTGAAGTGATATGGGTGAGATAGAAATCTGCCCAGTGACCAGAACCACACTAACTATGCTATTCTACACTACACTACACTATTGTTAAATCTATAACAATGCAAATTCCCTGACAACGGAACTAAATTTTGATCAAGAATTTGTTGAGCTATCGCAAAATAACCAGGATCAACACAAAATTGCAATATAAGGAACTTAGATCATTTCCCATGTAATTTGCAATAGGTCTAATTCTAACAGTAATAAAACGATAACTATAACATAATAGAATTGGGGGATTTTCAATATGTAATCAGTAAAACAAGTAAAATAGAACTAAAGACAGGAATTAACAAGCGAAATTAATAAGATTAAAATGATTAACCTATAATTTGGATTCCAAAGCATCCTTCATCAGACAAAAACAAAATGACTGAACTCATTATTGATTCTGGACAAACTGAAATCTGTGCATTTATCCAAAACATCCCTTGACTATACGATTGCCTATCATCTGATTGAAGACGTAGGGTGTTCATTGTGCGATTGTACAGTAATTACTATAACCCAATTTGACCTACGTCCTTGGGGTATATTAATTTGAGCATTACATATAACACCCAATTCGAAAGAAAAATCGAATGCAATTAAACAAAATAGAAACGATCTAATTATCGATTTAAGCATAAGTCCTTTGGATTCATGGAATCCTCAATCCATGAGTCAATCACAAAATTTTAGCCAAGCTTGGCTGGAAAAAATGAAAACTTAGATGAAGAACAGACAAAAAAAAAATGTGAAGAACACGATAAACACGTTCAGAGAAAATGAAAAGCTTCAATTTTTAATCCCAATTTCCTTACAAAAGTTATGACTTGATGTTTTAGTAACCAAAATGACTTAACCTAAAATGGAAAATGGACTAGGCCTAAAAATCCAACCCCAAATGGAAACAACTTATAAATGTATCTTTAATTAAAAAATCTGGGTCCAATAAAATTCTAGAAAAAACTCTTCTTACCTTGGCTCCAATTTTGACCATCTTCTCGTCTGAAATTTGCCTCTCAAATATTCATAACAATTGTAGCTCTCTAAAGCATCTAAAAACAAAACAAGAATGGGGCTAATCATATATATGGTTTAAGAGTTATGGTGAAAATAGTAAATCTAAAAAAAGCCCAAACCCCCAATTAAGCATAAAAGTAAATTATTTATTAACTCAATAATCCTAAATTATCAACCAAGAGATTCAACTAAGTGTAAGAAATATTCAATTATCAGTCCACTATATCATACTCAATCCATATGCCTTCTAAGTCTTGAGATGTATCATTTCTCCATTGCAAAGGAGGTTTCTCTTGAATCTTTTAATTGAGGTGGCTCTCAATCCAAGGTGGCCCCAATAACAAAACATGTACCATAAAGTTGTAAGAGACTAGTAAACCATCATTTGATAACAACTTGGTATCAAACGTAGGTCCACCAATATCCTTGGATTTTTTAGTTCACTAAGCTAAACCTGATCAACATTTCTCCTATCATGGGGACTGCTTAGTTTTCTTTTAAAATAAATATAAGATTTTCTACATTTCATGACAACTCATTTATCTTCATTTTGAGCCTTTGGCTTGGCATCATATAAGGGTCTATTAGTCTCTTAAGATTTTGTGCTCCACCATAATGAACCTCCTCTACAATCCTTTAAGACTTTGTTGAGATTTGAATCCATGCAGGCTTTGATACCAGTACCTGATACCACATGTTGTAGAAGACTTGTGGAGGATCGTCTGATATCAGCTTAAGTTTTTTGGTATTAATTAAATTGTGATAACTTCAATTTTGTGGGACCGAGACTTTTATCTATTTTTTTTATCACTTCAAAGGTATTTCTTTTAAACAAAAGAATAATTAGACATGTATAATTTCACAAGTTTTCTTGAAATTCTATGTTATAAGTATTACTTCTCCAATTTCAGTTCTATGATTATGACAGCCTCTTGCTCCTTCTACGAAATGCAACCTTCTACTCTATCATTTCAATCTTATTCATCAATAGTAGCCTCTTGCTCTATCTTTTCAATCATAGCCCTCAATATTCTTTTATCTGATTGCCCCTAAGAGTTGAGAAATTCAAACTGAGCTTAGTGCAATGCTATCTCTTGTGTTGAAAGGTTAGCCTCAAGAAATTCAACGATACAATTAAATTAATTATTTCTTATATATTCAAAATGTAGCTTGTTAGGGATGCTCAAAAGTTTATTAAGAAAACCAACTAAGAACCAAAGGAAATAGTCATGGGTACCTTGACCAATTTTCGAAACAAATTTGGGTCTGAAAAAGTTTTAGATTCCTTGAGAGCCTCGCTCACTTTAGTGGTTTTTTCATGTCTTTTCAAGATGCTAGACACAAACAAACGCTCTAAATTAATTGAGCCTGTTGAGCCTATGACGAGTCTGAATATAATTAAATTATATATTTAACATGCAAAATATACTAGATAATATAATTTTATGACAAAGTATATATATTCTATCGTAAAATTAACTTATCACGCCAAAGATAGAAAAAATAATGAAACAAAGATACAAGAGACATGACCAAGATCAAGATGGTGATAAAATATTTTTTTTGGCACAATGGTTCATACTTCTTTTCTATGATTTGGTAATTAAGAACATATCACCAACTATAGTCAAGAGCTTAAGCTAGTATCATATCTGATCCACTAATATCCAAAGATTTTCTTAGTCCATTAAGTTGAACCCAATCCACACTTCTCCTTCCAGACAAGTAAGCTCTTTCATTTCTCCTTCCTATAGAACTGCTTTCTTTTCTTCTAAGAAAATACTTAGATTTTATACCTTTAATATCAATTCATTTATCTTTATTTAGAGATTTTTTTTAAAAAAATTTAACCTCCTTCATTTTATTCTTATGGTTTTTTATCTGACACAGGTACACTAGTCTCCTATGGCTTTATGTTCTACTATAACGAACTCGTTCCACACGCCTTCTATTTCTCTAGACGTGTCATTCCTCCCTTTTAAAGTAGGTTTGTCTTGAATCTTTTAATTGAGATGCTGTGAATCCATGGTGGCCCCGATACCAAGACATGTACCACAAAGTTGTAAGAGACTAGTGAACCATCATTTGATACCAACTTGGTATCAGACGTGGGTCCTCCAATATCCTAGGACTTGTTAGTCCACTAATTTGAACCTGATCAACACTTCTCCTATAATGAGAATTGCTTACTTTTCTTTTAAAATAAATATAAGACTTTCTACCTTTCATGACAACTTATTTATTTTCTTTTTGAGACTTTGGCTTGGCATCAGACAAGTGTGTTCTAGTCTCCTAAGACTTTGTGCTCCACCATAATAAACCTCATCCACAATCCTCCAAGACCTCTTAAACTTGTTTTTCCTTTCAACCTTTTAATGGAAGTGGTATTTGAATCCATGCAGGCTTTGATACCAGTACCTGATACCACATTTTTGTAGAAGACTGGTGGACCATCGTCTGATACCATCTTAACCTTTTTGGTATTAATTAAATTGAAATAACTCTTTATTTTATGGGATAGATATTTTTATCATTTTTTGTATTACTTTAAAGGGATTGCTTCTTAAATAAGATAATAACTAGACATATCTAATTTAACAAACCTTCTTGAAATTTTGTTTATAAGTATTAGGTTCTTTTTCTTGTCATTAATTGAATTTCTCTTAATGATGCCCAAGAACTTTCTTTGAAGGTGTTGGGGTTTAGTCTTGTTCCCCAAAAGTATGCTATCAGAGAAAGTTTCTTTGGACCTGTTCAGTATTCTTTTGAAATTTGTACGACAGAGCCTCCTTCTTCCTATGGTACAACAAGGATGAATTTCTTGATATCCATATTCTCTTCAATTTTAGTTATATGATGATGATAGCTGTAAGGATGATGATGCTAATGGTGATGTTGACAATGAAGTTGATGAAATGCTAACGAGGATGAGTGTAATAATGGTGATAAAGGATAGCCTTGTAGGTGATATTGCTCCTTTATCATCCTAGTGCCAAACTAGAACCCCTTATTCACATTGTCTTATAGGATGTTTGAAGGTGCGCACAACAAGATTTACATAGATGACACAACTGAAGACCCTTAAGTTTAAATGGTGTCACATCTTTGTCAACTACTCAACCCCACAACAAAATTTTGGTTAGGACCTTTGGTAATAATCCTAAAATTGCACAAATTAATTCATAATAGAGAACAAAATGTGTATCACTATGAGTGTTTTTTAGATAAAAGTTGTACTTTCACTAAAAATAGTTGCCCTTATAGAAATCTTGAAGCAAAGTTTGGCATGCAATTAATGGGAAGGGAAAGAAATACTAAGGATATATTAGTGCAGACAAGAAGCTGTTAGGGGTCAATTGTTTTTTATTATGAGTAACCCTCCTTGGTGCCTTGCTTAATTGCTAGAGATATGCACTTTGTGTTAAGTGATAATAGAGTCACCCATGTAAAACATAATAGAGAAATTCATGGGAGGCAAGACTCTTGATTTGATAACTTTCTTCGACATTTGTGTAGGCCGCCATTTCAGATTTGATAGCTCAATTTTTTTCGTTCTAACTTTTGCTTGGCCAGCCTTTTTGGTTTTCAACTTAGCAAGCCTTTTTTTTTTCCTCTAACTTTTTTGCCTGAGCTGCTTTTTTGGGTTTTCAATTAAACGAACTTTTTTTATCTAAGTATTTTTTAAGCTGCCCTTTCAGGTTTTCAACTTAACGAGCTTTTTTCTTCTCTTTTTTTTGGTTGATTCCAACTTTTTTCTAAGTCACCCTTTTGGATCTTTCAACTTAACCAACCTTATTCTTTTATGCATAGTATTTCTTTATAACATCTGAATTGATTGACCTTAGTAAATCTTGGCCCTTCATGTCTGTCAATATCGGGGCACCTGTAGAAAAAGCCTGCTTAATAATATATGGGCTTTCATAATTTGGAGCCCATTTACCTCTATCATCTTCTTGATTTGGAAAGATCTTCTTGAGAACCAGGTCTCCCACTTTAAACTTGCTAGGTTGCAGCTTCTTATTAAAGGCTCTTGTCATTCTTGATTGATATAACCGCCTATGACATGTTGCTATGAGCTGTTTTTTTTTCTTCAATCATATTTACTTGTTCAACCGAGAGCATATCACTTTCATTCAGGTCTAATACAACTAACATTCTCAAGGATGGTATTTCCACTTCGATTGGAGTGATAGCCTTCCTGCTGTAAACTAAAGAGTAAGAAGTTGCACTAGTCGCAATACATATTGTGGTACGATATCCATATAATGCATACGAAAGCCATTCCTTATAGGTTACTATCATTTTTTCGATGATCTTATTAATATTTTTATTGGCTACCTTGATTGTGATGTTCATTTGTGGCCTATGTAGTGCATAATTATGATGTTTGATCTTAAACTGATCACGTAATTCTTTAACTATTGCCCTATTGAGGTTTGGCATATTGTCAGTTATGATCCTTTTTAGCAACCTGTATATGCAAATACTATTAACCCTTAAGAATTTGATTAAGGCCTTTTGAGTAATATTAGCAAAGGAATTGGCTTTCACCCACTTCCTGAAATAATCAATGGCAACAAGGATGAAGCAATAACCATTTAAGGCTTTCAAGTAAATCAGCCTAATGACATCAATGTTGCACATAGAGAATAGCCATGGAGTCACAATATCCTTTCCTGTATGATTGCCAAATTGGAATCACATGATCTTTGTAGTGGTATTAAATTATGTCAGAACTCTCATGCAATCTCCCATTTTTTGTATGTGGATGACTCTTTGTTTTCCTTTGAGGCAATCCTGTCAACTTTTGCTTTGTGAAGTTGATCCTCAATATGGTCTAGACAGAATCATAACCGTTCCAAATCTTCCTTGGCATTCAGTCCCAATGTACCCTATGCTCATAAATTAAACTTTTATAAATTTAGGGGTCTTTGGTTTGAATCTGTTCTATTACAGAACAAGAGAGGTTGGACTTGGCCTACGATTAACTCCAAGTGCCCTGATCAAAGTCCACATAGTTTGTTGATAAAGAATAGGCTTATAACTAGAGAGGAGTGGGGGTGTGTGCTTTGTGTATGCAAAATCATAAAAGATAGAGTACAGAGCGTGTATACCTTATTAGGGTTTGAATTCTATTTATAGGTTTACCTGAACCCTAAATTGGTGGGCTTTTTAATATCTTATCCCTAAAGATATATGATATCTTTAATGATAAGACTCTTGATTTGAGGGTAGTTAGGATCTTGATAATGATAATGATAATGATAGATTAGTCAAAATCTCCTTGATTTGGGGATGCTGTTAAGATTACACATAGGCCCTTGTCATGGGGCATGGGCTTGTTGAGCTGTCCGCAAAATTGACTCCCACTGCACCAATTCTTTCTGGGGTTCCAATAGTGATGTTAAGTGTGGGGTTACTTCATCGAGTGGCAAATCTATTAATACATGCCCTTCTTCTTGGAATCCCGTTAGATGGAATATTCCATTGCTGAATGATATTTATCCACTGCTACTGTTCAGGAAATCTTAAGAATTCCAGTACCCTTGATGAATTTGCCTGATAGTTTTAATTGGAATGGTAACTCTTCTGGTTCCTACTCAGTTAAGGATGGTTATCATGTCCATCCTCAGAATTCTAATCCTGCAAATAGTCCATATAGCTCCTTTTGGGAGATGATGTGGATAATCTCTTTGCCTCTTAAATTTCTCCTTCTTCTGTGAACATTGCTTAGTTGTGCACTGTCTTCATGTGATATCCTTCGTCGTCGTCATTTAATTTTGACATCTTTGAGAGCTGCCAATTTTGGTTGTGGTGAATATGAATCCTTGCACCATGTTTTCTTGTCGTACCCTTACTCAAGAGCCACATGGTTTGGGCTTCTTATGATAAGAGTCCTATCTGTTGATTTTGAAATTATTACATCATGGCTTAAGGACTTGTTGATGGATCTCTATAACTAAGATAATCACAAACTACTGTGCTGCATCATTTGCTTAATACATACTCTCTGGAGGAAAACAAATTTTGATTTTCAACATGGAAAAATTGATAACCCGCACTACTAGAAAATAGTGAATTTGCGACGGAATTTGTGACGGAAAATATTCCGTCGCAAAATTGAGACTTTTTGCGATGGAATCTGAATTTCGTCGCAATAGGCGAAATTTTGTGACGGACAAAAAATTCCGTCACAAAATTGTGATAGAAAAATAATAAAAAAAGATTTTTGCGACGGAAAAAAAATTCCGTCACAAAATTTTCAAATTTGCGACGGAAAATAAATACCGTCGCAAAATTTTGCCTTTTTGAGATGGAAAAAAAATTCCGTCGCAAAAAGAAAAAACATAATTTTGCGACGGAAAATAAATTCCGTCGCAAAACCTCATGGGTTTTATTTCCGTCACAAAACCTCAAGGGTTTGCGACAAAATTTATGTTCCGTCGCAAAATTTCGCCTTTTTGTGACGGGAAAAAAATTCCGTCTAAAAAATTCGCCTTTTTGCAACGGAATTATTTTCCATCGCAAACTCTTCTTAAAACCCCCCATCCCTTTTCATTTTCTCTATCGCCCGTCCATTCTTCCTCTCCCACGCCGTCCATGCTCTGAGTTGAGTTCCCAGGCGCACCATACTGCCGTCCTCTCCCACCGTTGTTGCTCGTCGAACCCAGGAAAGAGAAGACTCTCCCTTGCTTCGATTATTTACTCCATTCTTCCTCTCCCACGCCATCCATGCTCTGACTTGAGTTCCCAGGCGCACCGTACTGCCATCCTCTCCCATCGTTGTTGCTCATCGAACCCAAGAAAGAGAAGACTCTCCCTTGCTTCGATTATTTACTCCTTCTTCAGCAGGTAACTCCATCCCCACTTTTCCTCTTCTATTTTCTTCATCTATTGTTATATCATTGTTGTAGCATGCTTTTTTTAAACTTCGAATCATCATGTTAAATTTATGCATTTGGATTTAAAGATTTTAGTAATGACTTGATTGAATGGATAAATAATTTTTTTCCCTAATAAACTTAGCTGGTATTGGATGGTTCGAGTAAGTGATAATTGTGTTGATCGAATAATTAATTAACCGTAGTTGCTTTTTTTTCATTAAACTTTTGCACCCATTATTCAAGAGCCTTAACGTCACAAAAGTGGATGAAAAATTTAAAGCCCTCTCTATCTCATTAATAACATTAAACACATTCAACTAATAACCAATACCAAGTACTCGAAACCATGGATAGGTTTAGTGGTTTATGAAAAAATTGCTGCCTACCACTCTGTTGCTTTTTATATGGAATGATTATTTAATTTTTAGTATATATCAAGAAAAATTAGTTACCTAATTTAATATATCATAAATCAATGCGTTTTTTTGATTTTATCTTCAATTATAAATGATCTATTTTTTATTATCTCATTTAGAATTGTCTGAGCATTGAATGATTTTTATATTTTGATTTTCTTATTGTAAAAAATTTTGTATGATTGTTATTTTATATTTTTATCATATGCAAAAGTTATCTTTAAATTTATTTACTTTTTTAATGGTTTTATATTTTTTTATGCAAATATATATATTTTTTTAATATATATATATATATATATATATATATATATTCCGATTTTTTTAAATTTAAATTTATTATTATTTTTTTAAATTAAAATTATATTTTGGAATTTTAATTTTTTTTATTTTTTGCGACGGAAAAATTCCGTCACAATTGTGATGGAATTTTTTCCGTCGCAAATCCTTTTGGGTTTTGCGACAGAAAATTTTCCGTTGCAAAACCCAATAGGATTTGCGACGGAAACAAAATTCCGTCGCAAATTTCAAAATTTGCGACGGAATTTTGTTTTCGTCGCAATTGCGAGGCCTTTTTTGCGACGGACGAATTTCGTTGCAATTCTATTTTGCAACGGAAAATTAAAATTTTGCGACAGAAGAAGCCGAATGTTGTGATTTAGGAAATTAATAGTCTACTCCTTTTTGTGGACTTAGCATTCCATCCCTCCAATAGAACCTCTCCCTCGCAGTTTGGTGTCCCTGTTTGCATTCAGATGGAGACCATAGACAAAGATCATTGGAATATTTGCATCCACAAATTCAAAAGAAATACATTCCACTTCTGTAATTGCCACATATGTTTCCAAGGCTTTCCCTTGATATAATTCATTTGGAAGAATGGTAGTGTTTCGGGCATGCCTTTCTTCTCCAAATGTTTAAAAGTTGCTCTCTTGTGGATCTCTAATTTAGGTATCGTTTGACACAATCGCGCAAAAATTAACAATTACTTTGTCAACAAAGGATTCATTAGCTTTTCCTCTTGCACCTCATTTTGGAAGCAACATTACATAGCAGGAAATTCTAGTTTCGCTGAAGGATTTCACTCCTCAATCTATTCAAGTCATTTCAATTTTTAACTTTAATGGTTATTTTAGTTATTTTGTTGGTCCCGGGAGATTTTGAACTAAGTAAAATATTTTACCTTTAATATCATTTTGTCGTTTATAAAAAAAGATAATAATAATATATCTGTATGAAAAAAAGTATAAAATTATTAAAAAATTAAGATAAGTATTTAAATAGTCAAAATATATACAAGCACACATTTAACTTTTTAATCATTCTATATTTGGGGAAAAATATTAAATAAAAATATGGAAAAAATGTAATAAAAATTAGGGAGTTAATAAAATTAGATGAAGATAGGAAGATTTAAAAAAAAAAGGCCTTATTAAAAAAAAAAAAGATAGCCTATGGAAATGTTATGATGTAGCGGGTACGGTACTCGGAAAATTTTTCTCCTTCAACAATTTTAAAACAGATTGTTATTGTCTAATGGTAATAAAAATATTAAAAAATCAAAATCAAAAGCAAATGATCTAATGTACTGTCAGCTAGTTATGAGCCTTCGTGGAAAATGAGAAGGTGAATTAAATGCTGGGAAGATGAGAAAAGTGAGGGGCGCATCCTTATCTCATAAATTATTGGTTAAAGTCAAAGTTGTTGAACTCACGAGTTTAACCAAACTCATTATGGTGATGTAAACTTGAATCGTAAATTCGTAAGAGTTTACTTTTATTATTAAATATATATTACTAGTGTATAATTAAATAATTAAAATATAAAAATGATAAAAATTTGATTTAAATATATTTTAAATCCAAATAATTGAAATTAAATCCATCGTCATTAATCATTTATCATATTTAACAAAGAAATTTCTATATAAAACTGTTGATCATAATAAAATAAAAAATATTAATATGAGTTTAAAGGTAAGTTAACACAATTTTATAAGCTAGAAATGTAAAAACGGGTAAACTCGGTGCATAAACTCGTGAGTTTAAGCGAGTTTACAAGTGGTACGAGTTTACTAGTGACTCGACTTGTTTTTGTAAGCTAGAAACGTAAAAACGGTAAAATCGGAGAGTCAACTCGTAAGTTTGACAACAATGGTTAAAGTATGTGTTTTACCTTTTATGTTTGCTTTATATATTAATTTAGTCTCTTAAATTTGTAAAGTGCAAATTTAGTCTTTTAATGTTAACTCTGTTAGGTTAGTTTAACAGTAAATAATAACTCAACATTTTTAAGTATGATTATGTAATTAAATATTGATCAAACATGTTTATATGTTAGTATTTTTAATAAATTAATATTTAAATCTTGTAAATTGAAAAAGATTTAATCTTGCAATTATATGTTTGTAATATTTAATTGGATAGTCATGACTTAAAATTGTCGAGTTAGTATTTTTCGTTAAGCCATTCTAACGATGTTAATATTAAAGGATTAAACATGTACTTTATAAAATTAAGGGACTAAATTAATACCTAAATCAAATATAAATGACCAAACTTATATTATAGCCTAAATTATAAATGTTTCTGTCTTTAAGGCATAAACACTTTATCTTACCCATTCACATAAAAGTAAGAGAAGAGTTCAGAGAAGAGAGAGAAAATAAATATGTGCTAAATTGCTTCCTCCCTTCGAATAAAATTTAACAAGAGACTCGCTACAGGACATATCTCCTCTCAACCATTTTTTTCTCCTCCTCTATTGTCATTGAAATCTCCCTCTTCCTTTCTCCTTAATCTCTGTTCTTTCTATGATGGCCGGAGCAGCAAACAAACTTTTTTTCCCTGAGATTTAGAAGCTTCCAGATCCTTCCGGTATCTCCTACACATTGGGGTATATTTTTTTAAAAAAACATAGTATCTTATATCTCAAATATAGAATAAAGTTTGTAGTGTAGTTTATAATGTAATCTATTATACAAATTTTATTCTATATTTAGGAACATGGAGAGTATTTCCTAATTCTTAGCCTATTATTTTAATTAATTTTAACTGTTTTATGGAAACAATCTAGTTAAAAGGATCTCTTATATATAGGCGCAAAAGTAGTAATTTATTTAAGGCTAAGGTATTCATTTAGTTATTTATATTTACATCAAATATCATTTTGATCATTTATATTTATAAAGTGTATTTTCAATCTTTAAGTATTAATATCCTTGAAGTGATGACTATGTAATTCAGTGTTGAGAAAGCATTTTTTATATTTTAATCTTTTTAATATAACATATTTATATTTTAAATAATAATAAAAAAAGAGTTTAAAGGAAAAACCACCCACTTGTGTGTCTAGGTTTCATCCTGCAAGAAGCATCTCGGCGTGCATTCGCCTCGCTCCGGAGCTGTCACTGGGCCACCACCATGGTTCCCAACTACGAAGCTCTTCTCAAGTGTCGTAACATATCTGCACCGATGACCCATCATCTGACAGATCGTCATTCCCTTCCATATCGCACTTATTCACTATCTCGATCTCTTCACCATGAAAGGTACACTCCCTGCGTTTTCACAAATTACTTTTTAGGGGGAAAAAAAGTGAGATTCATTAAATAAAATCAATTCTTGAAGAGATAAAGAGGCACAGAGAGGAGGGCTTACAAGTTTGAAACTGTTGGGATGGTAGAGTTTCTAGATTCAAAGGAAGGGAGGATAATGCTCATGGATGTACACAAACTCGGTTTTCTTTTTTTTTTTTTTTGGGTGTAATTTTTGTTAAAAGTATACTCAAAGATTGGAGCTTTCCTAGACTTGACCAATGTGTATTAGCTTGATATAGTGGTTATAGTGGTTGGAGCCTTTAAAAATATCTTTTTAATTATGATTTATGAAATACGAGATAAGTATGTAAGAAGAATTTTATTTCGATTTATATACATAAACACTTTTGAGTCTCCAAAAAATGATCTCAAACAAACACATTAGATATCATGGCGGAGACAAGTAGCCGCTAGCTAGCTCTATTGGGAATGTGGCGGATGCAAACCATGGTGAAGTACTCAAGATGTTCCAGTAGGGATTTTCATCTTAAATCTTTTTTAATTTATGTTTTTAAAATATAAATACATTATATTACAAATATTAAAATATAAAAATACTTTGTTAGCATTCAATTATGCAGTCATAATTTAAATTTAACAAGTCAACGTTTTTCCATTAAATATGACTAACAATGGGTTTATATTTAATGACTAAAAAACATAAGCTAGGGGCCAAAATGATATTTGATATAAACATAAAAGACCAAATGAATACTTTAGCTTTAATCTAATTATTAGAACTCGTCTTTGAGTTTAAAATTCAAATATAATTACTTTGAAATAATTGAAATAAATCTTAATCATTTGATGAAATAATGGGATATGACATGAGAGAATGTAGGGAGTTTGGCTAAAGGTGATTTAATATTTTCATATTTATATTTTGTTATGTAGTTGGTTCTTCTAAATAGTTTTAATTTTTAATATCATTTCCCATAAATATTATTTTCTCTATGTCTTGCCCTCCTTATTTTTTCTAAATATTTATGGGGTGCTTTTTAAGGGGATTAAAATATTCAAGAATATTAAATTTTACATTTCTTCACATATTTTTTAACTTCCTCCCCATGGATTTATAATTTACATTCACAGTTATCAGATTAAATTACAGGTGTGATTTCACGGGCATAATTTAAATTTAAATTTAAAATTAGTAAAAGCCTAAAAATCAAATAACTATACTATATTAGTATCTGGGTTGGATCTGATTTGGGTTACAATTGGGCCGGCCCAAAATCCTTCTAAAGTAATTTATTAAACAAATAAAACGCAAATAGTTGCCAAAGAGAGTTGGCATATATGGTAAAGGATCCAGGATTAATTTTTTGGGACGTGAGTTCGAGCCCCTTTGCCATTGCTAGGACTTCTTTGGTAGACGATCTCGTAAGTCCCCAGTAAGTGCTTATAGAGCCCGGGGCCGTGCCCTGGCCTTGGTGGGAGACTGGTGTCAAACCCCTCCAAAACTTTTTTCATACCAAAAAAAAAAAAAACGCAAAGTAGCCGAATAGTAGGAAAACTAGGACAAATGGGAGAATAAAAAAAGTTAACCAAGTGAAACATTAGCGAATTAGGCTCAAAAAGTCCCTTACACAAAAATAACAAGGATAATAGTAACATGTTAGCTGATAAATATATTCTTTTTTTTTTGTATTAAAATATAATATTTTTTCTAATGAAAAAATAATTGATAAAATAAGGAAATCATACAAAGTTTTAAAGGAAAAAAGGTATGCCGATTAAAGAATTCAGTTTAATAAATTTCTTCTCAATATGTTTTTTGAAAAAAAAAAAAAAAATCTAGCTCACTGCTTCCATTTGTTACTGAGGAACCCGAGCCATGTACACGGAAGCATTTCAGCCAACAGGGAAGAGAGAATTGCCAACACTTCATTATTCATGTTGAGTTGTGGAATATCACGAGAAGAGGATTTCAGCTTGTGCTTCTTCAGCTCATTGGAAGAGAATGTCAAAATAGGCTCCTTCCACGAAGTCATTGTTCAAAAACTATTTAGAAGTAAGGGCTCTTTTCGGATTGTCTATAGTTTTGGACCTAATTTATTCATCTATGCTTTAAGAAAATAGGTTGATTTGGACTTCGGATAATGAAATGATTGATGTTATGTGTTAGTATTTTTAAAGGGAAAATATTTTCTCATGTTCTAGAAAAACCATTTTCTCATGTCACACATACATTAAATGGTGGGACCCACACACATATATATATATTAATTCATATATGTATATGTGGGTCCCACCATTTCATGTGTGTAGGAAACCTTTTTTTTTTTTTTTCATGTAACATGAGAAAATCAAAGCCCATTTTTGAATTATACTTATATTTGATAAGAGAGTTTAAATTTTTTATTATTTAAAATATTTAAAAAAAAAAAAAAAGTAAAAGGGCTTTGCCATCGACCCAATTTGCATAAGCAGCTTTTTAGGCCTCACCTTTTTAGGTTCGGTGTCATTAAGGATTCAAGGGCATATCCTTTATGGCTTTAGCCAACCCGTTTTTCAAGTTCTATGTGGGGGTAGGTAGGCGTAAGTAGATGAAAAATTGCCTTATTTTCCTTCTCCTTCATTCTCTTAATTTTAAAAACTTCAATACATATTTGGAGTTCATTCTTTTGAAGTTTATGTATGTTAAGGTATGAATTATGCATGCACTGATTCATCAATCTTGACCTCGGGTCATCTTTTCATATATATATATATATCAAATCTCAAAATATACATTGTGCTTTGATGTTAAACTTGTTTTTATTTACCGGTTAAGCATTATTGCAAACAAGTTTTTTATTCTTGTATTTGCTCAAATACACTCTTACCTTTTATTTAACTTGAAGTTGGATATCCTAAAAATTTGTTAAACACACTAGTTCAAAAAAGGCTTTTTAGACCGGATGAAAAATGCCTCATAAGATCGGATCAGGACTGGTTTCAATACAGGTGATCTAAAAAGTCTATTATTTTTAAGACCAGATGTGTAACTGGTTTTAAAAGATTTTTTTAGACTGGAATTTTAAAATATGTGGTCATAAAAGTTGTACTATATAGACTTGATATTGCTTATGTTAGGTCTAAAAATACCGACTTTTAAGAATGGATGTATAAAAATGTCGGTCTAAAAAGTCTGACTTTTAAGACCGGATATTTAACTATACACAACTGGTTTTAAAGGTCCAAAGTTTTAGACTAGTTGTGTAATAGACCCCTTGAAAAAGAAGGAGTACTCTCAGAAACATCATAATTTGAATGAATTTCCTCATCAATATCAATGATTTTTTTTTTTTATTGGAGAGTTACAAACCGCATTTTATTTTCTTGATCATTGATATATAACTATTGTTTCACATGGTCTGCCATAATAAAAGGTTTATCTTCAAAATTGCTACTATTGATATCAGCTAAAGTAAATCTTAGCCGATTGATTTAAACGCCATTATTGACATTAACCCACTTGCATTTGAAAATGAGAAATTTAATTTTAACATAGTCCACCTCCCAAATATCTTCAATAACCTTATAATAAGGCATGACGACCAATTTAGGCTTCTTATCTTTCGAACTGGAGAAGTGCATAGATTCAAGTCTAACATAATACCACTATTTTGGACAATGCTCCTATCATCTAGAGACTTTGTGTAAAAGGTATAACCATTGATAACATATGAATTTCAATTTATGACATCAACCTCAAGACCACGTGCTAACCATTTTATTGTGTCAGAAACACATCTCTCTCCCTCGATCTTTTGTTTGAACCAATTTGTAAAAGTTTTGTTATACTTCCTTATTAACTTTTATTCAGTCATTTGAGTATTTTCTTTCTTTACAGCTTCTTTATGTGCATTTATGTTGTCTTGAACTTCATCAAAATTATTCAATATGTATAAGTGGACTTGTAGCAATTCATCTTGATCGACACTCTTTACTGAAGCCTCTCGTGTACCCCTTTCATCATGCTGACGTTTAAGAAGCCCAATATATCTTACTTTGGCCAAATAATTTTGCAAAATTCCATGGCTTCTTCAGAAACATATTTCTAAATAGTTGATGCTTCTAGCCAGTTTGCATTCTTCACATATTCTTTTAGGAATTTCATAAATCTTTCAATTGGGTACATCCATCGTAAATGGATAGGGCCACACAACTTTATCTCTATCACTAGATGAACAGTTAGATGGACCATGATGTCAACAAATGTAGGAAGAAAAAGCTTCTCAAGTTGACACAAGATAAAATCTCCTTTATTTTCCTATCCATCAAAGTTTTCAATCTCAAAAACTTTACTACAAACCACATTGAAGAAGAAACAAAGGCTAGTTAAAATATGCTGAAGATCATATTTGACAATGCCTCAAATAGCTACTAGGAGTAGTCGTTGCATTAAGATATGACAATCATGAGACTTTTGGCCTACTAATTTTAAGTCCTTTATTGAGACAAGCTATTTAAAATTTGAAGAATACCTTGAGGAAACTTTGGTGCCATATAAACACTTGTAAAAACTTATTTTTTCATCATTAGACAAAGTATGAGAAGCTGTGGGACAATAAGTTTTCTTACCACATGGCATTAGATGTAAGTCTTCATGTGTTCCCATTGCTTGCAAATCCAATCTTACTTTCACTTCATCCTTGGAACTACCTTGTATATTGAGAAGTGTACCAACAATATTATTACATATGTTTTTCTCCACATGCATGACATCAATATAGTCTCTCACATCAAGATTAAGCCAATATGGAAGATCAAAGAATACAAATATCATTTTCCATATATTTTTCTCATTTCTTCTCTTTGCAGTCTTACCAAAGATGACATTGATATTTTTCACCCTTTTACAAACTTTCGCTCTAGTCATGCCTCCAGAGCATCTTGATGCTCTTAGCTACCAAAAAAATGCTTTCTTTAACCGATGATATAGGTGGAAGAAATCTCCTATGGCCAAGATAAACCGTATTTCTTCTTTGTTGAAGTTGATAATAATATGTGCCTTCTTTAAAAATCGAACATGCTTTATGGCATTTTACTCTATACCTTGCAAGTTACCATATGCTGGGAAGTCATTTATAGTACAAAAGGTAATGGCTTGCATTTTTAAAAACCCCCTTCTTGTTTGAGTCAAGAACATCAACATCTTCTTCCCACAACTCTTTCAAGTCTTCGATCAAGGGCTCAAGGTAAACATTAATTTCATTTCCGGATTGTTTTGGTCTCGAAATCAACATAGATAACATGATATACTTTTGTTTCATGCATAACATAGGAGATAAATTGTAAATAATCAAGAGTACAGGCTATGAACTGTATATGTTGTTAAGGCTACTATAAGGATTCATGTCATTCATGATAAGGGCAAGCCTAAGGTTCCTAGGTTCTATGCCAAAGTTAAGAAATAATTGATCGATTTTCTTCTATTGAGAAGAATCAACCAGATGTCGAAGTTTTCCATTAGAGATCCTTTCAATGCATCCCACCTCAAATTTCTTGTTTCATTTTCATTAGTAAACAAGCGTTTGAACCTTGGTATGATTAGAAAATACCACAACACTTTTACAGGCCTTTTATTTGATTTGTACCTTGAGGTTTCACATACCGAACACTGCTGCTTCTCTTCAAACTTTTTTTTTATACAATATACAATCATTTAAGGATGCATGTATCTTTTTGTACTCCATCATCCTCAGTGGACAAAGTATTTTCTTTGCATCATAGTATTGATGTGGCAATACATTATCATTAGGAAGCATGTCCTTAAAAGCCTCAAGCATTTCTAAAAGAACTCTTGTTGCTTCATTCATGCTGTGTTTTCAAGCTTACCAATTTCAATACCACATTCAACAATTGACATTTTTTACACCCAGGGTAAAGCGGCTTCTCTACATCATTGCACATATTACCATATGTATGTAATTACTCAAAAGCCTCTTCTCATATATCATGAACAATGTCCTTTATCAGATCATCCATATCTGTGTCATTATCATCAAAGGCCACTTCCTCATGTTGAGATGTACTTGAGATTTCTTTACTATGACATATCCATATTGTATAAGTTTTACAAAATCCTTCACAAATTAAATGTGTGTATATAGCTTCAACGCTTAGTTGCCTCTCATTCAAACATTCTACATAAGGGTAATAAAACTTTCCACTATCATTATTCGCATTTCTTTAAGAAAATTCTAAAAGTTCCCTCACCCCATTATTATATTCAACACTCATTTGTAAAGTATTTATCTAACTAGGATCTATAGTCAAATTTCTATAGATGGAAATATTTAACAACCATTATTGCAAAAAATTGAAAATTGCATATATAAACTAAGTCAATTACAAATGCATATGCTCAATAAATGGATCACAATGAATCCAATAGAGCATAATAAATTCAAATGCATATGGTCAATAAATGCATCACAATGAATCCAAAGAGCATAATAAATTATTCACAAGGAAAATAAATGGATTGCATGAAGGTTTTGAGGACTTATCAGTAGGATATAAATTCAAAGGCTTTTGCAGTGGAATACTTCCACTCAAGTTGCTTCTATTAGAAAGGCTTTTGCAGAGGAATAATTTCATGAACGTCGGTTTCACAGACAACAAAAGTAACCCTAAGAAATACTTATTCGTCATTTGGGTAAATCTCAAGTGCAAATATAGTCTTGAAAACTAAATATTCATTACTCATAGAGGAGCCCACAAAGCATATTTCTTCGATTTAATTCAATCCTTGAGAAAAACCAGAAAGTTAGACGGAAAATCAGAAAGTGATATCAAACCAAAACACGTCTTATGATATCTTTGGTATATCGTCGTTGATCTAAGAAACCAAAACATGATAAGTTGACTAGCACTAGCTTATTGAGATAGAAATGCAAAGCAACGACGAAGCAACCAACAAACAATGGCGACAAAATGAGAGTTATTAATTTTGGTGCAACAAGAAGAGAAGTTCAAAGTGGGAAATTTAATTTTTGATTCGACAAAGACAAATTTCAAAGAGCTAGTTCTAATTTAGGGATATTTTTAAGACTGGATATTTTTAAACCCAAGTCTAAAATATAAAATTTTAGACCGGTTCTAAGTAATAATCTGGTCTAAAAGTAACATACATTTAAGATCATATTTTAATAATATCTGGTCTTAAAAATTAAAAATCTCGCCTTAAATTATATTATTTTGTTATATCCCATAACGTTGGGAGAGAAAAAAAAAACCTTATAAGAATCTGGATATATTTGCCCTCCCACGTTCTTGATTCTTATTTTCCAAAACTAGTTTAGTAACATTATTTAGGGAACAGAGGTTGTTAAGAAGAATAAAACAAAAGCAATGTTCTTTCAAGAAAAATGAAAATGAAAAAAATAAATTAAATAGCTCAGTTCTTTATGCTTCTTTCATTACTAGAGAATATGAACAAAAGAATAACAAAATTGAAAATGAATAACAAGAAAAAGGAAACTACAAATCCTTAACATTATCTATAAATGCCTTGGCATGAGCTTCAGAAGCATCATAGTCCTACTAGATTTTAGCAACTCGCTGTCTAAGAGAGGTCACACGAGCTCATATGAGGAAAGAAGGGAGGGGACAACAAAAGGTGCACTGGGGTCAGGAGTTTGGCAAATATTGGTTGAAGGCTACAGGGGGGAGAATGCATCTCTTCATCGTTAGAGAATAGAAGGCATACTCGTTTCAAGCACCTTACATATCAGTCTATTGAAGGCTTGAGCATCAGAAGTACCCTATGAACAATTGTCTTGTATCTCGGCATTGTTTGAGAAGAGACGATGATTAGGGGTTTGGGGCAGAGAGGATTATCATGGACGGAGTGAGGAGTTATAGGGCTGAGAGGTACGAAATGGAGTAAATATAAGAACGAATGGCAGTAATTTAGGTATTAAAAGTGTTGATTTGTAACTACTTTTAAGACCAGATATTTTAAATATTTGGTCCCAAAGTCTACCTTTAATTTTTTTAAAAGGACAATAAATTAGACTAGATATTTATAATATCTGGTCTTAAAAAAACTTTTAAGACCGTAGTATTAAAATATATGGTTCTAAAAATCTATTATTGTTTTTTAATTAAAAAGTTTAAGACTAGTTCTGTTACAGTATCTGATCTTAAAAGTTTTGTCATTTCAGAGGAGTCACTTTAGATACCATCATTTTCTTTGTGTTTAAGGCTTCAGAGTCTCTTCGGCTTCCAAGTATACTTCTCAACTATGCATCTCCTTGTAATCGGAGGCCACTCCAAAAATAATTTCTTCATCCATCTTGATCTATTTATGAGCCTCATTATTTTAGTTTTTTCATATTCATTTTCACTTTCTCCTCCTCCTCTACCACCTTTACCATAATGTCTGATTCTATTCGTCCTCCTTTTTCTCCTCCTCCTTTGCATACTTCAAGGCCTCCTTTACCACCTCTACAAGCATCAATAAAGCATATTGATCATCTACATGCGAGGGTCGATCACAGTGACAAACAACTAGAAAAATTGGTTGAGCTTCTGCATACTATCAACTGCAAGCTCAACCTTGTACTCGACACCAATGATGTCGCGTACAATATTTCTGATAACCCTTCCTCCGACAATGATATGAAGCATTGTAGGGTCTTTTTTTATGATGTATTTGTTTTTCTTATCATTATACTAGATGCTGCTAATAAAATATTATGAATGAATATTAAATAATTTTTTCCATCTTCATTTTTCAAGTGTGGTCTGAAAATGGAAGAAATTACCAAGAGGAGGGTGAATTGGGGATTTTAAAAAAAAACTTTTGAACTTCTTTTTAAAAGAAACTTGAAAAGTAAATAACAAGAGGATGGGGGAAGAGAAGCTGGACACACAAAGTGTATACTGGTTCGGTCTTAACCTTGACCTACGTCCAGTCCCCAGGTATCTTCTGGGTATTTCCACTAGTTCAACAAGCTTTAACTACAACAATGTAAACTATAAGCAATCCTATTCACCTAGGACTTGCTCCCCCTTACACTTTATAATTAAGCTACCCCACTCACAAGTTTCCACAGCCTTGAGTTTACACTAACAACTTTTGATTTCAAAGAATCAAGACTCTCAAAAGAGTAGATAATGATGAGCACTGAAGATCAATTTAAAATAACAATACAGACTCAAATTGCAAAATATAATCAAAGTAGCTTGGTTGTATGTGTTGTTCTGAGTCTTCATAGCCTTTTATAGGCCAACTAGAGGAACTAGCCGTTGTATCATCTTCTCTAACATTCAGCTACAAATCTGGAAAATGACAGTTGCATATTTTGCTCTGTTCTTTCAATTCTCAGTTGGAATATTGAAATATGTTGATGTAGATGGTCTTCTAGGTATTTAGTTATTCCATAACCTTCATTTGACTGTTGGAGAGTGATTTAATTGATTCATAACGATCTGTGCTGAACCATTGGGATAGAGGAGAAGGATCAGCCCAGTTCTTGGTTCTTCATTTAATGCACTTGTTCCAGATCTAATTCCATCTTGATCTTAGCTGAACTTATCTGAAAATTACTCAAAAACTTCATTAGAAAACATTAGAAGCAATAATATTATATGATAAAACATTTTTAGATTGACCCATAAAGATTTCGCAGATCAACATCATCTGGTTTTTCAAAATCACCAATGCAAACTTGAGTTTGTAGTCCTAGACTTGAGTTTGGGGTTCATCCAGAAGACATGAATGTTGAGCAACAACCTAAACTGGAGTTTATAAATATCAGACTCGAGTTTGGTTCTTACAAAGAAGACTGTCGGGGTCTGTTCTTGGAATGGAACTTTGGACCTGTAGCTAAACTCGAGTCAATTAATGACTAACTCGAGTCGTTAAGAGAATAAGCTTAAGTTCAAGAACTTCTAGACTGGAGTTTAGAAGCATAAACTAGAGTTTGCATAGCAAACATATTGGTGGTCTTTCTGTATGACTCAGACTCGAGTTTGGGGAAGCAAACTCGAGTTTCAGTAAGAGCTGAAACTTTGAAATTTATCTTGGTCAGGTGTAAATTAGAGTTTGGAAGCAAAGACTGGAGTTTGCAAGACTTATGAAAATACTGAGATTTCTGGATTCTTTCTGTTTAGTCTAAACTTGAGTTTCATGGTCCAGACTCGAGTTTGTCTTGCTCAAAATTCTGAGTGCTCTCTGTATCTCCCAAACTTCAAGTTTGTTTTCACAAACTGGAGTTTGACTTGTTGTGAAAAATTTTGATTGCTTTCTGTGACTTACGCAAACTCGAGTTTGCCTAAGCAAACTGGAGTTTGGCTTTCTTGCAGTATTGAGCAACTCTCTGTCAAGTCTCAAACTCAAGTTTACATATCTAAACTTGAGTTTGCCTTTGACAGTAAGTTTTTCAACTTATCAAAGACAAACTTCATACCAAATTTACAATTGTCAGTTATCATCAAAATACATAGAGAACTAACATGGTCCAAACACAGTAACTATTAAGGAAACATAGTCAAGAACAAACAAAACAATGTCCTCGCATGTTATCATTTACATTAATAATCCACAGAAACGTAATCAAGAACAAACAAAACATCACATACATTTGTTGTTTACGTTGATAATGTTTGAACAAACATACAAAACAAAACATTGATAATTCACAGAAAAGTTTGGCCCACGTGTGTCCTCAGTTTTACTCTCTTGATGTTGATCATTTTCAGTTTCATTTTTCTTTATCTGTGTTCTTTTTTGAAAAAAATTAACAAAGACAACGAAAAATAAGGTCACGAGTACACTAGTGAGCTCTTATTAGGAGCCATTAGAGACAATATATCCTTTGTATCAACAAAAATTGTTTGCTTATTAAGGAGGCTTAACACTTCATTGACAGGCCACACTGTAGTTCCAAAAGATTGATGGACATGCCTACTACATAGGTGTAGGTGAATGTTCCATGGAAATAATGGTCTCAATTTGTGAGCTCACAAGCATCATCATTTTCTCCTTCATACAACTCATCTAGGCTTCAAACATTTCCCATAATAAAGCTTCTCGTGCCTTTACTTGCTCACTCACGGTGACCACGATATGTTCAATCTCCTTCCTAGTAACTATACTTTGTTTATTACATTTGAATTATCCAAAGTATTGCCTTAGGCCTACCCCTCCTCTAATTTCCCTCATACGCCCCGCATGATTCGGTTTTCTAGTCTCAACTGACAGAATATCATTTCTCCCATTTGACACAAATGATCCTTTTGGTTCTTTCTTCTTAAGTTCGTCCTGTAAGATATAGATAACGAGAAACTTAGTATTAAAACTTATTTAGTAACTACAAAGTAAAAAATAGTGATACTTATAGTTTTTTAACTAATATACGAGTTTGTTTACTTGTATAAGCCCTACTTCTCTTTCAGCTAGAATACAACCACAAGTCTTTGCGGCATATTGGAGGTGGCGGATCACATATCATAGAAGGATTGGATTGAGCTTCTTCTTCTAATCTCTTTCGCTTGGCTGCCATTAATTCTTTTTCCACCTTTTCATAATGGCCATAAGACATTCTATGAGGATAATCATTCTTTCTACTCGTCTCCTGTGCTGGTTCCTTTTTTTTGTGAATAAGAATTCAAAACAATTATTAGTTATGAATTCCATACCATCTCACTAATAGAAATTAGAGAACTTATCCTTGATATGAACCTCAAACACTAGTCAAGTTCACTTCAGTAAGTTTCAAACCTTGCATAGAACAATGACAAGCTTTTACTATATTACTCCATCTATAATCATATTCACATAAGAACTAAGGCATGTTCTGATGCAGGATAAAGTATAGGAATGCCATTCTATAATTGCATGAAGCTGGAATTAACAAGTAGAATGATTATATTTTTCTTCTATTCACACACCAAACCATCTCACTAATAGGATAAGATGAATAAAAGAACATATCACATATTTGCATAGGTTCTTAAGAAAATAAAAATTGGCAAAAAAAACTAAATATAAACTCATCAAAGTTTCTTGAATAGTTCGCATCTGAAAAAATTGTTACCAAGTGTTTTCATCAAGATATGTATACTTGTGCAAGGATTAGGGTGAGGCTAACCATCTTTAACCTCGACAACCACATAATTGCTAGATAGGATTCCAATGTGTTAGTTCTCAACTTAAGTTTTGATGATAAAAACACTTGTTAGTTGTTGGTTTAACAAGAACTAGAGTTCTGGTTCTTAACACTAGAGTTCTGGGCTCAGGTTTTAGAAAAGTTGAGTAGTTAGAACTCGAGTTCCTGGTCATAGAACTCGAGTTCGCGGCCTCTGATAAGAAAGTTCTCAATCTGTCGGATTGAGAACTCGAGTTCTTGGAAGTAGAACTCGAGTTTGCGTCTTCTGATAAGAAAGTTCTCACCCAGGCAAGTTGAGAACTCGAGTTCTTGGGAGTAGAACTCGAGTTCGCGGCCTTTGCATCATTCAAAATTTTTCAAACCATGAGAACTAGAGTTCTTAAGTGGTGAACAAGAGTTCTTGTTTGAGAACTAGAGTTCTTTTTTTGAGAACTAGAGTTCTTTGTTCAAGAACTAGAGTTCTTGGCATAAGAATTCAAGTTCGCGAATTATGTTTCGCTGAAAATCTTCAGAAGGGAATTTAAAACTAGAGTTCTTCATTCAAGAACTAGAGTTCTTGGAATGAGAACTCGAGTTCACAAAATTGTGTTTTGTCCAGAATATAAGAACTAGAGTTCTTGAACAAGAACTAGAGTTTATGACTAGAGTTCTTGAACAAGAACTAGAGTTCTTCATTTTATAAATTAGCGAAGTTTCGTTGAAAACACAAGAACTAGAGTTCTTTATCAAGAACTAGAGTTCTCTATCAAGAACTAGAGTTCTCATTCAAGAACTAGAGTTCTTCATGAGGAAAAACAATCGGACCTTTTTGGAAAGCACAAGAACTAGAGTTCTTGCATGTAGAACTAGAGTTCTAAATTAGAGTTCATCTTCAAGAATTCTAATTCCTTTGAAACTTGGTCTCGGCCAGTATACAGAACTAGAGTTCTTGTGATAAGAACTAGAGTTCTTATACGAAAAAAACACGAATCATTTCTGTAACTCTCCAAACGTTTTGAACTTAAGCAGATACTTGCCAAATTGATAAATAATCATTTGTAAAACATCTTTAATTTGTTTCCTAGTAATTTCAGGGTTCAAAACGAAGTAATAAATGAAAAAGCAACATAAAGCGAATGCTCACGTTACAGCGTTAGGCATTTATTGTAGAGCAGAAAAACAGAGCAACATATGGAATTAACGCTACAGCAGAACAAAGACATTCTTCGAGACATTCTTATTCCAGCTTTCAAGTACAACCAACAGCACAATACATTAAATGTAAGAAGCTAAAGATTCAACGGTCCATTCTGATTAACGAGGAACTTGAGCCTAACGGAAATTTAAACAAGTGACAATGGTCACCTTCCAGTTTCTCCCAACGACATTAATGGCGAAGGATATCAAAGCCCAAGCATTCAATATCGCCAACAACCGAAAACTCTGTGCATTTACTTTGAGTTATTATCTTATCAGTTTCATTACTCTCAACTTGTACTTCAGTGATCATTTATTATTCAACTCGTGAGGAGTAACTTAAACATTCAATTTTCATTCGTTTGTAAAATCTTAAGGTTGTGGAACCTTAAGTAAGGGTGTACAATTACATGTAGTAAGAGGGAGTGAGTCTGAGGGATCATTCCGAGTTGTGTAATTGTATTATGAAGTTAGTGAAAAATCCCAAGGTGTTCCTGGGGATTGGACGTAGGTCAGGATAGACCGAACCAGGATAAATTCTCTCGTGTTCCTTCTCCTTTAAACTCTTGCTTAGTTAGTTCATTAATTTGTGAAAATTTTGATTAAGCAGTTAGATTTTTAAATCACCTATTCACCCCCTCTAGGTGATATTCCATCTTCACAATGTTCATCAAACTAAATCTTGATCTTTTCCATGACAGTCCAACTTATGGCAAGCTCTTTCAATTGTGGCCTCTTCTACCATGATGTAAAGGCCAATTACAAGGCTCACTTTGAGATGTACCAGGTTTGCTCTGATTCACACCAGTAACTAGCATTCCTCGAATAGGACTAGATTTGCTTTCTTTGTTCATTTTTGAGACAGAAAGAAAGGTTGAGAGAGGTGGTGTGTAACATCCCAAATTTTGGATTTTGGGAATTAAGAATTAATCATGGAAATTAATTATGGAAAATTTGGCCTTAAGGAATTTTTAAAAAAAAATTAAGAATCGGAATTTAAGGCATATTTTCCATAAACTAAAGGCAATCTAGTTGGGAATAATTAGTGACCAGAATATTTTGGAGATAATATTTTAAGGCCAAAATAAATTGATTAAAGAAAGAATATTTGGAAGGGATAATTTATGGCCTAAAATAATTATTGGAAGTTAAGTCCTATTTTTTTTCCCTTAAATTTATTTGAGGAAAAGATTAAGTAAGGAATATTCATAAAAGATAGTTTTAGGCCTAAAAATTATATAATTTAAGGCCTAAGAAAAATTAATTGCGAAGGAAAAATCCTTATAGAAAATTAAGGATTATATTTTGAAATTATCCAATACTTGCAATTAAATTTAAATGTAATTGCAAATGAAAAATTTTATGGGCTTCATATTTAACCCAATTCATTTTGGCCCACGTAATGTATATCATAAGCAAGGAATTATTTTTTCCCCCTCCCAGCCCAACAGAATCAAACCATTCGGCCCAACTTGTAACATTTGATTAAAACCAGGATATATATAGGGATTAATGTTTCTCATATTGTAGAAAAAAAATTATTTTATATCACACACATATGAAATGGTGGGACTCACATATACATTATATGTAGGTCCCACCATTTCATGTGTATGTTAGAAGTTTAGTTTTCTCATACAACATGAGAAAACTAAAACCCATATATATATATATATATATATATATATATATATATATAGGGTTTTTTTCCCAAAGTGCCCATTTTTAGGAGACTATTTACCAAAATGCCTCCACTTTCAAACTATTTCCCATTATGCCCTTCCCTGGAAACATATTCCCTGTCTACCCCCATTTAGTCGACTAAATAAGGGTTTTAGTCAACTAAATGGGGGTTTAATTTTTTTTTTGAAAACTGTCGACATTTAGTTGACTAAATCCTGGGATTTAGTTGACTAAATGTTGACTAATGGATAAAAATAGTGGATAGTAGATTAATTATAAAAGAATAATAATAATAATAATAATAATAATAACAACAACAACAACAACAATATTAGGAAAGCAATAATGAGATGAATAAAATATATTAGAGATTATAGGATTTGATCTAAGGTATCCCTAAATAATAGGATCTAACCAACTAACAGGTAGAGAATATATGTATATGTTATATTATTATCATATAATAATAATAATAATAATAATAAAATTCGTGGGCATTGAAAAATAATTGAGGCCTCGACATTTATTTAATCTCTTTCCTTATTTATAATCAC
Source organism: Acacia confusa (assembly GCA_037074495.1). Lineage (NCBI taxonomy): Eukaryota > Viridiplantae > Streptophyta > Magnoliopsida > Fabales > Fabaceae > Acacia > Acacia confusa. The sequence continues at coordinate 20,887,574 of CM073514.1, forward strand.
TATCTTTTATTTATCCATTTTATTTTGCCACCAATATTATAAATTAAATAATATTAGAATTAGTTAGTCAGATCCTACTATTTAGGAACAAATTAATTCAAATCCTATTATTTAGGAATAAGTTGGATCATATCATTATCTTCTTGATTTCATGATATCATTATTTTTACTTCTATTATTATCCATTATTATTATTATTATTATATGATAACAATATAACATATACATATATTCCCTACCTGTTAGTTGGTTAGATTCTATTATTTAGGGATACCTTAGATCAAATCCTATAATCTCTAATGTATTTTATTCATTTCATTATTGCTTTCCTAATATTGTTATTATTATTATTATTATTATTTTATAATTAATCTACTATCCGTTATTTTTATCCATTAGCCGACATTTAGTTGACTAAATTCTAGGATTTAGTCGATTAAATGTCGGGTTCATTGAAAAAAAATTTGAACTGTTGACATTTAGTCGACTAAATCCTGGGATTTAGTCGACTAAATGTTGACAGTTTTTAAAAAAAAATTAAACCCCATTTAGTTGACTAAAGCCCTTATTTAGTCGACTAAATGGAGGTAGACAGAGAATATGTTTCCAGGGAGGGGCATAATGGGAAATAGTTTGAAAGTGGGGGTATTTTGGTAAATAATTTCCTAAAAAGGAGCACTTTGGGAAAAAAAAAACATATGTGTGTGTGTGTATATATAAAATCTTAGTTTTTAGCCCATATGCACGGCACCTCTCACGGCCCACTATAAGCTCCCTCAATGTGATTTCAGCCCAAAAATAAACCCACCCCATCAGTCAAATACCACCCTCCAGTATCACGTAAAACGGAAGCAGAACACGCAAAAATACTGAGGCAGGAAACGGCAGCGACATTCACGCGATCACAGCAGCAGGAAGATCAGACTCCTTTATCCTTCTCGAGCGGCACGCTGAAATCCCCTCTGGTTCTTGCGTCGGACTGGGCCTATAGGTCCTTATATATTGCCTTCATCATCTTTCCAGTACGTGAGCAGCAAGGTAGAGTTGAGAGCATCAGAGGGCAGTGACCGAGAGAGAAAGAGAGAAGGAAAGAAACGGAGAGGAAGTATCGGAGGGAGTGAGTTTCCAGACCATTTTTCCTCTGCTCATCACAAAGAAAACAGAGACTAAGACAGTGAGTGAACGGGGAGAGAGAGAGGACGAGTTGCAGAGGCAGACCGATGTGAAGCTTCTGCACGTTTTGCTCTGTTTTTCGTGACTGAAACAGAACGCGCAGCTAGAGAGCTTGAAAACAGAGCATGAAAGTTGATTTTCAAACAAGGTAAGCCATTGAAATCCTCTTTTCCCCTGGATTACGTGTTCCTGCGTATATATATACAGATATATCATATAAACCGAACTGAAAATGAAGAAAGCAGGGGGCTGTGAGCTTGAGTTGGCGTCGAGTATATATGTGTGTGTGCCGTAGCCGTCATACGTATTAACACTGGTAGGCGAACTTTTTGCTATTATCTAATTACATATGTGTGTGTGTGTGTGTATATATATATATATTGATGCATGCCTTGGTTAAATTTGTGTCTCTGCGTCATAAGGTTCTGTGTGAGTGTGTGCTATATATATATATATTTAAAAACCAGGGAGAAAGTAAGCTACTATACACACACACACACATAAATTGTGGAGTGGAATCAAAGGGAACTTCCTGTTTTGATGGCTCTGAATGTTAAACAAGCATCTCAAATTATTAAAGCATGATTAGAAAAAAAAAAAACTCTTATACATTGGCTAGGTTCTGTTCAAGAGTGATTTGAACTCACTATTTAGTAGCTGTTCATCCTAAATGGTTATAATAGATAGTTAAAACAAGGAAGTAGGTGGGTTACTTGAATGTGTAAGGACTTATACATTGCGGTACAAGTGGTGGCTGAATTATTTAAATGATGAAAGGTATTTATTCATGGAACCTGAAGGATTCATTATTAAACTTGTGGAATTGGGATTAAAAGTTTTAATGACTAATAGCTTATTTAGAATGAAAAGAGGTTTAGGGTAGTATAAACTTTCAGTAACTATGAAATTAGTGTTATAAGGTTGTGCAGATATTTATCAAGTGATTGCATATCGTTTGAGGTTATGAGGATAATGATTTTTATGGAATGAGAATATTTTTCAGAGCATACCATGATGTTGTCTGAACCTCCTAAAGGCTAAAAGCTGATTTAGATACTCAATGAAGGTGAGAGAGTTTAAATGATAAAGAACGTGAAGTTTAAGTATGATATAAGTGTTACTTAGTCTGTTTGAAGTCGGATGGTGCTAGCTGTTCGTTCCCCCCCCCCCCCCTCCAAGTTGCTGTTAAGAGGTGTTGTTTGATTAAGTTGCCGTCATGAGGAGTTGTTTGATATCTTTGTGACTGGATAGATTTACTTATGAGTGAATGAGTGATTTAAGTTGTTAAGTAAATCTAGAAAATTCTGGGAATTATTTGTGTTTTTTTTCGAAAGTGGGAATTTTCCTCAGCCATAAATCAACTTGGTGACTATTAATTTATGAAAGAAAACTTATCAAGAAATAAACAAAAATTGGAATCATTTCATTTAGAGTTATATATATTGACCAAGTTACAAATTTCCCAAATATCTGTGGAAATTAAAGGTCAATTTCTGATAAGTCTTAGGATAGTCATCTAATTTGCTAATTGTGTTTAACCTTCCAAGTAAAGGTTTATTGGAAAAATTAAAAAGTTAAATGGCTGAGGATATATTTATTGCAATAGAACATAAAATTCATAATAGAGATTAGCCAATTGAGGGGAATAAAAAGGGTAAGCTTTATGGGTCGGTAAACATAATCTTAATACTGCTATTAAGATTAAATTGAGTAATAACTTGTTTCCAAATATTATAGGATTTGGACATTTGTGTTGAGCTCTTGGATTAGGAGCAGTGTTATAATATTTAGCTTTGACGAAAGGTAACCACTTTCCACTTATTATGTTATTGATATGTTGCTTATGAGTATTTCCTGAACTGATTATGAATATTTTAAATAAGAATTTGCCTTGTGGAACATATCGAGTTGAATTATGAAATATATTGCAAATATTTATTGGAAAGTGAGATATTATGATATGTTTATGAGCATTGTTTAAATACCATGAAATGATTGTGAATATTCTGAAAAAAAATCCCCAAATGAGTTTTTATGATAACATTGGGATGAGAAGAATTGGAAGAAGATGGAAAAGTTATTTCCACCACGTGGAGAGGCCTTCATTGATGTATAATGGTTGGCTTTTGATTATCCCACCAGAGTGATGGGACTTGCCCACTAAAGTGATGGGCTTACGACCCCTCATTAGGGTAAAGTAGGGAAAGACCCATGGTCTGGGGCAAGTGCTCTGAGGATTTTGGCTGGTCCTTATCACTTGACCAGTGAGCTTTTGAGTAGCCAGTAACATGGGTGTGACTTAACTCATGGGTCTAGTCGGAGGAAATAAGGCGGTTCGGTTGGATTGATGGGAGGTATTATGGGGAATGGAATTCAAAAAGATTTGTGACACCCAAATATGATATATGGTGTTAATTGAGAAATTGAAACACCTATTTTATGATATTTCATTTACGATATAAGATTTTGTGATATCGATATGTATGAAATATGTTTTTAATATTTGGTTATATAAATTGTTCCACTTGGCACCTCACTAACACATATTAACATTCGTAATAAGTTTGACTGATGGTTACTAAATTTTTCCAGGTGATAGCTCATTTCCTGGTCCGTCAGGAAAGTCAATAGAAGTGTATTGTACTTTGACAAAGTAGGGCTTCTGTTTGTTTGTGAGTATGAATGGACTAATGTATATTGCCACACTCTAAGGCTCATGATTGTTAGTTATGATTAGTTTTGATGATGTCTTATATAGATGCCATTATCAAGAGCAAAAAGTTTATATCATAAAGTTTATACCATATACATTGACTAATTGCTACATTTAATGTAGATTTATTCATGTGGAGAAAGAACAAGAGAAGAGAAGAAAGAAAGAGTTGATTCATGGAGAATAATCAAGAAAAGAGAAGAAAGAAAGAAGAACTTACTGTATAAACTAAGAAAATCATTATACAAGTTCTTGTTTGATTCTAGAAGTCTCCATGATCAAATGAAAGTTAGAACAACTTAATTCAGAGTTAAAACAAGCATATATCAGGTTCTGGATGAGCAAAATCGAGCCAGATACTTAAAAGTCAAGTTTACTGATTTACTGGAAGTGATCTGCCTCTGGATTATGAGAAAACTCGAGTTTAGGACACAAAACTCGAGTCTGGAACTCAAAACTCAAGTTAGTCACTTAATGACTCGAGTTTGTAAAGTCTTCAGCAACTCTAGCGTCTCTGGATCATCAAAACACGAGTTAGCCAATGTAAACTCTAGTTTGGAACTCAAAACTCGAGTTGGTCACTAATTGATTCGAGTTTAGCTTCCTGCCAAAAGTTCCATCCCAAGTCCAGAACCCGACAGTTCCCTCTGTAAAAACCAAACTCGAGTTAGCTTTTACAGACTGCAAGTTTAGACCACTAATCAACAGACATGCTTTTTGGATGAAACCCAAACTCGAGTCTGGAAGAACAAACTCGAGTTTGCATCGGGGATTTTGAAAAATCAAATGATGTTAATCTGCGAAATCTTAATGGGTCTTCCTGAAATTATTTCATCATATGATATTATTGTTTCTAATGTCCTTGATGAAGTTTTGAGTGTTTTTCAGATAAGGTTTAGCCAAGATCAAGGTGAGATCAAGATCCAGGATAAATGCATTAAATGACGAACCTAGAACAGGCCTGATCCTTCTCCCTTATCCCAGATGTTCAGCGCAGACCGTTGTAACTCATAAGAATCATCTCAAACGGTCAAATTAAGTTTATGGAATGACAAGAATTCTGGAAGACCATCTACAACAACTAAATCCAAGATTCCATCCAAGAATCGAAGAAACAGAGGAAAATATGCAACTGTCATATTCCAGATTTACAGCTGAACTTTGAAGAATCAAAGAGAAGAAAATGCAACGGCTAGTTCCTCTTCTTCATCTATATAAGAAGCTCAGAAACGAAGAACAAGTGACACAGATACAAGAGGGAGAACAAGAACAGTGACGTGAGCTTACACAGTGAAAATGCCAATATTCTAAGGTCTGCTTCATCTACTCTCTGACTATCTCAATGATCATATATTTAGCTTAGAGAGTGAGATTATATGTATTGTGCTTCAGTGTTTATTCAGTTACTTTGGAGAGAGAAGATTCATTGTAAACATCCTATTATTCTGAGAGTTACTCAAGATTGGGTGATCTTGAGTGGGAAACACTTTGTTGTGATTACAGCTTGTAAGGGGAGTGAATCCGAGTGTGGGATTACTTCGAGTACAGAGTGTGTAATCAAGCAAGTGAATTGATTACGGTTTGTAAGGGGGAGTGAATCCTAGTGAGAGGATTACTTCAAGTACAGAACGTGTAATCAAGTTCAAAGCAAATAGTGGATTGAAAATCTCAAGTGAAGCTTGGGGACTGGACGTAGGTCAAAGATTGGACCGAACCAGGATAAATCACAGTTTGCATACTCTCTTCCCTTATCTTTTACATTTCCAGTATATGCTCATCTTTGAATATTTAATTGTCAATTTATAAATTGTGAAAAGTTTTTTTTAAAAGTTCCTAAAGCTTATCAAACAACCAATTCACCCCCCCTCTTGGGTGATAGCCAGGTCCAACAATGATGCATATTCTGTCTTATTTTGAAAAGAAAAAAAAATAAATTATGCTTAAATCATATTATTTGGTTAACTTTGTCTATAAATTGATAACTCGGATCAATTGAAATAGTTATTTCGTTAATTAAACGGTGGTTGTTTCATGGAGCGAGAGATGAATACCTGAGCGAATGAGAAAGTACACTACCACAAAAAAGCAAAATAATGTCCTAAATAAGACACAATTAACGCCCTAAATGTCAAGGACGTCTGTCAACAAGTAATAGAAAAGTTGGATTTTGGCGCCCTGAAAAAATTCAGGACGCCCTATAAAAGGCGCCCTAAATTAATTCAAGACGCCTTATATAAGACGCCTTAAATTTTTTCAGGGTGCCTTATATAGGGCGTCTTTTCCTTGAATTGTCTTTGGGATAGACTTTTTACACCTAAAAACTTTTAGGGCGCCTTATATGAACCTTTTACACCCTAAACAATATTTAGGGCGCCTTATATAGCCTTTTTACACCCTAAACAATTTTAGGGTGCCTTATATACACCTTTTTACACGTTGGGAAGGCTTTTTACACTCTTGGGAAGACTTTTTACACCCTAAAACCGTTCAGGGCACCATAGATAGACTTTTTACATCCTAAAATTTGTTCAGGGCGCCATATATAGACTTTTTACACCCTAAAATTTGTTCAGGGCGCCATAGATACACTTTTTACTCCCTAAAATCTATTCAGGGCGCCATAGATACACTTTACACTGTGACCAAACAATAGACTTTTTACACCCTAAAATTTTTTACGGCGCCTTATATAGGCTTTTTACACCCTAAATAATTTTTAGGGCGCCTTATATATACTTTTGACACCCTAAAAATGTTTCAGGACGCCTTATGGTAATTTTTTTTTCATATTGCTTACGTTCATATTAAAATTTTCCAGGCGTATCTATGGCCTTTCAAAGCAAAGCAGACATACATCTCTGATCTTGAGTGTTTACAAACAGCTCTCAGCAAAGAAAACTCAGATTGTATGAACAATTCTAAATTAAAAGAGCTCCAACAACAAAGTGTTACATACAATTCAAATGATCATTGAGCTTCAATTCTATAACAAAGTTCACAACAAAGTTGCTCACATACAACAAAGTCTACAACAACAAAGTCCACAATAAAGTGCTCACAAACAACAAAGTCTACAACAACAAAGTACTCATCACATACAATAAATTAGAATTCACATGACAACATCATATAAACCATACCCTCTCAACCTATGTGTTGAAGAAGATGTCTAGCCAAAACGTCTCAGACCGTATCAATGTCTTCCTCCGAGTACGGATCCAGAGAATCAAAAAACTGTAAATTGGAAATCAAGATATATAAGATAAACCAATGAAGTGAATGCAATAATTAACTAACAACTCAAGTACAACAACAAAAATATCATCATTTGAGAATCTCGGAGAGATAACGTACGCGTTGAAAACCAGAAACACGTCCGTTGGAAACAATGGAGTGCATAAAATTGATAACATAATATCTGCACTCCGAGCTCCCTGGTTGTCGAGGGCACTATAAATAAAAAGCAAATTGTTAAAACGAATAAAGGCACATCAAAAGCTACTATGTCAATGAAATAACTTGAATTGACATTACTTACCTTAAGATGATACCACTTTAGTCCACCTTGCTCTTAAAGTTCAGCAATCTCTCTAAACGTCCTGAGACCACTATCATTGAAATGGAAATAACAGACATGAAAACAATTCAGTAAAATAAGAATCAATGATATAGACAAAAATTATAACTTACTTAGCAAACATGGTTTTGATGCTTTCGTTTGGCTTGCCACCTAAAGAATCGAACCAATAACATACGTTGCATTTGGGGCAAACTACACACAGCGTCCAATGGTTGCTACAACATATACATATTAATATTAAATTAAGACAAGAAAGCTCTTTATTTTTCAAAATTTTATATAGACAAAACTAAAATACGTACTTTTCATGTATTGGCGCTAGATAACAAGTCTTATCTCCGCCTAACTCTCCCATTGTACAGCCAACATAAAGCGCCCTTCTGACTATTTATTGTCTGGGGAATTCCTCGTGTTTGCAGGACACAAAAATCCATATGAACCCGTACGCCCTTTCTGGATGCATATATTGTGGCAGACACTATGATCGAAATAACATTATAACTACAATTAATATATAAAACAAAAAGATCAATGTCATAGTTAAAGGGGGAAATTAAAAGACTTACAGAATTGCAACTTGAATAAATCCTATATCTAAATCATCCATATCCATAAACTGTTGCAGATCTATCTTGTCAATTGATATGGGATATGTTTTTTCTGCGCCCACAATGCCTGTACGCAGAAGGGTATAAACCCGATGTCCTTATACAGCTCTCGCAGCTGTGCTAAGTAGGGAAAATTGCTCAGAGCTTGTTCAGTCTATAAAAACATAAAAAAGCATATTATTAGTGGGTTAGCAATGAAAATCAATCGATAAGAACCTCCTCATAGTCAATCAATAATTTTTCACCTACCAATGGATGTGTCGTTGCCATCTGAATTAAATGATTTGGCCAAAGGATGAAAGATGATATGGCCTCCCCTAGGGTGGGAACCTCCTCATCATAAATCGGGATGGGTGTCTCCTCCTCGCCCTCTTGCACACTAGTCATAGTCACCCGACGTTGGTCTTGTGGAATTTGCCTATTATGGTGGGTGGCTTGTTCTGAGTAAACAATGGCATCGGCAACAACACGCCAGTGTGGGACATCCAAATATAGAGTGCAAGTATATCCTCCCTGTGGAGTATGAGAAGGTTCACCAACATCACCATGGTGAGTGTGAGAAGGTTTGCCAACATCAATATGTAGAGTGTGAGAAGGTTCGCCAACATCATTAACATCTGAAGGGTGAAAACTTTCTTTGCTGCTGGGAAATAAGGCTGGGGATTCGTTGGCTATACGTTCTATCTTCTCCTTCTCTTGTATCATAGATCGCACCTCCCCCCGTACTTGTTCCATGATCTCATCAAAGAGGGACGCTCGAATTTTTGCCACGAGTCGAGGATTAGGGTTGTCATCGTCATGCGAACAATATGAACGTCCTCCAAAATATTTCTTGACAGTAACTCCCCTTGTCTCCCCTCGAACCTGATCAAGGTAATCAGGCTTCCCAATCGCTGTTGACAAAATGTCCATCCGTGGAACCGGAGCGAATGAACCTTGGCTGCTCTGCTCCTCAAGTGCATCTTGTACCATAATATTTTTCAGTTAATAAAAACACTAAGTTCTTATAATATGAAACAACTGAAGCTATTTAATACTTCTAATTGAACTACTTACAATCTTTGATGCAACCTCAGCCACGTCTGCATTTATGTATTTGCCCCCCTTCATTCTCGCTGCTTTCCATTTTGCGTGACAAGTAGGAGGTTCAGGGTCCTGAATAACAATGGATGGATCGGATTGGGCGGCTTCCTTCATTCTCTCTAACGCCTCCTTCATCATCCTCTGTTGCAGCTTTCTATATCCACCTCTAGACATGGTATGCGGATACTTATTTGCCTCTTGCTTCTTTTTATTTTTTTAGCTTGTTCCTGTGACACGAAAACAAATAAAACTGAGTCACGATGTCAAGTAGATTCAAACAAATTAAATAAAAGATAAGATATGAAAGAGATTGTATAAGAAATTCAGGACTTGTTCGGTACGCCATAAACTCCCTCCAATCCTCTGAAGAAATGTAATCATACATCATACATGGATCCTTGTCCCTCAGTGCCCCTCGAATATACTTCTTAGTGAGCTTGTTCTTAAAATCCTTCCAACGTATTCGAACTAAGCTCATCCAATGCTTGTTCATCTCCTTAGTGTTAGGGACATCATATGTTTGCTGCAAGGTAAAAGAGAAGTTAATTACATTTCAAGTAATAAGACTAAAGATACAAATGCAAATATAACGAAAGTGGTATACCAAAACTTGTGCCCAAATCAGCTCCTTTGTTTTCTTAGGCACCAACTTCCAATGACGGATTGTAATGTTAATTTTGCTTCGAGCCAGGAAGCCTAGATAGCTAATGAAATTATCTCCCTCTGGACACACTAGATTCATATTGGCATCAAACTCAACGTGCAGCCTCTTCTTTTGATATCCACGACATGCGAGTAGCGCACCCATCTTGGTGCTACCTCTACCCCGTCTGACAACGGGTTCATCAACTCCATCATCCGCTGACTCGGATGAGCTAGACGAGCTAGACATATTCCTGTTCAACAAAGATAAATCAATGTTAGATAGGTTATTAAATAACAAACAAATTAATAAAGAAAATATTAACATGTTAAACCACTACAAAAATAACATGATACTTTAGGCACCAATTACATAGAAGATCTTACTTTATATGGTTTCCCATATTCCTTCACAATGATCATTTCTTGCAGCATATTCTTCATCATCTACCACTTCCACTTCACGTATTGTAGGTGGATTTGTTGTGAAAGGGAGTGTATCATCAAGGTTTAAGGATTCTTCACCATACTGTTGTTTTTTACTTTGAAGTACAATGGACATTTTATTATTTGCAGGGTCTGTAACATAAAACACTTGTTTCGCCTAGCTTGCTAGAATGAATGGCTCATCTCTATGACCAAGTCTTTGAAGATCAAAGGAGACAAAAATCCAAATTTAGGATCTATTACAACAGCATTATTGCTAACCCACTTGCATTTGAATAAAGTAACTTTGATGGTGTTATAGCTCATCTCCCATATTTCTTCAATAACTCCATAATAGGCCATTGATGCTAATACCGGGTTTTTGTCTTTCGAACTCGAAAAGTGCATGGATTTAGCTTCAACCATCACCCCACTATTTTGCACGGAACTTCTGTCATCTTGGTTTTTTGTGTAGAAAGAATACTCGTTTATCTCATAACCACTCCAAGTAATGACCGTGAAAGAAGGCCCCCAGGCAAGCCACTCAATTGTATCTGACACACCGGTCTCATGCAATACCTTCTTTTCAAACCACCGTATGAATGTCTTCTTTTGCTCATTAGCTATCTACATGTCATTCTTCCTTGCATTCATATTCTTCAAACACTTTCTGTGTTCATCAATATATGGCTGAACTTCTTCCATATTATTCAAGATGTAGAAGTGTGCTTGGAAACCTCTTCACGAGGCATATTCTTCAGTTTGATTCCTCAAGTTCCCTCGCTTATCCCCTCATCATGCTGAGATCGTATTGTCGCCCCTGATAGATAATCCTTACAAAAGTCCATAGCCTCTTCAACTACATACCTCTCAACTATTGATGCTTCCAATTGATATAGATTTTTGGAATACCCTTTTAAGATCTTCATGTATCGCTCGAAAGGGTACATCCACCTTAGGTAAACTGGACTACAGAGCCTTACCTCCCTGACTAAGTGCACTATCAGGTGCACCATTATATCAAAAAATGCTGGAGGAAAGTGCTTCTCTAGTTGGGACAAAATAATATAACCCTCATTTTCCAATTCATCCAACTTTTGAATGTCAATGACTTTGTTACAGATAGCATTAAAGAAAATGCTCAATTTTGTTATAGTGGTTCGCACTTCATCTTTCATTATGCCTCTAATAGCAACTGGTAATAGCTGCTGCATCAAGACATGATAATCATGGGACTTCATTCCCCTAACTTCAAATCGTCCATTGACACACACCTTCTCAAATTAGAATAATATCCTTGTGGAACCTTAATGTCATATAAACACCCACAAAAGCTTTTTTTCTCCGCTTTAGACAGTGTATGAGCTGCTGGCTCCATGTATGCCTTTTTACCATCTTTCATCACTTGTGGATGTAATTGTTCTCTTATTCCCATATCAACTAGGTCTAGTCTCGCACTAATTCCATCCTTACTCATCCTTGGTATGTGCAAAAGAGTACTGACCAGACTATCGCAGACGTTTTTCTCCACATGTATCACATCAAGACTGTGTCTCACATCAAGAGAACACCAATATGGAAGATCAAAGAAAATTGATCTCTTCTTCCATATATTCTTCTCACCTGAAATCCTTTAATGCTTACCCAATATTACATTGATATGTTCCACCTGACTGCAAACTTCCTTTCCAGATAATGCCTTTGGAGCCGTTCTATGCTCCGGTAAGCCGTTGAAACGCTTTCTTAACTTACGATATGGGTGGAACCGGTGGAGAAACCTTCTGTGACTGAGGTAAACTGTTTTCTTTCTGTGCTCCAGTTGATGGAAGTTTGTGTCTGCTTCACATATTGGACATGCTTTATGGCCCTTCACACTGTACCCTGAAAAGTTTTCGTATGCAGGAAAGTCGTTTATTGTGGTAAAAATCATTGCACGCAGCTTGAAGAACTCTTTCTCATATGCATCAAACACATCTATGCCTTCCTCCCACAACTTCTTCAGATCCTCAACCAAAGGCGCCAAGTACACATCTATATTGTTCCTAGGCTGTTTTGGTCCAGAATTCATCATAGATAGCATCACATACTTGGCTTCATACATAGCCAGGGAGGTAAGTTGTATATTACAAGGAGAACGGGCCACTACAGTGAACCATTTAGTGATTTATTTTGTTTCAAAAACAGCTAAGTGAAGATAATTAACTAGAGTGATGCAATTTTTAAAAATAGAGCATCACATCATAAATATGGATACTCATTCAAATGTATCCTAAACTTGTTCTAATTGTTTCTAATTCATCTAACACTTCATTATATCAGTGCTGGATCATATTGCAGGGGGTTAATTAAGGATTAAATCAATATTAGCAAAAAACACTTTTGTGTTAGAGCATTAAATGCATTGAAGTTCAAACACTTCACATTCTCTTTGCTCTCACCGGTTAAATCCAAAAGACACAGAGAATTATATGATGACATTCTCAATGACTACTACAAAAAAGACAAATAACGTCCTAAATAAGACCTAATTAACGTCCTTAATCAAAAGGATATCTAACGAAGGGGAGTAAAAAAATGTGAATTTTGGCGTCCTGATTATTATTCAGGACGCCATAAATAAGGTGTCCTTTATTAAATGTAGGACGCCTTAAATAAGGCATCCTGTATTGATTCATGACGCCTTATTTAAGGTGTTCCCTTAATTTTTCAAGACGCTAAATTTGGCGTCCTGGTAGGTAATTTTGAATGGATTTAAGGCGTCCTAAATCATTTTCAGGACACAAAAAATGTTAGTTCTTAACCAAGTTTTGATGATAACTAAACACTTGTAAATTGATGTTTGAAATAAGAACTCGATTTCATGCTTTAAAACTCAAGTTCCTGTATCAGCTAAACATAGAACTCGAGTTCTTGGGTAAAGAACTCGAGTTCGCGACCTCGGCCGTGATCAGATTTCAAAGTTTTTAAGAACTGGAGCTCTTTAGTAGCAAACTCGAGTTTAAGAACTCGAGTTCTTGGTAAAGAACTCAAGTTCTTACTGAGAGGAAGCCGGTCAAAGTCTAAGAACTTGAGTTCTTGAAAAAAAACTCAAGTTCATGAACTTGAGTTTTTAGTAAAGAACTCGAGTTCCTTTATGCGGAACTCTGACAAAGATTAAGAACTTGAGTTCTCAGAAAAGAACTCAAGTTCATGAACTTGAGTTCATGATTAAGAACTCAAGTTCTTTGAAAATCAATTTGTGCCCAAATTGAAAACTCGAGTTCTTGGAAATCAACTTGAGTTCTTGGCTAGCAGACTTGAGACGTTCAGAAAGAAAAATGAAAGAACTTAAGTTCTTGTTTAAGAACTCAAGTTCATGAACTCGAGTTCTACTTTGATAACTCGAGTTCTTGTCGCTGTCACTGATCTCTGATTCTGCGAAAGTACTGGTTTTTAGTTTATGGGTTCTAGAATCACTTAGTATAACATATAAAATGTTTTTATCACGTTTGCTAGTGTTTTCGGGGATTTCAACGCTGTATTATTCAGAAAACAACATAAAGCAGATGCTTACGTCACAACATTTAATGTTGAAGCAGAAAACATAGCAACAAATGGAATGAAGTTGTGGAGCAGAGAGAAACATTCTTTCAAGAATTACTTAATCAAGATATTCTTCTGCAAAAGCATGCTCAACAGACTACGCATTTAATGAAATAACATATTTCATTTAATGAAGCTTCAACGGTCCATTTGGTTGAACGAGGAGCAGAGCTATGTCTAACGGAAAATTGAATAAGTCACAACGGTAACATTCAAGTTCCTTTCAACGGCATTAATGGCGAAGAGTATAAATGTCCAAGCATTCAATTCCGCCAACTACCGAAACTCTACGCATTTACTCTGATTTATTACTCTTATTAGTTTCATTGATTATCAAATATCTTCGGATATTCTCTGTACTTCAATGATCATTAATTACTCGCTCGTGAGAAGTTGTAAACACTTTCATTATCTTAGTTTAAGACTTAAGGTTGTGGAACCTTAAGTTGTGGGTGTACGAATACAAGTAGTAAGGGGGAGTGAGTCCGTGTGTGTGAGGATCATCCCAAGTTTATTTGTAATCTCTGAAGAGTTAGTGTAAATCCCAAGGAGTTCTTGGGGACTGGATGTAGGTCAGATTAGACCGAACCAGGATAAATTGCCTCGTGTTCATTTCCTTTTAAATTTCTTCTTAGTTAATGTTTTCCTTAATACGCGAAAGCTTTGATTAAACGTATAAATTTTTAAATCACCTATTCACCCTCTCTAGATGAACTCCAGCAAGTGATCTAAACGTATTGAGACCACAATCATTAAAATGGACAGTAACAGACATGAAAAAAATTCAATAAAATAAGAATAGATGATTTAGACAAAAATTAACTTACTCGGCAAACATGGTTTTGATTTCTTCGTTTGGCTTACCACCTGAGGAATCGAACCAATAACATATGTTGCTGTGGGGACAAACAACACACAGGGTCTAATGGCTACTACAACATATACATATTAATATTAAATTAAGACAAGAAAGCAATTTATTCTTAAAAATCTTATATAGACAAAACTAAAATAAGTACTTTTCAAGTATTGGCGCTAGATAACAAGGCTTATCTCCGTCCAACTCTATTATTGTACAACCAACATAAAGCGCCCTTCTAGCTAACCTATTGTCCGAGGAATTCCTTGTGTTTGCAGGACACAAAAATCCATATGAACCCCTTTGCCCTTGCTGGACGCATGTGTTGTGGCAGACACTATGATCGAAATAACATTATAAATGTTGTTGAATATATAAAACAAAAAGATTAATGCAATCATTAAAGGGGGAAAAAACTTACATGATTGCAACTTGAAGAAATCCTATATCTAAAGAATCCATATTCATAAACTCTCGCAAATCTTTCTTGTCAATTGCTATGGGATATGTTTTTTTTGCACCCACAATGCATGCACACATCGTCAAGGGTATAAACTCGATGTCCTTGTACAACTCTCGCAGCTGTCTGAGTAGGGAAATCTACTTGTAGCTTGTTTAGTCTATAAAAACATAAAAAAACATATTATTAGTAAGTTAGCAATGAAAATCAATCGAGAACCTCCTCATCATCAATCAGTAATTTATTTCCTACCATTGGAGGTGTTACCACCATTTAAATAAGATGATTCAGCCAAAGGATGAATGATGTTATGGCCTCGCCTAGCGTGGGAACCTCCTCATCATCAATTGGGATGGCTGTCTCCTCTTCCCCCTCTTGCATACTAGTCACGTCACCCTACGTTGGTCTTGGGGAATTTGCCTATTATGGTGGGTGGTTTGTTCTGAGTAAACAAGTGTTAGTTCTCTATGTGTTTTGATGATAACAGACCATTGTAAACTAAAAGTCTTTTAGCAGAAAGAAAAATAAGTGTTTTGAACTTAGGCAAACTCGAGCCTGTTGTGGTAAACTCGAGCCTGCGTCTTACAGAGAGCAAATCAAGCTTTTGGCTCTCAGTTACACTCAAGCCCACCTAAAATAAACTCGAGCTTGTGGCTTACAAAGAGCATGTCACGTTTTGCACTTGAGCATGGATTTCTTAACTCAAGCCTAAGTCTTACAGAGAGCTCCTCAAACAGAATTTCATGTGAGTAGACTCGAGCCTATGAAATTAGACTCGAGTCTGACCCTTCCAGAGAACAATCAAATGTTCACTCAAAAATAGGCTCAAGCATAATGTTTTTCACTCAAGCCTATTTCAAATTTAAAGAAGTCTCAAAAGTGTATGGCTGAAACAAACTCGAGCCTAACACTTACAGACTCGAGTTTGGCACAAACATAGAGCTATCAAAGTTTTATGGCCTGAGTAGACTCGAGCCTAAGGATTTTCACTCGAGCCTACGTCTTTGTATTTAAACTTCTTCTCGTTGCACACAGCTCTAGACTCGAGCCTATCACTAATAGACTCGAGCCTGTGCAATGTTCCATAATACTTTCAAACACTCATCACGATAAATACTAAAATCCAAAGGGCAAACCCAAGCCTGTTGACTTTATGCTTAAGTGCACACAAACAAACTCGAGCCTAACGAGATCTTTGTTTTATTCTCCGCGTGTTTGATATTTCTGATTCATTCTCATGATGCGTTTTACACTTATATAAGTTTATGAATCATCATATATATGTTTGATAAGTTTGTTCTTGAGTTACATATTACATTAACACGTTTTGAGCTTCAGATCAGATTTGGGTTAAGAGCATTTAATGCAGGACCAAAAACCAGGCTGAAACTTCTCCTCTATTCCAATGGTTCAGCACAGACCATTATGGATCAACCAAATCACTCTCCAACGGTCAAAAATGGATTATGGAATGGCTAGAATACTGGAAGAACATCTGCAATGGCTATATCCAAGATTCCAGCCAAGAATTGAAGAAATGACGAAAAAATATGAAACAACCATTTTCCAGATTTGCAGCTGAATATTAGAGAAGAAAATGCAATGGCTAGTTTCACTGGTTAATCTATAAATACCCACGAACACGAAGAGCAAGACACACAATAGAATTACATCAGATTGCTTCTTTGATCTTTAAGCTCTGTTTATGTGAAATATTTTTGAACTTCAGTGTTTATGATTATTTGCTCTTTAAGAGAGTGTGATTTCGAAAATCATTTCTGATTACTTGTTGTGTGAAAACTCAAGGTTGTGGAACCTGTGAGTTGGGTAGTTTAATTACAAAGTGTAAGTAGGAGCAAGTCTTAGGTAATTGGGATTGCATGTGATTTACATTGTTGTAATTAAAGCTTACTGAGATATTAGAAATACCCAGAAGATATCTGGGGACTGGACGTAGGTCAAAGTTGAGACCGAACCAGTATAAATCCTTTGTGTCCATCTTTTCTTCCTTCTCCCTTTTTACTTCAAGTTTTCAAAACTTAGATATCTTTGAAAAGAAATTTTCTTAAATCCCCAATTCACCCCCCTCTTGGTGATTTCTTCCATCTTCAACAAGGGCATTGACAACAATATGCCGGTGTGGGACATCCAATTATTGAGTGCAAGGATATCCTCCTAGTGGAGTGTGAGAAGGTTCACCAACATCAAAATCTGGAGGGTGAAAACTTTCTTTGCTGCTGGGGAGGAAGGCCGGGGATTCATGGGCTATACATTTTGTATTCTCCTTCTCTTGTATCATAGATCGCATTTCACCCCGTACTTGTGCCATGATCTCATCTAAGAGGGACGCTCGAATTTTTGCTATGAGTTGGGGACTAGGGTTGTCATCGTCATGCGAACAACGTGAAAGCCGTCCAAAATATTGAGATAGTAACTCCCCTTGTCTCCCCTCGAACCTGATTAGGATAATCAGTCTTCCCTATCACTGTTGACAAAATGTCCATCCGTGTACCCGGCGTGAATGAACCTTGGATGCTCTACTGCTTAAGTGCATCCTGTATAATATTTGTCATAAATAATAACTAAGTTCTTATAATATGAAATAACTGAAGCCATTTAATACTTCTAATTGAACTACTTACAGTCTTTGAGGCAACCTCAACAACATCTGCATTTATGTATTTGCCACCTTTCATTCTCGTTGCTTTCCATTTTTTGTAACGAGGAGGAGGTTCAGGGGCCCGAATAATAATGGACGAATCGGATTGGGCGGCTCCCTTCATTCTCTCTAACTCTTCATCCATCATCCTCCGTTCAAGCTTTCTATATCCACCTTTAGACAAGGTATGCGGATACTTATTTTCCACTTGCCTCTCTTTGTTGGTTTGGCTTTGTTCCTGTGACACGAAAACAAATGAAATTGAGGGACGATGTCAAGTAGATTCAACTAAAAGATAGGATATGAAAGAAATTTTACAACAAATTCAGGATTTTGCCGGGACGCTACAAACGCCCTCCAATCCTCTAGAGAAATGTAATCATACGTCTCATGTGGATCCTTGTCCCTCAGTGGCCATCGAATATACTTTTTAGTGAGCTTATTCTTAAAATCCTTCCAACGTAGTCGAACTTCGCTCATCCAATCCTTGTTCATCTCCAGAGTGTTAGGGACATTATATGTTTGCTGCAAGGTAAAAGAGAAGTTAATTATATTTCAAGTAATAAGACTAAAGATGCAAATGTAGATATAACGAAAGTGATATACCAAAATTTGTACCCAAATCAACTCCTTTGTTTTCTTAAGCACCAACTTCCAATGAGGGTATACAATGCTAACTTTGCTTCGAGCCAGATAGCCTAGATAGCTAATGAAATTATCTTCCTCTGGACCAACTGGATTCTTATTTGCATCGAAGTCAACATGCATACTCTTCTTTGAATGCCACGACGTGCGAGTAGCGCACCTATCTTGGTGCTACCTCTACCCCGTTTGACAACGGGTTCATCAACTCTATCATTTGCTAACTCGTCAGAGCTAGACATATTCCTGTTCATTAAAGATAAATCAATGTTAGATAGGTTATTAAATAATAAACAAATTAATAAAGAAGATATTAACATGTTAAACCACTACAAAAATAACATCGTACTTTTTCATAATTTAAGATGTTAAATATTTCATAGAAGATCTTACTTTATTTGGTTTCCTATATTCCTTCACAATGATCATTTCTTGCAGCATATTCTTCATCATCTACCACTTCCACTTCACGTGCTGTAGGTGGATTTGTTGTGAAAGAGAGTGTATCATCAAGGTTTAGGGATTCTTCACCATACTTCTGTTTTTTTACTTTGAAGTACAATGGACATTTTATTATTTGCAGGGTCTGTAACATAAAACACTTGTTTCGCCTAGCTTGCTAGAATGAATGGCTCATCTCTATGACCAAGTCTTTGAAGATCAAAGGAGACAAAAATCCAAATTTAGGATCTATTACAACAGCATTATTGCTAACCCACTTGCATTTGAATAAAGCAACTTTGATGGTGTTATAGCTCATCTCCCATATTTCTTCAATAACTCCATAATAAGCCATTGATGCTAATACCGGGTTTTTGTCTTTCGAACTCAAAAAGTGCATGGATTCAGCTTCAACCATCACCCCACTATTTTGCACGGAACTTCTGTCATCTTGGTTTTTTGTGTAGAAAGAATACTCGTTTATCTCATAACCACTCCAAGTAATGACCGTGAAAGAAGGCCCCCAGGCAAGCCACTCAATTGTATCTGACACACCGGTCTCATGCAATACCTTCTTTTCAAACCACTGTATGAATGTCTTCTTTTGCTCATTAGCTATCTGCATGTCATTCTTCCTTGCATTCATATTCTTCAAACACTTTCTGTATTTATCAATATATGGCTGAACTTCTTCCATATTATTCAAGACGTAAAAGTGTGCTTGCAAACCTCTTCACAAGGCATATTCTTCAGTTTGATTCCTCAAGTTCCCTCCCTTATCTCCTCATCATGCTGAGATTGTATCGCGCCCCTCATAGATAACCTTGCAAAAGTCCATAGCCTCTTCAACTACATATCTCTCAACTATTAAGGCTTCCGGTCGATATGGATTTTTTGGAATACTCTTTTAAGATCTTCATGTATCGCTCGAAAGGGTACCCACCTTAGGTAAACTGGATCGCAGAGCCTTACCTCCCTTACCAAGTGCACTATCAGGTGCACCATTATATCAAAAAATGTAGGAGGAAAGTGCATTTCTAGTTGGGACAAAATAATATAACCCTTATTTTCCAATTCATCCAACTTTTCAATGTCAATGACTTTGTTACAGATAGTATTAAAGAAAATTCTCAATTTTGTTATAGTGGTTTGAACTTCATCTTTCATAATGCCTCTAATAGCTACTAGTAATAGTTGTTGCATTAACACATGATAATCATGGGACTTCATTCCTACTAACTTCAAATCATCCATTGGAACACACCTTCTCAAATTAGAAGAATATCCTTGTGGAACCTTAATGTCATATAAACACCCACAAAAGCTTTTTTTCTCTGCTTTTAACAGTGTATGAGCTGCTGGCTCCATGTATGCCTTCTTACCATCTTTCATTACTTGTGGATGTAACTGTTCTCTAATTCCCATATCAACTAGGTCTAGTCTCGCACTAATTCCATCCTTAGTCTTCCCTAGTATTTGCAAAAGAGTACTGACCATGCTATCGCAAACGTTTTTCTCCACATGCATCACATCAAGACTGTGTCTCACATCAAGACTGTGTCTCACATCAAGACTACGTGAATATGGAAGATCAAAGAAAATTGATCTCTTCTTCCATATTTTCTTCTCACCCGAAATCCTTTGATGCTTACCCAATATTACAATGATATGTTCCACCCGACTGTAAACTTCCTCTTCGTTTAATACCTTTGGAGCCGTTCTATGCTCCATAAGCCGTTGAAACGCTTTCTTAACTTACGATATGGGTGGAACCGGTGGAGAAACCTCCTGTGATCAAGGTAGACCGTTTTCTTTCTGTGCTTTAGTTGATGGAAGTTTGTGTCTACTTCACATATTGGACATGCTTTATGCCCCTTCACACTGTACCCTGACAAATTTTCGTATGTAGGAAAGTCGTTTATTGTGGTAAAAATGATTGCACGCAGCTTGAAGAACTCCTCATATGCATCAAACACATCTACGCCTTCCTCCCATAACTTCTTCAGATCATTAAATAAGGGCGCCAAGTACACATCGATGTTGTTCCCGGGCTGTTTTGGTCCAGAAATCATCATAGATAGCATCACATACTTGCGTTTCATACATAGCCAGGGAGGTAAGTTGTATATTACAAGGAGAACGGGTCACGCACTGTGGGTGCTACTAAGAGTTTGATTCGGATTGAAGCCATCTGTATAAAGCCCTAGCCGAAGGTTTCTTGGCTCATTGCCGAATTGAGGGAACAATTCGTCTATTTTCTTCCTTTGCAGAGAGTCAGCTGGGTGTCGAAGATATTTTCCATCAAATATTCTCTCATCAGAATGACATCTCAACCTCTTTGCCATTGCTTGACTAGTAAACAAACGCTTAAACCGTGATATTATTGGAAGATACCACAATGCCTTCAAAGGTTGCCTTTTTGTTGTCTTATCTCCAGAACCACCACCTTTCTTCACTTTGTATCGTGAAGTTTTACACTTCGGACAATTACTAAGGCCTTCATACTCATTTCTGTACAATATGTAGTCATTAGGGCAACTATGTATCATTTCATACTTCGTGCCTATCATAGACAAGATTTTCATCTGGCAACATATCACACAACAATTCAAGCAGTGACGTGAAACTACTATCGGTCCACCCACAAGTTGCCTTTAAGTTGACCAAATGTAAGGTCTCAGTCAACCGTGTATACTTAGTACACCCAGGGAACAAAGGTGTCTCTGCATTACTCCACACGTTATCATATTCACGCAATTGTGCAAAAGATGAAAATGGAAGAAATCACCAAGAGGGTGAATTGGGGATTTCAAAAATTCTTTTGAAAGATGTCTGAATTCTTTTTCAAAACTTGAAAAACAGATAACGAAAGAGTAAGAGAAGAAAAGCTGGACACAAAGGATTTATACTGGTTCAATCTTAAACTTGACCTACGTCCAGTCCCCAGATATCTTTTGGGTATTTCCAGTAGTTCAACAGGTTTTAATTATAACAATGTAAACCACATGAAATTCTATTCACCTAGGACTTGCTTTCCCTTACACTTTGTAATTAAACAACCCAACTCACAGGTTCCACAACCTTGAGTTCTCACAAAACAAGTAATCAGAAATGATTTTCGAAATCACACTCTCAAAGAGTAAATAAGCTTTAACACTGAAGTTCAGAAAATATTTTCGCAGAACAGAGCAAGAAATCAGAAATACAATCAGTTGCGATTTAGCTGTGTGTATTGCACTGCGTCTTCATGGGTATTTATAGGCTAACTAGTAGAACTAGCCATTGCATTTTCTTCTCTAACGTTCAGCTGTAAATCTGGAGAATGACTATTGCATATTTTCCTCCGTTCTTTCAATTCTCAGCTGGAATCCTGAAATTCATTGATGCAGATGGTTTTCCAGATATTCTGTCATTCCATAACCTTTATTTGACTGTTGGAGAGTGATTTAGTTGATCCATAACGGTCTGTGCTGAACCATTGGGATAGAGGAGAAGTTTCAGCCTGGTTTTTGGTGCTGCATTAAATGCACTTAACCCAGATCTGATTTGTTGTAATATGAAGCTTGAAACGTGTTAATGTAGTTTGTAACTCATGAACAAACATATCAAACATATATATGATGATTCGTAATTCCATTTAAGTGTAAAACAAATCATGAGAGTGAATGAGAAAGATGAAAAACGCGAAGAGTGAAACAGAGAACTGTTAGGCTCGAGTCTAAGTTTAGTAGGTTCGAGTTTATTCATGAACTCTCAAGCATAAAATAAGTAAGCTTGAGTTTATCCTTCAGAGATCAGAGTTTATCGTGATGAGTTTTTGAAATCATTTTGATAGAGTGTACAAACTCGAGTCTATTAGTGACAGGCTCGAGTCTGGAACTGTTTGGAATGAAAATAAGCTTTGGTCCAAAGGCGTAGGCTTGAGTTTGAAAACTTAGGCTCGAGTCTAATCGGGCTGTGAAATTTGGTAGCTCTCTGTATGAGCCAAACTCGAGTCTGTAAGTGTTAGGCTTGAGTTTGCTTCAGCCAAACGCTTTTGAGACTTCTTTCAATCTGAAATAGGCTTGAGTTAACAATGTTATACTTGAGCCTGTTTTTGAGTAAATCTTTGTTTGCTCTCTGGAAGACACAGGCTCAATTATAGCTTCATAAGCTCGAGTCTATTCACATGAAAGTTTGTTTGAAGAGCTCTCTGTAATACTTAGGCTTGAGTTAAGAAATGCATGCTCAAGTGAAAAATGCGACATGCTCTTTGTAAGGCACAAGCTCGAGTTTATTTAGGTAGGCTCAAGTCTAACTGAGAGCCAATAACTTAATTTGCTCTCTGTAAGACGTAGGCTTGAGTTTACCTTAACAGGCTCGAGTCTGCCTTAGTTATAAACATGAAACTTGCTCTCGGTCACGAGCAGGCTCGAGTCTATTAAATTAGGCTCGAGTTTGCCTAAGTTCAAAATGCTTGTTTTGCTTTCTGTTAAGTGTAAACTTGAGTTTATCAAAACTAAACTCGAGTTTAACTTACATTATAAAATTTAAATCAGTTTTAACAATCTTTAAGCATGTTTGAACTTTAGCAATAATAAAATCCTTTTCAATTTACAATGGTCTGTTATCATCAAAACACATAAAGAACTAACAAAAGAATGTACCTCAACATCATGAATCATTCTCTCCATTCCATCTTCATCTACATCAACTTCATTTTCGTGGCACGCACTGATGCTTACTTCCTCACCATGCCATATCCACATTGCGTATCGAAGGTTTATTACATCACAAAGTAGGTGATCCCTTATATCAGCAATATCCATTCGAACTGCATTTAAACAATTAACATATGGACAATAATACATGCCATTTTTGTCGCCACATTCCTTCTTGCAAATTCAATAAACTCTTCTACCCCATTCTCATATTCTTCACTTGTTCTCAAAGCATTCATCCAACTATAACCCATTTTATTACTACCTAAGAAATTTCTAACAACAGTCAAGTTCATAACAATTTCAAGAAAGACTTGCTTTTTTCTCAATCTTGTAAAAAAACTTCGGCAACATTTCCCCTCAATAGTAAGACATCCTAAAATTTCAACAACAAACCATTTCATCTTAATTCAACAAAACTTACTAACTAAGGCAATCTATAAAATATCAACTATTAAATCCAATAATTTCATCAATACAAAATATACAAATATATCTAAGTTGTCTAAGTCATAAACTATATAAACTTCAAAGCATCATTATTCATACTACAAAGTTTAATGCACATCAACAAAAAAACAATATTTGACTATAATTATCTCAACTTTAAATTCCGATGCTTGAAATTTATTAGCTTTATTCAACCTAAAGACAACATAAAAAAAGCTAGGCATTTACTCCAACACATGAGAACGATATATAGCTTGTGAAGGTTATTCCCTCACAATATGGCGAACAAGGTTTGAACTATTGCTGGGAGAGATACCCACTTTTAGTGTTCGAAAATGCTTTAAATATGACTGCATACAATATGAAAATACCTAAGGAGAATTAATTGTATCAAAGCAAAAAAAAAAAAAAAAAACTGAGGCAAAGATTACAAATGAGAGACAATGAATTGTTCTAATATTTAGACTAAAGTAAACTGTATTGTCTAGCTCTTATTTTATTGATGATAGGAGGAAACACTTTATTTTGTAATATTTTGTTGACTTTTTCAGTAAAACATTAAAAAAGAAAAGAAACGAAAAGACAATGATCCAAAGATAATCAACACCTCTTTTCTTTTGGGGCCAAAGATGAAGTGTTACAATAAAGAAGCAAACTCCCTAAAGAAAGATTCACAAGAATCAGGCATCAAAATGAAGTGTATTATTCTACACAGAACTTCACTAAATTCCCAGAACCCAAATATCAAAACGGAGAGGGGATAACAAAATTGTCACATCTACTTAAAAATAAGAGTGATGAAACCAAGCAATCTTTCTCCAGACTAGCCTAGTACAACAATGACCAACTTTTGAGTGTTTTACTAACTGAAGCCAGTGCCCAGAAGTTTCCTTCAATGACCTCTTAAAAATGGACTAGTCTTAGATCAAACAGGCTTCAACTCTCAAGCCACTCAGTTTACAAGATTGAATCAAACATGGATGACTAAAGTCTAATCTATATATTCTTTTCAAGTTGTCATTTCATTCACTTCTAGGTTGGAAGTTGAGAAACTGATCTCATTCTATGATCTCAAACACATTTTCTTTTTAGGAAAAGTAAACTTCATACAGAGCCGAAAATGAAGAGGAATGGACCAAATACTCACCTAGCTGTAGCCCAAATCAATTTAGCAATGGGAAAGGGAGAGCCGCCATTGAACTTGAGAGAGCAGCAGCTGGGAAGAGACGCGAGTTGGGTGAAAAATAAATTAGGTGAGGGTTGAGCGGGGGCGGGGAAGAGACGCGAGCTGAGGGTTGAGAGTAGGGGCGGGGAAGAGAGACGTGAGTGAGGGTTGCTGAGAGTAGGGGCGGGGAAGAGACGAGTTGAGTGTGTCGTAATGAGCTGAGAGTGAGTGGTAATAAATGGGCTTTATTTGGGCTTTCTGGCGACTTGATCAATACACTTGAATGGCTACAATCAAAGAGCAACAATCTTCAAACATTCTCATACTATAAATAGAATAGCATTGAAGATAGAGCAATAACCAACACTGTGCATTTATGATTAGGTATTCTAAAGATTTCACACAGTAAAAAAAAATTACATTTGAAGATGGAGAGTTACAACATTTTAAAGCTTGATATTCCTAAACATCCAAATTTGATTAATTTATCAACTACATCTAAATTATGTCAAGGGCTAGTAAGAACTAGAAAGTTCATCTTTTACTCTCTTATTGATATAGTGATTAGACTTGTAATCACTCTTCCAATTTCTCTAGCAACTACTGAAAAATCTTTCTCTGCTATTAAGATAATCAAGAACAGGCTTTGAAATAGAATAGAAGACCAATTTCTTGATTATTTTTTATTACATACATCAAAAAAAAATTGTTGAGTTTTATCATAGATTCAATTATAGATGAGTTTAACAATATAAAAGCACGTAGACTAAGAGTCAAATAAAGTGATATTAATTTATGTAATAGATTTCTTTCAATTTTTTGTATATTAGGTTTGTATTGTATTTCAAGTACTTTTATTTATAATATAGTATTTTTTTTTTAATTTTTTTTACTCCTTGACATTAAAATTCTTGACTCACTAGTGTTATGGAAGTGCCATTTCTTCAGCGCAAAAGGGTGGTAGACTTTTCAATCCCCCCCCCCCCCCGGCCCACCCCCCGCCCCAAAAAAATAAATAAATAAATAAATCCCGACGATGAAATAGTATTCTTCTTGGTCTCTGTTTGAGTTACTGAAATCAATATCCACCAAAATACGAGTGATCCAAGGCCTTTGGTTTGTAGTTGACGACCCTGACCACTACACAAGAATTCTTCATGCAATAAAAACATAAAAATAAATTAAAAACAACCTTAGACTGAAAACAATTATTAGTTATAAATATTATTCCCTTTCCACGCAACTTTGACTTGGACTGAAAATAATTACGCACACACATATATAATTCTTCCCCCCACATTTGACTTACATAACCGTTTCTTGTTTGGGGGCTGCTAAAAAAAAATACTACTCCCTCTCGTCCAATCCAAAATATAAAATAAAATTGACTTTTTTTTTTCGTGGAGAGATTAAAGAAGTTAAATAAGTTACTTGATTATATTATATGTTGTTGTGTATCCTTATATTATGTATCAGTTTATAAGTTAATCAAAATGGTTTGAAGAAAAAATGACAAATATAAATATTTTAAAGTAATTTAATTAAATTTCTTAATATCTCTAAAACAATTAGCTATGTCTTATATCTATGATTGGAAGGAGTATATGTTTTATTATTCCTTACGTTCAATCCCGCTAACCATGTTATATCTCAAAAAAACCTGAGTAACATAGACACAAATTTCAAATCGCACGCACATTAAAATATTAATTAACAACCAAAGGATAATGTTTCATACATACGTACGTCTAGCTGTATATACATGTATCAGGTCAAAAAAAGCTGTACATACTTGTTTTTTCTGCATGTCAAGTTGTACACCTCAGGATACATGCACACACACAGATTTTGAGCTAAAATATAATATTACGAGTCTACTTAATGATATATTATATATGCCATGCATTTGATAAGAAGTTGATACAGGTAAGTGATAATTGCCGTAAGCCTATTTACATGCATATCTTGTTGAGATCCGTACACACAATGGAATAAAAAAAAATTTACGAATCCCGAGGAGGATCGCTCAACTGCGTTTAAATCAAGGCTTAAAGAATTTGTATCATACATATGCTGAACTGGTGTGCGTCTCGTTCTATTTGAATTGGCGGGCTACCTTTTCAATCAGTAGAAGTCGACTCTTTGAATTGCCTTTTTCTACCGGTATCCATACAAATAACCTCAAACACTGACAATGAAAATGGAAGAAATCACCAAGAGGGGGGTAAATTGGGGATTTCAAAAATTCTTTTTGAACTCTTTTTCAAAACCCTTGAAAAGTAAATAACAAGAGAGTAAGGGAAGAAAAGCTTGACACACAAAATTTATACTAGTTCGGTCTTAACCTTGACCTACATCCAGTCCCCAGATATCTTCTGGGTATTTCCACTAGTTTATCAAGCTTTAACCACAACAATGTAAACTACAAGCGATCCTATTCACCTAGGACTTGCTCCCCCTTACACTCTGTAATTAAGCTACCCCACTCACAGGTTTCCACAACCTTGAGTTTACACCAACAACTTTTGATTTCAAAGAATCAAGACTCTCAAAAAGAGTAGATAATGATAAACACTGAAGATCAATTCAAAATCACAATATAAACTCAAATTGCAAAATATAATCAAAGTAGCTTGGTTGTGTGTCTTGCTCTGAGTCTTCATAGCCTTTTTATAGGCTAACTAGAAGAACTAGCCGTTGCGTTTTCATTTAGTCATTCCATAACCTTCATTTGACTGTTGGAGAGAGATGTAATTGATCCATAACGGTTTGTGCTGAACCATGAGGATGGAGGAGAAGGATCAGCCCTGTTCTTGGTTCTTCATTTAATGTACTTTATTCCAGATCTGATTCCATTTTGATCTTAGCTGAACTTATCTGAAAATCACTCAAAACTTCATCAAAGACATTAGAAGCAATAGTATCACATGATAAAATGATTCCAGGTTGACCCATAAAGATTTCACAGATCAACATGATTTGGTTTTTCAAAATCACCGATGCAAACTCGAGTTTGTAATCCTAGACTCGAGTTTGGGGTTCAACTAGAGAGCATGAATGTTGATCGACAGCCTAGACTGGAGTTTACAAATATTAGACTCGAGTTTGGTTCTTACAGAGAAGACTGTTAGGCTCTGGTCTTGGAATGAAACTTTGGACATGTTGTCAGCTCGAGTCAATTAATGACTAACTCGAGTTTGGAGCTAGGTCAAGAGCATAAGCCTGAGTTCAAGCACTTCAAGACTGGAGTTTAGAAGCATAAACTGGAGTTTACAAAGCAAACATATTGATGGTCTTTCTGTATGACTCAGACTCGAGTTTGAGGAAGCAGATTCGAGTTTCAGTAAGAGCTAAAACTTTGAAATTTATCTAGGTCAGGTGTAAACTGGAGTTTGGAAGCAAAGACTGAAGTTTGCAAGACTTGTGAAAATACTGAGTTTTGTGGATTCTTTCTGTTTAGTCTAAACTTGAGTTGCATGGTCTAGACTTAAGTTTGTATTGTTCAAGATTCTGAATGCTCTCTGTATCTTCCAGACTTCAAGTTTGTTTTCACAGACTGGAGTTTGGCTTGTTGAGAAAAACTCTGATTACTTTATGTGACTTTGCAAACTCGAGTTTGACTAAGCAAACTGAAGTTTGGCATTCATGCAGAATTGAGCAGCTCTCTGTCAAGTCTCAAACTCGAGTTTACATACCTAAACTTGAGTTTGCCTTTGACAGTAAGTTTTTCAACTTACCAAATACAAACTTCATGCCAAGTTTACAATTTTCAATTATCATCAAAACACATAGAGAACTAACAGACAACCTTGTGCTAGCGCCACTACTACAAAAATGCTTTCTCGCGTCCTATTTTTCCTACTTTTTACGTCATATTTTGTGTGGAAGCCTTTTTGGGGGGCGTAAAAAATCAAATCTTAAGGCGTCTAAGTATTTTCTTAGACGCCATATGTTCTTTTTTTTTTTTAAAAAAAAAACCCCAAACCAAATTGGGAGCTAACCACCTGGAGAAGCAAAAAATGGTACCCATAAATCGAACCTAGAGAATCAAATTGAAACGCCAAAAAACCAAACCCATTTAATCTTAAACTCGAAATTTGAAGGACCAAGAGAAGCAAATCAAAACACCAAAAAATCGAACCCATAAATCAAAGATAAGAATGCCAGTGCAACAGATTCTAGTAGCATAAATCAAAACATGAAATTTGGAAAAGTAAATCCTTCAACATTGCAGAAACAGATCTAACAAATACAAATATGCAGATCAACGCAAATGCAAAATCACAAATGATCTTACCAACGCAAACAAAATGGATCTAACAAATGCAAAATCGTAGATGATCTCACCATCTAACAGATGGAGGGAGCACCAAACTTCGATCTTGAAATGATGAAGGGAGGAGCACTGAGCTGCCAGCGACAGATCTGCACGAGATTGACGAAGACATGACGAGGACCTTTGACCTTGGAGGATGCGCTTTGAGTTTCGCCACCGCACAAGAACGGTGGCGCTTGGAGGATTCCACCGTGGGATGAGAGAGAAGAGAATGAGATTTGAAAGGGCGAGAGAGAAGAAGAGTGAAGATGGTGTTTGGCACGACTTTGTTGGCGGAGAGGATGAAGAGTGAAGACACGATAGGCAAGAAATGAAAGACTGAACACGATGAGTGAAAAAGATGGCAACCCTCATACATTAATTCATTTTGTACACATTTGTTTTTTTATAAAAAAAAGTGGCCATTTGAATGAACTCATGCAGATCTATGATTGATTTTTGGCGTCTTAAATCCCTAGTTAGACGCCAAAATTAAAGTATGCCAAAAAAAAAGTCACGGGACATGATTGAAATGAATTACATCACTCATCCATTAATTTTTGACTTCTAATAACAAAGTTAGACACCAAATGCAAGTATGCCAAAAAAAAAACTTTTTTGGCGTCTAAGTTATTGAATTTGATGCCAAAAGTGATTACTTTTGGCGTCTAAGTTTTTAAGTTAGGCGCCAAAAGTGATGTTTTTGGCGCAAGTTTGTTTTATAAAGTGGAAATTAAAAGCTGGTAAAACTTTTGGAGTCTAATTTCAAAAATAAGATGCCAAAAGTGGCTTCTTTTAGCGTCTAAGTTTTAAATTAGATGCCAAAAATGATGTGTTTGGCACTTTTGAGTTTGTTTTCTAAACCCAATAGGCGTATTATATTCAAAATTAATCATCATTAATTTTGAAATTCAAATTTTGAATCTGAATTAAAAATATATTAATTAAATTTATCTAATAGATCTAATCTAATCTATTTATTTAATCTGAATTAAAAGCCTTTTGATTTAATTTATCTCTATAAATTAAATCTGAAAAAAGATATATATATCTATTTAATTAAAATTGAGATACTATATATCAATTTAAATTAAATAAGATACATGATATATTTAATTCAAAAATTAAATTTGAGATACAATATCTCTATTTAATTAAATTATTGATTTATCTTCATAAATCAAATCTGAGATATGATATCTCAATTAGTTTTAGTTATATAATGATTAGCTCCTATGGCATAATTTCCAACACACTCCCACTTGCACTAGGTGCAATCATTATATATATATATATCCTCCATAATAAAATGTTGTATTCATTGATTCTTAGACATATCTTAGATTCAATGAATCTGGACACTATTGCTTGTATTGGGCTATTTTTGTGTGCGACCCTGCAGGCCCACATGAAATTGGCAGTGGGCCAATACTGTATTAGCCCACAAGTCGCAAGCGGCCTCTAGTAAGACATTGTGACTACCCAATTCATATGGGGATTGATGACATGATACAACCTATTGTACAACCATGTCACAGTTCTTTTGTTACGTGATAATTTGGTCAAGGATGAGGCATGGATAATGTTAGCTCCCTTTTCTTGACTATTACTTGCTCGATTCTCGAGTAGTCTAATAATTGAAATGGAAACTCCTTTCTACCATAGTATGGCCATATGTTTCTCAAATAAGATGAAAGCTTGGTCCTTTGATGTGACCTAGGCTCCTTGGCTTGTGCAATAGCCCTACTGTTGTCATAGAACAGGTCTATTGGATTTGAGATGGTAGGAACCACCCCTAGTTCAGTAACGAACTTTCTGATCCAAACGGCTTCCTTAGCTGCATATGATGTTGCTACATACTTGCTTCTGTTGTAGAATCAACTACAGTGCTCTGCTTTGAGCTCTTCCAACTTACTGCACCACCATTCAACAGGAATACATATCCTGATTGCGATCTTAGATCATCTTGGTCAGTTTGGAAACTCGCATCTGTGTAACCAGTCCTACAGAGCTCATCCTCCAAGCCACCATATACCAAGAATAAGTTCTTAGTCCTTCTTAAGTACTTCAGGATATTCTTGACAGCAGTCCAGTGACCCTTACCATGATCTTATTGAGTTGCTTGTGATTGGAAAAATAAATGTCAATACTATTTTGCAAGAGTAAAGAAATAAAGCGAAGGAACTTGATTAGTACTAACACTTTCAATTTCAAATCATTTTTGCTAGATTGTAAGTATGTGTTTAGGGTTGCTTTATGCTTTATTCTGCAGGTGAGGAGATTCCTTTATGAGAATTGAATATGGAAGAATGCATTAGGAGAATTATCTATAGGTGGGGAGATTCCTTCTAATGGCCCTATTTTAACAAGATGTTAAACTAACATAAGTTGTAGCTACTAACTCAATCCTATTTGGATTAAGGTACTCTTGAATTCAATATCCAAAAGTATGAACTCCATCTAAGGACGAATATATTGGCTGTGAACAATATTTACTTTGTTTTATAGGCACAGTATTTGGATAAGGTGTGCAATATATGTAAATAGATATTTGATATGATGAGAATCACAAGTTGTTTATGATTAAGTTAGAAGCTAGATAGAAAGCTTCATGAAATTGATGCTTATTTGTTTAGAGTGAACTATTGATGTTTCAACTATCTTGTGTTGCACTTTTAGATGATCATATTGATAATGATATACTTCTTATTGCTGCTCAAAGAAGACATTGTAAACCAATTGTTGACCAAAGTTTTTAAGAATTATAATTCATGGTGTCATTACGTGCATTGTAAATCCAATTTTAGGTGAATGTATTTTTTTTTTCCTTTAAAGATCATAGCATGAGGCCAAATGGGTTTTATTTAATACTGTAAGTCATGTTCTGCCATTTTTTTGTCCTGAATTGGCCCAAGAATGATTTTTTTTCTATATTTATATTTAGTATGATAATAGTTAATTTTATTGTTTGAATTGTTTATAGGTTATTTGGAAAGTGATAAAATCTAAGAATTGCTTAATGGTGAAGAAAAAAACAATTAATTCATTTTTCAAGAGGAAAGCTGGTGATCACATAAAGGAAGGTAACATAGCTTCTAAGGTTTGAATGTGAGGAACAACCTTCTAAAATTACTAAGGTTACTTCTAATGAATTTGATATTAGTTTCTTAAAGCGCGATCCAAGTAAATGCCCTCAAATTTGGAAATATCATGTGAATCAAAGAAATGAAGTTTGAAAGGCTTATTTAAAATGGGGCCCATACTAGTGTAAACTTCAATGTTATCCTCTTATAGGAAAGAATCAACAAGAAATTTTAGTATACTTGGTTTGGTATATTTCCTTCTTGGTTAGAGTACTCTCCTACTACAAATGCTACTTATTTCTTACCATGTTTCTTTTTATTAAACCAAGTAGACATTCTGGAGCAGATGTTTTTACTATTAAAGGATTTCAAGTGGAAAAAATCCTTAGTGGAAAGAATTGTGCTTCTCTCAATCATATAGGAGAAGATCCTTGCTCACCACATAACTAAGCAATGAAGCCTTATTGAATCAACATGGGCATATCCAAAATGTCTTTAATGTACAAAGTTTAAATCAAGTTTTAAAGAATCGACTACGTCTTAAGACGTCTATTGATACAGTATGTTGGTTGACATTTTAAGTATGAGCTTTTAGAGGTCGTGATGAAACTTCAAAAATAAAAAAAACATGGGTAATTTTCTTGAGATGATAGAGTTGTTAGCATCATACAATGATGAAGTTGCAAAAGTTGTGTTGGAAAATGCACCATACAATTCCAAGTATACTTCACTTATGATTCAAAAGGAAATCTTGCATATCCTCTCAAACAAAGTTTGTAACCACACTCATCAACAAATTGGAAATTCGAAGTCTTTCATAATTGTTGATGAAGCATATGATGAATCAAAAGGGGAGCAAATGACACTTGTTTTAAGGTTTGTTGATGAAAGTGCACTAGTGCAAAAAAGTGTTTTAAGACCGCCTCATTTACAGCGGATTATCGACGCTTTGGTCTTAAATATATGACTGGTGGCAATTTTGTAAATATAAAGAACTTCTTGGACCGTATCATTTTTCGATAGGTCTTAAATATATTATTCAGACTGCTTAAAAAAAGAACCACTCTTAAAACTTCTATTAAAAAAATTGAAATATGAATTACATTAAAGATAAATCTCATACAGCCCGACTTATATTTTCTGGGGTTCAAAATAATAAGGAAATATTTAAATATAATGGTATAAAACTTTTAAGACCAGACATATATAAAGGACGGTCTTAAAGTTAATATTTTTAAGACAGGACGTAACTTCTGCTCGGTACTAAATAATGAAAAAAATTTAAACTAATAGTTTATTACTTTTGAGATTAGACATAAATAAAAGACAGTCTTAAATTTAACCTTTAAGACCATCGTTTTAGTTACTCCGGTCTTAAAACTGCCAAACATATTCTCCTGTGAAACCTTACCTTGTGACTTACGTCTTTTTGTCTGAACTCTGAAACCTCTGTTCTTGTTGCGAAATACCTCTTCCTATTGCATTACATCTCTTCCTTGCAAACCACCACCATCCTCTATTACTCTCTCATTTGCTCAGGCATTCCTCTCTTGCATACCTCTCTCAATCTCTTTTCTTGTTTCGAAAATGAAAGGAGGAAATGATTCTAGTCCTGTTCATGGAATGTCGGTTGATGATGTGACTGGTGTGAGTTAGAACGAAGCATGTTTTTCTCAAAGTGAGCCTCCTCATAACCACCCCCATGTCGTGGTGGTAGAAGAGGCCCCACCCAATTGAAAGAGCTTGCCCTAGCGCAAACTACCGGTCAAAAGCTCAATATACAGTTTGATAAACATTTGGCTCCTTGCAACCCTAATAAAAGCAAATATTCTAGTTATGTCGACTTACTAGAACATAGCAAGCCTAGCATTTTAACTGACAAGTGGAAAAATGTCGACAAAGAGAAGGTGAAGGATCTTATTTGGGCCTCTATCCGGCTTACTTACAATGTCCTTGATAATGAAAAGTTGAAAGTCAAGTCATTGTCTTATTGTGCTAATCGCTAGAGGAAGTTTAAGACCGACCTAGCAAACAAGTATATTTTTGCCGAGGTTCCGGTTGGTGAGCCTCACCCTGATCCTTATGCCAAGTATGCCTTTCTTGATGAAGAAACTTGGCAACAATTTGTTGAAATGTAGACTACTAAAGACGCTTTGGTGAGTCTATACTTAGTTTTTTGTCCCTTCTTGTTTGCTTATTAACTTATGCAGATATGTGAATGTTATTATGCTCATCTATGAGGCCGTTAGTTAGTTAGCTTGCTTAGGAAGGTATTCTGTTATAGTAGGTCACGTAGACATTGCTGTTTGTTAGTTAGTATGTTAACTGTGTAATGGTTTATGTGCAAGCCTTAAGAGTCATGCCTCTAACTATATATAAGAGGTTAGACTAATATGTGTAGGAACCGGTTATGATGAATGAATGAATTGACTGAGTTGGTAGCTACTCTACAACTCCCTTTCCTCTGTTTCTCCCAATTTATTATACAGTTCTACATCTTCCTTAACAAAGTCTTGAAACTTGATGAAGTCAATTTGACTAGTATTTGAGGTTCATATCAAGCAGAAGTTTTCTAATTTTTGTAATGGTCTAGAATTCATAATTAATAGTTGTTTTCAATTTTGATTCACAGAGAAGAAGGCAGCAAGCACAAGAGATTGGGAGAAAGAATGATTGCCCACATACGAATTCTCGTGGCAGATATGAAAAGACCAAAAAAGAGTTGATGGTGGCCAAGTGAAAGAGATTGGAAGCTGAAGCTGAATCCAATCCTTCTAAGGTATGTGATTTGCCATCTCCAATACACCGTAAGGAGTTATGGTTGTATATTCACCAAAAGAAAGGCAGGGCATACTTTAGTGAACAAACACATGTAGTTGCTGAAAGAATTGTAAGTATTGTTATTTTATTTTTTATTTACTAAACATGTTTCGTTACTAATTAAGCTCTCGTTATCTGTATTTTACAGGAAGAACTCAAAATGAAAGAAGCAGAGGGATCATTTGTGTTGGACGGGAGGAAAGATATTCTTATTATATTGATAGGGAAACAAAATCACGCGAGGCGTGTAAGGGGAATTGGAGGATAGGTAGGCTTGAAGGAATACTTTGGTAAATCTAAATGCCAAAAACAAAATATGGTTACCCGAGAGGAGATAGAACATTCGATGGTCAAAGCAATTGAGGAAGAAGCTCAACAAGAAGCTTCATTAAGTGCACTGTTTCAAGACCAGCTAAAAAAGATGAAGGAGGAGATGATGATGATTGTGAGCTCTCGTGGAGAGAGCACTGTTCCCTGCCATACTCACCTGCACCTGTCCAATAGAGCACTAAAGGGAGCTGAATTGTTGGATTGTTAGTAGAATCTTGTGACCTCTATGTAGAGGATCCTGATAGACGATTGGTTGCAAGAGGGAATGTCTACAATTTGGGATCAACTGTACACCACTGAAAAATGGCTGATGATAAAGCCAGGGTGTCAGTTGAAAATGTGATCATTTATGCACTTATCCCTCTTAAAACCGATCAATTGAAGGTTTTAAGTGATTGCATGGGACGCTTCATCTTGTGGCTAGTGAAGCTTATACATGTTTCTCCTCCTCCTCAAGCTCCAGCCCCTACTCATGAAGCTGCAGCCCCACGTGATATTTTGTCCACTCCTAAGTTAAATGCCAAGGAGGAAATTAGACTTCTGGTACTCAATCAATCTTTTGGAGTTAGATCGTGGCCTGTAAATGTTGAAGTAGGCCTAAGTGTGTTCTGGTTGAACCGAACTCGAGCTTAAAACTTACAAACTCGAGTTTGGCTTAGATAGAGAGCTATCAAACTTTGCAACACGATTAGACTCTAGCCTACATTTGTCAAACTCAAGCTAACATTTCTAGACTAAAGCTTATGTCAATTTCAAACAGTTTCAAACTCGAGCCTGCCACTTATAGACTCGAGTTTGTGCATTATTTCAAATTTTTTTCAAAAGGTCATCCCGATGGTTACTGAAAACAGAAGGCATAAACTCAAGCCTATATATTTTCTCTTGAGTATCAATGAACAAACTCAAGCCTACATGGTTTAGACTTAAGCCTAACGGATCTCTGCTTTATAGATGACGTCTTCTATATGTCTGATTCAAACTTATAAATTAATTTACTCACATCTTAAGTTGTGAATCATCATATGTATATACTTGATCGATTTGCTCATTAGTCTTAGATGAATTCAACAAGGATCAAGGTGAAATCAAATCTGGGTCGAATGCAATTAATGAAGAACCAAGAACAAGCTTGAAATTTCTCCCCTATCCTAATGGTTTAGCTCAGGCTGCTATAGATTGTCCAGATCACTCTGCAATGGTCAAATAAGGTTTATGGAAAGACAACAAAATATGGAAGACCATCTACAACACTAAATCCAAGATTCCGGCTAAAAAGTAAAGAAATAAAGAAATGTATGCAACTGTCATATTCCAAAGATGAAGTTGAACATTGAAGAATCAAAGAGACGAAAATGCAATGGCTAGTTCCTCTAATTAAACTTAAATACCCAAGAAGACTCATAGCAACGACATACAATTTCAACTGATTGCATTTTTAATTTGACACTTCATTGTGCATACTTCAGTATTTGAACTTCAGTGTTTACTCATATCTACTCTGTTTGAGAGTTTGTTTTTGAAAATCATTTAATTACTCTTTTAAGAGAACTTAAGGTCGTGGAACTTGTGAGTTGGGTTATTTTATGGCAAAGTGTAAGGGAGAGCAAGTCCTTGGTGATTAGGATTGCTTGAGAGTTATATTGTTGTAATTAAAGAATATTGAGTCAATTGAAAAACCCAGAAGGTATCTGGAGCTGGACGTAGGTCAAGGTTAGGATTGAACTAGTATATATCCTATTGTGTCTAGCTTTTTTTCCCTTGCTTTGTTATACTGTATTTTCAATTTAAAAACTTGGGTGTTTCGAAAAGAATTTTTAAAATCCCCAATTCACCCCCCTCTTGGTGATTTCTTCAATTTTCATTTGGTATCAAAGCATTAGTTGTCTATTTAAAAGGATTAACCTCCTAGACAAAAGATCTAATGGAAGGAATATTATAAGATGGTGCCTCAATCAACAGACCACTAGGTTTCAGTGGTGAACACTACTCATTATGGAAATCCAAATTCAAAGTATTTGTGATAGCTAGTGAGTATGGTCTGTGGGAAGTAATATAAGAAGGTAATTATGTTCCTACTAAGAAGGTAGGAGACAATGTTGTACCAAAAACTAAAGTTGAATTTGATGAGAATGATAATAAGCAAATTGTCCTCAACAGCAAAGCCATCTTGATGTTGCAAAGTGCATTGAGCCAAAAGGAGCACTTTCACATTTGCAATATGTCCAGTACCAAAGAAATATGGGGGGTGCCTTAGAAGTTGCTTATGAAGGAACCTCAGGAATCAAGGAGAACAGAATCAACACTCTCATGACTGAATATGATCTATTACGTATGAAATTTGGAGAATCAATTGGAGAGTTCTAGCTTCAGTTCACACATCTCATCAATCAACTGTCAGCCTTGGGAAAGGTATATGAACAAAAAACTCAGGTAAGAAAAATTTTAAATGTACTAACCAAAGATTGGGAAGCTAAAGTAACAACCATTGAAGAAGCTCGTGGTTAATCCATGCAATCTGTAACAGCTCTATTTGGTAGCTTATCAGAATATGAGGGCAAAATCAAGTTCAGAAAAAAACTTGTCGAAATAGAAGGAAAACATAAGGGAATTGCTCTCAAAACTGTCAAAGAAGACAAAAATTCTGATGAAGAGATTGGAATGATGGTCTGGAGGTTCAAAAAGTTCTATAAGAAGGATCAAGGATTCCTGAGGTTCCACAAGAACAACAACATCAATGAAACAAAGAAGCTAATCATATGTTACGAATGTGATAAACCTAGTCATATCAAGTCTTAATGTCCCCAACTAAAAAACAAGGAGACAAGATCCAACAAGTTCAAACAAAAAGCCTATGTTTTAACAATATGGGGAGATAGCTCATCTGATGAAGATGTAGATAATGAAGAACAAACAACCAACATTTGCTTGGTTTCCCATAAGGAATATGAAAGTGAAGAGGTAAGAACTTCTAAACCAACATATGATGAGTTGCTTTCTGAGTATAATGCCATACAATCTGTGTTAGTTCTCTATGTGTTTTACTGATAACTGACAATTGTAAACATGGCATGAAGTTTGTCTTTGGTAAATTGAAAAACCTACTGTCAAAGGCAAACTCGAGTTTAGGTATATAAACTCGAGTTTGAGACTTGATAGAAAGATGCTCAATTATGCAAGAAAGCCAAACTCGAGTATGCTTAGACAAACTCGAGTCTGAGGAGTCACAGAAAGCAATGAAAGTTTTTCACAACAAGCCAAACTCCAGTTTGTGAAAACAAACTTGAAGTCTAGGAAATACAGAGAGCAATCAGAATTTTACACAAGACAAACTCGAGTCTAGAACTTGAAACTCGAGTTTAGACTAAATCCAGAAAAACTCAGTATTTTTATGTCTTGGAAACTCCAATTTACACTTGACCAAGATAAATTTCAAAGTTTCAGTTCTTATTGAAACTCGAGTTTGCTTCCCCAAAATCGAGTCTGAGTCATACAGAAAGACCACCAATATACTTGCTTTTCAAACTCCAGGTCATGCTGCTAAACTCCAGTCTGGAAATTCTTGAACTTAGGCTCATCCTCTTGACATAGCCCCAAACTCGAGTTAGACATTAATTGACTCGAGTTTAGGTACACATCCAAAGTTCCATTCCAAGTCCAGAGCCCGACAGTTTTCTCTATAAAAGCCAAACTCGAGTTAATATTTGTAAACTGCCATTTTAGATCGATAATCAACATTCATGCTCTATGGTTGAACCCCAAACTCGAGTCTAGAATTACAAACTCAAGTTTGCAACGGTGATTTTGAAAAACCAAATGATGTTGATCTGCGAAATCTTTATGGGTCAACCTAGAATTGTTTTATCATATGATACTATTGCTTCTAATGATTTGATGAAGTTTTGAGTGATTTTCAGATAAATTCAGCTAAGATCAAGATGGAATCAGATCTGGAATAAAGTGCATTAAATGAAGAACCAAGAACAGAGCTGATCTTTCTCCTCTATCCTAATGGTTTAGCACAAACCGTTATGAATCAATCAAATCTCTCTCCAACGGTCAAATGAAGGTTATAGAATGACTGAATACCTGGAAGACCTTTTGCATCAACATATTCCAAGATTCCAACTGAAAATTGAAAGAACAGAACAAAATATGCAACTGTCATTTTCCAGATTTGCAGCTGAATGTGAGAGAAGAAAATGCAACAGCTAGTTCATCTAGTTAGCCTATAAAAGGCTATGAAGACTCAAAGCAAGAAACACACAACCAAGCCACTTTGATTATATTTTGCAATTTGAATCTGTATTGTGTTTTTTAAATTGATCTTCAGTGTTTATCATTATCTACTCTTTTCGAGAGTCTTGATTCTTTGAAATTAAAAGTTATTGGTATAAACTCAAGGTTGTGGAAACTTGTGAGTGGGGTAGCTTAATTACAAAGTGTAAGGGGGAGCAAGTCCTAGGTGAATAGGATTGCTTGTAGTCTACATTGTTGTAGTTAAAGCTTGTTGAACTAGTGGAAATACCCAGAAGATCTGGGGACTGGACGTAGGTCGAGGTTAAGACTGAACCAGTATAAATTCTGTGTGTCAAGCTTTTCTTCCCTTACTCTCTTGTTATTTATTTTTCAAAGGTTTCTGAAAAGAGGTCAAAAAGAATTTTTTGAAATCCCCAATTCACCCCCTCTTGGTGATTTCTTCTATTTTCAATTTTAATTTGAAAAGCTTGTTGAAAAATGTATTGCTTTGAAAAATAAAAATATAACTCTTGAATAGTAAGTCAAAAATTATTCCAGTAAAAATGGTTGTGAAGATTGCATTGATTTGGAGAAAAGAAATCTATATCTTACAAAAACTCTAGAGAAATTCACAAGAGGAAGTGAAATGCTCAAAGTGATTTTAAAGGAACAAAGATTTACAAAGGATAAATAAGGAATTAGATATAGACCTGATCTTGATAAAAAGAAAGGGAAGAAGAGAAATGGAGAAAAGAACTATTTAAATTATTTTAAAAAATCAGTTCATACCTCTAATCCATTTGCCCACTGTAACTATTGTAATAGAAAGGGTCATACTACTTCTTGTTTTCATAGAAAGGAGAGGAAAAGCAAGCTTGTTGGTAATTATCAATGGGTGTCTAAAGGATCCTATAAGGTTACTAAGACATATACTAACCTAAAAGGATCCAAGACAAAATGGGTACCTAAGATAGTGGGTGCTTTAGGCATATGACTGGAGATCAAACCAAATTTACAATAATCAAGCACAAGGATGGTGGCAAGGTAACATTTGGTGGAAATCAATCCGAAAGGATAGCTGGCATTGGTGAAATAGGAAACAATGATGGACCACAGATAAAAGATGTCTACCTTATGGAAGGCTTGTGTCATAATCTCCTCAGTGTGAGTCAAAGCACAAATAAAGGCAATCTAGTTATCTTTAAGTCAGAAGAATGCTTGATTGTAAA
The DNA here is from genome assembly GCA_037074495.1 of Acacia confusa. Lineage (NCBI taxonomy): Eukaryota > Viridiplantae > Streptophyta > Magnoliopsida > Fabales > Fabaceae > Acacia > Acacia confusa. The sequence continues at coordinate 20,928,770 of CM073514.1, forward strand.
CAAGGATGATCTTTCCCTAGACAATGTTAAGCCTAGAGCCTTATTCAGGGCTCCCAGAAAAGGTAACTGCTACACTCTAAATTTTTCTAATGGCATATCTTCTGAAAACTGTTTCATTAGTAATTTGAATGAGAGTTCGCTATGGCACAAGAGATTAGCCTATGTTAATATGACTCAACTTGACAAATTATTAAAAGCAGATTTGGTCATTGGTATACCCAAACTTCATTTCAAAAATGACATGATTTGTGATGCTTGTCAAAAAGGTAAACAAACCAAATCTTCATTCAAGTCCAAAAATGAAATCTCAACTATTAGACCTCTTCACTAATTCATATGGATTTAGTTAGACCAACAAGAATAAAAAGCCTTGGAGGCAATCTTTATACCTTGGTTATAGTTGATGATTTCTCTAGATTTACTTGGACTATATTTCTATCATCTAAAAATGAAACATTTGATCAATTTGTTGTGTTTACCAAGAAGGTCCAAAATGAGAAAGGAGTTTTTATTGCAGGAATTGAAAATGGAAGAAATCACCAAGAGGGGGGTGAATTAGGGATTTCAAAAATTCTTTTTGAACTCTTTTTCAAAACCTTTGAAAAGTAAATAACAAGAGAGTAAGAGAAGAAAAGCTTGACACACAAAATTTATACTAGTTCGATCTTAACCTTGTCCTACGTCCAGTCCCCAGATATCTTCTGGGTATTTCCACTAATTCAACAAGCTTTAACCACAACAATGCAAACTACAAGCAATCCTATTCACCTAGGACTTACTCCCCCTTACACTCTGTAATTAAGCTACCCCACTCACAGGTTTTTACAACCTTGAGTTTACACCAAAAACTTTTGATTTCAAAGAATCAAGACTCTCAAAAAGAGTAGATAATGATAAACACTGAAGAACAAGTTAAAATCACAATATAGACTCAAATTGCAAAATATAATCAAAGTAGCTTGTGTTAGTTCTCAATGTGTTTTGATGATAACTAGCAATTGTAAACTTGATATGAAGTTTGTTTTTGGCAAAATGAAAATCTCACTGTCAAAGGCAAACTCGAGTTTAGGTATATAAACTCGAGTTTGAGACTTGACAGAAAGATGTTCAATTCTGCCTAAAAGCCAAACTCGAGTCTGCATAGACAAACTCGAGTCTGGACAGACACAGAAAGGAATCCAAAATTTTCACATCAAGCTAAACTCCAGTTTGCAAATCAAACCTGAAGTCTGGAAGATACAGAGAACACTCAGAATCCCAAGCAAGCCAAACTCGAGTCTAGATTCCCTAACTTGAGTTTAGACCAAACAGAAAGGAACCCAGAAAACTCAATAGACTCCCAAACTCTAGTCTGGCCTTCCAAACTCCAGTTTGCACTTGACCCAGATAAACCTCAAATATTTCAGTAGTCACTCAAACTCGAGTTTGCTTCCCAAACTCGAGTCTCGATCATACAGAAAGATCATCAATTTTGGCTACACTACAAACTCCAGTCTATGACCCTAAACTCCAGTCTGGAAAATCACGAACTTAGGCTTGTTCTTCAAACATAGACCCAAACTCGAGTTGGTCACTAATTGATTCGAGTTTAGATTCCGGACCAAAATTCCATCCCAAGTCCAGAGCCTGATAAACTCGAGTTAGCTTTTACAGACTGCAAGTTTAGACCACTAATCAATAGACATGCTTTCTGGATCAACCCCAAACTTGAGTCTGGAAGAACAAACTCGAGTTTGCATCGGGAATTTTGAAAAATCAAATGATGTTGATCTGCGAAATCTTAATGGGTCTTCCTGAAATTATTTCCTCATATGATATTATTGTTTCTAATGTCCTTGATGAAGTTTTGAGTGTTTTTCAGATAAGGTTTAGCCAAGCTCAAGGTGAGATAAAGATCCAGGATAAATGCATTAAATGACGAACCTAGAACAGGGCTGATCCTTCTCCCTTATCTCAGATGGCTCAGACCGTTGTAACTCATAAGAATCATCTCAAACGGTCAAATTGAGTTAAAGGAATGACTAAAAATCTGGAAGACCTTCTGCAACAACTAAATTCCAAGATTCCAGCTAAGAATTCAAGAACAGAGCAAAATATGCTACTGCCAGTTTTCCAGAATTGCAGCTGAACATTAGAGAAAGAATTGCAATGGCTAGTTCATCCATTCAGTCTATAAAAGGCTGTGAAAAATCAAAGCAAAATACACACAACGAAGCTATCTTGATTATACTTTGAAATTTGAGTCTGTATTGTTATTTTCAACCTGTTCTTCAGTGTTTATCCTTATCCACTCTTTTAAGAGTTTGTAAATTTTTTAAAGCATTTGTTTGTGAGAACTCAACGTTGTGGAACCTGTGAGTTGGGTTGTTCAATTACAAAGTGTAAGGGGGAGCAAGTCCTAGGTGATTAGGATTGTGTCTAGTCTACATTGTTGTAGTTGAAAATCTGTTAAACTAGTGGAAACACCTAGAAGATATCTGGGGACTAGACGTAGGTCAAAGTGAAGACCGAACCAGTATAAATTCCGTGTGTCAAGCTTTTCTTCTCTTACCTTCTTAACATTTACTTTCAAAAGGCTTTGAAAAAGAATTCAAAAGTTCTTTTTAAAATCCCCAATTCACCCCCCTCTTAGTGATTTCTTCCATTTTCAGCTTGGTGTTGTGTATCTTGCTCTGAGTCTTCATAACCTTTTATAGGCTAGCTAGACGAACTAGCCATTGCAATTTCTTCTCTAATGTTTGGCTGCAAATCTGGAAAATGACAGTTGCATATTTTGCTCTGTTCTTTCAATTCTCAGCTGGAATCTTGGAATATGTTGTTGTAGAAGGTCTTCCAGGTATTCAGTCATTCTATAACCTTTATTAGACCGTTGGAGAAGGATTTAATTGATTCATAACGGTCTATGCTGAACCATTGGGATAGAGGAGAAGGATCAGCCCTGTTCTTGGTTCTTCATTTGATGCACTTTATTCCAGTTTTGACTTCATCTTGATCTTAGCTGAACTTGTCTGAAAATTACTTAAAACTTTATCAAATATATTAAAAGTAATTGAAAATGGAAGAAATCACCAAGAGGGGGTGAATTGGGGATTTCAAAAATTCTTTTTATACTCTTTTTAAAAAAACTTTGAAAAGTAAATATCAAGAGAGTAAGGGAAGAAAAACTTGACACACAAAATTTATACTGGTTCGGTTTAATCCTTAACCTACGTCCAGTCTCCAGATACCTTCTGGGTATTTTCACTAGTTCAACAAGCTTTCACTACAACAATGTAAACAATAGGCAATCCTATTCACTTAGGACTTGCTCCCCCTTACACTTTGTAATTAAGCTACCCCACTCACAGGTTTCCACAACCTTGAGTTTATACCAACAACTATTGATTTCAAAAATCAAGACTCTTAAACAGAGTAGATAATGATAAACACTGAAGAACAAGTTAAAAATCACAATACAGACTCAAATTGCAAAATATAATCAAAGTAGCTTGGTTGTGTGTGTCTTGTTCTGAGTCTTTATAGCCTTTTATAGCCTAGTTAGATGAACTAGCCATTGCTATTTCTTCTCCAACGTTCAGCTGCAAATCTGGAAAACGACAGTTGCATATTTTGCTCTGTTCTTTAAATTTTCAGCTGAAATCTTGGAATATGTTGATTCAGAAGGTCTTCCAGATTTTTAGTCATTCCATGATCTTAATTCGACCGTTTAGAGTGATCTTAATGTGTTGCAACAGTTTGAATTGAACATCTAGGATAAGGGAGAAAGATCAGCCCTGTTCTTGGTTCTTCATTAAATGCACTTATGCTGGATCTTGATTTCACCTTGATCTTGTGATGAACCTGTCTGAAACTTATCAAAAACTTTATCAATAATGTTAGGAATAATAATACAACAAGATATGATAATTTCAGATTAACCCATAATGATTTCGCAGATTGATTCAATCTGGTTTTTCAAAATCTCCGATGCAAACTCGAGTTTATAATCCTAGACTCGAGTTTGAGGTTCATCCAGAAGACATGACTATTGAGCATTGGTCTAAACTGGCAGTTTGCAAAAGCTAACTCGAGTTTGGTTCTTACAGAGAAGAAAGTCGCGATTTGGTCTTGAAACTAGAGTTTTGAAATCTTGATAAAGCATTGAAGCTTCTGTTTGATCCTAAACTCGAGTTTCCAAAACATAGACTCGAGTTTACAATTCTTAAGAATTTTGATTGCTCTCTGTGTAATGCAAACTTGAGTTTGTCTTACACAAACTGGAGTTTGGCTAGCTTTGTAAAAACTGGGCTTCTGTCTGTCAAGTCCAAACTCGAGTTTCGTTACCTAGACTCGAGTTTGCCTTGAACAGTAAGTTTTACAACTTACCAAAGGAAAACTTCAAATTTAGTTTACAATTGTCAGTTATCATCAAAACACATAGAGAACTAACATTCTCCCCCTTTTTGATGATGACAACACTTGTAAACTGAATTTGCAAAGAGTTTGATTAAATTTATCATTTTGAAAACATTTTAAAAAAAAATGTGCTTATAAATTACAGATATCAGAGTTTAATGGGCAGAAGCATGATGAACTAGAATGAGATTATCATATAAATCATTAAGCAACATTTTCAGTTTTTGGAAAATAAACACAAGAAGGTAAATTCAGAATAAACTAAACAAAGTTAACATAGACTCAAGACTCAAAACTAAAGACTCAAGACTCATCAACTTTCTCTCCTCCTTTGTCTTGCTCTTCAATTTTCTCTCCCCTTTTGTCATCAGCAAATGAGGGTTGAGCAGGGGTAGTGGCAGTTATGGGATCAATAGGAGGAGTAGAGGGAAGTGTGGTCTGAGGTGCAAAGGTGGAAGCAGGTGCTGGTGCAAGAATATTCAAGTGTCATAGAATCAGTTCCAATTACACCTTCATGGCATCCTGGGTTTCGGTTATGGCTTGATTGGTCTTGATCAACTCAGAAACCATTTTGCCAACCTCATTCTCAATGGTTGTTGCCAGATTGGTAATGGCAACATCCACTATCTCCTGGATTTTGGCATTTAAATCTGAAGGAAGAGGAGGCTAAGGATGTGCAGCTGATTGAGCTTCTTGACCCCTGGCATGAGTGGCTCTAGTCTTTGATGGAGCGTGAGAATTGCCAGAACCTTCCTCATTAAAGCTGATCTTCATTAAATGCAATTGTGGTTTTCCAAATTCATAAGGTTTCTGGATTGTATCAAAACCACCAAGAGGCCAGATTTTGAAGTAGTAGAGGATCACAGAGATAAGGGAAGGAAAGGGAACATGGGAAGATTTTCTGGATCCAAACTTGAATCTCACCATTTCCTCAAAGATCCATTGACCCACATTGATAGGTTGCTTGTCAACAATGGCTGTGAAGGGGACATAGTCTCTTTGAGTGAAATGAGTGAAATTTCCACCCTTTTGGACAAGATTTCTAGAATATATGTACCATAAGACACGATACATAGGAGAGATAGAAGCAGGAGAAATGTGAAGAGAGACTAACTGTGCCTCAGAGACAGGTTCATTGGGTTTTAGAATTTCACAGCACTATCTATTTGTGTAGGTGAAGGAGTGAGGAGGAGGAGGATTCTCAATTTGCTGAATGGTATTGAGAATAGCAGTATAAATGGTGATTTTCACTCCTCTCACATTGGTAGACAATCTCTCCTCAACCAGAATTTGGTCACAGTCCTCCAAATTATCCCAATCCATGTTAAAATAAAAGACTCTCACAATATTTGGGGTATATGAAGCAGAAATTGAAAGGAGAGGTTCAAATTGTTTCAGCCAAGGTGAAAGATCAAGATTACACTCCTTCCTCAAATTTTCAAAATTGACGGACACAACTGGGCAAATAGGCTTTTTGACAAAATGTTCTTTGAATTTAGCACTAGTGTCGTCTAATAAAATAGTGTTTGTTGTGATAAAACCAGAGGAAGGACTGTTGTGATTGTAAATTTCAGTGAGAGCATTAGGTACCGAAGAAGGTTCCTGAGAGGGTTGATCAGGTTGTTGTGCATTTGATGGAACAGTAGTTGATTGAGCTTGGGAGGTTGCTTGGCTTGTTCCTTTCCTCTTCCTCTTGGGAGTTTTTGACGGTTTAGTAACCTTCTCTTTTCCTTTCCCAAAAACAGGGTTTGGCTTCTTCCTCGATTGATCCTCCGTTGGTTCTTGAATTATAACCCCCTTTGGTTTCGGAGAAGCAGTATGAGGGACTCCTGGGATTTGTTTGTCAATTCCAGAAGCAAATTTTTTTGGAATCATTTTGCTTCTCATGGGTCTGTGGGTAGGAATGGATTTCTGCCTTGGTTGTCGTTGAAGAGGGGAAGGTGATGGAGACCTTGAACCTTCAGCATCTTGGAAGGGTTGAGAGGATTGATTTGAAGGCTGATTGGAAGCCATTTTCGGTTTGAGAAAGGGAGATTGAAGAAGATAAAGCAGAGAGGTCACGAGAAACCTTAGGGCAAAACTTGAGTTTTGAGAATAGTAAAATGAACAGACACGGCAAACCCATATATATAGTTTTTCCTAGACTCGAGTTTCACAAGAACTGACTCGAGTTTTCATGAGTTTTAGGCTTACTAGGACTTCAAGGATGTATGTGTGAATCCTTGAATCCCCCGACAAAACTCGAGTTAATACTTACAGACTTGAGTTTTGAATTTCTTCAAACCTTCATGTTGCTCTTTGGCTGCTCCAGACTCGAGTTACTCACTTAATGACTCGAGTTTTGATCTTCTTCAAAGCTTCATGTTGGTTTCTGTCTCTCGTAGACTCGAGTCACTTACTTAATGACTCGAGTTTAGAACTTCCTTAAATCTCTAATTTGCTTCTGTCTGATTTTGACTCGAGTTAGTCACTTAATGACTCGAGTTTTCAGGCTTCTCACAGTTCCATCCTGTACTTTGACTCGAGTCAATCAATGCGCTGTCTCGAGTCAATCAATAAATGACTCGAGTTTGGGCTGGTTCCTCAAACTCAGTTGTTTTCTGTCCCCGATAAACTCGAGTTTATCTGCTCAAACTCGAGTGTGCTTCACAAGCTCATTGGGATTTACCATTCCCAATTCTCTTCTGATGAGAGTAAATTGCTCTTTTGCTAAAGGCTTGGTGAATATATCTGCTAGCTGTTGATGAGAGGGAATGATGATCACTTTAACATCCTTCTTTTGAACATGATCTCGAATGAAGTAATGCCTCACATCAATGTGCTTGGTTCTTTTGTGATGGACATGATTCTTTGCGAAGCTTATCGTGCTTGTGTTGTCACACAGAATTGGGATTTCTTTGAGGTGCATACCCAAGTCTTGAAGTTGTTGCTTTAACAATAAAACCTGAGAGCAACAACTTGAGGCAGCAATGTATTCAGCTTCTGTTGATAACACTGAAATAGTGGTTTGTTTCTTGCTGAACCAAGAGACAAGTGAGCCACCAAGAAATTGACATTGGCCACTTGTACTCTTTCTATCTGTCTTATATCCGACATGATCAGAGTCTGAGTATGCTACCAGATGTTCAGGTTGACCTTTGGGAAACCATAGTCCTAATTCTTCTGTATCATGCAGATATCTGAAAATTCTTTTAACATACTCAACATGTGACTCTTTTGGAGCTGATTGAAATCAAGCACACATCCCTACACTGAATTGGATGTCTGGTCTACTTACTGTCAAGTAGAGCAAAGATCCAATCATGCCTCTGTATCTTGTGATGTTGAAATCTTTTCCCTTCTCATCAGCATCTAATGTAGCCGTTGAACTCATTGGTGTGTCAACCCCATTGCAATCTTGTAGGCCATATTTCTTGAGCAGGTCTTTCAAGTACTTGGTCTGAGAAATGAATATGACATTCTTGCGCTGCTTGATTTGAAGACCAAGGAAATAGTTGAGTTCTCCCATCATTGACATTTCGAATTCACCCTGCATGGTCTCAGAAAATTCCTTGCACAAGGTATCATTAGTAGCACCGAAAATAATATCATCTACATAGATTTGTATAATAAGGATTTCATTGAGCTTGTTACTTTTAATGAATAATGTGTTATCTTCCTTTCCCCTAACAAATCCTTGATCAAGAAGGAATTTGCTTAACCTTTCATACCAAGCTCTAGGAGCTTGTTTTAGACCATATAAGGCCTTTTTTCAGTTTGAAGACATGATCTGGATGAAAATCATCTTCAAATCCAGGAGGTTGTTCAACATAAACTTCCTCTTGAATAAAGCCATTTAGAAAAGCTGATTTTACATCCATTTGATAGAGTTTAATGTCTTTTATGCATGCAAAGGCTAAAAGAACTCTTATTGCTTCCAATCATGCCACTGGGGCATAAGTTTCTTCATAATCGATTCCTTCTTCTTGATTATAGCCTTTGGCAACCAATCTTGCCTTAATTCAGACAATGATTGCAGATTCATCACGTTTGTTCTTAAATACCCATTTAGTCCCAATGACTGGATGGTCTTTAGGCCCAGGTACCAAATCCCAAACTTGATTTCTTTCAAATTGGTTTAGCTCCTCTTGCATTGCTATCACCCAATCATTGTCTGAAAGAGCTTCTTCAATCTTAGAGGGTTCTATTTCTGAAATAAAGGGTGAAAAGATTACCTCATTTAAAATTCTTTTCCTAGTTCTCACACCTTCATTTACATCCCCTAGAACCTGATCCAGAGGATGGTTTTTATTGTATCTCCAGGCTTGAGGCTGAGGTTGTGACTGAACAGGTTCTTCAAAAATATTTTCAGTCTCGTTTTTTGGTTCTTCTTGAGAGGAATTTTCAGAGTTTGAGACAGATGGGATTTTTGAGGTAGATTGATTTTGTAGAACATTAACATCTTCCTCATCATTAGATTGGTTAGATTTGTTTTCACAGAATACTACATGAATTGATTCTTCAACAGTGCGAGTACGCAAATTAAATGTTCTAAAGGATTTACTTCTATTTGAGTAACCAAGAAATATACCTTCATCTGATCTGAGATCAAATTTTCCCAGATTGTTCTTACCATTGTCATGGATGAAGCATTTGCAACCAAAGATGTTAGGTGTGCTAGATTTGGTTTCCTCCCTTTGTATATCTCATAAGGAGTTTTGTTTAACTTTTTTCGGAGATATGCTCTGTTGGAGACATAGCATGCAGTGCTCATGGCATCAACCCAAAATACTTGGGAGGTGTTGTTCTCATTCAGCATTGGTCTTGCCATTTCAGTGAGTACTCTATTCTTCCTTTCCACAACACCATTTTGCTGAGGAGTTCTAGGAGTTAAGAAGTTATGATCGATGCCCATATCTTCACAGTATTTGCTGAAAGCATGGTTTTCAAATTCTCCTCCATGATCTATACGAATTCCTACAATGACAGTACCTTTCTCGTTTTGGACCTTTTTGGTAAACACAACAAATTGATCAAATGTTTCATCTTTAGATGATAAGAATATAGTCCATGTAAATCTAGAGAAATCATCAACAATGACTAAAGTGTACAGATTTCCACCAAAACTCTTGACTCTAGCTGGACCAACTAAATCTATGTGCAATAGTTGAAGAGGTCTATTAGTTGAAATCTCACTTTTTGATTTGAAGGATGATTTAGTTTGTTTTCCCTTTTGACATGCATCACAAACCATGTCCTTTTTGAAATTAAGTTTTGGTAAACCAATAACTAAATCCTTTTTCAATAATTTATCAAGTTGGGACATATTAACATGTGCTAAACGTTTGTGCCACAGCCAACTTTCATCTAAGTTACTCATGAAACATTTTTCAGAGGGTAAAACAGTTGAAAGTTCAAGAGTATAACAATTACCTTCCCTTGGTGCTCTGAAAAGAGCTTTGGATCTTACTTTGTCTAAGGAGAGATCATCCTTGTTGACAATCAAACACTCTTCTGAATTAAAGATGACTAGATTACCTTTGTCAGCACTTTGGCTTACACTAAGGAGATTATGGCACAATCCTTCCACAAGGTAGACATCTTTTATTTGTGGTCCATCATTGTTATCAATCTTACCAATACCACCTATCCTTCCAGATTGGTTACCACCTAATGTGACCTTGCCCCCAACTTTGTGTTTGATTGTTGAAAACATGGATTGATCTCCTGTCATGTGTCTGGAGCATCCACTATCAATGTACCATTTACTGGATCTTGATGCTCTTAGACATACCTGCAAGTTATGGAAGATCAATGTTGGACCTGGCTATCACCTAAGAGGGGGGTGAATTGGGTGTTTGATAAGCTTTAGGAACTTTAAGAAAACTTTTCGCAATTTATAAATTGACAATTAGATATTCAAAGACGAGCATATACTGGAAATGTAAAAGATAAGGGAAGAGAGTATGAAAACTGTGATTTATCCTGGTTCGGTCCAATCTTTGACCTACGTCCAGTCCCTAAGCTTCACTTGAGATTTTCAATCCACTATTTGCTTTGAACTTGATTACACGTTCTGTACTTGATGTAATCCTCTCACTAGGATTCACTCCTCCTTACAAACCGTAATCAATTCACTTGCTTGATTACACACTCTGTACTTGAAGTAATCCCACACTCGGATTCACTCCCCTTACAAGCTGTAATCACAACAAAGTGTTTCCCACTCAAGATTACCCAATCTTGAGTAACTCTCATAATAATAGGATGTTTACAATGAATCTTCTCTCTCATAAGTAAGTGAATAAACACTGAAGCACAATACATATAATCTCACTCTCTAAGCTAGATATATGATCATTGAGATATTCAGAGAGTAGATGAAGCAGACGTTAGAATATTGGCATTTTCACTGTGTAAGTTCACGTCACTGTTCTTGTTCTCCCTCTTGTATCTGTGTCACTTATTCTTCGTTTCTGGGCTTCTTATATAGATGAAAATGAGGAACTAGCCGTTGCATTTTCTTCCCTTTGATTCTTCAAAGTTCGGCTGTAAATCTGGAATATGACAGTTGCATATTTTCCTCTGTTTCTTCAATTCTTGGCTGGAATCTTGGATTTAGTTGTTGTAGATGGTCTTCCAGAATTCTTGTCATTCCATAAACTTAATTTGACCATTTGAGATGATTCTTATGAGTAACAACGGTCTGAGCTGAACATCTGGGATAAGGGAGAAAGATCAGGCCTGTTATAGGTTCGTCATTTAATGCATTTATCCTGGATCTTGATCTCACCTTGATCTTGGCTAAACCTTATCTGAAAAACACTCAAAACTTCATCAAGGACATTAGAAACAATAATATCATATGAGGAAATAATTTCAGGAAGACCCATTAAGATTTGGCAGATCAACATCATTTGATTTTTCAAAATCCCCGATGCAAACTCGAGTTTGTTCTTCCAGACTCGAGTTTGGGGTTCATCCAGAGAGCATGTCTGTTGATTAGTGGTCTAAACGTGTAGTTTGTAAAAGCTAACTCAAGTCTGGCTTTTACAGAGAGAACTATTGGGCTCTAGACTTGGGATGGAATTTTGGTCCGGAAGCTAAACTCGAGTCAATTAGTGACCAACTCGAGTTTGGGTCTATGTTTGAAGAACAAGCCTAAGTTCGTGATTTTCTAGACTGGAGTTTAGGGTCATAGACTGGAGTTTGTAGTATAGCCAAAATGGATGATCTTTCTGTGTGATCTAGACTCGAGTTTGGGAAGCAAACTCAAGTTTTAGTAACTACTGAAATATTTGAGGTTTATCTGGGTCAAGTGCAAACTGGAGTTTGGAAGGCCAGACTAGAGTTTGGGAGTCTATTGAGTTTTCTGGGTTCCTTTCTATTTGTTCTAAACTCGAGTTAGGGAATCTAGACTCGAGTTTGGCTTGCTTGGGATTCTGAGTGCTCTCTGTATCTTCCAGACTTCAGGTTTGATTTGCAAACTGGAGTTTAGCTTAATGTGAAAATTTTGGATTCATTTATGTGTCTGTATAGACTCGAGTTTGTCTATGCAGAATCGAGTTTGGCTTTTATGTAAAATTGAATATCTTTCTGTCAAGTCTCAAAACTGGAGTTTGCTAACACAAACTCGAGTTTTCTTCTCCATGGTTCAGTCAAACATCCTTCTCACAAGTTCTTTACTTTCTGACTTGATAAAGATCAATCCCTGGAATCCAGTACCTATCTCCATAAAGCTCTTTAAGTCTTCTTTCCATTGCAAAAAGAATCAGCTCCAAACTCACTGTATTCTGATAGTTATGATCTGATGAATGAAGGTTGTTCTTTGCCAACATTTTTGCAGCATCTTGAATTTATAGTCAACTTTCGAAGATCATATCTCACTCATTTGATCTTTGTTTTCCATGATCTTTATGTTTCTGGAAAGGTATGTGAGTCTACTTTCATATGCCACCAATTTCAGCTCATTCTGATGTGTCGATTGTGAGATACACTCAAATCATTGAAGCTTGGTCTGCTGGGTGACGTTAAAAGATGGGTCAACTTCAAAAATTCATAGCTCTCTTATCTCAGCTTCTTTGAGCATGAAAATTTGTCCAGATGACGCATTAGATGTCTAGTTTCATACAAAATTGATTTCACTTTAAACCGATCTCTGGTTTAGGAGATATCATCAAATTACCAGAGGTCGCCAGTTCTGATCGTGAAACAAAGTTGGACAAAGTTGCTGAATGCTTTCTAAACTCGAGTCATTAAGTGACTAACTCAAGTTTTGAGTTTCAAACTCAAGTTTACATTGGCTAACTCGAGTTTTGCTGATACAGAAACACCAGAGTTGCTGAAGACACTACAAACTCAAATCATTAAGTGACTAACTCGAGTTTTGAGTTCCAGACTCGAGTTTTGTGTCCTAAACTCGAGTTTTCTCATAATCCAGAGGCAGATCACTTTCTGTAATGCAGTAAACTTGACTTTTGAGTATCTGGCTCGATTTTGCTCATCCAGAACCTGATATATGCTTGTTTTAACTTTGAATTGAGCCATCCCAACTTCCATTTGATCTTGGAGACTTCAAGAATCAAACTAAGAACTTGTATAATGATTTTCTCAGTTTATTCAGCAAGTTCTTCTTTCTTTCTTCTTTCTTCTTGATTATTCTCCATGAATAAACTCTTTCTTTCTTCTATTCTCTTGTTCTTTCTCCACATTAACAAATCTACATTAAATGTAGCAATTAGACAATGTATATGATATAAACTTTTTGCTCTTGCTAATGGCATCTATATAAGACATCATCAAAACTAATCATAACCAACAATCAAGTCTTAGGTACCCACCTTTTCTTGGGTCCTTTTGGGTTAGTTTGTACCTTAGGAGACACATATGTTCCTTTAGGTACCCATTGATAATTACCTATAGGTTTATCTTTCCTTTCTTTTCTATGAAAGCGTGCAGAAGTAGTATGGCCTTTTCTATTGTAGTAATTGCAGTGGGCAAATGGATTAGAAGAGTGAACAGATTTTCGAAAATAACTTAGGTAGTTCTTTTCTCCACTTTTCTTCTTGCCTTTCTTTTTATCAAGATCAGGATTGTAGCCTATTCCAGATTTATCATTTGTAAACCTTTGCTGTTTTAAAATAATGTCAAGCATTTCACTACCTTGAGTGAATTTTTCCAAAGTTTTTGAAAGGTAGTCATTTCTTTTTTGTAAAGTACAACAATTTTCGCAAATCTTTTCAGTGAGTTTTTTACAAGCCTTTTCAGAAGTAGAAGGTGAAGTTTTCTGAACTTGTTGTTCTAAATCCTTTACTCTTCTTTGCGAAAGCATAAGTTCTTTTGCAATCTTTTTAAATTCAAAATGAAGACTATTATATTCAGAAAGTAATTCATCAAAGGTTGGTTCAGAATCACTTACCTCTTCATTGTCTGATTCTTCTTGAGCAACAAGGCAAATGTTTGCTGTTTGTTCCTCATCCTCTTCTTCTTCATCAGATGAACTGTCTCCCCAAATGGCAGAGACATATGCTTTCTTTCTGAACGAGCTGAATCTATTCTTTTCCTTTTCCTTGTTTTTAGCTGAGGGCATTCTGACTTAATGTGACTAGGTTTATCACACTCATAGCATACGATGGGTTTCTTCGATTATGAGCTTGATCCACCTTTATGAGACTTTCTGAATCCCTGATTCTTTTTGTAGAATTTTCTGAACTTTCTGATTATCATGCCAAGCTCTTCTTCTTCATCCTCATTATCCAATTCTTTAGACTCATTGATGGTCTTGAGTGCAATTCCTTTGTTTTTACCATCAATTCCATCAAGCTCTTTTCTGAACTTGATTTTTCCCTCATATTCGGATAGGCTTCTGAAGAGAGCAGCTATAGATTGCATAGATTCTCCTCGGGCTTCTTCAATAGCTGTCACTTTAGCTTCCCAATCCTTGGTTAGTATATTTAAAATTTTTCTTACCTAAGTCTTTTGTTCATATACCTTCCCTAAGGCTGACAATTGATTGATGAGGTGACTGAAACGGAGCTGGAACTCTGCAATTGATTCTCCAGAATTCATGCGCAGAAGATCAAACTCGGTTGTGAGTGTATTGATCCTATTCTCCTTGATTCCTAAGGTTCCTTCATAGGCCACCTCCAATGCAACCCACATTTCTTTGGCACTGGGCAGATTGCAAATGCGAAAGTATTCCTTTTGGCTCAATGCACTCTGCAACATCAAAATAGCTTTGTTGTTAAGTACAACTTTCTTTTGGTCATATTCATCAAATTCTGCCTTTGTTTTTTGCACAATATTCTCTCCTATTTTCTTAGTAGGGACATAGTTTCCTTCCTCAATTACTTTCCACAGACCATACTCACTGGCCATCACAAATAGTTTGAATTTGGATTTCCAGAATGAGTAATGTTCACCATTAAAACCCGGTGGTTTGTTTATTGAGGCACCATCAGGTAGAATTCCTTCCATTGGATCTTTTTGTCTAGGATGTTAATCCTTTGAGCAGACAACCTTGCTCTGATACAAAATGAAAGTGGAAGAAATCACCAAGAGGGGGGTGAATTGAGGATTTTAAAAATTCTTTTCAACTCTAACAAATAAAGCTTAAGAAATGAATAATGAAAGAGTAGAGAAAGAAAAGCTCAGACACACAGGATTTATACTGGTTCGGTCTTAACCTTGACCTACGTCTAGTCCCCAGATACCTTCTGGGTGTTTCCACTAGTTCAACAGGTTTTTAACTACAATAATGAAGACATGACACAATCCTAATCACCTAGGACTTGCTCCCCCTTACACCTTGTAATTAAACAACCCAACTCACAGGTTCCACAACCTTGAGTTTACACAACCAAATACTTTAAAAGAATTTCAATCTCTCAAAAGAGTGAATATTGATAATCACTGAAGAACAGATAAAAGAATCACAATACAGACTCAAAAATGCAAATGTGTTCAAGTGTAGCTTCGTTGTATCTTGCTCTGAGTCTTCATAGCCTTTTATAGCCTAGCTGGATGAGCTAGCTGTTGCAATATCTTCTCCAATGTTCGACTGCAAATCTGGGAAATGACAGTTGCATATTTTGCTCTGTTCTTTTAATTCTTTGCTGAAATCCTGAAATGTGTTGTTGCAAAACGTCTTCCAGATTTTTAGTCATTCCATGATCTTAATTCAACCGTTTGAGATAATCTTAATATGTTACAACGGTCTGAACTAAACATCTGGGATAAGAAAGAAGAATCAACCCTGTTCTTGGTTCTTCATTAAATGCACTTATGCTGGATCTTGATTTCACCTTGATCTTGTGATGAACCTGTCTGAAACTTATCAAAAACTTTATCAATAATGTTAGGAATAATAATACAACAAGATATGATAATTTCAGATTAACCCATAATGATTTCGCAGATTGATTCAATCTGGTTTTTCAAAATCTCCGATGCAAACTCGAGTTTATAATCCTAGACTCGAGTTTGAGGTTCATCCACAAGGCATGACTATTGAGCATTGGTCTAAACTGGCAGTTTGCAAAAGCTAACTTGAGTTTGGTTTTTACATAGAAGAAAATCACGATTTGGTCTTGAATGGGATTTTGAACACATGGCTAAACTCGAGTTATTTAGTGACTGACTCGAGTTTGAAGCTTTTATGAAAATCTTAATTTTGAGTTCACAGCTTCAAAACTGGAGTTTAGAACTACAGACTAGAGTTTACAAGACCTGAAATATTGTATAGCTCTCTGTATGATCCAGACTCGAGTTTTGATATCCAAAACTCGAGTTTCAGTGAAAACTGAAACTTTTGAAATATCTCCATAAGTGTAAACTGGAGTTTCCATTTTCCAAACTGGAGTTTTCAAATCACTCATTTACTCGAGTGTTTTCTGTTTGAGCTAAACTCAAGTCACCAAAATCTTGACTCGAGTTTCAGTGTGAACTGAAACATTTGAAACATCTTTGAAGGCTCAAACTGGAGTTTAGAAATCATGTAATAACTCGAGTATTTTCAGTTTGTCCTAAACTCGAGTTTCCAGAAACTAGACTCAAGTTTCAGTGGTAGCTGAAGCTTTGAAAACTTCCTGTTAAGCTTAAATTGGAGTCTCTGAAATCAAAACTGGAGTTTACAAAATAAACAAGAGCTCGAGTGTCTCTGTTATAACCTAGACTCGAGTCTTCTACGTCCAGACTCGAGTTTCAATTGAAAACTTTAAACTTGAAGACTTTTGTATTTGGTAAACTGGAGTTTATGGATATGAAACTGGAGTTTTGAAATCTTGATAAAGCATTGAAGCTTTTGTTTGATCCTAAACTCGAGTTTCCAAAACATAGACTCGAGTTTACAGTTCTTAAGAATTTTGATTGCTCCCAGTGTAATGCAAACTTGAGTATGTCTTACACAAATTGGAGTTTGGCCAGCTTTGTAAAAACTAAGCTTCTGTCTGTCAAGTCCAAACTCGAGTTTCATTACCTAGACTCGAGTTTGCCTTGAACAGTAAGTTTTAGAACTTACCAAAGACAAACTTCAAATTTAGTTTACAATTGTCAGTTATCATCAAAACACATAGAGAACTAACAGTCTGGTAGTGTAAACTTGAGTCTATCGAAACCCTATATATATGTGATTGCTATGACTGTTCATTCACTACCCTCGAAACTCAAGTTTGCCCTAGAGTTTTCTCCGTACTCTCTCTGTTTTCATCTTCAAATCCACTTTCTCTTACACTTCAATGGCCTCAAATGAAACCTCCAGACCTTTCAACGATGATGAAGCTTCAAAATCATCCTCACCTTCTCCTCTTCAACGAAAACCTAGGATGAAATCCATTCCTACCCACAGATCTAGAAGGAAAAAGCTGATTCCCAAGAAGTTTGCATCAGGGATTGACAAGCAAATCCCAGGGATTCCTCACATTTCCTCCAGACCGAAGGGAATATCAATTCAAGAACCTACAGAGGAGCAATCAAGGAAGAAACTAGATTCTGTATCTGGGAAAGGGAAAGAGAAGATTAATGAACCTTCAAAGGGGTCCAAGAGAAAAAGAACGAGCCAAGCCTCTTCCAGAGCTCAAGCTTCTGCTAACCAAACCTCTGCTGATCAAACTGCTGAAAATCAATCAGTAACAAAAGTAATTTATGACATTTACAATCATTCCTCACCCAAACCAACTTCTTCACAGAAAACACAATTCTGTCCAACCAACAAGCTACCAAATTCAAGGAAGAATTTGGCAAAAAGCCCTTCTGTCCTGTAGTATCAGTAAACTTGGAAAATCTTAAGAAGGAGTGTAATCTCGATCTTTCCCCTAGTTAAACTAGTCCAAAAACCTCCTATCCATTTCTACACACTATACCCCCAACATTGTGAGATTATTTTACTTCAATATGCAATGGGGTACCACAAAGGAAGATGATCAAACTGTGAATAAGGAGAGTGTTTCTACCATGGTTAGGGGAGTGAACATTACCCTTTCTACTTCCATCCTGAACACAATCCTGGACATTGCCAATCCTCCCCCTCTCCCTACAATAGAATATTCCAATAGGCAATGTCATCAAATATTGAAACCCATGAAGATGGAGGAAATCACCAAGAGGGGGTGAATTGGGGATTTAAAATTTCTTTTGGACTCCTTTTTTTAAAAACCGTGAGAAGTAAATGATGAGAGAGTAAAAGTAGAAAAGCTGGACATAGAGAATTTATACTGGTTCGGTCTCAACCTTGACCTACGTCTAGTCCCCAGATATCTACTTCGTATTTTCACTAGTTCAACAAGCCTAAACTACAACAATGTAAACTACAAGCAATCTTATCCACCAAGGACTTGCTCCCCCTTACACTATGTAATTAAGCTTTCCAACTCACAGGTTTCCACAACCTTGAGCTTTCACAAATACAAATGATTTCAAAAAATCAAAACTCTCAAAAAGAGTAGATAAAGATAAACACTGAAGAATAAGTTGAAAATAATAATACATACTCAAATTTCAAAGTGTAATCAAGATAGCTTCGTTGTGTGTCTTTTGCTTTGAGTCTTCACAGCCTTTTATAGACTAAATGGATGAGCTAGCCGTTGCAATTCTTTCTCTAAGGTTCAGCTGCAATTCTGGAAAAATGGCAGTTACATATTTTGCTCTGTTGTTTGAATGCTTAGTTGGAATTTTGGAATTTAGTTGTTGCAGAAGGTCTTCTAGATTTTCAGTCATTCTATGATCGCAATTTGACCGTTTAAAGTGATCCTGAAGTGCTGCAACGGTCTGAACTGAGCATCTGGGATAAGGGAGAAAGATCAGCCCTGTTCTTGGTTCTTCATTTAATGCACTTATCCTGGATCTTGATTTCACCTTGATCTTAGCTAATCTTATCTGAAAAATACTCAAAACTTCATCAAATACATTAGAAACAATAATATCATATGATAGAATAATTTTAGATTGACCCATTAAGATTTCGCAGATCAACATCATTTGATTTTTCAAAATCCCCGATGCAAAGTCGAGTTTGTTCTTCCAGACTCGAGTTTGGAGTTCATCCAGAAAGCATGTCGGTTGGTCAATGGTCTAAACTTGCAGTCTGTAAAAGCTAACTCGAGTTTGGCTTTTACAGAGAGAACTGTTGGGCTCTGGACTTGGGATGGAACTTTGGGCATGAAGCTAAACTCGAGTCAATTAGTGACTAACTCGAGTTTGGGTCTATGTTTGAAGAATAGGCTTAAGTTCGTAATCTTCCAGACTGGAGTTTAGGGTCATAGACTCGAGTTTGTAGTGTAGCCAAATGGATGATCTTTTTGTATGATCCAGACTCGAGTTTGGGGAGCAAACTCGAGTTTCAGTGACTACCGAAACATTTGAGGTTTATCTGGGTCAAGTGCAAACTGGAGTTTGGAAGGCCAGACTGGAGTTTGGGAGTCTATTAAGTTTTCTGGGTTCCTTTCTGTTTAGTCTAAACTCGAGTTTGATAATCCAGACTCGAGTTTGGCTTGCTTGGGATTCTGTATCTTCCAGACTTCAGGTTTGATTTGCAAACTGGAGTTTAGCTTGATGTGAAAATTTTGGATTCCTTTCTGTGTCTGCCCAGACTCGAGTTTGTCTATGCAGACTCGAGTTTGGCTTTTATGCAGAATTGAACATCTTTCTGTCAAGTCTCAAACTCGAGTTTGCCTTTGACAGTGAGATTTTTATATTGCCAAAAACAAACTTCATATCAAGTTTACAATTGCTAGTTATCATCAAAACACATTGAGAACTAACATTCTCCCCCTTTTTGTTGATGACAGCACTTGTAAACTTGAAGTTTCAGAAATTTGATATTCAGTTCAAGATTTAGAAGTTGTTAAGCATAAATCAAGGTAAGTCAAATAGTCAAATAATGTAACATTTGTCATTTGATTTAGCAAGAATACACAAATGATTACAATCATAAGAGAGCAAGTTTACAAGCACAAGAGCAAACTGAAAGGACAATAAGCAGTTAAAACTAACTAAAATATCACAACTCAAAAACACTCAAGATTGCTCTGAGGTGTTTTCTCCCCCTTTGTCATCATCAAGAGGAAGGGTAGGGTCAACTGGAGGGGTAGGTGGATGAGAAGTCTGAGATGTAGAGGCTGAAATGTTAAGGTGCTGCATGATCTGGTCTAACTGAGCCTTCATGGCATCTTGAGATTCAATCAAAGCTTGATTGGTCTTGGTGAGCTCAGACACAATCTTGCCTATCTCAGTTTCAACCTTTGCAGCAAAAGTATCCAGTGCTGCATCAACAATTTCTTTGATTATGGCAGCAAAGTTAAAGGGGATGGAAGTCTGAGGAGGTGGAGGAGCTGATTGGGCCTCATGAACTCGAGAGTAGGTAGCTCTGGTTCTGGAGGGTGCTCTTGACTGGCCAGACCCTTCAGCATCAAAGCTAATCTTCATTAGGTGCAGTTGAGGCTTCCAAAAAGTTGGTGGTCAAATGATGGTGTCTATGGCTCCAACATGCCAGATCTTATAGTAGAAGAGAATGACAGATATCAAGGATGGGAAAGGAATATGGGATGTCACTCTAGATCCAAACCTGAATCGAACCATCTCCTCAAACACCTATTGTCCTATGTTAAGTGGCTTCTTGTCCACTATAGCCGCAAAGGGGGCATAATCTCTCTTGGTGAAGTGAGTAAAGTTGCCACCTTTCTGAACTAGGTTTCTGGAATAGATATACCAAAGTACCCGGTAGATGGGGGACATAGAAGCAGGTTTGAATTGAAGAGAGAGCAGTTGGTCTTCAGTGACAGGCTCATTAGGTAGTAGGATTTGAAGATACTCCCTATTTGAATATTCTATGGTGTGGTGAGGAGGAGGATTGTTAATACCTAGAATAGAGTTCAAGATAGAAGCAGAAAGGGTAATGTTTACTCCCCTAACTGTGGTGGTTACCCTCTTCTTATTCACAATTTGGTCATCTTCCTCTGAGGTTCCCCATTGCATGTTAAAGTAGAATAGTTTCACAATATTAGGAGTGAAATGGGCAGAGATGGATAGGAAGTTTTTGAACTGGTTTAGCCATGGGGAGAGATCAAGGTTGCATTCCTGTCTAAGGTTATCTAAGTTGACAAAAACTACAAGACAAAAAGGCTTTTTACCAAATTCCTCTTTGAATTTGGTAGCTTGTTCGCCTGACAGAATTGTATTTTGGGTGTTTGTAACATCCCAAATTTCTGGGATTTTAACATTGGAATATTATATGTGAATGAAATGATAAATTTGGGCAAAACTAATCATTTGCAATTAAGGTTTAAGTTTTTCCTTAATTTATTTGGGAAGAAAATAAATTTAAGGAAAATAATAAATAATAAGGGACTTATTTCCATAAATGACAATAATAGACAAATTGCAAATAAATTAGTGTGATAAATAAATTATCACTATGATTAAATAATATGATGGCCAAAGGAAATAAAATAAGGAAGTATATATATATTTATATATTAAAAAGAAAAAGAAAAAAACAGCACTAATGGGCCACGGTTTTCGGCCATATAAGATAGGCCCAAAATCAACCAAAATATCTGCTAAAGTTTAAAGCCATGTAAAAACTTAGCAGCAATATATAATTCTCCATTCTTCTCCCATTAGGTCCAGTCCGTTTCAGCAAATCATAATCAAACCGCTAAGCAACACGTAATGGACCAGCTGTCAACATTTCATCGTGCATGTGGAGATCATTAGGATTATATATGCATGTCTCTATTTCTTCGTTTTCCCATTCTGTATAAGACACGCTGAGACAGAAAGTGAGAACGAGAGAGTTTTGGAGAGCTTCCTATTTCCTCTATTTCGTCATCCGTGGAGCAGAGCAAGACTAGCATTGGATCATTACCTTCAATCCTTGAAAACCGAAGGTGATCATCAACCTTGTCTCTTCTTTCATTTTCGGTCGTAGTCTGGAAACTGAACTAAAGCAAGATAAACTGAAAAATGAAAGGAATCTGAAGTATTGTTTGCTGAAACCGAAACCTAAAACAGGGGTTGTTGGAATAAAGAAATATATATAAACACATGAATATTAAGTTGCTGGAAGTTGAAACTAAGAATAGAGGGACTGTTAGCACGTGTTTTTGCTGTCATGCATGGTCTCTGATCATAAAACATTTTGCTGTAAAAAATGTTTTCTGCTGTCGTGTTTCAGCTGAAGCAAAAGGACAAGTTTTTGCCTTCACACACTTACATATATATGGGTCCTCGTGCTTCCTCTTTACTGTGTGTGTGCATCAGAGTTTTAAATCTGTTTTTTTTTTTGGGTTTCAAACCATTATTGAAAACTGAAATGAGACTAGGAGTTGTTAACATCGTTGTTGGCGTCTTTGAGCATAGCTTATGATTTATATCAACTGTGCTTTCATAAGTTTTGCCAAAACGTTGCTTGCTATTAAGGAAAAAAAAAGCTTGAGGTGTAAAAAGCCTTACCATTTTCTCCTACCTGATTGCATGCATGCAAAATACTGAACATATTGGGGGGGCTTAACTGAAAATATACACCTTTATATATATATATTATGTTTGTTGTCTTCAATCCAAGGAAGAGAATAAAACAAATGCATGTAGGTTATTTTGGGTTGTCTCTGCATGTGTGAAAAGAAGGAAATGAAATAGAGAGATATATATATGGGTATAAAAGAGCCATGTCTTTTTGCTGTCATTTAAAAGAAAAAGGAAGAATTTAATGTTCTGCATTTCTTTGTATGTGTGTCGGATTGCTCAGTGAAAAAAAAAGAAAGCGAAGAAAGGAAAAGAAAACCCTGAGGGATTATATATATGTTTGTGTATAAGTGTGTGAAGTGTCTGCATGAGAAGAAGAAAATGCATGTGAATATATATATGTTGAATGCGTGTTGTATATAAGTATAGTTCTTTCCTACATCTTTATACATATATATCAAAAGTATGGTTTTTAAAAGGAAAAGAAAGAAAAAACGCTGAATGTGCTTTCTGCTGGAAGTGAAGAAAAGTATATAAACATATATATATGTTAACTTTTCAAAGTCAAATGATTAATTAGGAATAATATACAGAAAAGTTTCTGCCATAGAATAAGCATATCGTGGGTTTTGTTTGCTGTTTGTGTTGTTCTTTTTGGTCTGTTTATGTAAGGCACGTTATGGGGCTGTTGTTGTGAATATGGTTCAGCCCCATACCCAATTAATGGTGCAGGAACAACTACTATTATATACATGTACATGTTAGCTAAATATGGACCTTGTATTTACATGCTTATTTATATAATGCAAGTATGTTCATAGTTCCTATATTATTTATTAAATTTAATTTGACAAAGCATATGGGTATGTGCCTTGAATCTAAAATAAAGGTTGTTATTTTAACCCACTAATATTTTTAAGTGTATGTATAATTAAATAAGTATACATATTATGGAGCTCAATTATTTTAAGTGTTTGATTAAATGAATATGAATTCATGTCCTGGAGAGCTATTGCATTCAAATTAGTAATTAGAAATATCAAAATAAATAGAGAGAAATTAGTAACAATATTAGATTGATAATAACAACAAATAATGTTATTATTAGGAAGGAAGTGATAATGACCAATGATAAATGGGGAATTATTATTATTATTGG
The DNA here is from genome assembly GCA_037074495.1 of Acacia confusa. Lineage (NCBI taxonomy): Eukaryota > Viridiplantae > Streptophyta > Magnoliopsida > Fabales > Fabaceae > Acacia > Acacia confusa. The sequence goes on from CM073514.1 coordinate 20,952,261, forward strand.
GAATAATAATAATAATAATAATAATAATAAAATTATTATTAGAGAAAAATTAAGGGATTACTAATTATTATTAATCCTTAGACTAATTCATGTAATTAGTGTATTTGCGATTCAAATAAGTAACTGACAGCGATGATTAACATTTTTAGGCAGACCTTGGTATTCACTTGATCCCAACAAATTCAGTACAAAGGAAAGGGATACAAGGTTGAGGTAGGTAACTTTAATCTTATAATCATGTATGTTAATGTTATGCAAATATTAGCTGATCATGTATGCTGGTTGAACTACTTGTTTATATTATCCTGATTGGCCATGGATATTGAGGCTGAGGTCTCATGGGGCTGCGGTCCTAAACAAGAGCTGCGGTTCTTGGCCGTTAACTGCGGTTACGGTTATTTCTTCCATGCTTTAAACATGTGCTATTATGTCATTTCTATTTTCATACATGTGCATGAGATTAACTGTTACCCTGGGGTCCATTCATTTGGACTCCAACACCCGTGAAAGATACAGGAACCAGTTCGGGATCAAAGAGCAAGAAGTAGCTGTAAGGAATACAGCAGTTGAATCTTTTGGACATTTGGGATTACTGTAATATATTTTATGTTTATCATTTCGCTTATTTTTGGATTATTGTATCTAATGTCCAACTATAGGATGAGACCGAATCGCGAAAAATTTACCTGTATTTTTTTATATAACAGTAAATTCCAGAAATTTTTATTTCATAAATAAAAGTTGTCCAAATCTCCTCGATCTATTTCTGCGGTAACTCTAGTTAAATAAAGGCCCCAAAGGCCGGGTGCCACAGTGTTGAAATCAGAAGGAGGTGAATTGTGGTTGTAAATCTCAAAGATGGCTTTTGTTACCGTTGGAGTCTCAGACTCATCAGGGGAAGGAGGATTTGTAGAGGCTTGAGCCTTGGAAGAAGCTTGGCACTGGGTGGTTCTCTTTCTCTTGGAGCCCTTTGAGGATTCAGTTGCTTTATCTTTCCCTTTTCCAGCTACTATGGTTTCTGCCTTGATTGAGTCTCAGTGGGCTCTTGAATTGAAATGCTCTTCGGTCTGGGGGAAGTGTGAGGGATCCCTGGGATTTGCTTATCGATTCCTGAAGCAAACTTCTTGGGAATCAATTTTTCCCTTCTAGGTCTGTGAGTAGGAATGGATTTCATCCTAGGTTTTCGTTGAAGGGGAGAGGGTGAGGTAGATTTTGAAGCTTCCTCTTCGTTGGAAGGTTGGAGTGGTTGATTTGAGGCCATTGAAGTTAGAGAGGATGAATTCGAAGATGAAGAGCAGAGAGGGTACGGAGAAAACTCTAGGGCAAACTTGAGTTTGAGAGTTGCAAAGTGAACAGTCACAACAACCACATATATATAGAGTTCCGATAGACTCGAGTTTACAAGCCAGACTCGAGTTTGGAAGAGTGGGATACTTACCTGGACTTCAAGGATGTAGCTGTGAATCCTTGAAACCCCGACAAACTCGAGTTTGTATCTGCTGACTCGAGTTTGAAGTCTCCTCTGATTTTCATATTTCTCTCTGTGTAATGCAAACTCGAGTCACTTACTTAATGACTCGAGTTTGGAGGCTCTTCAAGAACTTCAGGATTCCTCTTGTTTGATGCAGACTCGAGTCAGTCACTTTAATGACTCGAGTTTGGCCTGGTTCCAGAAACTCGGTTGTTGTAGGTTCCCGATAAACTCGAGTTTAGCTGTACTGACTCGAGTTTGGCACCTGGCAGACCTTGAGGTTCATCTTGCAAAAACACATCTAAACACTCCGATACTTAAGTTAGTAATAATTGACCATCAAAACACATAGTTAGCATTGGGATAGAGTCATCTTACAATTCATTGGGATTTACCATTCCCAATTCTATTCTAATAAAGGTAAATTGCTCCTTTGCAAGTGGTTTTGTGAAGATATCCGCAAGCTGTTGATGAGTTGGGATGAATAATACTTTGACATCCTTCTTTTGAATATGATCTCGAATGAAGTGATGTCTGACATCAATATGCTTAGTTCTGGTATGATAGACAAGATTTTTGGCTAAGCTGATGGTACTTGTGTTATCACAAAGGATTGGAATTTCCTTTAGATGAGTTCCAAGATCTTGGATCTGTTGCTTGTGTTGGTTATGATTAGTTTTGATGATGTCTTATGCCATTAGTAAGAGCAAAAAGTTTATACCATATACATTGACTAATTGCTAAATTTAATGTAGATTTGTTCATATGGAGAAAGAACAAGAGAAGAGAAGAAAGAAAGAGTTGATTCATGGAGAACAATCAAGAAGAGAGAAGAAAGAAAGAAGAACTTGCTGGATAAACTGAGAAAATCATTATACAAGTTCTTAGTTTGATTCTTGAAGTCCCTAGGATCAAATGAAAGTTAGGAAAGCTCAATTCAGAGTTAAAACAAGCATATATCAGGTTTTGGATGAGCAAAATCGAGCCAGATACTCAAAAGTCAAGTTTACTGCATTACTGGAAGTGATCTGCCTCTGGATTATGAGAAAACTCGAGTTTAGAACATAAAACTCGAGTCTGGAACTCAAAACTCGAGTTGGTCACTTAATGACTCGAGTTTGTAGTGTCTTTAGCAACTCTGGCGTCTCTGGATCAGCAAAACTCGAGTTTGGCAATGTAAACTTGAGTTTGAAACTCAAAACTCGAGTTAGTCACTTAATGACTCGAGTTTAGCAAGCTTTCAGCAACTCTGTTCAACTCTGTTCACGTTCAGCACGGGCGACCTCTGGTAATTCGATGATATCTTCCAAACCAGAGATCGGTTTAAGATGAAATCAATTTTGTATGAAACTAGACATCCAATGCGTCATCTTGACAAAGTTTCATGCCCAAAGAAGCTAAGATGAGAGAGCTATGAATTTAAGAAGTTTAAACAGGAATTCACGCCACACAGCTGACCCAGGTTCAGTAATTTGAGGATATCTCACAATCTACAAATCTAAATGAGCTGAAATCGGTGGCATATGAAAATAGACTCACATACCTTTCTAGAAACATAAATATCATGGAAAAAAAAGATCAAATGAGTGAGGTATGAATTTTTGAAGTTGACAGTCAATTCAGGATGCTGGAAAAACGCTGGACAAAGAACAGTCTTCGTTCATTGGATCATAACTATCATATTACAATGAGTTTGGAGCTGATTCTTCTTGAATTGGAAAGAAGACTTAAAGAGTCTAATGGAGACAAGCACTTGATTCCAGGAATTGATCTTTATCATGTAAAGAGAGAAAGAACTTGTGAGAAGAATGTTTGATTGGGCCATGGAGAAGAAAACTCGAGTTTGTGTTAGCAAACTCCAGTTTTGCACTTGACAGAGAGCAAGATATTTTCATCATTGAAGGAAACTCGAGTTAGTCACTTAATGACTCGAGTTTAGCCTTATGTTCAAGTGTGATTCAAGACTCAAATCGCGACATTCCTCTCTGGAAGACCTAAACTCGAGTTTGGATTTCTAAACTCCAGTTTAGCCCATTGCAAATTCCAGTTTTAGTCGCTAAAGTTTTAAGAATCAGATTGTGCCAACTTACAAAAACTTCATGGTTGATCTTAATACTTTATATCATCTATTGCTATTGTTTCTAATCATGATTAATCAGTTTTCTAGGAAGTTTCAGATGATTAAAAGCTTGAGATAACATCAAACTTGACAGAAATCAAAATCTATCATAAGCATGAAGATAAAGATTGCTGCAGATTTTCAGAAATGGCAAGGAAGGCAGAACCGAATGAGAAATTTGGAGAAACGAAGCTGAATGCTCAACTGTAATGAATTCAAACGTTCTACAATCTTGATATGCTTGAGTTTCAGATTTTAGAAGATTTAGATTTGCTTTAAATTAAATAAAGCAACTCCATGAACCACTTGTATTATTTTAATATATCTTCTCAACAAAGCAAATGGATGACAGCCTGGAAAGAAGCCCAACCATTCTTCAATGCAGACAACAAGGCTCCTACCAACAAAGGCTGCTAAACATCTTGGGAGACATTCTTGAAGGGACAAAACTCAAATATTCAAATCTGTAAATGTTCCCAACAGTCATATTCAAACAAAAGTGGTCACAACAGCTAGATCCATGAAGAAACACTCACAACAGCTATATTTTCGAATGAGTCCAAGTCTGAATGGATCTGCAATGGTCACAAGCTTCAATTAGCATAAATACCCGAAGACTTGAAGACTCCAACTGAGGAGAGTGTGGAAGAAGAGCAGAAAAATGTAGAGACAAGCTTACACCTTCAACATGTTAATACTCTGATTTTCATATCATTTACTCTTTGTTCTCAATGTCTACATAGCTTATCATTGAGAGTGAAATGATTTGTATTGTGCTTCAATGTTTACTCATTCACTTCTGAGAGAGAAGATTCATTGTAAATTAATTTATTTGAGAGTTACTCAAGATTGGGTGATCTTGAGTGGGAAACACTGTGTTGTGATTACAGCTTGTAAGGGGAGTGAATCCTAGGAAGAGGATTACTTCGAGTACAGAGTGTGTAATCAAGCAAGTGTATTGATTATATTTTGTAAGGGGGAGTAAATCCTAGTGAGAGGATTACTTTAAGTACAGAACGTGTAATCAAAGTGAGAGATTGTGAAGGTTGCACAAGTGCCCGACTAAACTTGTGAGGTTGTAAAGGCTTTTCTCTTGTGCCCGGTTAGACAAGGAGATAGTGGATTGAAATCTCAGGAGGAGTCTGGGGACTGGACGTAGGTCATCGTGGATTGGACCGAACCAGGATAAATCACAGTTTGCATACTCTTTTCCCTAAACTCTTTTATTTCCAGTATACATATTTGGATAACTGATTACTGTCATTGAACTGATTTCAAATTAGTTGCGAAAAGTTTTCAAAGTTTCTAAAGTTTTATCAAACACCCAATTCACCCCCCCCTCTTGGGTGATAGCCAGATCCAACATTTGGTATTAGAGTAAGGTCTCTTGTTTAAAGGACTTAACAGTCTCAAGAGTCACAATGGCTAATCTTGAGTGTTGCTGGCTTCCAAAAGGTGCTAATCATACCATTCCACCATTTTTGGAAGATATAGAATTTTGGTTTTGGAAAGCTAAAATGACAAGTTTTCTTAAAGCGTCTGATTTTGATATGTGGAAAGTTTTTACAACTGATTTTGATTTCAAATCAAGAAAGGATTTTACATAAGGGGAAATGAAAATGTTTTTGTTGAACATTAGAGCAATGAACATATTATATAGTGCTTTAACTGAAAATGATTTTGAGAAAATCAAGTCTTGCTCTAGTGCTAAGGAAATATGGAATAGTCTTGATTCTATGTATGCTTCTAACAATTGTGTTGAAGTTGAAAGCATTGACAGTTCATCTAATACTATGAGTTGCAAATCCATTGATGAACAACTAGAAGTTCAGAATGAAGAAGGAGAAATCTTAAAACACTTCCATGATTCAGTCAACACAAAAGAACAAGAGAATGAGGACTCCCAGGAAGAGCTCATGGACATTTGTGATCAATCATCATCAAAAGCTCTAGTTGCTCATGTGGTAAAAAGTTCTAACTCTTCTTGTACAGACAAGAAAAATGCTTTTGAACAATCACATAGAGTTGTTTATCAATCAGCTATTGATTCTAATTTGAAAAACAAAAACATTTTTGAAAATGATACTGGAAATTTTATTGGGGAGAAAGAACAACTAAATGAGATTTATTTTGATCTTCAATCCATTGATCAACACAATACTTGCAAAACTGTTCATAATAAGCATCATTCTATTATTTGCAATTATTGTGTAAAACTGGTCATATTTCTTACACATGCTATATTAGGAGAAATATTAATGTGAGAAATAAATATGTTTGGGTTCCAAAAGGACAAATAAGGTCCAATACTAACAGTGAAGGACCCAAGTATAAATGGGTACCAAAATGTCCATCTAGTATTCTATGTGTACAGGATGATTCTAAAAGCAATGGACACTATGGTACAAAGAAGATGAGGAAAAATCCAAGAGTGTCTCATGAGCCTAAAAGGAAACTCACATCAAATAGGAGAACTCTCGGAGCATCCACTGGAGTTTGCATCAGGGATTTTGAAAAATCAAATGATATTGATCTGCGAAATTTTAATGGGTCAATCTAAAATTATTCTATCATATGATATTATTGTTTCTAATGTCTTTGATGAAGTTTTGAGTATTTTTCAGATAAGATTAGCTAAGATCAAGGTGAGATCAAGATCCAGGATAAGTGTATTAAATGAAGAACCAAGAACAGGGCTGATCTTTCTCCCTTATCCCAGATGCTCAGTTCAGACCGTTGCAACACTTCAGGATCACTCTAAACGGTCAAATTACGATCATAGAATGACTAAAAATTTGGAAGACCTTCTGCAACAACTAAATTCTAAAATTCCAGCTAAGAATTCAAAGAACATAGCAAAATATGCAACTGCCATTTTTCCAAAATTGCAGCTAAACGTTAGAGAAAGAATTGCAACAGCTAGCTCATCCATTTAGTCTATAAAAGGCTGTGAAGACTCAAAGCAAAAGACACACAACGAAGCTATCTTGATTACACTTTGAAATTTGAGTCTGTATTATTATTTTCAACTTGTTCTTCAGTGTTTATCTTTATCTACTCTTTTTGAGAGTTTTGATTCTTTGAAATCATTTGTATTTGTGAAAGCTCAAGGTTGTGGAAACCTGTGAGTTGGGAAGCTTAATTACATAGTGTAAGGGGGAGCAAGTCCTTGGTGGATAGGATTGCTTATAGTTTACATTGTTGTAGTTTAAGCTTGTTGAACTAGTGAAAATACCAAGTAGATATCTGGGGACTGGACGTAGGTCCAGGTTGAGACCGAACTAGTATAAATTCTCTGTGTCCAGCTTTTCTACGTTTACTCTCTCATCATTTACTTCTCACGGTTTTTTTAAAAAAAGGGAGTCCAAAAGAAATTTTAAATCCCCAATTCACCCCCCCTCTTGGTAATTTCTTCCATCTTCAGAAGATACAGCTACTGTGTTTTACTTCTTGCTAAACCGTGAGACAAGTGAATTTCCAAAGAATTCACATTGTCCACTTGTTCTTTTCCGATCAGTTTTGTATCCAGCATGATTTGAGTTAGAGTAAGCCACTAAGTGTGCAGGTTGACCTTTGGGAAACCACAATCCCAATTCTTCTGTATCGCGTAGGTATCTGAAGATTCTTTTCACGTGTTCGGCATGAGATTCCTTAGGTGCGGATTGAAATCTAGCACACATTCCCACACTGAATTGTATGTCCGATCTGCTTGCTGTCAAGTAGAGTAGTGATCTAATCATGCCTATGTACCTTGTGATATTGAAGTTTTTTCCCTTCTCATCGACATCTAAGGCAGCAGTTGAGCTCATTGGTGTGTCTGCTCTACTACAATCTTGGAGACCATATTTCTTGAGTAGGTCTCTTAGGTACTTAGTTTGAGATATGAATATCACGTTCTTACGTTGCTTGATTTGAAGACCAAGAAAATAGTTGAGCTCTCCCATTATTGACATTTCAAACTCACCCTGCATGGTCTCAGAAAATTCCTTGCACAAAGCATCGTTAGTAGCACCGAATATCATCTACATAGATTTGTACAAGTAGGATTTCATTCATTTTGTTACTTTTAATGAACAGAGTGGTATCTGTTTTACCTCTTACAAATCCGTGATCTAGAAGGAATTTACTTAGCCTTTCATACCAAGCTCTAGGAGCTTGTTTTAAGCCATATAAAGCCTTCTTTAGTTTGAAAACATGATCTGGATGAAATTCATCCTCAAAACCAGAAGGTTGTTCAACATAGACTTCTTCTTGAATGAACCCATTTAAAAATGCTGATTTTACATCCATTTGATATAGTTTAAAACCTTTAATGCAAGCAAAGGCTAGAAGGACCCTTATGGCTTCCAATCTTGCAGCTGGAGCATAAGTTTCTTCATAGTCAATTCCTTCTTCTTGGTTATATCCTTTAGCTACTAATCTTGCCTTGTTAAGGACAATGATTGCAGACTCATCGCGTTTGTTATTGAATACCCATTTGGTGCCAATGACTGGATGGTCTTTGGGCCAAGGTACTAAGTCCCAAACTTGATTTCTTTCAAATTGATATAATTCCTCTTGCATTGCTATCACCCAATCATTGTCTGAAAGGGCTTCTTCAATCTTAGAAGGTTCTATTTCTAAAATAAAAGTTGAAAAGGTAACTTCATTCAAGATGCTTTGCCTGGTTCTAACTCCTTGACTTGCATCACCTATGACTTGGTCCAGTGGATGACTCCTACTGTATTTCCAAGCTTTAGGCTGGGTTAGACCAGGATTTTCACAAGTATGTTCAGATTCAGCTTCTGGTTCTCTTTGTAAGTCATTTTCAGAATTTTCCAAAACAGAAGAAGATTTTGAAGAAGGTGGATTCAGAATCTCATCATCTTCATCAATCATTGATTTGTTAGAGTTGGTTTCATAGAAAACAACATGGATCGATTCTTTTATAGTTCTAGTGGAGAGATTGTATATTCTATAAGCCTTACTCCTAGAAGAATAGCCAAGGAATGTACCTTCATCAACTTTGGAATCAAATTTACCTACATTTTCCTTCCGTTCTTGTGGATAAAATATTTGCATCCAAAGATATGCAACTGAGCTATGTTGGGCTTTCTTCCCTTGAAAAGTTCGTATGGAGTCTTGTTCAGCTTTTTCCTAATATAAGCTCAGTTAGCGATGTAGCAAGCTGTGTTCATTGCATCTGCCCAAAACACTTGGGAGGTCTGATTCTCATTCAGCATTGCTCTTGCCATTTCTGTGAGGATCCTATTCTTTCTTTCAACTACTCCATTTTTTTGGGGAGTTCTTGGAGCAAAGAAGTTGTGATGTATCCCCATTTTATCACAAAGTTCCTCAAAGGAGTGATTCTCAAATTCTCCTCCATGGTCGGTTCGGATTCCTGCAATAGATAGACCTTTCTCGTTTTGGACTTTCTTGGCAAATATAACAAATTGATCAAATGCTTCACTTTTAACATATAAGAATAATGTCCAAGTATATCTTGAGAAATCATCAACTATTACTAGAGTGTACAAGTTTCCACCAAAACTTTTTACTCTAGCTGGACCAACTAAGTCCATATGTAGTAATTGAAGTGGTCTATTAGTTGAGATCTTAGTTTTAGAATGAAAGATGATTTAGTTTGTTTTCCCTTTTGGCATGCTTCACAAATCATATCCTTTTTGAAATTAAGATTTGGCAAACCAATAACTAAATCCTTTTTCAACAGTTTATCAAGTTGGGAGATATTAACATGTGCTAAGCGTTTGTGCGACAGCCATCCTCCATCTAAATTACTCATGAAACATTTTTCAGAAAGTAAGTTAGTTGGAAGTTCAAGGGTATAGCAGTTACCTTCCCTTGCTTCCTTGTGGTTGTTGTTCTTTTGAGACTTCCGGAAGGCTTAATCCTTTTTGTAGAATTTCTTGAATCGTCGGACCATCATTCCTATCTCTTCGTCATCTATCTCTTCATCATCCGAGTTCCTATCTTCCTTGTTAGTCTTGAGAGCAATTCCCTTCTATTTCCCTTCTATTTCATCAAGCCCTTTTTTAAACTTGATTTTGCCTTCGTATTCTGACAGGCATCCAAAGAGAGCTACTACAAATTGCATGGATTCTCCTTTTGCTTCCTTTATGGCTGTCACTTTAGCTTCCTAATCTTTGGTTAGTATATTTAAAATTTTTCTTACCTGAGTTTTTTGATCGTACACCTTTCCCAAAGCTGACAATTGGTTGATCAAGTGGGTGAAGCGGAGCTGAAACTCTGCAATTGATTCTCCAGATTTCATGCGTAGGAGATCAAATTTGGTAGTGAGTGTGTTGATCCGGTTCTCCTTGATTCCTAAGGTACCTTCATATGCAACTTCTAGTGCATCCCACATTTCTTTGGCACTTGGCAAATTGCAAATGCGAAAGTACTCTTTTTGGCTCAAGGCACTCTGCAACATTAGGATGGCTTTGTTGTTAAGAACAATCTTCTTTTGATCACTTTCATCATACTCTTCACTCTTTTTTGGTACTAGACTCTCACAAACTTTCTTTCTAAGAACATAATTCCCTTCCTCAATGATTTCCCACAGACCATACTCACTGCCCATCACAAATACTTTGAATTTGGATTTCCAAAATGAGTAGTGTTCACCATTGAATCCCGGTGGTTTGTTAATTGAAGCTTGTGGAACCTGTGAGTTGGGTTGTTTAATTACAAGGTGTAAGGGGGAGCAAGTCCTAGGTGATTAGGATTGTGTCTTGTCTTCATTGTTGTAGTTAAAAAACTGTTGAACTAGTGGAAACACCCAGAAGGTATCTGGGGACTAGACGTAAGTCAAGGTTAAGACCGAACCAGTATAAATCCTGTGTGTCTGAGCTTTTCTTTCTCTACTCTTTCATTATTCATTTCTTAAGCTTTATTTGTTAGAGTTGAAAAGAATTTTTAAAATCCCCAATTCACCCCCTCTTGGTGATTTCTTCCACTTTCACAGACTCGAGTTTGGATGAGTGAATACTTACCTGGACTTCAAGGATGTTCCTGTGAATCCTTGAATCCCCGACAAACTCGAGTTTGTATATGCTGACTTGAGTTTGGAGTTTCTTTAGATTTTTAAGCTTTTCTGTGTGTGGTGCAGACTCGAGTCACTCACTTAATGACTCGAGTTTAGAGGCTTTCCAAGGACTTCTCTTGTTTGATGCAGACTCGAGTCAGTCACTTAATGACTCGAGTTTGGATGAGTCTTGAAACTCAGTTGTTGTTTGTCCCCGATAAACTCGAGTTGATCTTTACTGAATCGAGTTTGCCTCTAGCAGACTTTATTATTCATCCTACAAAAACACATCTAAGTACTCCGATGCTTAAGTTAGTAACAGTTAATCATCAAAAACATAATTAACATTGAGATAGAGTCATCTTACAATTCATTGGGATTTACCATTCCCAATTCTCTTCTAATAAAAGTAAATTGCTCCTTTGCAAGTGGTTTTAGTGAAGATGTTAGCAAGTTGTTGATGAGTTGGGATAAACATGACCTTGACATCTTTCTTTTGAACATGATCTCGAATAAAATGGTGTCTGACATCAATGTGCTTTGTTCTGGTATGATAGACAGGATTCTTGGCTAAGCTGATAGTACTTGTATTATCACAAAGGATGGGAATTTCCTTCAGGTGATTTCCAAGATCTTGGATCTGTTACTTGAGCCACAGGACTTGTGAGTAGCAACATACTAAGCTTCAGTTGAGGATATAGCTACTGTGTTATGCTTTTTGCTAAACCATGAGACAAGTGAGTTTCCAAAGAGTTCACATTGTCCACTTGTGCTTTTACGGTCAGTCTTGTATCCTGCATAATCAGAGTCAGAATAGGCTACTAAGTGTGCAGGCTGACCTTTGGGAAACCATAATCCCAATTCTTCTGTATCACGCAAGTATCTGAAGATTCTTTTTACATGTTCAGCATGGGATTCCTTAGGAGTAGCTTGGAATCAAGCACATATCCCTACACTAAATTGTACGTCTGGTCTGCTTGTTGTCAAGTAGAGTAATGATCCAATCATGTCTCTATACCTTGTGATATTAAAGTCCTTTCCTTTCTCATCGGCATCTAAGGTAGTAGTTGAGCTCATTGGTGTGTCTGCCCCATTACAATTTTGAAGACCGTATTTCTTGAGCAAGTCTCTTAGATACTTGGTTTGGGAAATAAATATCCCATTTTTTCATTGCTTGATTTGTAGACCAAGAAAATAGTTGAGCTCTCCCATCATTGACATTTCAAATTCACCCTGCATAGTCTCAGAAAATTCCTTGCACAAAGAACCATTAGTAGCACCAAAAATTATATCATCCACATAGATTTGTACAAGTAAGATTTTATTGAGTTTGTTACTTTTAATAAACAAAGTGATATTTGCTTTACCTCTTACAAATTCATGATTTAGAAGAAATGTACTTAGCCTTTCATACCAAGCTCTAGGAGCTTGTTTTAAGACATACAAAGCCTTCTTTAATTTGAAAACATGATCTCGATGAAGTTCATCCTCAAAACCAGGGGGTTGTTCTACATAAACTTCTTCTTGAATAAAGCCATTTAGAAAAGCCGATTTTACATGCATTTGATATAGTTTGAAGCCTTTAATGCAAGCAAAGACTAGAAGAACTCTTGTTGCTTCCAATCTTGCTACTGGAGCATAAGTTTCTTCATAGTCAATTCCTTCTTCTTGATTATATCCTTTAGCTACTAATCTTGCCTTGTTACGGACAATGATTGCAGACTCATGACGCTTGTTCTTGAATACCCATTTGGTGACAATGACTGGATGGTCTTTGGGCCTGGGTACCAAGTCCCAAACTTGATTTTGTTAGTTCTCAACCAAGTTTTGATGATAACTAAACACTTCTGAATCAATGGTTTACATAAGAACTCGATTTCAAGCTTTAAAACTCCAGTTCTCATCTCAGCAAAATGAAGAACTCGAGTTCCTGGTCATAGAACTCGAGTTCATAGATAAAGAACTCGAGTTCTTGGGTTAAGAACTCGAGTTCGCGGCTTAGGTCATGGAAAAATTCTCAAGTCTGAAAGACCTCGAGTTCATTAGTGACAAACTCGAGTTCATCAACTCGAGTTCATAATTAAGAACTCGAGTTCTCTCTGCAGGACACTCTATCGCCTGATGAATAAGTTTAAGAACTCGAGTTCCTATAATAGAACTCGAGTTCATAAACTTGAGTTCATATCTGAGAACTCAAGTTCTTTGAAAATGAATTTGAAGGAAAAATGAAGAACTCGAGTGCTCCAGGATCAACTCAAGTTCTCATCACGCAGACCACGTGCCTAGAAAAGTAACCGAAAGAACTCGAGTTCTTGTATAAGAACTCAAGTTCTAGAACTCGAGTTCTAGTTTGTCAACTCGAGTTCTTTCCTTATAGCACTGAGATACTAAAATGGAAAAACAAAAGAACTCGAGTTCTACTTTGAAAACTCAAGTTCTTGTCGCTGTCACTGATATCTGATTTTGCGAAAAATTGAGCTTTTGGTTTGTAACCTCCAGAATCACTCGGAATGATGTTTAAAGTATTTCTAATATGTTTACTAGTGATTTCAGGAACTTACAACGGGTTATTATTCAAAATCAACATAAAGCTTATGCTCACGTCACAGCATTTATTGCTGAAGCAGGAAACAGAGCAGCAAATAGAAAGAAGCCCAGAGCAGCAGGAAGAAACATTCTTCCAAGGATTACTTAATCAAGACATTCTTCTGCAAAAGCACTCTCAACGATCAACACATTTAATGAAAGAACGGATTTCATTTAATGAGGCATCAACGGTCCATTTGGCTGCACACAAGGAACAGAGCAAGCTGTGTTTAACGGAAAATTAAATAAGTCACAACGGTAACTCTCAAGTTCCTCCCAACGGCATTAATGACGAAAGAGTATAAATACCCAAGAATACAATTCGGCCACCTACCGAAACTCTGCGCATTTACTCTGAGTTATTATCTTATCAGTTTCATTACTTTCAACAACTTGTACTTCAGTGATCATTTATTATTCAACTCGTGAGGAGTTAGTTAAACATTCAATTTTCATTCGTTTGTAAAATCTTAAGGTTGTGGAACCTTAAGTATGGGTGTACAATTACAAATAGTAAGGGGGAGTGAGTCTGAGGGATCATTCCGAGTTGTGTAATTGTATTATGAAGATAGTGAAAAATCTCAAGGTGTTCTAGGGGACTAGACGTAGGTCAGGATAGACCGAACCAGGATAAATTCTCTCGTGTTCCTTGTCCTTTAAACTCTTGATCAGTTAGTTCATTAATTTGTGAAAATTTTGATTAAGCAGTTAGATTTTTTAAATCACCTATTCACCCCCTCTAGGTGATATTCCATCTTCATTTGGTATCAGAGCGTGGTTGCTCAGTTTGGATTAACATCCAGAGTTTGATCATGGACGGAATATTGCCTGATGGTGCATCAATTAACCGGCCTCCCGGTTTCAACGGACAACATTATTCGTTCTGGAAAAACAAGTTCAAAGTGTTTGTGATGGCTACGGAGTTCGGATTGTGGAGAGTCTTCCAAAGAGGAAACTACGAGCCAACCATTCTCGACAATGGTCTCAGATTGCCAAAGCCGGAAGAAGATTACAATGATAATGATAGACGAAATGTTACTCTAAATAGCAAGGCCATACTCTTGCTTCAGAGTGCACTCAGTCAATAAGAATACTTTCGTATTTGCAATCTGGAGACAGCTAGAGAAATGTGGGTGGCCTTGGAGGTTGCTTATGAAGGAACAGCAGCTATAAAGGAAAACAGAGTCAATACTCTCACAACAGAGTATGATCTGCTGAGAATGAAGAACGGAGAGTCAATTGCTGAATTTCAACTTCGTTATACTCATTTGATAAACCAGCTAGCTGCATTGGGTAAGAGCTATGAACAACATGCCCAAGTTAGAAAAATTCTCAACGTACTAACCAAAGACTGGGAAGCCAAGGTCACAGCTATAGAAGAGGCTCGAGGTGAGTCAATGGCTTCAGTGGCGGCCTTATTCGGAAGCTTGTCTGAGTATGAAAGCAAACTGAAATTCAAGAAAGATTTGGACGAAATCAATGGCAACAACAAGAATAAAGGAGTTGCTCTCAATGCAGTTAAAGAAAAGGAAGAAAATGATGAAGATGACGAGGACAATGAAATGGGTATGTTCGTGAGGAAATTAAAGAAATTTTACAGAAGGGATCAAGGTTTCAGAAATCGATTCCAAAAGGGAAGTTCCAGTAGCAGCAGACGCGAATCCAAAGAGAAAGATCAAATCATCTGCTATGGGTGTGAAAAGCCTAGTCATTACAAATCGGAGTGTCCTCAGCTAAAGGGCAATGAGAAAGACAAAAAGAAGTTCAACAACTTCAAGAAGAAGGCGTATGTTTCAGCTATCTGGGGAAATGACTCTTCAGAAGAGGAAAG
The DNA here is from genome assembly GCA_037074495.1 of Acacia confusa. Taxonomy (NCBI): domain Eukaryota; kingdom Viridiplantae; phylum Streptophyta; class Magnoliopsida; order Fabales; family Fabaceae; genus Acacia; species Acacia confusa. The sequence goes on from CM073514.1 coordinate 20,967,292, forward strand.
TGAAGAAGAAGCTGAGACAGCTAATGTGTGCTTAGTTGCAGAAGAAGAACGACCTGAGGTAAACGATTCATTACCTAGTTATGATGAGCTATTTGATGAATACAATGAAATACAGTCTGAATTTGAAAAACTTGCTGATAAATATTTTGATCAGAAAAGGGAAAATATTTCTCTTGAAATGCAAGTTAAGAATTTTACTGACAAAAACATACTTTGTGAGGACTGTCTTGATTTGGAGAAAAAGAATTCATATCTTACAAAAACCCTGGAGAAATTCACCAGAGGAAGTGAAATGCTTAATGTGATTTTAAATGCCCAACGTTTTACAAATGATAGATCAGGTATAGGATATAATCCTGTTTTTGACAAGAAGAAGGGCAAAAAGAAAACTGGTGGAAAATCATACTTAAATTATTTTCAAAAGTCAGTGCATTCATCAAATCCTTTTGCTCATTGTAATTATTGTAATCGGAAGGGTCACAGCACATCATCATGTTTTCATAAAAAGGAAAGAAGAGATAGACCTGTAGGAAATTATCAGTGGGTACCCAAAGGAATTAAGTAAGGGTGTACAATTACAATTAGTAAGGGGGAGTGAGTCTGAGGGATCATTCCGAATTGTGTAATTGTATTATGAGATAGTGAAAAATCTCAAGGTGTTCTTGGGGACTGGACGTAGGTCAAGATAGACCGAACCAGGATAAATTCTCTCGTGTTCCTTCTCCTTTAAACTCTTGATCAGTTAGTTCATTAATTTGTGAAAATTTTGATTAGGCAGTTAGATTTTTTAAATCACCTATTCACCCCCCTCTAGGTGATATTCCATCTTCAGATTTCTTTCAAATTGGTGCAATTCCTCTTGCATTGCTATCACCCAATCATTGTTTGAAAGGGCTTCTTCAATCTTAGAGGGTTCTATTTCTGAAATAAAAGCTGAAAAGGTAACTTCATTCAAAATGCTTTGTCTGGTTCTAACTCCTTGATTTGCATCACCTATAACTTGGTCCAGTGGATGACTCTTACTGTATTTCCAAGCTCTAGGTTGAGTTTGACCAAGGTTTTCACAAATATGTTTAGATTCAGCTTCTAGTTCTCTTTGTAAGTTATTTTTTGAATTTTCCAAAACAGAAGAAGTTTTTGAAGAAGATTGATTCTGAACTTCATTATCATCATCAACCATGGATTTGTTAGAGTTGCTTTCGCGGAAAACAACATGAATTGATTCTTTTATAGTTTGAGTAGAAGGATTATATATTCTATATGCCTTACTCCTAGAAGAATAGCCAAGGAATGTACCTTCATCAACTTTGGAATCAAATTTACCTACGTTCTCCTTACCATTCTTGTGGATAAAGCATTTGCATCTGAAGATGTGCAGATGAGCTATGTTGGGCTTTCTTGCCTTGTAAAGTTCATATGGTGTTTTGTTCAGCTTTTTCCTGAGATATGCTCGGTTAGAGATGTAACAAGCTGTGTTCATTGCATTTGCCCAAAATACTTGGGAGGTCTGATTTTCATTCAGCATTGCTCTTGCCATTTCTGTGAGGACTCTGTTCTTTCTTTCAACTACTCCATTTTGTTGGGGAGTTCTTGGAGCAGAGAAATTGTGATCTACTCCCATCTCATCACAAAACTTCTTAAAGGAATGATTTTCAAATTCTCCTCCAAGATCAGTTCGGATTCTTGCAATAGATAAACCTTTCTCGTTCTGGAGCTTCTTGCCAAAGACAACAAATTGATTAAATGCTTCATTTTTAGCAGATAAAAATAAGGTCCATGTATATCTTGAGTAATCATCAATTATAACTAGAGTGTACAAATTTCAACCAAAGTTTTTTACTCTAGCTGGACCAACTAAGTCCATATGCAGTAATTAAAGTGGTCTATTAGTTGAAATCTCAGTTTTTGAATGAAAGGATGATTTAGTTTGCTTTCCCTTTTGACATGCATCACAAATCATATTCTTTTTGAAATCAAGCTTTGGCAATCCAATAACCAAGTCCTTTTTCATTAGTTTATCAAGTTGGAACATGTTGACATGAGCTAACCGTTTATGCCACAACCAACTTTCATTTAAATTACCAATGAAGCACTTTTCAGATGGAGAGTTATTAGAAAGGTTAAGAGTATAACAATTACCTTCTCTTGGAGCCCTGAATAAGACTTTTGATTTAATGTTATCTAAGGAGAGATCATCCTTACTTACAATCAAACATTCTTCTGAGTTGAAGATGATTAGGTTACCTTTATCTGCACTTTGGCTTACACTGAGGAGGTTATGACATAGGCCTTCCACAAGGCAGACATCTTATATTTTTGGTCCATCATTGTTGCCAACTTCTCCAATACCAGCTATCCTTCCGGATTGATTTCCGCTAAATGTAACCTTGCCACCTTCCTTGTTAATGATTGTTGAGAAATTGGATTGATCTCCCATCATGTGTCTAGAGCATCCACTGTCAATGTACCATTTACCTGATTTTGATGCTCTTAGACATACCTGTAAATTTATGAAGTTAAGTTTTAGGTACCCATTTCATCTTGGGTCCTTTAGGGTTAGTACATGTCTTGGGGGCCTTATAAGATCCCTTAGGCACCCATTGATAGTTACCTACAGGTTTGTTTTTCCTTTCCTTCCTATGAAAACAAGAAGAAGTAGAATGACCCTTTCTGTTTCAGTAATTACAGTGGGCGAATGGATTGGACGTGTGAACTGATTTTTGAAAATAGCTCAAGTAGTTCTTTTCTCCTATTCTCTTCTTACCTTTCCTTTTATCAAGTTCAGGTTTATAACCAATGCCTGACTTGTCATTTGTAAACTTTTGCTGTTTCAAAATAACATTAAGCATTTCACTCCCTTGGGTGAATTTTTCAAGAGTTTTAGAAAGATAGTCGTTTCTTTCCTCTAGAGAACAATAGAGTTCACAAGTCTTTTATGAAATGGGAGATGGAGTATTCTGAACTTGTTTCTCTAGGGCTTTTATCCTTCTTTTTGAAATTAGTAGATCTTTAGAAATCTTTTTGAATTCAGAATGGAGGCTATTGTATTCAGAGAGTAATTCATCAAAAGTTGGTTCAGAATCACTTACCTCTTCATTATCAGATTCTTCCTGAGCAACCAGGCAAAGGTTTACTATTTGTTCTTCATCCTCTTCATCTTCGTCTGATGAGCTATCTCCCCAGATGGCAGATACATAAGCTTTCTTTTTGAAGGAGCTGAATCTTTTCTTTTCCTTTTCATTATTCTTCAGCTGGGGACATTCAGACTTAATATGACCTGGCTTGTCACACTCATAGCATATGATTGGTTTCTTTGTTTCCTTGTTGTTGTTGTTCTTGTGAAACTTCCAAAATCCTTGATCCTTCTTGTAGAACTTTTTGAATCTCCGGACCATCATCCAAATCTCTTCATCATCAACCTCATAATCATCGGAGCCTTTATCATCTTTGGTGGTTTTGAGAGCAATTCCCTTCTGTTTGCCTTCCATCTCATTAAGTCCTTTTTTGAACTTGAGTATGCCTTCATATTCTGACAGGCTTCCAAAGAGGGCAACTACGAATTGCATAGATTCTCCTCTTACTTCCTTAATGGCTGTCACTTTAGCTTCCCAATCTTTGGTTAGTATATTCAAAATTTTCCTTACCTTAGTTCTTTGATCATATACCTTTCCCAAGGCCGACAACTGATTAATCAAGTGAGTAAACCGGAACTGGAAATCTGTAATTGAATCTCCAAACTTCATGCGTAATAGGTCATACTCAGTGGTGAGTATGTTGATCCGGTTATCCTTGATCCTTGAGGTTCCTTCGTAGGGGACCTCTAATGTATCCCACATCTCTTTGGCACTAGGCAAGTTGCAAATACGAAAGTACTCCTTTTGGCTCAATGCACTTTGCAGCATTAGAATGGCTTTGCTGTTAAGAACAATTTTCTTTTGATCATTTTCATCAAACTCAGCTCTTGTTTTTGGCACAAAGTTCTCACCAACTTTCTTTTTAGGAACATAGTTCCCTTCCTCAATTACTTCCTACAGACCATACTCACTGGCCATCACAAATACTTTGAATTTCAATTTCTAGAATAAGTAGTGTTTACCATTGAAACCTGGTGGTCTGTTTATCGAGGCACCATCTGGTATAATTCCTTCCATTAGATCTTTTTGTCTAGGATGTTAATCCTTTGAGTAGACAACCTACGCTCTGATACCAAATGAAAATGGAAGAAATCACCAAGAGGGGGGTGAATTGGGGGATTTCAAAAATTCTTTTTGAACTCTTTTCCAAAACCTTTGAAAAGTAAATGACAAGAGAGTAAGGGAAGAAAAGCTTGACACACAGAATTTATACTAGTTCAGTCTTAACCTTGACCTACGTCCAGTCCCCAGATATCTTCTCTAACGTTCAACTGCAAATTTGGAAAATGACAGTTGCATATTTTGCTCTGTTCTTTCAATTCTCAGCTGGAATCTTGGAATATGTTGTTGTAGAAGGTCTTCCAGGTATTCAGTCATTCCATAACCTTTATCAGACCGTTGGAGAAGGATTTAATTGATCTATAACAGTCTGTGTTGAACCATTGGGATAGAGGAGAAGGATCAGCCATGTTCTTGGTTCTTCATTTAATGCACTTTATTCCAGTTCTGATTCCATGTTGATCTTAGCTGAACTTGTCTAAAAATCACTTAAAACTTTATCAAATACAATAAAAGCAATAGTATCATATGATAAAACAATTTCAGATTGACCCATAAAGATTTCGCAGATCAACATCATTGTTGGACCTAGCTATCACCCAAGAGGGGGGTGAATTGGGTGTTTGATAAACTTTAGGAACTTTTAAAAAAGCTTTTCGTAATTTATAAATTGACAATTAGAAATTTAAAGATGAGCATATACTAGAAATGTAAAAGATAAGGGAAGAGAGTATGCAAACTATGATTTACCCTAGTTCGGTCCAATCTTTGATCTACGTCCAGTCCCTAAGCTTCACTTGAGATTTTCAATCCACTATTTGCTTTGAACTTGATTACACGTTCTATACTTGAAGTAATCCTCTCACTAGGATTCACTCCCCCTTACAAACCGTAATCAATTCACTTGCTTGATTACACACTCTGTACTCGAAGTAATCCCACACTCAGATTCACTCCCTTTACAAGCTGTAATCACAACAAAGTGTTTCCCACTCAAGATCACCTAATCTTGAGTAACTCTCAGAATAATAGGATGTTTACAATGAATCTTCTCTTTCAGAAGTAAGTGAATAAACACTGAAGCACAATACATATAATCTCACTCTCTAATCTAGATATATGATCATTGAGATATTCAGAGAGTAGATGAAGCAGACGTTAGAATATTGGCATTTTCACTGTGTAAGCTCATGTCACTGTTCTTGTTCTCCCTCTTGTATCTATGTCCCTTGTTCTTCGTTTCTGGGCTTCTTATATAGATGAAGAAAGAGGAACTAGCCGTTGCATTTTGTTCTCTTTGATTCTTCAAAGTTCAACTGTAAATCTGGAATATGACAGTTGCATATTTTCCTCTGTTTCTTCAATTCTTGGCTGGAATCTTGGATTTAGTTGTTGTTGTAGATGGTCTTCCAGAATTCTTGTCATTCCATAAACTTAATTTGACCGTTTAAGATGATTCTTATGAGTTACAACGGTCTGAGCTGAACATCTGGGATAAGGGAGAAGGATCAGGCCTGTTTTAGGTTCGTCATTTAATGCATTTATCCTGGATCTTGATCTCACCTTGATCTTGGCTAAACCTTATCTGAAAAACACTCAAAACTTCATCAAGGACATTAGAAACAATAATATCATATGAGGAAATAATTTCAGGAAGACCCATTAAGATTTCGCAGATCAACATCATTTGATTTTTTCAAAATTCCAGATGCAAACTCGAGTTTGTTCTTCCAGACTCGAGTTTGGGGTTCATCTAGAGAGCATGTCTGTTGATTAGTAATCTAAACTTGTAGTCTGTAAAAGTTAACTCAAGTCTGGCTTTTACAGAGAGAACTATCGGGCTCTGGACTTGGGATGGAATTTTGATCCGGAAGCTAAACTCGAGTCAATTAGTGACCAACTCAAGTTTAGGTCTATTTTTGAAAAACAAGCCTAAGTTCGTGATTTTCCAGACTAAAGTTTAGGGTCATAGACTGGAGTTTGTAGTGTAGTCAAAATGGATGATCTTTCTGTATGATCCAGACTCGAGTTTGGGAAGCAAACTCGAGTTTCAGTGACTACTGAAATATTTGAGGTTTATCTGGGTCAAGTGCAAACTAGAGTTTGGAAGGCCAAACTAGAGTTTGGGAGTCTATTGAGTTTTCTGGGTTCCTTTCTGTTTGGTCTAAACTCGAGTTAGGGAATCTAGACTCGAGTTTGGCTTGCTTGGGATTCTGAGTGCTCTCTGTATCTTCCAGACTTTAGGTTTGATTTGCAAACTGGAGTTTAGCTTAATGTAAAAATTTTGGATTCATTTCTGTGTCTGTACATACTCGAGTTTGTCTATGCAGACTCGAGTTTGACTTTTATGTAAAATTGAATATCTTTCTGTCAAGTCTCAAAACTGGAGTTTGCTAACACAAACTCGAGTTTTCTTCTCCATGGCTCAGTCAAACATCCTTTTCACAAGTTCTTTGCTTTCTGACCTGATAAAGATCAATCCCTGGAATCCAGTACCTATCTCCATAAAGCTCTTTAAGTCTTCTTCCCATTGCAAGAAGAATCAGCTCCAAACTCTCTTTAAGTTTGGAAAGGCATGAGAGTCTACTTTCATATGACACCGATTTCAGCTCATTCTGATGTGTAGATTGTGAGATACACTCAAATCATTAAAGCTTGGTCTGCTGGGTGACGTTAACAGATGGGTCAACTTCAAAAATTCATAGTTCTCTCATCTCAGCTTCTTTGAGCATGAAAATTTGTCCAGATGACGCATTGGATGTCTAGTTTCATACAAAATTGATTTCACGTTAAACCGATCTCTGGTTTGGGCGATATCATCAAATTACCAAAGGTCGCCAGTTCTGATTGTGAAACAGAGTTGGACAGAGTTGCTGAAAGCTTGCTAAACTCGAGTCATTAAGTGACTAACTCGAGTTTTGAGTTCCAAACTCGAGTTTGCATTGGCTAACTCGAGTTTTGCTGATCCAGAGACACCAGAGTTGCTGAAGACACTACAAACTCGAGTCATTATGTGACTAACTCGAGTTTTGAGTTTCAGACTCGAGTTTTGTGTCCTTAACTCGAGTTTGCTCATAATCCAGAGGCAGATCACTTCTTGTAATGCAGTAAACTTGACTTTTGAGTATCTGGCTCGATTTTGCTCATCCAGAACTTGATATATGCTTGTTTTAACTCTGAATTAAGTCATCCCAACTTCCATTTGATCTTGGAGACTTCAAGAATCAAACTAAGAACTTGTATAATGATTTTCTCAGTTTGTTCAACAAGTTCTTATTTCTTTCTTCTCTCTTCTTGATTATTCTCCATGAATCAACTCTTTCTTTCTTCTATTCTCTTGTTCTTTCTCCACATGAACAAATCTACATTAAATGTAGCAATTATACAATGTATATGATATAAACTTTTTGATATAAACTTTTTGCTCTTGCTAATGGCATCTATATAAGACATCATCAAAACTAATCATAACCAACAATCATTTGGTTTCACAAAATCTCCAATGCAAACTCGAGTTTGTAGTTCTAGACTCGAGTTTAGGGTTCATCTAGAAAGCATGACTGTGGATCAGTGATCTAAATTGGAAGTTTACAAATATTAACTCGAGTTTGGTTTTTTTTACAGTGAGGACTGTCGGGCTCTGGTCTTGGGATGGAACTTTGGAAATGAAGCTAAACTCGAGTCAATTAACAACTAACTCGAGTTTGGGTCTATGTTAGGAGAATAAGCCTAAATTCAAGAACTTCCAGACTGGAGTTTAGGATTATGAACTGGAGTTTGCAATGTAAACATATTGATGGTCTTTCTGTATGATTCAGACTCGAGTTTGGGGAAGTAAACTCGAGTTTCAGTAAGAACTAAAACTTCGAATTTTATCTTGGTCAAGTGTAAACTGGAGTTTGGAAACACAAACTGGAGTTTACAACACTTATGAAAATACTGAGTTTCCTGGATTCTTTCTCTTTAGTCTAAACTCGAGTTTTTTGGTCCAGACTCGAGTTTGTCTTGCTCAAAATTCTGAGTGCTCTTCTATATCTCCCAGACTTCAAGTTTGTTTTCATAAACTAGAGTTTGGCTTGTTGAGAAAAACTTTGATTGCTTTCTGTGACTCCTCAGACTCGAGTTTTGCTAAGCAGACTCGAGTTTGGCTTTCTTGTATAATTGAGCAGCTTTCTGTCAAGTCTCAAACTCGAGTTTACATACCCAAACTCGAGTTTGCCTTTGACAGTAAGTTTTTCATCTTGCCAAAAACAAACTTCATGCTAAGTTTACAATTGTCAGTTATCATCAAAACACATAGAGAACTAACAGGAATACGTACTGATCATGGTGGAGAATTTGAAAATCATGCCTTTAGTGAATTTTGTGAAACTATAGGTATTGATCATAATTTTTTAGCTCATAGAACTCCTCAGCAAAATGGTGTTGTGGAAAGAAAGAATAGAGTACTCACTTAAATGGCAAGAGCAATGTTAAATGAGAATAACTCTTCCCAAGTATTTTGGGTTGATGCCATGAGTACAACAAGCTACATTTCCAACTGAGCATACCTCAGTAAAAAGTTAAACAATACTCCCTATGAGTTATACAAAGGAAGGAAGCCAAACTTAGCACATTTGCACATCTTTGGCAGTAAGTGTTTCATCCACAACAATGGTAAGGACAACTTGAGAAAACTTGATCCCAAATCAGATGAAGGTATATTTCTTGGTTATTCTAATAGAAGTAAACCTTATAGAGTATTTAATATTCGTACTCGCACTGTTGAAGAATCAATCCATGTAGTATTAAGTGAAAACAAGTTTAACAATCCTCCTGATGATGATGATGATGATGAAGTCATCTTTCAAAATCAACCTTCTTCGAAAATATCTTCTGATTTAACAGATTTTGAAAAACCTTCTCAAAGAGAATCAGAAGTAGAGCCTGAAAATATTTGTGAAAACTCTGTTCAACCTCAACCACGTGCTTGGACATACAGTAGGAATCATCCACTGGATCAAGTTCTAGGTGATGTGAATGAAGGTGTGAAAACCATAAAAAGTATTTTAAATGATGTAACCTTTCCAGCTTTCATTTCTGAAATTGAACCCTCTAAGATTGAAGAAGCCATTTTAGACAATGATTGTGTGATAGCAATGCAAGAGGAATTACATCAATTTGAAAGAAATCAAGTTTGGGACTTGGTACCTAGGCCTAAAGACCATCCAGTCATTGTCACTAAATGGGTATTTAAGAATAAACGTGATGAATCTGCAATCATTGTCTGGAACAAGGCAGGATTGGTTACCAAAGGCTATAATCAAGAAGAAGGAATTGATTATGAAGAAACGTATGCTCCAGTAGCAAGATTGGAAGCAATGAGAGTTCTTCTAGCCTTTACTTGTGTCAAAGGAATTAAGCTTTTTCAAATGGATGTTAAAAGTGCTTTTCTTAATGGTTTTATTCAAGAAGTCTATATAAAACAACCTCCTGGTTTTGAAGATGAATTCTATCATGATCATGTTTTCAAATTAAAAAAGGCTTTATATGGTCTCAAACAAGCTCTTAGAGCTTGGTATGAGAGACTTAGCAAGTTTCTTCTTAATCATGGATTTGTGAGAGGTAAAGCAGATACTACCCTCTTCATTAAAGGCAATAAACTTAATGAAATCTTAATTGTGCAAATTTATGTGGATGATATAATCTTCAGTGTTACTAATGATGTTTTGTGCATGGAATTCTGTGAGATTATGTAGGGAGAGTTTGAAATGTCAATGATGGGTGAGCTCAACTACTTTCTTGGTTTGCAAATCAAGTAACACAAGAAAGGTATATTTATTTCTCAGACCAAGTACTTAAGAGACCTGCTAAAGAAATATGGCCTCAATGACTGCAATAGAGCAGACACACCAATGAGCTCAACTGCTACCTTAGATGCTGATGAGAAAGGGAAAGCCTTCAATATCACAAGATATAGAGGAATAATTGGATCGTTACTATATTTAACAGCAAGTAGACCTAAAATTCAATTCAGTGTAGAGATTTGCGCTCGATTTCAATCTAATCTTAAAGAATCCCATGCTGAACATGTAAAGAGAACCTTTAGACACTTGCGTGATACGGAAGAGTTGGGACTATGGTTTCCTAAAGGTCAACCTAAGCACTTGGTAGCCTATTTTGACTCAGATCATGCCGGATACAAGACTGATCGTAAAAGCACAAGTGGACAATGTGAATTTTTTGGAAATTCACTTGTCTCTTGGTTCAACAAAATGCAGACCACAGTAGTTGTATCCTCTATCGAAGTTGAATATGTAGCTGCATCAAGTTGTTGTGCTCAAGTTTTATGGCTCAAGTAACAAATCCAAGATCTGGGAATTTATCTGAAAGAAATCCCCATTCTCTGTGACAATACAAGCACAATAAGCTTAGCCAAAAATCTGGTCCATCACACTAAAACTAAGAATATTGATGTTAGACATCACCTCATTTGCGATCATGTCCAAAAGAAAGGTGTCAAAGTGATGTTCTTCCCAACTCATCAACAACTTGTAGATATTTTCACTAAACCATTTGTAAAAGAGCAATTCACCTTCATTAGAAGAGAATTAGGAATGGTAAATCCTAATGAGTTGTAAGATGTTTCTATCTCAATGTTAGTTATGTTTTTTGATGATTAATTATTGCTAACTTAATCATTGGAGTGTTTAGTCATGTCTTATGCAGGATAGGAACTGATCATCGACTGAAGTTTGCTATCAAGAGAAGTAAACTCGAGCTTATCTGAAACAAGCTCGAGTTTACTGACGGCATAAAGCAAAAATCATGTTTTATGGGCAACCAAACTCAAGTTTGCAAATAACAGATTTAAAGCCTAGTGAAGACAGAAAGCAACTTAACTACTAACAAGAGAGGCAAACTCAAGTCTAGCAAAGCAAGCTCAAGCTTACACAGGATAAAAATCAACCCAACCTTAAGAAGTCTCCAAACTCGAGCCTATTAGTGACAAGCTCGAGTTTATCAATGTGTGTCAAGTGTTCACAGATACACACTTGACGTCCTAGTTAGTTCTTAGCAAACTTGAGCAGGTAACTCGACCCTGCAAGTTTTAAGCTCAAGTTTGTCATATGTTATATATACCTGAAGCTCAACCATTATTCTTTACTTGTCTTCTCTCTCAAGCTTGACCTTAACTCTAAAACCTTACATTTTCTTTCAAACCCAATCGATCTCTCTTCCTACAATGGCTCCTAAACAATCAACCAAAGATATCTCCCATGATTTAGCCACTGATTCAGCATCTCCCCCTCCTCTAAAACGACCTAGGAGAGAGAAATTTGCTCCCAAGAAGCTTCAATCAGGGATAGACTGCAGGATTCCAGGAGTTGTTGTTAATGAACCTGCTACCAAAACTCCATCAAAGAAATTGGTGATTCAAGAACGAACTGGTAGCCCTAAAAAGAAGGTTATCGACCTAAAGGCTACTCTTCGCAAAGATAAAGAGAAAGTCATTGAGATGGCTAAGGTATCCAAGAAGAAGAAGGCGACAATCTCAGCTTTTGAGTTTAGAGGAACAAGTAAATCCCAAGGTTCTTTAGATATTCCCTCTTCCAAACCCCGTGCTCACACCAGTTCTAAGGTATTTGAAGAAATTCCTGCAATCCTCAAAATCAATGATGTTACTTCAAAGCCTAAAGAATTCTCTGATGAACCTATTCAATTTCTTGGAAAAGAAGCTGTTAGATTTAAAGAACTCTATGATCACAAGACCTTTTGTCCTTTGGTTTCTTGTTGATTTGCAAAAGGTCAAGGATGAATGCAATGTTGACATGTCACCTTGGCTTAAGCCTTTCGAAACATTTTTATCCATTAAAGCTCCCTACAGTCCCTTTGTTGTCAAAGCCTTTTATTTTCGTATGAAATATGACAATGTCCTAGACAATTAGGGAAATTTGTTAGAAGAAAGAGTCACAATCAATTTGAGAGGCAAAAGATAACTATTTCACCTACTTATCTTATTTCTCTGTTGCAAATCTCCACACCACCTCCTGTACCCCAGCATCACTACATTGATAGGCAAATCTTTAAACTTCTTAAGCCTAATAACCCAATTCCTGATTCTCTCCACATTTTAAAATTCACTCCAGTAGCCATGCCCACTGTGTATAGAGCTATATGGTATATCTATGCCAAAAATGTCTTACAAAAAAGTGGAAATTTTACTCATTTTACAAAGAAGGATTTTCCTTTCTTTGCTTCTATCATTGACAAAGTACCACATAACATTAGTCACTGGATTTTCTAGGGAATGACCAAGTTTAGATTTTCCTTGAGACACTCCTCCCATATTCCTTTTCCTTCTTTGGTTTTAGTTATTCTCTTCCATGAAAAGATATGGTATTTGGCCACCAATGATCAATCTGTTCCAACTCCAGTCTTTGGGAAACATCATCTGAACCTCATGAGGATTTACTTGGAAGAAGGATCAGGTCAATCAAGGGCTCTATGTCAGTCAAAAGCCCCAAAATCCAAAGCAAATGAAGCTTAATCAGCTCCACCTCCACCTTCATCTTATCTTCTAGCTGATCTGGCCACTCATATGAAAATTCTTGTGGAAAAGGTAGTCTCAAATGCCTTCAAATCTTTTCAAGTCATAATGGTAGCTCAATATCATGAGCTTACATGGAAAATTGAGATTGAAGTTGGGAAGTTGGTTTCAAGGTGACTAAGAGTCATAACAAATTGGTAGAGGTACAAGATGAAGAAGCTGATCTTCTTGCGGATATCATAGATGACATGGAAGATTTAAAAGGTCATTTTGATGATTTTAAAGTCAAGATTGAAAATATCCATGGCCTGTATCTGTCAATGAATTCCAAGTTATCTAAGTTGCTAGAGAGTCAAGAAAAGGCTAGTCCTTCAGGTTCTATTCCACCTTCCACAACCCATACATCACCCTCTTCTTCCTCCACAGAAAACTCACACTCTCACCATTCTCAATCACCTCCTGACATCTCCTCTTCCACTCCCATTATATCTTCTCTCACTCTTCCTCCTTCCCTACCTAAGCAATCTAATCCCATCCTGGATATCATCCCATACGTTGCTCCTATCCCTACATCTTCCTCTGTGCCCATTATCTCTCATACCTCATCTCCAGATTCCTTACCACAAGATCCACCTCCTCCTCCTCTCACAATTCCTCTTCTCAAAACCGCCCTACCTATCTCACCCATCACCTCTGTACGTACCTCAGATCCACCCTATAAGAGGAGCTGAATCACCAAGAGGGAGTGAATTGGGGATAATGAAAATTTTCGCAATTTCGCCTCTTATGGTGATTGATCGAATGAAATCAATGAGCAGGGAAGAATAACGATGCACAACAGTTATAACTGGTTTGGCCCAACTCCTTGGCCTACGTCCAGTCCTCAGGCACCCTGAGCTTTTCACTAAATCACTTGATTAGACACTCTGTAACTTTGAAGCAATTCTCTCTCTAGAACTTGCTCCCCTTTACAAGTTGAAATCAATGATTCCCCAAATCTCCAAGTCCCCCGACTTGAGATAACTCACAATCAAATAAATACAATCAATAATACTCTCTTACAGAGCAGATAAGATGATCACTGAAGCTCTATAGTGTCAACCGACACTCTGTACACGAAGCACTCTAATAAATGAACAAATTTAATGTTCTTTCATTTTTCAGCTCTGTGTTCTGGTAGAGACTTGAATGCAGCTCTATTTATACTTAGAGAGACATTAATAGCCGTTGCTAGCATTCATTTGACTGTTGGATAAGTTTCTTATCTGTTGGAGGCAGTTTGGTCCTTTCTCTCTCTACACTTGTGCTTGTTTCTTGAGTTGTAGGATAGAGAATGACTTCTGGTCGTTTATATCTGTTAAGATTGTCAGTCCTGAATTAAATGAAAGTCTCTTTATCCTTTTTCCATGGTGTAATGCTTGGTAGTTGAGTTTGCAGCAAGTTTGGTGGTCTGCATTTAATGCTTCCGACAAGACTTTGCTTTATGTTTTAACAGCTCTTTTAATCTGCGTGTATCATCTGTAATTGAGCTGAAATACACTAGCAAACACAAGAAACATATCTGGTAATGATGATAATTAAGAATATAAATCATTTGAATCATTTCACAAGCATTACTCAGATTTCACATATTTGAATTATCAGAAGGCGCGACCAATACTTGAGTTTATGCACCAATACTCGAATTTGTCACTGTGCACTTAAGCCTATACTCGAGTTTCTGAGTCTATACTCGAGTATTCTCCTTCAGAGATGAGACTCGCGATTTGAGCTTCGGTGTTCCTAATGAACTGAAGCCAATACTCGAGTATTCTACCAATACTCGAGTTTTGGACTCTTGATGAGTAATTGTCCAAAACAACAAAACCGGAGTTTCCTCTCTATACCGGAGTATTGAAGGCTTAGAAATCTTGATAGCTCTCTGTATGGCTCAAAACTCGAGTTTCAGTTTCCATACTCGAGTTTTCTCTTTAGTTTTGAAACTCTAAAATTAGTTGTGAACATGCTAAACTGTGGTTTCCAAAACTGAGGTTTTCAATACTTAGGTTTTTGAGTGATTCAATTTAAGAACACCTTTGCTTGGCCCAATACTTGAGTATTCCAATGTGATATTCGAGTTTTCATTTGAAAGAGGAAATATTTAAATTCTGGAGCCAAGATGGAAAATTGTCTTTTTAAATTCCAAACCTTGGTTTCCGAAACTATAGTTTTCCAAACCAGAGTTTCTGTCTCTTTTGAAAAATTATTGAAGAGTCTTATAGGACCGAAACTCGAGTATTCATATCAATACTCGAGTTTTCCTTGATGGAAAACTTGCGAAGCTCTCTGTAAGCTCCAATACTCGAGTATTCATTTGAATACTGCGGTATTGTCCTAAGATAAGCGCACTGAGCTTTCGTTTGAAATCCCAATACTCGAGTTTTGTCACTGAAACTCGAGTATTGCCTCTTTTAGCAAGTTTTGATTTCTTGAGAAAACTCTTCAACCTTGGTTTCATAATTGATTGTTATCATCAAAACCCATAGAGAACTAACACACCCTTCTTTGCTGATGACAAAGGGGGAGAAGAAAAGTAAAGAGGATTTTGAGCTTTTAATTACTTGTCTTTTAGTTGTTTTTCTATAATTGTGTTCAAAGTGTATCACCGTTACCTTATTTTGTTGAATTGAAGTTCTTTTAGTACTAAACTTGGATTGATCGTGTATCTTGAACTCAATACAATGATTGCTTTGAGTAATATGTAATGAATTTTAAGCATCTAAGCGTTGCTCAAATGAATTCAATATTCTACTTAGACTTAATATGCTCATTCTTGCAAAGTTTAATGAAATTCTGAAAATCTCTGTCAAGTTAGTTTACAAGTGTTGTCATCATCAAAAAGGGGGAGAAGGACAGTTCTATGTGTTTTGATGATAACTGACAATTGTAAACTAAGAAGTTGTTTTGTGTTGCTAAATTTCAAACAAGGTAAAAGCTTGTTGAAATTGATTTAATCCTTGTAATGTAAGTTAAACTCAAGCCTGAATTTGTTAAACTCGAGTTTATACCTAACAGAAAGCAAGACAAGTCTTTTTAACTTAGGCAAACCCGAGCCTATTATGATAAACTCGAGCCTATGCCTTACAAAAAGCATTCAAAAGGTTTTTCAAATATAAACTCGAGCATGATTATGTATACTTAAGCCTATCTCTAATTGAAAGAATTTCAAGTATGTTCTGGCTGAAGAGAACTCGAGCCTAAAAATGTTTGTTTTTAGACACGTCGGCAACAATATATATATATATATATATATATATATATATATATATATATTTCTTGTTTGTTTTTAGACACGTCGACAACTAGCTGCGTCTAACTTATGTGGGTTTTATGTCATGAGACACATTTATGATATTATCACGCAAAAAATGTTGACTATCACTGAAGTGGTAAATGTATTTGATATTACAGACATTTGGCGTGCTGACCCTTTTGTTGCAAGGAATTAAGGACTAATATATATATGTTTTTGTCTTTAATGTTACAGACGTTTGCTTAAGCTAACCCCTTTCCTGATAGTGATATTGAGCGCATACGCTAAGTCATTTGTAAATATCTGTAACTCACAAATGAGTCTTGCATTAATTTATAAATATATGTTGTAGACCTATTAAATCTTTTGTAAACAATGAACAATTGTACGATATATATGCACAGTTTAATGACCAATAATTCATAAATTTGTTTATTCATTTCCAACAAATTGATGCTTTCTATTTTTTGTTGCTGAATGTATTGCATGGAATTAGTGCTTAAACCTTTAGGACAGGATGCTGTAAATGAGCTAATTATAAAGTTGAAAATGTCCAGTGAGACTTTTAGGGCCGGATACTTTATATTTGTTCATTCCTAACCGTCTTTTAAAAAATATGAGACTTTTAGGACCGGCAATTTTATATCTGTCTGATCCTAAAGGTCTTTTTATAAATATATTTTTTCACGTACAAAACATGCAAGACTTTTAGGAGTGACTATTTGATTAATGTCCGGTCCTAAAAGTCCTTGTATAATTTTTTAAAATATTGGAGACTTTTAGGACCATATATTTTATATCTATCCAGTTCTGAAGGTGTTTTTAAAAATACTTTTTTAACTTTAAAAATATGCGAGACTTTTAGGACCGACTATTTTATTAATGTCTGGTCCTAAAAGCGTTTGAGGAGACCTTTAGGACCGGCTATTTTATTTCTCTCCGGTCATAAAGGTCTTTTTTTTAACTATATTATAATATGGGAGACTCGAGCCAAGAAGTTTCAAACCCGAGTCAATTGAAAGCCGACAGTTAGTCATTTTGAGAAGACTATTTGACTCAAGCCAAGAAGTTCCACAATCGAGTCAAGCTAAGGCTGAAAGTTAGACATTTTTAGAATTGTATTTGGCTTGAGTCAATAGCTTGGAACTCGAGTTTATAGCTTCTTATATTATTCTTTGTTCTCGACTTCATATTTTTACTTCTCATTTAGCTCGAGTCTTCTCTCAGGTCTATCTCTATAACCCGACCCCTAACTCGAGCCATAACCTCACCATGACCCCCCAAATCTAGGCCCAAAACCTTTGCCAGGTCTATAAGTTCTGATTCAGACTATGAGGTGACTCAATCTTCTTCTCTTGAACTATCTAAATGCCCTAGACAATCCAAGCAACCTCCAAGAAGATGTCAACCAAAGGTGGCGTCCGAAGAACCATTGCCCAAGAAATCGAAGAAAGTGTTAATTCAAGAACCACCTGGCATTCCTAAGAAACTGAAGAAGAAGCATGTTCCTTCATTTGAATTTCGAGGTACTCCTCAAAGAAAATCCTCTACTCCTGAAGGTCATCCTCAACTTCTAAGGTTCAAGAGCCATCTAGCTCTAACGTACCATTTCCAAAACCGGCTCTTGAAGCCATTTATCATTAACATGTCCCTTCTTTTGAGTTCGCTTATGGACCTATTATGTTTTCTACTGATGAAGGAAAGAAATTTAGAGAGGATTATAACCTTAGGAACTTATGTCCAACTATCTATATGGACATGGATAAATTGAGACAAGATTGCAATCTTGATATTTCGCCTTGGTATAAACCTTATAAAAATTTCCTGTCTATTCATGCTTCTTTCAGTCCAACTCTTGTTAGGACTTTTTATTTCAATATGACTATCCACAACCTTCCAAATAAGCATGATAACATAGTTGAGGAAAAAATAATTACCTATGTAAGAGGCAAAAGAATCGTTCTTACTGCCAATTACATAAATCCTCTACTTTTGATCTCTGATCCTCCTCCTCCTCCTGAATTTCATTATGACAATGAGCAGATTTTTAAAATCCTTCGACTAGATGAACCACTAAGTGAACCAGTAGGGGCACTCAATATTTCTCCTGTTGTCATGCCCCCAGTGCATAGGGCCTTGTGGTATATTTACTCAAGGAACTTAGTACAAAAGGGGAAGAATTTTACACACTTTACTCAAAAGGACTACTCTCTTTTTGCTTCTTTTGTGGATAAGATTCCTCATAATATTGGACATTGTATTTTCAATGAAATGAAGAGATTTTGTCTTCACTCGAACAAGAATTCCACCATCCCTTTCCCAAAATTTGTCTCTGTTATTTTGTTTCATGAAATGGTTTGGTACCTAGAGAAGAATGAGGCTCCTAAGAAGCCTAAGATGTTTGGAAAACATTATTTGAATTTGATGAGGATTTCATTTGAAGAAGGATATAGGCAATCAAGAGCCCGAGCCCCATCTAGATCAAGAGCTTCCAAGTCTAAAGCTCATGAGGCACACTCTAAACTTGCTCAAGAACATTGTTCTCAATTTATGTTTTGATGATAAAAACACTTGTTAATGGTTGGTTTAACAAGAACTAGAGTTCTGGCCTTTAAAACTCAAGTTTTAGAGAAATTGAAGAGTAAGAACTCAAGTTCCTAGTCATAGAACTTGAGTTTGTGCTTTCTGATAAGAGAGTTCTCAATCTGTCAAATTGAGAACTCCAGTTCTTGGGAATAGAACTTGAGTTCACATCTTCTGATAAGAGAGTTCTCACCCAGTCAAGTTGAGAACTCGAGTTCTTGGTAGTAGAACTTGAGTTCGCGGCACTTGCATTTCTTAAAATCTCAAAAATATTGAAAACTAGAGTTCCTGGCTAATGAACTAGAGTTCTTCCTCTTATCATCGAACAAAGTCCTCAAGAACTAGAGTTCTTAATTAAAGAACTCAAGTTCGCGAATGGTGCCTCACTAAAATTCTTTAGACTGAAAAAGGGACTTTGAGAACTAGAGTTCATTAAACAAGAACTAGAGTTCTTGGCATAAGAACTCGAGTTTGCAAAATTGGTCTCATGCAAAGTTCTTCAAGGAACATAAGAACTAGAGTTCTTGAACAAGAACTAGAGTTCGTAACTAGAGTTCTTGTAAAAGAACTAGAGTTCTTCGTCTTGGAAATCAGCTGGGTCTCTTTCGAAAGCACAAGAACTAGAGTTCTTAAACAAGGACTAGAGTTCTTAAGAAAAAACTAGAGTTCTTCCCTTTGGAAAACATCTGGGTTTCTTTCGAAAGACTAAGAACTAGAGTTCTTATTTAAGAACTAGAGTTCATGACTAGAGTTCCTATTTTAAAACTTGAGTTCCTTCATAAATCATCCTCTGCGCAAAATAAGAACTAGAGTTCTTTACCTAAGAACTAGAGTTCTTGCAAACTGAATTCATGAATCACTTTCAGTAACCTTCGAAACATTCTAAACTTAAGCCCATGCTTTCCACAGTGATTAATAATCATTTATAAAACATTTTTAACTTGTTTGCTAGTGATTTTAGGGTTCAAAATGAAGTATTGATTGAAAAGCAACATAAAGTAAATGCTCACGTCACAATGTCACAGGCATTTAATGCATAGCAGAAAAACATAGCAACATTTGGAATTAACGCTGCAAGTAGGATAAAAACATTATTCGAGACATTCTTATTCTAGCTTACTACTGCAACCAATGGGCTAACACATTTAATGAACAAGCTGAAGATTCAACGGTCCATTTTGGTTAACGAGGAATTTGAGTCTAACGAAAATTTAAACAAGTGACAATGGTCATATTACAGTTCCTTCCAACGGCATTAATGGCGAAGGATATAAAAGCCCAAGCATTCAATATCGCCACCTATTGAAACTCTGTGCATTTACTCTGATTTATTACTCTTGTTAG
This sequence comes from Acacia confusa, assembly GCA_037074495.1. Taxonomy (NCBI): domain Eukaryota; kingdom Viridiplantae; phylum Streptophyta; class Magnoliopsida; order Fabales; family Fabaceae; genus Acacia; species Acacia confusa. The sequence continues at coordinate 20,987,234 of CM073514.1, forward strand.
TTTCATTCACCTTAAAATATCTTCGGATATATTCTGTACTTCAGTGATCATTAATTACTCGCTCTTGAGGAGTCGTAAACACTTTTATTATCTTTGTTTAAGCTTAAGGTTGTGGAACCTTAAGTTGTGGGTGTATGAGATTACAAGTAGTAAGGGGGAGTGAGTCCGAGAGAGTGAGAATCATCCTTAAGTTGTATTTGTAGTCATTGAAGAGATAGTAGAAATCCCAAGAAGTTCTTAGGGACTGGATGTAGGTCAGGATTAGACCGAACCAGGATAAATTGTCTTGTGTCTATCCTTTTTAAACCTCTGGTCATTTAGCATTCAGTCATAATTCGTGAAAATCTTGATTAAGTGAATAAATTTTTAAATCACCTATTCACCCCCCCTCTAGGTGATATTCCATTTTCAACAAGCTCCACCTTTTACACTTGGAGCCACAATCAAGACTATAGTGGAAAAGGCTATCTCTGAAAAAATTGGTCATCTTAAAGTAGCTATGATAGCTTAGAGTCATGAGCTAACTGAAAAATTGGAGACTGGGATTGGCAAGTTGGTGAATGAGATCACCAAGCTACTTGCTGATCAAAAGGAAATGAAAAAGGAAGTTGGTAATCTCAGGGGTCACATTAAAGACCAAAGTGCAAGTCTCACCAATATTCACAACACATTGTGGACTTTGACCAACAGAGTAGATATGCTGTTGAAGCCTCAGTGCTCTGATCACCTTGGACTTAGGAATTATAACTCGAGTCATTGATCAGTATTGCCTCGAGTCAATAAATGTTAACGGGAAAAAGGCGCGGTTTCAATTCAAAAGGAAACCACTTGCATGCATGGGATTTTAAGACAATGCCCTAGTCTTCTTTCATTGTCGTATTAATTTGTTTGTATATATGTTTAATTTGTTCAAATAATGTCAAGTTTGTTTAGTTGTTTTGTCTGCTATTGACGTTGTATTCTGCAAATTTTAATTTTATAGTTGAAAATGTTCAGTGAGACTTTTAGGACCAGATATTTTATATCTGTCTGGTCCTAACGGTCGTTTTTTTTAAAAAAATATTTTGTTACATTTAAAGTCAATTAACGATGACTCATGAGGACTTTAATTTTCATGTTTTGTATGTTCTTAATTAATGTTGTTATTATATTATAATTTTAATTTCAAAGTCAATTTTGTAAGTTCTCAAACGTGGGGTAATCCAAGCAAGTTTGTCCAAAATAAACAGATCGAAGACTGAAACAAAATGCGGTAGTTCTAGCATCAAGTACATTAAAAAAAGACAAGAAAATAAAAAAAAACATATAATTAATCCTCCATATTGTTGCCAGAGGAGGAGGAGGTGGAGGAGTCATTGGGGTCCTGATCTTGAGAAGAATGGCACTCGACGTCATTGGCATCAAGTACTATGTTGACCTTGGCGTTGGTGGTATGCACAAGGCCAACAGTTTTCGTAGTCATCAGTCAATGTGATTGACACGGGCTAGTAGGTGCTTCAGCATCTGCTTGACAGATTGATTCGACAGCAGAGGAGGAGGTCTCAGAGGTTAGAGAGGAGGAGGAGGAAAAGGAGGACCCGGTGGTAGTAAGGCAGCCATTATAGGATTGAAGGTGGAGATTATAGAAGGAAATGAGGATGTGGAGAAGAATGTGAAGAAACTAAAGTAACGTAGGGCTTAAATAGATCGAGTACCATCGTTGGATTGTCCTTAGAAGCCAAAGAGACTCTGAAGCATCATTACAAAGTGTAAGGGAATGATGACACTTTTAAGACCGCATATTCGAAGACAACCGGTCTTATATGTACTTTTTTAAAAAAAAAAATTAAGGACACAATTTTAGAATACGAGAGACTCATCTGAACTGAAGCATTAAATTTTAGGATGCGACTGCACCAATATTGGAATTTAGAACCACAACACTTTTAAAACCACATATTGTAAGACAACTGGTCTTATAAATATAATGTAAGAAAAATATTGTACTTTTTAGGAAAATTAAACACATAATTTTAGGATACGAGGAGACTAACCTGGACTAAAGCATTAAATTTTATGTACCAATATTTATATTTTGCAAACGACGGAACTTTTAAGACCCGATAGAATATGACAACCATTCTTATTAATATAATCCAATAGTATAAGAAAAAATTAGTAAAAAAAATTAAGGATAGATTTTTAGGATCGTTAAAAGGATGATCTTAAAAGTATTTTTGAGACTGGCCATTAGTGAAATAAGATCTTAAAGCTATTACAAATTTCAACTTAAATTTTGATTGGTTCAACTTAAAAAATTAGTAATAGGCCTTTAAGACTGGATAAATATAATTATTAGGTCTTAAAAATTATTACTAATTATTTATGCCAATGGAATCCCATATTCTCACATACCCATTTCATATCTCTCTACTCTAACTCTTAACTACTAGCAAATTGATCTCTGCCCTAACTCCTCACTACGTCAGTGATAATCCCCTACTATCATAAGACAATGGTTTGATACAAGATAATTGCTCGTAGGGATAATCCTCAAGCTTATGCCTTCCGTAGATCTCTTGTGGGTTCTTCTCCAGTGCGTTCTATTCTGATAGAGGAGTCTTGGGTCGTTGGACCCATTCTTATTTCGGATGATGAAGAGGTTACCGGCCCCCTCCAGCCTTTAGATCATGAAGAGGTTCCCGCCCCCCCTCTCCAACCTCCTGGTCCCACCACGCCTACATTTGACACCTTCCCTCTTTCCTCTGATGAAGTGATATTGATGCGCACACATTAGGAAATTGCTGATCTTCGACAGGAAATTTCTACCGCTTACGCCGATCACTCTAAGACATTAGACGATATTGAGCAAGGGAATTTTTAGTCACATTATACTTTAGTTTATTTTATATTGTCAGTTTGTTGTTCTTATTTTTCTTTTGTACTTGCATATTCTCCAGTAATGTAAAAATCAAAATGACTAAGCTTATATCTTCTTTTTGTTTAATTATTATCCATTATTATTGGAAAAGCCTTATTCTTAACGATCCTTTATTTTCATTCAGTTGCTGCTACTGCAATTTTTTAGTTTAATTTTAAAGAAAATGAGGACTTTCAATAAATTCTTTAAAAAATAAATGAGACCTTTAGGAGCGGATACTTTATAATTAATCATTCTTAAAACTTCTTTAAATGAATACCTTTAGGACCGCATGCTTTATAATTAACATGTCTTAAGAAAATTAAATATAATGTTTTTGTCGTGCAAAAAAATTAAATTTTCCTCTTTGAACTTCTCTTGTCCCACCGAAAGAGATAATAACTCATGTTTACTCTCAACTCTCAAGTGTTTGTGTGTTGCTTCGTTGTTGCTGCAAGATAGATCTCTTGACAAGCTAGTATTAGTCAGCTTATCACTTTTTGGTTGGTTCCTTAGCTAAACATCCATAGACCTGTAAGAGGTGTTTTTCAGTTAAATATTTTTTTTTCATTTTTCTGCTTTTCATTTTGGGTTTTTCATGGTTTGTACGATCTCAATGAAATGTTGTTGTGGGTTATTCTGTTGTATTTAAATATTATACTTTCAAGTTTATGTTTGCACTTGAGACCCATCCAACTAACCAACAAGTGTTTTTAGGGTTACTTTTGTTGTGTGCATTTATTTTCCGTGTCATGCATTTATTTTGCTTAGCTTCTTGGATTGACTGTATGTGATACATTTATGAGCACGAGTGATTCTTCATGTTGCATTTAATAGGCAAAGTCTCACTCATATAAAAAAAAATAAATACATAACCTATATTGAGCATATGCATTTGGGCTTGGCCTAGTTTTTATGCAATTTTCAATTTTTTCAGATAATGTATGTTAAACCTTTTTGTCTATAGGAATTCTACTATAGATCACAATTTGATAAATGCGAGACGGACGAATGTTGAATATGAGAATGAGTTGAGGGAATTTATAGAATTTGCTAAACGAAATGCCCATGATAATAGTAGGAAGTTTTATTGCTCATGTGTAGAATGTTTGAATGAGAGGTGAGTAAGTCCTAAAGTTATATACGCACATTTAATTTGTGAAGGGTTTTGTAAGACTTATACAATATGGGTATGGCATAGTGAAAAAGTGCCAAGTGCATCTCCACATAGTGAAGTGTCCTTTGATGATAATGACACTGATATGGATGATCGTATAGAGGACATTATTCATGATGTAGGAGAAGAGGCTTTTGAGCAATCACATGCATATGGTAATATATGCAATGATGTTGAGATGCCGCTATACCTTGGGTGTAAAAAATACCAATTGTTGAATGTCGTGTTGAAATTGGTCAGCTTGAAAGCACTCATGTATGGAGCGACAAGAGTTTTTAGAAATGCTGGAGGCTTTTAAGGACGTGCTTCCAGATGATAATGTGTTGCCTCATCGATACTATGATGCCAAGAAAATACTTTGTCCACTGGGGATGGAGTATAAAAAGATCCACGCTTGCAAGAAACAAGTCCGATATGTGAAACCCCAAGGTACAAGTTAAACAAGGGGCTTGCAAAAGTGTTGTGGTACCTTCCAATCATACCAAGTTCAAGAGGTTGTTTGCTAATGAAAATGATGCAAAAAAATTGAGGTGACATGCAAATGAGAGGATTTCTGATGGAAAGATTCGACATCCTGCTAATTCTTCTTAATGGAGGAAAATTGATCAATTATTTCTGACCTTCGGCCAAGAACCTAAGAACCTTAGGCTTACCCTTAGCACGGATGGCATAAACCCATATGGAAGCCTTAGCAGCATATATAGTTCTTGGCCTGTACTCCTGATTATTTACAACTTATCTCCTATGTTATGCATGAAACAAAAGTACATCATGTTGTCTATGTTAATTTCGGGACCAAAACAACCCGAGGACGACATTGATGTTTACCTTCAGCCCTTGATCAAAAACTTCAAGGAGTTGTGGGAAGAAGGTGTTGATGTTTTTGACTCTTTCAAGAAGGAGGTCTTTAAAATGAGAGCCATGATATTTTGTATTATAAACGACTTCCCAGCCTATGGGAACTTGTTAGGCTATAGTATAAAAGGCCATAAAGCATGTTTGGTTTGTGAAGAAGGCACACGCTACCATCAACTTCAACATGGAAGAAAGACGGTTTATCTTTGACATAGAAGATTTCTTGGATGGGGCCACCCATATCGTCAATTATAGAAAGCCTTTTTTGGTGACTAAGAGTATGAAGATGCTCTGATGGCATTGACTGGGGAGCAAGTGTATGAAAAAGTGAAAAATACAAGTGTCATCTTCAATAAGACTGCAAAGGATAGAAAGAAACAAATATATGGAAAAAGAGATCTGTCTTCTTCAATCTTCCATATTGGTGCAATCTTGATGTAGGACACTGTATTGATGTCATGCATATCGAGAAAAACATAAGTGATAGCAGTTTAGGCAATGGGAATACATGAAGACTTACATTTAAGGCCATACAGTAAGAGAACTTATTGTCCCTCAGCTTCTCATACTTTATCTAAGGAAGAGAAAAGAAGTTTTGTAAGTGTTTACATGCACAAAAGTTCCCTCGGGGTATTCTTCAAATTTTAAGAGGCTTGTATCGATGAAGGACTTGAAATTAGTAGGCCAGAAGTCTCATGATTGTCATGTATTAATGCAACAATTACTCTCAGTAGCTATTTAAGGCATTGCTGAGTATGATTTTAGACACATTTTAACTAGGCTTTGTTTCTTCTTCAATGCTGTTTGTAGTAAATTTTTCTAGATTAAACAATTGGATGAATTGAAAAATGAAGGATATATGATATTGTGCCAGCTTGGGAAACTTTTTGTTCCTTTATTTTTTGACATCATGGTTCATCTAATTGTTCATCTAGTGAGAGAGATAAAGTTGTGCGGCCTTGTCCATTTACAATGGATGTACCTAATTGAAAAATCTATGAAATTCCTAAAAGGGTACATGAAGAACACTTACACGCTAATGGAATTTTGTCAAAATTATTTGGCCAAAGTAAGACATATTGGGATTCCAAAATGTCAGCATGCTGAAGGGGGTAGACGAGGGGCTTCAATAAAGGGTGTGGATCCTAATGAAATATCATAAGTCCACTTATACATTTTGAATAATGTTGATGAAGTTCAAGCCAGCATAGTTGCACATAAAGAAGCTGTGAGGAAAGAAATCCCCGAATGACTGAACAAAGGTTGATTAGGGAGCATAATAGAACTTTTGCAAATTGGTTCAAACAAAAGGTCAAGGGAGAGGAATTTGTTTCTGAGACAATCAAATGGTTAGTACGTGGTCCTAAGGTTGATGTCATAAGTTGGAATTTGTATGTGATCAACAGTTATACATTTTACATGAAGTCACTAGATGATAGGAGCACCGTCCAAAATAGTGGTGTAATGTTAGAAGCTGAATCTATACACTTCTCCAGTTCGAAAGACAAGCGGCCTAAATTGGCAGTTATGCCATATTATGGGGTTATTGAAGAGATTTGGGAGGTGGACTATGTCTTAATTAGATTTCCCATTTTCAAATGCAAGTAGGTTAATGTCAATAATGGTGTTCAGATCGATTGGCTAGGATTTACATTAGTCGATGTCAGTAGTAGAAGTTTTGGAGATGAACCTTTTATTATGGCAGGCCAGGAGAAACAAGTTTTCTATATCACCGATTAAGAAAATAAAATGTGCTCTGTAGCTCTCCAAGGAAAAAGGGTCATTTATATTGATGAGGAAAGTCATGCAAATTATGTCTTCCTAAGAGTACTCCTTTTTCAAGGGGTCTACCGGACATTAGCGAAGAAGATGAAGCGAATAATGAATCTGGCATAAGAAATGATCATCAAGAAGGGATATGTGAAGATATCCATTTATAAAAGAGTCAATTCATAAGGTAATATTCATCTGAACAATTCTTTGAAAATTTTTAGGTTTTAACACTAGTATTATATTCCTTCTATGTTCTTAAACAATGTCACTTACTTTATGAAGTTTTTTCTTGTTTTCTTTTTGTGGTAGGATCCAATCCAAAGGGCCATGTTATAAAAGATGATGTTACAATGGGAATAAGATGAAGGCATGGTGAATATTGGGCATGTATGTTGATTTAAGTGTTGTATATGTAACTCATTGTATTTGTAAGTAAGTTATCTTATTGTATAAATCATGAAGGGATATGGGAGGATATCCCTTTATAAAGAGACAATTCATATATAAGGTAATATTCATATGCAGAATTCTTTGAAAACTTTACGTTTTTAACTATATTCAATTCCTTCTTAATTATGTTCTTAAACAATGTTACTGACTATCTTTTGTTCTTGTTTTTATATTTTTGGTAGGATCTGATCGAAATAGGCTTGTTACAAAAGAAGAGGAATGTTAGTTATGTTGTTATTGGGTGGGAATCCAATGAAGACAAGGTGAATTGGTATATATGTTCATTTAGGTGTTGTACACTGTCTTTGTAACTCATTGTATGTATTTGTAACTTATCTTATTGTATTATTATATTCATTTATTATTAGGTGTGTACTGTAATAGCTAGTAACTATCTATATTCAGTACGATTCCACAATATAACTCATGTCCTAGTGAATAATATTTGTATCCATTTCCAATTCAATTATGGTAATTTATAAAGAATTGTTCATATATATATATATATATATATATATATATATATATATATATATAGCTTGTAGCTTAGAGTACTGTCTTTTAGATGCTGGATTGTGTGTGGCAAATTTGGTTTAAATAGGGGAAATTCCACTTTTAAAATTGGTGTATTTAATGTTCATTCTTAAAAGTCAGACTTTTTAGAGTAGACGCTATTCTTTATGGTCTTAAAAGTCCTAATAAATCGGTCTAAAAAAGACCAACTTTTAAGATCGGATTTATTAATTTAAGTCTGGTCTTAAAAGTAATATTTTTAAGACATGTGTATGTTATAGTAAGGTCTTATTTTTTGTTTTTTGAGACTGTTGCATATGTTTGTCCGGTCTTATAGTTGATAATTTTTAGACAGGATGTTATTTGGTCTGGTCTTGAAAGTGGTATATTTAAGACCAGTCCTTTTATTTTTCGATCCAATAAATTCTAGTTTTAAGACCGAACAAAATATATGTCAAGTCTATATAGCGTGATTTTTAAGACCTGTTGTTTCTAATGTTTAGTCTTAAAAGTTACATACTTTTAAGGCCTCTTGGAACGAGACCGGTCGTTGGTCCGGTATTACGGGGCCTATTTCGTCCTGTCTTAAAATGCTTTTTTGTACCCGCGGTGGTTGCATGCAAGAAAGATATTTTGATCTTATACATGCATGTTAAAGACACTATGGCATTAACTCTTAAAAAAGAATTGTGTACTATATTTTCTAAGCATAATCTTGATATCTCTAACATTCGTGGTTAAGGTTATGATGGGGCTAGTAATATGAGAGGGGAATGGAATAGTTTGCAAGAAATATTTCTCAATGATTACCCTCCTGCATACTATGTGCATTGTTATGCTCATCAATTACAACTTGTATTAATTGCTGCTTCTAGAGAAGTTATTCCTGCTCTTCTTTTTTTTCAAATTTAACTTTCATTGTTAATATTATATGTTCATCTAGTAAATGACATGATAAGTTACAAGTTGCCAAGTTAGATAAAATTACATATTTGTTTGAGATTGGTGAACTTTAAATTGGTAAAGGGGTAAATCAAATTGGTACATTGACACTTAGCTAGAGATACTCATTGGAGTTCTCATTTTTACTCAATTTGTATTGTGATAAATATGTTTGCAGCAACTTGTTCTGTTCTTGAAAAGATTGTTGTTGATGGATCAACTTATTCTCAAAGAGGGGATGCTGATGCTTCTTATAATATTTTGACTTCATTTGAGTTCATATTCAACATTGATAATATTTGCACTCTTGTTGCAAAATACTATCCTACTGATTTTATTGAGCAAGAGAATATAATTTTGAAGCCTCAACTTCAACATTTTGTTATTGATGCTTCTAGTAATTCAAATTGGAAGAATCTATCAATTCTACTTGAATTGCGTTGTGCTTTGATGAAAACAAGGAAATCTAAGGTGTATTACTTGATTGATTGATTGATTTGCCTCTTATTAACTCTTCTAGTTTTAACAACTACCACAAAACGCTCGTTTTAAGCAATGAAAATAATTAAGACAAGGTTTCATAACAAGCTAAGATAGAAGACGATTTTACTGCAAATAATATGGTAATTCATATTGAAAGAGAAATGGTTGACATTTTCACTTCTGTTTCAATTATTGATGATTTCAAGTCATGAAAAGAGCGAAGAGCATTACTTTGAGTGAAGATAAATTTTAATTGTTTCATTTGGTATAGTATTTTATTAATTTTGTATTATAAATTACATTGTCAACTTTTAATACTTTGATATATTATATAATAGGCAATTTTCTAGAATTTCATGACATTTTCTCATTTTATATTTGATATGACATCCATACTAGAGACACACTACTACAAAAAACCCAAAAAATGTCCTAAATAAGACTCAATTAACGTCCTTTTTCATCAGGATGTCTGTATAGGGGTAGTTAAAAATTTTAACTTTTGGCATCCTAAATTTAATTAAGGACACCTTATATAAGGCGTCCTTCTAATATATAAGGGCGCCTTATATAAGGTGTCCTTATAATATATAAGGATGCCTTATATATATATATAAGGATGCTTTATATAAGGCATCCTTATATATATTCAAACAAACAGCTAATGAAAGGAAACATTTGATTTTGACCCATCTATCTCTCACTCTCTAACAAACACATTCACTTGTAAAAAATACCCAAACAAACAAATGAAGATACCAATCAGATATAGATACATCATCTTCACTCAAATAAGATAATATAGATCCAAAGCCAATAAATATATTAACCAAAACAGTATCCGATAAGTGAAAGAGAGATATATAAACCAAACTAATAAGAAAAACATATTAGATCTAGAGTAAGAACACACACGCCAAAGCAACATTTAGTTCAATAATCTTAGAGATTACCTACCAAGTTAAATTATAAATCATAAATTTAAAAAACTAGATACGAAATATCAAGAAAATTGTGATTATTTGATAAAAGATTGTTGTTTTACTCACCAAATCTGTAAAATTTAGTACCCAAAAACTCTCACATATTGTTCCTCTTCTCTAATACGACATCTTAACAGCTCCATTAGTTTTCCTACGCTGCTGGAAGAAGAACCAAAGAAGAACAAGATGCACGCCAAAGTTGAAACTTGCAAGTGAACGTGTGGCTGCTTGCTGGACCAAAAAAGAGAAACCTAATTGAAAATTAAACGGACGGCTGTATATAAATACAGAGATGTGAGGGTTGGTTTACCTGAAGGAGTTGCGAGAATCAAATCCGCGAAACTCAAAACCTTGCTCTGTCGATCAACAACCCAACAACCCAGATCTGTCGTCCTCTCATTGCGTTTCGCCATTTGAGCGTGCGGATTTGGACGAGTGAGGGAAGAAGGAGGGAGGAAGGAGGATCAAGGGAGGGGAAGAAGGAGGGAGGATAAAGCATGAGATCTAGAGAGTGGGAGAGGAGACGAGTTTAGGCAGATCTAGACCAGTTTTGGCGATGAGAGAAATGGAGAGTGGGAGTCGGGTAACAAGAGAGAATTTTTTCGCTCAAATAGCGAGAGAGAATTGAGAAAGAGGAATGAGAAAAAAGGAATTATATTTTACACAAGGAGCATTGGCGACCTGAATTAAGATATAGGACGCCCAAAAAATTTTTTGGCACCTGAACCTTATTTAAGCCGCCAAAAAATTTCCTAGCTCCAAAAAATTATCAAAATACGCCAAATATTTCATTTTAGGCATCCTATATACTAATTTAGGTCGTCTTAAAAAATTTTCTAGCGCCAAAAAATTATCAAAATGCACCAAATATTTCATTTTAGGCGTCCTATATACTAATTTAGGTTGTCTTAAAAAATTTCCTAGCGCTAAAAAATTAATTTTAGGTACCTTAAATATAAGTTTATGACGCCTATATTTTAGGCGTCCTAAACATATAAGTTTAGGACACCTATATTTTAGGCGTCCTAAACTTATATTTAGGGTGCCTAAGTCTTAAAATTAATTTTAGGTGTCCTAAATATAAGTTTAGGGCGCCTAAAATATATATTTTAGGCGCCCTAAACTTATATTTAGGACGCCTAAGTCTCTACCTATATTTTTTACTTCCTTTTTTAAAATAAGGATGTCTTTTGAGGAAGTAGTATCCACTTTTTGTAGTAGCGACACATATGTTATCTTATATATTAGAATTGTTAAAATACTTTTACTATAAATCTCAATATTTTTAAAATATTATATAATCATAAAATTTCTTAATTAGTTAATGAGTATACATTTGGCCCCCAAATATTTATCCAAAGGTCTATCCCTGAAAATACGAACACTTTTTAAGTATTGGGATGTGAATTATGCACTGAATCAAGCTTGATCTTTGGTCATTTTTTATCATATACACCAAAATATATACATTGTGTTTTGATTTTAAATTTGCTTTATTGGTTAAGCATAATTGCAAATTAAACAAGTTTTTTTTATTCTTGAACTTTCTCCAATACGCTCTTACACTATTATAGAGTTCCTAAAATTTTGATAAACTCACCCCTCTAAGGCGTGTTGTTAGTTCTTTATGACGTCGGGGGGCTTGTAGCCAAATAACACCAAGTTAATCCTTTTTGAAATTTTTATTAAGCTTTAAGTTGTGAATTTGAACCCACTATGAGTATAATGACGCATAACTAACTCATGGGAAGAAAAGTAGAGAAATTCTTCTTCCAGTTTTTAATATAAGACATATTTATAAAGTTGGTCTCTATCCTAAATATAAGATTTATTTTATAAATATGTCAATATATTCATAATTTATCCCTCTCAATGCTCCATCAATAATAATTAAAGAGGAAAAAAGAAGTAACAAATTAATGAAGATGTCTATAGTGTTTTAAAAAATGAATGTCATATTAACTAATTAACTTCCTTAACCTAATCATTAGGTAAATAAGTGGAGATACGAAAATTTCTTTGTAACACCTCATTATCGTTAGGGGTATGTCTTCAGCGCAAAAGAGTTTGTAGCCTTTTCACAGAATTATAGTATTATATGTCTCTCTGTTTGACATACTGATATAAATATCCATAAAAATACGAATGATCTAAGACATTCGCTTCAGCTGACCCTTACCAGTACACAGGAATTCCTCGTGCAAAACAAGAAAAAAAGAAAAAGGTAAAAAAATAATCCTTAAAAGCTATATTGACTTTGACTGAAAACAATTATATATATATATATCAATCAATTGACTTGCGTAACCATTTTCTTGTTTGGTGGCTGCTCAATAATATATACTATATGCATTGTTCTTCGTTACGTTCAATCCCCGCTAATGGCGTTGTGTCTCAAACTTGAAACAACATATGCACAAATTTCAAACCTTGTGTGCATTAAAATATTAGCTACCATAGAATAATCTTTCACGCATCAGTACGTCTAGCTACATATGCACGTTTTTTGTCTGCATGTCACTTGTACACCTTATAATTATAACATCTCAAATTCCACGTTCGAAAATCGTGTCAGTCAACACTTAGTTTTAAGAAAATCAACAAAGTTTGAGATGCTACAGCTTAGAGTACTGTGAAAATGGATAGCGTGCGCTAAGATTCGGACAATGAGTATCTGATATAGAATGTCCAGACATATGATGATGCCCCGGCATAAGCTGATATATTAAATATCCTGAAGGAATATTCATGTGGTACAATTTACAGAGATTAAATACAGTTCTCTGATAAAGAAAGTCTTAAACGAAACCTATGGTTTGGAACCTAACATCAGTTAATCAAACAATTTGGCTAGGTCAGTGTTCAATCTAATGGGAGTCTCACTAACTCTATGGCGACTTGTGACAACCCACCGATGAACCCTTCCTTAGTTTAAGCACCAAATGGTTTGAAATAACTTTATTAGATTCATGCCAGTACTAAGTCCTAATAACTTCTATCGATCTTCATCTTCGACCACTGCCTCTTCACGGCTCTACCCACCGGCATCTTCTCTACCCCGGTTTCTTCCCTGTACTATTCATTAAGACTGAGGTCCAATGCCCATTGGACCTCAGGTAACGGTTAACCTCATGCTTATGTAAACAATATATGACAGGTATCACAAAAATAAATACATAATGATAACTTTCAAAATCATAACAACAAGTAACATAACACAACCACTGCAATATGTATGTTACCCCAGTCTGCACATAACCAGTGCCACGATGGCCTACCATGTCCTCAGCGCTAGGAAAACTCAACGGTGTTATCAAGACTATAACCCATATACAATTCAACATTCTCAGAGCAAACTTTCAAAGCAAGGTTTCAACATGTGAAAACAGTTATCATATATACGCATACCATAAGCATGAGTGTTAAGGTTACAATACGCGTCCGTACCTGAGTTTGACGAGTTTTTGGGTACAGTCGTTGTCGGTACACGTGCACAGTCTATCCTAAAAGGGTAATATCGTCTTAATTAATTCTCAAACAATATTTCAAGAGACACCTTGGCCATACTTGACACTTTTACCCTTGAAGGATTTATTTTCAATTATTTCCACCTAATTTTCGGAAAAATCGTTGGTGCAGAATTTCACTTAACTTCGAAATATTATAACTAATTCCACAAAAATCGAAATGAGGATCCGTAAAATTTCCCGGAATCCTTGAAATGTCTACTTTCAAGGAAAAATACTGGAACTTACCCAGAACTCATGGATAATTTCCAGTTTCCAGAATTCAGCCGCTGCCCAGAAAATGTAGCTTAACTTCTAAGATTTTTATCTTTTTGCACAGAGCTTCAAGTGACACACTCTTTATAGATTTAGAAAGCCCTATATATCTACTTTCTTCATGAATTTTCCCAGAATTTTTGTACATCATCTTCATCATAAAATACCAGCATTTTTACTACTGACTCCAGAAATCACTATTTGATGAGATTTTGTCAGAGCTTCGCTATTTTGATCATAATCTTCCAAAAATTTTGCAATAACTTCTTCTTCATCAATTTTTCGAAATAAAGACAGTGAAAAGCTTAAAAACATGAGATTAAAACTGGAATTGGAAGTTTGATGATCAAAACAACATTTCTAACATTTCTACTTTATAAACCAAGAACTTAAACTAAGAACTTTAAAGCTCTCTTACCTCTTGAAGACCACTTGTCTTCTCTTTTCTGCAGCTCCTCACTCTCTCCCTTTCCCTCTATATTTTGGCCAAGCTTAGTGAATTGGTGGGGAGAATGTGTTGCTAAGGCTTCTATTTATAGCCAAAGGTAATGGCATTTTTGAAATTCTTCCCTTTTGCATTTAACCATTGGATTTTGCTTGGTGGGGAGGAAATAATCTTGGCTCTCCACCTATGTAAACCGTCCCCCCCCCTTTCTTCTAGAAATGTTTTGCTTTATCCCCAAGAAAATCCTATTTAACCCCTAATTACTCCCAAATACTAATTTAGTTAGGTGTAAGTTGGTGTTTAAATTCAAAATCCAATTTCACTTTTGGAATCCTAATTTTATGATTAGATTTATGGTGATTTTTAATTCCCAAAACACTTAAGTATGAATCTTAAAAGTAACCGAAAATGATTTTGGAAATAGCCAAGTTGAAACTCATAATTCACTGATCTCAAATATGTACTTATCTTTAATACTTAGTTTCAAGATTTCAAGTTATGATTTAATTCCTATGGATTCTCGTCTAATTTAGCTAATTAAATATTAACTTGGTCCCCAAGTTAAAAAACTAGCTCCCCAAGTTGTTTTAAATCTTCTTCCACAAGTATTTATTATAATAATCAAATCACATTGTTTTTTCCTCCTTCCTTTATCAATGTCGGCACACACACCTATATTATATACTAAATCACAAAAATTTCCACGCCCCTCCGCTTTTTATTTTCGGTTTTCACTTCCTATTTTTCTTTTAATTTTATATTACATTTTAATAATCTTCTAAAATTCCAACAATATCCCATTGGTGCTTCTTAATATAATATCTTATATATTAAGCAACTTCTTCTTCTTGTTGCCCAAAAACCGTCCTCCCCTTCCTCCTTTTACTTATCATTTTGTGTTTTAATGTTCTCACAAACTCAAGAAGAAAAATCTCTCATTGGTTCAATTAATTTCACAAGGATTTAAGATTAATATAATTTCTTCACTCTTTATCTAGTAATTTTTGCCACTTTTATTAGCTAAAGGGAGAATTAATTAATTTTTGGTTACTATTGCTAATATGGTATTTTAGGGGTTACTAGACTTAATTGCCAAAATTATAATTGATCATCAAATCAATTACCATCTTTAGAAATTCATTTGATACTTATATTGATCCCTTTTTAATACTTAATCAAGTTAAAATATTCCAATTTGTTGATCTTAGATAGTCCCAAGACTAATCCTGAAATTAACTTAATTACTAACAATTCACTTGCCCCATAACATTCTCAGAGTATTTTGTAACTCATAACTTCACTTAGGAATTTTTAGCTCTTTCTTCCTTCTAATTTCATGAGAAATCACCTTAGAAAATAAGGTAATTATTCTACTAGTTTTGAGAACACATATTCACCTATTGTAATAGGTATTATTTATCAAAATTTAATATATACATGTATTATGAAAATTGGGGTATTACAATAATATGCACGGAGAGAGAGAGCATGAATATTGTACACGCCGTTGCTATTTTAAAATTTTGACCTAAAATAACTATAATTTTACGAGTGTACTTGATTATATATGCCATGCATTTTATATTTTTAGGCTATAATTAACAAGTTGTTATAGATTAGTGACAACTGCCGTAAGCCTCCTTACACGCATCCTATTGGACAGTGATTAAAGAATCGGATTGAATTGGATGATTCAACCGGTACGGTCAGACTTGCCAACAGCTCGGCCTGTTTGAACCATAAAACAACTTTGTATGATTGAGATGGGTAGAATTGGGGTCGAGGTGCCATTGATGAGTTGAAACCTGAAATTAGATTGGGAAGTGAAATAGTAGTTTTCAAACAACTGGACCGTTTTTTTTTTTTTGGCCTACTGGAGAAATGTTAAGAAATTAAAAAAAAAATAACTCTATCAAAAATATATTTTTCTTACCCCCTCCGTCTCTATGAATAAGGTTCTTTTAACTAAATTGGGAGTTCCGTAAAACATTTCAAATTAGGAAGAAATAATAAATATGTAGGAAATATAAGTTTTTTCAAAAGTACCCTGACTAAGAGAGAGCAATAATGAAAAAATGATGAAAGAGAAAGATGATGTGAAAAAAGTAGAGTTATTAAACTTAGATCAAACCAACCAAGTTGACTTGGAACTTGGCGAACTGATCAATTGGCCAGTTTAGTTGAGCCTCCAACTTCCAGTTAACTTTTTTCTAAAGACTGTAATACCCTAAAATTTGACTTAGCATAAATATCATAAATTGGTAGAATATACCTATTGAAAATAGGTGAATATGAGGTCTCAAACACCTTGTATTGAATTTACCTTATTATTAGGACAATTTCTCCTAAGAATAAATAATGTGCAAAAAGGTCCCTAAAACATTAGATAATTTGCAAATAGGTCCCTGAAATATTTATGGGTTATAAAATACCCTGAAAATATTATAAATAGACAAATAAATATTTATTTGAAAAAGGGAAGAATATTGTCCCTAATTTAGGTAATTTATGAGATTATTTTCCTTGGGAAATAATAAGGCAAAATTAAATATCATTTTGGGGAACATAAATTGCCCCATGATTTTTAATATTATGCATGATGCATAAATTATTAGTGTCAGTAAAATAGTTGTGAGAAAATAATTAATCCTAATTAAGAAAATTGTCAACAATTAGTAAGTGATTAAATAAGTAATTAATTGTTGATTGTTTAAACATGAATAAAAGGAGATATCCAAAGTTAATTATATGAAACCCTTAATTTGATATTAATGACCAATGGAGGGTCAAGGTTGACATAAAGAGTGTTTCTAATTAATTTAGCATAATTAAGAGGTATATTAAGTGAATTACAATTATTCTTAATAAAATAAGTTTGCACTAATTGAGATTAGTTGCATAATTCTTCAAGATGATTAAAGACAAATTAAAAGTATCAAATGAGGGCTAATTATATTTGAAAATAATTAGGCCAAAGAGAATGAAATAATATCTCAAGTAATTAAGTTTAAATCTTCATGTAATTGAGTTAGCTAATGGCAAAATATAATTAAGGAGCATGTAAACACTTGATTAACATGATAATTAAGAATTGCTCATTAGTATTGAAAAGTCAACAATGACATCTAAGCCTTGATTATGTCATCAAAATGACATCACAAGAGCACATGTGTATGTGTGTGGTGGATGAAAGAGAAAAGATGAATCTAAGAAAAGGGGGGGAGGTGGCATTTTTGGTAAGAGGTGTAAGGGCAAGATTAAGACTTCTTTACTAAGTTTAAATCCAATGGTTAGAATGGAATTAAAGTTGCTAGGAAGTTAACCAAGGATTGGCTATAAATAGAGAGCTCTCCTCTCTTCATCCTTCACACCAAACTCATACCAAAGATTGGAGAGTTTAAGAGGAGAGTGAAGCAAGAAGGAGGAAGGAGTTCAAGAGTCTTCAAGAGGTAAGCTCTAGTTCTTAAGTTCTAATTTTTAGTTTTTATAAGTTCTTAATATAAATGCTAGTTTAATCTAGAAAATTAGAGAATAAATTCCTACACTTGTTTTTAGACCTCATTGCATTGAAAAATGCTTGAAGAGGTAAAAACATGGTAGGAAATAATTTTTGGAAGTCCTTGGATTAAGATTATGAAAGTTGTAGAATTTTCGATTCTTAAATCTTAGACAGGCAGCGAAAAAGATGCTATGATTTTATGTAACAAATGAAGTTATAAAATCATGAAATTTTTCAGAAAGAAAGTAGACATGTAGGGCTTTCCAAATATATAAAATATGCAACATTTTGATATCTGGTCAAGGAGATATGAATTTTTGAAGTTAAGCCATTTTTACTGGAATAAAATCTAGGCAATGTTGAGAAACGTAAAAACTGGTAATGACTCACTAATTTTGGGTGAAAATGAATATTTTTGCTCAAAAATAGACATCCTAAGGGTTCCGGAGAATTTTATGGATCCTCATTTTGATTTTTGTAGAATTAGTTATGATTTTTCAAAGTTACCAAAAAATCTGCCCAGAAAACTCTGCACTACATTTTTAAATAAATGTAAGGGCAAAATTGTAAATAACAAATCCACCAAGGGTAGATGGGTAAATAGAGGTGGAAGTATATCTTAGGATATTATTCTAAGTGATATGGTGATATATTAGGATATCCGGGAGGTCCAAGGCCAGATCCAAAGGTCGGACGTTTGACAGTTACCCGGTGAAAGGTACGGACGCGTACTGTAACTCTAATTCTTATGCTGCTTGTATCCTCTATATGTGATGTGATGATTCATATAGTCGTGGACAAGACTAGGTCTTGGGTCATGCACCATGTTAAGACTTTGTCTTAAGTCACTGTTTATACATTCAGCTATTATGTGAAAACAGGTTACAGTCTTGGTAATGCCGTATAGATGTTTTCCTAGCGCTGAGGACACGCTCCGGGGCGTGGCACTGGCTTATGTGCAAACTAGTGGACCTTACATGGGCTGTGTGCTATGTAAAGGTATTGTTGTGATATGAACTATGACATGTGATGTGTGCTATGTATAGTTATATGCTGAATTGTAAATGAATATCTGTCATACATATACTGTTATACTTGAGCATAAGGTTAACTGTTACCTGAAGTCCAATGGGCATTAGACCTCAGTCTTAATGAATAGTACAGGGAAGAAACCGGGATAGAGAAGGTGCCGGTGGAAAGAGTCGTGAAGAGGTAGTGGTCGAAGACGAAGGTCGGTAGAAGTTATTAGGACTTAGTTTCTGACAAAGTATTCTGGCACGGATTTAACAAAGTTATTTCGGACCATTTGGTGCTTAAACTAAGGAAGGTTTCATCGGTGGGTTGTCACAAATCGCCATAGAGTTGATGAAATTCCCATTAGATTGAACACCGACCTGGCCAAATTGTCTGATTAACTGATGTTAGGTTCCAAGCCATAGGTCTAATTTAAGACTTTCTTTATCAAAGAAATGTATTCAAATCTCTGTAAATTGTATCACATGAATATTCCTTCGGGATATTTAAAATATCAGCTTATGTCGGGGCATCATCATATGTCTGGGCATTTTATATCAGATAATCATTATCTGAATCTTGGCGCACGTTATCCATTTCTGCAATACTCTGAGCTGTAACATCTCAAGACTCTATAATTTTCTTAAAACTAAGTGTCGATCGACACGATTTTCGAACCTGGAATTTGAGATGTTACAAGGACAATCTAGATTCATATTGATTAAAAGGGAGGAGAGACACAACTACAGAAAAAGCCTTTTGTCACGGTTATTATGTACCATATATGAGGGTTCCGAACTGACATATATGCGGGCTTTATATATGCTCCAAGCATATATATAATGGCTCCAAACCCAAATGTATTTAGGGCATACTTAACTTTTTTTTTTTTTGGGTTAATAACCATAATGTATTGACTTTATTTTTTATTTTATATATTTATTTTTGTAGTTAGTATTTATTATATAAAGCACAACATAATCATTGATAATAACAAGTTAATAATATCAATAAGAAAAAATTATATTTATTCTATTCAAAATTTGATACATCATAGATAAACATCATACAGTTTAAGAAAAATTAATCACTTAAACACTCTCACTGTAGAACCAATTTTATAATATTTTGAATTCTAAAAGAAACTTTATTAATAAAAAACTCTACAATATTTTCTAATGCCTTTGTTGTAGAGTGTCCACAAATCACGTATATTATAAAAGTTTCCATTACATATCATTTAACTGCAAAAAGATAATATAAATAGGAAAATAAGAATATATATATATATATATATATATATATATATATAAGTAAATATAAAATCCTAAGCAAATCTTGGAATATAAACATGAAAATCAGAATATACATACATACTATATATATATATTAAAAATTGGCAAATATAAACTTGACCAAATCTCGAAGATAATTCAACAAACTTAACTTGGTTGCTAAAATTTAGCAACACGTGATACTCAAAATTAAGAAATTAATCATTAATCAATATTTAAATATATCGTGATTTAATTGCTAAAAATTATGAGAAATATTTGTTATTGATTTTTAATCCATATCTAGTGTAATGAGAATTATTTTCACTCCAATAAAAAAAAAAAAAAAAAAAAACTTTACAAGAGGAAGAATCTTCTTTGTTGTCTCAGCTTTTTCATTAGTCTTTTTTGTGCTCTCTACTTTTCTCCATAGTCCATATCAAGGTTGTCAAACTCACGAGTTTAAGCAAACCCGTGACGATGATGTAAACTCGAATCCTAAACTTATAAGAGTTTACTTTTATTATTAAATATGTATTACTAGTGTATAATTAAATAATTAAAATATGAAAATGACAACAATTTGATTTAAATATATTTTAAATACAAATAATTGAAATTAAATCCATCGCCATTCATCATTTATCATATTTAAGAAAGAAATTTCAATATACAGCTGTTGAACATGATCAAATAAAAAATATTAATACGAGTTTAAGGGTAAGTTAACACAATTTTATAATCTATAAAGTAAAAACGGGTAAACCCGGTGTATAAACTCGTGAGTTTAATCGAGTTTACAAGTGGTACGAGTTTACTAGTGACTCGACTCGTTTTTGTAAGCTAGAAACGTAAAAACTGTAAAATCAGAGAGTCAACTCATGAATTTGACAACAATGGTCCATATACTAAAAAAAAATTAAAAAAAAAAATAGTCCTTATAATCTAGTGTAATGAAAAATTTACCTCATTGTCTTTTTATTGCTCTCTATTTTTCTTCAATAGCTATCATTAGAATTTAGATATATATATATATATATATATATATATATATATATATATATATATATATATATATATATTCTTCTTAGATAATCCCGACTAGTAACCTTGAACGTCAACTATCGAGTGCTTATTATAGAAAAAATAAAATAAAACTAAAACTGTTAATTGGAAAAGAAAATGAAAGCTTACATAAGGAAGAAATACGAGAGGATTATAAGGTACAGACTGAAGAACCATGGATGTGGTGGAGGATGAGACCCTCAGTGTTAGAGCAAAATCCTTAGAAAAAGGAGAATGTGACCTAATGGAAGCTAAAAAATGTTTGAAAATGCCTCGGAAGAGTTGCATCAAATAAACTTCATTTCAGAATCCTATCTTCTTATATTTGATATTTTTTTAGAATCCCGCCTTCTAATATTAAAGAATACATAACAATTCTTTGTGAAGAACCATTAAGTATTGTCAAAAAAACTTTGTTAGAATCCCACCTGCTTATAATTTATATTTTTCAGAGTCCAACCTTTTTATATATGACGGTTATATTTTTTTAACCATTAAGTATTCTTAAAGAATAATTAATAGTTCTTTGTGAAGAATTGTCAAGTATTGCTAAATAAATTTTTTTTTTCTCCTTGTAACATCCCGTTTTCATAAACGTTTCTGGAGCTGAGAGAGTTGAAAATATTTTACATAAACAAAGAGTAACTGAATAACATTGTATGTAATATATCTAACTGAATGTTAACTAATACAGTCATCCAAGTCTAATACTTCTAACATAAGTATCCCAAAAAGATAATGCCTCCGCAGGGTCCTCATACCGGCTTCTTATCCTTGTCCTCGATCACTTCCCGGGATCCTGAAGCTATGGCAGGGGCTGAGGTTCAATTCCCATTGAACCTCAGGTAACGGTTAACCTCATGCTTATGTAAACAGTATATGACAGTTATCACAGATATACAACATAATCACAGTTTCAAACAAATAACCACATGTAAGGCAATAACATAACACAACCACTGCAATATATATGTTATCTCAGTCTGCACATAACCAGTGCCACGACGGCCCATCGTGTCCTCAGCGCTAGGAAAACCTAACGGTGTTATCAAGACTATAACCCGTATACAATTCAACTTTCATGAGCAAATTTTAAAATAGAGTATTATCATGTGAAAACAACAATCATATATAACCAAACCATAAGCATAAGCATTAATGTTACAATACGCGTCCGTACCTGAGTTTAACGGGTCGTTGGGTACGTTCGTTGGCGGTACGCGTGCACAGTCTATCCTAAAAGGGTGATATTGTCTCAATTACTTCTCAAGCAATACTTCAAGAGACATCTTGGTCATACTTGACATTTTTACCCTTGAAGGATTTATTTTCATTTATTTCCACATAATTTTCGGAAAAAACGCTGATGCAGAATTTCTGGGCAAAATTTCGCCTAACTTTAAAAAATCATAACTAATTCCAGAAAAATCGAAAAGAGGATCCATAAAATTTCCTGGAATCCTTGAGATGTCTAATTTCAAGGAAAAATACTGGAACTTACCCAGAACTCATGGATAATTCCCAGTTTCCAGAATTCAAACTGCTGCCCAGAATTTTGCTCAGAAATTGTAGCTTAACTACTGGGATTTTTATCTTTTTGTACAGAACTTCAATTGACACACTCTTTATATATTTGGAAAGCCTTAAATTTCTACTTTCATCATGAATTTTCCCAGAATTTTAGAACATCATCTTCATCATAAGATACTAGTATTTTTACTACTGACTCCAGAAGTTCCTATTTACTGAAATTTCGCCAGAGCTTCGCTATTCTGATCATAATCTTCCAAAAATTTTGCTATAACTTCTTCATCAAATTTTCGAAATAAAGCTATTGGAAACCATAAAAACATGAAAATAAAACTGGAATTGGAAGTTTGATGATCAAAATAACATTTCTACCATTTCTACTTCATAAACTTAAGAACTTAAACTTGAAAGCTAAGAACTTCCTTACCTTTTGAAGACCACTTGCCTCCTATTTTCTGCAGCTCTTCCACACTCACTCTTTCTCTCTAAATTTTCGGCCAAGCTAAGTGAATTGGTGAGGAGAATGTGTTGCCTAATGCCTCTATTTATAGTAGAAGGGGGTGGCATGCTTGTAATTTCTCTTCTTAGCATACAACCATAGGATTTTTCTTGATGAGGAAGAAATGATCTTGCCCCTTCATTCCTCTTGGCCGTCCCCCCCCCCTTTCTCCTTCTAGAATTTTTCTTGCTTTGTCCCCAAGAAAAGCCTTTTCTTTATTAAATTAACTTAATAAATCCCAAATCCTAATTTAGTTAGGTGTAAGTTGGTGTTTAAATTCAAAATCTAATTTCACTTTTGGAATCCTAATTTTATGATTAGATTTATGGTGATTTTTAATTCCCAAAATGTTTAAGTATAAATTTTAAAAGTAACCGAAAGTATCTTTGGGAATAGCCAAGTTGAAGCTCATAATTCCCTGATTCTAAATATGTATTTATCTTGGACATTTAACTTCAATATCACAAGTTATGATTTAATTTCTATAGGTTTTCTCCTAATTTCTTCTAATTAAGCAATTACTTGCTCCCTAAGACAAACAACTTGCTCCCCAAGTTGTCTTAATCTTCTTCTACACACTTCTTTAATTGATTTATTATTTTTCTTCCATTTCCTTTAAAAAAATTCATCCCCCCTCCCTTAATTTTTAATTATGAAATTTTGTCTTAATTGTTCTCACATGCTCAAGAAGACAATTCCCTTATTGGTCCATTTAGACTTTAGGATTTAGGGTTAATATCATTGTATAATTTATTTAGTCTTACTTAGAGAGATTTTGTCTCATGAAGTTAAATTAGGAATAAATGAGTTAAGTCCTAATTTAATCCCTAAAATATTGGTTTTTATATCAACAAGCTAAATTAATTTTTATACTCCTAAATTCTAAGAAAAATTTCCCATAAACAAAAATAAATACAATACAGAAATTTGAGACCCCAAATTCACCTATTTGAAATAGGTATTATCTCTGGAAATATAATATTTAAGATAAATATTTTTATTTTTAAATATTGTTTTTTTTTCCGGGTATTACACTCCTTATGTTTGATATTTTTTAAAATCCCACATTCTTATATATGATGGTTATCATTTTTAACAGTTATGTATTCTTAAAACAATAAATAAAGGTTTTTTAAAGAGAACAATTCAATTCATAATATAAAATATATTTAGAGAGTTGATTTTTGTCATATGACATAGTTTTCATATTCGTTAACAATAATCATGAAAGATAGTAAAAGAAAAAGTTAGTGAAGATGGTGACTATAGTGTTTTAAAAAATACATGTTAAATTAACTTACTCAACCAAGTTCCTTAATATATTTAAATTAGGTAAATATATCTTATATTTAGAATTAGAGGAGTGTTAACTATATTCTTAAAATGCAAATATGAAATACAATAGAATCAAATAAGCTTAGCTTATTAAGCTTGTATATACATGTAGATATCTCCTTATATTTCGTTAATGTGACAATTTCAAACTCAAAAGTTAAGGATTAAACGCAAGCAACATTATACGAAATTACTATATATTGACATCATAAGATAAGTAAATTATACATAATAAGTTTCTTTGTGTGCAGTCAAACTATTAAAATAAGACATCATATAAAAAAAGATATCTCCTTTTATATATATTATAATGCCATGTTAATAAGACATTTGTATAAGTTGTCACTCCTTGGAAAAATTGTAATGCCATGTTAATATATATATATATATATATATATATATATATATATATAATTTTAGGGTGGCGGGGCCACCCATCCCCCTAAATCCGCCGTTGTATATGACAATTATTTGTTATAATCGTTTTTTATTAAGCTATAGTAGTGAGATTAGAGATCAAGAAGATAGGGAGGATAGATGGACAAGAGAGGGAGGAGACAAAGTTGCAGAAATCTAAGATCGTGAAGCTCACTCCTTGGCGTGCGTTGGAGAAAGATGTTATGATGGCAAAGCTCATTCTTCTTCTCAAATCGTGTTTCATTTGGGGGCAGAAGCTGTGACAACAAGCGTGAGAGAGACTGAAACGACGAGCGGTAGAGGAGACGAAAGTGTGAGTGATGAGGGTAAAACGACGCTGCAGCAAATAAGGAGGCATAATTAAAATTATGTTAGAGTAAATGGGCTTGGGCTCATTCTTTCAAAATAAAAAATAAAGCTGCAAAGATTTAATCAAAAAAATGAATGACAATATATGCTTTAAATATTTAATAGAAAATTGTATAATAATATAATTTTTAATAGTAATTCAAGTATTTAATTGATATTTAGTATTTGGAGTAAAAAAGCAATTACTTTCCAATATGCTCCTTATTCAATTATCCCTAATGTCCAACTATAATTTATTTTTAATATATATTGTCATTTTATCAAGAGAAAAGTATTTTGATGGTATTTAAATAATTTTTAAATTTTTAAATCCTCACCGGTTTGATATTAGGTTTTGACCTATTAACCCTTAACTGATTACCTCGATAGTTTAAAGGGCAGTTCAGGTTTAATAACATTTAAAAAAGAATAAGGGAATGAGGGAGAATAAATTAATTAAATGAGTAAACATTTTAATTAATGCAATGTATACAATTAATTAGGGATAAAATATGTAAAAAAATACATTGGGACCAATTCAAATGGTATCTTATAAAATGGGACAAGTCCATTAAAAAAAAAAAAAACTTTATATATAATGAGAGAGGGAATGTTATTTAATTTGTAGCCATGTGATATTTCATAGAAAACTTCATATATCATAGTGTTATTATATTGTTGATTATATTATTATGGATTTATTATATTGAAGGGGTCCTGTTCTTTGGATTGGACGGGGAGACTTACGTCTCAGTTGCGGAACTTTTTGGAGGAGGATGTAACATCCCAAATTTTCAAAAGCGGAATATTATTTTTTCATCAAAAATCATTTAAAATCATCAGAGTAGATCATTTGAGCAGAAGAATAACTGACACTTATATTCAAAATGTCATAAGTCTGGTTGGATACAATAGCGGTATAGAAACCGCGTGGTTTAAAAGTGAAGAAAATCAATAATAGGAAGGCTTCTGCCGGATCAACAACGGGTATTCTTCCACCGAGTCTTTAAGCATGCTGCTTCCCCTTTTCCTCCGACACCGGTTCTCCCGTCCCTGATGCTATGTAAAGAGCTGAGGTCCCATGCATACGGACCCCAGGTAACGGTTAACCTCATATTTACATATACGGTACAAAATCACAGCAAATGAAACACTTCCAAACATGTCACCAACTATGTCACTCCCAGTGAATGCAAATGTACCGCTCCCAACGAAATATACCACTCCCAGTGAAAATAGATATATCACTCTCAGTGCATGCAGATGTACAGTTATCCTTTAACAACATGTACTCAAACAACACACCACAACATGCACACAACACACATAGCACATATACACATACTGTAAATATCAGAGTTAGTGTTACAGTATGCAAACGTACCTTCGTTGACGAGCGTTTAATATGTTGACGATATACTGTACTTTTGACGGAAAACAGCGGAACGACAGCGAAATGACAGCGGAACAAGATTACTGATATCCTATAATGATAATATCACATTTATCAATATTTGATATCATAACAAGCATTTTAGGTACAAATTACCATTTTGCCCCTGATCCCCTAATTGGCGGTATTTCGCCAGTACTTTGCTATCTTGACCCTAATCTTCCAGAATTTCCACATATCTCTAACTCTATGATGGTTTTCGAAACTAATACCTTAATTACCCCTAGAACATGATTTCTAAACATACTTGGAAGATTAAAGATCAATCTAGCAGTTCTACTACAACTACTGAAAGAGACACTAAAACTAAAGACTAGGGACCGAAGAACTTACTCAGAGCTTTGCTATGAACTTCTTACTCCTCTTCCAGAGCTTCTCTCTCTAACTTCTCTCTAGGATTGTAAGTGAATTGGTGAAGAATGAAGAGGAATGATGGCCTATTTATAGAAAAGCCCAATGGCATTTTCGTAATTCCTTTGAACTTTGTCTGATCAGTTTCTGGCCGTTAGATCGCACTTCTTAGAGGTAGCAAGATCTTGGCCTTACACCTCTCAAGGATGATGTCATCCCTGCTGCATCATCAAGTCTTATGTCATCTTGCTTTATCTGATGAATTCCCGGTTCGGTGCCCCGATCACGAGATTCCGTAGCACCTTAAAATTCCGAGAACAATACGCTGAAGGTCTTTTCTTCCTCTTTAAGAATACTGGGTTCTTCTACCCTTATATACCCAGTAAGGACATTTCGTTGTCTGCCGAAAATCCTCGGTATTCGAGACCGGTTTCAGAAATAACTTCGGTCGGTACTAACTTCTGAATAAAAATCCACTGACCAATAATATATTCTGGTTTTTCCTAACTCATTCCCAGAATCTCACAACGGGATTACTTTCTATCCGTGATCATTTATCCTGTTCATTTTTCCTCTGATTATTATATTATTATCTAATTAACACATGTTTTAATTATATTATTATTATTATATTCTAAGATCTTATCTCTTATTTTATTTTATTATATTTATTATTTTTTTTTCTTTTTTTTACTACACACACACATGCACAACACTTAGGCACACACACACTCACAACTCACACATACTCACAACTCACAAATATCTCCACCTTCTCTCTCTCTTTATTTATGTCTAAACAATTAGCCATTAATTATCTAATTAATCATTTACTAATTTTTGACAATTTTCTTAATTAGTAATAATTATTATCTCACAACTATTTTAATGACATTGGAAATTTATGCACCATGCATAATATTAAAAATCATGGGGTCCAATATGGTCCCCTAATACTTTTAGATTTTTCTCCTGTAATTTTTCCAAGGTAATAATTTAATAAATTACCTAAATTAGAGACAACATACTTTCCAATTTTTAATAAATATTTAGTTGCCTCTTAGGATTTTATCATAATTTTCTCAGGGTATTTTATAACCCATAAATATTTTAGGGACCTATTTGCAAATTATCTAATGTTTTAGGGACCTTTTCGCGCATTATTCAATCTTAGGAGAAATTGTCCCAATAACAAGATGAATTCAATACAAGGTGTTTGAGACCTCATATTCACCTATTTTCAATAGGCATATTCTACAAATTTATGATATTTACCCTACGTCAAATTTTAGGGTATTACAGAGGATGCTACAAGAATTGTTGACTATAATGGATAATGTTGCTTTGTTTTATAATTTATGTTTTTGTTATCGATCAATTCGACGGCTGGATTAATCAGATGGATCATAATTACTGTGAATCGCTAACTTTTCAAATTCGACGTCTCATCTTGCTTTTAAAACATTTTTTCCCCGTATGTTCCTTCGTTTGAAGTGACACGCCAAGGGCATCTTGAATTAATGTAAAATAAAATGTGTGGGTGTGTGTATTAGAATATATCAACTCATGAATACCACTAATGCACGGCTTTTATTCATGGCAAGAAAAAACATAAATATAATTATTAATTTTATATACTTGATGAACTGTTTTTCTTACAAATACTTTTATTTATTTTAACGGGGATCACCGCAGTGTGAATTAAAAATTGAATTGTTTTATGTTAATCAATATTGAACACGTGCTGGCAATATAAAGATTGATTCTTGTGTTACGAATGTATAAATATATTTGAAGCAGCCTTTTTTTTTTGTTTATTTTTTTTGGGATAAGAAGCAGCCGTTAAACCATATATTTGTTTCCTCCGTCAAATTTGATTTTTAAACTCAAATAAGTTGCCACCTAACCGGTTGTGGCCAATGGCATCAAAATGTTTTAAGATAATTGCAAAGTTTTTTCTTAGTGTGTGTTTGAAAATTATTTGATTTTAATTTTGACTAAAGTGATATAATAGTATTTTATGTTGAAAATTTAAACATCTTGGTCGAGCTAGAAAACAAAAGATTTTTGAATTGCTTAGTAATAGTAATATAATTTAGGGTGACATGCAAATTTAGTATCAAACTACTTCCTTATAGATACCTAACACAATAAAATATTTTTGGGTGTAAGAGTAGAGATAATCAACTTTTTTTGTAGCATATATATAGCAATGCCGTTAACTAACTTCTGTTAATTTTTATATTATGGGTCCCACAAGTCTTCTCACACTTTATTATTTTAATATATTTTTGAAGGAAAAATATGCAAATTTAGCAATAAAAATTATTTTATTATGAGCACTAAACACAATTATCATTTGTTGGGGTCCAAAAGTAGACATAATCATTTTTTGTCTAAGAAATGCCTATTTTGCCTTTTAACTCTCTTATCTATCTTGTGAATGATCATATTTATCTTGTAAAAGGATTTAAAAGAATCTAGGGAGTTAAAAAGTTTTGGTCATTCACATATTTGTCTTACAATTTTTTTTTAACTCCTTATGTTCTTTTAAATCATTTATTTATCTTATAAATGATCTAATGAAAAAAAATAAAGTAAGGGCAACAGTGTCTTTTCATTGATAAAACTTAATTAATTTCATTTTGACCCAATGAGATGCAGTCAAATTTCATAATTTTTTTAGAAATTGACTGAAATAAAATTGCTTACATAGGTCTAAGTGATATTTTCCCATTAAAAAAGGTACATATTTCTAAAAACATATTAAAAATTTGTTGTTTTACATGCTACCAAAAATAAGAAAAAAATAGGATCCATAGTACAAAAAATAACAGAAGTTAACCAAGGTTGAGGACATTGCTATACATGCTGCCAAAAATATTGATTATGTCTATTTTACACTCCAAATAATTCATTTTGTTACCAGCGAGAACCAAAATGTAGCATGCCAAACTGTTAAAATTTATCAGTTGGGGAGATACCCAAATTTAATACCTAACAATGAAAAATACATGTGCTTATATATAAGAAAACAACTTAAAATTTAAATTGCATCTTTAATCCCATTTCAATGTCCTCAATGATGTAGGACAAGAAGGTGGAAAACAGAGGGAAAAGAAGGGGTAGAATATTAAAGGAGAAATCAAACAAATAGGGGGATAAAAGAAGAACTTAAGGTAGAGAGGAAATCACAGTTACAAAAAGCACTTTTGACACTTTTAATGTATGTTTTTAGAACTCTTAGACAACTATTTTCAAAGGGTAGGGTATATGAGTATCCTTAAAAAATTTTAAATAGACGTTTGTTTTTAAACTATCGTTGTAAGTTACTTTTAACTGTTTTTTTTTTTTAAAAAAAAAAAACAATCATTATAAGTAAGAACATACAATGTTAGTTTAATATAAAACTGTCGTTGGAATTAACTTACGGCAAGACCTACAATGAATGTTTTTTCAAAACAATCATTGTTAGTCTTTTTTTAAAAATGAAATTCGTCTATTATATCTAGCTGATGACTCGCAAGGATCTTCGAGACTATCTACCAACACTACCACATTAGCATGAGCATCAAGACCTGATGAAGGTTCAAATTCTTGGAGTGACTAATTATTTTCTGTTAATCTTTGCTTTTTTTAAAGTCTAGCGAAAATTAAGGGCAGACAAAAAGATTCAGGAATTAATACACTAAATCTTAGAGAATAAAAAGACTAAAAAGGTGAAATCCAATTAACAAGAACATTAGGGAAGAAAAAGGTGATAACAATATTGGATTACTCATTTTGACAATTTAAAATATAATGTCAATAAAGATTTCTGCCCTAACAGACATTAAATTGTGGTGGGAAAACATATAAAAGAAAGATATCTTTTGATTTTCTACTTCCAAAAACTTCCAGTACACATGAAATTATATAATGCACTTAATGTCCATAAGCAGGCAAAAAAAAAAAAAAAAAAAAATTGACAAGAATGATATCAATCTATATACCATTCAATCCCTTGGATTGCAAGCTAGCTTTAAAGCCTGTCCTAAACATCACAATTCTAAAGCTGGAGAGAAGAACATATATGATCATACTTGTTACGAACCCATTTATGAGGCCTATTTATGGTATAGCCCAATAAGGGGCAATCCATATCAGAATCTGCCTATAATGAAAGGAGATTCTAATTAACCTATAATCAAGGATCTTGACCTAGGTGTGGCGGCATAATACTTGGGCTATAAGGCACACAGAGCCTATGAATTCAAACCCTACAGGTAAAACTCTATAAATAAGAGGTGAACCTTAAGATATGACATTCTCTCTGAAGTTAATATTAAATCGTCACTGTGCACACACACCACCTCGTTTGGCAAAAGCCTTATTCATGCACAAATCGGACATTTGCCTTTTGCAAACCACTTTTAGATCTATGATAAGGCGGATGGAGGAGATGGAGCAGCACAACTACCTTCAGAGATAAGAGGACGTCAAAATAATACGGCTGTTGGAAGAGCGTTTGAGACAAATAGAAACCCCGACTCGGAAAGCAAACCAGGATGAGCAACACAAGAGGAGAGAAAATGAGAATAAGAATGCTAGAATTCTCTTCAGATTGAGGAACCGGGATTTGTGCAAGTTGACACTGGAGGTCTTATACAAGGCAAAAATGCTAGAGATAACACGGCTAATGGAGACTGGGCTTGAATTGCTGAAGTTCCAAGTTTGGGTTCCAAGCCACAAGGTCAGTGTGCCAAGAAGAACTGAGCTGAAAGAGATCAGAGTTGGGATGTTGAACCATGAGTGCAAAGTTCTCTAGGAAAACATAGGATAAAGTACAAAAGGGGTCAATATAACAATAGTCCATTCATTGACAAGATATTGGATGCTCCTTTCACAAAAGATTTCGATTTGGCCTCTTTGCCAAAGTACAATGGAAGTCAAGATCCACGAGCCCATCTTCATACTTCGACACAGTCATGTCTGTAAGTGGAATTGATGAGCCCATCATTTCTCAAATTTTTGCTGCGACCTTAATAAGAGCTGCGCAAACATGGTTTCACACTTTACCCGTAAATTCCATCCAGACATTTAAAGATTTAGGAGATAAGTTCAAACTAAAGTTTAAAACAAGCAAAAATAACTGCCAAAGTCCGAGTTCGCTCTCGGCAAGATTAAGCAGCAACCAACAGAAATGCTCCAAAAGTACTTGGACTGCTTAAAGAGGCTGCTTTACAAGTACGTAGATTCTAAGAAAATGTGCGCGTGTACTTGACATGGCTGGCTTGGAAGGTTCATCTAGGCTAGTGAAGTCAATTTCCAAGGATCCTATCAGAACCCTAGTAAAGTTTAGAATTCGGTCAAAGAAATATCTAGAGCTGGAGAAAATGAAGATAGCTAATGCTTCAAGAAAGGAAAGGAGAAGTTCATCTCTAAAAGGAAAGGAACAGCCAAGAAGCCAGAAGTAAGATTTCTGCAGAAGGAACCTGGACAGTAAATTTCAGGTTAGAAAGCATGAAGGCAAACATGAAAAATACACTAAATATTTCCCGATCTCAAATTTAGAGGGAGGTAGTGTTGACCGAGATGAAGGAAGTAGACCGACCTCGACTACTTTATAATAAGTCAAGCACGGATCAATCCTCATTTTTTGAATTTCATAATGGATCGGGACATACTACTGAACAATGCTGGGATCTCCGGGATACTATTGAAAAATTTGTCCAAGAGGGAAAGTTATGACAATATGTAATAAAAACCTAGGGCTGGAAGAATAATAAGTGCAAGCTGGGAGGTCGCAATAAGAGCCCGACTCCTGAAAAGCAAAGGAGATATGACAAGCAAAAGCCAGACGATAATGATGATGAATTCCAAGTTGCTAAGTTTGAATGCAACATTATCAATAGAGCTCTTGGATGAGGGGGAGATACAGTAAGCTAGAGGAGAAAGTATTTAAGGGAGGTCCTTTTGGTAAGGGATCACCTGAAGTTTAAAGAAGACTCTAGCAAGCCGGAGCCTCCTCTCTTGTGTTTCATTAAAGAAAATTTGGAAGATGTAGTCCCGGGCCATGAAGATGGTTTGGTGGTTATGGGAACCCTAGTAAATTGCTGGGTAAAGAAGATCTTCATAGACACAGGAAGCTCTGTAGACATTATCTTATAGGATGCTTTCAAGAGGATGAACCTCGATTAAGAAGATCTCAAGCTGTGTAAAACCACCCTTATAAGGTTTAATGTTGAACACACTCCCCCCAAGGGGTACATTGATCTAAGATTAACTCTAGGAACAAAGGAAGCATTCAATTCAGAACGAGTAAGGTTCATCATTGCTGACTTTCCATCCCCATATAATATATTATTGGGGAGGCCAACTATTTATAACTGGGATATGTTGGTTTCCACCAAGCATAAGAAGTTAAAGATGGTGAATAGCAAGAACAAAATTGTTACCATTAGTAGAGATTAGAAAGAATCCCGGTGATGCTATTTTGAACTATCAAAGAGGGTGAAAGCGAACCTTCCTCCCCACCACAGATTCGTGAAGGATATAGGAGCGCAA
Organism: Acacia confusa; assembly: GCA_037074495.1. Taxonomy (NCBI): domain Eukaryota; kingdom Viridiplantae; phylum Streptophyta; class Magnoliopsida; order Fabales; family Fabaceae; genus Acacia; species Acacia confusa. The sequence continues at coordinate 21,020,867 of CM073514.1, forward strand.
GTAAGGGAAAAGGGAGTCAATTAAGTAAACCAGTAAACATGAAGGTGCTAGACATGTGAGAAGAAACCGAGATTCTAAGACCAGAGTCAGGCAGGTAATTGAAGAATCTTGTGTTGAGTGATAAGCCTTTGCAAGTCACAAAAATCAGCAAGATGATGAACCTGGAGGTGAGAGCCAGATTAGAAGATTTCTTGAAAAAGAACCAGGATGTTTTTGTGTGGAAGTCATTGGAGATACCTGGGATTGATCCTAAATTTTTCTATCACAAATTAGCTATTTATTCAGGATCAATCCTGGTAGCACAGAAGAAAAGGAAGCTTGGCCCAGAGAGGCGGCAGGCTTTGGAAGAACACGTTAAGGAATTGTTAGAAGTCGGATATATAAGAGAAGTACAGTATACCACCCGGTTGTCCAATGTAGTTATGGTGAAGAAACCAAGCGGAAAGTGGAGAGTATGCATGGACTACACTGACTTGAATAAGGTGTGTCTCAAGGATTCTTATCAATGTCCAACATCGATCAGCTGGTTGACAACCCTTTGGGATTTTAGTTGTTATCCTTCGTGTGGTTATGGAGAAGAAATCAAGCGGAAAGTGGAGAGTATGCATGGACTACACTAACTTGAATAAGGTGTGTCCTAAGGACTCTTATCAATGTCCAACATCGATCAGCTAGTTGACAACCCTTCAGGATTTCAGTTGCTATCCTTCATGGATGCTTACTCTGGGTATAATTAGATAGCCATATACCCAGTCAACCAAGATAAGACGGCCTTAATCACTGAGAAGGCTAACTATTATTATAATGTGATGCACTTCGAGTTAAAGAATGCTGGGGCCACGTATAAAAGGATGATGAACAGAGTATTTGGAGATCAATTAGGTAAGTATGTAGAAGTATATATTGATGATATGATTGTTAAGTTGACTAACTTGGTGAAGCACATTTGAGATTTATAGTAGGCTTCCGAAAAGATGAGAGCATATCAAATCCGGTTGAACCTAGCTAAATATACATTTGGAGTATTGGCTGAGAAATTCCTAAGGTCCCTGTTAACAAACAGAGGAATCAAGGCCAATCCAGATAAATGCAAAGCTGTGTTGGACATGAAGGCTCCCAAAAGCAAGAAAGAAGTTCAGCAATTAATGGAAAGATTGATGGCATTGACCAGATTTTTGCCCAAATTAGCAAAAAGTGTTCTTCCCTTCTTCAAATTACTAAAGAAGGAGGCATAAGGAGATTGAAACCTAGAGTGTGAAGTTGTGTTTGAAAGAGTAAAGAAATGTCTAGTTGCCCCATCAATCTTGTATAAGCCATAACCTAGAGAAATCATGATCTTGTATTTGTTTGTGGGGGAAGAAGCTGTGAGCGCGGTATTGGTCAGAGAAACAAAAGATGGCTAGGTGCCAATTTATTTCGTAAGTTAGGCCCTATAATGTTCGGAGTTGAAGTGTTAGAAGCTTGAGAAAATGGCATTTGCATTACTCACCATAGCAAGGAGACTTTGTCCTTATTTTAAAGGACATCAAATTGTGGTTAGAACTAGTCAACCAATCCAGCAAATTCTCCATAAGCTGGATTTGGTTGGAAGGATGATTATCTAGGTCAATGAGCTATCTGAGTTTGATATCACCTATGAAGCTAGGCACACGATTAAGTCGCAAGTATTGGGCAATTTTTTCATGGAACTAACCCCGAAAAATAGAAAGGGAAAATGGAGACATGGATACTTGGGAAGTCTACGTGGATGGCTCATCAAATGTGAAAGGAAGTGGAGTCGGGGATCATCATTGAAAGCATGGAAAGAATGTCAATAAAGCATTCCCTTCAACTGAAATTTCCAACGTCAAATAATCAAGCAGGGTATGAAGCGCTCTTAGTCGGACTACTTCAAGCGAAGGAAAATGGAGCAAAAAAGGTTCATGTTTTAACTGACTCTCAACTCATTACAGCACAAATTGAAGGGACATACTAAGATAAGGGTCTTTTGCTGGTGAAATACCTAAGTAAGGTGAGAGAAGTTATGTCCAACTTCAACGAGGTGATCATTACTCACATTTCTATAGGGGAGAACACTAGAGCTGACATCTTGTCAAAGTTGGTAAGAAGAAGAGCCTGGGTAACCATAGTACCATGGTCCAACAAAGTTTATCAAAATCAAGTTGTGTTATGGTTATCTCAATGGCAACATATTGGAGAAGACCAATCATTGATTACCTGGAAAAAGAGTCCTTCCTGATGATGCAGTTGAGGCTAAGCGATTGGTCTGAGTTGTAGCCACGTGTTAAAGATTAGTTATACTGTAAGGGTCTATGCTTTCCAATGTTGAAATGTTTGAGCTTAGAAGAGGCCAAGTATGTCTTGGTCGAGATACATGAAGGAATAAATGGCCAACACATAGGAGCTAAGGCTTTGGCAAGGAAAGCTTTACAAGCAAGGTATTACTGGCCAAAGATGGATGCAGATTTGAAAGATCATGTTGAAAAATGTAGCAATTGTGTAGAAACACGCCATAATAATTTGGTCCCCCTATCTGAATTGCAATCTATTGAAGCCCCATGGCCCTTTTCAAGTGGGGGACGGATTTACTCGAACCATTCAAAATGGTTCTAAGACAGTTGCAATAGCTCATTGTAGCCATCGATTATTTTACCAAATGGATCGAAGCTGAAGCAGTTACAACAATCACCTTCGCTTGGGTACAAAGGTTCTTTGAAAGAAATGTAATTTACCAATTTGGAATCCTAGTTGAGGTGGTGACAGATAATAGAACCCAATTTGTTAATAAAAGGTTCTAAGAAAGGATGTTCGGTTTTCACATCAAGCATCACTTCGCTTCTATGAAGCATCCTCAATCGAACGAGTAAGCAGAAGTAGCAAATAAAGTAACTCTTAATGGATTGAGGAAGCGGATGGAGGATGCAAAGTCCAGCTGGGTTGAGTAGCTGCACTTTGTCTTGTGGGGTTATAGAACCAGTACTCAAACATTAATCGGGAAAACTTCATTCAGGTTAACCTATGGATGTGAGGCTATGATCCCGGTTGAGATAGATCAACCTTCGTGGAGAAGAATGAAGATTATTCAAGAGAATGAGGAAACGAATAATGAGGCTTTGGCAGTTGAGCTGGATTGATAGATGAAGTTCGAGTCATGACACACTGCTAGGATATGGCTACCTAACAACTCATCATCGCCAAGTATAACAAAAAAGTGAAACCCCAATCATTTGGAATGTCTTTGGCTCATTCTTCCTTAATCGACCGTTGTAGCAGAAGTAGAAGGAATGTATAAGTCTTTATCAGTCCAGATGCTTTATCTGATACTTTCGTGCAGTATTTAGTTTAGCATTGAATGTTGTTGACATCACAATCTGCTTTTTATCTCAGAGCACCAATCTCTTGCTGGAATTCATCATAACCAAAACTTTAAAGTATAATTAGTGATGATAATTAAAATACAGCATGGAACAGCAGAAACAGATAGTTTAGGAACAGATCGGGGCTTAAACATTTTAAACGATCACATATCAGTTCAGAGCCCTTTAACCTCGAGTCATGGATGCAACCTCGAGTTTCTCAGCAAACTTGAGTTAAGTGAACTACCTCGAGGTTTTGTATGTCCAATTCAAAAATAATGGATAGTGAAGGACTTGGACAAGAGAAACTCAACCTCGAGTTAAGAATCTAGCCTCGAGTTTTGGCCTAACCTCGAGGTTATGTGTTGAGACTCGAGGTTGTGAAGAGGATCATCCAGAAGAGCTAAAGCTTGAAACCTCGAGTTCACTTTATAACCTCGAGTTTGCTTACAACATCGAGTTACAAATCCCAGCCTCGAGTTAATTTGACAGAATCCTCAGCACTCAAGATTTTCACTTTGTTGGCTAAGTTCGAGTAACCATAGCATCTTCGTTCATTAAGCATCTTGGCAAATCACATATATCCCTAGAATAATATTTAAGTATTCTTTCTAATGCAAGAAGAATCAGCTCCAAACTCATTGCATGTTGAGCACTATCATCAGATTGGTAAGAGCTATTCTTGAACCAGCGTTTTTTCACCATCCTGAATAGACTCTCAACTTCCAAAAATAATATCTCCCTCATTTGATCTTTTTTTACTGTGATCTTGATGTTTTTGGAAAGGTGTAAATCTTGTTTCATATGCCACCGATTTCAGCTTATTCCGATTTGTAGTTTGTGAGATATCCTCAATTTAGCAAACCTTGGTCTGCTGTATGACGGTTGCAGATGGGTCAAATTCAAAAATTCATAACTCTCTCATATGATCTTATTTTGACTTTATTTTTTGTCAAGATAACGCATTGGATGTCTAGTTTCATACAAAATTGATTTCACCTCAATCCGATCTCTGGTTTAGGAGGTATCATCGATTTACTGAAGTCGCCCGAAACAGAGTAGAACAGAGTTGTTGGAAAGCATATTTACCTCAAGGTTGGTTGGTCTATCTCAAGTTTTGGCCTTAACTCAAGGTAAATGACTTTGCCTCAAGGTAATCCATCAGAAAACACGATTTTGCCTATTTTAACCCTGATTTGAGTCACTCCAACTTCCATTTGATCGTGGAGACTTCTAGAATCAATCTATGGGCTTGTATAATGACTTTCTTATTCCATTCAACAATTTTTTCTTTCTTTCTTCTCTTCTCTTCATGATTCTCCATAATTTAACCCTTTCTTTCTTCTCTTGTCTTATTCTTCATCATTTGACTCCACATCTTATTTTCTTCTTGATCATTCTTCATAAAATGACTTTCACATTTTGAATCCACATTAAATTTAGGAATTAGTCAATGTGGCATATAAACTTTTTGCTCTTGATATCCATAAGTATATTTGACATCATCAAAACTAAACATAACTAACACAATTGAGAGAGAACTCTCTGTAAAACTTAAGCTTGAGTTAGATAAAAACATGCTTGAGTCACAAAATGGCGATATGCTCTCTATAAGGCATAGGCTCGAGTTTATTATGTTAGACTCGAGTTTAACTAAGAGCGACAAACAAGTTTTGCTCTTTGTAAGCTATAGACTCGAGTTTAATATAATAGGCTCGAGTTTAGTTCAGATAAAATCATGAGACTTGCTCTCTGTCATGAGTAGGCTCAAGTTTATCAAAGGAGGCTCGAGTGTGCCTTAGTTCTAAAACACTTATCCTTCTGTATGTTAAATATGAACTCGAGTTTAACAGGATTAGGCTCAAGTTTGACTTACATAACACATATTAAATCAATGTTAACAAACTTCTACCTTTCTTTGAATTTTAACAACAAAGAGCAACTTCTTAATTTACAATTGTCAGTTATCATCAAAACATATAGGGAACTAACATGGGGAATACCCCATAACCAAAATCGAGCTCTAGGAGGAATGGTTTTATGTAACTTTTCTTCCTCCACTAGAGTAACCCTATCTTGACTCGAAGACAGTAAAGGATTATCCTTACCCATAAACCTAGATGTTGATGCATAAGAAATCTAAACAATCATGAAGAGGAACGGAGTTTAGAGCAAATTAACCCGAATTATACATATGGGGGCAAGTTACAACCAAAATATGATTAAATCCGAAGTTCTTTGAAACTTGGACAAAAGTCGAACAACTCGGAAATAAGATCTAAGTTAGACAACTAGCACACCTCGGCAGCCCAAAGACCTTGGCTATCGAGCTAAGGGGCAACTGTTACGGACCCATTTATGAGGCACATTTATGGTATGGCCCAACAAGGGGCAATCCATATCAGAATTCATTTATAATGAAGGGAGATTTTAACCAACCTATAGTCAAGGCTATAATCAAGGAAGATACTAATCAAGGATCTCGACCTAGGTGTGGCAGCACAATACTTGGGCTATAAGGTGAGTAAGGCCCATGAATCCAAACCCTACCCATAAGACTCTATAAATAAGAGGTAAACTCTAAGGCATGACATTCTCTTTCAAGTTAATATTCAACCATCACCATGCACACACACCTCGCCCTTTAGCTAAAGCCTTATTCGTGCACAATGATCAATCATTCTTCTCGGTATCTACCTCATAGATATCTTGGAATAGTTATTCAATCCCATATTAACACACTAGTGCGACAAGGCTAGACATCTATTGTTCTTATACAAAACAATACCTTTTTCTGGATTTCAAAAGATCTTCAAATTCCTTGGGTCCTAGCTCATCCGGTGCAGAACATGAAGACCTAAAAGAATATTTATCACATCATCAATAGTCTCATATGATCAATCTCCTATATTAATAAAAGTTTTGAAAGAAAAGAATAACATACCAAGTTGGATCCCAAATATTTGTAGAAAAGTCCTCTTAGGTAGTAAAAGAACATCTACAGGAAATTATTGCCATTCAAAGCAATCATCACATGAAGCCCATTATACCTATCCCCTAAATGAAAGAGTTAAACATGTTCAAGCACAAGCAATATAAAAAGGTGAATATTCTATAAACCAGGGATAACCCAAATTAATCAAAGCTACCCAAACACAACTTATATTTCAATGGCCATAAAAAAATTCCAGATAGCCAGAATACCCAATAATATATAGAAGAATCAGTAGTAGCAAAAAAAATCAGATTTCACAAAAAAAAAATTGTGAACAAACTAAATGACAATGACAATGATACTTGAAGAAGACAGCAACCACCGGACAAAAGGCAACAACATATTGTTTTTAAATATTTAAACAAAATGTCGGAGGCGTAAGAGTTTGAGGTCAAAAAATTTGAACATTTTCAATTTTCAATGACTGTTTTTTTTTATAAAATAAAATCATTGAAAGTTAAACCCAAAAATTAAAGAAATGAATATTGAGTTACAACAACTTATTTTTTAAAAACAGTCGTTGAAAATACTTTTAACATCTGTTTTTGAAAAAACAACCATTGTAACTTAATATTTCTTTTTTTAGTACTTTCAATGAATGTTTTTTTAAAAAATAGTCATTCTAACTTAATATTCGTTTTTCTAGTACTTTAAAAGTTCATTTTTGAAAAATTAGTCATTCTAATTTAATATTCTTTTTTTTAGTACCTTCGACAACCATTTTTTCAAAAACAATCATTATAACTTAATATTTATCTTTTTAGGCTTAACTTGTAATGACTGTTTTTTTTAAAAAAAAAAAACAGTCATTGAAACTCATAAATATTTATTTCTTTTTTATTTTTTCAATTTAACTTTCAATGAATATATTTTAAAAAAAAAGTTGTTGAAAATTTTATTTCAACTATTGTTTTAAAAAATTGTCATTGAAATTCATAAATATTCATATTTTTTTAAAATCCCAACTTAACTTTCAACATTGTTTTTCATAATAGTAGTTGGAAAGTAACTTTTAATGATTTTAAAAAAAAATTATTGAAAATTTAACTTTCAACGACTGTTTATTTGAAAACAATTGTTAAAAATTAAGCCAAAATTAAAAAAAAAAATTGCCACCGCTTCTTTTTTTTTATTCTTTTTTTTCTAAAATAAGCGTCAATTAGTATTGTTAAATTTACTTTTTGTAGTAGTGGATACTCAAATATAAATTTTACTCAATTCATTAAAAAAAATGCAAATGATGATGTTTGAAGATGTATTTATTTATTAACTTCGAACCCGTGATGGCAATCATGCAACCCATTGACTCTTGTGTCATAAATGAATAAATAAATGAAATTTTAGGTGACAAGTTCTTTATTAGTTAAAAGCACATTATATGTTTTTATATATAGAAAGTAATGGCACTCTATATGATTTCGTACGTAAAATGTCCCAAAAGAGTCATGTGAATAAGCAAAATGATCAATAGGAAAAACGGTGTGAATGGGGGATTTTTGAAGTATTAGTGCTTTTACAAAATTGCCCTTCACTTACTACACTTATGAAAAGTCATTTTCTTATATTTTGACTCGTTAAAAGAGTTTAAATGGTAAATATCTTTATATATATTGTCATTTGTGTTATAAGTGTAGTACCGATTACAACATTACATTCTTACCCGTAAAAGTTGACACTTGATCACTTACTATACTTGTAACACAAATCACAACATTAGTAAATATACTTACCATATCAATAATGCTTTTAACAAGTGTAGTCATGAAGGGGCATTTTGTAAAAAAATAAATATTTTAAAATCTCATATTCCTACCCTCTTCCTTGAATATCTTTTTGCATGTTGAAGTGACCTGTTGGAGTCTTAGGAATTCACGAGATATTTTTTCAGGATTTTCCTTTAAACTTTCAATTGGTGAATTTTCACCTATTTTTTTAAATATATTTGATGCATTTTTTTTCTTAAAAAAAAAGTGGGATGAGAAGCAGCCGTTAATATTATATTTTTTATCCGACAAATTTGATTTTGAACATTAAATATGTTGCCACCCACTGTGACCAATAGCACCAAAATATTTCAAGATACTTGCAAAGCCTTTTTATATTAATTAATACTGTGTGTTTGACAATTTGATGATTTTAGTTTTGACTTGAGTAATATGATAGCAATTTTATGTTGATTGCAAACTCTTGTTTCAATTAGAAAACAAAATCTTTTTGAATTACTTGGTACAAAAAAAATTAAATTCATTGAACACATAATTTAAATAAAATAATAAAGATTATTTGTAAATATACGGTAAAACGTGTGTGTGTGTGTGTGTGTGTGTAACTTATATATACAACTCATGGATGACTGAATTATATGGGTCTGACAATGGAAGCCAATTTTGACCATTTTCGTGGAACTGAATTCCAGCCGAGACGCAAGAAGTGGCATACTACACCTTAAAATTTAAATTCCATCTTTGATTCCATTTTCGTATCCTCAATAGAATTGAAAGGGAGAAAACAAGTGAAGAAAAGAAAACTTCAGCCTAAGAAAAATAGTCAAATACTGCTCTAGTCCTTAATACAAGATAACTTTAAGGAGTTGATCTTGGTTCTAAATATAAGACATAATTTTTATATTTATCAATATTGACCTAATTTACCCATATTGATAATCCCTTAATAATAATAGGGGAAGAGAGAGAAAGAGAATGAGGGAATTAAGGAAGATGGTAAGGGTATTTTTGAAAATACATATCATATTAACCAATCCAATTAACTTCCTTAATATAATCAAATTAGGTAAATTATCTCTATTATAATTAAAGTCCGGAGGAGCATCAATTTTATTCAATTCATTCAAAAGCGTACAAATGAGAAAACGTTAATGCGTATTTAACTATTTATATGTCTTAACCCTAATCTTAACAATTAAAAGCAGCAAAAAAATGTCTAGAGCCCTTAAGAATTAAATTAAAATATTCTAAAATAATTTAAATGAAAATCAATTTTGCAGGTAGCCAGGTATATGTACTTAATTTTCCTTAATTTTTAATTTGGTATCTATACCTTTTTTTTCATTATTATTCTTTGATTAAATATTTTAATTCCTCCAGCACGGTTATCCTCTGAATTTGGACCTATGGTAGTAACAAAGTAAAGGTGCTCAGACTATTAAGGAAAAATATTGAGGCGCGCACATACACATATTTATTTATTTATTTATTCCTACTTTAGAGGATAACCTAATAACCTAGTAAGTCACATTTATTCATATATACCGAATTCTAATTCAGATCCAAGAGATCATTCTAATAAAAACAACAACCCTGAATCTAATCAGTCCAATATCACCATCATCACTCAAACTCCACCAAACTGACTCAGTTCAAAAAGATCTGCTCAGACAAAGTTGCCTGTTATTACTTATCTCTGAGCAAGCTAAGATGGGGGGCTTGAAAATTCTTGTTGACTTGTAAACAAGAGCAAGTCATTTATTATTTATTTGTTATCATCATCGTCATTTTCCTACTATTAAAAACTAAGGAACAAGTCAAATCAAGAGCAAAACCACACACTCACGAGTTTACTACTTGAAAATTTTTTGGTTGCTTCTTCACCTAACGAAAAAAAAAATATAAACATTCAAAGGGTAAGTTATTGTTGGTGTGCTGGTCATGGTCAGATGTGGAAGAGAAAAATTAACCAAAAAAATTAAATGTGATTTATGCAAGTACAATGCACCAACTTTGACCAGAATGATCCACGAAATTAAAGTGCTTACTACTACAACGGAAATAATGGGACGTGACATTCTAGTCTAATAATTCTTTACGTTACTTGTTTTTTATGCCAATGTTTCCCAACTGTGAAATTATCTTTCTTAAATCAAAGGAACATAGTTTCTGTAAGCTGTGGTAATTAATTGGTCTGGCTGGTAAAGACTTGGCTTATACTTCCCCCAGTTCTTTTTTTTTTTTTTTTTGGTCAACTTCCCCCGGTTCTTAATATAAGACCTTTATCTAATTTGATTAGATTAAGAAATTTAGCTAACATGACATGTATTTTCTAATACGCTTTAGTCATCTTTCTTAACTTCTCTTCCCTCTTCCTTCTCCTCCTTAGTTTTTGTTGATATAGAATCAATAAAGATAAATTAGGAAAATATTGACAAATATAAAAACTGGATATATTTAGACTAAAATTAACTTTCCAAAAATGTCCTATATTAAAAACTAGAGGGAGTAATATAAAAAGTTAGTGAGCTTAAATCCCACTTTTATGTAAGATTCTTGTTGGTATGTGATTTGTAAACAAGTATTATTTAAGTTTAGAGGCGTATTCAGACTTTGATATAACCTTGGGATATAATGCACCTAAAGTTTTGTTTAAAAGAAGTACATTATTTCTTCCATAGAGATTTTATTAACTTGGTTCAACATTCTATAGTTTTTTTTTTTATTAGGAAAATCATTGATTACTGAACTAATCGTTAATTTTAGTCAAAGCTTTTACTATTACCAGTGGCGGAACCAGAAAATTTTTTTACCCCGGGCCAAAAAATAAATATGATGAACTATTTAAAGAATAATATCGCATAACATTAAAAATATGAATAAATAATAACCAACAATTATAAATTGTAATACCCGGATAATTATTATCTGGAATATTATGTCCATTTATGATAGATATAGTCTCAAAATGTTGTATAAGTGGTCTATTTTCAAAGGGAAACACTAAGAAAATTAAATGGAATTTATTGCTAAAAATGTGAAAAATACATTTTAGGGCCATAAAACATCCTAAAAATGTGATGATAAATCCTAAAGGGCTGTGAAATAATTATTAAAAATTAGAAGGAATATTGTCCCTAATTTAGACAATTTATTAAATTATCTCTTTTGAAAATAGAAGAATAGAAAATTAAAAAGTATTCTGGGGACCAGATTGGACCTTATGATTTTTAATATTATGCATGGAGCATAAATTATTAATGTCAATAAAAAAGTTGTGAGATAATAATTATTACTAATTAAGAAAATTGTCAACAATTAGTTAGTGATTAATTAGATAATTAATGGCTAATTGTTTAGACATAAGATAAAGAGAAAAAGGTGGAAATAGCAAAGTGCCGGGTAAGTTCTTCGGTCCCTAGTCTTTAGTTTTAGTGTTTTTTTCGGTAGTTGTTGTAGAAATGCTAGGTTGATATTTAATCTTCCAGGTATGTTTAGGAATCATGTTCTAGGGGTAATTAAGGTATTAATTTCGAAAATCATTATGGAGTTGGAGATATGTTGAAATTATGGAAGATTAGGGTCAAGGTAGCGAAGTGCTAGCAAAATTCCGCCGATTAGGGGATCAGGGGCAAAATGGTAATTTGTACCTAAAATGCCTGTTATGAGATCAAATATTGATAAATGTGATATTATCATTATAGGATATCAATAATCTTGTTCCGTTGTCATTTCGCTGTCATTCCGCTGTTTTCCATCAAAAGTACAGTTTATCGTCAACGTACTAAACGCTCGTCAACGAAGGTACGTTCACATACTGTAACACTAACTCTAATATTTACAGTATGTGTATATGTGGTATGTGTGCATATTGTGGTGTGTTGTTTGAATAATTGTTTGGTAAGAAATAACTGTACATCTGCATACACTGGGAGTGATATATCTGTTTTTACTGGAAGTGGTACTTTTCGCTGGGAGCGATACATTTGCATTCACTGGGAGTGACATGTTTGGAAGTGTTTCATTTCTGTGATTTTGTACCGTATATGTAAATATGAGGTTAATCGTTACCTGGGGTCCGTATGCATGGGACCTCAGCTCTTAACATAGCGTCAGGCTCAGGAGAACCAAGAACGGAGGACAAGGGAAAGTGCAAACAGGATGCATAGAAGACTCGGCTGAAGACTTCCTTTTGATGTTCCGGTGGAAGCCTTCCTTTTATTGTTGAACATTACTTTTGAAATACTTGGTATGATGTACCGCTGTTGTATCCAGCCAGACTTACGGCATTTTGAAATACAAGTATCATTTACTCTTCTGCTCAAATGATCTACTCTGATGATTTTAAATGATTTTTGATGAAAAAAATAATATTCCGCTTTTGAAAATTTGGGATGTTACATAAATCAAAACAATATATAAAATTATAACATTTTCAGTAGGTATTTGAAACAAAAATTTTACTTTCTTCTTACAGCTCAATGAGTAATGAACCAAATATTATCCTAAAGATATCACAAACACAATCATAATAATAATAATAATATATAATAAAATTTAATAAAATTAATACTTAAATACACATTCCAGCCTATCTTATTGGAAAGCTTATAAAGTTCATTGTCCAAAAGTATTGGGAACCCAATATATAGGCCCTTGAGCAGGCGGGTGTAACTCTAGATCTGTTGCGATGTGTAAATAGTTTTTGCTTTGTATTTAGTTGATATATATTGTACACAACCGTACTGAAAAATAGTTTATTTACTGAAAATAGGATATTAAAGTAAGATTTTATCAAGAGAGTAGTACCCAATGCAAATTATAAAAATGACTATAATTTTAATAAAACCAACTCACATTTCTTACAAATAATTAATTTTTTAATTTTTAGAAATTAGTTGCCTAACTTCTATATTTTGAACCGGGGTGAGGGTGCGCGCGCAAGAATTAATATTGCTAGTCAGTTTAAAGACCAGACCAAATTTGCTTGGAAAGAAAAATCAAGTCAATATATGTATCAGAGATCAAAAGGAAAAATATCAGTGTAAATGGGATTTGGTGGAATAGATATTTATTTTCAAATTGAACTCAAGTAAAGAAAAATAGGTCTTGTATTTAATTTGTTGTTTGAACATACGTGAATATTTTAATATTTTAAATTAGTCAGATTGATCTTGTAACAAAGAAAGACATAATTTTATATATCAGGCTAGGGAAAAAATACACCTCCTTTAATATTTACTTGTAGTAGAATATAAACATTGTAGATATTAATATTTTAAATAAATATAATTTTTTCCCGAAACAATTAAATACTACAAACTAATATAAAACTATAGTTAATATACGTATATCATATGAAATTTATAAAAAGTTACAATATTTTTAAGTTACGAATGAGAGATCTGCATCAAACTCTTGGTACAAACATGAGTCCTACGCATCCTAAGAATTGTACTCTCTCATTTTTTATTAAATAAAATTTACTTATCTCTTCTTTCAAAAAGTGAAATTATTTATGAAAATTAAAATTAAAATATAATCAATCAAATAAAATTATTTTCTTTAATATTATAAACGTTCATTTTTCTAATTAATTGAAAGTATTAATTAGTCAATGGGAAGATAATGTTAATTTGTGAATGAGTAAAAGTTAAAAATAAAGAAAGACCGAAACTTTATTATTTGAGATGGTCAAATCTACTATATTACGTTTGATAAGTTCAATAAATTTTTTTATGCAAGTAATAAAAGAAAAAAATTATATTTTTATATATAAATGAATGTTTGGGCTTTCAAAAAATTAGGTGGAGGCAGATAAACTAAAATGTGATATGACTATCCGGCAGTGTTAGATTTAAATATTGTCGCGTCTATTTGGGTTTACTCTACACAAGACATTTTCTGCATTTAGGCATATTCAAATTTGTGTTTTCATGTTTAAGCAGCCAAGGCACCTCCATTGGTTAGAACCAACACATGTTGATTAGACTACATTATTTTTACTTCAGTTATTTATTAAATTGAAGTAATAATAGATACAGCGAAAATTTTGTACATAAAGTGAATCATGTAATTATTTTCGCGTTATTTTATTATCCAATTGATGTCATAAGAGCAATTTTTTTGTCATGTTCAAAAATGAACTTGCATTTTTTTTTTTAATTACGGTGTACACTTTTTATTTTTTATTATTGTATCTCAATTACTTGAGATAACTGACGTCATGTATCAGCTAAAAATGTAGAGTTTTCTTTTAAAAAATTTATCTTGCACATTTTCTTACGTAGGCATAACAAACTTACATTTTTTTATTTTTATTTTCTTGCTCAAACTTACATTTTTTATTTTAAAAAATAACTTTTTGGGAAACCTCGGCCCATCTTGATTACTTAAGAGATAAGAACCTGAATATATTATAATTAAGTTATATACATATATAAGCATGCTTATTAGAAGCTAGTTAGCTTGAAAGAGGCAGATGTGACAAGTAACTCCTGCTTTTTGAGAAACAAAAAAGAAAAGATCGTCTTGTTCATGCTTTTTGAGGGGGACAAATTGTCAGTCTAGTTTAGTTTTTTTTTGAATATTTTGACTATTAAACTTTCAATTTTCAAATTTTCAACGCTAGTTTCTCCGGTGATTATTATACTCATTGATTGAATTCTGCACAGTAATTACACGCATAAGCAAAGAAACCACGAAAAATGGATAAAGACTAGCCATTATAAAATATATATGATCATTTTGAATGCATCCTTTATTTATAGTTGTGTGCATTATTTATTGTCAATTGATACTACATATATATTTTAAACAGAAAATTTTGACGAAATTGCAATTCATTTTGACAAAGCTGACAGTGAATAATTTTTCGTTTTTTCCTTGTTTGTTCAAATATTCGATTTTTTATTTTACTTAAATTTTGTTCTAGATCAGGTGGTCAAAGATTATATATATATATATATATATATATATATATATATATATATATATATTAACTATGTTAATGTTGTTAACAAAAAATTCTAACGCAACAAACTCAAATGATAACTATGTAATTAAATACTATTAATCTTATATTTAAAAAATGTGTAAATTGAAAAAAAAATCTAAAAATCTAATGAAACAGTAATAACAAAACTTCAATTGCATATTTGTTAAAAAAAAAATTAGTTTAATAATCTAAATAATAAAACCTCAATTTCATTTGCAACGGCTTGTTGGTTTATTTTAGTTTATAATGTCATTTTAAGAAATTTAAAACTTAGATATGTTTTGTTAGCTACAGAATCATCATTTGAGTTTGCTATATCAACAATTTCCGTTAATAATATTAATAGTGTTAGAAATACATGATCAAAAGTATACTTATATATAATTTAAAGGACTAAAAATATATTTTAACCTTAAAAATATCCCCCTTTCAACAAGGCAAAGTATGGTTAAGAGCACTCTTCTTTTCGCTCCCTCCCATTCCGTCCCTCTCCTTTAATTCAAACACCTCCGGAAATAGAAAATGCCCCAAAAAGTGTGTTTTAGTTTTCCGTTTCTCTTTCTTTATAATTTTTACTTTCCCTCTCTCTCCTCCAACCAAAAATCCAAAAATTAGCATATGCCCCAAAAGGTGTGGGTTTCATTTCCCCCTTTTCCCCCTCTTTTTGTTTATTTTATTTTAAATAAAAAGGTTTGTTTTCCTAAAAAAATAAAAGGTTTAATTAACTTGCACGGCTCAAGATGCTTCTCTATAGATGCTGTTTAGAGTTGCATCACTAATTTTCGCTTATTTAACCAACTTCTTGTTAACTTAAATAATATATACTCCCTCCTCTTTTTTATAAGCTATTACAGTTACAATTTTTTCTAATGAGTTTGACCTTTTCATAAGTTGCACTTTGGAAATGTATGAATATTTATGCATTTTGTTTTTTCATTTTTACCATCAATTAATCATATATATCTCTCTCATCATTTTTTCCCTTATTCTCATATCTTTTTCATCTCATTCTCTCTCACTTACCGTCTCTATAAATCATGATGTGTTTTAGAATATTTGTCTGAGTGAGCGTGCGTGCATGTTATCTTAACCAATTTTAATTAACTTTTTCGTCTACTTAGTTTACTTATTTGTAGCTTGAAAAAAGGATGGGATAGATGGAGTAATACCACTTTGATTTCTATTATAAGTCACGTACTTATAGCAAAAGAGTTTGGTCCCTAGTATAAGTTATTTGGAAGTTTATTACTTATTAATGACTACTTTTAAAAAAAAAAAAAATTATCCCTATTTAAAATAATTTGTAAATGTAAGGTAAGAACAAATTTTGATAAGTATGACTTAAATGTCATTCCTTGATAAGAAGAAATAAGTTACAATTGACTTTTGATAAGGACCAAAGTAATATTTATTTATCTATTTAAAGAAAATGGAATATTTACAAAATTATGGCAATGATTTTCGTGCAGAAAATAGTATGAACATGAATGTTGTTAAATGTTTTGAAATTATTTTATACTTTATGCCCAAATCTTAGACCCATTATGCCCAATTCTCCAATTAAATATTGTTATATATGATTTTTATTATTAGTACTTATTTAATAGAATTTTTATCCATATAAATATGTATTATTAAAGAATCACTCAAATGGTCCAAAGTAAGAAAACAAACCGCCCTCCCATCTAGTCGATGGTCAGACCGATTCAACTATCCGATCAAGTCCAGCTTTAAAAACATTGTGATAAACACGAAAAAAAAGAGGAAACTAATTAATACCGGTGTTAAAATAAGATCTTTTAAATTTATAACGAAAAATAAGACAATGTGTCTAGTTTATAATATTCACTAAAAAAACAAAATTTTGTAGCAATTAAAATGCCATATTTATAGCGGTTCTAATAGCTACAAAAAAACATTAGTAGTGATTAGAAAAACTACTACTAAACACACCATTGCAAGATAATTTGTAGTGGTTTAAGAAGCCCACTACTACATGTAACATAATCGCTACTGTAATTGTAGCAGTTTACCAACACCACTACGAGATGAGGCCAAGATGACGTCGTTTTTTAAGACTCTATAGCGGTTACATAATTGGTACTGAAAATGTGTGTAGTGCTTACCAAACCACTATAAAGTTAGATGAAATTTCAAAATGGGCGCCAAATGTTTGAAATTAGTCTATAGTGGTTTCATAATCGCTACAAAGTTTGAGACCCTTTTGTCAAAAAAAAAATTCCGCCGTTTTTAAAATTTGTGATGCTTTTTTTAGCAATTGTGAAATTCCTAACAAATTATGTAAGAACCAGTTGAACCCAAGGGGGTGAATTGGATGTCTGATAAAACTTTGGATAACTTTGACAATCTTTTCAAACCTTACCAAAAACAGTTCATGTGACAGTAATGATTTATAAAGCGATAACTAGTCATTCAAACATATATGCTGGGAATATAAGAGTTTAGGAAAGAGAATATGCAAACTGTGATTTATACTGGTTTGATCCATTCCTTGACATACATCCAGTTTTCAAGCTCCACTTGAGATTTTCAATCTACTATTCTCTTATTTAATCCAGGCACAAGAGAAGCATTTACAATTCCACAAGTTCACCCATGCACTTGTGAAGTCGGGTCTCTTACCAAGATACTCCCCCTTACACATTGTAAGGTTACAATCTCTTTCCCACTCAAGATCACTCAATCTTAAGTAACTCTTAGATAAAATGATTACACTGAATCTTCTCTCTCATAAATGAATGAATAAACACTGAAAAACAATATAAATCATTTCACTCTATATAATGAGCTATATAAACATTGAAAACAAAGAGTGTACGAGATAAATGTTCGATTCAGAGTGTTGGCTTCATAAATAAATGCTTTGCCTTTTATAGTCCATGAAGATTATTTAATTGTTGAGCACATTCTTTTGTTGAGTGTCTTAGGATATGACCGCTGGAAACATTAATGTGACCATTGGAGACATTAATGAAGTTGTTAAGTTGTAACTAGGTCCATTCTCCCTCAAGCTTTGAGTTAATCTAGAAGCTCAAACATTCTTGTTGACTTTCCTTGAAATAAATCTGTTGGATAATATGGCTTCCCTATGAGGAAAGAGAACACTTAAACCTTTGCAAGGTCTAGAGAATGATTTGCCAAAAGGATGCTAAGTCTTTTAGGCTAGCAATAAATGTTTTCACATCGCCTCTTGCTTTATGCTTAAACTTCAATTCAAGAGGTGTTTGATTATTTGAAACTCACTAACAAATTGATTAAACATAGTTAAGAGCAGTAGTGAAAGATTATATGAAGTACGTAGATCAAAAAGAAGATTTCAAAAATCTGAGCAAGATGAGTTTAAAACAGAACGCTTTAAACTGCAGTTTGTTCAAGAAAATTGTAGTTTGTAAAAGCAAATTGGAGTTTGTAAGTCGAGCTTACTCTTCCAAACTTGAGTCTCATAAGTATCTTTTTAGAAAGGATTTGAAGTTGAAAATGAAGACGTCTCTGTAAGATTGAAACTGGAGTTTAGAATATTTTACTCAAGTGTCTAACTTGAGTTTAATTACCAAAACTTGAGTGTAATTCTTTAGTTGAAATGAGCATCGCGTTAGTTCTTGAAAACTTTTTAAGATCGTGGAAACTCAAGTCATTAAGTGATAAACTTGAGTTTGAGACTTTTTGAAATGAGAATAAGTTTAAGTCCACATATGCTAACAAGAGTTTGAAAAAATAGGCTCAAGTTTACTTAAATTTTAAATCCCTTGAAAACTCTCGGTTTGACTTAAACTGGAGTATGCTAAACCAGGCTCAAGTTTACTTAAAGAAAAAAATTCTTTAAAGAGCTCTCAGCCTTGTATTGACTGGAGTTTTACAATGCTAAACTTGAGTCAAGCATGACAGTAAGTGTAACGCCTGACCTTTAGGGCCTCTTATTCACCAGAGTTATCGCACATAGAATCGAAAAGATTTGGACAACTTAAAGCAGAAATACAAGTTTTCAGGAAAACTAGTTAGTCATTACAACTCGGAATAGCTATGTAGATATAATCATTCATTCTATCCAAATATTTAACATAATAGGTCCGGGGTGATGAGACAAAATACAATCAGAATTGATGAAAAACTACAACCGAGATAATAATACAGTGTGACTTAAGAATAATAAACGCAAAGCCACATCTCTTCATAGCCACATCTTGCTTTGTGATCCGGATCCACTGCCTATTTCTTTCATAGAATCTGGAGTTCCAATGAAGGGACCCCAGGGTAACAAGTCAATCTTATATGCAAGTATGAAGCATGAATGACCACATAGAACATGTTGAGCATAGATGATTTAGCAATCAATTAAGTCACACCATAACCACAGTTAATAGGCAAGGATCGCAGCCCTGTTTGTAGAACACAAAGCTCTACGGGACACGCAGATCCTAATCCATAGCTAGGATACATACAAGCAATTATCAAGCAGACATGGCTAATCATACAAGAACACAAACATACAGGTTAATAAGATAACGGTTACCCACCTCGGTCTTGCGTCCTTAAGTCCTTATCGGAAGTGTCGGGATCAGCAGAGGTATCTCGAAATACCTATAAATGTTATCACTACCATTAGTTACATGGGACATCGGACACTCCTAGTATCTCTCTCTCTATATATCTAGATTCCCAAAGATTGTCGGGTTGTGCTAGTGTGTGTATCAAAGTGACAGGTTATATTGTGCTGAGATCAAGTTTTGTGTTGTTGTTATCGTGTTCGTGGTTATAGGTTGTGTTGTTGTTGTTGTTGCCAAGTTGTAGTTGTTGAAGTATGGTTGTATGTTTTGGTTGTAGTGTGGTTGTTGGATTTGTAATTGTATTGTATGTTGTCGTAGTTGTATGGTGGGTTGAAGTTGTATGTTTGTTGGGTAGTTGCCGAGTTTGTAGTTATGGGTTGTTGTGGTGTAGTTGTATGTTGCTGTTGTTGTTGCATATTGCCGGGTTTGTAGTTGTAGGTTTTAGTTGTTATGTGTTGCCGAGGTGGGGTTTAAGTGAAATGGTTGCCGAGATAGAGCTCGAGTGGTGCAATTGTGTGTGCATGGTTTGTTGAGGAATGGTATGGCCAGGTTAAGGCAATGGTGTTAGGAATCGTTCCTCCTAGTTCCCTACGCCTTAGGAATTATACTGTCCGAGTTTCTTCCTTTTATCATGCATCTCAAAGTTTCATTTTTATCTCCTCTTCTATCCAGCCCCCAGATTTACAATTTATGCAACAAAAGAAACCTCATAGCTCATTTCTTATAGTTATTGCTAACATAAACTTTCTAGGTTTTCCTTCTATGGTTCTCTTTCCTAAAGCTCTTTCTGCAAGTACCGATAAAACTGGAAAGATGAGAGAATCAATAGTTACCTTCTGTTCGATGAATTCCTGTGTTGTAATCGTACCCCTTAACCTCCGATCTTCAATGCACGTACAGAGATATGCAAAGTTGAATCACAGCGAACGCTCCATTGCTTTCCCCTTTCATTCTCTCTTCAAACTTAAATCTAGTTTGTAGCAAAATGGCTAAGCTTCCAAGCACCTCCTTTTATATTACACTTGTTCGACTGGAAGGACATCAGGAGTAGGTGAAGCTGCTGCACTTACGTGCTCAGAGAGAGAGAGAGAGAGAGGGGAAAGTGTGCTGGCACGGTATGGGGGGTAGGATTTTCAGTCAGTTTTGCGTGATTAAGCTTCCATTCTCAATAAAATATGAATTATTTGATAGTGGGCCGGATTAACTTAATTGGGCTTGGAGCAACTGAATAATAATAGGACCCAAGTCCAAAATAACTCTACCGACTTCAAGATCCAAATGCCAACTTCCAGGTTCGAAAATCTGGGATATTACATATCTCCCCCTGTTGAATAAAATTTCGTCCTTGAAGTTTACTTATACTTGCAGCCGACTTAAAGCCATGAATTCTGGGGTAGTTTATGTGTCTATTGTAGTAGTTTATGCATCTGTTGTTGTAGCGGCTATTTTATTTTTGTAACGGTTATATAACCGCTACAATATGTGTGTGTGTGTGTGTGTGTGTAAAAAAAGTAGAGGATTATAGATTTTTTTAATCAATCCTCATTGCCATTCCTACAAAAATTTGTCGTATTGACTGGAGTACGGGTCATTTAGTATTCTCTGTGTAAACCAACCTGGGAATTCCCTGTGGACCTTTCTGTTAATTTCGAAGGATGTCTATGAACAAACCTGCAGTTGACGCTTCACATGACTTTTGAATTCCTTACAATTAAGCATGCGATGACGATCATAAAATGTAAGTATAAAATGTAAGGAAATATATAGGATAACATATATTTGTGGACAATACTTACTGAAGATATGGTTCAACTTTACTACAATTAGTCAAGACATGTCTATGTGCTTAGAACTTCTCAGTTTGAAGTTTTCACTTTCGTCAATTGGTTTACCAACAGGAAGGATCAACAACTCTGTTGCTGATGATGGCTAAGGCTTAGGGCAATTGTCTTCTTGAGGTGGTCGGTTGAAAGACGTGTCAATGTCATCAAAGTACCTTTAACAAAAATACAGAGCCTCATCCCCTATATAACCTTCTACTATTGAACCGTCAACCCATGCCTTATTTCTTAGGTAAGTTTCAACTTCCCAAGAAACTTATAAAGTAAAGAAGGGAAAATGTCAATATATCGATGCAGAAAGTTATATGCAAGTATCAAGTAAAGCTGATGCAATCTGTTTTAAATGGGTACCTCTCAATAAAACTATCAAATGCTTTCCATGCTTCAACATCCCGTGGATGTCTCAGCTTCCCATCTTTGTTCTTATCAGTTTGATGCTACCTCATATGCTTAGCTATCTTAGATGAAATAAATAATCTTTGTAATCAAGGTTTTAAACGAAAGTACTTGAGAATCTTTATTGGTTTCTTCTTTTGCTTTTTCCCCTTCTGAACTATCCTAAACCTCGAAGTGTGACACTTCTTACAAGTTTCCCTGCGAGTGTCATCTCCCCAGTAAAGCATACAGTTGTTGGGGCATGCATCAATCTTCTTATATTACAAGCCTAATTTGTTAATTATCTTCTTGGCCTCGTAGAAGGTTGTGGGAATGTCGGTGGTTGGGAAAGCATCTCGCAGTGATTCCAGCAACATTGATATTGCTTTATCAGTGATCCCACGTAAGATCTTGATATGATATAATTTTATCAAGAAAGATAATTTTAAGTACTTCTGACACCTATATATAAGGGATGATCAACCTCATCCATATGGCTGAAAAATTCTAAAGCTGTATCATTCCTGAAGAAAACAAGTTCTTCACCCTGAACTTATGCTGTAAAGTTGTCGTACTAAAAACCAAAACCATCATGAACAGCTTCATTAACAGGATCATATTACTCTAATTGATTTCCTACTTGTGAACTTTGTGGAAGATGATCCATATATCTCATACCATACACTTAACCATGAACTCCCCAAAAGGTATATTCTTCAGGAAAAAGATTCAGAAGTAGATGTTCCTTAGCAACTTTCCATATATGTCACTTCTTAAACTTGCATTGACAACACAGACACACAATCATACCAATACAACTAGTGTGAGAGAAAGCGCAATCTAAGAAAGTGTTCAACCTATCATATATGCAGGAGAATTGTGCGGCAACTTGATCCATGACTTATCAAAATGTACTAAACTGAGAAGGAAAGAATATTATTGAATAGAGAATGTTTAATTATCTTCACCACAGTATGATGATGGGCTTATATGGAATGTTGGACAATTTGTAGCAGTTCAAACACCACTACAAAATTAAATTACATTTGTAGCAGTAAAAAACTGCTACTTCAACCCTTACTCATTTATATATTTGTAGCGATTTTACCAAAAACCTCTAAACATGTCTAGTAGTCTTTTAAAATTTGAAATTCAAATTTGTAGCTATTAATGACTTACGAATTGCTATAATTTGATGACCGTTAACGTTTGTAGTGGTTGTAAGTCTTAACCGCTACAAAGTTCTCGTGGGTCATTAAAAAATTTGAATTTCAAATTTTAAGCATTAGTAGCAGTTTCTTTAGTAAAACCACTACAAAATGTAACAATTTTTATTTTATATATGTAAATTTGAAAATATTTATACTTGTCATAAATATTTTTAAATAAATATATATAAGAATTTATACTTTCAATAAAAAAATATTTATGTAGTATAATTAACATTAATTAATTAATAAATTAATAATAGTATTAACTTAACGGACATATTATGTAA
Source organism: Acacia confusa (assembly GCA_037074495.1). Lineage (NCBI taxonomy): Eukaryota > Viridiplantae > Streptophyta > Magnoliopsida > Fabales > Fabaceae > Acacia > Acacia confusa. The sequence goes on from CM073514.1 coordinate 21,044,218, forward strand.
AATATAACAAACATTTAAAGTCTAAAAACAGAACTAAAAGGTAATAAGCATCTAAAATACATAAAATTGTCCAAAAAGAAAAGTAAAATCTAACTATATGAAGCCTGATCATCAAGGGCACTCTTAGGACGAGTAGGATCAGCATGCGTAGGAGTAGAGGTAATAACACCCTCCTCATTAGTGGGAGGAGGTGGAGGAGGTTCGTTGAAGATGAACGTAGGAGGAGGCGGGGCAGGTGGAAATTGTTGGCTAGGAAAAATCTCTAACAGGGCACCAGTAATAAACTCCCAACCCTCTTTATGACACTCTTACAAAGAGTCGGCCTAGTCCTACATCCACCTCTGAAGATACTAAATCCTAGCGTCTAGCTTCATGTCTACCTGTGCGTCAATCATCACCTGAAGTGTCTTAACTGTCATCCTTCTCGATCCGGAGGGTCCAGCCTCAGAGGCGGCGCTCCTGCCATAGACCATGTGAGGCCTAACGCCAAACCCAATACCCTTAACATGCCCAAAATGCGCAACTAGGCCCATGGCAACTTTTAAAGGGGCAGTAGGATCCATAGACCCCTGTGACTCTAGGGTCTGGTTCTGGGTCTACCATAGCTGCACTTGAGTCTGCTTAATGTGGTCCTGGCGCACACATTTTATAAAATATTAATGAAACAATTACATTGAATTTAAATAATTTAAATAAACTATATAAATTAGTAGTATGTAACTTACAATAAGTTTCTTTGCTTGCTGAGAGGTCGCCATCCCGTCACGATCTCTGTGGGTGTATGATAATAGCTCCCCATAGTCTGTCTGATGGCTCTCCTCCTGAGCCTTCATTTGTTGCAAGAAGACAATGAATATAAACTTTGTTATTCTATAAATAGAAAAATTAATAATTTTTTAATATAATGGTAAGATTAATTTAACTTTTAAATTACTAGCTCATTATAGGTCACAACAAATGTCTTTGATCCTACAGTGTGATGAATCCTTTGTTGTGCCCAGCTTCTGGTGTTCCTCTGGGATAGAGCCTGTAGATGGTATGAATCATTACAATAATTACAAAAAGTGATAGTTATTTTGCAATGAAAAATTGTTTCAAAATTAGCCTGCCTTGCTGTGCTCCTTTTAAACTACACAAAACTCACCCAGTCATTTAGGGGGACGTTGTCTGGGATGGTCTCTATCAACTGCTACAGATGAATCGTCCCATCCTAATTCATCTTGTTGCAGAGATGACCCCTTCGGTTCTTCCAACCAACCCCCATCTTCATCAGTGCATATCTCTTCTAATTGGCTCAAACTTTAAACTTTTGTTGTATTATAATTAATTGATTATTAATTATGAAATTAATTAATTAATAAACCAAAATTATAACTATTTATATTTAAAACAAAATTAAACAAAATTAATTACCTGCACACCTTCTTTGAACACATTGTTCTTTGCTTTTATCAGAACATGCTTCCAACTCTAGAAGTTGATGGGGAATCGTACCCAATTCCCGCCAATCCATCAGCCACTGGTTGAATAAGTGATCACTATTCCCAATCGGCTAGTCCATCATATAATTTAAGTCAACTACTACATGTGGCCACTAGAGTATATTCACTCCAGGAACATCCAGCTTCCTCCTCATGAAGTTGCTCAACATATTTGCACAACATATTTCATCGAAACAAAGACAAACATTAAGTTTTATTAACTCTACCTTATAATTTAACAAATTTTCAACTCAACCTCTATTTAATATATATTTTACACTAAGTAAAAATTTATGCATTGATAAATCAAACATGAATTTGTACGTTCACTTAAAAAAATTAATGATGTGATTTATAATTAAAATTTTTTAAAAAATTCTCCTTTGACCTTATAAATAACAGGACTAAATAAATAATTTATAAACAAAATTTAACACTTTGAAGTATGTTCTTAGATGTAAAATTATAAAAAAGAAATTATAATTTTGATGAACACTATATACAGAGTTAAATTATAAATTATTAATGATACCTTCAACATCCACTTCAAACCCGGTCAAGCCTGAAGTCGACAATCGTGGGTTCCCTTGTCCCGCTCCTCCTTCCGATTGAGAAACCATTCAGCCTCACTAATAGGAAAGTTGATGTTTGTCTCCTCATCTTCATCAAAATCACTTATCAATAGTTAAGCGTTGGGTTGAGGAATGTTTCCCTCTAGGGTTATCTCCACCTGTGGGAGTAGCTCATTTGCGAATAGGTCATCTATCTCCATCTCTTCCTGTAGTGGCACAGGTAGTACATAGCTACTTTTACCATGGACCCTTCTACTATTGCCACCTCGCATAGGTTCCCTACCACATTCCACATCTTTCCCTTTCCTAGGATCCATAAATAGGCAATGCCTAAATATCGTAAAAGAATGAGAGAATGAAAGAGAGGAAATATTTCAAACTGTTAACCTTAACGGTTTGAAATATGGGGAAAAGGTGCTAGATTCATAGTGGTTATAACATAATACCACTACAAAACCTTAAAACTTGTAGTGGTTAAAACTTAACCGCTACTTCCACCACTAGAAAACGTGAAACAAACCTCGTCCAACGTGATAAATAGTAGCAGTTATACCAAACCGCTGCAAAAATCATGACTGTTTGAATTCTGTAGCTGTTACTCAGTCATAACCGCTGCGAAAGTATAGACTGTTTGAATTTTATAGCGGTTACTTTGGAAAAACCACTACCAAACTGTTTGAATTTAATTATATATTTTATTAATTTTCATTTTTTAATTATCTATTTATCTATTTTTTATTCCATTTTTTTGAAGCAGTTAGTGTGAAAAATTACTACTAATATTCGTATTTACTAATGATAGTGCAAAATGTCACGTGAATGATTGGATTAACAGTATAGATGCCAATCTCCGATGAAAAAGTCACTAACTTATTTTCATCAGAGAAAGGAAGCTATATTACAACCTAATCTTTTGTAGCATTATGCACTATCTTATGAAAGTGAATTTTGAGTTAGGTATTTATAGGCAGATATATTGTAGCAATTTTTGGTTTAACCACTACAACCTGATAAAATTTGTTGCTAGTTTTGCCTTGCCTTTCTTAACCTCTACAAATGCTGTGTCCTTCCATATTTAATAGTGGTTTAGTCTTCATAACCACTACTATTTTATGCCACAAACATTCACACCAAGCTGGCACCATATTTGTAGCGATTGTGTTCTGATAATGGCTACAATTGTCCTGCTACACAAATTTCGTGCCATAAGGCGCTAAGCTCGCGCCAACTTTGTAGCAATTATATTCTTATAACTGTTACAAATATCATTCCAGACAAGCCCGAATTTTGATGAGACTTATGTGTTAGTTCTCTATGTGTTTTGATGATAACTGACAATTGTAAAACCAAGTTTAAGTTTGTCTTTGCAAAGTTGAAAAACTTATTGTCAAAGGTAAACTCGAGTTTGGACTTGACAAAGAGCAGCTCAAGTTTTGTAAACTTAGACAAACACAAGTTAAGCATAGAAGACTTGAGTTTAGATCATACAAAAAGCTCTTAAGTTTTTCAAGTCAAAGCAAACCAAAGTTTAGTTTAATGAACTTCAATTTGACAAATAAGAGAATTCTAAGTTTTTCCAAGCTTTGTTTGAACTTGAGTTTAGATTTGACAAACTCAAGTTTATAGTATACAAAGAACTTTGCTCCATTCCAAGCTTGAGAAAACTCGAGTTGCCTTTTCAAAAACTCCAATCTATACTTGCTAAAGTATTTTACAAAGTTTTCTCTTATGAGAAAACTCGAGTTTTATCTTGACAAACTTGAGTTTAGGACTCACAGAGAACAACTCAATATTTCTTAAGATTTGAAAACTTCAGTTTTCTATTGCAAACTCCAGTTTGATTCATACAATGAGTTTTCCAGTTTTTCTAAGTTTTGTGGAAACTTGAGTTAGACTTTGTAAACTCGAGTTTATGTTATACAAAGAGCTTCGCTCTATTTAAACTATTTGAAAACTTTAGTTTGAAATGAAAACTCCAGTTTCGAGCTTTTGAACTTAAAATATGTTTTTCACTATAAATGTCCAAAACTCGAGTTAGTCACTTAATGACTCGAGTTTAGGTCTTGCTAAAAACTTGTTTCAAAGATCAAATCGCGACATTCTTCTCTGTTTGAAGAAAAGTCAAGTCAAATTTATAAAACTCGAGTTTGGGTTTCATAAATGAAGTACAAACTCCAGTCTAAATAAACTAACTCGAGTTTGTATCTCAGAATTCAAAATTTAAATTACGTGAATCTGTGAAATCTTTGTATATAATCTATATACTTCTTATAATCACTCATTACTATTCCTAGCTATATTTAACCAGTTTGTTAGTGAGTTTTTGATTATTTAAAGAGTATCAAAATGGTGATTCAATCAAAAGCAAAAATCATCTTAGAATATTTATTGCAAAGTACAGATAGCTTGCAATATTATGGACAATCATCTTCTGCACGAAGCAAAAGGATTAATGCTCCTTTTCCATAACTAGCTTATGATATTCCAACATATTAATCTCAAGGGAAGTCAACCATAAATCTCTGTGCACTTGGATTAACTGAAAAGTAGAGAGAGAAGAAGACCATAGCTTGTGTTAATCCTTCCTTAATGCCTACAACAGTTATATTGAAGATTACAACAATCATTTAATGCTATCTTGATATATATAGAGCTGTATTCAAGTCTTCTCAACAAGCTAAAAAACTGAAAACGAACTGCATTCAAGTTTACCAACTACTCTTTCAGTTTTCACTTGAAAAGTATCTTTTGATACATTGTACTTTAGTGTTTATATTTATCCACTCTTAGAGAGAGTTTATTGATTTTAATCATTTATTGTTAAGTATTCCAAGTCAGGGGACTTGGAGATTGGGATATGGATTGCAACTTGTAAGGGGGAGTAAGTTCTAGTGAGAGAATTACTCTTGAGTTACAAAGTGTGTAATCAATTGAGATAGTGAAAATCCAAGAGAGTCTGAGGATTGGACGTAGGTCAATAGGTTGGAACAAAAAGGCACTTTTTTTTTGTAGTGATTAGGGTTAACATTTATATTTGACCCAAAATTTTTCACTGAGAAGCAATGTTACAATAAAAATTTTTTAGGTTCAATATGTAACATCCCAAATTCCATGTTCGAAAATCATGTCGGTCGACACTTAGTTTTAAGAAAATCAACAGAGTTTGAGATGCTACAGCTTAGAGTACTGCGGAAATGGATAGCGTGCGCTAAGATTCGAACGATGAGTATCTGATATAGAATGCCCAGACATATGATGATGCTCCGACATAAGCTGTTATATTAAATATCCCGAAAGAATATTCATGTGATACAATTTACAGAGATTAAATACAATTCTCTGATAAATAAAGTCTTAAACTAGACTTATGGCTTGGAACCTAACATCAGTTAATCAAACATATTGGCCAGATCGGTGTTTAGTCTACTGGGAGTCTCCCCGTCTTTCACGGCAACTTTTGATAACCCACCGACAACCCTTTCTTGGTTTAAGCACCAATTGGTTTGAAATAACTTTATTAGATTCATGCCATAAACTAAGTCCTAATAACTTCTACCGACCTTCGTCTTCGACCGCTGCCTCTTCATGGCTCTATCCATCGGCACCTTCTCTATCTCGGTTTCTTCCCTGTACTATTCATTAAGACTGAGGTCCAATGCCTATTGGACCTCAGGTAACGATTAACCTCATGCTTATGTCAACAGTATATGACAGGTATCACATAATAAACATATATATATACCATTTTAAAACCATAACAACATATAAGGCGATAACAAAACACAGCCACTGCAATATGTATGTTACCCCGGTTTGCACTATTCACTAGTGCCACTATGGCCTATCGTGTCCTCAGCGCTAGGAAAACTCAACAGTGTTATCAAGACTATAACCGTATTCAATTCAATATTCAAGAGCAAACTTTCAAAACAGGGTTTCAACAAGTGAGTACAACTATCATATATAAGCATACCATAAGCATCAGAGTTAAGCTTACAATACGCGTCCGTACCTTTTACCGCGTAGTCGTCAAACGTCCGACATTTGAATCCGGCCTTGAACTTCCCGGATGTCCTAACATATCACCATATCACTTAGAATAATATCCTAAGAGATATTTCCACCTCTATTTACTCCTCTACCCTTGATAGCTTTATTATTACAATTTTGCCTTTACATTTCTTGAAAAAACGTAGTGCAGTATTTCCTGGGTAGATTTTTCGGTAACTTTGAAAAATCATAACTAATTCTAGAAAAATCGAAACGAGGATCTGTAAAATTTCCTGGAATCCTTGAGATCTCTATTTTCGAGGAAAAATACTGGTATTTACCCAGTACTTAAGGAAAATTCCCATTTTTTACATTTCTCAATGTTGCCCAGTTTTATTCCAATAAAAATGGTTCAACTTCAAAAATTCATATCTCCTTGACCAGAGATCAAAACATTACATATTTTATATTTTTGAAAAGCCCTACATGTCTACTTTCTTACTAGAAAATTTCTTGATTTTATAACTTCATTTGCTACATAAAATCATAGCACCTTTTTCGCTGCCTGACAAGAATCTAAGAACTGAAAATTCTACAACTTTCACAATCTTAATTCAAGGACTTCCAAAAATTATTTCCTACCATGTTTTTACCTCTTCAGGCATTTTTCAATGCAATGAGGCCTAAAAGTAAGTATAGGAATTTATTCTCTAATTTTCTAGATTAAACTAACATTTATGCTAAGAACAATAACAACTAAAAACTAGAACTTAAGAACTAGAGAACCTTACCTCTTGAAGACTCTTGAACTCCTTCCTCCTTCTTGCTTCACTCTCCTCTTAAACTCTCCAATCTTTGGTATGAGTTTGGTGTGAAGAATGAAGAGAGGAGAGCTCTCTATTTATAGGCAAAAGCTCAATGGCACAAGTGGTAATTTTCCTAGAGTTCCAAATTAGCTTCTTGCTTCCTATCCCTTGGATCAAAACTTGGTAGAGAATTTTTCATCTTGCCCCTCCACCTCTCAAAACCGTCCTTCTCCCCCCCCTAGCTCTTAAGTTTTCTTGCTTTTTCTCCAAGTTATTTCAAATGTTAATTTAGTTAGGTGTAAGTTAATGTTTTTATTCAAGATCTAATTTCACTTTTGAAATCCTAATTTTATAACTAGATTTATGGTGATTTTTAACTTTCTGAAACACTTAGGTATGAATCCTAAAAGTATACGAAAATGACTTTAGGAATAACCAAGTTAAAACTCATAATTCACTGGTTCCAAATATCTACTTAAATTTAATACTTAGTTTCAATATTTCAAGATATGATTTAATTTCTATGGATTTTCATTTACTTGTATCTAATTAAAGAGTAAACTTGCTTCATAAGTTTTCCAACTTGCTTCATAAGTTTTCCATTTTTCTTCTATTAGTACAACCCTTCTCACACATACATATTCACACAACTCCTCCCCATCTATTCCTTCCTAATTTTCGAAATTCAAGGAGGATTTTTGACCAAGGAATATGTTTGCTACTTGCACAAATGTCCTATGCTCTTGCGATCCTATTGGCTCTTAAATATTATCATGGATTTAGACATTTTAAATTGCTAGAATTATTGTAGGCCTTCGTTCTTACTTTATTCAATCCTAGCCATTACTTTAATTTGCCTAAGTTGATTAACAAGTTTAATTCATTGCCTCTTTATTTATCAATAATTTCGCCCCACATAATAACCTTAGTGGTTATTAATTTAATCCAAGTTATTATCCTTATTATAGTGTTTTAGATGTTATTAGGCTTAATTGTAATAATATAATTGATTATCAAACCAATTATAATTCATTTGATTTTTCATTGGCTAATTCAATTTTAAGAGGATTAAGGTTAATTGTGTGATTTATTAAGATCATTGGATCTAATCTTAATCAAGAAGTTTTAATCCTAACCCTTCACTATAAAACATGTGCTCTTGTGATGTCATCTTGATGGCATAATCAAGGCTTAGGTGTCACTCTTCAACACTAATTAGCAATTCCTAATTATCATGTTAATCAAGTGTTCACATACTCCTTAATTATATTTTGCCATTAGCTAACTTAATTACATGAAGATTTAAACTTAATTACTTGAGATACTATTTCATTCTCTTTGGCTTAATTATTTTCCAAATATAATTATCCCTTATTTGATACTTTTAATTTGTCTCCAGTCATCTTGAGAAATTATGCAACTAGTCTCAATTAGTGCAAACTTATTTTGTTAAGGATAATTGTGAATAAATAACAATTAAACTAAATATTTCCCTAAAAATAAGAAATCAATTAAAATTTAGAGACAACATACTCTCTTAAATCATGTCCCATAATTAACCCTTTGTTAATTAATTCCTAACATTAAATTAATAATTTACACAAATTTTGAAACCACATATTCACCTATTGTAATAGGTGTTATTTATCAAAATATAATATTTACATGTGTTATGAAAATTGGGGTGTTACACAATATTGCCTCAGAATTGTTAAAATGGAGCAATATTGCTCATTACTAAATGTTGATGGCCAATGTCAATTTTTAAATGATCAATGTTAATATTTTAACAGCATAAAGTAATACAGATATGTGTTGAAACCTTCCGACAACAAAATATAATATATTTTGGACCTAGTAGAATATGTTTTAATTCATTGACATATCGAAAAGCTTTGAAACGCGTGTTTGAAATGACAATTGAGATGAACCTCCTCCTATTATTTAAGAGGTGGAGATTAATGAAGTTTAGACGTAACGTCTATTTTGACATAATGAATTCGAGTGTTTATTTGTTATTTAAAAAAGAATAGAAATGATGTTTAGGGTTTTTGTCTCTATTTGGTTTGGATGTAGACAATTTTCTAATCGTGATTTATAATATGTGTGTAGGTACACACATATGAACTTTGAACTGACCCAAAAAAAAAAGTAAGTATATAAGATCAATTTTGTCTCAACCTGATCAATCGTATTTGTAATGACAAGCCTCAATTATTACAGTCAGACATATAATCAACCTTGTGTGAGTTATGAGTTGCCGTTACAAAAGAGAAATAGGGTAAAAAAATTGATACACACGCAAACATATATTCTATATGTGTGTGTGTATCAATCATAAGTCAATAATATCCTGATGGGCCGATGGCAAGTTTATTTTATTTTATTCCCTAGGTAAAAATGAATTTTCCCATTTTTTTGTATTAAAATAAATGAAAAAGATTTGTATGATAGAAAATTGGAAAGGGAAAATCACTTTGAAACAAATTTAAAAATGTTAAATGACTAAAGGCTATTATGAATATTGATAATACCAAAGAGATATTAGAACCTGATTCATTATTTTTAGAACTAAAAGAAATGATAAAATTTTCCTTTTAAGATTAAAATTAAGAATAGAGAAGAAGACGTGATTTCCCAAGTTTTAATATAGATTTTCACAAATTTAGATAAGATTTTCACAATTTCTTATAATAATTTCACAAATTACAAATCAAAATTCATAAGATCTTATAAGGGTTTCACAACTTCTTTAAAGAATTTTATAAGTTTCAAATTTGAATTCACATGTTCAGATAAGGTTTTTACAAGTTCTTATAATAATTTCACAATTTCCTTAAAGAATTTTACAAGTTACATGTAATACCCTAATTTTCATAATACATGTAACTATTAAATTTTGATAAATGACACCTATTACAATAGGTGAATTTGTGGTCTCAAAACTAGTAAAATAATTACCTTATCTTTTAAGGTGATTTCTCATGAAATTAGAGTAAATAAAGAGCTAAAAATCCCTAAGTGAATTTATGGGTCATAAAATACCCTGAGAATGTTATGATAAATCCTAAGAGGCAACAAAATATTTATTAAAATTGGAGAATATGTTGTCTCCAACTTTTTAGTTGATTTATTATCATTTTTAGGAATTATATCATTTTCTAAGCAATTAAAAACATCGGAGGATGATAAAATCAATTAGAGAAAATTAGTAACAATTATTGGGCAATTGAAATTACAATAATTGAGATGCTTTAGTAATTTTTTAGATTAGCTAGTAATTAATTTATAAAGGTCATAATTAAGGAAAAATCAATTAAATTAAGGATCGAATGATATTTAGAAGCTAAAATTAACACACAAGAAGTTATCAATCATTAAAATTAAATTAGAAACTTTGTCAATTTTGATGGTTAAGCCTAGTAACCCCTAAAACATGATGTTGGAAATTAAAGTTAGGATTTAAAATAATTATTCCTAATTTATTTCTATGAAACAAAAATTCCTATTTAATGGTAAATAAATGGAAAAACTAAATTATATTAACCATGAATCTAGAATCTACATGGACCAATGGGAGAATTACCTTCTTTAGTCATGTGAGATAATTAAAAATATAATTGCATAATTAAAGTTAAGGGGAGGGGGACGAATTTTTCAAGAATTAAGGGAAAATAATAAGTCAAAGAGTATGGAAGAAGATTGAACAAACTTAGGGACCAAGTTTTTAAAACTTGGAGAGCAAGAAAGTGATGTAATTAAATACAATTAGATGAGAATCCCTAAGAAATAAATCATAACTTGAAATATTGGAACTAAGAATTTAAGATAAATACATATTTGAGGTCAGTGAATTATAAGCTTCAACTTGACTATTCCCAAAGTCATTTTCGGTTACTGTTAAGATTCATACCTATGTGTTTCGGGAATTAAAAATCACCATAAATCTAATCATAAAATTAGGATTCCAAAAGTGAAATTGGATTTTGAATTTAAACACCAACTTACACCTAACTAAATTAGTATTTGGAGATAATTAAGGGATAAAGCACAAACTTAAGGAAGAAGGGGAGGGGGTCGGTTTTGAAGAAGAGGTGGAGGGATAGGATCTTTACTTCTTCGCCAAGAAAAAGACCAAGGGCTAGGATCAATTGGAAGATGCTTGGAAGCTACTCAAGGCTTTGCTATAAATAGGAGTCCTTGGCTTCACTTTCTCCTCACCAATTCACTAGCATCACCGAAAATATAAAGTGGGAGGGGGAGAGTGAGGAGCTTCAAGAAATAGAAGGCAAGTGTTCTTCAAAAGGTAAGAGAGTTTTTAGCTTTTAAGTTTAAGTTGTTAGTTTATGAAGTAGAAATGCTAGAAATGTTGTTTTGATCGTCAAACTTCCAATTCCAGTTTTAATCTCATGTTTTTAAGCTTTCCACTATCTTCATTTCGAAAATTTGATGAAGAAGAAGTTATAGCAAAATTTTTGCAAGATTAGGATCAAAATAGCGAAGTTCTGACGAAATTTCATCAATTAGTGTTTTCTGGAGTCAGGGGTAAAAACGTCAGTATTTTATGATGAAGATGATGTTTTAAAATTCTGAGAAAATTCATGGTGAAATTATACGTCTAGGGCTTTCCGAATATATATAGTTTGTGTCATTTGAAGCTCTGTGCGAAAAGTTAAAAATCTCAGAAGTTAGGCAATGTTTTCTGTGCGAAATTCTGGGCAGTATTTAAAAACGTGAAATCTGGGAATTATCCATGAGTTCTGGGTAAGTCCCAGTATTTTTCCTCGAAAATAGACTTCTCAAGGATTCCGGAACATTTTACGGATCCTCATTTTGATTTTTCTAGAATTAGTTATGATTTTTCAAAGTTACCGAAAAATCTGCCCAGAAAATACTGCACTACGTTTTTCAAGAAATGTAAGGGCAAAATTGTAATAATAAAGCTACCAAGGGTAGAAGGGTAAATAGAGGTGAAATTATCTCTTAGGATACTATTCTAAGTGATATGGTGATATGTTAGGACATCCGGGAAGTCCAAAGCCGGATTCAAAGGTCGGACATTTGACGATTATACGGTAAAAGGTACAGACGCGTATTGTAACATTAACGCTTATGCTTATGGTATGGTTATATATGATAATTGTTTTCACATGTTGATACTCTATTTTGAAATTGCTCATGGATTTGAGTTGTATACGGGTTATAGTCTTGATAACACCGTTGAGTTTTCCTAGCGCTGAGGACACGATAGGCCATCGTGGCACTGGTTATGTGCAGACTTGGGTAACATACATATTGCAGTGGCTATGTTATGTTACTTGCTGATATGGTTTTGAAAGTTATAAATGTGATTTTATCATTGTGATATCTGTCATATACTGTTTACATAAGCATGAGGTTAACCGTTACCTGAGGTCCAATGGACATTGGACCTCAGTCTTAATAAATAGTACAGGAAAGAAACCGGGATGAAGAAGGCATCGGTAGATAGAGCCGTGAAGAGGCAGCGGTTAAAGGCAAAGGTCGGTAGAAGTTATTAGGACTTAGCTTCTGGCACGAATTTAACAAAGTTACTTTGAACAGTTTGGTGTCTAAGGCTGGGTTAATCTATGTGGGAAGCCAATCAGTCGCCATATAAGTCGGTGAGGTCCCATAATAGACCCCTACCTGGCCAATCTGTTTGATTAACTGATGTTAGGTTCCAAGCCATAGGTCTAGTTTAAGACTTTCTTTATGAGAGAAATGTATTCAAACCTCTGTAAATTGTATCACATGAATATTCCTTCAGGATATTTAATATATCAGCTTATGTCGGGCATCATCATATGTCTGGGCATTTTTATATCAGATACTCGTTGTCCGGATCTTAGCGCACGCTATCAATTTCCGCAGTACTCTAAGCTATAGCATCTCAAACTCTGTTGTTTTTCTTAAAACTAAGTGTCGACCGACACGATTTTCGAACCTGGAATTTGGGATGTTACATTACAAATTTTGATACACAATATTTGGGAAGGGTTTAACAAGTTTTGATAAAAGTTTGACAAGTTCAAATAAGATTTTGATAACTAATTCTATCAAGTGAAAGTTAAACTTTGAAGGATAATTCTATCATTTTTTAATTTTGAAAGGACGAAGCAAACCCTAACACCTCTTTAGTATCACTAGTATAGAAAAAAAAATTTAGACCAGACAAAAAACGCCTCTTATCTAGTCTCAATATAGGCGGTCTAAAAAGTCTGTTACTTTTTAAGACTAGATGTGCAAATGGTCTTACAGTTAGACTTTTAAAATATGATATCTTAAAAATAAGACATTTTAGACTGGATTTTTTAAACACCCAATCTTAAAAATAGAATTTTTATGCCAGACTTCTTAAACATTCGTTGTTAAAGTAAATTGGTAAAAAGAAAAACAAAATCTCCCCCTTCCCAACAAAGCCACAACCACCATCGAACCAATAATAATGTTGTTCAATTCCTCATCTACCTCAATGCTTCTGAAATCGATGCAATTAAAATTGGAATCATCACTCTCCTGTTTCTTCTTGAGGAAATCATTTTTTGTCATTAAAAAGGTCTTGAATTCCCACTCAATGGTGGATTTTATAGAGACAATGGTTTCATTAAGACGACAATGCGTTTGGGATTAATCCCACGACTGGTGAGCTTGTGCTTTATATGTGTATTCCAATAATTATTGATCTCATTGTCATTTATACCAAGTTATTGCGCTGCAATTAGAGACCATTTAGGTTTTATCTGTAAAAGAGAAGAAGAAAAAAAACAAAGATCAACTCACAGTTTCTTGCGTTTAATTCCTTGTCATCTAAATAGGGACAAAATTGAGAACAAAACAAAGATAAAACAAAATTGGCAAATAAAGTACATAGTAATTACTTGTTTCCAAGTAGACTATGAAGCTTGATGATGTGGCCGTCTTCTTCTTGAGTGAAATTTCCTCGTTTGAGATCAGGATGAAAGTAGTTGATCCATCTAATCTGCAACTCTTTTCACATATGAGCAATACTATACATAAAGGAATCAAAAGAAAGAGGGAAAAATGAATCAAAAAAGAAATTCAAAATCAAAATCAAAGAGCAATAATAACATTAGGATGAATAAATGAATGAGTACCACTAGCTTTTCGGAGAGAATTCCAAGAGCCTTCACCATTGAGGCAAATATAATCGATACATGAATGAGAGGTGAGATGATTTTTGATTGTAGATCTATAATCTTCCATGGATGTATAAGAGGTGAGATAGATAGATAGAGATTGTGGTGGTGGGTGAGGCGCCAATTAGAAGAGAGTGAAGCTGCAGAATGAGAGTTGCATCTATGGGAAGATAGGTTTGCAAAGCGAAATTCAATCTTCATGTGGGAAAAGAAAAGTTCATTTTTTAGACTTTTTTGATCAAATTTTTTAAATATCTGGTCTTCAACGTAGACTTTTTAGTCCGAACCTTTTAAACATCCAGTTTTAAAAGTTTTTTATACTTATAAAATTGCCACCGATCATACTTTTTAGACGTTTGATTGGACTTTTTAAATATTCAATCTTAAAAAATATATTTCAGACTGGACATTTTAAACACCCAGTCTTAAAAGTTTTTTATATTTACAAAATTTCCATGTGGATTCTCTGTTGGGTTTGTATGTCTAAGTCAATGCGTTTTATTTAACTAGCTGTGGATTATTGTTTTATATGATAATGATGCATGCTTGTTTTTCATAACGTTGAGGATTCGTGTTTAGGACACATACACTAGAAAAAAAAGTGACTATTTGTAGGGGTTAACCAGTAGTGGTTACAAATAACCACTATATATATGATTTTTATAGTGATTTTAGCACAAACTATGACAATTTGCAATGCATCAGTCATGTCAAAACACAAGCATGTTAGTAATGAGATTTGTAATGGTTAACAGGATATAACCGCTACAAAGTTGGCATAAGCTTGGCATCTTATGGCGTAAAGAGTGTGTTTTAGGAAAGTTGTAGTGGTTATAAGAATATACCCGCTACAAAATTGACGCTAGCTTGACACCTCTTGGCGTAAGGAGTTGGTAACAGAACTCCAGTTGTAGTTATAATATAACAACTGCTACAAAAGTTGGCGCCAACTTGGCGCATCATGGCGTGAATGTTTGTTGCAGAAAGTAGTGGCGGTTATAAAGACTTTATCGCTATAGAATTTGAAAGGACACAACATTCGTAGTGGTTAGGAAGAAACAAAGCAAAAACCACAACAAATGTTACCAGTTGGTAGCAGTTAACACTAGAAGCACTACAAAATATCTGCCTATAAATACCCCTAACTCAAAATTCATTCTCAAAAAATAGTGTAGTATGCAAAGGAAGATTGGGTTGCAATATAGCTACATTTCTTTGATGAAAATAAGTCAGTAACTTTTTCATCGGAGATTGGCATCTACACTGCAAATCCAATAATCATGTGGCGTGCTGCACTATCTTCAGTATAAATGAAAATTAGTAGCAATTCTATATATTAACTGCTACAAAAATCAATAATTACGAAGAAAAAATTTAAAAAATTAAAAAAAATAATGAAATATATAATTAAAATAAAAAAAGTTTGGTAGCGGTTATGCCTGAGTGACCACTGTTGAATTTAAACAGTCTTGACTTTTGCAGTGGTTATGCCTGAGTAACCGTTATGGAATTAAGACAATCAAGCCCTTTGCAGTGGTTATTAATAACCGCTACAAGTTGTCATGCTAGACAAGGTTTGTTTCGTGTTTTGTAGAGGTTTAGACAACAGTTAAGTTGTAACCGCTACAATTTTTGTTTGTGGGCAAATATGACAACTTCCTGGGGACTCATAACTGATGACTTAAACATCACCTCAGTCAATTTCTCCTAGCATATTCACACAGGTGAGTCTTGTTAGTTCTTATGTTTTTGATGTTTTGATGATAACAATTATACTGTAATTAAAGTTTAATTTTTGATGAAAATTTGAAGCCTCAATTTTCCTCAAGGTAATTTAAATATACCTCAAGTTATCTTGCTTAAATATTTGAAAATCCATTTGGCGCCTTAAGGATGCCTCTAGTCACTTAATAAACACCTCAAGGCATGTGAATATTTTTATTTTCCTGATACGCATCTATTTGACTATCTAATGGCAAAATTGTAATTATGTTGAACTTTACCTTTTGCCTCTAGTCAATTAGTGACTTGCCTCAAGGCATTGGTTTTTGCTCTAGGCATATATAATTTTTGAAATAGCATCTAATGGAAAAATTGTGATTATGTTGAAATCCATCTTTTGCCTCTATTCATTTAGTGTCTTTCCTCTAGTCAATATACCTCAAGGCAACATGACTCTAGGCATTTATTTCATGCTTCGAGTTAAAATTTTTTAACGTCTTTTTGAACTTGAACGTTGTATGCCTCTGGTCATTACAAAATTGCCTCTAGGCAATATGACTCAAGGCATCTAATGGTGAACTCATTATTATGCTCAAATCGATTTTGCCTCTAGGCATGTCTTTTGCCTCTAGGCATATAACTCTTGTTTCAAAATATCATCTCACCTATTGGCCTCAAGGTAGTCTATAATTACCTCTAGGCAATATGACTCTAGGCATATTATTTTAACTCAAGGCAAATTTTCCAAATGTCTTTTACATGAAAGTCGCTTTTACCTCTAGGCAATAAATGACTTGCCTTTAGACATAGTGACTCTAGGCACTATATTTTTGATTCAAGGTAAATCCGCTTTCAACATGTTTTTTCAAATGATTTAATCTCCCTCGAGTCAATCCAAATGCCTCCAGGCTATATGCCCCAAGGCATAACCTTGTTAACTATAGTCAATCTTCTCAATTTTTCAAATCATCGCCTACATAAACTGAAAATCAATACTTGTGATTTCATAACTTCATATATATGTTGACTCATTACTTTTCCTAAATGCTTTTAACATATTTGCTAATGAGTTTCAGATTATTATATCTTGGATTAAACAACAAATTGTAATAAAGCAATTTGTGTTAGAGAGCATTTAATGTAGTTCCCAAATCGAGTCATATTCACGGTAATCAATTCTCTGATCATTCTAAGGTTTTTGTTGCTATTCCATCTGCACAATTAATGTTATTTCACAACGGGTAGAATATAAGGAATGAAGAGAATGTCGTGACGGCAAATCCACCTGGATTATTAATGGCGAAAATATTAACCAAGCTTCATCTGTCTAATGGCTATAGTCAAGAGTCACAACAATCAATGTTCAAGCTTCATCATTTTAATAATGAATTTTTATTTATTTTAATAATCCCTTATATTTAAATATTAACTTTAGTGTTTTTTTTAATAATTTTTTAAAGGAGACAATGAGAACATAAAAATATATTCAAAATTCATGACTATTTACCAGATATCTATGGGTCAAATACTAGTGAGTACATTGGACCACATACAACATATTTTATTTTTTATCCATCATTTTTTTTTCCTTCAAGATCTCACCCCTCACTACCAACCCATAGATAGGTGAGCTCAAGGGAGGAGTATTGCCTATGCTCAATGGAAGGGCAGTTATATGGAATAGGGGAAGACGGTGTTTTAATGGTTGCTATTTTTAATGAATATAAGTGAGTACTACTTTCTCTTTCTATTTCTTTCTCTTCTCTCTCATCCTTCATTTTCCATGCAATTCTCTTATCCAAATGTGTATGCCCGTCAGATGTGTAAGTGTGTGTATATATAATATAATATATATTATTAATATAATATATTATTATATTATTGTAATATATAATAATATATATTATATATGTATGTGACGCCACCAACTGCTCTACTTTGACAAAATGTTTACACAATGCCTCGTTTTGGATTTTTTTTTAAAAAAAATTGCTTCTTATTTTGGCAAATTTTCCCCCAAATGATAATGACAATCTACATATAGTTCGATGGGTTTTTTAATATAGGATTTATGAAATAATTTTTATTTTAATTTTAATTTTTATTCAAACATATAAAACTCATACATAATAGTTTATCCACATTTTTTTTGTAGAGATAGTGACGATGATTGATTTCAGAAATTATGCTTATGATAACATTTTTAATTTGTAGTCCTCTAGTTATATATATATATATATATATATATATATATATATATATATAACTAGAGGACTACACACACAGACACAAATATATACATATATAATATTTAGCAGTTATATAACTGCTACAAAAGAAGTCTTACCAACTGCCACCAATGTTATGTAGATTTTCTTATAAATACCCACACCATACCTTATTTAATGTACTTCATTTATTACAATTCATCTGCTCTTCCCAAACACGTTTCTCTTATTTGTCAACATTGCTTCAAGATGTTAGGTGTTTGAAGAGGTTAAGTACCAATCTATGATGATAATTGCTTATACATTTTTATTTCATTTTCTAACTCTGGAGTACTAATTTTTGTTTTTTATCCCTAATTTGAAGGACGTTTTTCAACATTCCGTCATCTTTTGCATACATTAATATTCTCTTTAATTTAATTATTTAAGAGATAGAATAATAAGTTCTAATTATCTACACATTCTCATTTATTCTATACCTTTATAATAACCATATGTAATCCTCAAATACTTATATCAACTATTTTTGAAACTAATTTCTTCCATTTAGATTTAAATTTTTTAATTATTATATTAATCTAAAATGACAATTTCAGTCTTTTTTAACAATGTTATTCATTTGTTGTGGTTCCAAAACCGTTACAAATAATCAATCCACCGTTATTTGGTAGCGGTTTTCAAACCACTACAAACAATTATAAAAAAAATTTAAAAATGGTGGCAAAATTTTTGGAGAAAATGGCAGCAACCTTTGTAGCGGTTATGAAACCACTACAAAATAATCAAAATTCTTAAAACATGGTGGCAAAATTTTCAACAAAAGGCTACAAATTTTGTAGCGGTTCTTAAACCGCTACAGAATAATTTCAAACATTTGGCGCCTATTTTGAAATTTCATTCAAATTGGTAGAGATTGGGTAACCGCTATTATATAGTAGTGGTTATAGGATTGTTACAAATTCTTCACAAACGACGTTATCCCGGTCTCATCTGGTAGTGGTGGTTTGAAACCGCTATAGTAAGAGTAGCAGTTCGGTTCCATGTAGTAGCAGTCATTTTAAACCACTACAAATTTATTTGCAACGGTGTGTTTAGTATCGATTTGTGTAACCTCTACTAATGTTAATTGTTGTGGTTAAAACCGTTACAAATACTGGAAGTTTCCTCTTTCGGCTTCTCTAAGGAAGCTTCCCTCTTTCGGTTCTCTAAGGAAGCTTCCCTCTTTTGGTTTTTCTTACTCTTAACTTCATCTTCAAGTTTCCTGAAAGTTTATAAATAGAGGTCTTCTGTAAACATTCAAAATATACTGAAATAGAATTTCTCTCTACTCTCTCTATCTCTAGATTCTCTCTTATTGTTCTTTATATTTCATCAGTTTCATATTATTTTTATAGTAGTATGAATATTTGGAATTTCTTTTTCTCTTTTGACATTTTTAAAGGATTTTTCGAATTGGAAATGGTTTGAAAAGACCATTGTGCCCCATGTTTTAACATTTTCGAAGAAGCAGTTTCTAACTTTGCCTTTCCGTCATCATTGTCTGGCCTCCATCGCCGTCGTTAGCTTCAGCCTCCATGATGATCACTGTCTCTAGACTCCACCGCCACCGCCCTCTCTCTACACAACGCACCAACAGCGTAGAGCAATACCTGGTCAAAAAATCGATGAGCCCTATAAATCCAAATTCAGATAATCGGGAAGCGTCAGAACAGAAATCGGAAGCCACCACTTTCTATTGGTCCGATCTCGTTTAATGTTTCTGCACGGTGAATATGGTTGTGCAGAAGAGGACTGATGTAACATGTGAGAAAGGAGGTAATTGGGTTTTTTCCCCTAGGAAAATTATATTAAGATTCATATTAAAAGAAATAAAATCAGAA